>OY787668.1:20224364-21502358 GCA_963678985.1 Spisula subtruncata
CCTTCCATTCACATCATAATCCTGAAGTACCATCTCAATGGATCATGCGGGACTAAAAACCTTCTAGTCATACCAAGTAATTATATCAGAATCCGCTGATGTTTTTCCTGGGGAATATTTTCCTGTTTTCGAACTGCAGACGTGGTGGGTGAGGGTATATTCTTGATTGAATAATTTCCTTTACAAATCGAGTTATTTTATCAGAACGTGTAGAAGTCATTTGTCTACAGAACATCAGAATTATCTTTCTGCTCTAAGTATTTGACAGTTTATCTATTGTTTAGTACATGACAGATAATGTGTATTTGCATAACAAGAGGACAAGTAGTATAATTTACAGAACTCTCACTGCTTAATGACACACAGGAGGCTAGACATGTTGAACATTTGTTGGATCATTGTATACCAACATGCAGTTTGTTAGTACATGTAGTTATATATTTACCTAGTTACATAAAGCCTAGGCCACACTGAGCTTTTTCCCTCGGCGATGTGCAATGAATTCAAAAAATTTCTAATGACTTCCTCGAAGCTACCAGTAATCCACCACGTACCTTTTCCTGATCTCTTCCGATGCCCATTTATCGCGGAGGCACAAATGCTCGATGGGACCTAGTAATTATATGTAAGAGCAGTATGTGCATCTATCAAGCTGTTGGTGACTTTTCATAATCTTAATTAGCGCTAATAATATTGAATTAAGATGAATACTAGTACACATGCATGTGTTTTTGTATAAGTGCTTGGTGTGAGGGTTAGTTTCTAAAGTGATTAAACGTCACTGTAATACCACAATGAAATCGATTAGTGGTCATATTTTCAAGAATTGTATGGCTAATTTTATAGTTTTGAACACCTGTAGGTGAACGGAGAACGTTTTCTTCTTGTACAGTATAATATATAGTCCCACCACATGATAGAACAGTATGCTCAACGGGAGAGAAATAAGATTAGATAAACAGAGTTTGTGGTTACCTAATTACTCGGAATTCCTTTTGTTTCTTCGTTCCATGAAATATCTGTAACTACCGACCGTAACACAGAAGCTGTTTGCACGAGAAACATCTGCAACTCGAGAATCACGTACATTCGATCATTTCTCGTCTGTTTCACAGAGAACAATTGTGTGTTTCCAAAATAGACCACTGACAAAAAACGGCAGCATAAATAAAGAGTGCAAAACATAGTATTTAAGTTTATAAAACAAGTTTATCCAAGCAATTCATAAAAACAGCGCAATGGAAATTTAATGTAATAGGTCTTGGATTTTTATTTGGACCAATGCCACGTTACGCATACTGTGGAGATTAATTGTATGAAATGTCTCAGCCAAGAGAGATTTATTTCTTGTTATAAAAAGTGCTTATGATGCAAACATAGTTGAATAAAAATCGTAGTCGCAAAGAGCCGTTTATACAACACATTGTAAGAAATTGTATTGCTTGCAGATCAGACTCATCTAAATCGACCAAAACTTTCTACGTTAAGCACTTGCAATGTAATTACATAATTGATTTACATGACGCAGATGAATAAGTAAAATGATAAATTAAGGATATTAATGCATGTTATCGGATATTTTATCTCATCGTGTAACTAATTATTAGAACAGCTTGTGGAATAAAACTGCAACCATTGCTTCAACAAAACTGAACCCACTGCTTAAACAAAACTACAACAGTTGCTTGAACAAACTGCAACAATTGCTTGAACGAACTGCAACAATTGCTTGAACAAAACTGTAACCATTGCTTAAACAAATCTACAGCAAATCCTTCAACAAACAAAATACAACCATTACTTGAACAAAACTGTAACCATTGCATGAACAAAACTGTAACCATTGCTTGAACAAAAACTGTAACCATTCCTTGAACAAACCTGTAACCATTCCTTGAACAAACATGTAACCACTGCTTGAACAAACCTGTAACCATTCCTTGAACAAAACTGTAACCATGCATGAACAAACATGTAACCACTGCTTGAACAAACCTGTAACCACTGCTTGAACAAACCTGTAACCATTCCTTGAACAAACATGTAACCACTGCTTGAACAAACCTGTAACCACTGCTGGAACAAACCTGTAACCACTGCTTGAACAAACCTGTAGCCACTGCTTGAACAAACCTGTAGCCATTCCTTGAACAAACCTGTAACCACTGCTTGAACAAACCTGTAACCACTGCTTGAACAAACATGTAACCACTGCTTGAACAAACATGTAACCATTCCTTGAACAAACATGTAACCACTGCTTGAACAAACATGTAACCATTCCTTGAACAAACCTGTAACCACTGCTTGAACAAACCTGTAACCATTCCTTGAACAAACCTGTAACCACTGCTTGAACAAACATGTAACCATTCCTTGAACAAACCTGTAACCACTGCTTGAACAAACCTGTAACCACTGCTTGAACAAACATGTAACCACTGCTTGAACAAACCTGTAACCATTCCTTGAACAAACCTGTAACCATTCCTTGAACAAACCTGTAACCATTCCTTGAACAAACATGTAACCACTGCTTGAACAAACATGTAACCATTCCTTGAACAAACCTGTAACCACTGCTTGAACAAACCTGTAACCATTCCTTGAACAAACATGTAACCACTGCTTGAACAAACATGTAACCACTGCTTGAACAAACCTGTAACCATTCCTTGAACAAACCTGTAACCATTCCTTGAACAAACATGTAACCACTGCTTGAACAAACCTGTAACCACTGCTTGAACAAACATGTAACCACTGCTTGAACAAACATGTAACCACTGCTTGAACAAACATGTAGCCACTGCTTGAACAAACATGTAACCATTCCTTGAACAAACATGTAACCATTCCTTGAACAAACCTGTAACCATTCCTTGAACAAACCTGTAACCATTCCTTGAACAAACATGTAACCACTGCTTGAACAAACATGTAACCCCTGCTTGAACAAACCTGTAACCACTGCTTGAACAAACCTGAAACCATTCCTTGAACAAACATGTAACCACTGCTTGAACAAACCTGTAACCATTCCTTGAACAAACCTGTAACCATTCCTTGAACAAACATGTAACCACTGCTTATACAAACCTGTAACCACTGCTTGAACAAACCTGTAACCATTCCTTGAACAAACATGTAACCACTGCTTGAACAAACATGTAACCACTGCTTGAACAAACATGTAACCACTGCTTGAACAAACCTGTAACCATTCCTTGAACAAACATGTCACCACTGCTTGAACAAACATGTAACCACTGCTTGAACAAACCTGTAACCACTGCTTGAACAAACCTGTAACCATTCCTTGAACAAACATGTAACCACTGCTTGAACAAACCTGTAACCATTCCTTGAACAAACCTGTAACCATTCCTTGAACAAACCTGTAACCATTCCTTGAACAAACCTGTAACCATTGCTTGAACAAACCTGTAGCCACTGCTTGAACAAACATGTAACCATTCCTTGAACAAACATGTAACCACTGCTTGAACAAACCTGTAACCACTGCTTGAACAAACCTGTAACCATTCCTTGAACAAACCTGTAACCATTCCTTGAACAAACATGTAACCACTGCTTGAACAAACCTGTAACCACTGCTTGAACAAACCTGTAACCATTCCTTGAACAAACATGTAACCACTGCTTGAACAAACATGTAACCACTGCTTGAACAAACCTGTAACCATTCCTTGAACAAACATGTAACCACTGCTTGAACAAACCTGTAACCACTGCTTGAACAAACATGTAACCACTGCTTGAACAAACCTGTAACCATTCCTTGAACAAACCTGTAGCCACTGCTTGAACAAACCTGTAGCCACTGCTTGAACAAACATGTAACCATTCCTTGAACAAACATGTAACCACTGCTTGAACAAACCTGTAACCACTGCTTGAACAAACCTGTAACCATTCCTTGAACAAACCTGTAACCATTCCTTGAACAAACATGTAACCACTGCTTGAACAAACCTGTAACCATTCCTTGAACAAACCTGTAACCATTCCTTGAACAAACCTGTAACCACTGCTTGAACAAACCTGTAACCACTGCTTGAACAAACCTGTAACCACTGCTTGAACAAACCTGTAACCATTCCTTGAACAAACCTGTAACCATTGTTTGAACAAACATGTAACCACTGCTTGAACAAACCTGTAACCATTCCTTGAACAAACCTGTAATCATTCCTTGAACAAACATGTAACCATTCCTTGAACAAACCTGTAACCATTGCTTGAACAAACATGTAACCACTGCTTGAACAAACCTGTAACCATTCCTTGAACAAACATGTAACCATTCCTTGAACAAACCTGTAACCATTGCTTGAACAAACATGTAACCACTGCTTGAACAAACCTGTAACCATTCCTTAAACAAACATGTAATCATTCCTTGAACAAACCTGTAACCATTCCTCGAACAAACCTGTAACCACTGCTTGAACAAACATGTAACCACTGCTTGAACAAACATGTAACCACTGCTTGAACAAACCTGTAACCATTCCTTGAACAAACATGTAGCCACTGCTTGAACAAACATGTAGCCATTCCTTGAACAAACCTGTAGCCATTCCTTGAACAAACCTGTAACCATTCCTTGAACAAACCTGTAACCATTCCTTGAACAAGCATGTAACCACTGCTTGAACAAACCTGTTACCACTGCTTGAACAAACATGTAACCATTCCTTGAACAAACATGTAGCCATTCCTTGAACAAACATGTAACCACTGCTTGAACAAACCTGTAACCATTCCTTGAACAAACATGTAACCATTCCTTGAACAAACATGTAACCATTGCTTGAACAAACATGTAACCATTGCTTGAACAAACATGTTACCACTGCTTGAACAAACCTGTAACCATTCCTTGAACAAACATGTAATCACTGCTTGAACAAACATGTAACCATTCCTTGAACAAACATGTAACCATTCCTTGAACAAACATGTAACCATTCCTTGAACAAACCTGTAACCACTGCTTGAACAAACCTGGTACCATTCCTTGAACAAACATGTAACCATTCCTTGAACAAACATGTAACCACTGCTTGAACAAACATGTAACCACTGCTTGAACAAACATGTAACCATTCCTTGAACAAACCTGTAACCATTCCTTGAACAAACCTGTAACCATTCCTTGAACAAACCTGTTACCATTCCTTGAACAAACCTGTAATCATTCCTTGAACAAACCTGTAACCATTCCTTAAACAAACATGTAACCATTCCTTGAACAAACCTGTAACCATTCCTTGAACAAACCTGTAACCATTCCTTGAACAAACCTGTAACCACTGCTCGAACAAACATGTAACCATTCCTTGAACAAACCTGTAACCACTGCTTGAACAAACCTGTAACCATTCCTTGAACAAACATGTAACCACTGCTTGAACAAACATGTAACCATTCCTTGAACAAACATGTAACCATTCCTTGAACAAACCTGTTACCATTCCTTGAACAAACCTGTAACCACTGCTTGAAGAAACATGTAACCATTCCTTGAACAAACCTGTAACCATTCCTTGAACAAACCTGTAACCACTGCTTGAACAAACATGTAACCATTCCTTGAACAAACCTGTAACCACTGCTTGAACAAACCTGTAACCATTCCTTGAACAAACATGTAACCACTGCTTGAACAAACTTGTAACCATTCCTTGAACAAACCTGTAACCATTCCTTGAACAAACCTGTAATCATTCCTTGAACAAACCTGTAACCATTGCTTGAACAAACATGTAACCACTGCTTGAACAAACCTGTAACCACTGCTTGAACAAACATGTAACCACTGCTTGAACAAACCTGTAATCATTGCTTGAACAAACCTGTAACCATTCCTTGAACAAACATGTAACTACTGCTTGAACAAACCTGTAACCATTCCTTGAACAAACCTGTAACCATTCCTTGAACAAACATGTAACCATTCCTTGAACAAACCTGTAACCATTCCTTGAACAAACCTGTAACCACTGCTTGAACAAACCTGGAACCACTGCTTGAACAAACCTGTAATCATTCCTTGAACAAACCTGTAACCATTGCTTGAACAAACCTGTAACCACTGCTTGAACAAACCTGTAGCCATTCCTTGAACAAACATGTAACCACTGCTTGAACAAACATGTAACCACTGCTTGAACAAACCTGTAACCATTGCTTGAACAAACCTGTAACCACTGCTTGAACAAACCTGTAGCCATTCCTTGAACAAACATGTAACCACTGCTTGAACAAACATGTTACCACTGTTTGAACAAACCTGTAACCACTGCTTGAACAAATATGTAACCACTGCTTGAACAAACATGTAACCACTGCTTGAACAAACCTGTAACCATTCCTTGAACAAACATGTAACCACTGCTTGAACAAACATGTAACCATTCCTTGAACAAACCTGTAACCATTGCTTGAACAAACATGTAACCATTCCTTGAACAAACCTGTAATCATTCCTTGAACAAACCTGTAACCATTCCTTGAACAAACATGTAACCACTGCTTGAACAAACATGTAACCACTGCTTGAACAAACCTGTAACCATTCCTTGAACAAACCTGTAACCACTGCTTGAACAAACATGTAACCACTGCTTGAACAAACCTGTAACCACTGCTTGAACAAACCTGTAACCATTGCTTGAACAAACCTGTAACCATTCCTTGAACAAACCTGTAACCATTCCTTGAACAAACATGTAACCACTGCTTGAACAAACCTGTAACCACTGCTTGAACAAACCTGTAACCATTCCTTGAACAAACATGTAACCACTGCTTGAACAAACCTGTAGCCACTGCTTGAACAAACCTGTAACCACTGCTTGAACAAACATGTAGCCATTGCTTGAACAAACCTGTAACCATTCCTTGAACAAACATGTAACCACTGCTTGAACAAACCTGTAGCCACTGCCTGAACAAACATGTAACCACTGCTTGAACAAACCTGTAACCATTCCTTGAACAAACCTGTAACCACTGCTTGAACAAAACTGTAACCATTCCTTGAACAAACATGTAACCATTCCTTGAACAAACATGTAACCACTGCTTGAACAAACATGTAACCACTGCTTGAACAAACCTGTAGCCACTGCTTGAACAAACCTGTAACCATTCCTTGAACAAACCTGTAGCCATTCCTTGAACAAACATGCAACCATTCCTTGAACAAACCTGTAACCACTGCTTGAACAAACCTGTAACCACTGCTTGAACAAACCTGTAACCACTGCTTGAACAAACCTGTAGCCACTGCTTGAACAAACCTGTAACCACTGCTTGAACAAACATGTAACCATTCCTTGAACAAACATGTAACCATTCGTTGAACAAACCTGTAGCCACTGCTTGAACAAACCTGTAACCACTGCTTGAACAAACATGTAGCCATTCCTTGAACAAACCTGTAACCATTCCTTGAACAAACATGTAACCATTCCTTGAACAAACCTGTAGCCACTGCTTGAACAAACCTGTAGCCACTGCTTGAACAAACCTGTAGCCATTCCTTGAACAAACATGTAACCACTGCTTGAACAAACATGTAACCACTGCTTGAACAAACCTGTAACCATTCCTTGAACAAACCTGTAACCACTGCTTGAACAAAACTGTAACCATTCCTTGAACAAACCTGTAACCATTCCTTGAACAAACCTGTAACCATTCCTTGAACAAACATGTAACCACTGCTTGAACAAACCTGTAACCATTCCTTGAACAAACATGTAACCATTCCTTGAACAAACATGTAACCATTCCTTGAACAAACATGTAACCACTGCTTGAACAAACATGTAACCATTGCTTGAACAAACATGTAACCACTGCTTGAACAAACATGTAACCACTGCTTGAACAAACATGTAACCACTGCTTGAACAAACATGTAACCACTGCTTGAACAAACATGTAACCACTGCTTGAACAAACATGTAACCACTGCTTGAACAAACATGTAACCATTCCTTGAACAAACCTGTAACCATTCCTTCAACAAACATGTAACCACTGCTTGAACAAACCTGTAACCACTGCTTGAACAAACCTGTAACCATTCCTTGAACAAACCTGTAACCATTCCTTGAACAAACCTGTAGCCACTGCTTGAACAAACCTGTAGCCACTGCTTGAACAAACCTGTAACCATTCCTTGAACAAACATGTAACCACTGCTTGAACAAACCTGTAACCACTGCTTGAACAAACCTGTAACCATTCCTTGAACAAACCTGTAACCATTCCTTGAACAAACCTGTAGCCACTGCTTGAACAAACATGTAACCACTGCTTGAACAAACATGTAACCACTGCTTGAACAAACATGTAACCATTCCTTGAACAAACCTGTTACCATTCCTTGAACAAACCTGTAACCACGGCTTGAACAAACCTGTAACCATTCCTTGAACAAACCTGTAACCACTGCTTGAACAAACCTGTAGCCATTCCTTGAACAAACCTGTAACCATTCCTTGAACAAACATGTAACCACTGCTTGAACAAACCTGTAACCACTGCTTGAACAAACCTGTAACCATTCCTTGAACAAACCTCCAACCATTCCTTGAACAAACATGTAACCACTGCTCGAACAAACATGTAACCATTGCTTAAACAAACATGTAACCATTCCTTGAACAAACCTGTAACCATTGCTTGAACAAACATGTAACCACTGCTTGAACAAACATGCAACCATTCCTTGAACAAACATGTAACCATTGCTTGAACAAACCTGTAACCATTCCTTGAACAAACCTGTAACCATTCCTTGAACAAACCTGTAACCATTCCTTGAACAAACCTGTAATCATTGCTTGAACAAACCTGTAACCACTGCTTGAACAAACCTGTAACCACTGCTTGAACAAACCTGTAACCACTGCTTGAACAAACATGTAACCATTCCTTGAACAAACCTGTAACCATTCCTTGAACAAACCTGTAACCATTCCTTGAACAAACATGTAACCACTGCTTGAACAAACCTGTAACCACTGCTTGAACAAACATGTAACCACTGCTTGAACAAACATGTAACCACTGCTTGAACAAACCTGTAACCATTCCTTGAACAAACCTGTAACCATTCCTTGAACAAACCTGTAACCACTGCTTGAACAAACCTGTAACCATTCCTTGAACAAACATGTAACCATTCCTTGAACAAACATGTAACCATTCCTTGAACAAACATGTAACCACTGCTTGAACAAACCTGTTACCATTCCTTGAACAAACATGTAACCATTCCTTGAACAAACATGTAACCATTCCTTGAACAAACATGTAGCCACTGCTCGAACAAACCTGTAACCACTGCTTGAACAAACCTGTAACCATTGCTTGAACAAACCTGTAACCATTCCTTGAACAAACCTGTAACCACTGCTTGAACAAACATGTAACCATTCCTTGAACAAACATGTAACCATTCCTTGAACAAACCTGTAACCACTGCTTGAACAAACATGTAGCCACTGCTTGAACAAACCTGTAACCACTGCTTGAACAAACCTGTAATCATTGCTTGAACAAACATGTAACCATTCCTTAAACAAACCTGTAACCATTCCTTGAACAAACCTGTAACCACTGCTTGAACAAACATGTAACCACTGCTTGAACAAACCTGTAACCATTCCTTGAACAAACATGTAACCATTCCTTGAACAAACCTGTAACCACTGCTTGAACAAACCTGTAACCACTGCTTGAACAAACATGTAACCATTCCTTGAACAAACCTGTAACCATTCCTTGAACAAACCTGTAACCATTCCTTGAACAAACCTGTAGCCACTGCTTGAACAAACATGTAACCATTCCTTGAACAAACCTGTAACCACTGCTTGAACAAACCTGTAACCATTCCTTGAACAAACCTGTAGCCACTGCTTGAACAAACCTGTAACCACTGCTTGAACAAACATGTAACCATTCCTTGAACAAACATGTAACCATTCCTTGAACAAACCTGTAACCACTGCTTGAACAAACATGTAGCCACTGCTTGAACAAACCTGTAGCCACTGCTTGAACAAACCAGTAACCACTGCTTGAACAAACATGTAACCATTCCTTGAACAAACCTGTAGCCATTCCTTGAACAAACCTGTAACCATTCCTTGAACAAACCTGTAACCATTCCTTGAACAAACCTACAACCACTGCTTGAACAAACCTGTAACCACTGCTTGAACAAACCTGTAACCATTCCTTGAACAAACCTGTAACCATTGCTTGAACAGACATGTAGCCACTGCTTGAACAAACCTGTAACCACTGCTTGAACAAACCTGTAACCACTGCTTGAACAAACCTGTAACCACTGCTTGAACAAACCTGTAACCATTCCTTGAACAAACCTGTAACCATTCCTTGAACAAACCTGTAACCATTCCTTGAACAAACATGTAACCACTGCTTGAACAAACCTGTAACCATTCCTTGAACAAACCTGTAACCATTCCTTGAACAAACCTGTAGCCACTGCTTGAACAAACATGTAACCATTCCTTGAACAAACATGTAACCACTGCTTGAACAAACCTGTAACCATTCCTTGAACAAACCTGTAACCATTCCTTGAACAAACATGTAACCATATCTTGAACAAACCTGTAACCATTCCTTGAACAAACCTGTAACCATTGCTTGAACAAACCTGTAACCACTGCTTGAACAAACCTGTATCCACTGCTTGAACAAACCTGTAACCATTCCTTGAACAAACATGTAACCATTCGTTGAACAAACCTGTAGCCATTCCTTGAACAAACCTGTAACCACTGCTTGAAGAAACCTGTAACAACTGCTTGAACAAACCTGTAACCATTCCTTGAACAAACCTGTAGCCACTGCTTGAACAAACCTGTAGCCATTCCTTGAACAAACCTGTAACCACTGCTTGAACAAACATGTAACCATTCCTTGAACAAACCTGTAACCACTGCTTGAAGAAACCTGTAACCACTGCTTGAACAAACCTGTAACCATTCCTTGAACAAACCTGTAGCCACAGCTTGAACAAACCTGTAATCATTGCTTGAACAAACCTGTAACCACTGCTTGAACAAATCTGTAACCACTGCTTGAACAAACCTGTAACCATTCCTTGAACACACCTGTAACCATTCCTTGAACAAACATGTAACCACTGCTTGAACAAACATGTAACCACTGCTTGAACAAACATGTAACCACTGCTTGAACAAACCTGTAACCATTGCTTGAACAAACCTGTAACCACTGCTTGAACAAACATGTAACCATTCCTTGAACAAACCTGTAACCATTCCTTGAACAAACCTGTAACCACTGCTTGAACAAACCTGTAACCATTCCTTGAACAAACCTGTAGCCACTGCTTGAACAAACATGTAACCATTCCTTGAACAAACCTGTAACCATTCCTTGAACAAACCTGTAACCATTCCTTGAACAAACATGTAACCATTTCTTGAACAAACCTGTAACCATTCCTTGAACAAACCTGTAACCACTGCTTGAACAAACATGTAGCCACTGCTTGAACAAACCTGTAACCACTGCTTGAACAAACCTGTAATCATTGCTTGAACAAACATGTAACCATTCCTTAAACAAACCTGTAACCATTCCTTGAACAAACCTGTAACCACTGCTTGAACAAACATGTAACCACTGCTTGAACAAACCTGTAACCATTCCTTGAACAAACATGTAACCATTCCTTGAACAAACCTGTAACCACTGCTTGAACAAACCTGTAACCACTGCTTGAACAAACATGTAACCATTCCTTGAACAAACCTGTAACCATTCCTTGAACAAACCTGTAACCATTCCTTGAACAAACCTGTAGCCACTGCTTGAACAAACATGTAACCATTCCTTGAACAAACCTGTAACCACTGCTTGAACAAACCTGTAACCATTCCTTGAACAAACCTGTAGCCACTGCTTGAACAAACCTGTAACCACTGCTTGAACAAACATGTAACCATTCCTTGAACAAACATGTAACCATTCCTTGAACAAACCTGTAACCACTGCTTGAACAAACATGTAGCCACTGCTTGAACAAACCTGTAGCCACTGCTTGAACAAACCAGTAACCACTGCTTGAACAAACATGTAACCATTCCTTGAACAAACCTGTAGCCATTCCTTGAACAAACCTGTAACCATTCCTTGAACAAACCTGTAACCATTCCTTGAACAAACCTACAACCACTGCTTGAACAAACCTGTAACCACTGCTTGAACAAACCTGTAACCATTCCTTGAACAAACCTGTAACCATTGCTTGAACAGACATGTAGCCACTGCTTGAACAAACCTGTAACCACTGCTTGAACAAACCTGTAACCACTGCTTGAACAAACCTGTAACCACTGCTTGAACAAACCTGTAACCATTCCTTGAACAAACCTGTAACCATTCCTTGAACAAACCTGTAACCATTCCTTGAACAAACATGTAACCACTGCTTGAACAAACCTGTAACCATTCCTTGAACAAACCTGTAACCATTCCTTGAACAAACCTGTAGCCACTGCTTGAACAAACATGTAACCATTCCTTGAACAAACATGTAACCACTGCTTGAACAAACCTGTAACCATTCCTTGAACAAACCTGTAACCATTCCTTGAACAAACATGTAACCATATCTTGAACAAACCTGTAACCATTCCTTGAACAAACCTGTAACCATTGCTTGAACAAACCTGTAACCACTGCTTGAACAAACCTGTATCCACTGCTTGAACAAACCTGTAACCATTCCTTGAACAAACATGTAACCATTCGTTGAACAAACCTGTAGCCATTCCTTGAACAAACCTGTAACCACTGCTTGAAGAAACCTGTAACAACTGCTTGAACAAACCTGTAACCATTCCTTGAACAAACCTGTAGCCACTGCTTGAACAAACCTGTAGCCATTCCTTGAACAAACCTGTAACCACTGCTTGAACAAACATGTAACCATTCCTTGAACAAACCTGTAACCACTGCTTGAAGAAACCTGTAACCACTGCTTGAACAAACCTGTAACCATTCCTTGAACAAACCTGTAGCCACAGCTTGAACAAACCTGTAATCATTGCTTGAACAAACCTGTAACCACTGCTTGAACAAATCTGTAACCACTGCTTGAACAAACCTGTAACCATTCCTTGAACACACCTGTAACCATTCCTTGAACAAACATGTAACCACTGCTTGAACAAACATGTAACCACTGCTTGAACAAACATGTAACCACTGCTTGAACAAACCTGTAACCATTGCTTGAACAAACCTGTAACCACTGCTTGAACAAACATGTAACCATTCCTTGAACAAACCTGTAACCATTCCTTGAACAAACCTGTAACCACTGCTTGAACAAACCTGTAACCATTCCTTGAACAAACCTGTAGCCACTGCTTGAACAAACATGTAACCATTCCTTGAACAAACCTGTAACCATTCCTTGAACAAACCTGTAACCATTCCTTGAACAAACATGTAACCATTTCTTGAACAAACCTGTAACCATTCCTTGAACAAACCTGTAACCACTGCTTGAACAAACCTATAACCACTGCTTGAACAAACATGTAACATTCCTTGAACAAACCTGTAGCCACTGCTTGAACAAACCTGTAACCATTCCTTGAACAAACCTGTAATCAATGCTTGAACAAACCTGTAACCATTGCTTGAACAAACCTGTAACCATTCCTTGAACAAACATGTAACCATTGCTTGAACAAACCTGTAACCATTCCTTGAACAAACCTGTAACCATTCCTTGAACAAACCTGTAGCCACTGCTTGAACAAACATGTAACCACTGCTTGAACAAACATGTAGCCACTGCTTGAACAAACCTGTAACCATTCCTTGAACAAACCTGTAACCACTGCTTGAACAAACCTGTAACCACTGCTTGAACAAACATGTAACCATTCCTTGAACAAGCATGTTACCATTCCTTGAACAAACCTGTAACCATTCCTTGACCAAACCTGTAACCATTCCTTGAACAAACCTGTAACAATTCCTTGAACAAACCTGTAGCCACTGCTTGAACAAACCTGTAACCACTGCTTGAACAAACCTGTAACCATTCCTTGAACAAACCTGTAACCACTGCTTGAACAAACATGTAACCATTCCTTGAACAAACATGTAACCACTGCTTGAACAAACCTGTAACCATTCCTTGAACAAACATGTAACCATTCCTTGAACAAACCTGTAACCACTGCTTGAACAAACCTGTAACCACTGCTTGAACAAACATGTAACCATTCCTTGAACAAACCTGTAACCATTCCTTGAACAAACCTGTAACCACTGCTTGAACAAACATGTTACCATTCCTTGAACAAACCTGTAACCATTGCTTGAACAAACCTGTAACCATTCCTTGAACAAACATGTAACCATTCCTTGAACCAACCTGTAACCACTGCTTGAACAAACCTGTAACCATTCCTTGAACAAACATGTAACCATTCCTTGAACAAACATGTAACTACTGCTTGAACAAACCTGTAACCACTGCTTGAACAAACATGTAACCACTGCTTGAACAAACCTGTAACCACTGCTTGAACAAACATGTAACCATTCCTTGAACAAACATGTAACCATTCCTTGAACAAACATGTAACCATTCCTTGAACAAACCTGTAACCACTGCTTGAACAAACCTGTAACCACTGCTTGAACAAACATGTAACCATTCCTTGAACAAACATGTAACCATTCCTTGAACAAACATGTAACCATTCCTTGAACAAACATGTAACCATTGCTTGAACAAACCTGTAACCATTCCTTGAACAAACATGTAACCATTCCTTGAACAAACCTGTAACCATTGCTTGAACAAACCTGTAACCATTCCTTGAACAAACATGTAACCATTCCTTGAACCAACCTGTAACCACTGCTTGAACAAACCTGTAACCATTCCTTGAACAAACATGTAACCATTCCTTGAACAAACATGTAACTACTGCTTGAACAAACCTGTAACCACTGCTTGAACAAACATGTAACCACTGCTTGAACAAACCTGTAACCATGCATGAACAAAACTGTAACCATTCCTTGAACAAACATGTAACCATTCCTTGAACAAACCTGTAACCATTCCTTGAACAAACCTGTAGCCATTCCTTGAACAAACATGTAACCATTCCTTGAACAAACCTGTAACCACTGCTTGAACAAACCTGTAATCACTGCTTGAACAAACATGTAACCATTCCTTGAACAAACCTGTAACCATTGCTTGAACAAACCTGTAACCACTGCTTGAACAAACATGTAACCATTCCTTGAACAAACCTGTAACCATTCCTTGAACAAACCTGTAACCACTGCTTGAACAAACCTGTAACCATTCCTTGAACAAACCTGTAGCCACTGCTTGAACAAACATGTAACCATTCCTTGAACAAACCTGTAACCATTTCTTGAACAAACCTGTAACCATTCCTTGAACAAACATGTAACCATTCCTTGAACAAACCTGTAACCATTCCTTGAAAAAACCTGTAACCACTGCTTGAACAAACCTGTAACCACTGCTTGAACAAACCTGTAGCCACTGCTTGAACAAACCTGTAACCATTCCTTGAACAAACCTGTAATCATTGCTTGAACAAACCTGTAACCACTGCTTGAACAAACCTGTAACCATTCCTTGAACAAACATGTAACCATTGCTTGAACAAACCTGTAACCATTCCTTGAACAAACCTGTAACCATTCCTTGAACAAACCTGTAACCATTCCTTGAACAAACCTGTAGCCACTGTTTTAACAAACCTGTAACCACTGCTTGAACAAACATGTAGCCACTGCTTGAACAAACCTGTAACCATTCCTTGAACAAACCTGTAACCACTGCTTGAACAAACCTGTAACCACTGCTTGAACAAACATGTAACCATTCCTTGAACAAACATGTAACCATTCCTTGAACAAACTTGTAACCATTCCTTGAACAAACCTGTAACCATTCCTTGAACAAACCTGTAACCATTCCTTGAACAAACCTGTAGCCACTGCTTGAACAAACCTGTAGCCACTGCTTGAACAAACCTGTAACCATTCCTTGAACAAACCTGTAACCATTCCTTGAACAAACCTGTAACCACTGCTTGAACAAACATGTAACCATTCCTTGAACAAACCTGTAACCATTCCTTCAACAAATCTGTAGCCACTGCTTGAACAAACCTGTAACCACTGCTTGAACAAACCTGTAACCACTGCTTGAACAAACATGTAACCATGCATGAACAAACCTGTAACCACTGCTTGAACAAACCTGTAACCATTCCTTGAACAAACCTGTAACCACTGCTTGAACAAACCTGTAACCACTGCTTGAACAAACATGTAACCATTCCTTGAACAAACCTGTAACCACTGCTTGAACAAACATGTAACCATTCCTTGAACAGACCTGTAACCACTGCTTGAACAAACCTGTAACCACTGCTTGAACAAACCTGTAACCACTGCTTGAACAAACATGTAACCATTCCTTGAACAAACATTTAACCATTCCTTGAACAAACCTGTAACCACTACTTGAACAAACATGTAACCACTGCTTGAACAAACATGTAACCACTGCTTGAACAAACATGTAACCACTGCTTGAACAAACCTGTAACCACTGCTTGAACAAACATGTAACCACTGCTTGAACAAACCTGTAACCACTGCTTGAACAAACATGTAACCACTGCTTGAACAAACATGTAACCACTGCTTGAACAAACCTGTAACCACTGCTTGAACAAACCTGTAACCACTGCTTGAACAAACATGTAACCACTGCTTGAACAAACATGTAACCATTCCTTGAACAAACATGTAACCATTCCTTGAACAAACCTGTAACCACTGCTTGAACAAACATGTAACCACTGCTTGAACAAACATGTAACCACTGCTTGAACAAACATGTAACCACTGCTTGAACAAACATGTAACCATTCCTTGAACAAACATGTAACCATCCCTTGAACAAACATGTAACCACTGCTTGAACAAACATGTAGCCACTGCTTGAACAAACATGTAGCCACTGCTTGAACAAACCTGTAACCATTCCTTGAACAAACATGTAACCACTGCTTGAACAAACCTGTAACCATTCCTTGAACAAACATGTAACCATTCCTTTAACAAACCTGTAACCATTCCTTGAACAAACCTGTAACCACTGCTTGAACAAACATGTAACCATTCCTTGAACAAACCTGTAACCATTCCTTGAACAAACCTGTAACCACTGCTTGAACAAACATGTAACCATTCCTTGAACAAACCTTTAACCATTGCTTGAACAAACCTGTAACCATTCCTTAAACAAACATGTAACCATTCCTTGAACAAACCTGTAACCACTGCTTGAACAAACCTGTAACCATTCCTTGAACAAACATGTAACCATTCCTTGAACAAACCTGTAACCATTGCTTGAACAAACCTGTAACCATTCCTTAAACAAACATGTAACCATTCCTTGAACAAACCTGTAACCACTGCTTGAACAAACCTGTAACCATTCCTTGAACAAACATGTAACCATTCCTTGAACAAACCTGTAACCACTGCTTGAACAAACATGTAACCACTGCTTGAACAAACCTGTAACCATTCCTTGAACAAACATGTAACCATTCCTTGAACAAACCTGTAACCACTGCTTGAACAAACCTGTAACCATTCCTTGAACAAACATGTAACCATTCCTTGAACAAACCTGTAACCATTCCTTGAACAAACCTGTAGCCACTGCTTGAACAAACATGTAACCACTGCTTGAACAAACATGTAGCCACTGCTTGAACAAACCTGTAACCATTCCTTGAACAAACCTGTAACCACTGCTTGAACAAACCTGTAACCACTGCTTGAACAAACATGTAACCATTCCTTGAACAAACATGTAACCATTCCTTGAACAAACCTGTAACCATTCCTTGACCAAACCTGTAACCATTCCTTGAACAAACCTGTAACCATTCCTTGAACAAACCTGTAGCCACTGCTTGAACAAACCTGTAACCACTGCTTGAACAAACCTGTAACCATTCCTTGAACAAACCTGTAACCACTGCTTGAACAAACATGTAACCATTCCTTGAACAAACATGTAACCACTGCTTGAACAAACCTGTAACCATTCCTTGAACAAACATGTAACCATTCCTTGAACAAACCTGTAACCATTCCTTGAACAAACCTGTAACCAATGCTTGAACAAACCTGTAACCATTCCTTGAACAAACCTGTAACAACTGCTTGAACAAACATGTTACCATTCCTTGAACAAACCTGTAACCATTTTTTGAACAAACCTGTAACCATTCCTTGAACAAACATGTAACCATTCCTTGAACCAACCTGTAACCACTGCTTGAACAAACCTGTAACCATTCCTTGAACAAACATGTAACCATTCCTTGAACAAACATGTAACCACTGCTTGAACAAACCTGTAACCACTGCTTGAACAAACATGTAACCACTGCTTGAACAAACCTGTAACCACTGCTTGAACAAACATGTAACCATTCCTTGAACAAACATGTAACCATTCCTTGAACAAACATGTAACCATTCCTTGAACAAACATGTAACCATTGCTTGAACAAACCTGTAACCATTCCTTGAACAAACATGTAACCATTCCTTGAACAAACCTGTAACCACTGCTTGAACAAACCTGTAACCATTCCTTGAACAAACATGTAACCATTCCTTGAACAAATCTGTAACCATTCCTTGAACAAACCTGTAACCATTCCTTGAACAAACATGTAACCATTCCTTGAACAAACCTGTAACCACTGCTTGAACAAACATGTAGCCACTGCTTGAACAAACCTGTAACCATTCCTTGAACAAGCATGTAACCACTGCTTGAACAAACCTGTAACCATTCCTTGAACAAACATGTAACCATTCCTTGAACAAACCTGTAACCATTCCTTGAACAAACATGTCACCACTACTTGAACAAACCTGTAACCACTGCTTGAACAAACATGTAACCACTGCTTGAACAAACATGTAACCATTCCTTGAACAAACCTGTAACCATTCCTTGAACAAACATGTAACCATTCCTTGAACAAACCTGTAACCATTCCTTGAACAAACCTGTAACCATTCCTTGAACAAACCTGTAGCCACTGCTTGAACAAACATGTAACCACTGCTTGAACAAACCTGTAACCACTGCTTGAACAAACCTGTAACCATTCCTTGAACAAATCTGTAACCATTCCTGGAACAAACCTGTAACCATTCCTTGAACAAACCTGTAACCACTGCTTGAACAAACATGTAACCACTGCTTGAACAAACATGTAGCCACTGCTTGAACAAACATGTAACCATTCCTTGAACAAACCTGTAACCATTCCTTGAACAAACCTGTAGCCATTCCTTGAACAAACATGTAACCATTCCTTGAACAAAACTGTAACCATGCATGAACAAAACTGTAACCATTCCTTGAACAAACATGTAACCATTCCTTGAACAAAACTGTAACCATTCCTTGAACAAACCTGTAGCCATTCCTTGAACAAACATGTAACCATTCCTTGAACAAACCTGTAACCACTGCTTGAACAAACCTGTAATCACTGCTTGAACAAACATGTAACCATTCCTTGAACAAACCTGTAACCATTGCTTGAACAAACCTGTAACCACTGCTTGAACAAACATGTAACCATTCCTTGAACAAACCTGTAACCATTCCTTGAACAAACCTGTAACCACTGCTTGAACAAACCTGTAACCATTCCTTGAACAAACCTGTAGCCACTGCTTGAACAAACATGTAACCATTCCTTGAACAAACCTGTAACCATTCCTTGAACAAACCTGTAACCATTCCTTGAACAAACATGTAACCATTCCTTGAACAAACCTGTAACCATTCCTTGAACAAACCTGTAACCACTGCTTGAACAAACCTGTAACCACTGCTTGAACAAACCTGTAGCCACTGCTTGAACAAACCTGTAACCATTCCTTGAACAAACCTGTAATCATTGCTTGAACAAACCTGTAACCACTGCTTGAACAAACCTGTAACCATTCCTTGAACAAACATGTAACCATTGCTTGAACAAACCTGTAACCATTCCTTGAACAAACCTGTAACCACTGCTTGAACAAACATGTAACCACTGCTTGAACAAACCTGTAACCACTGCTTGAACAAACCTGTAACCATTGCTTGAACAAACCTGTAACCATTCCTTGAACAAACCTGTAACCATTCCTTGAACAAACATGTAACCACTGCTTGAACAAACCTGTAACCACTGCTTGAACAAACCTGTAACCATTCCTTGAACAAACATGTAACCACTGCTTGAACAAACCTGTAGCCACTGCTTGAACAAACCTGTAACCACTGCTTGAACAAACATGTAGCCATTGCTTGAACAAACCTGTAACCATTCCTTGAACAAACATGTAACCACTGCTTGAACAAACCTGTAGCCACTGCCTGAACAAACATGTAACCACTGCTTGAACAAACCTGTAACCATTCCTTGAACAAACCTGTAACCACTGCTTGAACAAAACTGTAACCATTCCTTGAACAAACATGTAACCATTCCTTGAACAAACATGTAACCACTGCTTGAACAAACATGTAACCACTGCTTGAACAAACCTGTAGCCACTGCTTGAACAAACCTGTAACCATTCCTTGAACAAACCTGTAGCCATTCCTTGAACAAACATGCAACCATTCCTTGAACAAACCTGTAACCACTGCTTGAACAAACCTGTAACCACTGCTTGAACAAACCTGTAACCACTGCTTGAACAAACCTGTAGCCACTGCTTGAACAAACCTGTAACCACTGCTTGAACAAACATGTAGCCATTCCTTGAACAAACCTGTAACCATTCCTTGAACAAACATGTAACCATTCCTTGAACAAACCTGTCGCCACTGCTTGAACAAACCTGTAGCCACTGCTTGAACAAACCTGTAGCCATTCCTTGAACAAACATGTAACCACTGCTTGAACAAACATGTAACCACTGCTTGAACAAACCTGTAACCATTCCTTGAACAAACCTGTAACCACTGCTTGAACAAAACTGTAACCATTCCTTGAACAAACCTGTAACCATTCCTTGAACAAACATGTAACCATTCCTTGAACAAACATGTAACCACTGCTTGAACAAACCTGTAACCATTCCTTGAACAAACATGTAACCATTCCTTGAACAAACCTGTAACCATTCCTTGAACAAACCTGTAGCCACTGTTTTAACAAACCTGTAACCACTGCTTGAACAAACATGTAGCCACTGCTTGAACAAACCTGTAACCATTCCTTGAACAAACCTGTAACCACTGCTTGAACAAACCTGTAACCACTGCTTGAACAAACATGTAACCATTCCTTGAACAAACATGTAACCATTCCTTGAACAAACTTGTAACCATTCCTTGAACAAACCTGTAACCATTCCTTGAACAAACCTGTAACCATTCCTTGAACAAACCTGTAGCCACTGCTTGAACAAACCTGTAGCCACTGCTTGAACAAACCTGTAACCATTCCTTGAACAAACCTGTAACCATTCCTTGAACAAACCTGTAACCACTGCTTGAACAAACATGTAACCATTCCTTGAACAAACCTGTAACCATTCCTTCAACAAATCTGTAGCCACTGCTTGAACAAACCTGTAACCACTGCTTGAACAAACCTGTAACCACTGCTTGAACAAACATGTAACCATGCATGAACAAACCTGTAACCACTGCTTGAACAAACCTGTAACCATTCCTTGAACAAACCTGTAACCACTGCTTGAACAAACCTGTAACCACTGCTTGAACAAACATGTAACCATTCCTTGAACAAACCTGTAACCACTGCTTGAACAAACATGTAACCATTCCTTGAACAGACCTGTAACCACTGCTTGAACAAACCTGTAACCACTGCTTGAACAAACCTGTAACCACTGCTTGAACAAACATGTAACCATTCCTTGAACAAACATTTAACCATTCCTTGAACAAACCTGTAACCACTACTTGAACAAACATGTAACCACTGCTTGAACAAACATGTAACCACTGCTTGAACAAACATGTAACCACTGCTTGAACAAACCTGTAACCACTGCTTGAACAAACATGTAACCACTGCTTGAACAAACCTGTAACCACTGCTTGAACAAACATGTAACCACTGCTTGAACAAACATGTAACCACTGCTTGAACAAACCTGTAACCACTGCTTGAACAAACCTGTAACCACTGCTTGAACAAACATGTAACCACTGCTTGAACAAACATGTAACCATTCCTTGAACAAACATGTAACCATTCCTTGAACAAACCTGTAACCACTGCTTGAACAAACATGTAACCACTGCTTGAACAAACATGTAACCACTGCTTGAACGAACATGTAACCACTGCTTGAACAAACATGTAACCATTCCTTGAACAAACATGTAACCATCCCTTGAACAAACATGTAACCACTGCTTGAACAAACATGTAGCCACTGCTTGAACAAACATGTAGCCACTGCTTGAACAAACCTGTAACCATTCCTTGAACAAACATGTAACCACTGCTTGAACAAACCTGTAACCATTCCTTGAACAAACATGTAACCATTCCTTTAACAAACCTGTAACCATTCCTTGAACAAACCTGTAACCACTGCTTGAACAAACATGTAACCATTCCTTGAACAAACCTGTAACCATTCCTTGAACAAACCTGTAACCACTGCTTGAACAAACATGTAACCATTCCTTGAACAAACCTTTAACCATTGCTTGAACAAACCTGTAACCATTCCTTAAACAAACATGTAACCATTCCTTGAACAAACCTGTAACCACTGCTTGAACAAACCTGTAACCATTCCTTGAACAAACATGTAACCATTCCTTGAACAAACCTGTAACCATTGCTTGAACAAACCTGTAACCATTCCTTAAACAAACATGTAACCATTCCTTGAACAAACCTGTAACCACTGCTTGAACAAACCTGTAACCATTCCTTGAACAAACATGTAACCATTCCTTGAACAAACCTGTAACCACTGCTTGAACAAACATGTAACCACTGCTTGAACAAACCTGTAACCATTCCTTGAACAAACATGTAACCATTCCTTGAACAAACCTGTAACCACTGCTTGAACAAACCTGTAACCATTCCTTGAACAAACATGTAACCATTCCTTGAACAAACCTGTAACCATTCCTTGAACAAACCTGTAGCCACTGCTTGAACAAACATGTAACCACTGCTTGAACAAACATGTAGCCACTGCTTGAACAAACCTGTAACCATTCCTTGAACAAACCTGTAACCACTGCTTGAACAAACCTGTAACCACTGCTTGAACAAACATGTAACCATTCCTTGAACAAACATGTAACCATTCCTTGAACAAACCTGTAACCATTCCTTGACCAAACCTGTAACCATTCCTTGAACAAACCTGTAACCATTCCTTGAACAAACCTGTAGCCACTGCTTGAACAAACCTGTAACCACTGCTTGAACAAACCTGTAACCATTCCTTGAACAAACCTGTAACCACTGCTTGAACAAACATGTAACCATTCCTTGAACAAACATGTAACCACTGCTTGAACAAACCTGTAACCATTCCTTGAACAAACATGTAACCATTCCTTGAACAAACCTGTAACCATTCCTTGAACAAACCTGTAACCAATGCTTGAACAAACATGTAACCATTCCTTGAACAAACCTGTAACCATTCCTTGAACAAACCTGTAACAACTGCTTGAACAAACATGTTACCATTCCTTGAACAAACCTGTAACCATTTTTTGAACAAACCTGTAACCATTCCTTGAACAAACATGTAACCATTCCTTGAACCAACCTGTAACCACTGCTTGAACAAACCTGTAACCATTCCTTGAACAAACATGTAACCATTCCTTGAACAAACATGTAACCACTGCTTGAACAAACCTGTAACCACTGCTTGAACAAACATGTAACCACTGCTTGAACAAACCTGTAACCACTGCTTGAACAAACATGTAACCATTCCTTGAACAAACATGTAACCATTCCTTGAACAAACATGTAACCATTCCTTGAACAAACATGTAACCATTGCTTGAACAAACCTGTAACCATTCCTTGAACAAACATGTAACCATTCCTTGAACAAACCTGTAACCACTGCTTGAACAAACCTGTAACCATTCCTTGAACAAACATGTAACCATTCCTTGAACAAATCTGTAACCATTCCTTGAACAAACCTGTAACCATTCCTTGAACAAACATGTAACCATTCCTTGAACAAACCTGTAACCACTGCTTGAACAAACATGTAGCCACTGCTTGAACAAACCTGTAACCATTCCTTGAACAAGCATGTAACCACTGCTTGAACAAACCTGTAACCATTCCTTGAACAAACATGTAACCATTCCTTGAACAAACCTGTAACCATTCCTTGAACAAACATGTCACCACTACTTGAACAAACCTGTAACCACTGCTTGAACAAACATGTAACCACTGCTTGAACAAACATGTAACCATTCCTTGAACAAACCTGTAACCATTCCTTGAACAAACATGTAACCATTCCTTGAACAAACCTGTAACCATTCCTTGAACAAACCTGTAACCATTCCTTGAACAAACCTGTAGCCACTGCTTGAACAAACATGTAACCACTGCTTGAACAAACCTGTAACCACTGCTTGAACAAACCTGTAACCATTCCTTGAACAAATCTGTAACCATTCCTGGAACAAACCTGTAACCATTCCTTGAACAAACCTGTAACCACTGCTTGAACAAACATGTAACCACTGCTTGAACAAACATGTAGCCACTGCTTGAACAAACATGTAACCATTCCTTGAACAAACCTGTAACCATTCCTTGAACAAACCTGTAGCCATTCCTTGAACAAACATGTAACCATTCCTTGAACAAAACTGTAACCATGCATGAACAAAACTGTAACCATTCCTTGAACAAACATGTAACCATTCCTTGAACAAAACTGTAACCATTCCTTGAACAAACCTGTAGCCATTCCTTGAACAAACATGTAACCATTCCTTGAACAAACCTGTAACCACTGCTTGAACAAACCTGTAATCACTGCTTGAACAAACATGTAACCATTCCTTGAACAAACCTGTAACCATTGCTTGAACAAACCTGTAACCACTGCTTGAACAAACATGTAACCATTCCTTGAACAAACCTGTAACCATTCCTTGAACAAACCTGTAACCACTGCTTGAACAAACCTGTAACCATTCCTTGAACAAACCTGTAGCCACTGCTTGAACAAACATGTAACCATTCCTTGAACAAACCTGTAACCATTCCTTGAACAAACCTGTAACCATTCCTTGAACAAACATGTAACCATTCCTTGAACAAACCTGTAACCATTCCTTGAACAAACCTGTAACCACTGCTTGAACAAACCTGTAACCACTGCTTGAACAAACCTGTAGCCACTGCTTGAACAAACCTGTAACCATTCCTTGAACAAACCTGTAATCATTGCTTGAACAAACCTGTAACCACTGCTTGAACAAACCTGTAACCATTCCTTGAACAAACATGTAACCATTGCTTGAACAAACCTGTAACCATTCCTTGAACAAACCTGTAACCACTGCTTGAACAAACATGTAACCACTGCTTGAACAAACCTGTAACCACTGCTTGAACAAACCTGTAACCATTGCTTGAACAAACCTGTAACCATTCCTTGAACAAACCTGTAACCATTCCTTGAACAAACATGTAACCACTGCTTGAACAAACCTGTAACCACTGCTTGAACAAACCTGTAACCATTCCTTGAACAAACATGTAACCACTGCTTGAACAAACCTGTAGCCACTGCTTGAACAAACCTGTAACCACTGCTTGAACAAACATGTAGCCATTGCTTGAACAAACCTGTAACCATTCCTTGAACAAACATGTAACCACTGCTTGAACAAACCTGTAGCCACTGCCTGAACAAACATGTAACCACTGCTTGAACAAACCTGTAACCATTCCTTGAACAAACCTGTAACCACTGCTTGAACAAAACTGTAACCATTCCTTGAACAAACATGTAACCATTCCTTGAACAAACATGTAACCACTGCTTGAACAAACATGTAACCACTGCTTGAACAAACCTGTAGCCACTGCTTGAACAAACCTGTAACCATTCCTTGAACAAACCTGTAGCCATTCCTTGAACAAACATGCAACCATTCCTTGAACAAACCTGTAACCACTGCTTGAACAAACCTGTAACCACTGCTTGAACAAACCTGTAACCACTGCTTGAACAAACCTGTAGCCACTGCTTGAACAAACC
The DNA here is from genome assembly GCA_963678985.1 of Spisula subtruncata. Lineage (NCBI taxonomy): Eukaryota > Metazoa > Mollusca > Bivalvia > Venerida > Mactridae > Spisula > Spisula subtruncata. The sequence goes on from OY787668.1 coordinate 20,250,873, forward strand.
TGTAACCACTGCTTGAACAAACATGTAGCCATTCCTTGAACAAACCTGTAACCATTCCTTGAACAAACATGTAACCATTCCTTGAACAAACCTGTCGCCACTGCTTGAACAAACCTGTAGCCACTGCTTGAACAAACCTGTAGCCATTCCTTGAACAAACATGTAACCACTGCTTGAACAAACATGTAACCACTGCTTGAACAAACCTGTAACCATTCCTTGAACAAACCTGTAACCACTGCTTGAACAAAACTGTAACCATTCCTTGAACAAACCTGTAACCATTCCTTGAACAAATATGTAACCATTCCTTGAACAAACATGTAACCACTGCTTGAACAAACCTGTAACCATTCCTTGAACAAACATGTAACCATTCCTTGAACAAACATGTAACCATTCCTTGAACAAACATGTAACCACTGCTTGAACAAACATGTAACCATTGCTTGAACAAACATGTAACCACTGCTTGAACAAACATGTAACCACTGCTTGAACAAACATGTAACCACTGCTTGAACAAACATGTAACGACTGCTTGAACAAACATGTAACCACTGCTTGAACAAACATGTAACCACTGCTTGAACAAACATGCAACCATTCCTTGAACAAACCTGTAATCATTCCTTGAACAAACATGTAACCACTGCTTGAACAAACCTGTAACCACTGCTTGAACAAACCTGTAACCATTCCTTGAACAAACCTGTAACCATTCCTTGAACAAACCTGTAGCCACTGCTTGAACAAACCTGTAGCCACTGCTTGAACAAACCTGTAACCATTCCTTGAACAAACATGTAACCACTGCTTGAACAAACCTGTAACCACTGCTTGAACAAACCTGTAACCATTCCTTGAACAAACCTGTAACCATTCCTTGAACAAACCTGTAGCCACTGCTTGAACAAACATGTAACCACTGCTTGAACAAACATGTAACCACTGCTTGAACAAACATGTAACCATTCCTTGAACAAACCTGTAACCATTCCTTGAACAAACCTGTAACCACTGCTTGAACAAACCTGTAACCATTCCTTGAACAAACCTGTAACCACTGCTTGAACAAACCTGTAGCCATTCCTTGAACAAACCTGTAACCATTCCTTGAACAAACATGTAACCACTGCTTGAACAAACCTGTAACCACTGCTTGAACAAACCTGTAACCATTCCTTGAACAAACCTCCAACCATTCCTTGAACAAACATGTAACCACTGCTCGAACAAACATGTAACCATTGCTTAAACAAACATGTAACCATTCCTTGAACAAACCTGTAACCATTGCTTGAACAAACATGTAACCACTGCTTGAACAAACATGCAACCATTCCTTGAACAAACATGTAACCATTGCTTGAACAAGCCTGTAACCATTTCTTGAACAAACCTGTAACCATTCCTTGAACAAACCTGTAACCATTCCTTGAACAAACCTGTAATCATTGCTTGAACAAACCTGTAACCACTGCTTGAACAAACCTGTAACCACTGCTTGAACAAACCTGTAACCACTGCTTGAACAAACATGTAACCATTCCTTGAACAAACCTGTAACCATTCCTTGAACAAACCTGTAACCATTCCTTGAACAAACATGTAACCACTGCTTGAACAAACCTGTAACCACTGCTTGAACAAACATGTAACCACTGCTTGAACAAACATGTAACCACTGCTTGAACAAACCTGTAACCATTCCTTGAACAAACCTGTAACCATTCCTTGAACAAACCTGTAACCACTGCTTGAACAAACCTGTAACCATTCCTTGAACAAACATGTAACCATTCCTTGAACAAACATGTAACCATTCCTTGAACAAACATGTAACCACTGCTTGAACAAACCTGTAACCATTCCTTGAACAAACATGTAACCATTCCTTGAACAAACATGTAACCATTCCTTGAACAAACATGTAGCCACTGCTCGAACAAACCTGTAACCACTGCTTGAACAAACCTGTAACCATTGCTTGAACAAACCTGTAACCATTCCTTGAACAAACCTGTAACCACTGCTTGAACAAACATGTAACCATTCCTTGAACAAACATGTAACCATTCCTTGAACAAACCTGTAACCACTGCTTGAACAAACATGTAGCCACTGCTTGAACAAACCTGTAACCACTGCTTGAACAAACCTGTAATCATTGCTTGAACAAACATGTAACCATTCCTTGAACAAACCTGTAACCATTCCTTGAACAAACCTGTAACCACTGCTTGAACAAACATGTAACCACTGCTTGAACAAACCTGTAACCATTCCTTGAACAAACATGTAACCATTCCTTGAACAAACCTGTAACCACTGCTTGAACAAACCTGTAACCACTGCTTGAACAAACATGTAACCATTCCTTTAACAAACCTGTAACCATTCCTTGAACAAACCTGTAACCATTCCTTGAACAAACCTGTAGCCACTGCTTGAACAAACATGTAACCATTCCTTGAACAAACCTGTAACCACTGCTTGAACAAACCTGTAACCATTCCTTGAACAAACCTGTAGCCACTGCTTGAACAAACCTGTAACCACTGCTTGAACAAACATGTAACCATTCCTTGAACAAACATGTAACCATTCCTTGAACAAACCTGTAACCACTGCTTGAACAAACATGAAGCCACTGCTTGAACAAACCTGTAGCCACTGCTTGAACAAACCTGTAACCACTGCTTGAACAAACATGTAACCATTCCTTGAACAAACCTGTAGCCATTCCTTGAACAAACCTGTAACCATTCCTTGAACAAACCTGTAACCATTCCTTGAACAAACCTACAACCACTGCTTGAACAAACCTGTAACCACTGCTTGAACAAACCTGTAACCATTCCTTGAACAAACCTGTAACCATTGCTTGAACAAACATGTAGCCACTGCTTGAACAAACCTGTAACCACTGCTTGAACAAACCTGTAACCACTGCTTGAACAAACCTGTAACCACTGCTTGAACAAACCTGTAACCATTCCTTGAACAAACCTGTAACCATTCCTTGAACAAACCTGTAACCATTCCTTGAACAAACATGTAACCACTGCTTGAACAAACCTGTAACCATTCCTTGAACAAACCTGTAACCATTCCTTGAACAAACCTGTAGCCACTGCTTGAACAAACATGTAACCATTCCTTGAACAAACATGTAACCACTGCTTGAACAAACCTGTAACCATTCCTTGAACAAACCTGTAACCATTCCTTGAACAAACATGTAACCATTCCTTGAACAAACCTGTAACCATTGCTTGAACAAACCTGTAACCACTGCTTGAACAAACCTGTATCCACTGCTTGAACAAACCTGTAACCATTCCTTGAACGAACATGTAACCATTCCTTGAACAAACCTGTAGCCATTCCTTGAACAAACCTGTAACCACTGCTTGAAGAAACCTGTAACAACTGCTTGAACAAACCTGTAACCATTCCTTGAACAAACCTGTAGCCACTGCTTGAACAAACCTGTAGCCATTCCTTGAACAAACCTGTAACCACTGCTTGAACAAACATGTAACCATTCCTTGAACAAACCTGTAACCACTGCTTGAAGAAACCTGTAACCACTGCTTGAACAAACCTGTAACCATTCCTTGAACAAACCTGTAGCCACAGCTTGAACAAACCTGTAATCATTGCTTGAACAAACCTGTAACCACTGCTTGAACAAACATGTAACCACTGCTTGAACAAACCTGTAACCATTCCTTGAACAAACATGTAACCATTCCTTGAACAAACCTGTAACCATTCCTTGAACAAACCTGTAACCACTGCTTGAACTAACATGTAACCATTCCTTGAACAAACCTGTAACCATTCCTTGAACAAACCTGTAACGACTGCTTGAACAAACATGTTACCATTCCTTGAACAAACCTGTAACCATTGCTTGAACAAACCTGTAACCATTCCTTGAACAAACATGTAACCATTCCTTGAACCAACCTGTAACCACTGCTTGAACAAACCTGTAACCATTCCTTGAACAAACATGTAACCATTCCTTGAACAAACATGTAACCACTGCTTGAACAAACCTGTAACCACTGCTTGAACAAACATGTAACCACTGCTTGAACAAATCTGTAACCACTGCTTGAACAAACATGTAACCATTCCTTGAACAAACATGTAACCATTCCTTGAACAAACATGTAACCATTCCTTGAACAAACATGTAACCATTGCTTGAACAAACCTGTAACCATTCCTTGAACAAACATGTAACCATTCCTTGAACAAACCTGTAACCACTGCTTGAACAAACCTGTAACCATTCCTTGAACAAACATGTAACCATTCCTTGAACAAACCTGTAACCATTCCTTGAACAAACCTGTAACCATTCCTTGAACAAACATGTAACCATTCCTTGAACAAACCTGTAACCACTGCTTGAACAAACATGTAGCCACTGCTTGAACAAACCTGTAACCATTCCTTGAACAAGCATGTAACCACTGCTTGAACAAACCTGTAACCATTCCTTGAACAAACATGTAACCATTCCTTGAACAAACCTGTAACCATTCCTTGAACAAACATGTCACCACTGCTTGAACAAACCTGTAACCACTGCTTGAACAAACATGTAACCACTGCTTGAACAAACATGTAACCATTCCTTGAACAAACCTGTAACCATTCCTTGAACAAACATGTAACCATTCCTTGAACAAACCTGTAACCATTCCTTGAACAAACCTGTAACCATTCCTTGAACAAACCTGTAGCCACTGCTTGAACAAACATGTAACCACTGCTTGAACAAACCTGTAACCACTGCTTGAACAAACCTGTAACCATTCCTTGAACAAATCTGTAACCATTCCTGGAACAAACCTGTAACCATTCCTTGAACAAACCTGTAACCACTGCTTGAACAAACATGTAACCACTGCTTGAACAAACATGTAGCCACTGCTTGAACAAACATGTAACCATTCCTTGAACAAACCTGTAACCATTCCTTGAACAAACATGTAACCACTGCTTGAACAAACATGTAACCACTGCTTGAACAAACATGTAGCCACTGCTTGAACAAACATGTAACCACTGCTTGAACAAACCTGTAACCATTCCTTGAACAAACCTGTAGCCATTCCTTGAACAAACATGTAACCATTCCTTGAACAAAACTGTAACCATGCATGAACAAAACTGTAACCATTCCTTGAACAAACATGTAACCATTCCTTGAACAAACCTGTAACCATTCCTTGAACAAACCTGTAGCCATTCCTTGAACAAACATGTAACCATTCCTTGAACAAACCTGTAACCACTGCTTGAACAAACCTGTAATCACTGCTTGAACAAACATGTAAATATTCCTTGAACAAACCTGTAACCATTGCTTGAACAAACCTGTAACCACTGCTTGAACAAACATGTAACCATTCCTTGAACAAACCTGTAACCATTCCTTGAACAAACCTGTAACCACTGCTTGAACAAACCTGTAACCATTCCTTGAACAAACCTGTAGCCACTGCTTGAACAAACCTGTAACCACTGCTTGAACAAACATGTAACCATTCCTTGAACAAACCTGTAACCATTCCTTGAACAAATCTGTAGCCACTGCTTGAACAAACCTGTAACCACTGCTTGAACAAACCTGTAACCACTGCTTGAACAAACATGTAACCATGCATGAACAAACCTGTAACCACTGCTTGAACAAACCTGTAACCATTCCTTGAACAAACCTGTAACCACTGCTTGAACAAACCTGTAACCACTGCTTGAACAAACATGTAACCATTCCTTGAACAAACCTGTAACCACTGCTTGAACAAACATGTAACCATTCCTTGAACAGACCTGTAACCACTGCTTGAACAAACCTGTAACCACTGCTTGAACAAACCTGTAACCACTGCTTGAACAAACATGTAACCATTCCTTGAACAAACATTTAACCATTCCTTGAACAAACCTGTAACAACTACTTGAAAAAACATGTAACCACTGCTTGAACAAACATGTAACCACTGCTTGAACAAACATGTAACCACTGCTTGAACAAACCTGTAACCACTGCTTGAACAAACATGTAACCACTGCTTGAACAAACCTGTAACCACTGCTTGAACAAACATGTAACCACTGCTTGAACAAACATGTAACCACTGCTTGAACAAACCTGTAACCACTGCTTGAACAAACCTGTAACCACTGCTTGAACAAACATGTAACCACTGCTTGAACAAACATGTAACCATTCCTTGAACAAACATGTAACCATTCCTTGAACAAACCTGTAACCACTGCTTGAACAAACATGTAACCACTGCTTGAACAAACATGTAACCACTGCTTGAACAAACATGTAACCACTGCTTGAACAAACATGTAACCATTCCTTGAACAAACATGTAACCATTCCTTGAACAAACATGTAACCACTGCTTGAACAAACATGTAGCCACTGCTTGAACAAACATGTAGCCACTGCTTGAACAAACCTGTAACCATTCCTTGAACAAACATGTAACCACTGCTTGAACAAACCTGTAACCATTCCTTGAACAAACATGTAACCATTCCTTTAACAAACCTGTAACCATTCCTTGAACAAACCTGTAACCACTGCTTGAACAAACATGTAACCATTCCTTGAACAAACCTGTAACCATTCCTTGAACAAGCCTGTAACCACTGCTTGAACAAACATGTAACCATTCCTTGAACAAACCTGTAACCATTGCTTGAACAAACCTGTAACCATTCCTTAAACAAACATGTAACCATTCCTTGAACAAACCTGTAACCACTGCTTGAACAAACCTGTAACCATTCCTTGAACAAACATGTAACCATTCCTTGAACAAACCTGTAACCACTGCTTGAACAAACATGTAACCACTGCTTGAACAAACCTGTAACCATTCCTTGAACAAACATGTAACCATTCCTTGAACAAACCTGTAACCACTGCTTGAACAAACCTGTAACCATTCCTTGAACAAACATGTAACCATTCCTTGAACAAACCTGTAACCATTCCTTGAACAAACCTGTAACCATTCCTTGAACAAACATGTAACCATTCCTTGAACAAACCTGTAACCACTGCTTGAACAAACCTGTAACCATTCCTTGAACTAACCTGTAAGCACTGCTTGAACAAACATGTAACCACTGCTTGAACAAACATGTAACCATTCCTTGAACAAACCTGTAACGATTCCTTGAACAAATCTGTAACCACTGCTTGAACAAACCTGTAACCACTGCTTGAACAAACCTGTAACCATTCCTTGAACAAACCTGTAACCACTGCTTGAACAAACCTGTAACCACTGTTTGAACAAACCTGTAACCACTGCTTGAACAAACCTGTAACCACTGCTTGAACAAACATGTAACCACTGCTTGAACAAACCTGTAGCCATTCCTTGAACAAACATGTAACCATTCCTTGAACAAACCTGTAACCACTGTTTGAACAAACCTGTAACCATTCCTTGAACAAACCTGTAACCACTGCTTGAACAAACATGTAACCATTCCTTGAACAAACCTGTAACCACTGCTTGAACAAACCTGTAACCATTCCTTGAACAAACCTGTAACCACTGCTTGAACAAACCTGTAACCATTCCTTGAACAAACCTGTAACCACTGCTTGAACAAACCTGTAACCATTCCTTGAACAAACCTGTAACCACTGCTTGAACAAACATGTAACCATTCCTTGAACAAAACTGTAACCATTGCTTGAAAAAACATGTAACCATTCCTTGAACAAAACTGTAACCACTGCTTGAACAAACATGTTACCATTCCTTGAACAAACCTGTAACCATTGCTTGAACAAACATGTAACCATTCCTTGAACAAAGCTGTAACCACTGTTTGAACAAACCTGTAACCACTGCTTGAACAAACCTGTAACCATTCCTTGAACAAACCTGTAGCCATTCCTTGAACAAACATGTAACCATTCCTTGAACAAACCTGTAACCACTGCTTGAACAAACATGTAACCACTGCTTGAACAAACCTGTAGCCATTCCTTGAACAAACATGTAACCATTCCTTGAACAAACATGTAACCATTCCTTGAACAAACCTGTAACCACTGCTTGAACAAACATGTAACCACTGCTTGAACAAACCTGTAGCCATTCCTTGAACAAACATGTAACCACTGCTTGAACAAACCTGTAGCCACTGCTTGAACAAACCTGTAACCACTGCTTGAACAAACATGTAACCACTGCTTGAACAAACCTGTAACCACTGCTTGAACAAACCTGTAGCCACTGCTTGAACAAACCTGTAACCATTGCTTGAACAAACCTGTAGCCACTGCTTGAACAAACCTGTAACCATTCCTTGAACAAACATGTAACCATTCCTTGAACAAACATGTAACCACTGCTTGAACAAACATGTAACCATTCCTTGAACAAACCTGTAACCATTGCTTGAACAAACCTGTAACCATTCCTTGAACAAACATGTAACCACTGCTTGAACAAACATGTAACCACTGCTTGAACAAACCTGTAGCCACTGCTTGAACAAACATGTAATCACTGCTTGAACAAACCTGTAACCACTGCTTGAACAAACCTGTTACCATTCCTTGAACAAACCTGTAGCCATTCCTTGAACAAACATGTAACCATTCCTTGAACAAACCTGTAACCACTGCTTGAACAAACATGTAACCACTGCTTGAACAAACCTGTTGCCATTCCTTGAACAAACATGTTACCATTCCTTGAACAAACATGTAACCATTCCTTGAACAAACCTGTAACCACTGCTTGAACAAACATGTAACCACTGCTTGAACAAACCTGTAACCACTGCTTGAACAAACATGTAACCACTGCTTGAACAAACCTGTAACCACTGCTTGAACAAACCTGTAACCACTGCTTGAACAAACATGTAACCACTGCTTGAACAAACCTGTAACCACTGCTTGAACAAACATGTAACCACTGCTTGAACAAACATGTAACCACTGCTTGAACAAACCTGTAACCACTGCTTGAACAAACATGTAACCACTGCTTGAACAAACCTGTAACCACTCCTTGAACAAACATGTAGCCATTCCTTGAACAAACCTGTAACCATTCCTTGAACAAACATGTAACCATTCCTTGAACAAACCTGTAACCATTCCTTGAACAAACATGTAACCACTGCTTGAACAAACATATAACCACTGCTTGAACAAACATGTAACCATTCCTTGAACAAACATGTAACCATTCCTTGAACAAACCTGTAGCCACTGCTTGAACAAACATGTAACCATTCCTTGAACAAACCTGTAGCCACTGCTTGAACAAACCTGTAACCACTGCTTGAACAAACATGTAACCATTCCTTGAACAAAACTGTAACCATGCATGAACAAAACTGTAACCATTCCTTGAACAAACCTGTAACCATTCCTTGAACAAACCTGTAGCCATTCCTTGAACAAACATGTAACCATTCCTTGAACAAACCTGTAACCATTCCTTGAACAATCCTGTAGCCATTCCTTGAACAAACATGTAACCATTCCTTGAACAAACCTGTAACCACTGCTTGAACAAACATGTAACCATTCCTTGAACAAAACTGTAACCATGCATGAACAAAACTGTAACCATTGCTTGAACAAATCTACAACCATTGCTTGAAAAAAACTACAACCATTGCTTGCACAAATCTACAACCATTGCTTGAACAAATCTACAACCATTGCTTGAACAAAACTACACTCGATCGCTTTAAAAACGCACCACTATTGAAAATAATCAAAATTTGTCAAAAATCATTTTTTGCTAAAATTAATAGGTGACAGGGTTTGTTCAGTTCATGAGCTTGGCCTAATTAAAGAAAACGATTTTGTTTTCATTCGAAATACCCCGCTTAAAGAACTTTTTTGATTTTGCATGTTTTGCACGTGCAGCTCTATCGCGTTGATCTATGTGGTCAATATTGACTTTAAACTGTACGCTGTTGGTTTACACATTGAAAAAACAACATAAACAGTATTTTCTAATGGTATTTTTATGCTGCGAATATCTCGAATATTTCCTCGTATGCCTTTGCCTTCGCTTCCTACTGAAAAGAGCATCGATGCCTTAGCATGGCGGTTAAGCTGCCTCCACACAACGATTGTGGACTAAGGCCATCTATTCCTAGCGAATGACACAGTCAAATGCCGATCTGGATGAAACAAGCTAAAGGTATTGAGCCCGAGCTATGAGGAAACATGACACAGGTTGTGCCACTGTAATTAGTTCCGCATGTCTGCACAAAGTATTAAAAGAATGTCAGGTGTCAATAAACAAGCCAAAATTACATAATTGCATTATTATAACTATTCTTTTCATAATTGTCAATAAAAAGGAAAATCATTTTAGTACATTTTTCAACGAGTTTTCTCCCGTTTAGAGCCGAATGTCCCTACTTTTTTCTTCAAGCGCCTTCATAGTGTTGATTTGAGGTGCCATATAATCACCACGGGAAATATCCTGACAGTCTGATGTTCATAACCAATATTTCAAGTTTAAAAAAGGCTTGAATCCATCTTAGGTTCACATAATGCGCATATCTGGACTGCACTTGGTCGTATGGTATAAGCCAGACTGACAAAGCCACATAACATTTATAATTCAAGTTAAACTTTGCTTGGATGGTTAGAAACATCACGTCGAACTTAATTCTATCCTATTACATAAGTATTGTTATACTTTGGGAGGAGAAACCACGTACATGCATCAATGTAGCGGGCTCTTATAATTGCTTTTGAAATTGTGACTTTCTCTTTCATGGTCCACTGTGTTATCTATACCATAATTTATTTTGAACTCGTAATAATGGCATGATAATCACACAACTCGTTGGGTATAGACTGAAGATTATTCATCCGAAAATAAATAACCATAGATTGACGGTTACATCACTAAAACTGATATTTCATATGTGGTGCGTTTTTAAAGCGGTTGAGTGTATAACCATTGCTTGAACAAAACTACAACCATTGCTTGAACAAAACTGTAACCATTGCTTGAACAAAACTGTAACCATTGCTTGAACAAAACTGTAACCATTGCTTTAATAAAACTGTCACCATTGCTTGAACAAATCTACAACCATTGCTTGAATAAAACAACAACCACTGCTTGAACAAATCTACAACCTTTCCTTGAACAAAACTTCAATCATTGCTTGAACAAAACTGCAACCATTGCTTGAACAAAACAACAACCATTGCTTGAACAAAACAACAATCATTGCTTGAACAAAACTGCAACCATTGCTTGAACAAAACAACAACCATTGCTTGAACAAAACAACAACCATTGCTTGAACAAAACTGCAACCATTGCTTGAACAAAACTGCAACCATTGCTTGAACAAAACAACAATCATTGCTTGAACAAAACTGCAACCACTGCTTGAACAAATCTGCAACCATTGCTTGAACAAACCTGTAACCATTGCTTGAACAAAACTACAACCTTTCCTTGAACAAAACTACAACCATTGCTTGAACAAAACTACAATCACTGCTTGAACAAAACTACAACCTTTCCTTGAACAAAACTACAACCTTTCCTTGAACAAAACTACAACCATTGCTTGAACAAAACTACAACCATTGCTTAAACAAAACTACAACCTTTGCTTGAACAAAACTACAACCTTTCCTTGAACAAAACTACAACCATTGCTTAAACAAAACTACAACCTTTGCTTGAACAAAACTACAACCTTTCCTTGAACAAAACTTCAATCATTGCTTGAACAAAACTGCAACCATTGCTTGAACAAAACAACAACCATTGCTTGAACAAAACTACAACCTTTCCTTGAACAAAACTACAACCATTGCTTGAACAAAACTACAACCATTGCTTGAACAAAACTACAATCACTGCTTGAATAAAACAACAACCATTGCTTGAACAAAACAACAATCATTGCTTGAACAAAACTACAACCATTGCTTGAACAAAACAACAACCATTGCGTGAACAAAACTGCAACCATTGCTTGAACAAAACTGCAACCACAGCTTGAACAAAACTACAACCATTGCTTGAACAAATCTACAACCATTGCTTGAACAAAACGGTAACCACTGATTGAACAAAACTGTAACCATTGCTTTAATAAAACTGTCACCATTGCTTGAACAAATCTACAACCATTGCTTGAATAAAACAACAACCACTGCTTGAACAAACCTACAACCACTGCTTGAACAAACCTGTAACCATTGCTTGAACAAACCTACAACCATTGCTTGAACAAACCTACAACCACTGCTTGAACAAACCTACAACCAATGCTTGAACAAAACTACAACCATTGCTTGAACAAACCTACAACCACTGCTTGAACAAACCTACAACCATTGCTTGAACAAACCTACAACCATTGCTTGAACAAACCTACAACCACTGCTTGAACAAACCAACAACCAATGCTTGAACAAACCTACAACCATTGCTTGAACAAACCTACAACCACTGCTTGAACAAACCTACAACCAATGCTTGAACAAACCTACAACCAATGCTTGAACAAAACTACAACCAATGCTTGAACAAACCTACAACCACTGCTTGAACAAACCTGTAACCATTGCTTGAACAAACCTACAACCACTGCTTGAACAAACCTACAACCACTGCTTGAACAAAACTACAACCATTGCTTGAACAAAACTACAACCGCTGCTTGAACAAACTACAACCATTACTTGATCAAAACTGCAACCATTGCTTGAACAAATCTACAACCACTGCTTGAACAAACCTACAACCTTTGCTTGAACAATGCATGTATCATATCGCAGCTTTAGCAAACATGTCTTGCTAATGAGTAAACGGTATCATGACACAGACCATTTCTTTGACTATTCACGTTCACATTCTAAGTGCTTCTGAAATATTGCTAACTCATGTATAAAGTTGCAATACTAGTATTTTATATCACATAATCGAACAGCATTTAGTGAACCGTGAGTATTGTATCTTCTCTCCAGAATACAATTAGGATACTATTTTATTCATGGTTCTGGCACGTAATTTCACGAATACGTGTCCGGGAATTGTAGATGCGATTGTGGTTTGTTTACTTTACCTGTCTTCAATAAAGATGATGTTTGTTAGCTTATCGGGATGTTGTTGTAAATCTTTTTTAATCTTATCGTCATTCTATGTTGTATATAGCTCGCCCTTTCTATGTTAGGTTTTATATATAAGCTACATGTACAAGACCATGCAAGATCTTATCATGCACAAGTTAACTTTTCCAGAACCATTATTTATTGTGTTGGCCCATAATTATGGCAACGACAGAAACACGTCATTTAATGATAGATGTGGGTTTTCATAAAGATCTACAGATACCAGTGTTTCCTGAATAGAATTATTTCAACATTAAATGAACATAGACATTTATGATATTCATTCAAACATTTAAATACAGTAAATTAGAAAGCATGAATAAATAAAACAGCCATGTCAAAACGACATTAAATGTCAAGGATAACACAAGAAAGGGTTCAAAAGAGCCCTTATTTCAAATGGGTTCTTGAATAATTGTTATTCATGTTCTTATGTTTCTTATTAGTATGTGAAGGGTTTGAAATTAACAGCTAATGGCATGAACAAAACCATCAATCGATTTCAGTTAGTGCACCGGATTTGTCACCGGGTAAGTTTTACTAGTGCGGATTAAGGTTGCTTTTAGATGGACACAACCAGGAAGAAGAAAACCTGCTCGACCGAAGACAACATGGCGTATGACTATGGTGGTAGAACGACCAGATATGGGATTATCCTTTGGCGATGTACTCCCGATTTTATGTCTAGAGGAAGCTACGGCGAGGTCATTAAAACATTTTCGGAAACACTGTTCTCAATTTCTCCCAAAGTTCATTTATTTCCGTCGGAAGTACATCACAGAAGGAAAAAAAGCCCAGTAAGACCAAGGCATAACCAAACGTGTCACATGATCGCTAAATATTTCCAAGATAAATATGGAGACGTGAGAACAACCGAGCTAACATTGTTAGACTAAATAGTGCATTGATTTGTACTTACCATCCTTTATATGTGTGTAAGTCTTAAAAGTCTAAACCTTACATTCACATCGTACAACTAAAGTACCATCTCAATGGATCACGTGGGACTAAAAACCTTCTGGCCATACAAAGTAATTATATCAGAATCCGCTTATGATTTTCCTGGGGAATATTTTCCTGTTTTCGAACTGCAGACGTGGTGGGTGAGGGTATATTCTTGATTGAATAATTTCCTTTACAAATCGAGTTATTTCATCAGTACTTGTAGAAGTCATTTGTCTACAGAACGTCAGACTTATTTTTCTGCTCCAAGTATTTGACAGTCTATCTATTGTTTAGTACATGACAGTTAATGGGTATTTGCATAACAAGAGGAAAAGTCTTATAATTTACAGAACTCTCACTGCTTAATGACACACAGGAGGCTAGACATGTTGAGCATTTGCTGGATCATTGTATATCAACATGCAGTTTGTTGGTATAATGTAGTTATATAATCACCTAGTTCATATATACACGTACTGGTAATATGTAAGAGCATTATGTACATATATGTAACTGTTGGTGACTTATCACAATCTAAATAAGCGCTAATACTTTTTAATTAAAAAAGTTACACATTTTCGAGGGTTGTTTTCAGCTGTTCAGCCGCTCAACCACCCTTTGACTCTTTAACTTCCCCTGGTCATTGGGCTACCTAACGAAAACTGCATTAGAGTCTCTCTGGAGAGACTTTCTCTCTCATGTGTGTGTGGTAGCCAACATCGATCAGTGGCGCCCAGGAATAGACACTGTCATCACAGGTGTCAATTTACACCATTTTTGGCATAAGTAGACAAGTGGTAAAATAGATTTGCATAAAGGAGGTAAAAAAGCTGCATGCTGACTGTCTATGGGTTCGAACATACTAATATTCAGAAATAGAGGCTATGGTTTAAACAAATGTACCGATATATTGCTCCTATGCTAATATAAGCGCTCGATGGATGTGAGGGTAGTTTCAAATGTGATTAAATGTCGCTAAAAGACTAGTAGTGATATGGCTGAACAATTTAGACTTAAGAATCGTCGAAAACCCGGCGGTGACACCACTCTGGAACTCGCTACATCGACCCTTGCGATGTAGCGAGTACTGGAGCTGAGTATCGCCTGGGTTCTGGAGAATGTAAAGAACAGTATGGCTAGTTTTATAGTTTTGATCACATGTATGTGAACGGAGAACTTATTCTTGTACAGTATTATTATAGTTCTACCACATGATAGAACAGTATACTCAATGGGAGAAAATTAAGATTAGATAAACAGAGTTTGTGGTTACCTAATTACTCGGAATTCCTTTTGTTTTTTCGTTTCATGAACTATCTGTAACTACCGACCGTAACACAGAAGCTGTTTGCACGAGAAACATCTGTAACTTGAGAATCACGTGCATTTAAACACAGTCAGTTTCACAGAGAACAATTGTTTGCTTCCAAAATAGATCATAGATCGCTGGAAACACATGGCAGCATAAATCAAGAGTGCAAAACATGGTATTTAAGTTTATAAAACAACTTTATAAAAGCAATTCATAAAAACAGCGCAATGGAAATTTAATGTAATAGTTCTTGGATTTTTATTTGGACCAATGCCACGTTACGCATATTGTGGAGATTAACTGTATGAAATATGTCTCAGACGAGAGAGATTGATTTCTTGTTATAAAAAGTGCTTATGATGCAGACACAGTTGAATTATAATCGTAGTCGTAAAGAACCGTTTATACAACACTTTTGTAAGAAATTGTATTGCTTGCAGATAGACTTAGACAGGTCTTCCAAATCGACCGAAACTTTCAACCTTAAGTAACTGCAAAGTAATACTAGTACTTATATTACATGACGCAGATGCATACATAAATATGGAGCATTTAGGATTAATGCATATTATCGGATATTTTATCACATCGTGTAACTAATTATTAAAACGAATTGTTGAACAAACATTCAGCCATTGCTTGAATAAAACTGTCAATAACTGATTGAACAAAATTGTAAAACTGTTAGAACGCAAATATAATCACTGCTCGAACAAACCTGTAACCATTACTTGAGCAAAACTGTAATCATTGCTTGGACAAAACAGCAACGATTTTTTTAACAAAACTGAAAACTCTGTTTGAACAACACTATAACCATTACTTGGACAAAACTTCAACCACTGGCTAAACAAAACTGCAACCATTGCTTGAACAAAACTAAAACCATTGCTTGAACAAAACTGTAACCATTGCTTCAACAAAACTACAACCATTGCTTCAACAAAACTACAACCATTGCTTGAACAAAACTACAACCATTGCTTGAACAATACTACAAACATTACATAGCAAAACTACAACCATTGCTTGAACAAAACTACAACCATTGCTTGAACAAAACTGCAACTATTGCTTGAACAAAACTACAACCATTGCTTAAACAAAACTACAACCATTGCTTGAACAAAACTACAACCACTGCTTGAACAAAACTACAACCATTGTTTGAACAAAACTACAACCACTACTTGAACAAAACTACAACCATTGCTTGAACAAAACTGTAACCACTGCTTGAACAAAACTACAACCACTACTTGAACAAAACTGTAACCACTACTTGAACAAAACTACAACCACTACTTGAACAAAACTACAACCACTACTTGAACAAAACTACAACCACTACTTGAACAAAACTACAACCACTACTTGAACAAAACTACAACCACTACTTGAACAAAACTACAACCATTGCTTGAACAAAACTGTAACCACTACTTGAACAAAACTACAACCACTACTTGAACAAAACTGTAACCACTACTTGAACAAAACTGTAACCACTACTTGAACAAAACTGTAACCACTACTTGAACAAAACTACAACCACTACTTGAACAAAACTACAACCACTACTTGAACAAAACTACAACCACTACTTGAACAAAACTGTAACCACTGCTTGAACAAAACTACAACCACTACTTGAACAAAACTACAACCACTACTTGAACAAAACTGTAACCACTACTTGAACAAAACTACAACCATTGCTTGAACAAAACTGTAACCACTACTTGAACAAAACTACAACCACTACTTGAACATAACTGTAACCACTACTTGAACAAAACTGTAACCACTACTTGAACAAAACTACAACCACTACTTGAACAAAACTACAACCATTGCTTGAACAAAACTGTAACCACTACTTGAACAAAACTACAACCATTGCTTGAACAAAACTGTAACCACTACTTGAACAAAACTACAACCACTACTTGAACAAAACTGTAACCACTACTTGAACAAAACTGTAACCACTGCTTGAACAAAACTGTAACCACTGCTTGAACAAAACTGTAACCACTACTTGAACAAAACTGTAACCACTACTTGAACAAAACTGTAACCACTACTTGAACAAAACTGTAACCACTGCTTGAACAAAACTGTAACCACTGCTTGAACAAAACTGTAACCACTACTTGAACAAAACTGTAACCACTACTTGAACAAAACTGTAACCATTGTTTGAACAAAACTACAACCACTGCTTGAACAAAACTACAACCACTACTTGAACAAAACTACAACCACTTCTTGAACAAAACTACAACCACTACTGGAACAAAACTACAACCACTACTTGAACAAAACTACAACCATTGCTTGAACAAAACTGTAACCACTACTTGAACAAAACTACAACCACTACTTGAATAAAACTGTAACCATTGTTTGAACAAAACTACAACCACTGCTTGAACAAAACTAAAACCACTGCTTGAACAAAACTACAACCATTGCTTGAACAAAACTACAACCATTGCTTGAACAAAACTGCAACTATTGCTTGAACAAAACTACAACCATTGCTTAAACAAAACTACAACCACTGCTTGAACAAAACTACAACCATTGCTTGAACAAAACTACAACCATTGCTTGAACAAAACTACAACCACTACTTGAACAAAACTACAACCACTACTTGAACAAAACAAACTACAACCACTACTTGAACAAAACTACTACCATTGCTTGCACAAAACTGTAACCACTACTTGAACGAAACTATAACCATTGTTTGAACACAAATGCAACCACTGTTCGAACAAAACTGTGATCACTGTTTGAACAAAACAAAAGCCACTGATTAAACAAAACTACAACCATTGCTTGAACAAAACTATAACCACTGATTGAACGAAACTATAACCATTGTTTGAACACAAATGCAACCACTGCTCGATCAAAACTGTGATCACTGTTTGAACAAAACAAAAGCCACTGATTGAACAAAACTACAACCATTGCTTGAACAAAACTGTAACAACAGCTTGAACAAAACTATGACCACTGATTGAACAAAACTACAACCATTGCTTGAACAAAACTGTAACCACTGATTGAACAAAACTGCAACCATTGCTTGAACAAAACTACAACCACTGATTGAACAAAACTACAACCACTGATTGAACAAAACTACATCCATTGCTTGAACAAAACTACAACCATTGCTTGAACAAAACTGTAACCATTGCTTGAACAAAACTATAACCATTGTTTGAACAAAACTGCAGCCACTGCTTGAACAAAACTACAACCATTACTTGAATAAAACCGTAACCATTGCTTGAACAAAATTGTAACCACTGCTTGAACAAACCTACAACCACTGCTTGAAAAAACTGCAACCTTTGCTTGAACAATGCATGTATCATATCGCAGCTTTAGCAAACATGTCTTGCTAATGAGTAAACGGTATCATGACACAGACCATTTCTATGACTATTCACGTTCACATTCTAAGTGCTTCTGAAATATTGCTAACTCATGTATAAAGTTGCAATACTAGTATTGTATATCACACACTCGAACAGCATTTAGTGAACCGTGAGTATTGTATCTTCTCTCCAGAATACAAGTAAGATACTATTTTATTCATGGTTCTGGCACGTAATTTCACGAATACGTGTCCGGGAGTTGTAGATGCGTGTGGTGTTTGTTTACGTTACCTGTCTTCAATGAAGTTGATGTTTGTTAGCTTATCGGGATGTTGTTGTAAATCTTTTTTAATCTTATCGTCATTCTATGTCGTATATAGCTCGCCCTCTCCAGTATAGGTTTTATATAAGCTACATGCACAAGACCATGCAAGATCATGGCATGCACAAGTCAACTTTTCAAGAACCATTTTGTATTGTTTTGGCCCATATGGCAACGACAGAAACAAGCCATTTAATGATAGCTTTGGGTTTTTAAACATTTCCACTGATACCAGTTTTTCTTGAATAGATACATTGATGTATTCCGACATAAAATGGACATTTAAAATGCAATTATAATACAATAGAGAGAGATCATTGTATCATTATTCCACGCTTGGCGCGAAGATGTTTAAGTCAGTAACAGTCTTACTGTGCTTATAATTAAAATAATAATAATTGAAAATATTTATACATAGCGCTTTATATAACACGTTTCTAAAGCACTTAACATGCGAAAGTCAGCTAGTTGACAGTTCATTTAAAGTCTTAATAAATTTCACTTATAGAGTTATTGTCTTCAGTATAAAGAGGGTTCATAAAATAGAAGTTTGACAGTATTTGCAAGCCATTTAGAGCAATAGCATTATTAATAAAGTTTAGTTAATCTGGCACGATATATTAACAGGTCTCTGTTCCTTTGGTGTCTCATTACACAAGTATAAACTTTAAAATATTCAGTATCTGGAATCCAATATCAGCATAATATTGTTAAATTTCTATGCAACATATATTTCTCTCACTATATCTCTCTCTCTGTCAATGATTAATTCATGACTCTATGCTTGAAAACACTCAAATTGAAATGTGAAATTTACAGATATATAGCGCTCGTGACTCACACGCTTTCTCGACTCCATTACTGCATTGAGTTGTAGATATTTCCAAGCTGATACTGGAACGTAGAAATTGTGACAAACATGGACATGGCCCTTGTATTTTCACGCTAAATGAATCTCTGTAAAAACTTAAAACTCGAAGAATGTGACTCCGTGTAAAAAGGTAAGTTTTTTGGCCATCATATGTAGCATTTTTTTACCGATACGGACCTGTGTTAAATAATATTTATTTTAAAATTGGTCTGAGACAATATCGTCTTAAATAGTATTAACAATTTGTGTTCTAGTTGAATAGTAATTAACATATAAATAGTTAATGTGGCTTTGAAGCACTAGGTTTTACCAGTCCGACTACAGCAGCTTCTTGCCGACCGAACCACAGAACATCCGATGATTTCCGGCAATTTTCCGGTGATTTCGGGTGATTTCAACCTTTCACTTTTGTTCCTAAGGTATTCCGTAACCAATAGGCCCATAGGATGCTTCTAACTTACTGGTGCTGCTTACTGACACAGTGTACAACGTACTTGTTGGATGTTGTTTTCATAATAAAATGACGGATCTGTCAAGTTCCTAACTACAGTTCAGCAGACTGAATGAATCGTCTGTACTGAGTAATAATAGTCATTGCTGCTGGGGTGATAGAACAAAGAGAAATAATAATTATTATTGCTGTTAGTTCACACAATCATCCAGACAAATAGCCGCATGGAATGCTGTAAACCAAGAAATTATTTCGCGCGATTTGATTTCGCGCAGCTCGCGAGTGGTAGAAATTCGCGAAATTAAGAAGCCTCGAAAGTGTTCAACTATCAATATCGACATCGTGTGAGACTTTAAAACGCAGAAGTTTGTAGTCGAATACTTCGACAATCGACAAAACGCGAGCTAGTGAAAGTTAGCATTAGCGAAAGTCACGTGGTTTACAGTATTGTTTTGCGCTATCGCTTGTTAGAAGCATACAATATATTTTCGGCGGTAGATTTAGCGGAAAAATCTCGCTCACTGGGATTGATATTTCGAGTTTCGGATAATAATAACGGACGAGTTTTGCTCTCGGCAAGATTGATTCCAATCGTTTGGTATGTTAATTTGTTTCGGGAAATAATAGAACTGACTAAAAATCTATAATATGTCGGGAGTAAATGGCTGACGGTATAATTGTTTCAACTTGAAATGTTGTTTTTGTTTGTGCTTAGTAGAGCCATCGACCTATGTAGTAAAAATATAATAAAGAGTATGATAGGTAATTGATCAGATCATGAAAGGCGCCAATCGTAAAATCTCGGCCATTTCCGTTTGTCTCCGGTAAATACATGGACATAGTGGGTGTGTTCGTAGCGTATATTCTGGAACACTCACTCGAAACAGTGTTCCTTCCGTTCCTGTTTCAGCAGCTTACGAAAAAAATAAAACTGTTCTGAGCAGTGTTCCGAAAGTTCCACTCCAAGCACCTTACGAACAAAATGTTTAAGAAATATGACACAAGAAAATTTCCAATCATAAAAGTTGTCATTTCCGTTTTTCTCCGTTGACATATCTATTGCCAAGGTGATCTGCATAACACATTTCGTGAGGTTTCCGGTTGTTTCGTTTTCGTTGAAATCACGTGACCTGTTCTGCCTGCACCACCTTTTATTTGGGAACAGATAGAACATGTCCGGAACACTGTTCTGACTTTTCTGTGTTCCGTCTGTTCCGGAACAGAGAGAACTGACGTTTCGAATACACCCAGTATTTCGCGTGGATAAGATCGAGGTGATCAGAATGGAAAGGCACAAAATAACAGGTTGGATACAACACGTGCATGTTCATAACAGGGACAAACATGAAAAAGAACAATAAATTATATGACTTCGCAGCTGCATACATGCTTTTTAGACTTTTAGAGTATTTAAATATACAGTAAAACTTCGTTTTCTCGAGAACTCATCGGGATAAACGAAATGCTCGAGATAAACCGTGCGCCGAAGTTCGTGATGAATCATTGTTCTGACAAAGTTTAATTGTGTCAACAATACTTACTCCATAGTAGGTGTATTCTAATCATTGCTCATTTGTTCTTGACGTTAAGAAGCGAAAAATAATACAAGTACATCATAGCGTTCATGGACAAATTACACTGTCTCATTACCTCGATTTTATCGTAAATATTTCTCTCCAACAGACGTATGATGTCATTATTGAGGAAATAACAACATTCATTGGTTTGGTTTGGTATCTTTATTCTTCGATGACGTTATGCTAATGGGACAAATTTGTCTACTAGTATCTGCCTCGCTCGTGAAAGCTCGGCCATTTCCGTTTGTTTCCGGTAAATAAAAAAGGTATGAGGAAATCGGACAGGGTGCAGCACCCAACTTAACCAACCGAGCACAGGAACCAGTAACCGAGATAATCAGAATGGTATCTCCCATAGCTCTATATGTAGTTGCTTCAAATCATAAAAGAAACACCATCATGTATGCACATATCTGAGAACGCACAGATGCGCAGCGATTCATTGCAGTTTTGCCAATAACCGAAATGTCAATGGTGTACGTCATGTATTATTCATTGATGAGAATGCATAATAGATCTAATACGTATTCTAAGCTATCCTTACACGTATCTCGAATTTCTTTCATTAATCATTACAACAAATTGTGCCCCTGTGAATGTGTACGAGTGTTTCGCATGTTCCTACATCGAACAAACAACTAATATCATTGTATACGAAATCTGGCATTCGTTCATTCGTAACACAGAAGGAGTTCTGTAAAGGAGTGTCCTTAACTTGAATTAAAATACAGACTGAATATTGACTGAATCAAGCTATGTATCTAAATACAGTAGGACAAATCACTAAAACTGTGCATAGTATGAAATTGCATTCCCAACAAAAAATCCGCTGACGAAGCAAAAACACTTCGGACAGATTATTATAGATGTAGTTATAAGGTTTTGTCATATAATGTAAACAGAATGGATAATACATACAATATCGTATACTTTCTGCAATTCAGCACTTTCGTGGATTGTATAATATTATACCCATGGCAAACATTGATTATTGTTAGGTACTAGGAAACGTTCCCAAGTTCTTGTATAAGCGCGTATTTCTTCGACCGTCGGCTCTAGTCTGTATTTTTATTTATTGATTATACGTCATAGGTTTTTGTGCATTATGATGTAATATGATAAAGGCGACGAGGAGTAATATGAGAAACGGGAAATTGTGCAACTTGCAACATTCATTGTATAGAGGAAAATCAGGAAATGCAGACATGTAAGCACGGCTTGTGTAACCACCCATTAGAAACAGAAAACGCTGATTGTCTCTATAAATCATGCTTACATGTGTGCATCACATTAACCACCTAACTATCTCAATTACCAGTGCTAACAAGACAAATGTTGATGCAATGCATCAAAATAGCCGCAATTGTGTGGTTTACATGACATGAATACCGTTATATAAAGCATCAATAATAACGCTGTTATAAATTATTCTATCAACTGAAATCTCTAATACAGTAATCAATATCAATTGATATTGTTTGGGATTTATATGATATGTACTAAGTACTAAATTAAATACACATGGATACTGCCACAGGGATCTTGACATAATATTGGAGTATTGTTTGCACTGCAGGCAACAGTCACAGTGAACTTCTGTTAGTGGACTCAAAATTAAATTATGTCATATATACTGCTGATGACCAACATACCTGTATGCGCCTATGTCAGCCATATAATCTAATGGAAACTGTTTCCAGTCTAAGGTTACAGTAATCTTAACTTTTGATCTGGTGACCTCAACATCAATAAAGGTGATTTTCTAATGAAGATCAACATCCATGTAAACTTTGAGAATCCTATTTCCAACCGTTCTTTAGAAATCGGTTTGCAGGTAACAATAAGGTAAAATGACAACATAATAAAGATACTGATTACACATTTTAATATCAAATATGAAACCACAGGTAACTGTATCGTTGAAAACGAAAAAAAAATACAAATTTTCCAAAAAAAACATTGTTTCGTTTTTAGTTTCACTTTTCGAAGAAAAAAGTGGAGCTATAATTGTCATGACCCACTCGTCGGCGGCGGCGTTGGTTAACCTTTTCGTTTAGGTCCATTTCTCAGTTAACGTCAAAGATATTTGATTCAAACTTAGTATGCATGTTAGACTATAGCGTCACTTCGCTTGGTTCCCGATTCACTCGGTAAGAGTTATGAGTGGACCAGCAACCAAAATAAAAGGCTATTTATAGACCCTTTTCACCGTTACTAAAAGTAGCCCTATGTATATCATTATCTTGACCACATGTTCAGCTGGAGGCAAAACATTGAATGATGATCTTAAGGTAGTGGTCATGTGCTTGTCTTTCTGAAACCACATGCATGTAGATTATTATAATGAATTAATAAATAGAATAAAAGACAACCTGCTAATGTGCTAACTATTTTAGCACACTATGTACCTTAGGTGATCGTATGTAGGTATTTACAACATTACTATATCACAACATTTCAGGAAGCTTTCAAGTATGAGTGCTTGCTAGTAGATCTAGGTTGTTTTACTTGAAAATGTGCATACTATACTATAAACACGGAATATAAAATAATAATTTATAAATAAAAAGATTTGTGTAAATGCAGTATAAATGCAGTATAAATGCACAAACACCTGCTATGAAATTCATATTAGATCTACAAACACGAGAAGTATGTGTCCATGAATTTTGCTCTGAATGAGTTGAGTCTTTATGAAGTCAGTTAATGTTTTTAAACCATGCCTCTCTCATCAACATGGGATATTTAGGAATTCTATTCAATACTACTCCCTTTTCTTTATTCTGGCGGTACCCACAACCAGCAATGCAACAGTTATGTACCATATTGTTGCAAATACTATCACATGTATACTGAATTTACTACTGGAGGCTTATCACCAGCCTACATTATATAATTCATGAGCTTATCAGTCAGGTGGAGATTTGAAAGGGGTCTACACATGTAGTAATGAATTTATAAATAGACTTAACCCGGTGATACACAAAATGTTTAACAATAAATTTCAGCAATATATTTTCTTTTCATTATCTATATTTGATAAATAAGAAAATTTATATGAAACTCTATATTATTGTTATCACGCGAAATCATCAGCATCATTGGTAAACGAATAAAACTAACGATAAAACTAGCGATCAGTTCAGTAGTAAAAAAAAAAATAGACACCCCAGCAAGTCTACGCTAAAAGGGATCAGCAATTGAATTATTAAAACGGAAACATTTTCTATTTTACTCATGAACATTATCCATCCAAAAAATGTAATTTATGGTGGAATAAATAAGTAATTTATTGTGTTAAAAAAGTAATCAATTAATAGCTTCAATATCCACGCAAACAAATTTATTCATTTTATTAACTATCAGTAACTTGTCCTTTCACCTACATGGGAGAAATTTGATTCCTATTCCAATATGTCTTGTGATAGTTCTGTCAGTTGGTTTGTCGTCACTGGTTAACGTCGCTGTTCTACCATGGGTTTTCAGTCAATATAGTGGTGATCCACATGGCAACCAGTAAACTAGTTTTTTTCATCTGAACAGAATAAAAAAACTGTGCAAAATTTGTATAATTCTATTAAATAGAGTACAAGTATATCGCTGGCTTAGAATGAGAAGGTCGTGACTACTACTTACGACCTTATAAGATTGATGCATATTTGAAATCTACATCAGAAGGCGCTTCTTATGAACATATTTTCAAAATATCGAGTTTGTACTTACAACATTTTCGTTCGAAGCCAGTAATATATCAATATCTGTAAAAGGTGATACATTTTGTTTTTAGAGTACCTCGTAATTACCAATCAGTATTTAACTTGGTCATGTACACGTAACTTACCAATCGTGAAAGCTCGGCCATTTCCGTTTGTCTCCGGTAAAAACTATTTCATTGCAAAAAGGTCAAGAAACTTACAACATGGTTATTGGCAAACCAGGGGAACATACGGGACCAGTGTTACGGACTTGGAACCCTAGATCTACTATATCCAATCCGGGACTTGGAATTAGAATCTCTGCATGGTGACAGTCTAGACTTTAGCATTCTATTGAATGTTGTTATTCACAATCGACGATTTTATCTATTGATTACCTCAGAAATGTTGTATAGAGTTACAGCGGGGATGTCTAGAGTACAATACGAATGTAACTGCAACAATGCACTGGAAAAGATGGCGATTTCTGCAAAACTGCACTAAATGTGGATTTTCTCCCCACACTAGTTGAACAAATACAACGCCATGCAGTGAACGAAGTACATTAGCCTAGCCGTGGAGACAGCAAGCACGACCCCCCACACACACTTACCACGCATTTATTTGAACTACTTACGTCCTAATAGACTGATGCATATTTAAAATCAGCATCACAAGGTGCTTCTTATGTGTCTAGTTTCATGAAAATCGGAACTTGTCATGTTGATCAACTTGAAGTTATAAGAGCTTGTTTTAACATACGTAAAGATAAATTTTCTGACCGGTTTTCCTTGTTTTCTCAAAATATTGACTTTGTACGTACGACCATCTCATTCTAAACCAGCGATATGGTCCGGAACATTCATTTTTGTCCATCGTTCATTGTCTATGGGATTTCCGAGTGATTAAAAGATACGAGAGTAATAATTGAGTTTAGTGCTCTCCGCGCTCGGACTGACTTAATTATGTTGGGTCAATAATGCCAGTAACAGAAAATAGTTGGAACGAAATGACCACTGGTCAAGTTGACCAGAATGCCAAGATTAGAAAACGTGATTCTTAATACAAACGGAACGAGTCACAATTGAATACACATGTGTTATGTTTGTTGTGTAAATATGCAATGAACACAACCAGGCTCGTGTAAATGTAAAAGACAGACATATTCCGAGTGATAAACTTCCTGTCAATATAGCCGCGATTAGACTAGTACATTTCGATGCCTTAGAATGAGAAAGTCGTAACTACAAAGTCAATATTTTGAGAAAACAAGAAAAACTGTCTGACAATCAGTCTTTACTTATGTTAAAACAAGCTTTTTCAACTTCAGTTTGGTCAACATGACAAGTTCCGATTTTCATGAAAGTTGGCTCATAAGAAACGCCTTATGATTTAGATTTCAAATATGCGTTAGTCTTATAAGGTCGTAAGTGGCACTTACGACCTTCTCATTCTAAGCCAGCGATTTGTACCATCATTTCGTCGGGAAATGAGAAAACTGGCACCAGTCTTGCCACGACACAGAATGGTCATTGTCGATCAACATTTCGCTGGCTTACAGATTTTTCAAAATTAAACGAGAATCGTTTGTCAACATCGAGTCGTCTGTCAGGTAAACTATGTGTATCTAGTGTTACTATGTATACCTGAGTTAACGGTAAAACCCGCTATTCTTTCAAATGAGACAGGTCCCTCATTAGTATTACTTATTGAATCTACTATAGAATGAGAAAGTCATAAGTACAAAATCGATATTTTGAGAAAACAACATGACAAATTCCGAGTTTCATGAAGTAGGCTCATTCAGAAGCGCCTTGTAATGCAGGTTTTCTCATTCCAAGCTTCTAAGCAACAGCAAATTCAGTTGACGAATGATCGTTTACAAAACTTTGTATTTTCACCACGTGTATGCAACCCCGTGATTTAGTCAATTGATCAGGCAGTTTGTATCCAAGAAATCAAGCGTGTAGGCTAGACGTTTGAACGTGACTCCCATGCTATTATAATTATGACCTTGGTTTGTAACGAGCGTAGTCCTCCATGCATAGACTGCCACCAGGAACAGTCTAAACGGGTCTGTTCCTGGTTGTCACCGAGGAGTAGACACATTCATAGAACATAGAGTAATGTAATATACTTGCCTGTTGTGAAATATTCGCCAGATAGCATGTCTGATTGTCTGTATGCAAATAGTTTCATATCAAAATTGAACGAACGCCAAATTGTCTTGTCAGAGCATGATAATCTGTGTTGAAATAATTCCCAAATATTTTGTCTTCTCCAAGATTACTGTGATAGACACCTCACTTTGGCATGTACTGTTATTAGCATTTTAACACTAGCAAAGACGCATGTTTTCGTCCGTCCGCCCCCCCCCCCCCGTCCGTCGGTTTGAAGGTGTTATCTTGTATAATAACTTATATATTGAAAACGAAATGTGTGTATTATTACTTAGAAAAATACGTTAGTTTCAATCGAATATAGTTGTTCTTGTGGACAGTATATCCCGTCTCCCACACAGTGAACATAGACCGCCAAACAACATACAATACATTTCCAATGCTATTTCCACTGTCCCGCAGGGTTCAACACTGGAGGACAGTACTGTTGCTATAAAATTGGAACTTTACATACTGACAGTGAATCAAGTTCCCGGACAAAAGTGATGTCTGTAAGGAATGAAGTGGAAGTAGAGCTAAAGTTTAACGACTGAAGGACTGAAAACAGCCGTCGGAAATTAGTAACATATTTGTTTATAAATGACTTGATTGGGTTTTTGCATTATTGTACGATTATTCATTATTATATTTTAGCATTCAAGCAAGTAATCTACATCTTCAATCGGTCGTTCCATCACTAGTAAATCACTTATATTGATTTATTTGAAACTAGCTCCGGGGTAATTTAAAACACATTTAACGTTAGTCACCAAACAAATCAATGTAATTATTTTTTCAACGAGAGGCGTTTACTTCGAATGCAATACGCCTAACTTTAAATTGAAATCGATCTGACATTGATACTGTGAGCCAATGACCTTCTTAACCATTTTTAAGCGAAACATATTCATTTACAAGAAAAATTAATACTGCCTGTGGCGTCGTTCAAACATTCTATGATAATTATGCTAATATTTAGGGATGTTTTTATTTCGTCATTCACAATTGTCGTCTGTGATTTGTTCATTAGCGAGTAAGGTCGGTCACTAGAGAGGACCAAACGATTCGATAACGATCTATACTATGGACGATCTCTTCTCTTTTTATCGTTACTATTTTCTGACAGCAAAATACGCCTCCGCGACAGATGCTCGCGGACTACTTTTTCTTTGTTGTTCTCGCGTCCTAAATAGTCACATGACTTTTGTGATGTCAATTGCTTTGTCAGTCACATTATATGGTAATAATTCTAGAACAACCATGTTAACGGATGTGAAAAACACATTTATTACAAACATAAACAATGCCGTGTGTCCAGGATAACAGGGTCAGATATTTATGGACAGTATGTTTTATACAGTACGTTACGACCCAACTAAAAGTTCTCAGCACAGTTTCACGCGTTATAACGAAGAGGTGATTTTGATGAGATCATTATAAAGTTTGTAAACATGTACAATTAAACCTTTAAATATTTTAAATTAATTTACACAGAATACAAATAACCAACAATGCCAATTATGACAGCCATATCAATATGATATGGTGCGCCCAGATGTAATACTTATTCATCAGTCAGTTACACCCACGCCCCACCCCCAGGTATGGACCGGGCATTTTACTTTTGGGTTATCAAAACCCCGCCCTTCCAGGGTCCTGCGTGGGACAGCTGATGGTAAAATCTCCCGTATTTCCCCGGCCCCTGACAACTAAAGATTGTCCCCGGGGTGTTGGTTCGGAGAACAATTCACAACATTTCTCCGGCAGTGCGGAGGAAGCCGGAAGCTATGTTTCTGCTACTGTTGGTGGTGTTATGTTGGTACTACTACTAGTGACACTGCTGTTGTTGTTGCTGCCAATCGAATTAAAGCATCTGCTCGTGCTTTTGTTGTCACTGCTCTGCTGGTTGCTACGAGCGATTCAAGATGGTTAAACTCATGTCTTGCAATAATCACTGACGTTAAAGATTTCTATTCGTCTTCATTTTTGAATGTGTTTAATAAAAATCTGCATCAGCGTCGTTTCTAATAACGTTACAACAAATTTAGTTTGGAATTATTTCAATAATTAGTCAATTTTTCATCAATGAGATGCATTGGGGATGATTTTAATTACCGTATAAAAATGATTCAGTAATGAAATAATTATTGCCAGACTATCGAATGACAGGGAAGTAATTAAATATTGATCTTTAATTATTGTCTGTAGCATTTTGAGTTTAATGCTGAAAACGCTGTGCTTGATTTTGTCAATGCAAAGCTAGTCTGGTGGGTACAAACATAAAATTTCTTAGTTATCTTTTAACCTAGAACTTTGTATTGGTCTTGCCACGTAGTCACATTACATCATGATGGCAAAAGTTTGTTGAAAAATCTTATAAAGTATTTGTCGTGGACGTTTTTGTCTATAAATGGTTGTTTTTTCTCAAAATAAATACAGTAAAAAATGTCTATATGCATAATAACGGAGTTAAAAAGATATTCTCCCATTTCATGTTATCGTGTCCTATTTCATGGTTCCATTTATGAATTTGCTTAATAAGATTATTTTGTTTGATTTCAATCAAAATGTTATATGCAATTTTATTGATTTTTCTTTTATATTTGATTTTATTGATTAGGTACTTTGGTGGATTGTATGACATAGGTTCTGTAGATAAAGTTTGTTTCCATTCTGCTGGTATGTTTTGTACGAGACTATGGTATTTAATAAAATCACCAATTTGTATATCGTACAGTTGTATCAAATCTCCAAAACTATAGAAGTTTGAAGATCTGTAATCATAAATTTGCTCTATAAAGAGTATCCCTTTGTCATACCAATCTTCAAAGAAGATTTATTTATTATGTACTGTTGACACAAAACTCCGAGAATTCCAATACAAATACTTAATGAGAACTATCCCAAACAACTCGTATTTACTAAAGTGCAAACTAGTTCCGTCTACCCTATGTGATTTCTGTTCTATGTTTCCAGACAGCAACATACATATGTTCTGGGAATGTCATGTCATACAAGACTTTTGGGGAAATATTTATAATTTTTTAAAAGTATATGTTCCATCTATTAATATTTTTTAACTATTTTGATATATCGTTCTGCACAGTGCAAAGTAGTGATCCACAAAAAAGCATTCTAATAATTACATCATACTTCTTACAAAATATTTCATTTTCAAATCAAAATGCACACTAACTAGTCCATCAATAGAACCTTTTAAAGAATACCTGATACATAGAATACAAATAAAGAAAACAATATCAGAAATAAAAAATGTTTGAGAACAAATGGAGTGACTTTATAATATTATTAAATTAAGAAAACACACATATGTTTTTAATGAAGAGATGGTGCAAAAAGTATCTATACACTCTACTTTTATGTCTCTCTCTTTCTCCCCCTCTCTCTACCCCCCCCCCTCTTTCTCTCTCTCTCGCTTGAAAAATAATTTATAAATCCATTTATTTTTATACTATTTGTTAATATGTTTATAATGTATGGCATAAATGTAAATGTATTTATAAATGAATAAAATTGAAAGGACAAAAAGAAATGTCTATGTGTCAGACATCATCAGAAAGCCCCATTGTATTTAGATGTAGTTGTTTAAGTAATTTAACATAGCTATCAGGATGGTATTCAATATTGATCATTCTTGACTTGAGGATAATGACAACTCAGGAGGAACAAGACATAATCAAAAAGTCCCCGCATGATCGCTAACAATATCCATGTTAAATGTGGAGACGTGAGAACAATCGAGCTACCATAGTTAGACTAGCATTGATTTGAACTTACCATCCTTTATAGTTGTGTGTGTCTTAAATGTCTTAACCTTCCATTCACATCATAATACTAACGTACCATCTCAATGGATCATGTGGGACTAAAAACCTTCTAGTCATACCAAGTAATTATATCAGAATCCGTTTATGTTATTCCTGGGGAATATTTTCCTGTTTTCGAACTGCAGACGTGGTGGTGAGGGTATATTCTTGATTGAATAATTCCCTTTACAAATTGAGTTATTTTATCAGTACTTGTAGAAGTCATTTGTCTACAGAGCGTCAGAATTATCTTTCTGCTCCAAGTATTTGACAGTCTATCTATTGTTTAGTACATGACAGATAATGTGTATTTGCATAACAAGAGAAAAAGTCTTATAATTTACAGAACTCTCACTGCTTAATGGCACTCAGGAGGCTAGACATGTTGAGCATTTGTTGGATCATTGTATTTCAACATGCAGTTTGGTAGTAGTTATATAATCACATAGTTCATATATACATGTACTAGTAAAATGTATGAGCAGTATGTACATCTATGTATCTGTTGGTGACTTATCACAATCTTAATAAGGGCTAATACTTTTTAATTAAAAAAGTTACACATTTTCGAGGGTTGTTTTCAGCTGTTCATCCGCTCAACCACACTTTGACTCTTTAACTTCCCCTGGTTATTGGGCTACCTAACGAAAACTGCACTAGAGTCTCTCTGGTGTGTGTGGTAGCCAACATCGATCAGTGGTGCCCAGGAATAGACACTGTCATCACAGGTGTCAATTTACACCATTTTGGGCATAAGTAGACAAGTGGTAAAATAGATTTGCATAAAGGAGGTAAAAAGGCTGCATGCTGACTGTCTATGGGTTCGAACATACTAATATTCAGAAATAGAGGCTATCGTTTAAACAAATGTACCGATATATTGCTCCTATGCTAAGATAAGCGCTCGATGGATGTGAGGGTAGTTTCAAATGTGATTAAATGTCGCTAAAAGACGGGTAGTGATATGGCTGAACAATTGGATGTAAGAATCGTCGAAAACCCAGTGGTGACTTCACTCACGAACTCGCTAAATCGACCCTTACGATGTATCGAGTACTGGAGCTGAGTATCGCCTGGGTTCTGGAGAATGTAAAGAACAGTATGGCTAGTTTTATAGTTTTGATCACCTGTATGTGAACGGAAAACTTATTCTTGTACAGTATATTACAGTTCTGCCACATGATAGAACAGTATACTCAACGGGAGAGAATTAAGATTAGATAAACAGAGTTTGTGGTTACCTAATTACTCGGAATTCCTTTTGTTTCTTCGTTCCTCGAAATATCTGTAACTACCGACCGTAACGCAGAAGCTGTTTGCACGAGAAACATCTGTAATTGAGAATCCCGTGTATTCATACATAGTCAGTTTCACAGAGAACAATTGTTTGCTTCCAAAATAGATCATATATCGCTGGAAACACACGGCAGCATAAATCAAGAGTGCAAAACATAGTATTTAAGTTTATAAAACAACTTTATAAAACAACTTTATAAAAGCAATGCATAAAAACAGCGCAATTGAAATTTAATGTAAGAGTTCTTGGATTTTTATTTGGACCAATGCCACGTTAGGCATACTGTGGAGATTAACTGTATGAAATATGTCTCAGACTAGAGAGATTGATTCCTTGTTATAAAAAGTGCTTATGATGCAGACGTAGTTGAATAATAATCGTAGTCGTAAAGAACCGTTTATACAACACATTGTAAGAAATTGTATTGCTTGCAGATCAGACTCATCTAAATCGACCAAAACTTTCTACGTTAAGCACTAGCAATGTAATTACATAATTGATTTACATGACGCAGATATATAAGTAAAAATGAAACATTTCGGATATTAATGCATATATTCGGAAATTTTTTCTCATCGTGTAACTAATTATTAGAACAGCTTGTTGAATATAACTGCAACCATTGCTTCAACAAAACTCAACCCACTGCTTAAACAAAACTACAACAATTGCTTGAACAAACTGCAACAATTGCTTGAACAAAACTGTAACCATTGCTTAAACAAAACTACAACCATTGCTTAAACAAAACTACCACAATTGCTTGAAGAAACTGCAACAATTGCTTGAACAAACTGCAACCATTGCTTCAACAAAACTACAACCATTGCTTAAACAAAACTACCACAATTGCTTGAACAAACTGCAACAATTGCTTGAATGAACTGCAACCACTGCTTGAACAAAACAAAAGTACCGCTGGCACAAAACAACAACCATTGCTTGAACAAACTGTAACAATTGCTTGAACAAAACTGCAACCATTGCTTTAACAAAATACAAGCATTGCTTGAACAAAACTGTAACCATTGCTTCAACAAAACTGTAACCATTGCTCGAACAAACTGTAACAATTGCTTAAATAAACTGTAACCATTGCTTGAACAAAACTGTAACCTCTGCTCGAACAAAACTGCAACCATTGCCTGAACAAAACTGTAGCCTCTGCTCGAACAAAACTACAACCATTGCTTGAACAAAACTGTAACCTCTGCTCGAACAAAACTGCAACCATTGCTTGAATAAAACTCCAACCATTGCTTGAACAAAACTCTAACCATGGCTTGAACAAAACTCCAACCATTGCTTGAACAAAACTCCAACCATTGCTTGAACAAAACTACAACCATTGCTTGAACAAAACTACAACCATTGCTTGAACAAAACTACAACAATTGCTTGAACAAACTACAACCATTGCTTGAACAAAACTCCAACCATTGCTTGAACAAAACTACAACCATTGCTTGAACAAAACTCCAACCATTGCTTGAACAAACTACAACCATTGCTTGAACAAAACTACAACCACTGCTTGAACAAAACTACAACCACTGCTTGAACAAAACTACAACAATTGCTTGAACAAAACTACAACCATTGCTTGAACAAAACTACAACCATTGCTTGAACAAAACTACAACCACTGCTTGAACAAAACTACAACCACTGCTTGAACAAAACTACAACCATTGCTTGAGCAAAACTACAACCATTGCTTGAACAAAACT
Source organism: Spisula subtruncata (assembly GCA_963678985.1). Lineage (NCBI taxonomy): Eukaryota > Metazoa > Mollusca > Bivalvia > Venerida > Mactridae > Spisula > Spisula subtruncata. The sequence goes on from OY787668.1 coordinate 20,285,661, forward strand.
ACAACCATTGCTTGAACAAACTACAACCACTGCTTGAACAAAACTGTAACTATTGCTTGAACAAAACTGTAACCATTGCTCGGACAAAACTGCAACCATTGCAAGAACAAAACTACAACCATTGCTTGAACAAACTACAACCATTGCTTGAACAAACTACAACCATTGCTTGAACAAAGCTACAACCATTGCTTGAACAAAACTACAACCACTGCTTGGACAAAACTGTAACCACTGCTTGAACAAAACTACAACCATTGCTTGAACAAACTACAACCATTGCTTGAACAAACTACAACCATTGCTTGAACAAACTACAACCACTGCTTGAACAAAACTGTAACTATTGCTTGAACAAAACTGTAACCATTGCTCGGACAAAACTGCAACCATTGCAAGAACAAAACTACAACCATTGCTTGAACAAACTACAACCATTGCTTGAACAAACTACAACCATTGCTTGAACAAAACTACAACCACTGCTTGAACAAACTACAACCACTGCTTGAACAAACTACAACCACTGCTTGAACAAACTACAACCATTGCTTGAACAAACTACAACCATTGCTTGAACAAACTACAACCATTGCTTGAACAAACTACAACCATTGCTTGAACAAACCTACAACCATTGCTTGAACAAAACTACAACCACTGCTTGAACAAAACTATAACCACTACTTGAACAAAACTACAACCATTGCTTGAACAAACTACAACCATTGCTTGAACAAACTACAACCATTGCTTGAACAAACTACAACCACTGCTTGAACAAAACTGTAACTATTGCTTGAACAAAACTGTAACCATTGCTCGGACAAAACTGCAACCATTGCAAGAACAAAACTACAACCATTGCTTGAACAAACTACAACCATTGCTTGAACAAACTACAACCACTGCTTGAACAAACTACAACCACTGCTTGAACAAACTACAACCATTGCTTGAACAAACTACAACCATTGCTTGAACAAACTACAACCATTGCTTGAACAAACTACAACCACTGCTTGAACAAAACTGTAACTATTGCTTGAACAAAACTGTAACCATTGCTCGGACAAAACTGCAACCATTGCAAGAACAAAACTACAACCACTGCTTGAACAAAACTGTAACTATTGCTTGAATTAAACTGTAACCATTGCTCGAACAAAACCACAACCATTGTCTGAACTAAACTACATCCATTGCTTGAACAAAACACGCAACATATCGCAGATTTAGCAAATAATATCAAAGATACATGTCTGACAAGTGAATAAACAGTATCATTACACGAAGCATTTCGCTGATGATTCACGTTTAGTTCAACTCATGTGTGCTTCTGAAATATTGCTAACTCATGTATGAGACACAATCAAACAGCATTACGTGAATTGTGAGTACTGTATCATCTCTCCAGAATACAATTAGAGTACTATTTTATTCATGGTTCTGACACGTAATTTCACGGATACGTGTCGGGGAAATGTAGATGTGTGTTACGTTTGTTTACGTTACCTGTCTAAAATGAAATTGATGTTTGTTTTCTTATCGGGATGTTGCTGTAAATCTTGTTTAATCTTATCGTCATTCTATGTTGTATATAGCTCGCCCTCTCTAGTATAGGTTTTATATAAGCTACCTGTACAAGACAATGCAAGATCATGGCATGCACAAGTTAACTTTTCAAGAACCATTATTTATTGTGTTTGCCCATATGGCAACGACAGAAACACGACATTGAATGATAGCTTTGGATTTTCGAACATTTCTACTGATACCTGTTTTTCTTGAATAGATACATTGATTCATTGCGACATAAAATGAACATTTCAATTATAATACAATAGAGAGAGTCCATTGCAGCCTAATGCCTCACCGAGGGGCGAGAAGAGGATTAATTAAGTAACAGTCTTACAGTGCTTATCAGGCTATTGTCTTCAGTATAAAGAGGTGTCCATAAAACAGAAGTTTGTCCGTATTTGCAAGCCATTTAAAGCATTAGCGTTATGATATAATTTAGTTGATCCGACAAGATATATTACCAGGTCTCTGTTTCTTTGGTGTCTCATTATACAAGCAGAAACTTTTTAATATTCAGTTTCTGGAATCCAAAATCAGCATAACGTTGTTACATTTCTATGCAACATATATTTCTCTCTATATCTCCCTCTATCAATGATTTATTCATGACTCTATGCCTGAAAACACTCGAATTGAAATGTGAAATTTACAGATATATAGCGCTCGTGACTCACACGCCTCATCGTTTACAGTGCCACCTCGGGTTGTAAGTTTCAGTTTCAGTTTCCAAGCTGATACCAGAACGTAGCAATTGCGACAAACATGGACATGACTCTTGTATTTGTAGGTGATTTCCGATGATTTCAACCTTTCACCTTTGTTGCTAAGACAGACCATAACCACTAGGCCCATAGGATGCTAGTAATCGACAATGGTCAACCTTGTCGGATACTGGTGCTGTTTACTGAAACTGTGTACTAAGTACTTGTTGGATGTTGTTTTCAGATAAAATGACGGATCTGTTACGTTGCTTACAATAGTTCACCAGACTAAATGAATCGTCTGTATTGAGTAATAATAGTCATTGCTGTAGGAGTGATAGAGAAAAGAGAAATAATAATAATTATTGCTGTTAAATCCAGACAAATAGCCGCATGGAATGCTGTAAACCAAGAAATTATTCCGCTCGATTTAATTTCGCGGAGTCCGCGAGTGGTATAAGAAGCCTCGCAAGTGTTCAACAATTAATATGGACATCGTGTGAGACTTAAAAACGCGGAAGTTTGTAGTCGAATAGTCCAACAATCGGCAAAACGCGATTTAGTGAAAGTTAGTATTCGCGAAAGTAAATTGGTTAACAGTTTGTTTTGCGCTACCGCTTGTTAGAAGCATGCAATATTTTTTCGGCGGTAGATTAAGCTCCCTGGGACTGATATTTCGAGTTTCTGATAATAATAACGAACGAGTTTTGCTCTCGGCAAGATTGATTCCAATCGGTTTGTATGTTCATTTGTTTCGGGGAATAATAGAAGTGACTAAAAATCGATAGTATGTCGGGAGTAAATGGCTGACGGTATAATTGTAATAACTTGAAATGTTGTTTTTGTTTGTGCTTAGTAGAGCCATCGACCTTTGTAGTAAAAATATAATAAAGAGTCTGATAGGTAATTGATCAGATCATGAAAGGCGCCAATCGTGAAAGCTCGGCAATTTCCGTTTGGCTCCGGTTAATATGTGTATGTAGTATTTTGCAGTGGATAAAGACCGAGGTGATCAGAATGTAAAGGCACGAAATAACTAGACTGGTCCCCGGTCTGAACATTCTCAAAGCGGACCGCGGCACTAGTCTACAAAACAACACATAGGATACAACACGTACATGTACATAACAGGAACAAACGTGAAATAAAAACAATAAATTATATGACTTTGCAGCTGCATACATGTTTTTTAGACTTTAGAGTATTTAAATATCCAGTAAAACTTCGTTTTCGAGAGGACTTATCGGGATAAACAAAATGCTCGAGATAAACCATGTGATCGGCATATCCGGAGTTTTTAATGAATCATTGTTCTGACAAAACATGTAATTGGGTAAAAAATACTTACTCCATAGTATTCTAATCATTGCGCGTTTGCTCTTGGCGTTAAGAAACGAAGAATAATATGAGTACATAATAGTGCTCATGGACAAATTACACTGTCTCATTACCTCGATTTCGTCGTAAATATTGTCTCATCCGTCGAACCGACGTCGTATTATGTCCTCATTCAGTATATAAGAGCATTCATTAGTTTGGTTTTGTATCTTTATTCTTCGATGACGTTATGCTAATGGGACAAATTTGTAGTATCTGTCACAATCGTGAAAGCTCGGTCATTTCCGTATGTCTCCGGTAAATATAAACCGAGGTGATTAGAATAGTTTCTGTAAGACTCATAGACTGGCCCCCGTCTGAATATTCGTACCAGTCTAATATGTCATAGCTCTATGTAGTTGCCTCAAATCATAAAAGAAACAGTAGTATGTGCGGCATATCTGAAAAAGCACAGATGCGCAGCGATTCGTAGCAGTTTCGCCAATAACCGAAATGTCAATTGTATTCAGCATGTATTATTCATTGATGAGAATGCATAATATATCTAATCCATACATGCGTATTCTAAGCTATCCTTACACGTATCTCGAATTTCTTTCATTAATCATTACAACAAAATGTGCCCCTGTGAATGTGTACGAGTGTTTCGCATGTTCCTACATCGAAAAAACAACTAATACAATTGTATACGAAGAATGTCATTCGTTCATTCGTAGCGCAGAAGGAGTTCTGTGAAGGATTGTCCTTAACTTTGATTAAAATGCAGACTGAATATTGACTGAATCAAGCTATGTATCTAAAGACAGAAGGACAAATCACTAAAACTGTGCATAGTATGAAATTGCATCTCCAACAAAAAATCCGCTGACGAAGCAAAAACTCTTCGGACAGAATATTATAGATGTATTTGTAAGGTTTTGTCATATAATGTAAACAGAATAGATAATACATACAATATCGTATATTTTCTGCAATTCAGCACTTTCGTGGAATGTATAATATTATACCCATGGCAAACATTGATTATTGTTAGGTACTAGGAAACGTTCCCAAGTTCTTGTATAAGCGCGTATTTCTTCGACCGTCGGCTCTAGTCTGTATTTTTATTTATTGATTATACGTCATAGGTTTTTGTGCATTATGATGTAATATGATAAAGGCGACGAGGATAGCCTAGGAGTAATATGAGAAACGGGAAATTGTGCAACTTGCAACATTTATTGTATAGAGGAAAATCAGGAAATGCGGACATGTAAGCACGGCTTGTGTAACCACCCATTAGAAACAGAAAACGCTGATTGTCTCTATAAATCATGCTTACATGTGTGCAGCACATTAACCGCCTAACTATCTCAATTACCAGTGCTAACAATCTGTCTTATGATAGTTCTGTCAGTTAGTTTGTCGTCAGGTTAACGTCGCTGTTATACAGTTAGTGGGTTTTCCGAAAAAATACGTGGCGATCTACCCGGCAACCAAATGACTAGATTTTCTCATCTGAACAGAATAAAAATGTGCAAAATTTATACAAGTATACATTTGGTAATGTTATTAAATACGAAGACTTTATCTCTGGCTTAAATTGAGAAGGTCGTAACTACTACTTACGACCTTATAAGACTGATGCATATTTGAAATCTGCATTCTTATGAGCCTATATATTTATGAAAATTTGTATTTGTCATTTTGACCATTACAGACTGAAGTTGAAACAGTTTGTTTCACCATAAGTAAAGAGAAATTTTAGGACAGCCTTTTTCCTGTTTTCTCAAAATATCGGTTTTGTACCGTTACAACCTTCTCATTTTAAGCCACTGATATATCAATATCTGTAGAATCTTTAAAAAGTGATGCATTTAGTTTTTGGAGTACCTTGTTATTACCAATCAGTATTTAACTTGGCCATGTACACGTAACTTACCATTCGTGAAAGCTCGGCCATTTCCGTTTGTCTCTGGAAAAAAAATTTCATTGCAAAAAGGACAAGTAACTTACAACATGGAATACATGTATACGGCACCAGTGTTACGGACTTGGAACCCTAGATCTACTATCTCTAATCAGGGACTCGAATTAGAATCTCTGCACGATGACAGTCTAGACTATATGTAGCATTCTTTTGAATGTCGTTATTCACAATCGACGATTTCTATCTATTGATTGTCTCAGAAAACTTTGTATAGTTACAGCGGGGAAGTCTAGAGTACAATACAAATGTAACTGCAACAATGCTCTGGAAAAGATTACGCTTTCTGCAATACTGCACTGAAAAAGAATTTTACCCCTACCCCAATCGCTATACAGTGAACGCACGAAGTACATTAGCCATGTGAAAATACCACATAGAAACAGCAAGCATGTCTACCCCCACACTTACCACGCCCCTATTTGAACTATGATATACATTAGAGAACAAACATTCCGGAAACTTTTACAATACAACCTTTCTAAAGCAACCCTCTGTAGAGCAACACTCTATAACAGCACCTCCAAATTACATTCAGTCAATACTTACTGATAATTGGACCTCGGTAAAGCAATAAATGGACAAGATCAACATGACAAAGCCGAAAAAAAACACCTGTTAATTGAACCTCGGTAAAGCGATTTCTTAACAACGGTCTGCTCCAAAGGGTGTTGCTCTATAGAGGCTGTACTGTATATGATACCATTAAAAACTTTAAGAATAAATAACCTGTGTGTAGCTATAACAGGTGCATCTGTATTTGGTCTGTCTATACGAACCCTGTATTTACTTAAGATTTTTTAGTTTAATAGGGGTCTACTCATGCACCAACATTTTGTAATGAAATTATGTCACTTTTACAGACTGAAGCATAAATAATCAATCATAAACATACATGTATGAACTATTTCTATTGCAAACAATAATCTTTCTGTAGGAGTTTTACACTCAAATGCAATATTCTTATCAGTCTCATATTCTGATCACCGCGGTCAAATATATTTACCGGAGACAAACGGACATGGACGAGTTTTTGCAAGTGGAAGGATGAGTGTGGTTGGATGTACGGTACCGGACTGTTCATTTTTTTGGATAATCTATGGGATTTCAGTGTGATGAACAATCGTGAAAGCTCGGTCATTTCCGTTTGTCTCCGGTTAATACATTTGCATTGCAAATAAGCCGAAGTGATAAGAATGGGTGATTAAAAGACACGAGAGTAATAATTGAGTTTAGTGCACTCCACGCTCGGACTGACTTAATTATGTTGGGTCAATACAGCCAGTAACAGAAAATAGTTGGAACGAAATGACCACTGGTCAAGTTGACCAGTATGCCAAGATTAAAAAACGTGATTCTTAATACAAACGGAACGAGTCACAATTGAATACACATGTGTTGTGTTTGTAATGTAAATACGCAATGAATACAACCATGCTCGTGTAAAGAAAAAGACAGACATATTCCGAGTGATAAACTTCCTGTCAATTTAGCCGCGACTAGACTGGTACTACTTTTTACCATCATCATTATTGTCCATGTAGTCGGGAAATGAGAAAATCGGCACCAGTCTTGCCGCGATCAGGACGGTCATTGTTGATCAAGATTTCGCTGGCTTAGAATGAGAAAGTAATAAGTACAAACTCGATATATTGAGAAAACAAGAAAAAACTGTCTTAAAATTACTCTTTACATACTTGTATGGGAAAACCAACTTTTTGGACTTCAGTTTGGTCAAAATGACAAATTCAGATTTTTATGATAGGCTCATTCAGAACCGCCTTGTAATGCAGGTTTTCTCATTCTAAGCAACAGAAAATTCAGTTGACGAATGATCGTTCACAAAGCTTTGTATATTCACCACGTGTATGCAACCCCGTGATTTAGTCAATTGATCTAGCAGTTTGCATCCAAGAAATCAAGGGTATAGGCTAGACGTTTGGACGTGACTCCCATGCTATTGTAATTATGACCTTGGTTTGTAACAAGCGTAGTCCTCCATACATAGATTGCCACTAGGAACAGTCTAAGCGGGTATGTTCCTGATTGTCACCAAGGAGTAGACACATTGATAGAACATTGTGCAATGTAATATACTTGTCTGTTGTGAAATATTCGCCAGATAGCATGTCTGATTGTCTGTATGCAAATAGTTTCATATCAAAATTGAACGAACGCCAATTTGACTTGTCAGAGCATGATTATCTGTGTTGAAATAATTCCCAAATATTTTGTCTTCTCTAAGATTACTGTGATAGACACCTCACTTTGGCATGTACTGTTGTAAGCATTTTAACAATAGCAAAGACGCATGTTTCCGTCCGTCCGTCCGCCCGCCCGAAACCGCCCGCCCGCCCGCCCGAACCCGCCCGCCCGCCCGCCCGCCCGCCCGTCCGTCCGTCCGTCTGTCCGTCCGTCCGTCCGCCCGCCTGTCTGTTTGAAAGTGTAATCTTGTATAATTACTGATATATTGAAAACGAAATGTGTGTATTATTACTTAGAAAAATACGATAGTTTTAATCGAATATAATTGCAGTTGTTCTTGTGGACAGTACCCCGTCTCCCTCTGTGCTATACATCTCCAATATTCTGTCCTCTGTCCCGAAGGGAGAATGAAGGGTTCAACACCGGACTTTATTCATAGTAATATTGCTATAATGTTGGAACTTGAAAAACTGACAGTGAATCAAGTTCCCGAGCCAGAATAATGTATGTTTTAAGAAGGGAAGTGGAAGTAGATCTCAAGTTGAACGGCTGAAGGACTGAAAACAGCAGTCGGAAATTCGTAACTTATTTGTTTATAAATGACTTGATTGTGTTTTTGCATTATTGTACGATTATTAATTAATTGTTTATAGCATTCAAGCAAGTTATCTACATCTTCAATCGGTCGCACCATCACTAGTAAATCACTTTAATTGATTTATTTGAAACTAGCTCCGGGGTAATTTAAAACACATTTAACGTTAGTCACCAAACAAATAAATGTAATTATTTTTTCAACGAGAGGCGTTTACTTCGAATGCAATACGCCTAACTTTAAATTGAAATCGATCTGACATTGATACTGTGAGCCAATGACCTTCTTAACCATTTTTAAGGGAAACATCTTCATTTACAAGAAAAATTAATACTGCCTATGGCGTCGTTCAAACATTCTATGATAATTATGCTAATATTTATGGATGTTTTTATTTCGTTATTCACAATTGTCGTCTGCGATTTGTTCATTAGCGAGTAAGGTCGGTCACTAGAGAGGACCAAACGATTCGATAACGATCTAGATCTATACATGGGCAATATCTTCTCTTGTTATCGTTACTATTTTTCTGACAGCAAAATACGCCTCCGCGACAGATGCTCGCGGACTACTTTTTCTTTGTTGTTCTCGCGTCCTAAATAGTCACATGACTTTTGTGATGTCAATTGCTTTGTCAGTCACATTATATGGTAATGATTCTAGAACAACCATGTTAACGGATGTGAAAAACACATTTATTACAAACATAAACAATGCCGTGCGTCCAGGATAACAGGGTCGGATATTTATGGGCAATATGTATTATACAGTGTACGTTACAATGTGACTAAAAGTTCTCAGAAGAGGGTCGCGTGTTATACTGAGAAGATGATTTTGATTAGACTAAGTTTGTTATACAATTTAACTTTTAAATACTAATAATTGACACAGAATACAAATAACCATCAATGCCAGTATGGTAGCAATATCAATATGATATGGTGCGCCTAGGATGAAGTGATAATTACTTATGCACCAGTCAGTTACACCCACGCCCCACCCCCATGTATGGACCGGGCATTTTACTTTTGGGTTATCAAAACCCCACCCTTCCAGGGTCCTGCGTGGGACAGCTGATGGTAAAATCTCCCGTATTTCCCCGGCCCCTGACAACTAAATATTGTCCCCGGGGTGTTGGTTCGGAGAACTATTCACAACATTTCTCAGGCAGTGCGGAGGAAGCCGGAAGCTATTTTTCTGCTACAGTTGGTGGTGTTATGTAGGTACTACTACTAGTGACACTGCTGTTGTTGTTGCTGCCAATCGAATTAAAGCATCTTCTCGTGCTTTTGTTGTCACAGCTCTGCTGGTTGCTACGAGCGATTCAAGATGGTTAAACTCATGTCTTGCAATAATCACTGACGTTAAAAATTTCTATTCGTCTTCATTTTTGAATGTGTTTAATAAAAATCTGCATCAGCGTCGTTTCTAATAACGTTACAACAAATTTAGTGTGGAATTATTTCAATAATTAGTCAAATTTTCATCAATGAGATGCATTGGGGATGATTTTAATTACCGTATAAAATGATCCAGTAATGAAATAATTATTGCCTGACTATCGAATGACAGGGAAGTAATTAAATATTGATCTTTAATTATTGTCTGTAGCATTTTGAGTTTAATACTGAAATTATGCTATGTTTGATTTAGTTAATGCAAAGGGAGTCTGAGTATACTTCTAAGATTCCATTGTAACGTGTGGATCAGTCTGGGCATGTAATCACAATTTACTTCAAAAGTTGTCTTCTTAAAATTTCTTGAAAATCTTAGTTTTTGTCCTGGATGTTTTGTCTATAATTTTTTTTTCATTATAATAGCAGTTATAATTGTCTATGTGAAAGAATTACCCATTGTCTATAAAGGTTGCTGTTTAAATAGTTAACATGACTAGATCGGAGGCCAAGGTCGGAGTATAATGGGTGTGTTGATTGGATATAAAGAATCGTTATAACATCGTACTCGTAATATAATCCGGTATTTATTAACCTTACAGACACACGTCGGATGATGTTAAATAAACAATTTATCATGATTTCCTAGTGCATCTTACTGAAATAAAACAGACGCTGAACTTGACGTGACTTGTCATCAATGCGATTGCATAGAGTGGTAACAAATACGTTTCCGTCCAGGATAACAATAAAGTGATAGTCGTCTTCCTGTACTGTGCCATTCTTACAATTCAAGAAACCTTTTTATGTTACTTTTATATTCGGATATTGTTGTATTTTATCGTTTTAAGAAGCATCATTAGCATAAAAAGCTGATCAATTTCAAAGGCTTAGACCAGTATCATTAGACGTTTTATTGTTATTTATTAGCGTAAATCACGTGATTTTCTCTCAATGCGGGATATCTGGTAACGATTTATTGTGAATTATTAAATGATGCACGGGTCGTCGCATGTTGCTCGTGCAAAATTAATGAAAATGTATATGTATTCCAAAGTGCCTGTTACATATAGCACCATTTGAAAAGTGAGTCATACCCGATATCGTCTGTTTATTCATTATTATATAAAACCGCTTGAAATCAATAAATATTCGGAATAGCTAATTTCGTAGTTGACTCTAGAAACCCTCGATTTCAACCTTATAATTATCTGGGATCGATTTCAATAATTCTGAAGTCACGAAATCTCTTTTGAAAATATCACAATACCGCCATATTACAACCACGGCCAACTCGGTAACGCATTCATTTATTTTATAATACCGTCCCTGATCGATTTCCTACGTGTGTCACTAGTTATTATCCAGACGACATTACATTACTAGTAGTATTTTCTCAGCTTTTCAAGCCATGGATTAATCTTCGACCTTTGATTAGGTTTGTGCTGTCCTATCTGGTTTTTGCAATTAAGGCTTATATGACCCGCGACACTCGTTAACTTGTCGTTAAATAGACCTACTCCGGATCTCCACTAATCTGTAGGTACAAATAAAGTTTTACCGTTATAATCCTTGTCACGCTTGAATATTCATATCTGGACAATAGAGTGGGGGTCAGTTGTATTTGCATATGAATACAAAACCAGTCTAACTAGGCCAGCTTTTTAAGACATCAAACGACACGATAATTCACTCTCAGTGAACGCGCTACTGCAAATGGAGACAATTGTAACATACCAGCAGATTTAAATTCGTAGCAGTTATCTCCCTCATTTCATTCATATATCCATTTTTCCACTCTCCTTATATGACCAATGTTAATTGTCCCCATAATTATGTTGAGGTACCTCCGTAGATTAGTGGTTAGAGGGCTTGCCGCCTAATCCGACGACCCCGGGTTCAAATCCGACTGGAGACATGCATATGCCTGCTATATTTTAGCAGAAAGCTGTCTGGCAAATTTAAGCTATGCTCGAAAATTGTGTTGAGTATACACATGGTTTCTGCTGACAACATACCCGCAAGGCATTCTCTGTGATTTGTTGAACCATCAGAGCAAGACAAAACGAAGCCCGCTAACATGACGATAGCGCACTCTGGAGGACTACGGTTGGTGGTCCATACCCCAGGACCGGCGATGGAAATGGACTAGCTGCTGAAGCTCGTTGATGATTTCCGTTAAGTGTACCACCCCCTTTCTAGTTCTAATCTTTTCCCCGATTTCTTCGATTGCTGGAAGTTGACCAGGCCCGGTGATTATAAACATTGGAGTACGTACTCCATGCTCCAACTCATACTCCGTACTCCAATTTGAGCATTTCTTAGTTACAAGAACTGCTGTAACTTCTTTATTTCTAAATGGAAACATATGAAATTGGAGTTCATTTTCATAGTTAGATCATTTTCTACAAGTTGGTGTTGATTTTGATGCAAAATTCTAAAAAAAGCCATCTTTCAAGTTTGAGCTTGGAGTATGGAGTTCAAGTCAAGAATGAGAAATGTTTATAATCACCGAGCCAGATCTCTCCCATACAACTTTACTAGTGAAGTTATCGGGTTTCGATTCGTAAAAGCCTCATTTTACAAGTGCTATTTTAATCAGGTATAACTTGGTAACCTCTCTGCAGGATGATGCCATTTGAGCACTTTAGTTGATTCCTAAATGTGGAAAACACCATAAGAGATTAGAAAATGTAATAAAACATCCAGCCGGTTTGTCGACAAAATGACAATTTGTAAACAATAACTGCTGCATGATTTGAAGTCTAAGGGGAACCACTCTTGCATAATGAGTACTCTGTTCACCATACAATTGGCTGAATACGACACCGGTATTTGGTCACTATTTTGACAGATATAGGTAACATTCTATCGTTGAGTATTGGTCATTTGTTAAGAAACAGCCTAATGATTCCATAATTCATTGTATGAAATGGATGATCGAAAAAGGTTGTGGGAGCAATAATGTGACTTTAAGGTCTCAATTATTTTTATAACTGGCACGGTGGTCCTCCAAGTTTCAGCTCTAGACAGCAGCACCGGATTTAGATTAGACTAGACAAGGCTAGCTGTCTCTTGAACCGATATTTATGAGCTGTCCCTCTCTTTTGTTAGATGATACTGTCGAGGTAATCATTTATGTGAACAGTTCAATTTATTGCAAGGGTGTTTCATATAAAGTGGCTGGTTCGTTGCCGTTTTTCACAGGTGTCCGTTGCCTAAGCAAATCGCAGCCGGGCGCTTTCATTCAGTTACCTCCCATTCAGACAAGACATGGAGCACCTTCCTTTGAAAGCGCTACTTAACAATTTGTTTAGGCAATGGCCATTTGATCTTGAGGCGTTTTATCTACCCAGCATGCACTCGAAGTCCTACCTGTGATAAGGTAGCAGCAATGACGTTTGATTTCTCCTTCATTTGTTGGTGAGTATAGAGAGGAGTGCCAAGTCATTAGCAAAGTCCAGATCAACAAGCTGACTGCATAATGTTCACTGTTGACTGTCTTCATAAATCTATTCGAAAAGGAAAAGGAACGGGGACAAAAAACGCCATTGATGATCTCATGTCTTTAGCTTTACGCAGTGGGTGAGGTGTGGAGAGTGGTAATTTGAAAGTATTCGCTTATAATGTATTGCTTGTTTTGAAGCAAATCCAGATTATTTGAAGATGGCAACTTTTTAAACAAGTGTCACTTCTTGTATCCGCTGCAAAGGTGAGTTTGAACCACTCGTCCACTGGAGAGCATACTCATCAAAGTCTCAGGTGCCAATGTAATGCCATCAACGACGATGCTATACACTAATTGTTGTTGTTGTTTTTGTTGTTGTGCGAGTAGGTACCGTGAATGTTACTATAAGAACTACGTATTAAAACACCCTAGTGTCTTAACGCACTAATTAAGATAGGAAATGGTGATACAAACTTTGTAAGCGCTTGTATCGATTTATCCCTCTTTAAGCTTCCGATAATCAATAAAAACTGTTCTACGAATCGCCAACAAACGCAGCATTAACCAACTCGGTCAGATTCCATTTAATGTCATTGAAAAGAAACGGGAAAAACATGCGGCTTTATTAATTTGGTATATAATGCTTAATAATTATATCGACTTTATATTGAGGGTATTTTATAAATTGAAACGGAAAGAAGAGGCACAACTCACCGAGGGATCAGTTCGTGTTTAATGATGATGTTAACAAGGATTTGTGATCGATAGTTTTTATGAAATCGACACAGGTGAGTAAGCAATTATTTTTTAGTGATGCTTAAATGTGTAATCTTAAGGTGGTGTATTTTGTAAACTCGAACTGTGATTTTGTCACGTGTTTGTTTATAGAGTAGGTTCCAATTAATAATAGGTAAAGCATTTCTAGGGATATTCAGTTACTCGATACGCAACGTTAGTACACAGGGTCACTCGGAAAGTTCTTACACACGCTTTAGGGACATCTTTGGAAATCACAGAAAAGCGATTAAAGTCTTAAAGTTTCTGTATGTGTCTGAATAGTTTCAATGCTAAGACTTTTACAGTATCAAAACCTGGACCTCTCCCTACATCTAGACTACCGCTCATCAGCCTTTAAACACAGTTATATACTTATCTCACTATTCATTTATGGTGTAAAGAATGTTGGATCTAGTAATTCATATTACTATGGCATGGATGAAAATGATGTTTTTTTGCTTGGATTAATCCTCGCCGCCGGATATTTCATATTGCACCTAGAAGAGTTTAGTCATATACAGGAGGTGTTCTCATTCCAGAGACACCATTGGCCATTTTACATGTCATGGGGAATAGCATCCATACATGGGACCTAGGTTTAAAGACTCATCCGAAAGACTATTAGTAAATTTAGTTGGTCAGCCCTGGGTATCGAACCCACAATAGAGAACTTAAGTAATGCTCGTTCTCTACAGACTGAGCTATGCGGGCTGACTGGATGAAGAATCAAGTCATTGTTAAATATCAAAAACATTATAACAATGATATCATAATAGTAGCCACATTCAGCACGCCAAAATTACCACTTCGTGGAATTCGTCTATGGCTTATTTCCCGAAAACGTATATTTTCAACATGTGCAATGATAATGATATTTGAGTAGTCGTAACGTGAATTACATGTATATGGGTGTTTATTTCCATGCCGTCAACTTATTAACCACGCATTATTGAAATCAATCGCAAACCACATGCCCGTTCTTTGGCCGAGTCAATTATTAATTGCGCTGTAGAGGTGTTTTATTACAACGAACCGGGAAGAGTTTCGCTTTTAGACCCTTCTAAACAAGTTAAACAATAAAATCAAACCATCAATGAATCCAATTCAATGAATCTCGTCGCCAGACGATCAAATTCAGCAGTAAATTTTATAAAACAAATACTCATGTGATCATAAATAAACAAAGATTGTTAAAGGATATGCAGAACAAGTTTGTTCTCTCATTTTTATTGTCTCAATATTTATTTAATGAACCAGGAACAAACTTAGTTCCAAGAGCTTCCTGAACAAACAAAGAGGCGCCTATTCATCAACATTGTAAGTCTAAAACTCAGACTTAGACTTTACATTGACAATGTTCTATTCGCTATCATGTTGTTATAAATGTACCGAATTTGATATAAATATGATGGGTATACATGTTCAGTGGGTAACAACAAATCACCAGACAAATAATCCCACGGTTAAATCAAATTGCAAAGAATGGCAGTGATTACAAATGTTGTCAATTTGAAGTTTAAGTCTGAGTTTTAGTCTTGCAATGTCGGTGCATAAGGCCTCAGTTTATTGAACGGATCAATTCACAAAATAATTTTATTCAAGACTTCTACACGAGTACCTGAAAAGCACAACCATACGATACCCATAATAAAATGATCATAATGTCGTAAAAACAACAGAAAAAGATTTAATCCATATACGCCAACCATCTGTTGATCTAACCTGCTTTACTTCTTCTGATTACAACCAGAAGTTGCTGTTGCACAAACAACATCTTGGAGGGTATTCTAGAGAATGATGACTCGCAACCAAAGACAGTGTAGAACTTGATCTGCTGGGCCCGTTGTCGAGCACATGCACGTACACTGAGTGACAGTCTATTGCTCACTCTACCAACCGTACTAAACATAACCACTTCTACGACTAATGAACTACAAATGAATGCATGCACTTATTTCAAAATCGATGTGACTTTGTATTGTAAAACACTTTTAGACGTATAATTACCTGACATAGCAATCGTTCCATTCTTGGTATTCATGAAATAATTCTATATCATTATTCATTGGTCGCTGTAAATAGTCCAAAGTGTGGGTCTAATAACTATATCTAATGTCGTCTTATGAACCATTGATATTTGGTAACAATAATATTCAAAAGAATGAGGAGTGGACTTCGTGTCTATCTTTTTAACGTATTATGAGTCATACCCGGATCTAACATTGGGGGAGTCATCCAGGGTAGTCCGAAAAACTTAAATCTGAGCAAATTCTCGTCTCAAATAGTGGCCTGTGGGATAATGTTATTTTCCATATGAAGCTTGTTTCAAAATTGACATAGAAAACGTATTCTGAGAGCATTACATTAACTTTAGATTTTTCTTAAATTCAGATTCTGATTTGAGCAAAATCTCAATTTGAGTTTTCTATTTGAGATACTTTGGGAGATCGAAGTCTGGTTTGGTTTGTTTATCCGTGACATTCTTTTGTCACGGTCATGCCTTTTCATGTGTAGAAATAGTGTGACAAAGTAAGGTTCTGGGCCCTGAAAATGATGTTTCAGATATCTAAGATGAAATCATATAAAACTAAGGGAACTCCTATAAAACCTTAGGTAAAAATATATCAACCTAAGAAATATTTTCCCCTAAGGAGCTTTATAAATGCGGGACCGGTTCTGTTCAATGATTGATTCCAGTAAAACTGGTTCCGCCGACTGGTCTAACATATTTGACCGGAAATTACTGAATAACCGTCTTGAAGATCTAATGATTTAACCAATTACACACTAGCACGCTTGTGCTCAGTGTTAAGGCATATTGGAAAACAATTAATAGAGTCACTGTCATACATATTAACTTTTAAAATTCTCTATGACGACATAACATGATATATTGACATTATAAGCCTCCCCGAAATGTTTATATTGCAATAATAATATTTGATCATCGGAAATCCAATTACGTTGTACATACTAATACAGGTCAGCAATACTTTAAACCTAATTGAAATGATCAACAGAACAGTATGACCATAGTTGACGTACTTGTCTAGAATCGCAACCATAGTTTGGTTGAGCCCATCCTGGTTCTCTCCGTTGGTAGGTTGTCGTTCACCCGGCTCGAACCAGTACGATCTCCATGTTAGGCAGCTTCTATGACAGGGGTTAAAACCATAATCTGCTCATTTGCTTGAGGGATTTGAACTTAAAGTTTTTACTTATTTTAGGTCAATTGTGAAAAAAAATCAACTTATATGAATCACTCTCGACACCTCATTCCTGATGTTATTAACTTGTTATCTAATATCTCTGGGTGAGTGACTTCTTACATTAATGATGGTAAGTGCATGTATTCAACTAGCGTTGATGTACATCATAAACATGGTACAAGCACGAATTAACATCATGGGTGCATTCAAATCCAACGAATGCACAAGTATCCATTTTCATTCCTGAAGAAAATACTTGCAATACAAAAAATAAGACTGTTGATAATGTTAACTTTTTACTGTTGGTGTAGATCTATTCATCTACATTCAATTTTCTCAGGTCAGTACTGGAGCATGTACTAGATATAAGGCAAGTCATTCAAGCGTTTTCCGTAAATCTGGAATCGAATGGCTTCATATGTAAATCCTTTCTCACACCTTTTCAGCGTGACTGATCGTCCATGAAGAATATTTGAAGTTCGGGTAGATATTAATAATGTGCTTAACTCCAAATTCTGTGTATTTATGTAAATGTATGTTAGCACAAAAGCTAGATCTATCTTCATTTCATTGAATTTCAAAATACATACATAACTTAAAACTGTACTTCATGTAGTGTAACTTCTATTGAGTAGTTATACTGCATGGATTATTATTTCGGGAGAAAGCAGTGATATCTTTATTATCTTTGGATATTTTGAAAGGTAATTTTCAATAATTATATTCCTATGTGGCTTACTGTATGTAGATTTGAGGACAATTCCAGATGTGTTCTAGTCGTTTGCTAGTTTTTTTTTTAAAAGTTTAGCTGACCAGGAACTGTTTACGGAATCCAACAATTTCATTTTAGATATTCTTACCGTCCCATACAATGCAATTAATAATTCTTTTTTATTTTTAACCCAAATAATGTATATAAAATTCAACTCATTCTAAACCTATACAAGAATCTCATCTTTCACCTTTAAAATGTATTTAAAAGTTATTTTACGTAGACCTTGATTTGATTTCGTTGCTTTTTTTAAAGAAAAAATAACTTTGTTATGAAATATGACCGTCCATAAAAAAATAAGCTAGTCTTGAGTATAGTTGAAGAGATGTCTAAATAAATGTTTCCTGACAGTTTTATTCAAGGACACTTATACGTATACTTTATTTATTATAGCTATCAACAAAACCCTTCAAAACGAAATAGTAAATTAAATTGTGTTTCATAATAAACATAATATTTAATCAACCTATGATTTGGCAAGTAAGTAAAAATGATAAAGTTTGTGCAATCATACTAATCAGGTAAATTGATTTCCGTTGCGTTATGTAACAGAAACGTAACGTCATTTTTGGCGCAAAATTAATTGAAGTTACGTCACTTCCGCTATAATGTTACAATGACGTTGTGAACGTTATCTAGTCGCTGGTGTGTGATTTCATAGGATATTGTCCTGAATTCGTGTACTATAAACCATCTTCGCGACGGTACATAGAAGGTAACGGTTATATATTATGTCAAGTTATTTTATTGTAATTTATTGTTAATGTATATGCGATTTTTGTGTTAGATGTATATTTTTCCACATCAATTTCCCTGGGCGCGGCTTCTTTCTTCTTCATCATCATCTTCTTCTTCTTTTTTTTCTTCTTCTTCTTCTTCTTCTTCTTCTTTTTCTTCTTCCTGTTTAGTACAGATCCCACTCTGGGGTAATGTCGTACTATTTAAAATCGTACTTCTAATTTGTAATATATATATTCTATTTCGCTTCTCGTTCACAAAGCATTTTGTCTAAGAAGCCTTATAATACATGTAGACAGATTTCTTCACTGTTGATGAGGGGTTGTGTCATCTAATATAATGTAAATCTCTTATTACCGATGAACGATGCGGCTATTTTTATCCGATTACACTTCTATTGAAATTCCTACCACCTTACTGTTCAATATTTACCTAACGATCTCTACTTAAAATTATAAGGACGTAACACAATCTTCCTTTTAAAAAGCAATAATTACTCAGAAGATTTGGGTAAAGATTTCATAAAACAATTTAGGAAATCCTCTATAAAAAATACTGTACACGTTTTGTTGTGCTTGGTTTGCTAATGAAAGATATTTTTAATTGAAGGTCCTGCTGTATTGAAAATAAGTATAATACGACTCTAAACACTTCCTCGGTCAATACTGATTATATCATTGAGTTCTATTTATTGTACCTAAAACACTCTTCTACAAATACAGTCATAAATCTTATAATTGTATGTGCTATTCAATTTGAATCACTAATTTTCCGTAATTAGGAATAATAGGTAAACTGCAAGTTCATTATAGTTTCAATAGTATATTCGAAATCCAAGTATTGAATGTTTTCCCAATGTCATATTTCGTGTCAGCTTGACATTCATAATTATTTTGAACGTCTTGTATGTATACTATATATAGCCAACTTCACAGCTGGAATTTATAAAATATTGGAATATGCGAGCCACGCACATCATTAATTCACTGGCTTAGAGTGAGAAGGCACTTACGACCTTATAAGACTACTGCATGTTTGAAATCTAGATCATACGGCGCTTCTTATGAGCCTATTTTCATGAAAATCGGAACTTGTAATGCTGAGCAAACTGAAGTTGAAAAAGCTTGTTTTACCAGACAGTTTTTCTTGTTTTCTCAAATTATTGATTTTGTAGTTATGACCTTCTCATTCCAAGTCAGCGAATTACGTGCTATTCTAGTATCTCTTTGAACTATTGAATACAATAATCATATTTGTGGAACTAACTTCTATAACAATAACTGTATTTAGCTCTTTATTCCTAAACCCGTCTCTAAATTAGTACAATTATGCATTCCTTTTCAAGAGAGGTGAATATTTGCAAATAATTCCATTCCCCTTGATTGTTAATTGCCAACATACAGTCTAGCTTTCAAGCAAGGTTTAGCATATTTTATTCATAGTGTTTATGATTATGATCCTAATGTGCAAATATACCCAATTAGTACGGCTGCAAAAGCACCTTAGATCTAGTGTTTATTTATAAGGCTTCGAGTTTCCTTCGTATCTTGGCATGAAGTCATTCCTTTTTAATGCTTTTTACAGTAATACATCGCCTTATTGAATTACATAAAACATAGAAACAGAGAAGGTCTTAATCTTATAAGGTTCATACGTATTTGGAATTTGGAATTTGCCATGCGTGTCTTATAAGCCTACTTTCATGAAAATCACCAATGGTCATGTTGACCAAACTGAAGTGGAAAAAAGTTTGTGTTGCCTACGTTAAGAGTATGTTTCAGTTAGTTTTTCATGTTTTCTCCAATAAGCATATATAATATCGCTGGCTTAGAATGAGAAGGTCGTAAATACTACTTACGGCCTCATAAGACTGGTACATAAAATATTTAAAATCAGCGTCACGAGGCGCTTCTTACGAGCCTTTTTCATGAAAATCGGAGCTTGTCATCTTGACCAAACTGAAGTGGAAACAGTTTGTTTTACCATACGTTAAGAGTAGTTTTCGTCCAGTTTCTTCTTGTTTTCTCAAATATTGATTTTGTACTTGCGGTCTTTCGCATCCAAAGCTAGCGATTTCTACAAACAACCTTATTCCTGTAAGTCAGGGACAACGTCCAACTGCTGTTTCAATATTTAAACTTGGTTTTAGCACAAATACGATAAGACAACTTGTTTCTACAATTCAAAGGTGAAAAGCATTTAATTTCGATATAGGGTTATTCGATTTTGTGACAGATAGGTTCAACAACTCATTCATACATTTGTTAGTATTTCAGCTTTATATTTATTGTGGTGTACCTTGCCTTAGTACGAGAGTAAACACAATATTCATTTTGTCTTTATACAACATACGTTGGCATACACGTATAATGGTAGGCATAGTTAACATACATTGTCATAACTGTATTATAATAAAACGTTGGTCGTGCAGATTAAAAAAAAATGATTCCATGTTTAAACAAATCATAGTTTCATGATCATGGACCTGGCACGGCTATTGAAAGAAATTCTTTGCACTTCTTTTGACTTGGTGTCATGCGATTATTGTATAATGGATATTTCTAAATTTCCTGAATAATGGCTTTGGACTACATTAAGCCTAGTCATGGATCGTTATTAATCAGGAGGGAAAATAAAAAGTGGAATGAACTTTTCTTTATGAAAGCAGATTTCATTTACTGTACCAGTTTAAAGTTTTATTACTATAATCGGCACGTTGAATGACTTTGATCATTCAATAGTATCCATAGATCGTTCACGGTATAACAACAAGTATCAATTTTAAAATGACACTGTTACAGCAGATATATTATAACTACATGTATTCGAACAGTCGTCTCCTGCAAAACATACTGCATCTGTAGTGTGTCAAAGGAATTTATGAACATGTAGAATAATTTCCTAATTTGTTTATTCTGTGACATATTTCAGTGAGGCAATTACGCAAAGAAGAACTACAAGAATAATTTGACGAAGTGAAATACTACTTGTGACTCGACTATTTTGACGAGTGTTATCTGGAAGCCACACACTGTAGATTGGAGCGGTGTGATACAAATTCAGGATAAGACAAGTAGATAGAAACAATAAATAAAAGTGTTACATTGAAGGAAGGTTTTGTCTGTAAGGAGAGGCAAGATGGGTGCTATAACTGGAATATGTCGGGTGTTTATTGTCGTAGTGAACATTTTCTTCCTGGTAAGTACATTTCGTTGTTTTCTGGCAACTTAAAGACGTTTTCGTTTTCTGCGCATCCTTCTGCGCAAGCGAGACTCTTCACTAAGGAAAATTGCGCGAACTAAGCCTTTTACCAGATATTTTACATTTTAAGTATAGAAGTATTTACGCTTTTTAATTTTACGAATGGAACTGAAGACTGAGAAAAATGCACAACCTGATCGGGGCTCAAACCCGGGATCCTTCACACTATCGGCTGAGTTAGCCGGCTGTCTACACAACTATCTACCCAATTTAGTAGTAAACAATAATGGAAAACGTATTGGCATGCATCAATTCCGGGGTAATCAGAATGCAAATTAATTTAGCATGTGTGTACATAAGCACATACAGGGACATTTAAAAGTACTACCGCGTTAGTTTATTGCTAACCATACAATCACTCGAGTCGATCTCTACTCATATTTACCGAATAATTTATTAGAATGGTTATTTTTGGACAAATGTATTGTACATTAAAACTGGGTATAGCTTGCCCACATTGACATGAGTCTGACCTATTGATTACCCTAACTTAACGGTCGATATATTGCCAACGTTTACAACACCGATTGTATGTTTTCATAATCGGGGAGTATCACGAAGACGCTCGAGATGTAATACAAACACAAATCTTAAATGCCGATAGTGCACGATTTGCTAGCGGAAATTGATATATTCAAAGCAAGAACCTTGTAATATATTATTGCATAAAAGTCAGGCTCAGGTCAAAATAGCCACGCTATACGAGAGGTGTTCAACTTATTTATGAACAGAAAATGAACATCAATATTGTGTTACTCTAACAATGAAATTGATTAAAAACTTTTATATTGTATAAAGTAGTGTATCAAGAAGTATATATAATAATTGTAAATTGCCAAGACGTTACGGTTAAATCATAATCAACATTAGGGTAGAGGGTGTTGTTATTTGCATTTTGCAGGTCCGAAACTCGTAATAATTACGTTTACATTTTCCTTCTTTAATCGTTGTTTTAGTATCAATCAGATGGAAAATTATATTGTTAAAGCATGAGAAGACTTCGCCATCCACTGTTTAGTCATACTATATATCAAAGTTATATTCTTAAGTTTTTTTATTTGGCGTTGTATATGGTGACTTGAAGCTGAATCTGGACGAAACACTATGTTCTTGGAACAGTCACTAGGAACGATTCGTAACACTTTTTTGTTGAAAACCTTATTTTAAACGGTTCGTAATATAGACCACAGCCTTCAATTTCGTCAATTTCATATTGGTTTTGATGTGCGTATTTCCATAACAACAAACCCAATGCCTTTCCATGAAAACGGCCGCGAACACACAATGCTGGACAAACATGAACTTCTCCCTATCCCTGTGACCTTTTCTTAAATAGCATACCATAATCTATCAGAAAATTATTTATGATTTAGCATTGCTTCCCCATAATAAAACTTTTTTTCCACATAATGTTGTTTATTTCGCATTTCTAGATTCCAAAACGTTTGGCTGCGAGGCATGTTTTTCTTGATTTTCAGCGTAGCAACTTCGCATTTTCCCAGAACTATGCATTAAACTATTTCGAAATAATGTCACTGATAGTTTCTATGGACACTCCCATCTGTGGTACTATTCCACGTTTTGATTTGCATTCTAACACGCGTAATATGCGCAATTTCATATGGACTCATTTTTATTGCAGAGTTGTGTGTTGTTTGTCGTGTTGCTACAGACAACTTCCGCTGTTTAAAGTATGAAACCTCCACCCCTGGAATATCGTTTTTTGCTCATTTCCTTTAAACAGAGGCATAACTAGAGCTCATTCCAAACTATGTTTTTCATAAAAACTAAAATGAATCGATAAATGCAATTGACGTTGCAATACTACGGATATAATTAAATAATTAAAGAAAGAACGCTACGCAAATAAAAGTTCGCACAACGTCACGTTAACGTTGACGCCAAATAAACGTCATACAATCCATGACGTCATGTGATAAACAAGACGTAAATTCCATTCATAAAAAGCGTTATTTATACGTGGGAGGTAATTCAACAGCCAAAAAGTAGTACGGCAAAAACTGTGATATACCGGAAATTTAACCACGGTACAGTCCTATACGTTTACACGGAGCTAAAAATAGACAGTGTTAGAATAATGGATTTATCATAGATATCATAAAACCAATTTAACTTTATAGTGTACGTTTTTGCAATGTTGGGCAATTTTCAATTTTTTGTGCCATTTCATCATTCCTGGAAACAGAACTTTAATAACGCGTCTTACGACAAATATTACTGATGCTCTCATTAAAAATGCAAAATAAAAATTTGCAAACACTTTCTTAATGCTGCTGAATGGGTCAAGGTCCCCCCGGGTACTACTTCACCGTACCCGGGGTACTTTGAAGTATACTTCACCGTACCCCGATTTCACAGATAATACTTCACCGTACCCAGATATACTCAACCGTACCCGGGTTTACCGCGCGCCAAAATTCTATGTCGTAAAATAACTGATATTAGAATAACGTAAACCGGAGGCCATCTCGGCATTGAAAAAATATTGTTTAATAAAAATAAAAAAAGTAAAAAATTAATTTTATTCAAGAGTACGTATCCAGCGGAGAAGAGGACGAAGAAGAAGTTAATATTCAGGCTGGTGGAAACGAATTTGAACGCTATTTGTATAGAATCTGTTGAAAGATATAAAGCGCGCCAAAACGTCAGTGTTTTGATTTCGGATTTTGTTCCAAGCGCAGTCACGTGGCCATCATGTGATCGATTTTTACGACAATGAATTCTTTGTTTTAAAAATTCGACGGTAAACCAAAATTAATATTATGGGTCGAAGTATACCGAAATGAAATCTTCCTACCTTTCTTTCATGTATTAATGTTTGTTCGGGGATTAAAGTCATATCAATTTAATTTATTGCATCAGTAAAAATGGGGTACCTGTAAGCATACTGGGGTACGGTGAAGTATACTACTAAGTACCCGGGGTACGGTGAAGTATACTTCAAAGTACCCGGGGTACGGTGAAGTAGTACCCGGGGGGACCTTGACCCATTCAGCCTTAATGCTTATAAAAGGGCCTTTTTGCCTTAAAAACAGGGAAAACAACATCATCTACTAAAGTGTTGTTTTAAGCTTTAACCAAATGAAATATACAATGTATGATGAGCATATGTTCAATTTAAAACATTTTCTCGCATGGTTTAAAAAAGATATTTCAATTATTTTCATTCAATATTGCACAATCGGTGTTCATGTTTTGTTCATAAATAAGTTGAACACCTCTCGTAGATCAAATAACATATGCATTGATCACAAACTATCAGAATCACAGACAGTCAACCAAATATGACACCAATTATTGTACAACGTCCATTGTTACCACCTCGTTTTTTATGCAATACAATATACTATATGTACCGGAGACAAACGGAAATGACCGAGCTTTCACGATCGGTTCAACGTCGTGATAAACGCTGTCAACGCATTTTTTCTGATGCATATTTTACTTGTATCTTCTTTCAGTTGATCGGGTTGGCGTTCTTTGGATTAGGTATGTTCCTCAGATTCGGTTCAGCAATCATCAATGACTATGTGGACGACGTCAAGAAACAACTGGAAGATTCGGCTTCATCATCAACAGTCGGTTCACTAGATTTGTCCAATTTTGACATCACTGAGTTATTGTTTGGACTTGCTCTGGGTCTGATATTCTTCGGACTGTTTCTGATCATTATAACCATATTTGGTTGCTGTGGTGGATGCTGTAAGATTAAATGGATGCTGATTGCGGTAGGATGATGTTTTGTTGTACTCTTTTTGTTTGCTACAATTAGATACATGTCCGTTATGTCATAAATTAATAATGAGCAGCCAACTAAACGTTCGACCGCATGTGTACTGCAAATCCGGAAACGTACATGATGAGATAACACGTCTTACAAGCTTTCTGATCACCTCGGTTTTTATCCAATGGAAAATACCTCTGACATAACAAGGCGACATTTTGAACTACTTTCAGTCACATGATTCGAAAATGGCGAACGATATTGGTGTATTTCTACATTTATTTACGAGGTGTTTTACCGGAGACAAACGGAAATGGCCGAGCTTTTACGATTGGTCTTACAAGCTTTCGTACTGGTTGGTACATTTGGTACTTCCAGGGAAGCGTGCAACACTAAGGGTGATAAATGCTTAATATGTACTGAAAGCTTGTTTCAAAAGCAAAGAAGTAAATCAAATGAGAAAGGCCTACATCAAATCGTTCGATCGCTAAATCAGAAATTTGTTAATTATGTAGAAATGCACCATGAATACCAAAGCTAAGCGATGGTAAAGCATCAAATGAAAACTTACGCGTGATTAGTCAAGATGTCTTGTATTTGTGTCACAGGTTCTACCCTCTACAGGCTTATCCTGTTTGGTTTGATAAGGTGTAAGGGAATGACAGATACTGTCGACTTAGGCCAGGTGGCCGAGGGTGGCTTTTCAGCCTGAATGCATACAATAAATACGATAAATACGATTAGTCTAGCTGCCATGTATTTGGAAGGCCAACATGTCGAACAGGGTGTTCTGTATTCTATAAAAATTTAAAACACCAAAGTCACTTATTATACTGGTATAACTCACTTGCTTAAGGCCCAGCATAGATACGGACAGTTAGAGTACTGGTTGTCTCGAATTAGTGACTGGGTACTCTGAACTGTTGTTGAACACCTCATGAAATTATACATTGTCATTTTGTATTATTTTGTTTTCAGTATGTGATTATATGCGGAGTATTGCTGGTTGCTCAGGTTATTGTGATTGGAATTCTTTACGGATCACCAGACACGGTAAGTACCATGTGACTCATGCTTGTATCATATGACTCACGGTGTTGTATCATATGACTCACATTTGTATGATATGACTCACTGTTTTGTCATGCGACTAAATGTTGTGTCATGTGACTCACGGTTGTGTCACGTGGTTCACGGCGGTTGTGTCATGCGACTAAATGTTGTATCATGTGACTCATGGTTGTATCATGTAACTCACGGTTGTGTCATGTGACTCACGGTTGTGTCATGTGACTCATGGTTGCATCATGTGACTCATGGTTGTATTATGTAACTCACGGTTGTGTCATGTGACTCACGGTTGTGTCATGTGACTCATGGTTGCATCATGTGACTCACAGTTGTATCATGTAACTCACGGTTGTGTCATGTGACTCATCATGTGACTCACAGTTGTGTCATGTGACTCACGAATGTGTCATGTGACTCATCGTTGTGTCACGTGAGTCACGGTAAGTACCTTGTGTCTGACGGTTGTGCCATGTGACATACAGTCGTTTCATGTGACGCAATTTGGTCAAACACCTTTAAAACTTATTTTAGCACACATTCTAATGTTGGATGATGGCAGTGTTACTTTAAATTTCGAATTGCAATCGGACTACGCCTGTATGCTAGTTATGGTGAGGTGCATATTTATTGTTCGTTTATGTTATAACGAGAGTATTGCGAAGAGGTTGCATCAATCCTTCTCTAAATATTTAATTGAACTTAACAAACCCTCTCGTTTTTACCAAACCAGTTGGTATTGTATATTGTAAAACTCAATTAAAATACATTCAAGTTTCAGTAAAATTAAGATTATAGATTTTCTTACGTGATGTTTCAAGTGTTCCGTGTTTTCGATAAAATCTTTATCGATTACGTACTCCGGTATGTTTGTATTTTTAAAAGCGTACCACAATGTCTTTGTCAACAAATCTTAACTTACGGTTCATATTTGCTTAAAATCGATCATTTTGCCAAGTTCAGTTATCATTGGCAAATTCTGCAATATGTAATGTCTTTTGAGTATTTAGGAAACAAAACTACAATTATTAAGTAGATACATTTTTTTGAGTGAGCAAGACTTTGCAATGATAAAAAATAATAACATACGCTCAGATGTGCTTTTGGAATGTCTAAAGAAAATTAGACGCGGCTTATACGAGTACGTGTATACCCTAGCTAAAGAGTACGATTCCTATACAAGTCGGGCCATCTACCAGATCTAGCCCAGACTGTCCAGTCCGTAAACTTTCATATTGACCTTAAAGCCGTCATGTTTTATTTGTTATATTATACTGAATATAAGTAGTTGGAGAATCCCCATTTGAGTTCCTGCTTAGACCTTTCTCTGTCAAATATGTCCGGAATACATTTTTTAACTAATTCATAATTGTAACCTGTTTCATTTATTTCTTGCAGTTCCACGATCCTGCCAAACAGAAATTGAGGGATCAGATAAAGTCAGACTATTACGGACTTCTAGGAACCGATGTTGTATCTATGGGATGGAATATCATCCATCAACAGGTACAGTAGTTTCTTACACTTTTATGTACCGTCACGATACTGTAGTGGTAGAGTGTGCTCTTACTGTACAAGAGGTATCGACTTCAAGTCAAGGTCGTGTTTAAAATACAAACATCCTTATAAATGAGTGGTTAGTGAAGTCTCCAAACTACGGTAACACATAATTATGCTGGATGAACGAGAATGAATACCAAGGCAAAACGAAATGGTATTAGTAATTCCCTTATAGTAGGGGAAAATATGTCCAATTTTGGCCGATTTTGTTACCGGAATGACAATGACTCAATATTTTACATACACACACCTAACACCTTACTTGACCTTTTAAGGATGGGAGCAGCACTGAAAAATAGGTATGCTTAGAGAAATCCAAGATGGCGTCCAAGATGGCCACCAAAAAACGAAAATATCAGCGTTTGCCTTTATATAGCCCCTGGGACATTAGAAATGACATTTCTTATGGGAATAAGTCATTTTAACAATGTATGGTATGTTGTTCTTGTCATATTAGGTGATTTTGGTGGATGATTGTGAACATGGAATGTTATTAAGTTCTTTTTAATCATATCTATCATCAAATTTAGGCAAAAATAAGGAGTAGGGGTAAGATTTTTAACCACCCATGATTATTCTTACCACATTTATAACAATTCTTGTGTTAAGTATATGCTATATAGTTGGGGAATTGCAAATACTAACAAATGTACAATATAGAAATACTTAAATATTGACAATGCACTATAAAAGTGGGTGGGGTACGAATTTCTTAAAATCTACGAAAAGCATCAATATTTTACTTAATATACATAATTGAGACACTATACCGTATGGAAAACAGTTTGCTCCGTTTAACTATAAGGAAAGTTGGAGCGTGGTGTCATTTATGCACCTTTCTATTAAATATTGGAATACTTTCTCGAATTTTCCTATTACGTACGGCCCAAAAGTTACAATTTCCTCATGGTCTGGTGACAATTTGGCTAAAAGATCAAAGGGGTCTGCCATGAAAGGCAACAAGAGCTGTTATATACCAAAATGTCCAGGCAGTTCTGCTGATTCAAAAAAGGCGAGAGCCTTTCGTGGGACGATATAGCATTTTGCGTAATCCAAAATAGCGTCCAAGATGGCCGCCATAATTTACGAATACACCTAATAGTATATTATCTAATGTGATTTTTTATTTATGTATTAACTGACAGGTATTAGCCTGGATATTATTCATTTGATGATGTACATTAACTGGACATGCTGTACTGACCACTTAAGGTAAATAACCACTAAATGCCTACGCGGACCAAATTCAGATACAGTCAAATAGTCCGTTAAAAAACTTTAAAGCGACTGGAAATGGGGGTATGTCTTGACAAATCAGCATCAGAATCATGAAATTGATGTTAAATGCTTTCTATGCATGTATGTGATGTAGTGAAATGGTTTTATTCAGAAATATTTTGTATTCTGGCTTAAATATGAAAGTGAAAGTAAGGTTGGGGCTAACAGACAATGAGTAAATCCGTACATGTGAGAAAATCTGTTCACCGCGTTTGAAGAACCAAATTTTTCTTATATGATACATGACCCCCTGCTTTTTTTTCATTTTCTTCAAGCTGGATGCTATTTCTATTGATTAAAAGATTTTGAGAGGGCCCCATGGACCAAAAGTTGACTTTTTTTTGGCTGACCTAGGTCACTTTACATTGAGTTAAAGAACAACTCTATTTGGTGGTTTGCGACCTAAAAGGTCAAGGTCAATGCCATTCCAAGGTTAAATTATGAAAAATAGCTGAAAAATAGATATTTCCTCTCTAACTTTCTTATTTTAGTAAATGTTTTGTATTTAAGTTGACATTAAATGTGATAAAATAATTTGTACACATATATTCTTTAATAATAAGTTCAGTTTTCAATTCAAAATACTAAATCTGAAACTATTATGCATGTACCCGTTGACTGAGAAGGTATTCTGAGGTAATTGCATCCGTAATTTGAAATGTTAAGTTTTCTAATGTAAGTTGTCATCCTAATAGTACATATATAAATAAGTATTTTATCAACATTGCTCATATCTACTCTATACTTTTCTCATCAGGGGTAGGACCGTAGGGGTAAAGTTGATAATAATGAAACATTTTCCAAAGATGACATGATTTGAATTAGATAAGTAATCATTTGAAATGATGAAGTTGAATATTAGCAAATATGTACTTGTTACAATATTTGTAAAAATAGGCTCCTCTGTCAACCTTGATGTCAATGTCATACAGGGTGTTTCATAATATCTGTCCCCATTACAAATTAATGCCATGAGAACATGCTTGATCTTTTCTGATATCTTCATATACTATTGGAAAGCCAACATTTCACCATTTTATTCTGTATATAACATGCTTATTTTGCTATCATAGCAACCCAGAAAATAAGATTCTTGCAAAATGTCACTTTTTGATAATTGTTAAAATGAAGTTCAAAATGATTTTTATCCCAAATTGATAGCATAGCTTGTAAAGTATTGAACGATATAACACTGTTTATTACCCACGTTATATATTGATTACAAAGTTTAGATTATATACCGCAAGTTAAGTTCAGATAAGTTAGTGGTACAGTCAGTTTTCGTTTCTAGTTGCTAGGCAACGAAAAAACTTAACCACACAGATAATTCTCACTTGTAGCCAAGTAAAAAGGTGACTTGTCTTCGACGAATATTTTTTCCAAATGGTTGTGATAAATTCACAAAGAGTCGTATTGAGTCTACAATACCACCATTAAAAGCAATTGATGACTTTAAAAACATGATTTTGAAAGAGATACAACCAAAGATCAGCAAGTTGGTTACCGGTACTTTGTATTAATTAAAGCGAGAACGTAGCGGTATGCGTTATATTGTTGCGTCGCCTAGCAACTGGTAACCAAAACAACTGTATCACTCATAAGTGGTTAGATTATCACATATGGATAAAACTTTCACATAGGTATACTTTTTATTTTTTAAACTGGTTATATCATGCAATACTTTAGAAAAAACATATTATTCAACTTGGGAAACAGATTAAATATGGACGTCATTTTGACTTTTATCGAAAAAATGACTTTTTGGTGGAATCTTAATTCCTATCTTGCATTGATAGTAACATTGTCATGTTGGATACTGAATAAATCGGTACAATGCTGCCAGATATATCAGATGAGATCAAGTATGCTCTCATGGTATTAGTTTGTAATGGGGACAGATATGAAACACCCTGTATTACAGGTCAAATGTCAAATATGGAAGTTCGTAATTTGCATTGTAAGTATGAGCACAATCAAGTAAAATAATGCAGGAATAAATAGTATGTTTTATGTTTTATGTTGATTTGATTACTATAACAAAAACACAACAAATGTACCTTGATTCTTTGATAGAAAAATTCTTATTGTAACCATGGCAACTGAAATATGGTTTCCAATATTGCTGTCATCATCTGCACTCATGTATATAAAATTAAATTTATAGTTCAGTCAAATTATCATTAAGGCACAAGTAGTTGCTGCAACAGTAACTTTTTTGGTCAACCCTCTTATTCTGTGCATAATGCGGACCTTGTTTTGCTATTTTATACAGTCATTAGTCCTTCCAAGTCCCTACTATGACTACTGCCAACATCATAGCCCTTAGGGCATGTATTGACTACTTCGAAAAGTCTTGAGTCATTCTAATGGCCTGGCCACAACCCGACGTGCGTGTTTTTGCAAGGCTGTGGCCACTACGTTTTTTTTTCGCAAAGGAAGGAAGTACGAAGTAAGTACATCGATGCTCATTGCATGAAAAGCTTTTCCTGACTGTAATAAAAAAACCTGTGTGAATCGGGCGTTGCTCACTTGACAAGTACGTTGCACATTACTACAACGTGCGCACATTGTACACTCGCCTGGCGATTGTCAAGTTATTGTGTAAGGAGACAGTACTTGCACGTAATGATCATGTGCGTTGTAGTTGACAGTAGAAGGCACACATTTTGCAAGAGCGTCGCATGTGTAGGGACAAATACATAAACAGACCAGAATGTTCCAGATACACGAAAAGTACTGCATCTTTTCTGCGTGCTCAGAAAAACTAACGAAAGCCATTCTGACCGTCCACGTACGTATTTCTATGTATCACCTGCGTTTTGCACACAGACACCACATACTTGCACGCATGTCCAGTTATGAGCACCGTTTTAGAGATAATGCCTGTGAGACCCCCATAATTCAGGTTGCCTCGTTTTCTCAAATGATAAAATGTAGATCTATGATGACTTTTCCCTCGAAGGCATGTCCCAAAATACCACTTAGGATCAAAGTTCCCCACACTGGTGATTATCACAAATTACTAGAGATGAAAGGTCCCTACTCTGGCGAGAATCTCATAGGACTATGGATGACAGCTTCTTACACTGGTGGGTCCCTCACTTAGTACATACCTAGGATTCATCAGACAGTTGAGACAATAGTGATCGCAGCATTTGACCACCCAGCAATGGACTTTACAAACAAGTTTATGGGTGCCACTGTAGACTGACCAGTCGTTGTTTAAAAGGGAGTTGAAGTATCTCCAAGTATAGCCATCCCAGACCATGTTTGGTACCCATCATCTCCATGTATAGCCTTTTAAGACCATGTTTGGTACCCAATACCTCTATTTCAGCCTTGCTTGACTATGCTTGGTACCAGTCACCTTCAAGTACAGCCATGCCAGACCATGTTTGGTATCTACCATCGCCATGTACAGCCCTAACATGGCATGTTTGGAACCCGCAACCTCTAGGTAGAGCCATCCTAGACCCATTTTAGTTCCCGCCATCTCTAATTACATCTATCAATGACCATGTTTGGAACCCACCACTTCTATTTGCACCCCCACAGACCCTGTTTGTAACAAACAACCTCTATATCCAGCCAACCCATTTCATGTTTTGTATCCACCATCCCTATTTACAGCAATACTATGCCATATTAAGTAACCATCTCCTATGAGTGCAGTCATCCCGAAACCAAATGGTTACCCTACATCCTTCCAAAACATGTCGTTAAAGACTACAAACACACAAGGCCCTTCGTCCTATAACTTCTTATGAAAGAATTTGCTCTCTGAACCTAAGATAACACATCTACATCAAAATACACAATAAATTACAAAATGATGTTTTGCGCCGAAAGTATCTAATATGTGGGTATGTTTTGTAGTTTGACCTTGAAATGACCTTGACCTTGTGTGGCCAATGTTTGTCTGTAAAGAGTACAATATAAAAATATTTATAATGTTGATACAAAGATTTATTTATTCCATTAGAATTAAAACTGTCAATTTTGAAAAATAAGAATTATAGATGGACGCATCAACTCAAGAAATTGATCTTGATCAACATGCACATAAATGTCATTTGTTGCAAAGTTTTCGAATTAAAAACTGGCCATGTGGCAGGAAATATGTCTATTTCCAGACTTTAAACACTTTAAAACCCGACATAAATATATAATATGTTGCAAAATGAAAAGAAGGGAAAAAATATCTCAATTTAATTCAAATTATTTTAGGTAAAATATTGATTTAAGCATTTGATAAAGTTTTGACCTCTAAATGACCTTGACCTCCACCATTTGACATTGGTAAAAGTTTCATGTCGAAGGTCCGCATATGTTTATTAATTGCATTGCTTATTTAATAAAATATGTATTGTCTTCTTATGGGTAACAAACATGAGATTTTGACTAGTAATTAGCTTATAGAATGGCTGTAACATAGGCCGCCATCTGGGTTTCCATGGTAATTAACCTTATTTCAGCACTCTCGCCTGGATTTAAACCTTAGACACCCCTCTATACGTATAAACAAAGACATTAATAATAGGAGGAAATTGTACTCGCTGAAGCAAAATCAACTAAAGATAGCTTTCTTTTTACAACGTAAAACCGTGACTTGAATCATTTTTCTGAATATTGCACCTTGTTATGACCTTGACCTTCATGACCTTGGTAGACAGATCTATTTGAACGCTGGCCTAGACATCAGTTTGTAATAATGTTGCTCTTACTTGGACATGTATGCGTTATTTAGACATATGAACCCGGTGATAGTAAATGCAACGCATACAGTTATTTCATAATAATCAAAGAATTATGAAATTTTTTAATTGTGTTGGGGTTACCAAATTCCTTCTTATTTTTTCATTTTTCAGCTCATGACCATAAAATAATTGTTGTTATGCGACTTAGTGATGCCACATTGTGATGACGTACATCAAACTTATTTTTGCCATAAGTGCACCTATAATTACAGATAAACTTTTGGGGATAAAACACAAATTTTACACATTTTTTGCCTTTTGACCTTCAAATGACCTTGACCCTGAAATTCACTAACCTTGACACACATATCATTTTGGAGCAATATATATGTTCTTTAACTATTGCACAAATGCATATTGGTATATGGGTGTACATACTTAGTACGAATGCTTTTATAAAGATGGGGTGTGTGCTTAAAGTGGCGGGAAATTTGGACGCCATCTTGGTTTCCATGGTAACCTGCATGATGCCAGCTGTCCGTACTCGCTGAAATCAAACTTCAAACACCCCTCTACACAAATAAACCAAAAAACCCTCTGGACCGCTGCACACAAAGAAGTCAGGATACTGGACTACATGAAAAATGTCTGAAATATCCGGAAAAATGTCAAAAGTTGACCTTTGACCTCTGACTGTGACCTTGACATCAAGCGTTTGCAATCGAAGTATATATTTTCATCATTGCTGGGATATTGTGAGGTATCATTTCAAGTTTCATTAAAATATGTTTATTCGTTAAAAATATATTAGGTATTATCGAATACAGTGAGAAATTCAAATATGTAGCCACACAGTTGCCATGGAAACGCTGATTTAGTGCTTTATAAATGACCCTCAGTGCTGCTCCCATCTTTTTTTACATCACCAAGACATATGCTTACATATCTGAAAGTATCTTTCCATTGTCACTCCGGTAACAAATTTTCGAAAATTTTCCCCTACTATAGTAACTGTAACTCATCATACCAGTGAAACTGGCTTCTCTTCTCTCATATCCTCATAACGATGGATGAGCTATCGTGAATATACAATATTTCGTTGGCTTAGAATGAGAAGGTCGTAACAACAAAATCAATATTTTTAGAAAACAAGAAAAACTCTCTGACACTCACTCTTTATTTAAATGATAAAATAAGCTTTTTCAACTTCAGTTTGGTCAACATGACAAGTTCCGATTTTCATGAAAATAGGCCCATAAGAAGCGCCGGATGATGTAGATTTTAATTAAATATGCATTAGTCTTATAAGGTCGAAAGTGCCACTTATGACCTTCTCATTCTAAGCCAGCGATTTATAAGTTCTGTAATCGTGTACATTTTGTACATGTATCTGAAACCTAAATAAAATTAGTAAGAAATAGAGGATTTTTTCAATATTTTTTGCAATCCTACACAATTTAATATTTTCAGATGAAATGTTGCGGAGTGGACAGTTATGACGACTTCACAGGAGCTACTAATTGGGTGACAGATTACACGAGCACTGGCTCAGGCTATACATTGATGACCCCTATGTCGTGTTGTAAGACGTTACCCTCATCTGCTGACTTAACATGTGCTACAACAGCTACTGAAACCAACAATTACAGAAATACGGTATGTTTCTTGTTAACAAAAAAAATTCTAGTGTGACATTGTAAGCAGGGACTCACTGATCGATGAAAATCTCTCTATTATTAGGGGATTAAAAAGCCAGCAAAGCTGGCTATTGTAAATACCCATACCAATAATGTCCACGTGTGTATCTTCGTCGAGTCTCTGCAGGTACTAATGCTTTCAGAAAAAGTTATTTTTACGGGTTAGTTTTTGAACAGGGTTCGTTAGCACTCTGTTCTTGGTTAGCGTAATTCCAAAATCAAACAGGACCTTGATGCTATAAATAGATAAAAGTGGTCATTCACGCGGATGACTTCGCTCTTTATCGCCTTGCAGTACTAGTAGAATATTTACCAAAGAAAACAGAAGTGTATTCGATTCTCATAAAATGGCTTTGATAAATATTTTGAGAAAGTGATTGTATTTTATTACGTAAGCAAGGTAACCAACTTAACATCATATACCAGTATGATCGGATAGCTACCACGAAGTGGGTTAGAATGTCTCACTTGGTACTTATTTGAGTTCAATGGCCATTATGGTCATTTTGTGGATTCAAATGGAGAAAATTTAAACTTTTAATTTGCATTGCTTGATTACTAATTAGAACAATTACTTTATGTCACTTCTTTATTTTACTGTGTTGTTATGATGATACTTGTCCACACGTCCGTTTGTGTAGCTAAAACGTGAAAGCCATTTGGGTTTCTGGCCTATTTTAATTTATATGACTAATTACTAGTTATTTTTAAATCATTGTTTGCATTTTACAGGGTTGTTATGATGAGATCTGGGGATTGGCGCTGGGAAATCAGACCATTATGATTGGTGTATTAGTCGGTATTGGTGTATTCCAGGTAAATATCATATACTCTTGATAAATCTTAAATCTCTGATACATCAACATGACAATAATGTCCATCCACTCTGTCCGTCTGTCCGTCTACTCGTCTGTCCATTTGTCTATCCGTCCGTCCGTTTATGGGGCTTAAACTTGATACATTAGCCATTGGGGTTTTGACCTATTTTCATTTACATTATGTACATTTTGTATATGACTAAATTACTAGTGGTGGCATTTCTACCCGAATTACATTCATGAACAATAAAGCATGTCTTTCACCAATTGCTTGCTGGTGGGCAAATTTGAATATGAATATCTTTGTATGATGATCTCTTATACTTATAACATGATTTACAAGATTAAGATTTCAGTGCAAATATACTCAGATACAACATGCATACATGATGTTGGGTGTTTTAAAATTATTAAGATTTACATTAAACAGGTTCAATTAGTACGAACTAAGGCACTGCCTATCTAGGGGATTCATATTACAGTTCCTGTAGATACTGTCGAGAGTTTACATTGTATATTGTATCAGTAACACATAATTTGAATCTGTTATAACGAGGTATTAAAATAATATTATTTGACGAGGACATTCGGCTGGATGGCATCAACATGTTTACGTCATACCATTGCTTCAAACGTATTTTCGACACGGTTGCATAAGTATGTTGCTCAGTTTAATGACGATGTAACTTTTTAATATGCACAAATCAATTAAAAATAAACTGTGCACATTGTTCGAAAACCTAAATATCTTATATATAGCTAGTACTTTTATATAATTGTTTTTCTCTGCTTAAAGAAGCATGTTTTTAAGCGTTTCTTTTTTCTTGCTTTGCTATGTTTCTCTGGTACTGCAGCTCGTGATAATACTTATATACCTTTCTTACTTTCTTCGCTTTCTGTCATAGAATAGTTGCATGCACATGTATTAACATTAAACCACCTTATCCTAGTTTTGCTTCGGCTGTGTATTTATATCCCAATTAAAATAAGTTATATCTCATTTGTCTGCCATATTGTATTGCTGTTCTTCGGCATGGTTAATCATATAAAAAGTATCTGTAAATGTATTCAGTCCACGTGTCTTTAAGTCATCTCTCATAGAAATTAGAATTGTAAAGGACATTCATTTTCCATTAATATATTATGGTTGTACTGAGTTGTTCCGTCTTACAGAGACAACAATCGAGCAATAAAGACATAAAACGACGCAAAGCACAATTACACGGCTAATAGAGACACAGGTTTCAAACAAATACAGGAAATTATAATTGTACATGAATTTATTGATTACCTAACGCTTGCATCAATGATATTGCACAATTACAAGTAAATTATTTAGACTTGAATTCTGTCAATGATTTGCGAAATGAAAACAAAATAATACAAGTACGTTAGAATTCATATAATTGAATGTTTGTTTCAGCTCAATCAATACGCTTACCTTACATAGTAGGCCTACTTTTATATCGCTTTAAATGAATATTTAATTGCTAATGAAACAGTACAATGAACTTTGTTAATGACTATAATCACATCACAGTAGCTTTCAGTGGTAGTTTGTTGTTGTTGTCGTTGTTGTTACTTATAGTGATGCAGTTTGATGCTACATATATACACTTGGGCGAATGTTATACTACAGTCATGGTGTATCAGGGGAAGAAAAATGAGCAACCAGACTGGGACTCGAAATCGGATCTCTTCGCCTACAGGGCGAATGCTCTACCGACTGAGTTAGCCGGCTGCAAGTTTCTCCATTATTAGTAATTATGTCTGGTACACCCGACTACAATGGTACGCTTCCAGGACAAAACACTAACCTATATAATCATAGGTGCTGCTTGTAAATGTATTGTGTGTTGCTTGAGGCAAACCTACCCTTTGTCAAACAGTTCATTGGCATGAAACGGGCATGTTCTGATATGGTCGATTGGTGAACTGTCATTAAGCTGGGTATTTAGATTATTTTTTAATACCCAATACTTAGAAATGGTTAAATAACGTGTTTTTTCTGACTGATACCTGAAGTAAGGTTGTTGGAGAGTTTGGTCCTTTCAATTAGGCGACGCTATGTACAAATGCATCATGCATTGATGAGTATCAAGTTGGTCTACTGGATCTGTGGACGAATTCGAAATATTATTTTTAGCGCTGCATACTTACTAAGCGACCGATGTGCAATAAAGTAGAGATAGCCCAGGTGGATTGCACAAGTATGAAGAAAACAAATAAATGCGCTTACAAGCTATATGTGAATAACCCTGCAATCTATGCAACATTTACCACAGAGACAGAACATTAAATTACGAATTTGAGATCCTATTTGAAGAAAAGGCATTGCCATGCACGCTTTGTGTTCCATCACAAATATAGCAAAGAGTGCAACTATAACAAAATCACGCTTTTGGTTTCAGAGCGAGTGTAGCAAAATGCACACTGCTTTGTATGATTCGCATGCTACGTATGTGCTTATTGTAACATTGTAACGCTGTTGTAACGTATATATTAGTTTAGCACGTACAGTTAGCGTGGTATAACTGATTGTACGGTGTCGTCTGCACGAGATTCTCGAGCACACCAAACAGTCAGTTTATGTTTCCAGTTACTCCTAATTATCATGGGGATCGTAATTATCATATCGGCGTTCAAGAAGAAGAAGAGCAAAACGGGCCACAAGGACTTTTAGATGTATGTCCGTCGCTGTGTTGTATTTTCATAATAACGTAATTCGATGTGTTTTGTCATTTGATATGCCTTGGTATGTCGGTTGGTCGGTGTAGTTGAACGAAACCAAATATAATTATCTAATAATTAACCGATTTTTTCTTCCTACATTCCAAGGTAATTGTTCACTTAAATATGGACTGAATTGAA
Organism: Spisula subtruncata; assembly: GCA_963678985.1. Lineage (NCBI taxonomy): Eukaryota > Metazoa > Mollusca > Bivalvia > Venerida > Mactridae > Spisula > Spisula subtruncata. The sequence continues at coordinate 20,325,380 of OY787668.1, forward strand.
TAGGTGGTTATGTATTTACTATTTATAGCAGGTCCCATTGTGGATATTTGTATACGTGACTACAGTCAAACATAAAAGAGTACAAACTATTTTCTATGAGGGCGCCATACTATTTTGCGTTGACATTAAATAACGTCATAGCTGGGGAGCGGTGGTCTAGAGGCAGGGCTCACGCTTCCGGATCGAGAGGTCCCGGTGTCAACCACTTGTTATTTTCTTTGAGCAAGAATAACCCACAAGCTCCACTCCACCCAGGTGTAAATTGGTACCTGTAAGGGCAGTGTTCATTCCTGGTCGCCGCAGTTTGATGTTGGCTGTCACACCCACAGGAGATAAATATTCTCCCCCGGGTAGCCCAATGACCAGGGAAAGTTAAAATGCCAACGTGTGCTTGAGCAGCTTGACCGCTGAAAAGAGTCCTAGAAAATTGGTAACATCTTAAACATCGGAATCTATTGGCAAGGGTGCTATACATCGACGTGTATGCAAAGTCTTCGACATCATACTATGATTACAAGTAGTACAATTTCTCGTTAAATAATTGAATCTCGAACGGTACTCGTTCGACTCCAATGCTTAGACTGGTGCCACGTGTCCTAATCCAAAAGGTCGAGTCGGAAATAAGACATGTGGAACCAGTCCACTATTGCTTGGCTCTCAACCATTTGTAACTCCCCGGCAATGTAACTGATTCAAAATGAGAATTGTGCGAGGAGTTTCCGAATGGGCGATCCATCTACAAGGATTGAGTAGTCACCGACAGGTGGCACGGTGGTCTAGTGGTAAGACGCTAGACTCCTGATCGAGAGGTCCCGGGTTCGATTCTCGGCCGGGACACTTGATCATTTCAGAAACGCTATTTAGTGTTTCCCACCCAACTAGAGATGATCCTGGTTGGTAACCCAGGGGTAGTCTCGCGTGTATCGGTGCTTTACACCGGGCACGTTAAAGAACCAAGGAATCTATTCGAAACGAGCTAGGGTATCGCACCCGGATTCCTTGTATCTCACCTCTGTCTCTAATATTTGCGATAATGCCCCCAGACTGGGCCGTGCAAATTAAATGGAAGAAAGAAAAGAAAGATGGAAATCGATAAGAATTAAAACCTGAAAGTATTTGAAATACAAATGTGATCATACAAAGATCATTCCATTAACTTCTTCTGCTTTAAACAATTCATCATGAACAGTGGATGTTGCTTTTTGTCAAACTTTTGACTTTCGAAAATTCGAACGAATATCTTATTTGCCATTCTTGGACATAACTAGACACTTTCTCTAAAGAAAATGTATTTTGCAATACTACTATTTTTACTAGTTGTTTCCCTTTTCCTCTGTTAATATTAAAATTTCTCCCATTTCCCATTATTTTCCCATATGATGTAGCTATCATATTATTTATTAGCATGTAGAAGATCCTATCAAATCTCTGATAATATGTCTGTATTACAAGTCATATTGATACCATGTGTACGCCCACCTGTCCTTTCTCCGGATCTCATTTATCCGAGTACTCTAACACTTATACCACTGTACATTTTCTCCATTACAATTGTACAGGAGTAAAGACAGAACTACTAATTTACTAAATATATAATTACTGACAAAACAAACGGCTCCCTTTAAGGGTTATAATGTTTTCATCAAGCTCACTACATTAGGTAATGTACTTGGTGCTAAAGCTGACTATGTTGAGATGTCGGGTATTTTATATTTAATTCTAACTGACACAAATCTTATACCATTTCAGATCGGTTTGTTGGTCGGTGTAATCATCATACTTTTGGAAATCAGGAAAAATAAAACAGCACCAGACGAGAAGAAATAAAGTTGTTCACGTGATTTGTTTTTCGAGTGACGTTGACGTCACGTGTCCTTTATTTATTTAAAATTACAAATATTTACAAATATCAGTTTTATATCAATGCAATATCTGGTTCTTTGATTTATAACAGAATGTGTATCTTTGACTATCTATTTGGCCTTCTCCACTTTTTGAATTTTACAATCAAACACCTGTCTATCAATAGATAATAAAACAAGTTATGGTTAAAGTGACGTTGATTTATTTTCGAGTGACTTTGGTGTCACGTGCTCATTATCATTTAGCAATAGCTAATGGATATTAGTGACGGAAAAATAGTGAAGATGCTCATGTTTTGTCTTTCGATATCGGATAAATATCAAGAATTGTCTCCCTTACTATCGGATTTTGTTAAAGCCATTTCCTCTATTTGATTTGTCTCCCTTATGCGCGTTTTTATGACAATGTACCATGGTCCTATGCTCAAATTCATTTTGTCATTTAGTTGATTGAAAGCTTTTTACATTTAGCTCAATTAATGTGATAGTAGAGAAAAATAAACTAGTTATAGGGAATGCCTCTTTCATAAAAATCAATTATGCGCAATTATTTAAACGAAAGTCTTTTATCTTTTATGTCATCGCCATTTGATTATTTTCACCTATTTAAATGTTTGCTACTTTGATATACCTTACACCAAAAAACTAAGTTCCCATATGTTTTTAATTAGATATATAATTTACTAAATATGAAGTACCTTTACACTTTCAATTTTTTTTTTTTATCACGACTTGGTTTATATGTATCGCACAATCAACTCTTAAAATTCAGTTTCACATTCTAGAACTGTGGTACTAGTATTTCTTAGTAAGACAAATTTCACACCGACACCTTTAAATGATAAATGTAGGCATATTGTTCACATATAATTTAATGATTATGTTATATATATATATATATCAAATATCGTATGGTGGGTTTAGACACAGGAATAAGGTTCCGTCGATTTTACCAACTTTAATGATTTGTTTCTACTATAACCTTAAAACCCAAAGGCCGCTCACCCGCCATTTTCTCAACCAACGGAAGTACTTTGGTTCCCAGCGCGTACACGCATAGGAACAGGAACAGGAACAGGAACAGGAACAGGAACGTGTAGTTGGTTTACCGGTAAAAATAAACATCACAGTTGATAGTGAAAGTTTCACTTACGTTGGTTGAGAAAATGACAGTTGAGCGGCCTTTGTGTGTTTCAGAAGATAATTCAAAAGTCAAACACGTTGTTTGAATCGACGAAACTGTGTGCATGTGTTGTTTGAGAGTATTCATGCTTGTTACATGTTAATCTTACGGACCAAATGAATAGTAATCATTCATTTATATTATTATATTGTTGTTGTTAATCTGTGATAAATATGTTGATAATCTCGTGCGTAAACATATCATGACGTCATTCACTAGGTCACAATGAACTAATTGCTTGATTGGCATTCTTTTTCTCCAAAAGGAATTAAAGAGGTTTACTTAGAAACGTATTCATTTTGTGCTTGGTTTCTAACTTGACTGACGCCCGTCTAGGAAATAAAATAATCATTATACAAATGATAAGATGTGATAATTTAGTATTTTGTTTATCGTGACCATGTTTATGATGATACTATTGTAACGTAAATTATTGTCTAGGACTCTTGAAACATAAGATCATACTTCTTTTCTTATTAAAGACGCCATTTGAATGAACAGGCACCGATTTCACAAACAAAGTTCACTCTTTAACGAGGAAGCCTACTAAACGCACTGTATGCCAACATGAAATCCAATGTATGAACATGTTTATACACAATTACACTTGTTGTTATGGGTACATCTTTGCAGACCAACTCTTTCTTAAAGCTAAGAACTCGCAAGTAATGTGTAAATGGACAGAATAATGATATGAAGTGTAACAACATGTAGTTTTGTGAAGTCGAGATCAGGCCCCGTGATTATAAACGTTTCTCAATCTTATACTCCAACTCCGTACTCCAAGCTCCAACTCGGACTCCATGGAGTACCATACTCCAACCCTATTAGCTTTTAATGTTTGATTCTAATGTGAATCCTTGCTGCTGGTTGGCAAGGATACGTGACCCAAATGACAGTCAGTTACATACTTCCGGTGCCAATATACTAACAATTGACATTATTTTAACATAGGCATAATGCAATCTCATTAAAATCAGACCCATAGTAGCTCCACTACTTTACACTGATATAGGATCTGCTGACACTCCGAACGGGGTCATGTCGATGGATTTTTACATCATCCAATCATATTGGTACTTTCACAAATCTGAAGGTGCAGAGAATCTCTTCTGTAGCAAACGTAAGGATCTAATTTTAATGAGATTGGGCAAATTGTTAAGTGTATCTACGCAAATTAAGATTAGACTAATTCGAAGTACAAAGCACACTAAATCGAACGATTATTACAGTTATCAAATCAAACTTTCATAAATAATTTACGGATGGATGGAAATACACAACAAAAAATGTACAAGTTGATTCATCGGCAAATATGGCTAGTTTATAAGAACTTTACGTTATTTTTTATTTTAAAAAAAAAACTTTAAAAAACAGTTACACAACTGTTTACATGCCGTGTTCATTCCTGGTATAATATTGTTGAAGAGCAACACTGTTATTTATGATTGTTAATAATTTCTAAAATCTGAATAAACTTTTTAACGTTATTGTCTTTATGTTGTTATTATGTACGCACAGTCCCGTGAGACATGTAACAGGTTGCCATAGCTACTTGGTGTGGTTTATACCTAATTTTCCGGGGTGCACTATTATTACAACCACAACCAATGAATACACACTAAGGAATTATTCTTGAGTTGTCTTTCTTGTTTCATAAAACATATTTATTTTATATGTACGTATAGTGGCCGGTTGTTATTCAATCGCTCAACACGAACTAACCACTGAGTACCCCGGTAATATAAATGTAAATGTGTTATGCCCTGTGACCAACCATGCACGGTATGAGGAAAATACTCACGAAGTACAATATTCAAAAACAATATAAGCATTCTTGGTATTTTATTATAAGCAAGTTTTTTCAAGTACACGAAGAACCAAAATCATACATGTATGCATAGCTTGTGTTTGAATACTTTACACATTGTCTTACGTTTGTGTCTGACTTTATTTTACAGTGATTTATTATATGAAATAGTTTGAGTTTTAGGTGTCATTTCCAAGGGTTGTCTATAGTTGCACACACTGCCAATCTCTCGTCTTCTATCGCCTCACATACACACCTCCATAATCCGTCCCTACTTCTTGTCGTTCCTTTGCTGTAGAAATCTACACCACCACTCTTCATCAGCATTATTGAAACAATGTCTTCTACCATCGCAGACTTTACCCAGTGGGATACATTGTACGTCACACTGGTAACCATGTTGTCGTACACCGCACAGAAACTTCCCAGTGCACGCATCTGTAATGTTAAACATGTGGTGAGTTCAACTGTCATTAAATACTGTTGTGTGTTTCGTAATGATATACAGTAAAACTTCGTTATGAGCATTGATACCACGAGCACCCGGCCTATCTCGAGCAAATATTAAAACAACATCTGCTTTTGTTATCAGTACATGCTCTTTTGCTATTTTTACGAGCACCCTGTTTATCTCGAGCATTTTATCTTTTCAGATCACTCCTCGAGATAACGAAGTTTTACTGTAGTATAGTACATGCATCGGTAATGTAAAAACTGACATGATTAAATACTACAAAATGTTTCACGATAATACGTTTACTTATATACAATGCACTACGAGGCACAGCCAAAATGTTCCCTAACAGCTCATTTCATAGATTAATATCTGACTTCCGATATTGTGGGGTGAAATTTACAACAGTTGTAAAACTGGCCAGGATATTATTGTTTGCATTATTTTGCTTCAAAAACAACAATTCGGTACTTCGATGGACAAAGGTGTTTTACTTTTGGTATGGACAATATTACTGAACGCTCAACCCTATACCATGATGGCCAATGGCATGGTACCGACCACGTGTGGTACAAGTAATACTGGCTCTACAACCTCACACGTTCTGGATACAGGCTCTGTGGTTCTTTAACGTGTTCAGTGTATTGACAACGGGTTTCATACTGGCCCAACTAGACAGCCGATCAGAATGCTCGAATCTCCTTATGACCGTGTTTTTCATAATCGCCGTGTGTTTTTTCATAACGGCCGCGGGGTTTTTTTTCATAATGGCCGCGTTAATATATCTTACAGATTGAGTGCTTGAGGTCCATTATAGCGTGTGTGCAGGTCATTGGCTTCCTGTGATAATGATAGAAAGGCCTCATAGTTGTTGTTGTTGTAGTAGTAGTTGTTGTTGTTGTAGTGGAGGGTGGCGGAGGTGGACCAGTTTCACCAGCATCGGCCTTGTCGACACCAGCTTTCAATATTACCAGTATTATCGCCAGGGTAATGTATAACTGAAATAATAAAAGTTGAGATGTCAAGGCGTGTGAGCTAACTGTTCAACAGTTTTTACGTACTCCATTACTCCATTGGGGGGGTATCATAAAACACCAGGCGCCAAATGGCCAGGTCACAACCCGACGTATGTGCTTTTAGGGAGGCTATGGTCACTGTCGATACACGTCAAACACATGGCTCGTGGCTGTGTGAATCGAACGTCTCGCACTTGACAAGTTGTAAGTTGGCAGAAAAAGACAGGCGCGTCACAAGCACGTCGCACATACGTGGACGAATACGTAGCCCGAACGTAGACCGAACTCAACGAAAGATTCCTCATCAAGAAAAGTTCTGCGTCGTGTCTGAGTGCACCGTATAAAGCACGGAGGCCGTACTGACCACATACGCATTGCTACGTGTTACCTACGTTTTTGCAATTGCAAATGTAGACAAGTAAGTCAATTTGTGACCACATCAATACATAATATTTATCACATAAAACCGTCATATTCCATGTGATACAAATCGAATAACATTGTTATACAATACTTGTGATAACAAAAAATTGCATAATTCATACTCACAATTCACAGATTTAGTAATGGACTATATTCTTTATTTATTCAAAATAATCAGTTGAAAAATGTCAAGTATGGTAATTTGAATAAATGTTAATTGCTTGCAGATTTTAAAGCGTTGTTTAAGTCTCTATATATAGAAAGCAATTTGGTACTACATGTACTTCTTTACGTGGAAACGCTCGAAGGTGTTCATCGGTGTATAGTTTAGCCGAATTCCGTTTCGACTCGCTTATTTTTGGTAAAAAACAGATTTCAAATGTGATAAAAAGTATCTGCCACTTGTTTTCTTTTGATATCAACATTTCTTAAATTCGTCACGAAAAAGGTATTATAAGCTCGCCAGAGGCTCGCTTAATAACTTTTTTTCTAGACTCGTTTAAGAAATGTTGATATCAAAAGAAAACTCGTATATGCATGTCTAGTGTGCATACAATTAGAATTTAACATACGTGCATGAAGACACAGCGCAATTCAAACAAAGAATTATACTTATATCATGGCTATGGCATTATCCTGCACTGTAGTAATTGCACTGGTTCCTTTTGAAGAAAGACACAGTTCCATATATTATTATTGCATTTAGCTACGCTTCTTCAGTTATCATCAATGTCATTTTCCGTGACCATGATTAAATTCCTTTTTAACAGACAAATTATTGTTGATTGTTAATTATGTCGTATATTACTCGCTGTCTAATATAGCTCGCGTACGGTGAAGAAATATTGCACCGAGCCATATTCTTTGAGTATGTGACCCAACACCGAACGTAGATGACGAGCTATATTCGGTTCAACAGTAGAACAGAACAGAATACTTTATTGTCGTAAACAAAATTGTTTCTTGACAAAGAACATTAACATATTTACAAACCATAATTACATAATATTACATCATGCAAAACTCAATAACAAAAAAGTACATACATATTTTTAACTTAACTTCCGGTAATCGAAATATACAATTCGTCATAATAGTTGTTATACATTATGATTTGATGGGAGGCTAATTTAATGATTAGTTATTATTTAGTAATTAAAGTATTTATTTTAATAAACATAAATGATGTAAATCGTAAAATATAAACACTAATATGTTAACAGTAAACTTAGTAACAATTGTTTAATTTAAAAAGAAAAGACAATCGTCTACTTTAGTTATATTTTATTAAATAATTTTATTCCACTCGTGATGGAAGATCATGATATTTTCACTCATAAAAATATTGATTTTTGTGATCACTCGGTGAAATAAAATTCGACCTTACACCAAAACCATTACATACTCTTTTGGAAAGCAGAGATAAAACAGACTTATAAAAACAAAAAGAGTTGTGTATGAACAAGCTATTTTATGAAAATCAATTGAATTTAATATTCATTTAATTTCCAAAGAAATATGATTGGGCCCTCTCCATCAAAATCAATGCGATAACTTCAATGACAAATGAATCATATTAATATTTTTATGATATTTAAATGTTTGTAATAAAAACGAAAAATTGTCTTAATGTAGATACTTGAAATATAAACATTATCGATAACCAACTGTTTTTACACAACGTATATATATAACAAAAATGTGGTCTTCTATTACCTGTACACGTTAATTTCATAAGTAATTCCATAACTTCCAAAATAGTAAACTAAGCAATGAAAAATAAATCTTACCCAGTTAGTCTGCATTATTCGTGTGGTCCCGAATATCCGACACTAATGAAATTGTAAACGTAAATGAACACGGTCTTTGAACGAAAAAAGATACTTTAACTCTACCGGAAACTTAAAAGTAAATAATAAAAGGCTACCAATAAACCTATGTAAGTATAGAGGGCCGGCGGTCAAAGTTGAACGTTCGATTTCTAGATACAAAATCATTATACATGTACTGTTAAATAGCAAATTTACAATAATAGTACACTCCCAACTCAACAACTTGTTTGGTACTATTGCTCAAGTACTAGTAGTGTAAATCATGCTGACGGGGTTTAGGTTAATTTTGTCAGATACATCTTTAATTGATGCTCCTATGGTGTTTTTATCAAATTAGATTTATTGTAAGATGAAAAAACTTTCGAATAAGTGTTAACACTATAAATTGAAAAGTCACAAAACGACACCATGAAAAATGTATTACCAAGATGAGTGTTAATTTTACGATACATGTTATATCAAGGTATGGCATATTAGATACACTACGCCGAACATGGCTCGCAGTGAGCCCAATTCCATGCATTTTTTATTGCCGAATAGGGCTCTCACGTGAGCCACATACGGTTCAACATAGCGTCACACTGAGATCATATCGATGGCTTAGAATGAGAAGATCGTAACTACTACTTACGACCTTATAAGGCTCTTACATATTTGAAATCTGCTTCATGAGGAGCTTCTTATGAGCCTATGTTGACCAAAATAAAGTTTTAAAAACTTGTTTTCCCATAGGTAACGAGTAAATTACAGATTTTTTTTCTTCTCAATATATCGATTTTGTAGTTACGACCTTCTTATTCTAAGCCATCGACATAATACTGTCGACTCAATAAGTAACGACACTATTATAGATGGGGGAATTATCCTATTCGAAAGAACAGCAGGGACTAACGTTAGTCAACTCAGTTACACCTAATTAAACCTAGATATACATAGTTTACCTGACGGACAAGCTAATGTTTATAACCGTTATCATTTAATTTTGAACGGACTGTACTTGTATTTATAAAATATACGAGCTCATATATTGATTTGTGTTTGTGGTTGATTGTAAACTACGTGTACTGGTGTAGCTTTTACAGTGCTTTATATTCGACTATGTATGTACAAGTACATGTATAGGGCCTACTATTGCATACTATTGTCGATTCAAAGATATTTGTCAAAACCACCAGCATGTTCCATTCAGAATGATCAGAAAAGGTAAATGTGCAATTGCACCGATCAGTACTCTTGTTTTACTCATACCATGTTTGACCCACAGTTGACAGTATCAGTTTTTTGGTCCGCAAAAGATTAAAATATAAAATAAATAAATAAATAAAAAACATTAACAAAATTCCGTCAATGAGCTTATATACTTGATAGTGTATTAGCTCAGTTACGGATTTTTTTTTCATATTTTTTTTCATTTTTTCCCAAACACTGATACTGCCACCTGTGGTTTGGCCATAGCTTTTGTGTACTAAAATAAGCCTTTTTCTGCCATGAGCGTTCATAGCGTAGTTGGTGAAAGGCTTGGTACATGGCATCAGTGTGTTGGTGATGCTCACAGTTTTTAAGTATCTGGGCGAGGTTCTCACTTCGAAGGTCGTTTGTACATGTATATTCATACTGAACACAAAGTATAGCCTTTTTGAACCTTAACCACTACCGATCCCAGCAAAACATTTACCATGTGTTTACTTAGGTCCAAAAAGGCAATGTACTATCAATGTACAACGACCTTCGAAACATGAGCCTAGGGAGAATGATCGTGGTTTACATACATGTATCTATAAAATGTTGATCTACATGTATTTTTAAAATCAAATGTAATGTTCAGTAAAATGTATGAAACATTTAGCCCTCCTTTATACTCTGCTACTTGAACTATGTATATTGATCTATAGGAGAGGGTATGAGCAGGGATGGTGAGTCTGGTATCCAATGGAAATCAAGTAAAAATGCTGGACAATATATGAGCTGATATTTTGAGACTGATCGCGAATTGGAACCTAGAAAGGTATGGGATACAAAGGAAGAGAATTTTAATTTGGTCCGGCGCGAAAACTAGCCTCAATGTATACGACAATATTTGTGCTGAAACAAATTTTGAGTTTGATCTGGTATGAGAATGTACCCCGGCCGAGGATCGAACCAGGAACTTCTCGATCAGTAGTCTAGAGCTATATCCACTCAATCACCGTGACACTATAATCACATAATGTTCAATAATAACATTCACAATGTTAAGTTCTAGGTTAGCAGTTTCTTTTAGGGAAATTTCTATTCTTACACATATATTATTGAGTGAAGTTGGCAATGTGCTTTTTAAGGCCACTTTTTCTTTCCCATAACGTTTTGTCCGAGCATCCAACAAAAATAAGGAATTACGGAACCAATTTTGTTAGGCTGTTTTTCACGAATGACCAATACTCGACGACAGACTGTTTAACTATTTTTATCTAAATTGTATGCCAATGCCAAGCATCATAGTAAGTAACATGTATGTATGACAAAATACTAATTTTGTAAGAGTTGCTTCCCTTAGACCTTAAATTAAATTATGCATTTACTATTTTATCAACTAACGGCGTGTATGATTTACAGGTATTTCATTTTCTTCTATTACTAGTAACAGTAATTCCTACTTTTGGGTTAAAATTAAACAGCAGTTAATTATGGAAGCACTGGAGGGCACTTTTGACTTGTAACTTATGACTTGGGACTTGAGGAGGCCCTGGAGGGCACTTTTAACTTGTGACTTGTGACTTGCGACTTGTGATTTGTGACTTTTCAGTTGTGACTTGTAACTTATGACTTGGTTGTAAATATATACTTGAACTGTGAGTTATTTGAAACCTCCGGTATGCCATTTAGCAAGTATAACTGCACATATTAGTAGTATATAATAAGTTACAGCAAAACAAAAGAAAACAATTAAACACGACACACGATACCAATGCTAAGTTAAGCTTACAAAGGATCTTAAATGTTTTCAATTCATTTCAATTCAATAAATTCAATGAAATCACTGGACGCAAGAATTCATACATCGTTTCCAAATTTACGGAAGTTTGGTACAAAACGTTCAGTATAGCTAGTAGATATTACTTTACCGATACGTCAGGATTAGAAGCAAAGGTTCAAGATGGGGATGTGTTCAATTATAGTTCGGATACTTGTGGTGATAGTGAATATCATTTTCTTGGTAAGTATTTTATCTTTCTATAATATTATATAGTAAAAAGCTAGAACCAGATTTGTTCTATAGACCAAACATGTGTATTATTTATGCGAGTGCAGTCATCTTCAGTTCTCAGTCACTTTAGAATATTTTTCTCCGTCAATTTAAATTAGTATTGATAATACTCAGTCACTTCGCGCGCTGTCCTGGCTCTTTTCGATTTTTTTTAAGAAATCACTTTTCTTAAACCGGACACTATAAGCTTTCAATTGATACCAATTATAGATTTGGACAAGAATTGTAAATAAACGACCCTCGGCTCTTGGACTAGAACAGACTCATTGGTTTTTAACCTGTCCATTGTACAGAGCTGACACACGCGAAACTACATCTGTAGACAAACCATTACCCGTTATTAACAGCCTCATGTGTATCCCTTAGATAGCTGACTAAGACGACATGTGACTAGGTATACATATCGATGGCTTAGAATTAGAAGGTCGTAAGGGCCACTTACGACCTTTTAAGATTCATACATATTTAGAATAAGCACCTCGAACTTGTCATGTTGACCAAAATGAAGTAGTAAAAGTTTGTTTTACCATAAGTAAAGAGTAAATGTCAGACAGTTTTTCCGTGTTTTCTCAAAATATCCATTTGGTAGTTACGACCTTCTAATTCTTAGCCATCGATATAGAGTTTCTTTAACAGATCTGTAGAAAATAAATGTACTGGCATTTACATCGGACCATATTTTTTATCTAGCTTATTTATTTATCATGCTTGTTTGCTTCAGCTTGCAGGAGTGGGGTTGTTTGCCCTGGGTATGTTTGTGAGGTTCGGACAGGACTACATCGAGGACGAGGTTAACTCTGTGGTGAATGATATCGAACAGTCACTCACTGACGCTGGCTTCAGTACAACTAATATTAACTTCGACTTATACACCATACTGTTTGGTGTTAGTCTGGTGTTTATATTCACCGGCTTGCTGATTGCAGGGATCACACTGTTCGGTTGTTGTGGATCGTGTTATAAGATTAAATGCTTGCTGATTCTTGTAAGTATCCAACTACTTGTATGCGAGATTATCATTTTACTTATGAATCCAAGTCGTTCAAATTATATACTGGCTTTATCTTTACTAGTTCTAACTGCGCTGTGTTGTCAAAAACCAATCGTCTCATTGATTGATAACCTAAATGGCCGCACTAAAGCGATTTTGAGACTGTCCAGATACTAGGACCCATCGGTTCGTAAGAGCGAAGCCAGTAAAGTTCAAAATAGATATTATTTGCGTTCGACTGTAACAGTAGAATGTACGAGGTCATTCTTTTTTTTCCTGACGTAATTACCAAATGCAGGCATTCGAGACGAGGTGTGATACATGGAACCCAGTTGTACAGTACTAACTTTACGCTCTTTCTGAATAGAATGTACTCGTTGGTCCTGTACCGTGTGCCAAGTGTTTAGCACAGTTACATACGAGACTACCTCTAGGTTACCAATATATTCGTTCCTATTTGGATGGGAAACACTCAACGTGTATCCGAAAAGACCAAATGCCCTGGTCGTGGATTTAAAAAAGCATTACCCTTTCGCCCACCGAGTCATACTGTCCAAAAGAGCGTACTACGTGTTTGTTTAGATATTATTTTACTAAATACTAACATTTTACAACATTTTATTATTTTTCATCATGATGATCATCTACACTTACTTACACATGCATGTTTTGCAGTATGTTGTTGTTTGTGGAATCTTGTTGATTGGGCAAATTGTAAACATTGTGTTATTGTTCGGCTTTCCTAATGTTGTGAGTATAGATCTTTCTTCAGTATCTTTTATACTTATATCCAAATGCACATGTGTCAGTGGTTTGCTGAATTAAACTACACAATACTCGGTATCCTAATGGGCTTATCATGTACTGGATAAATACCCGGCATTTCATTCGGTCTTTTGGGATCGCCGCTTTTTTGTAATTTCTTTGTGAAATTGGGTTATCCTGCATTTTTTCGGCGGGACTTGGATTTAATCATTTCTTTGGGCTGTGTCTGGGCATTACTCCGTGTTAATAAACTGAAACTGAAACCGTGTAGTCGTGTTGTGATGCTACTGATTTCTGTGCTTGTCTGATTAAGTTGAGTGCTGCCTTTCCTGTACGATTTCCTCATATCTTTTTTGTTAGTTGTAGATAACTTGTTCTGGTTCGCTCAGTCTCAGAATAACGATGATATGACTGAAATAATTTTGATCAGTTGGAACTTACACAAACATTGTAATTACAGTTGTTTGCATTTCTAAAGTTCCACACTGCAAATGGAATATTATCTGTTAAAGAGCATAAAGACGTACTATTAAGGTCTAATTCGCCATTTAAAAAGACCAACTTTTTTAATCGTTTCATTAGCCAAAACCTGACTGTACAACAATATAAATGGGCGTAATATAATGGAACACATTCATATGCCTTAATTTCTGAAATAAACTGTAAAACATAATATTCACATAGATGCGAGATCCATTGAAGACTCAGTTGAGAGATGATATCCAGGAGTACTATATGGGAATAAATGGTACCAATAGTGTATCTATGGTGTGGAATGTCGTCATGCAAAACGTAAGTACTAAAACAATACTATAGAACGAATGTAGTTACTTACGGTAGGCATAACCATCAAATAACCATATCTTAGCATTAGTAGTTTTGAAAGCAATTGCTGCTGCTGCTGCTGCTGCTGCTGCTGCTGCTGCTGCTGCTGCTGCTGATAATAATAATAATAATAATAATAACGATTTTATTTATAGTGGATAACAGGACTCCATTGGTAGACAAAACATTAATAGTGTCTACTTTTGGACTCAAATACGTACATTAATCCGAGTTTGGTAGTTTCTGAAGTCACTTTGTAATCATTAATGTTGTATGATTGTTGTACCAGAATGAATGTTGTGGAGTTGACAGTTATGCAGATTTTACCGGTGCTAGTATGTGGTTGATAGATTACACCAGTAAATCCCCGTCCATAACATTGAAGACACCAATATGTTGTTGTTCAACTTTACCAACATCAGACGACTTCACATGTGCCGGGGCTAGTACAACCAGCTCTCAGAATTACATGAATACGGTAAGTAGACTTACATGTACCTTTGTAAAAACAGTCTCATTTAAATCCGACCAATATAAGCCCCACTATTTTACACTGATATAGGATCTGATGAGTATGGGTACATGTCGATGTGAACTTTAAGTTATCCAATCAAATCGCTACTTTCACAAATCTAAAAGTGCAGAGAATCTCTGCTGTGGCTTACAACGAGAGATGTTTAAGCTTTATAAACTCCCTATACATATGAATAACCACACTACAACATGCACTAGAGAGTTCATTTGAATGTGACCTCTTATGAAGTGTAGTCAGATCTAACTAAGAGAAATAGAAAAAATGTTAGGATCAGATTTTAATGAGATTGGTAATAAAATAATATTATACATTAACAGTAAGAAAACTACAAACAAAATGTATTGCGACAGCTTAGTTACAAACCCATCAATAAAATGGCGTTTGCCACTAGCATTATTGACGGAATGCTGCTGGTGTGAATATGTGGAGCTCAAAACCAAACCTTATATGACATGAACATTGTTGGTTTCGACGTTGACAATCAAATTGTTGATATTGACAAATCGGTATCACGATAAATACCTTTTCGTCATATGGTTTTATTTCACCACCAAACATACACTTTTTGGTGAGTTTTATGATTTATTAAAAGCGGAACTTTTATAATGGTATTTACTAACTGCACACATTGTGTACATTAAGTGTTCATGTAATACGACGCCGTGTATTGTTTCAAATTGCAGGGATGTGTTCAAAAGATATGGGACAAAGTTGTTGGTAGTACATATACCATTGTTATACTGGCTGTCGTGCTTGGAATTCAGGTATAAGTATATAACATTTCCTTCATCTCTTTAGAAAGCTAGCGCAGTTAATAGAGTGTAAGCTGTTACCCGCTGCATCCTGCCAATTGCTCCTATTAAAGTGGAGTTACTCCTATTTTCGTTGTTAATTTCTGGGTTTTCCAAGTTCACCTAACTTTGAATAGAGGTTCCTTTGATTCATTTTATGATCTTCTGTCCCATATTTATAACCACTAGAATTAATACATTCCTTGTTTAGCATCTAAATCCCTTTTAAGTTTTAAATCACATTTAAATGCATCTTGTCACATGTTCTGCTTGATCACTTTTATTTTGTATTTAACTAACTTGGCATGTATGCCCGGTACTCGTTTGAGCAAACACGTATGACACTGTATTTACATATCATATAGACAATTGCATTTGTTGGATCTAGTCCGTGACAGAAGGGAAATAACCACTAAATATACACAGCATTCGTCCCAACACATGTTAGCTCAATGGATTAATATCGCGGTTATCGATTACCGTAAACAGTCACAGTTCCGTAGATGTATTCAAACAACACCAATGTTTCTGTTGCAGTTGCTATTGTTGATATTCGCTATCGTCATTCTGTGTTCTATAAGAAACGACAAGATGAATAAAATACAACCTTCACAACCGGGTAACAGGAACGCTGGGAATGCTAGGAATGGTACACAGCGACGCGGGGGACATGGCGGACAAAGACGTCATGGTAACCAGGGCAACCAGGGCTATGGTAAAAGACGACGCCATATTGTTTAGGAGAAATACATTGGTGTAACTGGTGAACTAGTTAGTATTCGGAGCGATTCGGAGAACTGTTATATTGATATTGATGATATTTGTTTCTGTGATAGAACATCAGCATATTTGACAGTTTTTGTACATACAAGTAAGTATTCATCAAATGGATAATTCACAACATGTTGACGTTTATGTTTTTGTGAATTAGGAGGTCTGACCCACTTAAAATATGAATTCTGTAAACAAGTACATTAAATAATTTATTACACCGCCTGAACATATCTAAGTATTTGGACATTTATCCTTCATACGAACATAAGAAGGGTGATGAGGAACCAACCGGACCGTCTTTAGAACACATCTGTACAAGATTAGGAACATGGATAATCTAGCTAAATATAGCATTAGTCTGGGTAATTCTGGATCGTCCCTGTGCAAGGATGACGAACACAAGTAGGATGTTTATTCTAACTTGAACTTCAGTCAACTCGTTGCGTAAACTATTTTCCTTACCTAAACACAATCCGACCCAGTGCGATATCAATGTGAAGAAAGGAGTCTTGACTATTTGTATGGTTACGAAGCATTCTGTGTTCACGACACATTATTTCATTATATGTTTGATGCTTCAGAAATCTACAGACATTGATCTTATAAACCAATTGTTGTGCCATGCTTTCATTTATGTTGTTATTTGTTTTACAATACAAAACCTAGTTTGGGTTGCTTTTCAAATTATGAGTTTTTCTTGATTGAAAACCATCAAATTATATAAGTATATACATGTACTTACTAAATGTGACAATTCCTGTTAAATTGTGTGGTCTATGGTCGTGTTGTAATGTCCGTTCTAGAATCGTGTTGCATTGTGTATTCAGTTTATACGTATAAAATACTTTAAGAAAAAATAAGTATGTACTATGTACATGTATTTATCATAGTTTATCATTCGATCAAACACATATTCATATGTAGTATTGCTTAACTACGACATGCTAATCGAAAGGAACAAAATATATAAATTCAATATACATTTTAATTTTGAAACGAGCCACAGCCCCGTGTATATGTATACACTAATACAGAACGTAATTTAATAAGTAACAAAGGTACGAGATTAGGAGAGACCACATTGTGCAATATCGAGAGTTGCCTGCATGACTGGTTCATTCCCATATTGACTTCTGCAATGCTTTATTCACTGAATTTCCAGCCTATCAGATGAAACAATTACAGCGAGTCCAAAATCATGCCGCAAGATTTGTCATGAATGTTTCTTATGACAAATCCAGTGCAGATTAACTGACTGAATTGCACTGGCTTCCAGTTAAGGCTATGGTAATGTTTAAAGTTCTGGTAATCTTATTCCGTGCCATCATGGGTACAGCTCCATCGTATCTAAAGACAATGTTTGATCCTATTCGGCAAGGGTACAGACTACGATCACAAAATGACATTAACTTTCACATTCCTAGACGGCGATCAAAATTAGCAGACAGATCTTTGGCCGTCATTGGTCCGAAATGGTGGAACGATCTACCAAACTATCTCAAAGACATCAAAAGTGAAACCAGGTTCAGAGCATATTTGAAAACTTATTTGTATAGGCAGTTTCATCGTCAATGAGTGTGCTCTTGATCATATGTTGAATCTAAGTTCTAGAGTCTTGTTTTGAATTGAATGTTTTTAAGTGAATGTATACAATTGTGAAACGCAACAGAATATGATTTCATAATTTTTGCGCTATATAAATGACATGTATTTCATTTTGTTTTTGTATTTATTATATAGGACTTCCTTCAATAGGCAGTTACTACTGTCTTACGGGCAACACTCAATATTTTCATAGTAAATCTGACCTGCATTCAAGGTACGCTAACAGCAAACATGTAAAAATACGTTTTTTTATCCTTCGTTGAATTCTATTTAGCATACAACAAACAGCAAACAATTAAGAGCGTGTAAAATCTCGTTTTTCGGTCGCTGGTCGAAGAATGTACGGATGCACGGGTTTTATAATTTACTCACCAGCCCGCCATATTGGTACGAGACGCACCACCTCGATTTTGCCGCAAGTGACTGGATAAATAACGTTATTCTATCTTGAACACAGGGAATGTCTTTGTTAAACGTAATTATACCGACTATCAAGATGTAAAGTAAGAATTGTATACTTCATCATGACTTTATTAGAAAAGTAACAACGTCCCCGTATAAATGTGGAATATTTACTAAGGACAATATTTACAATGTTTTAAACAGTTATTGGCCGTCTTAATATCTAAACAAATATGCCAGAATTTATCCAACATGGCACAATCCACACTCGGCGTATCTTGACATACAGGGGTTGTTGGTTTCATTGTTGTTGTTGTCGTCGTAGTGGTGGTGGTGACTCGAGTTACAGGCGAGCCATTTTTACAGTAACCACAATATGTCAGACAGTTAGTAGCTGTCGACATCTTTTTACAAACTCCCCAGAATCCATCTAATAGTTTGCAATCTACTCCTTTATCGATACACGGATTAGGTGTAGTCGAAGCAACAGTAGTGGTTGGAACAGTCGACGAGGTACTTGAAGCAGATGAAGGGCTACTTGAAGCAGAGGAAGGGCTACTTGAAGCAGACGAAGGGCTACTTGAAGCAGACGAAGGCTGTGTTTGGCTAGAAGATATTGATGTGCTGGCTAAAGGTACTGAACTCGGCAGTGGTGGGGATTGCGTGACATTCACAGTGGTAGGCTGTCCCACTGTGCTTGACGATACCGACATGGTCGACTGTCCAGCTGTTGTTGATGCACCTAGAGTTGTGACATGACCCGTTGTTGGCGGCCCAGCAGTAGTTGATTGTCCCGCTGTTGTTGACGGCCCAGCAGTAGTTGATTGTCCCGCTGTTGTTGACGGCCCAGCAGTAGTTGATTGTCCCGCTTTTGTTGATGCCCCAGCCGTAGTGGATTGTCCCGCAGTTGTTGATGCCCCGGTCGTAGTGGATTGTCCGGCTGTGGTTGATGCCCCAGCCGTAGTTGATTGTCCCGCAGTTGTTGATGCCCCGGTCGTAGTGGATTGTCCGGCTGTGGTTGATGCCCCAGCCGTAGTGGATTGTCCCGCTGTTGATGATGCCCCGGCCGTAGTGGATTGTCCGGCTGTGGTTGATGCCCCGGTCGTAGTGGATTGTCCGGCTGTGGTTGATGCCCCGGACGTAGTGGATTGTCCGGCTGTGGTTGATGCCCCGGACGTAGTGGATTGTCCCGCTGTGGTTGATGCCCCGGACGTAGTGGATTGTCCGGCTGTGGTTGATGCCCCGGTCGTAGTGGATTGTCCCGCTGTGGTTGATGCCCCGGTCGTAGTGGATTGTCCGGCTGTGGTTGATGCCCCGGACGTAGTGGATTGTCCCGCTGTGGTTGATGCCCCGGTCGTAGTGGATTGTCCCGCTGTGGTTGATGCCCCGGTCGTTGTTGATTGTCCCGCAGTTGTTGATGCCCCGGTCGTAGTGGATTGTCCCGCTGTTGATGATGCCCCGGCCGTAGTGGATTGTCCCGCTGTTGATGATGCCCCGGCCGTAGTGGATTGTCCCGCTGTTGATGATGCCCCGGTCGTAGTGGATTGTCCCGCTGTGGTTGATGCCCCGGTCGTAGTGGATTTTCCCGCTGTGGTTGATGCCCCGGACGTAGTGGATTGTCCCGCTGTTGTTGATGTCCCGGTCGTATTGGCTTGTCCCGCTGTGGTTGATGCCCCGGTCGTTGTGGATTGTCCGGCTGTGGTTGATGCCCCAGCCGTAGTGGATTGTCCCGCTGTTGTTGTCGACCCGGCAGTAGTTGATAGTCCCGCTGTTGTTGACGACCCAGCAGTAGTTGATTGTCCGGCTGTTGTTGACGACCCAGCAGAAGTTGATTGTCCCGCTGTTGTTGATGCCCCAGCCGAAGTGGATTGTCCCACTGTTGATGATGCCCCGGCCGTAGTGGATTGTCCGGCTGTGGTTGATGCCCCGGCAGTAGTAGATTGCCCGGCTGTTGTTGACGACCCGGCAGTAGTAGATTGCCCGGCTGTTGTTGACGACCCAGCAGTAGTTGATTGGCCGGCTGTTGTTGACGACCCGGCAGTAGTAGATTGTCCCGCTGTTGTTGACGACCCAGCAGTAGTAGATTGTCCCGCTGTTGTTGACGACCCGGCAGTAGTAGATTGTCCGGCTGTTGTTGATGCCCCGGCAGTAGTTGATTGTCCGGCTGTTGTTGACGACCCAGTAGTAGTAGATTGTCCCGCTGTTGTTGACGACCCAGCAGTAGTAGATTGTCCGGCTGTGGTTGATGCCCCGGCAGTAGTAGATTGTCCGGCTGTGGTTGATGCCCCGGCAGTAGTAGATTGTCCGGCTGTTGTTGATGACCCGGCAGTAGTAGATTGTCCGGCTGTTGTTGACGACCCAGCAGTAGTAGATTGTCCGGCTGTGGTTGATGCCCCGGCAGTAGTAGATTGTCCGGCTGTGGTTGATGCCCCGGCAGTAGTAGATTGTCCGGCTGTTGTTGATGACCCAGCAGTAGTAGATTGCCCGGCTGTTGTTGACGACCCAGCAGTAGTAGATTGTCCCGCTGTTGTTGATGCCCCGGCCGATGTGGATTGTCCCACTGTTGATGATGCCCCGGCCGTAGTGGATTGCCCCGCTGTCGTTGATGCCCCGGACGTAGTGGATTGTCCCGCTGTGGTTGACGACCCAGCCGTGGTAGATTGTCCCGCTGTTGTTGATGCCCCGGCCGATGTGGATTGTCCCACTGTTGATGATGCCCCGGCCGTAGTGGATTGCCCCGCTGTCGTTGATGCCCCGGACGTAGTGGATTGCCCCGCTGTGGTGAATGTCCCGGACGCAGGGGATTGTCCCGCTGTTGTCGATGCCCCAGACGTAGTGGATTGCCTGGCTGTTGTTGATGACCCAGCAGTAGTGGATTGTCCCGCTGTTGTTAATGCCCCGAACGTAGTAGATTGTCCCGCTGTGATAGATGCCCCGACCGTAGTGGATTGCCCGGCTGTGGTTGACGACCCAGCAGTAGTAGATTGTCCCGCAGTGGTTAATGCCCCGACAGAAGTAGATTGCCCGGCTGTTGTTGACGACCCAGCAGTAGTTGATTGTCCCGCTGTGGTTGATGCCCCGGCAGTAGTAGATTGCCCGGCTGTTGTTGACGACCCAGCAGTAGTTGATTGTCCCGCTGTGGTTGATGCCCCGGCAGTAGTTGATTGTCCAGCTGTTGTTGATGCCCCGGCAGTAGTAGATTGCCCGGCTGTTGTTGACGACCCGGCAGTAGTAGATTGTCCCGCTGTTGTTGACGACCCGGCAGTAGTTGATTGTCCGGCTGTTGTTGACGACCCGGCAGTAGTAGATTGCCCGGTTGTTGTTGACGACCCGGCAGTAGTGGATTGCCCGGCTGTGGTTGATGACCCAGCAGTAGTTGATTGCCCGGCTGTGGTTGACGACCCGGCAGTAGTGGATTGCCCGGCTGTTGTTGACGACCCAGCAGTAGTTGATTGCCCAGCTGTTGTTGACGACCCGGCAGTAGTGGATTGCCCGGCTGTGGTTGACGACCCGGCATTAGTTGATTGTCCCGCTGTTGTTGACGACACGGCAGTAGTTGATTGCCCGGCTGTTGTTGACGACCCGGCAGTAGTTGATTGCCCGGCTGTTGTTGACGATCCGGCAGTAGTTGATTGGCCGGCTGTTGTTGACGACCCAGCAGTAGTGGATTGTCCCACTGTCGTTGATGAGCCTTGGGATTGTGCAGTCGTCACTGAAGAGCCAGCAGTACTATTTGGTGCTGCTGTTAATAACGCACCAGCAGCAGTTGACTTCCCCGGTGTCGATGACGCACCTACAGTTGTCGATTGACCAGCCGTTGTCGAAGAACCCGCAGTAGTCGATTGACCAGCCGTTGTCGAAGAACCCGCATTAGTTGATTGACCAGCCGTTGTAAACGAACCCGCGCTAGTTGATTGACCAGCCGTTGTCGACGAACCCGCGCTAGTTGATTGGCCAGCCGTTGTCGACGAACCCGCAGTTGTCGATTGACCAGCGGATGTCGAAGAACCCGTACTAGTTGATTGACCCGCCGTTGTCAATGAACCCGCAGTAGTTGATTGTCCCATGGTTGTTGACGCACCACCTGTGGTAGATTGCCCCGCTGTTGTTGATGACCCAGCCGAAGTGGATTGTCCCGCTGTTGTTGAAGACCCCGCCGTAGTGGATTGTCCCGCTGTTGTTGATGACCCAGCCATAGTGGATTGTCCCGCTGTTGATGATGCCCCGGCCGTAGTGGATTGTCCGGCTGTGGTTGATGCCCCAGCCGTAGTGGATTGTCCCGCTGTTGTTGTCGACCCGGCAGTAGTTGATTGTCCCGCTGTTGTTGACGACCCGGCAGGAGTGGATTGCCCCGCTGTTGTTGATGCCCCGGCAGTCGTTGATTGTCCCGCCGTTGTTGATGCCCCGGCCGTAGTAGATTGTCCCGCTGTTGTTGATGCACCGGCAGTCGTTGATTGTCCCGCCGTTGTTGACGACCCAGCCGTAGTGGATTGTCCGGCTGTTGTTGACGACCTGATAGTAGTAGATTGACCGGCTGTTGTTGACGACCCGGTAGTAGTGGATTGTCCCGCTGTTGTTGGTGCCCCGGCCGTAGTAGATTGTCCCGCCGTTGTTGACGGCCCGGCAGTATTTGATTGTCCCACTGTTGTTGATGACCCGGCAGTAGTTGATTGTCTCGCTGTTGTTGGTGCACCTGCTTTGGTAGATTTTCCTGTGGCTAGTGATGTGGTTGGTGTATAATGACACAGCCCACAATATTTCATACAATATTGAACTGCCGTGCTTGGTTTAGAGCACATTCCCAGGGAACCATTTAAAAGTTTACAGTCTATACCGGGTTTGTCAGAGCATGAAGACGTCGTTAATGGTACACCTGAAATGATAAAAGATTGATATGAATGAGTATGCATTGCACGACTAGCACTGCTGTTAGAATGCTACCAGTTTCGTTAACATAGTCAAATAGGTTCTATCTCGACTTCGACACGTCAATATTATAAGAGGTTGTTGGTTATTTGCTGAAGGGTATGTTTTATTTAGTATTCCAGATAACTGTTATTTCCTGGTACAAATTTCAAGTTTGATTGACCGACGTACGTATGTGATTAAAACAAGTTGAGTAATATAGAAACCATGTGCCGATTGTGTGTCCCATTTATGTGTGATATTTGCACATTTTGTGTGTTTTCTGCGCTCGACTGAGGGACCGATTTTCTCATATATGTTTGTTCGTACGATTATACATCTTGGGCAATTTTAACAATACTAAATTTGTTTGAGTAGTTTATTGTCATCTTACCTTGCGTGGTCATTTGACCTTGAGTTGCCGTTTGAATTGGACTTGTCGTTTGTCCTTGAGTAGTCGTCTGTACTGGCGTTGTCGTTTGAGCTTTGGTTGTTGTCTGAAGTGGTGTGGTGGTTTGGGCTATGGTGGTCGTCTGAAGGGGCGTTGTCGTTTGTCCTTGTGTTGTTGTCTGAGCCGACGAAGTGGTTTGAGCTTTTGATGTCGTAGCACTGCCAGATGTTGTCTGACTACTTGAAGTTGTTGTCTGTCCATTAGTTGAAGGCTGGGTATTTACAGAAGATGAAAACACCGGTGTACTAAAGCAATAACCACAAAACTTCTGACAATATTGCATAGACATCGTAAGACTGTTGCAGATATTGAGGGTGGAATTCAGCAGACCACAATCAACACCGTGTCCATCCATGCATCCTGCTGTAGTTAGGCTGGAACCTGTAAAATGGTAGGCTTATTAATAATGTGTATGCAAATAAATTAAGTGGATCTAGTGCACGTACAGAAACATTTAAAACAAACACAGTTTCAACCTTCGACGTTTTTGTTACATGTCAACACACATAACATTTTATATGCATCCGCTGTATATGTTTAGCAATGACCAAATCAACCTTGTCTACAATGTGTCGATTGTTAAACCACAAAAAAGTTAAAAGGCATATACAGTTGTAATATAAAATAAAACTATGATACGAATATGGAAACCACTTACGCGCCATATGGCATGTGGCACAGTTGGCAGTATCAGTGTTTGGTCTGCAAACGATTAAAACATAACATAAATTTTTTTTAAGAAATCCCATCACTGATCTAATATACTATCAAGGTGTAAAGAATACTATATGTCTATTTGCCAAAGATTATGGAACAACGCATCTCGTTGTTTCAGCATAAAATACGGGCGCTGAAAAAAAATCGCTACACGTGTCATTCATATAAACTATAAGATATTCGGTCCCACAGAAAATCTCGTGCAATTGTATCTTATAACTGCGAAACGCAAAACAGTGTTCCCTTCGTTATTTAACTCCGATCGAGTCCATTTTATTTACACACTGGATACCCGCTTCACTCACAGTATCGTAATTTTTGTTAGGAACCAAGTCTATTTTTAGATGCGATGTTCCACAATCTTTGGACATAGACATATAGTAGGCTTTATACCTTTCTAGTATACTTAGCTCAGTGACGGAAATTTATTTATATATTTTTTTTATTTTATTTTCCAAACACTGATACTGCCACCTGTGTGTAAATAAGCATACGTAAGCATCAACTGTCGTGTTTCTGATTGGCTTATAACTCGTCATAATTAGAAACGAAAAGTAAAATCTATTACTGTACCTGAAGTTGTTGACGATGATAGGACTGTTGAAGCCGGCGTTGTAGTAAAAGTACTAGATGGAGATGACGCTGAAGTTGACATACTGGAAGATGGTGTAGTTTGGGTAGAGGAAGAAGACGCGGTTGTTGTCAAAGTTGAACCAGTAGAACTTGTGGGTGTACCAGAAGTTGAAGATCCTGATGAGGATGGCATTGCTGATGTGGCTGGTGTAGAACTGCATAATGCACAATATTTTGGACAATGAGATTGAGCCAGTTGTATATCTTTACATATATGTAGATGTGTGTCTAATAAATGACAATCTATTCCTGGTTTATCGACGCATCCACTTGGTGTGGTAGACGATGATGGTGGTGATGTTGACATTGACGATGTACTAGATGCTGACGGTGTTGTTGATGTTATGCTAGAAGACGGTGGGGACGCGGAAGTTGCTGACACCGTTGTGCTGGAGGATGCAGATGATGACGATGTGCTACTTGGGGTAGAAGATGTGGATGTTGGTGTTGATGATGTAGAAACCGTTGAAGATGAAGGTGATATGGTGGTTGTAGATTGAATAAGCTGTGTTATTGCTGTTTGTCCACAAACTCCACAATATTTAGGACAATATGATTGCGCCATAGCACTATTTGCACACAAGTTTAATGTGGAGTTCAGCAAGTGACAATCCGTTCCAGGTTTGTTCATGCAAGAAGAACTTGTAGTTGAACCAGAGGTGCTTGTTGGTGCAGTTGAGCTTGGCGTGGTGGTGGGTACCGTCGTAGTCGCTGTTGTAGTTGTTGTTGATGGGGATGTTGTAGTTGTTGTTGACGAAGTTGTTGGTGTTGTTATTGTTGTTGATGTTGATGTTGTAGTTGATGTTGTTGTTGTTGAGGGAGTAGATGAGGTTGTTGGTAAAGGTGATGTTGTCGGACCACAAATGCCACAATACTTAGGACAATATAGAGAAGCTACACTAGGTTTGCTGCATATGTTTAAGTATGAACTCATCATTTTACAATCTACATTGTGACTGTCCTGACATCCTGCCGTGGTACTTGATCCTGCAAAACATTTACTGAGTAAGTAAATTGTTTGAGCCTTCGTCACATTGTATCATTGCTTGTTTCATAAATGAAGTTGTGTACATTTGCATATCGAAAAGAAGCAAATCTCCACAAAATTTACAATTAAATATCGATAACTTATTCAACATAATGGCACATGTGATGTCGCAATTGTATTAGTTGAATAGACGGCTCTCTAAAGTAAAATGGGATGAAATACTTAAATAATTACTCTATTTTATTATTTATGAAAGCAACGAATATAAAAAAAATTAATGTAAGGACCTATTCATGCAATGCACGTATATCGTTAGAAGAACGTCAAATAAGATTATAATAGCAAACAACCAGTCTTTCTACTAACTGTGTTGTCCATGCCACCGAAGTAAAAGTATACTATTCAAATAAACTAATGGTAAAATGTTCCAACCTGTTGTTGTAGTTGTTGGCAAAGTTGATGATACAGTTGTAGCCGTCGTTGTAGGAGTTGTTGCTGTCGTTGGGGTTGTTGTTGTTGAAGTACTTGTCGTCGTCGGGGTGGTCGATGTTGTTGTCGGGGTTGTGGATGTCGTCGGAGTTGTTGATGTCGTCGGGGTTGTCGACGTCGTCGTCGGGGTTGTCGACGTCGTCGTGGGGATTGTCGTCGCCGTCGTCGGGGTTGTAGATGTCGTCGTCGGGGTTGTTGGAGTCGTTGGGGTCGTCGTCGGGGTTGTTGGGGTTGTCGGTGTCGTTGTCGGGGTTGTTGGGGTCGTTGATGTCGTCGTCGGGGTCGTCATTGTCGTTGTTGTAGTTGATGTTGTTGTAGATGATGGTTTAGGTTTTATGGGACATCCTAGTACATCGACCCTCATTGCTATTTTATTGTTCCATGTATTTGGTTCAAGTCGGATACATTTTGCTGTTATTGGACATTTGAACATATTTTTCACTTGTGTATCCTGGTCAGTGTTACCTGTAAACGTCTAAAATATAGAAACATAATCAATGGAATTCAATTGATACAAATTGGCACAAATGATTAAGAAGAGTAAAATAGTTCACTGATTTAAAAAAAAATTGTTTCGGTAATAATAACATAGTCAGCAACCGTTTGAATATACAATTTAGATGTAGATGGATAACACCTTTAACTGAATAATAATAATAATAATAGAAGTAGCATATACCTGATGGATGTCATGTTGCTTCAGTAATCAATGAAAAACACAAGCGAATATAAAGTTCAAGTAAATTAGTTACCATAAGCGCCACATAGTTTGGGCAAAGACCTATCAGGTCTTTGGTTTGAGGAATGATAAAAGATTCTTAGAATTCCACCTACATGTATTACAATATGAATGGTTGTTCGAAGTTGAGAGGAAATATCGTGTGTAGTCGACTTCATAAACAAACGAGCGAACAGAAGGTTCATAATATAACTGACACAGCAGAGCAACATATAATGTATTTAAAGGAATAACTACAAGAAGTGCGATATTAAGACAGAGCAACATAATTATACTGTGTAACAGCTTAAGAAGTGCGGTGTTTGTTGTCGTTGTTGAATACGCTATAGGAATCTGTCAAATCATACTAAATCTGACAGATATCTCAAACGAATACTTTGAACGAGGTAATAACAAACCGCTGGCTTTAAATGAGTAGGTCCTAAGTACGCCCTTATTTAAAGACTGATACATATTTGAAATCTGCGTTATAAGGTGCTCCATACGAGTCTACGTTAATGAAAATCGGAACTAGATATGTTGACCAAACTGAAGTTGAAAAGGCTTGTTTTTCAATACGTTAAGAGAAATTTTCTGTCAGTTTTTGCTTGTTTTTTTTTCAAAATATTGAAATTGTACTAACTACCTTCTCATTCTAAGCAGGCGATATTTTACATTTGTACTTACATTTCCAGTATCATATGGTGTCCACGTCTTACAATCCTTACTATAGGATATTTTATAATCTTTAACCCAGTCCTGACAACATCCATTTCTTCCTTGAGTGATCAGACCACGTACAACACTCGGAGAATCAAACTCAATCTGTAAAAGGGAATGAATAACAAGTTTAATTACATGTAGCATTATAGAATGACAGATATCGCTAGTTTCAAACTTGTCAGTCAGAATTGTCAAATGAGTAAATGTTCCTCTTCGTTTAATAGAAAAATACATCTAATTTTCGATAGTTCTCGCGAAGCCTGAATGCATAATAACAAATGCATTTACAAATGTATATGTATTGTGTTGTGCCAATCAACCGACGAAATACAAACATTAATTGTAAACAAACAGATTTACTGCCAGATGAGCTTTATGTACCATAATTACACATGTATATCAGTATGTTTATGTTATACACGATTTCATCTTCATTCAGCGAGGCTGTCAACCTTTCTCGCCAATTTATATCTGTATCTAAATGCAGGTTTGTATCCCAAGAACCCCAAGAACATTAAATGAAGCTCATGCAGCCATCATAATATACAAAACAAAAACTTGGTCGCATTAAAATGTCAAAGTTGAAGGTGCAAATAAGGACGAGATACAGTTAAACGAGTACATACACTTGACATGAATCAAACCAAATTAGGGTAATACGCAATATTAAGTGCTGTACTGACATATTAATACCATGTTATCAAATTTGTGTTTGCATATAGAAATTAATGACTTTCATTGTTTATTTTGCTACTTATCAAGTTATAAATTTATCTCTTGTAATTTTAAACATTCCAAACTGTATCGTGCCTGTCCAATAGGGCGTTTAATGCTTACACTATATGCAACACAATGATTCATAGAGTGTCCCAGATAATTAATGATTATAATGATAATGCAGTCATTTTATTTAGTGGCAACATGTCCAGTATTCATTGAGTCTCTTTCAAAATAAACATAAACCAGTGTCCACAAAGAAATTATTCAACAATATTACACAATGGTAATAAGTCGTAAATTATACATTTTGGTTATCCCCCAAAGCCAAACCAAGGTGGTACGGTGGTCGAGGGGATAGCCTTCATGACTACTGATCGAGAGGTCCCGGGTTCGATCCTCGGCCGGGGCACTTGATTATTTCTGAAACGCTTTTCTGTGTTTCCCACCCAACTAGAGGTAGTCTCGCGTGTATCGGTGCTACACACCGGACACGTTAAAGAATCAAGTTGTCTCTTCTGAAAGAGCTCGGGCATCGCGCCCGGATACCTTGTATCACACCACTGTCTCTTCCACCTGCTGTCCCTTCAGCAAAACACAGGACCCCATTGGAAATATGTGCTTGCACTTTTATGGGTTATCCTTGACCGTAAGGTTTAAATAATTACACAACCAAGTTACCAAAACAAGTATGTTTGGTGCAGCCAGATTCAAGGTGTAACTAGAATGTGTTGGTGTTTTTCTTTGTTTGATATTCCTCCAAAAGTAAGAAATAATTTCATAAGTTAAAATTGGAACAGATAATAGTATATGTATATTTTAACCTGTAAATATTGTTTCTTATCATGTTGACCAGCCACCCAGCCTCCCGCAAGCAGGTGTCCGGTAGCATCTTTCTTTTCTTGATTGTTTAGAGTAGCGAGTTGCGGACCATGAGCAACATCAGGAATCTGTGACGAAGAAGATGTTAATGTGGCGTTCCTTCCTGTGATAAGACTATTCTTACAAACATCTGCAATACAAACAGCGTTACATATTAGTATGTGTTACATGTTCAGAATAGAATATAACGTATACTACAGAATTATAACGTACCCGTCCATCCTCAAAGTCAATTAGGCAGGGGTAGAACCAAGTGACTGTCTCAGTTAAACACAAAACAAAATAAATTTATTTTATGGTTATATCGCTGCCTTAGAATGAGAATGTCGTAAGTAGTATTTACGAATTAATATACTGATATATATATATATATTTAAAATCTCATTCTTGATTGTGTTAGTACATTTTAATTGAAAATGGTACTTAAAAGGTATGAGGAAATAAATCAGACAGGGATGGCAGCACTCAACACACCCAGCCGAGCACAGAAACCAGAAACACCACAACACAACTACACCGAGCAATGCCCACACACAAGCCAAAGAAACAATTAAACGTCCAAGTCCCCGCCGATAGAATGAAGGATGACCCAATTTAACAAAGAAATTATTGAATAGCGGTTATTGCATGAGACCGAATGAAACGCAGCAAAGACCCAACCATACAAACCCATGCCAAAACGGCGACCAAATGAGGCACAACCACCCGTGACACAAGGACAGTGACCTAACGTTAATGCGATCTAAACATGTACAACTTGACCTAGTTTAAAATAATGGACAAGGGGGATGGGGCGAGAAGTAACATGTTTCTAGATGCATATTGCTGCAGAATATGCCAACGAGATGACTCCATGCGACCAAACCAGGCATAACCACATAGTGACCTAATCTAAAAAGTTGCTCTCCCAACAAAAGGAGGCAAATCGCAACATTGATACATGTTTGGAAATTAGGTAATTTGGAAACCATTCACAAAACATAATACACTCACATTCGTATTTTAAAACAGTATGCTACCTTTTTGTGAATAGATTTGAACATGAATAATCCTCAAGAACATACGCCTGCCAATTCATTCTGATTGCTCCTACTTTTCCTCATTGTTGTTATTGGTGACCCAAGCTCAGAGTTGGTATGTATCTTAGTATTACACAAACCAAGGTTAAATAATTAGATAATGCTAAACATTAGTATTTGACTTAACATTGTGTTACGGATGAACTGCTTAACTAATGTGTACGGTTGTACATAGGACTTGAATTCCTCCTTTATTCATGGTTAAAATAGCTCATGGTTTGTTTCGGGGTAATTCTTTATCAAACTTCAATTAATTTTTTAACTGGAAATTTACAAGTAATTTAGAATACTCAATACTTTTGTTCATAAACGTGTTTCTAATTGCTCATGAACGATTGCTCTCACAATATAAACAAGGGGTGTTTGTAAGCAGCTATGGTAGCCTTATAGACAGACATGGAAAATGTCAAACTGACCTTGACCTATTGACCTCAAAAGCAATAGGGTCATCTACTGTTGCTGTCAAACCTCCTCTCCATGTACAGTTTGAAGATCGTATGACCAAACGTTCTTGAGTTATTGAATCGAAACCTACAGACAGACAGACAGACAGACGGACATATGCAGAACTTGCAAATACCCCTTCATCAAAGATGGAGGGCAAAATTACAGCGAGCAGTGTATATGGACCATTTATATAGACTCCAGGAGTATAATAAGTATGGTTTATAAACTTACCAACACTGTGTGAAAGGCTCACAGAAACTGAAATGTAAAATACATAAAGGGGTCACCCACAAATTTGCATATTCCCTCCTTATTTTAATGTGACGTCAGACGGTCCATATAACGCATATTGCCCAAGGACAGAGCACTCTCCTGGCTTAATCCGATAAGAACAACAATAACAACGACTAAAGTGTCAAAACCGATTTGCTTAGCTTCGCTTCGGATCATATATTTAAATTTGATAGTAAGTTTGAGATTTTCGTAAATGCTTGGATAAAACAGTGTCATGGAAACAGGGTACAGATGAAGTTATCCAATTACGTATAAAATAAAATTTCCTTTGCATGGTTTCATCTCGCTAAATCAGGGTGATTACACTGTATACGATTAATATTATATTTTAAGTAACATTTACATTAAAATCCCATCGTGAGTAATAACATTATCTTACTATGTCAGTGTTTTAAAGTCACCAGGTGCAATATTGTATAAACCAAACACAATCAGACAGGTTCCTGTCGTACTGAGATAATAACGTACAAATTGAACAAAACACAGGATATATAATCAACCTAGGAGATAGATGGACATATATAAAATTCAAGAAAATACAAGACTGAATGAGTAATAGAATATCCATGCATTCTCCTATAATACAGGCAATTAAGAGATGTTTTTAAAACACGTATGACCTATAGCAGCCCAATAGTCGAAATGGTAAAGGTCACAATGACATTGCCCTATGACCTACTGACCTAAACATCAATAGGGATCATCTACTGTAGCTGACTAACCTCTTTGTAAAGTTTACCGATCTTAGGGTAAAACATTCTCGAGTTGAGACTTACACATCCTATTAAACGGAAACCATTTGATCTTTAAAAAAGGAAACCGTCACAATGACCTTGACCTTCAAAATCAAAAGGGGGCATTCACTATTTATGGCTGACCAGCGCAATGTAAAATTTGAATATCCTACGGCAAAGCGTTTTTGAGTTAATGAACGCAAATCATTTGGTCTGCCGACAGACAGACATTAGCAAAGCAATATACATCAAAGATGGGGGCATAACAAATAGTTTTAATTTGTTTAGCATTTTGCACACACGTTTGAATCAGTCTCCAGGAAAGAAATCTGCTATTTTGACATTATGTAAATTTATACCATATGAAACAAGTTTTTTTAAAAAAAGCTATAAAATAAGAAAAATACATATTTGTATTCTACTTTGAGTAATTTACCCATATAGTAACGTTACCATATGTTGGCTTTCACTTTATCAAGACATTATGTTGATATTTCATAATTTGTTGATATGGTGATCTATTGTGGGAATCTTCTCCGATGGTGAAAAACGAGGAGTATGTTGTTAAAACAGTCATAGCCTATCTCTGAATGCATGAAATATAGTTTAAAAAGTAAACAATATTTCTAAAACATGATTCTATTTTGATGAGATTATAAGAATTGATGAAAAGTTTAATGGCCTATTTCTGTCAAACCTGTAACAGTTATACGTGTGAATGACATTTTTACCGTCCCACAAAAAGCACCAAATATGGACTCCACCAAAATCGCTGTAACTTGCTTAAAACTCAGGGTATTAATAAAATTTATTTTGCATTTTGATTCATTAACGCTGAAGAATTTGTTATGATGAAATCGAAATAATCTAAAAGTGCGTATTCTTTATCTATAATAAAGCACGATCATTTCGATGGCTAAAATGAGAAGGTCGTATTAAGTGCAAACTCGATATTTTGAGAAAACAATACAAAAATATCCGAAAATTACTCTTTACTTATGGTAAAAATTAGCTGTTTCATTCAACTTCAGTTTGGTCAACACGACAAGTTTCCAGTTTTTTTTTATGAAAAAAGGTTCATTATAAGCGCCTTGTGATGCTGATTGTGTATATGTACCAGTCTTTTCATTCTAAGCATGCGCACGTACGTTGTATAATTTCTCATCATCCGAATCCATTAGCAAAAATTAATTCTTTCTTAAATAAATGTTTAACGAGTTGTGAATTACACGGTAATGCTTTGATTAATGTCGGAAATCTCCGTTGAGCAGCTGGTCACACAACAATTGATTTCAAATGCAATTTATTTGTAGTGCATGCAATTATTTTCCGGGAATACGTTGTCGTTAATTATGCTTTTAAAATGGTCTTGAACCTAGATGCGACTTTAATTAATTAATTTGGTTTATAACAAATCACAAAGGTTTACCAAAAGCTAGATATATGAGTTGCCAGCTAAGTTTGAAA
Source organism: Spisula subtruncata (assembly GCA_963678985.1). Classification (NCBI taxonomy): domain Eukaryota; kingdom Metazoa; phylum Mollusca; class Bivalvia; order Venerida; family Mactridae; genus Spisula; species Spisula subtruncata. Next base: position 20,359,136 of record OY787668.1, read on the forward strand.
AGTCAAAACAAATAAAAAGTGAATTTATCCAGCTTACAATTCACCGTTGCCTCCCATCAAGTACAATGATGCATTCTTGGTTTAATATCGATGTATATAAATCTACTTTAATTGCACCGCCAGCATTCCTCGGTTTATGCAAAAGAGCAATTTTGAGACAGTGTTCTCAAACAATATGGAAAACATCAAGTATTAAAAAGAAATTAGTCTAAATTAGCAAATCGTCTTGTCGCCATGTGGAGAATAAAAAAACTCTAAGTTTGTACGTGTATTAACGAACATGGATTACCTAAATCGCGTTTACTATACTCTGACGCCGGAAAAAAATACCGCGAAAACAAGAGACAATTTCCGTTTAGGCACTTCCGTGGTTCCAATACATTGAAGAGTTAGCGGTAAAAATGTCAACATCACTTACCTATTATGATGACGAAGATATTACAGTGTTTAGTCCACATCGCTCTGTATTTTGAAATATTCAGGAAATAGCATTGCAGAAAAATCAAAATTATGTAATTAATTTACAGTCCCACTATGCGGTCTATTTGTTGAGTATATTAAACGCCAATTAGGGATGCTTTACAAAAAAACGGAAGCATCTAAGTTTTAATCCGTATTAAATTCCTTCTTCGCACAATCAGAATCCTTGCTGTACCTTCGGGTATCTATAAATTTCTCTCTATATCTCAGAGTTAGTGGTTTTAATATGCAAGGGCGGATCTTGACTGTATGTGACAATGATAGGGGATGAATTGTCAGGGTAACCGTCTTTTTAAAAATATGCATTAAATACTTGATAACTGCATGTATCACTAAGAGTACAGTGTATATTTAATTAAAAACGTTTGTCATAAAAGTAAAGAACATATATTTACGTTTCAGGAATCTAACCTATTATAATTAGGTATCCGGACTTCTCCAAATTTGAAAGTATCATGTCTACGATGTATTTATTTTATCAGCTTGAAACGGTGTAATTTATTTAAAAGGCGTTCAGCATTGTTTTAAAATGTAGAACGAGTAATACGCCCCTGGTTTTAGTTGTATTTACTTTGATATGTACGTTTTGATTACATGGTCGACTTTAAAGCACAGGGAAGGTGCGATGTTTCAGTAACTAGCCATGCCGTATGGGTGTTTGTTGACCGCTGTAGATAAACCCGACAGAGTCGCCCAGTCCCTCGTGTTTGTTTAATGCAATATATCATGTATCAAGTCACTTTATAGTAGTCATCAAACGAATTAGAACTGCTAGAAAGTATATAGTTTCTTGTTTTTATGGCATTTGATACATTTCCGTGAGTTTTAACACCTTTAAGATGACCTAGACACATTCGCTCTGTTTTAAGCATCCAATCCTGCAATAACTATTCCAGACGGTCGACATCTTTCGCATTTTTATTCTAGGTAACTAGCTGAGCCACGACAGCAATCATTGCATGCTTCCGCACACGCAACTGTTAAGAAAGAATTCGCTAGCACAGAATGTCGTAGAATGTCTCGTAACTACTACTTACGACCTTATAAGACTGATATATATTGAAATCTGCATCATAAGGCGCTTCTTATGAGCTTATTTTCATGAAAATTGGAAATCGTTATGTTGCCCTAATTGAAGTCTAAAAAGTTTTTTTTATAAGTAAAGAGTAGTTTTCAGACAGTTGTTTTCTTGTTTTCTCAACACATTGATTTTGTACGTGCGACCTTCTCATTCTAAACCAGCGAATTACCCGAGTCTTGACTATTCTTGTTTAATGCCATCGGTGATGTCTTGACTATTCTTGTTTAATGCCATCGGTTATCAATAGTAATTTCTTACTTAAACAGTCAATCAAAAGCAATAAACTAGCATATTCGTCATTTTGATCGGACCACTTCCACACAGGTCTAGAAACGTGTTCACTTTTCTGTTTGTGTTTTTCATACTCTGATGTTTATGTTCGGATTTCACTGCCTTTTCACCTTGCCGATCGTCACTCCTATCTTTTGATACAATGGCTTCCAAGGTAGACGTGTTTTCGTGCATAATATTGTGTTTGGTGTAAGGTGGTCAGCAAATTCTATGTTTGCTTACAAGGAAGCTGATATGTTGGGTTTTGGTTTTGAATGCGGCTTGATAAACGAGTATTGAACTCTGCCATAATGGCCTTTCTAAACACGACATGCATGTACCTCAACAAGTACTGTCAACTGATATTTTTTTCGCTGGATTAATAATCCATGTCATTGGCTGTGGTTTTGTACCTCCTCCACGCAAATATGTTGATTCTGTTGGCGAAAGTATGAGCGAGCAGCCGGTCGATGGTAGGTCAACTATTGACGACTTGCCGAACATGAATAAAAAAAGTGTTGAACAAAAGACATTCGATTAACAAAAATATTTAACCGGTGCAGCCAAGTATATCAACCCGTATTACTTTACGTTCATTCCATTAGCCCACGAATATGCAAACCTTCAATATGAGCATTTAAGTGCGATGTTTAGGCTCTTCAACAAAGTGCTAGTTAGTAATTTACTTATTTAAATAGAGTTGCACCGAGGGAATTGCAAGAGATGCAAACATATATAAATGCACCATGCCGCTAAGTGTCCTATAACAGAGCACGCTGACACTTATCCACGGGCGTCTTCAACAAACTGCTCATTTCATAAGATACGGAAATATTTCACAAATGTTCACTATTGTTATGTTTGTACCACTTTAATACCAACTGTAGTACATTGTATTACTATGCAATTTTAAACTTTGGGATATAAAAGTCCCACTAGCAGTATTATGTCAGTCACTGGCTGGTCTTAAAACGACCAACCATAAAGCAAGTGGCTTCGTTTTTACTGACTGGAATAAAATATTTTAATGTGTAAAAATTGTGAACGAAAAGATTATACTGATTTATGGGACAGGGAATGCAGGATTCCGCAGAACACACACATGAACACACAGAAAATAAAAAAAATCACCCTAGTACCGGGACACACCACAAAGACCAACACAAGCTGAACAAAAAGAGTTGAAAATGAACAACATACATGTATAGGTAATTGTATTCCGTGTAATTGGCTGATGTTACGTCTTAAGGTGCGTTTGTTCACACTACCAACGTTTGTTCTAACATTGGTCAGCGGTTCAAAGACTGGAAATATCAGTCCAAATGTTGGTGAAATAACGTTCGCTGAGCAAGACCTTGGTTCACACCAGCGTTGAATATCTGGCGCACATCAACATTTTACTAACGTTTCCTGGCGATGGAATGCGTTTGCGAACTTTTTTCAACGTAGGTTGGTGTGTGAGAGTAACGGACCACATCTTAGTCCGACACAGACAAACTAGTCGGATATCGTAGGGTTTCGTTGTACAAAGTTACAGGCTTGTCGTGGACAGTTGGTCTACGATAAACCTTTACGTTACCATTGCGTTCAATGCGTCTGATACCCGTTTGCCTACGTTTAACAAACGTTCATCTAAGGCGTGAAAAATTTGCCTACCATAGCCCTTGCCTTGCCTTGCCTTGCATTGCCTTGCCTTGCCTTGCCTTGCCTTGCCTTGCCTTGCCTTGCCTTGCATTGCCTTGCCTTGCCTTGTCTTGCCTTGCCTTGCCTTGCCTTGCCTTGCCTTGCCTTGCCTCGCCTCGCCTCGCCTCGCCTCGCCTTGCCTTGCCTTGCCTCCTTGATCTCCGTTGCAAAAAAAGTTTGACTAAATTCACCAATATGCAATGTACCACCTACGTCTTGGCAAATGTTTGACAACGGAGTTCAATTTCGGCAAACTCAATACAACGTACGCCAACGTTTATTCCAAACATCGACACGTTTTTGCATTCTAAAACATCTACATTGAACACGGAGTTTCTCAGCGTTTGCCAGCGATTAAAATCAACTTTTGTTAAAACTTTAACTAGCGGAGTGGGACGTTTGTCCAAAAGTCGGTAAAAGTCGGTCCTTGTCCAAAAGTCGGTAAAAGTTAGTCAAAACGTCGTTTCGGTACAGCAAATAGGTGTGGTATAATTTTGTATACATTATGTAGGTCGTATTTAAGATTATCTAAATGGACTATACTAGTATGTTTCGGCCTGTGCATATATTAGTGTAGGCCCTAAGCTGTCCACAAAATAGAACATTTCAACTGAACAAATTAAAGCATAGTTTTTCAATTACAATGTCTACAAGTTTCGCTCTCTCGGTCCACAAACGTCTAAATGATGAGTAATGCCTAGTTAGATGGGTAAGACGGTTAGATAACAGTTTTACGCTTTAAACAGAAGGCGTTATGTACCAAATAAAAAACTATTTCGCCTAAATTAATTTATTCTTCATCATGCTTATCGTGTGCATCTTGTCACTCGTATTTACTAAAAACACCTGAAAGGTCCTAGTTCAACCAAGTTTACTCGAATTCTAGATATGTTTTCTTTTTACACTTTTAAGTGTCTATACTGCTCTATTATTGAGATAGACAAATCACCTGTTCCTGGTATACATCCTGGGGGAACCGGCTTATTGACTATTGCGACATCTGCGTGTGTTTGACATTTTGTCACTGCAAATACGCTGGTTACTACTACACTGACATCGGCTGATTTGATTTCATTCAGTTATTGATGCTCGGCTTGGTGTATTTATTCAGCACTATGTGTCCGGAATGTACCATTCGTCCGACACTCGCATCTCCTCCACTACACATGTGTCATACTATATCTCCACAGTCATACGCCCCTGTGTCATCTCTCAACACTTGGTTAGCTTTTTTAATTACATAATATATAAAACTTGAAAACGATGCAATTAACTTTTTAAAAGCTAGAACTAGACTACAATTCGGCAGGTGTTTGAAAGGAGCAGACATGAGAACGTATTAGGGTTGGTGGAAGCTAGGCATGCCTTCTCCAAGTTGGGTGGAGGGGTTTACGAGACGTATCGTTGAGTACAAGTTGTTAAGCTACACAAGTGCAGTATAAAGTTATGAAAAGGGTATGCTTTTCAAATAGAACGAAGTGTTGCGCTGTTAGTGTGATATGATATAAAGAATTTATCACGAGTTGCTATGATTTATCATCTACAGTACGCGTATGATGTTTCATTTAGTTCTACAATGAAACTATCAGACTAAGTGATTGTGAATTCATTATCCGTCCCCGCTCTTTCCTTATCACCGACTTTACTTTGCGGTATTTGTCTCTGAATTAAACAAAGGGAGAAAACTGTTAGTCTGCAGTAAATAAGCTAAATTGCCTCCCTTCTGCAGTGAACCAGCAAACTGATACGACATTCATAATTGCGTACGTTTAAGAGATACGTATCCATTCAGCAATAGAATGGTTAAATTTTCTTATATGAGAATTATTCGTGCACTAGAATGGTTATGACATTCTTGCGTATGAAACACGCATGCACTAGAATGACTAAAAGTTCTTACATGATAATTACTAGTATAAATGTATTTGAAATAGAATGGCTGCATGCTCTTATGTGAAAAATACGCGAACATTTGAATGGCTACATGCTCTTATGTGACAAATATGTGTGTATTTGATTAGCTAGATACAAAATGTATTCTTATATGAGAAATATGTGTGCATTTGAATGTCTACATTTTCTTATTTGAGAAATATACGTGTATGTGAATGTCTACATATCGCTGTATGAGAAATATGCGTGCATGTGAATGTCTACATATTGTTGTATGAGAAATATGCGTGCATGTGAATGTCTACATATTGTTGTATGAGAAATATGCGTGCATGTGAATGTCTACATATTGTTGTATGAGAAATATACGTACATATGAATGTCTACATATCGCTGTATGAGAAATATGCGTGCATGTGAATGTCTACATATTGTTGTATGAGAAATATGCGTGCATGTGAATGTCTACATATTGTTGTATGAGAAATATGCGTGCATATGAATGTCTACATATTGTTGTATGAGAAATATACGTACATATGAATGTCTACATATTGCTGTATGAGAAATATACGTGTATGTGAATGTCTACATATCGCTGTATGAGAAATATACGTGTATGTGAATGTCTACATATTGCTGTATGAGAAATATACGTGTATGTGAATGTCTACATGTTGCTGTATGAGAAATATACGTGTATGTGAATGTCTACATGTTGCTGTATGAGAAATATACGTGTATGTGAATGTCTACATATCGCTGTATGAGAAATATACGTGTATGTGAATGTCTACATATTGCTGTATGAGAAATATACGTGTATGTGAATGTCTACATGTTGCTGTATGAGAAATATACGTGTATGTGAATGTCTACATGTTGCTGTATGAGAAATATGCGTGCATGTGAATGTCTACATGTTGCTGTATGAGAAATATACGTGTATGTGAATGTCTACATGTTGCTGTATGAGACATATACGTGTTTGTGAATGTCTACATGTTGCTGTATGAGAAATATACGTGTATGTGAATGTCTACATGTTGCTGTATGAGACATATACGTGTTTGTGAATGTCTACATGTTGCTGTATGAGACATATGCGTGTTTGTGAATGTCTACATGTTGCTGTATGAGAAATATACGTGTATGTGAATGTCTACATGTTGCTGTATGAGAAATATACGTGTATGTGAATGTCTACATATTGATGTATGAGACATATGCGTGTTTGTGAATGTCTACATGTTGCTGTATGAGAAATATACGTGTATGTGAATGTCTACATGTTGCTGTATGAGAAATATACGTGTATGTGAATGTCTACATATTGCTGTATGAGAAATATGCGTGTATGTGAATGTCTACATATTGATGTATGAGACATATGCGTGTTTGTGAATGTTTACATGTTGGTGTATGAGAAATATACGTGTATGTGAATGTCTACATGTTGCTGTATGAAAAATATGCGTGTATGTGAATGTCTACATATTGCTGTATGAGAAATATGCGTGTATGTGAATGTCTACATATTGCTGTATGAGAAATATGCTTGCATACTAAGCATGTACGTGTGTCAGTTGAAGAAAGTGTCGCGGCTAAACACTGGATATGTTAGTGTTGACAGACATGATTGTGTACATGTGAACTGAAAGTGTTAATGACCGACGTAAACTGTATACTGATGATTGTTATGGTCGTTTTATTGTCCTGTCGAACACAATACATATCATTTCGGATCATCAAGCAAACATACAACTAACTATCTAATAACTTCCCTGTAACCCTTCTACAACAATGTATGTTGCGAGAAACGACTGCGAGAAACAATCCTATACTGCTCTGTTAATATAAAGCGTTTTGCTATAGAGAGGTATTAAAGAAAGTGAATTATTATAACCAGGAAAATCACAACATACGTATTTTGGAGCCGAGAAATGTTGCGTATTTCATATGTAGAGCTAGTCGCTATAAAGTGGTGGCGCTGTGCGACTGGGTGGTTATATTCAACATGGCCTCGATCTCTCAACACATCTTAAAGTGAGCTAAATCTCATCTCATATATTGCCATGCGACAATTAGACAATTTCCTTTGGAGGGTGAACTCAAAATATGCATCACATATAACAGAAATCACTATTCTTTCCCAATTGCAGTAAAATATAAAAAGCTTGAACTTAAGATTTTTCTCAAAGTCTGACTTTGATTTGAGCTTAATCTCAATTTGAGATGAGATTTCTGCTTGAGATGCCTAGGGAGATTGAGGCCTGGTGCCAGTCTAACTTAACTCAGTACATATAATACTGGACATCGGGCATTCCTTTCTGAACACTTCATCCGGGAGGTATGCATGGTGTTTCTGAAGTATTATCAATAAATAAACGATAAATCTTTATCTTTTTAACAGTCGGCATCTAGCCATGCTAGCGGCGGCTTGTAGCAGCCATTTATACATCAATTACATGTACAGTAGATGGCTCATAGCGAATATTCTGATAAATACGTGCTGCACGTGCAAGCTCTGCTGCAAATACGTGGCCGAAACGCTATCCTTTTATTTAATTGGCTGCTGTTTCGCGCTGTTGTGCCAATTTTACATTTATTTTCAAGTGAATTTTGCGAAAAAATACCTAGGTTTTTAGCTTTTTTCGTATCGCCCTGACATGGAGCATTTACAAGGTCGATGAGTGTTATTAATTGTACAAACTGTACAGAATATATAACTTTTCATGCTCATAGACAGGAGTACTTATAACGTATATACATAGCGTGCTATGTTGTTGGAAATGTTTCAATTTGTTGAGTATTTATGAAATGAAAACTTGAACTAAGCCAGATAAGATGGTTCTTGTGGTTAATTGCGTGTAACTGACTTGTTCTTGAATATTAAATGCATTGTTTGAAAATACGCAGTGGTTTGTGCTAAATGTTAAAAGTGTGAATAAATAGCTAAATGCTTTTATATATTTACTAGTAAATGGTCATTGGTTTGTGGGGGGTTTTTTTTGGTGTTTTTGTTGTGTGTTTTCTATGTTTGATGGAGAAATGCGGACTTAGGACGGATGTGAAGTGGTTTAATGAGCTCACATATGTTCGCAGGTTCATGTACGTTCGGTGGTTATGGTGTTAAATGCACTTTTGTCTCGGCTCTTAGTAAATTGCTCACTCGGCAATTATGCATACACTAAATGCACTAATCGAGACAATTATTGCCAGTACAATGTTGTATAAATGACAGGATTATTCTAGTCGGTAGGGTATAACAACACTTAAAGCAACAATTTCTATGTATATGCGTAGGTTATCGTTTTATATTGAGTTATGTACTACGCGCTCTGTGTATAAGTTTACATTAGTAACATACAAGAACACGAATTTATATACATACATTATCCAAGATATGTTTTCGAGTGAGTGAGCTATGAGCTCAACAAACAATATACATCACTACTTCAAGACGTTTTTTCCGGAATTATATCAGTGTTATTCTTAGATTGTGTGGAATGTATTGGCTGGCGTTTAAAGTTATTTTACACATAGGAAATCCAGCAGTTGTTTTAACCTAGCGTGTGTTTTATGTAATCATGATGGAGAGATATATCACAGTTCTAGGATTTAGTATTCTCCATTGTTTCCAAGGTGAGTATTTTAATACGCAGTTGTAGGAAACAAGGTATTGTAGATTCTTTAATAGTAATACGCAGTTATAGCATACAGGGTATTGTAGATTGTATAGATATGAATTGTCTGCAGGTGTATATAATGTTGGTTTTTTTTTAATTGAAATTGCTGAGTATACGTGTGCTCAAAGACATAAAATACAAATAATTTAGGTATTCGGTACTGTTGTAGTGAGTGTAGGGATATGGCCACTTCCAACAGCCTTGTTGTTGACTGAACTCTTTAGCCATGTGGTTGAGTGTCCGCCTGCAGTGCTAAGGGTCCTGGGTTTAATCTCTGGTGAGGGCCAGCTATGTCCCTCTCCCATAATAATTATAATGGTGGTAGCGGTGGGATAAGTTATAATCATCGAGTATTGCACAGTTTGGTGTTAACATGTTCTATCCTGTCTGGTAATTTGAGGTTGTGACTGTCGTTTGGGATTTCAGACATTCCCATTTGTCTTGTTTGCAACACTACTCATTCGGGGACCGATCAAAAGGTCTACACGTATCAAGGTATAGGACAAGCCCAGGTGCTCCATACTCTAACTGAAAGGTGTGCACGTCGGTCTTGTTTGTTCATATCCACATACAAAATACTATTCAATTACAATTACAAGGACAGTATGCTTGTTGGCAGAATAGGCGGTTAACGGTCGAATACATGTTCGATTCCTGAAAGGGACATAAGTTTTCAATTTTCGAGTGCTGTTTTCAGCTGTTCAGCCGCTCTACCACCCTTTGACATTTTAAACCCCCTGGTCATTGGGTTGTCATTCGCAACTTGACGAACGCATCGAATACCACCCCTAGCTATGATTCATACAATGTAGATATCAGTGTGTTGAGGAAGTAAACCCTTGTATTTTAATTCTCAACTATTTGGAATTGAAGTGCACAATCATAAGAATATGTTCACGTGATAGGCGTGGTGCGGTGAGTAAAGAAGGTGGTTGGATACGGTATGAAAAAGAACAAACATGAAGAACGTGTTCGTGTGTGTCTTCATGCTTTCACATGCAACACATCTCAATTAGTTATCTCAATAATTTGAGACAATAGTTGAGCTGCTGAGATTTATCTCCTGGAACCATGTTTCGAATAATCTAAAACCGGTCCCTGTTTCCTATTTCACTGCGAACCAATATACATATATGCAATAATAAAGCGATTTGTGGTCCCCCTGGGTTAAATACAATAATATGATATTTGGTTTGGAAATAGGGAAGTAGGTAGCAAACATAACGGAAAGAAACAGAGAAATGCTTGAATTAGTAGACAGGAAGCGCTGGATGCGTGTTTTGAATCGTCTGATAACATGTACAACTGTACTCCAAACAACTTATCTACAATGTGGCTAGTCTATAGATATACCAATCTGTTGCTGATAAGCCGTTAGGCTGATTCCAGTAAGCAGGGAATGTGGGAATCATTGTGACCTTAGCTTATTACTGAAGGAATTAAATTTCTGAAACAACTTACGCACTTCCTTTTTCAAAACATTGGATACACTTGCAGAATCTTGGTAAAATGTTAATGCATACTAGCAATTGTTTTCACGGTGGCCTACTATCTATCCATCGACCACTGTAATTAATGTAATAAATTAACCGGTGTCAACGGGAAGTTGTTCAGTGGTAATCATCCATTTGTCATAAAAGAGACGTTTATTGTATGATTTATTTGCTAACGTGCAACATTGATTATTTCAATTACTGTATGCTTGACAAAACAACAACAGAAAATCTATAACTAACATAGTTATATGCTAAGGAAAGTATGAACTATAGAACTTAGTTAAATGCTTCAACCATTTCTCTCCCCCGAAACACACGTACTTTTTACACATGTTCTGTTTGTAAATGCTGAATTCCAAATAACCCTCAAAACTGAAAGATGTTAAACGTTTTAAAATGTTTAAATGATAAATTACATCAATGATTGAAACTCTCTTCAAATCTCATTTTTTCATCACGAAGTCAAAATATGTTTCCCGATAGACTTACTCCTGTAGGCATTTTTCATAAATTGTTTGGCCTTTCCATTAGAATATCTTGAAATATGAATCATTTAGTATTTAGATGGTACTGACTCGTAGAAACATTTCATCCTGAAGATTTTAAAATTTTAATTATCCCCAAGATCAGAGCTTATGTACCTTTAACGTCCACAGACATTTAAGTGATATATAGAGACTACTCGGCCATATTTTCCGGCTTCTTGTTCAATCAGTGCAGCATTTTATTCCATATATCGAGCGGCTCTTTTACAAGCAACCCCTTAACATTTAAGCGATGTCAGTGTCCCCTAAACAAGCACTTCCTATACGAGCGATCCCGATACGAGCGATCTCTACATACAAGCGACCCTGTTACCAGCGTTCCCTATATACAAGCGTCCCCTAATGCATTAGCCATCTCCATACTAGAAACGTTACTATTTTACTGATAGATCGGTCACACAACATGCTAAATTCCGAGGGGTAAATCTTACTACTTCAGATCTATGTCGATAATAAAATATTTATCATATACATGCTTTCTCTTCGAATATCCATATGTACCTTACAAGTTCGTGGGTTATTAAGTACAAGTAATGTTGTTATGATGTATAGCTTGGCTATTTTGACCTGACCCTGACCTTTATGCAAGAATATATTACAAGGTTCTTGCTTTGAATATATCAATTTCCGCAAGCAAATCGTGCAATATCGATATTTCAGATTTGTGTTTGTATTACATCTCGGGCGTCTTCGTACGGAAGCCTTGGAGGGCCCTTTTGACTTAGAACTTATGACTTATGTGTTTTGTGTTCTGAATTAGGTATTGTGTGTTATGAGCTAGGTCTTATGACTTAGTTCTTATGTCTTACGCGATACAACGGCAAAGCAGTGGCAACATGGCAAAACAACGGCGGACGAGACATCAATCACTCCTCAATTACAAACGGATCGAAAATGAAAGCGATGTTTATGTTGACGTAAGTAATAAAATACTTTGATTGTGTAATCCTGATAACATTTAGTATGGTATATATAATTATATACATGTAGTCATATATTTTGACGTTATATTACTTATTCATGTGAAACGGCCAAACTGTGAAGTATTTCAATGCATAAACGATATAATTATGTTCGTGAGCTAAAGGAAGTTTGATTTTGTACACACGATATCACACCCTATGTAATGACTCGTTGCCACACAACATCGTTGAATGGTAAGTGCAATATTGGAACGGCACGATGAGCCGCTTAGCCCGTAAACATGGTCCGATCTATGATTGCACTTATTTGATCAAGTCATGCAGTTTGTTCGTATATTTTCAGATAAGTTTGACAATATGATCGCATTGTATAGTCTGTGGCTGTGCCTGTGCCTGTGGATACATCAGGTGTACCCTGTTACTGGAGTGACACCATCTAATATACCTGAAACACTGACACCAGGAAGTACACGGCTAGATTTGGTGAAACACTATTTTTACTGTGGGTTTACATATCCTGAAATTGTTCTACTGTTGTTTGTGATGAATAACATCAAACTATCGTTGCGGCAGCTTAAACGAATACTAAGAAGTAACAACCTACGACGTCGGACTGGGTACACACCAGACCATATCGTTATTAATTGCATTTCCAAAGAAATTGAGACAAGCGGTCAGTGTATTGGGTACCGTTCTATGTGGAAACGTTTGGTAAATTAACATAGATTAAGAATTCCTAGGGATAAAGTGCTATCGGTAATGAGAAATATTGACCCCGATGGAATTGCTATTCGAAAGGCTCATCGACTAAAAAGACGCAAATACAGAGCAAGAGGACCCAACTACGTTTGGCATGTTGACGGATATGATAAACTGAAACCTTATGGCTTTTGTATACACGGCGCTATTGATGGTTACAGCAGAAGGATACTTTGGTTAGAAGTTTCACAAAGTAACAACAACCCCGCAGTCATCGCCATGTATTATCTTGAAGCTCTCAAGACACTTGGGGTTGCCCCAAGACTCCTCCGTTGTGACCACGGAACGGAAAACTCAACTCTGTCTCTACTCCAGCCATTCTTCCGATACAATGATACAGATCGTGTGTCCGGTCTTCGGAGTTTTATGTATGGGAAAAAGTGTTTCCAATCAACGAATAGAGGCTTGGTGGGGAACCATGAGACGTCAAGGAATACAATGGTGGATTTGTTTTTTCACAGATTTAAAGGACAGCTATGAGTATGACGAATTAAATCCTTTGCATGTCGAATGCTTAAAGTTCTGTTTCACACACTTGATTCAAACCGAACTTGACAGAATAGCGGTAAACTGGAACCTGCATTCCATACGTACACAAAGAAATGCAGAGGTTCCAAATGGAAAGCCAGATTTGATGTACTTTATGCCCGAAGTATTTGGTGGTCACAATTTCGGAAAGAAAGTGGATCAAAAAGACGTTGAGGTTTGTGGCGAAATGTACGGCGTACGCAGAACAGTATGTTGTCAGGAATTTCAAGACTTGGCAAAGTTGCTCAAACCTGACCTTCATGTTCCCATTACTGCACAAGGTGCTCTTGAGCTATACATGGAGCTGCTGGAACTCATTGACGAATCTATGAAATAATCAGTCCGAACTCATGGCGTCACATGTACTTGTGTTAATTACTCTCCACCAGTGTCACACTGTATTATTATTGACTGTAACAAGGAGATGTACACTTATGTATAATCTGAATATTATGTTAACATGTTATCGTCGAGTTGTTTGTTTAAAGTTATATCACTGGAGATTAAAGCACATTTTCAGCGAATTACAATTTATGCAAAACTGTTCTGTTCTACATTGTTACAATAAACGTTTTATTGCATTTCTTTGCTTAGATTTGGTAGCTCTATTTACAATGTAGTCAACACATGGTGGTTTGGTGTATGTTAGTGCGTCCGTCCGTCCGCATTCACCTTGTCTGGGCTGCAACTACAAATAACTTGGCACAGTTTTTTATCATTATAGATGGCTTGTCACGCACAAGACGCATGTCTGTAGGTAAAGGTCACGCTTAGAAGTTGCAAAAATGTACAGGTTATACCATGTCCGGGCTGTATATTTACATCAAGCATGGATAAATTTTCAAATTACATTTGTTCACCACCGTAAGACGTATGTCATGTGCAAGTCCCACATTTGTTTGCCAAAGGTTAAGGTCACACGCAGCTTTTAAATGTCTAAAATGGACATGTTAAACCTTGACCAGGCTGAAACTATATCATGCATTGACAGATTTTAAAGTAATTTGTTAGTTGATCAACACCGTGAGCAGGTAACTTTCACAAGCTACATGTCCACCAAAGTATTCCGATTTATTTACATACAAATTCGCTGGTTAAAAGTGACACTCAAGAGTACGGACACAACTATATCACGCACCATGAACTCTAGTTGTATTTTTCAGGTTGAATTTGAAAATTAAATGTACACCTTGGCCAAATAGCGAGTCCCCATGTGCAAGTATCATGTCCACATGTCAGAGGTCAAGTTTGCAGTATTATGGTATTTTTGTTTGTTTGCATATACACCATGGCTGACACATTACCGGCTCTACATGTCACCATTCAAGGTCAAATAATACTGGAGTTGTACTGTGTTGTATTTTAAAACATTGCGCAGCATTGTATGTGCAGTGTCGCAAGTAGTCAGTAAACCAATTATTATATCCTGCATTTTTAATATTAAGCTTAATAATAATATGTCATGACAATATGTATTTTCAGGACATTAGTTTTTGAACTGGCAAGAGCTATGATATTCAATTTGGACCTCTAAACTTGGTACATTGTACTCACATTGGTCATGAACCGAAACTGCTTTTCAAATTTGCTATATATTTTTTACCGCTTCCAAAGAATTACTGTTTCAGAAATTATTGGTCTTGGAAGCATAAGAATACTGTTCGAGAACAATACATAGAGACCGAACTAGTACAAGCTGGTTTGTTGTGATTTCACATCATTCATTGAGGTTATTTGAAAAGGTGAAATGACAAAACAAGCTCACCAAATAGTAACCTAGCTGTTGTGTTTACAGAAACAAAGGAACGCTGTTAGAATATCAACTTTATTTTCTCAAATATAAAAAACGAACATCAACATAAAACAAGAGAGCCTATATGGCCCCATATCGCTTACAATACCTGAGTATAGGTGTCTTATGAAAACTCAAATTAAAGAGGCATTCCCTACATCTAGCATATTATTCTCCACTAGTGCATTTAATGAGCTAAATGTACAAAAAACTATAAATCGTTTTAATCTTCAAGAAGAAAATGGGTGGAAATATGTCTCTATGATCACAAAAAATTAATCGCTGCAGCTATTTATTACAACACGGTCACTTATAGACAAAGGGAAACAACTCATTCAAGCTTGTTGGCTAAAACGTTTTAGCAATAATAATTCATATTTAATGTCTAATATTTTTTAATCAATTTAAAAGATCGAAATTGTAGGGAATGCCTCTTTAACACTTGATAACTGTGGTAAATGTCTACAAGACAATATGCCACACAAACCAAATATCAAAGAGGAGTTTTAACATTTTTTCCTATATTATCTAGGTAAAATGAAGTGACCCCCATCCCGCCACAGGAGGGGACTATATTAACCATTGGGCCATAATTTCAACAATGTGTGAAGACGTCTACCAACCGATGCGGGTCTGCAACAAATATCTAAACTCTACACTGAGAGGATGTTCTAACCGATCAGTTATAATTCTAGGCTTTCTTAAAAGTTTAGGAATCCATTTTCTTGAAACTTCACAAATAGTATTTTACATAATTTATGTCATAAATTCACTGTAAATTTCAAAACAATCAGTCAAATAATTTGTGAGATAAAGACGATCAAATGAGACAACCTAAAAACTAAGTCACAAATATTTGGACATTTGAACCATTTCGACACAATGCATTGTCTACTCGGCAATTCAATACTTGGCATGGCAATGGGTATTGCACGGAAATCACATGTTTAGATCCATTTATATTATTTTTATATATAATTTAACAAATTTGACTATGTTATGCAAAGGTAAATTAGACAAGAGGGCCATTGGCCCTAAAGCGCTCACCTGAGGACTTGCAGTTTAGGCAAAATTAGTTAATTTTTATGATATGACCTAGTATTTATACCCCAGATGACCCAATTGTAAACTTGACCAAGATTTTCCAGAGACACACATCATGGTCAAGTTTCATAAAGATAAGGTTAAAAACTATGACCTCTAGAGTGTTTAAAACTATGACCTCTAGAGTGTTTACAATTTTTTTCTTTGATTTGGCCTGATGACCTAGATTTTGACCCCAGATGACCCAGTTGTGAACTTGACCTAGATTTTACAGAGACAAACATCATGATCCAGTTTCATTTAGATTAGGTTAAAACTATGACCTCGAGGGTGTTAACAATGTTTTTCTTTGATTTGGTTTGGTGATCTAGTTTTTGACCACAGATGACCCAGTTGCGAACTAGACCTAGATTTTATAGAGACCATCATTGTGGCCAAGTTTCATTAAGATTAAGTCAAAATTGTGACCTCTAGAGTGTTAACAGTCAAATTGTTGACGACGGACGCCGGACATATGGTGATCACAATAGCTCACCTTGAGCACAAAGTGCTCAGGTGAGCTAAAAAATTGTGAACATGTACAATATTATTACAATCGAGCATGTGGTAATCAGTAATACTTTTTGATTTTTTCTGACTTTAGATTTTTTGGTTGTCTCACTTGTTCGGCTATATCTAACGGAACCCTCAACCGATTGTTTCAAAATGTGCAGTCAATAAGTATGTATTACGCATAATGTCCTGTGCAAAATGGCAAGACAATACATGCAGTGTAATTTAAGAAGGCCTAGAATTATAACTGATCGGTTAGAACATCATCTTAGTGTATGCCTTGTAATTTCTGACAAGTAGTTTTTCCTATGCATATGCAAGTCTAAGTAAAATCATCTGACCCCAGGGCGGGGCCAATATTAACCCCCATAATTTGAACAAACTTGGTTGAGGTCTTATAGGCGATAATCTAAGCTCTAGCCTTGTGGTTTTGACCAAGAAGATTTTAAAAGTTTCCTATATTAGTCTTAGTAAAAGCAAGTACCCACGGGGCAGGGCCAATATTGACCATGGGAACATAATTTGAAGGAACTTAACAGAGATCTACTTGGGAATGCTACACACCAAACAACTAAGTTCTAGACATTATGGTTTCAGACAAGAAAAGTTTAAATTTTTTCCAATAAAATTTGTATAAAATCAAGTGACCGCTGGGGCAGGGCTATTATTTTCCCTTGGGACCTAATTTGAAAGGATCATTCCCATAGTTTGGCCAAGTGGTTTAGGAGATGCTGTTTAAGGGTGGTCACTGGAAATTTGCCCCAGAATTATGTTCTTTGTATAATACTCCAAGGAGTAGTTGTTTGTTTTGTGAGTTCTCAAAACCCATTACCTGGTCAGGTATGTGAATAACTCCTTTTGAATTTTGTGTAGCCGTTGGGTATTCAAACTTGTTAGAATTAATGTTCGAACAGCTCAAAAGAGTGATCTGGTTAACTGTTAACCCTGTAACTTTAAAGTCATTTTCCAATGGGTTATACTTATTTCTCTCTGTGTCAGGAGCATTTACACATGTATCATTAAAGCAATCATCAATAGTAAAACAGGTCTTTTGTGAGAGTTCTTCTGTGTATGATGAGTGACATGTTTTAGTGTAATGAACACATATTTCACCTGGTGTTCGACCATTTACTGTCAATGAGGTTACACTTGGAACAGGTAAGCTCCCTTCACTGAGTGGCTCTTCACTCGGGGGTTCTTCACTGAGTGGCTTTTTTAAAGTTCTCAAGTACAAATAGTATTGTGATGAATAGACACCAATAGTTTTCAAATAGTCTTGAAGACAACATTCTGTTCCATCATTACCAGTGAATTTTTCGATGGCTTCTCCATTGTATGAGGATAGAGTAACTTCCATGTCTGCCAACTCGCCCATATCATTTTTCCTATCAGGGAAGAAGATTTTCTTGGCGTAATTGGTGACTGTTTCGACCGTTTGCTCATCGTCCCTGTTGAATTCATAGACTCTTGTGCCCCCTCCTCTCCGAGCTGTCACTTGTCTGTATTTTCCTCTGGTTTGATTGAGCCATCTAATCTGTAGTTTGAACATTGGGTGTCTTCCAGTACCCCTTGGTCTCTAAAATGACAAGATAAATATATATGTATATAAACTTACAAAAAGAAAATAACAAATCGTCAGGAAAAGTAGCACTCAACAGAAACAGCAGAGCACGAACAACACAAAAAAAGAACAGTGTACACATTTCTAGCTCTGCACGAAAATGACGAAAACGTCATTCAGGAGGAAATACCTCTTACTACTTTGAAATACATGTAACTATTTCAGAAATTAGTTAAACGTTGCCGTCAAGAGTAGATCATCACTACAGGCCATGGATATACATGTACATCTTTCTCAAAAAGGGTACACTCCACATAATAAGGGTACCAAAAGCATGAAATGATGTTTAAAGACAAATATATCATACTTAACTACAAAGGCTTTCACAATAATTAAATGCCATACTTTTGAAACGGGCATTACACAAAATAAACAAAGAAATTTGTATTATGAATTATGTCTTATATAATATGTCTTATGAATTATGTCTTCTTTCTTTTGTAATATGAATGATGTCTTATATAATATGTCTTAAGTATTATGAATTATGTCTTCTTACTTTTGTATTATGAATGATGTCTTGTATAATATGTCTTATGTATTATGAATTATGTCTTATATAATATGTATTATGTCTTCTTTCTTTTGTAATATGAATGATGTCTTATATAATATGTCTTATGAATTATGTCTTCTTACTTTTGTATTATGAATTATGTCTTATATAATATGTCTTATGTATTATGAATTATGTCTTCTTTCTTTTGTATTATGAATTACGTCTTTTATATTATGTATAAATAAATTTATATTACATGTATGTATAAATAAATTTTAAGAAAAAGAAATGACCTCACTGCTATAATTTGAACAATCTTGAGATCTATAAAATGTTATATACCAAGTATCTAGGCTCTACACCTTACGGTATGAGAGAAGTAGATTTTTGAAGTTTTTACTATGTATATCCTACTTTTTCTTTACGGTTGCCATAGCAACCATAGTTCTGCGTTGAATGGTATTCTTTAAACAACTTTGAAAGAGCTTCATGCAAGGAACATCCCTGCTAAGTTCTAGCAACATTGGTCTAGCAGTTTAGTAGGTGATGTTTCTAAGTGAAAATGCTGACAGACAATGGACAGTGACCGATAACGGACAAAGGTCGATCACAATTGCTCACCATGATGATCATCAATACCAAATATCTAAGCCTTCTGGTTTTTTAAAGATTTTTTTAAAGCTTTTCCAAAAGAAATCTATGTAACTCCTGGGGCAGGGCCAATTTTGACCCATGGGTTATGATTTGAATAAACGTGGTAGAGGTCCACTAGGCAACGCTACACAACAAATATCTAAGCTATCGGTCTTCTGTTTTTTGTGGAGAAGATTTTTGAAGATATTCCTATACAAACCTATGTAAAATCAAGTAACCCCTAGGGCGGGGGTCAATAATGATCCAGGGGTCACACCTGGGGTGGTGTCAATTTTGACCCCAGGGTCATGATTTAAACAAACTTAGTAGAGGTCCACTAAACAATGCTACACACTAAATATCTAAGATCTAGCTAGGTCTTCTGGTTTTTGAGGGGAAGATTTTCTTATAGAAACCTATGTAAAATCAAGTGACCCCTGTGGCAGGGTCAATTTTGACCCTGGGGTCATGATTTGAACAAACTTGGAAGAAGTCCACCAGACAATGCTACACACCAAATACCTTAGCTCTCGTTCTTCTTGCTTTTGAGAAGATTTTTGAATATTTTCCTATTGAAACCTATGAAAAATCAAGTGACCCCTGGGGCAGGGTCAACTTTGACCCCAGGGTCATGATTTGAACAAATTTAGTAGAGGTCCACTAAACAATGCTACACACCAAATATCTAAGCTGTAGGTCTTCAGGTTTTTGAGAAGAAGATTTTTAACTTTTGGTTGCCATGGCAACCAGAGGTCTGCATGGAATTAATTTTTTTAACAACTTTGGTAGAACTTCATGCAATCATCACTGTGAAGTTTTGTTGAAATTGGCCAACTGGTTAAGGATAAGATGTTGTTTAAAGCAATTGTTGACAGACGGACATCACCCGATTAGATGAGTTAAAAATTATGAGTAAATACCCAATTACACCAAAAGCTTATCTGGAGCTCTGCGAATATCATTTAAATACAAATGTAACAGTCAAAGGTCACATAATGCCAAGCATAAGTGTGGTTATTGCACTAATGTATCCTTGACTAAATATAGTGCTCAGATTAATTATATAATCAACTGAATGTTCATTCTATTTACCTTCTTGGGATTCTCCAAATGTGTATCTTTTCCCATCAACTTTTGCTTTTTTGGCTTTTTTGTTGCCCCTATATTACGCACCAACTCTTGTATTCTTTTTCTTCTGCCACTTTCCTGATGGAGAATTAATCAACATTTTACGAATATACAAACAAGTGATCAATAAAAGGAGTTGGAAAATGTGAATGTTCAAGATCGATGTGAATTGAAAATAAAAAATAACCACCAGGTTTTGAGTTGATGTTTTTGAGTTCATTGTTCTAAATTCAATGAATTATCTACAGAACACTAGCGTACCCAGTTTATATGATTTAAAGTAAGGGTAGCCTTTAATACCAATGCTTAAGCACCAGATACTTGTAACCACGGCCCCAAACCCCCGGGAGAAATGAACCATGATTTTACCTTCCCACAATGTCCCAGCACTGCTGGTTGAATGCGGTGGTTTTGTGTTCGCATAGAAATAGCGAGGGTATTGGCATAAACTGGGGTGTCTCTGTAGTGCGGGGATTTTACCATCTGATTGTCCCTGCATGTTGAGGATTTTACCAGTAATTTGCTGGGCTCAAAGTCAAAAGTCCCCGCTATTTTACAGGGATGTGGGGGCGTGGTTACAAATGGCTGGTGTATTATGCTCTTTACACTGTATTTTGTCAGAAACATTTTGAAAATAACTTTCTTAATTTTCAAGCATAAATTATACATATTTTAATACAATTATTTGATATCTTTATCTGCAGTGTATTTTACTGTACCTTTTTCTCTGGCAGCTTAGAATATGTGTATAAATATATATTGTCATTAAAAAGTAAAAAGCATTTTAGGTTTAGTTGAGCATTTGAGTTTGGCAGCTGATACGAAAGTCTACAGGGACCAGCCAGAGTTATGTAACTTGGCCTGCACAGTCCCCTTATTACAGTAAATGAGTGTTGCAAGTTTGAAAGCAGATATCGACATTATAGTATAATACCCGTTTTCCGGAATTTCTAATGACTAATGGTCAGGGGGGTAAAAACGTATAGGCTGTATAGCGGAAGGGTGTAGTATTATCCTATTTTCAAGGTTTAAACACGGAAAAATGTATAAAAAATTATTGTAGATTATAATTAATCATTTTTGAATTTAAGATTCAGCAAAAAATATCCTCAAAATCTACTTTCTATTTGAAATATTGTATTTTATTCTACACTGCCGCTTCCGTAGCTCGATACCGATGGCGAGAAATTATGCGCAATTTTCAAGTTAAACACATTATTTATGCAAAAATTTTGTTGCCGAGGTCGTAAAATTGTGTTAATTGTCATTGTGTGCAAGTAAGAATTTTCATAAATTCTTATCTTTTGGTATATTTTTTTTTAATAATCGCGAATATTGTACTCGTTTGCTCTACGTGTTATATGTTTCTACCCCCACGAAGTCAATCAAAACACCTCGCACAATTTCACTGGAAATTCCGGAAAACGGGTTTTATCCTATAATGTCGATATGGTGAATAGCTTTGATACTTTAGGAGAAAAGTGGACCTAAACACAAAACTTAACCGGACGCAGACTCAGATAATGCTCAGGTGACAACATTAGCTTATATTTTTAAAAACAAAATAGATGAGCTAAAAATGTAACAAACAATGAATTATAAAAACTGAAAATGAAAGTAGAAGTAGATCTAGAGCTGTCAGAAAGAAAAAAATCCTGGCATTATGATTTGAACTTTTATTAATGTTTTTCATTACTCCAAGTACCTAGATTAGTATACTGCACACATGATATAAAATATTTTTTTCTCATAGTTTATCATTACATGATAAATTTTGAGGAAACAATATTTTATAAAAGAAGTTTGTGTCATCTTCAGAATTTACCCAATTAATGTACACAAATTTATGTATCAGATGTATGAACAAGAGGGCCCAGAGGGCCCTGGATCGCTAACCTGATGCCATTGACATTTTGAATAAATTAAAATACCTTTGGCTCTAGTGAACTACATGTGCAGCAGTTCAGTGGTATAGAAGATGTCATTTAATGAGTTTTCACTTAAACATAAGTTTTTGACCCTTTGACCTACAAAGGAAGTGGACCGGAACTGTTGATACTATCATTTGAAGATCATTCCTGTACAGATTGGTTAAAATCCATTCAGTAGTTTAGCAGGAGATGTCACTTAAAGATTTAACACTGTTAAAACCTAGTTTTTGATCCCCTGACATACATATGCAGCGGACCGGAACGGTTGATACTATCGTTTGAAGAGGACCACGTAAGGATCATTCCTGTACAGTTTCGTTAAAATCCATTCTGCAGTTTAGGAAATGTCATTTAAAGAGTTTACACTGTTTAAACCTAGTTTTTGACCCCGTGACCTACATATTTAGCGGACTGGAACGGTTGATACTATCGTTTAAAGAGGACCACCTAAGGATCATTACTGTACAGTTTGGTCAAAATCCATTCAGTAGTTCAGGAGGAATGTCATTTAAAGAGTTGACACTATTTAAACCTAGTTTTTGACCCCATGACCTACATATGCAACAGACTTGAACGGTTGATACTATCGTTTGAAGAGGATCACCTCAGGATCATTCCTGTGCAGTTTGGTGAAAATCCATTCTGTGGTTTAGGAGGAGATGTCTTATAAAGCAAATGTTGACAGACGATGCACGACCCTAAAAGCTCACCTTGTCACTTTGTGGAAGGTAAGCTAAAAACAAACAACATTTCTAAATTAAAGCCACAATAAGATCCAAATGGCTATTTTAATTTTCAGAAAAGCAATAATTGGGTAACGTATATAAAACGATTTATAGTTTTTTTGTACATTTAGCTCATTAAATGCGCTAGTAGAGAATAATAATTATGCTAGATGTAGGGAATGCCCGTTTAAACATTCTGACGCATCGAAAATATGGTTATATGAAAATAAGATAGGATATAAAAAATTCCTCACAGCGATTATGTCACGCGTTTGCTACTTTAACGATACTGCAGTCTTGAAGAATATCATGCGACGATGGACAGGATGGATAAACCATGTGATCCAAAACATGACAGTCTCTGTAACGCCGCGGAAGCTTGTCAATGCAAAATGTTTTGTTTGTGATAAAAGAAAACGCCATGTTAGCATTTGTAGGTATATACTATATATATAGACGGAGTGAAATAACCAACATAACAGTTTCGTACTATCCTTTACTTTCGTTTTTGATAAAAACATAATAGGATAAAACCCGTTTTCCGGAAATTCCGGATTATATTAGATTTCCATATCCAACTTGTGGCGGCTGTGTTCACCTAGCGTACCGGTAAAGGAGATCACTGCGTAGGGGTTTGAACAATCAGGCCCTGAACAGTGCCAGTGTTAGACAGGTTTATTTCTCACCAAATCGTGAGTCGTAACTTGCGCCATTTTTGTCGGGTGACCGTGTTATAATTGATGCATGAAGGTTGCTAATACGGTAAACGCACACTAAATTTAACAAAATACTGTGCAATATACATGTATAGGGGAATTTATATAGCGAAAAATAGGATCGGCGGGTTTGAAAAAAAAATCAATGAATATTGCCTTGTAAATGGTAAAGCTGCTATTATACATTCTCGTTCACCAGCGTATTCTTCACATGGTTGGTCCGGGAACTTGACTAACGATGTATGAGGATGCTATTCTAAAGTTCAGCCAAATATTGTTTAACGGTGTTCATTTAATAAATAAAGTATATATGTCAAGCTGTAAACATTTCGATTAATATAATATATACTTACCAAAAATTCTTCATTTTCACTCCCGCTCTCCGCCATGTTGCCGCCATGTTGAAGCAAATGCACGTGCACAAAGATCTATACATGTCAAATGTCATAAGTCATAACACATAATTACTAAGACAAAAGACGTTAGTCATAAGTCATAAGTTCTAAGTCAAAAGGGCCCTCCAAGGCTTCCGTATCTTCGTGATACTCCCCGATTATGAAAACATACACTCGGCGTTGTAAACGTAGACAATAAATCGACTGTTAAATTATGCTAATCAATAGGTCAGGCTCATGTCAATGTGGCCAAGCTATACATATTAGCATTGCTGATGTTTCCAACACGAACCACTCATCAATATTTTTAAAAAGGAAATGAAGTTCATTGCTACATTTGTGAGTAGCAGGTAAAGTCATACCTTGGTCAAAAACTACCAATTGTCCAGTACACGCATGACTAATCTAAGGGGTATAGTAAAGTCATTTAGTATGATAGTACATGTATCATTACACGAGTATGTACGTCATTTTGGACAGCTCATACATATGTTTGGTTAGTCTGTCTATCATACCAAGTATGTTAAGAAAGACAACTCCTCAATCTACCTTTTTTCATGAAATTATTTCCCGTTGCACCCTAAAACATAGATAATCAAGCCCAGAATAAAATCTAGCAAAAATTAAAAAAAGTTATGCTATTTGATTGATAAATATATTATCTAGTCGGGTGGCCAGACTAATGTTTGGTCAACACGTGCACGATTCGATCAAGTCATACCTGTTTCAGTCTACTCCTAAATTACCTTACAAAAAATACTGAGCTGTTTCTATGTTTTAAGTTGTGGAAATAGTTTTACTATCATGAAATGAAATTCGCGTTCTATGTCGTACGTATAACATAGTTCACCCTATTCACAATGTTTCTATCAAAAAAATATGAACTAATGATCAATAGATATACAAATTGAATAGATCGGTCATAAAACCTAGGTAGACTCACAACAGGAAGTATGGTGCGTTTATCGTGTCACTTGCACTGAAACAGGTAACAGAAAATATGAACTTACCTGTATCAGTTCGTAAAATCGAAACCAGGAGATTTCAATTCTGGTGCCAGAATAAATCGAAATTTAAAAATAATTTTACACAGATATTACGTCATTATAATTTTGGTAGTGGTTGTTTATTGTACCATAAAATACCTGGTACATGCAGAACCTGGTTTTTGCAGTGCATGTGTTTCCCGTGTTTCTCGTGTGTCTTTGGCGTAGAGTTGTTCTTATTCGTTGTGTTAAGTGTTTCATAACTGAAAAGTTTGATGTGGGAAATTTGTTTAATTATATATAGTTCATCCCCTCAAGTCGCGAAAGCTCGGCCATTTCCGTTTGTCTCCGGTAAATATACTTTGCAATGCATAAAGACCGAGGTGATCAGAATAGTTCACCTGCAACATATTATTTAAAAAGAGCAGAGGAAATATGGAACCAACATAAGATGCTAAGAGATGTTTGTTCATAGATTAATTCAATATATAATTACATCATATATCGGTATAGTAGTCGTCAAATATTTTGACTTTTTATTGTCTTGTTCGCCTACGAGTACATGTCGCAGGCTACAAATATCATTGCGAACAAAAACTTTTCTTTTTAGAATTTTCCCAATCACATATATAATTTTATTGTACTCATTTCTTATTAATTCCCATGTTAGTCATTGTTGCGGTGAATGTCCTTTGCAATGTATGTATAGCAACAAGTTATAACAATAGGGCTGTATGTTAGTACATGTATTGTCTGGTGTGGTGTGGTTTGGTGTGGTTAGTTTTGGATGAAATGTTACATCCATATCTCACGAGAGGCTGAGAATGTTGGATATGTCATTTCCTATTTTGTCTCATTATGTGTCGAATGTTTTAATTCTTAGTGTCTATAAGTACGTACTCAACATATTTCCGGATGTACGTTATTAGTGAAAGGTTTATTACTGAGGCAAGTGTTTTGTTTTTAGTGACAGTGTTAAACCGAAACAGTCATCCAGACAGACAGGCTCTATGTGTATTAAGGGATAGGGAAATAAACTGTCTGAGCTAGGAACTCATCAGGGTGCTTACCTTTTCCTCTTTAACATTGAGCCCCTGTATTGAAACTGTCATTAGTGGTATAGGCCATTAAAGCTCGGGCTTATACACGCGTATATCATTTCACCAAGTATACTTATGCACAAGAGGCCATGCCAAAGGGCCACTTAATATTTTTGGGTTTAAACATCAAAACATTTATATTCAGGGTTTTTTTTCATTCGTGTCCAGCCAGAATATCTGTGAATTTGAATGACTTTGTGGAAAACATGGCCCTGGCGTTTGTGCAGTAATGTTTCGCTATAGCCCCCATAAGTATTTCTTTTCTGAAATAATTTGATAAAAGTAAAACAGCTTACCATATGTTTGTCTCATATGCAGTGCAAAGGTAATTGTGATAGTGTGTGATCGTTATACTTTCAAGCGATCCTAAATATTTCCGACTAAAGACCAAAAGTCATGACTGTATATCATTCATTTCTATAGTTCGATGAACTCATTGGATTAGTTTTCTGAGTGAGTAAAGTGGTTCCTTTAAAACATGTATGAACGTCCTCAAAAGTAATTGTTTGATAAAGCCACAGCGTTGCAACAATTACACAGACAGAATCCCTGCCAAAGGGTGTGTCACGAGCATGGTAAGTTTACTCGGCTACCGCTGCCGAGTCCTACGGTGGACCATGCGTTACAAAAGCAGGCACTCCCTGGTGGTGATCCCAGCAGCAGAATCAGGTCTGGTGACAACAAGACCAGGTTGACATATGCTATACGTTCCACCAGACAATGCTACAATATACAAGCATCCGTTCTTCCTGAGAATCATACAGGACTTCAATAACCTGCCAACGACCATCATAAACATATCAAACCTAGAGGCCTTCAAACTGCAATTCATAACACCATAACAGTCCTGCCTCGGTCCCAGGAGTAGACAGCATAGTTTATCGTTAATTAAATACAGTTTTAAATTGTAAATACTGGATCGCCAAAGGTTTAGACATAGAAACATCTATTTTCAAGCGGAGGCGCTGTCAAGCTCTTTATCCCACCCGGGATTTAGTACAATCCAGTTGATGGATTCCTCACCTGTATAAGGAAAAGAAGGTTGCACTAAGCATGGAACAATATTTCACATATCACATTGCAAACAAAGATGTCGGTATGCAAGTCGTAGTACTTACGTCAACAGGAAGGTTAAGTGGCTGAAGTTTAATATACATAATTGAATAGAATTGAATAGACAGGTGATCGTGAGAAACTGACACATTCTGTTAGTTAATGCATGTATGATCTTATTGTTGTCTCGGATAGCTTGTTGACCTATCAACTGTGCATGAACCGGTCATTGTTATAAGACTGTTGTATGGGGTATGTGTCATTGTAAAAATTGGTTCATTGACACATGGCATGAGGTCGTTTATATTGCAACAATCTCGGAGCAGAGTTCGCATTCTATTGTGAATAACAATATAAATATTGCAATAAATCACAGAGGTGAAGAAACTATGGTAGGCCTATAATCCATTTAAGTTCCCGTACGTAAATGTGTACATGACTTCTGTGTATCTTAGATTACTGATTCAGTAACCTGCGGATTGACTCAATGAAAATAACAAATACAGAAAGTTATTTATTTGGTTATTTCTATTTTTATCAATGATACAGTTTTACCCATTGGACAATCATATTATAGTAAATGACCATTTAATTTACAATTTTAATCTCGCACATGGTCGTATTCAATATACAGAGATGTGTCCGACTAAATTTTAAGGACCGTATTCAAAAAACATCTGAATTCGTTTTTTTTTCTTGATTTTTTTTTCGTAATGTTATGTGTGGGCATTGCTCCATGTAATTATGTTATGTTGTGTTGTTACTGTTTTCTGTGCTCGGCTGGTTAAGTTGGGTGCTGCCTTCCCTGTCTGATTTCCTCATATCTTTTTGGACACATCTCTGTATATGACTACGGAACATCAACTGGTAATAAAATGATAAATGTTTTCAACATAATAGTTTCATGTGATCATCTTGTTCGAGTCTTATCTATAGAAAGCACATAAATAATAATGAATGTATGCACTCGTTGTTTTATATTATATAGATTTTGTATATTTTTTATGATATTTTGTATATTACAGCAGCTGTGAATGTGACGGATGATTCCAGACTGGGTAGTGATACAATGTACGTACTTCCTGATGCTAGCACGTGGCTGGAGGGATACAGTGAGTGTGGTCTAGAACATGACACATCTGATGAGGACGAGGTGCATCACGGAAACAAGACATATATAACACAACTGGTTAACACGCATGGTCCACTCTGGACTTATGGACTGGAAGTCATACTGCACGAAAAGGGTGCGTATCTATTTCCAATTGGTCTAAACGTACAAACTCCAACATAACATATGTCATCCATTTGACGCAATGGT
Source organism: Spisula subtruncata (assembly GCA_963678985.1). Lineage (NCBI taxonomy): Eukaryota > Metazoa > Mollusca > Bivalvia > Venerida > Mactridae > Spisula > Spisula subtruncata. The sequence continues at coordinate 20,387,979 of OY787668.1, forward strand.
GCACAAGGCTGGAACCTCCAAACGTTGTATCAATTGACGTTGTTTTGTTGACAATCAATTCGTTCGTATGATTCATATCTGCCATTTGATTCTTCAACTGCCAACTGTGACTAATGGAGCAACATGCAAACACTCAATAAACAAAACAATCACTGCAGTCCACAGGAAATATGCTTAATGTTAAAGTTGTAGCCGGACATTGTTGAGTCAATTTATAGAATAACGTTCACCCCCTTGGATTATGCATATAGCAAAACAGTAAATACTAGTATGCATGGCACAGCAGATTAAAGCTACAAAATGAAGTAAGTCTTCCGGGTCGCATTGTCTACGGAAGGTATTGTCCTTCCGTTTGATAACATCAGGTTTAAAGTGGTTCTTACGACCCGATCTTCCACCAAGACTGATCTGCCGGGCGGAAACCGACAATTAAAGCCACATTATTGTTACCGTAACTATTTTCCGACCATCCATATTATACAATGAATTATGGAAACATTATGCTGTTTTGAACGAATGACCAATGCTCGGGGATAGAATGTTGACTAATTATGTCGAATTTAGTAAAATGTATGGTGAACAAAAAAGCTTTGCAAGAGTTGCTTCCCTTAGACTTTAAATCATAAATTTATTCGTTTACAAAGCGTTATTTTGTCAACAAACCATCGGAATGTTTTATTACAGTTTATGGTGTTTTACCTTTGGGAATCAACTAAAGTGCTCAAATTACATCATTGTACAGAGAGGTTACCAAGTTATTAAAATAGCTATTTAAGGTACTTGGCTACGTTCGTCTACAAAATTCTCACGTCACCCGATTTTCATGAAAATTGTTCTGTAATAAGATTGGCCATTCTAGATATTAAAAATGTAATAATTTTGCACACTTTGACTGCGAACAAAAGACGTTACCATGACGACGTCAGCCAAAATGTGCAAAATTATTACATTTTTAAAATCTAGAATGGCCAATCTTATTACACACCAATTTTCATGAAAATCGGGTGACGTCAGAATTTTGAAGTCGAACGTAGCCAAGTACCTTAAGGCTTAATGTGACTTAAAATACATTTAATTCCGGACGGGATTCGAACCAGCAATAATGAAGTTAAGTTCTTAGTCGACCATTTTAACGTCTGTACCACATAGGTTCTCTTAACCAGGGGATTTATGTATCCAGTTTTGAAAGACAAAACAATAGAGCACCATCAAGATCGCTGACAAACATTTTAAGTGTTTCATACACACCAGTATCCGGAATTAATTAAAACGGATGACATGTAGACATTTATCAGTGCGTAAATCAGATTTTATACGATAATATAAAGTGTGAATTTCACAATTGTGTAGTTTTCTATCCATTACTGCTCATGCTTGCTATAAAATAGAGTGGAGTTTGTGTGTCATAAACTATCAGTAAGTCTAACTCATTATTGCCTTCATGTTTTCAGTATTTATAATATCGGACACATTATAATATGCACTTTTTATAATACAAAAACAGCATGCACTCATTATCATATGGACTCATTATAATATGCACTCTGATTATGAGCTCATACATTACTAGTACTTCATTAATTATTACTAGTACTACTTCATTAATTTTTACTAGTACTACTTAATTAATTATTACTAGTACTACTTCATTAGTCATTACTAGTACTACTTCATTAATTATTACTAGTACTACTTCATTAATTATTACTAGTGCTACTTCATTAATTATTACTAGTACTACTTCAAAAGTAACTAAAAGTTTGTTTTTTTAAAGTATGGCATTTGATCATTTGCCAATAGATTGGATTTGTCATAGTCATTACTAGTACTACTTTAATAGTCATTACTAGTACTAGATCTAGTACATGTACTTCTATAGCAAACATCCATTAATGTCTTCGTGTTTGAATATCTGTTATAATCTGTCTACGAGCTCGTGCATTTTTTCCATAATTGTTTTCCTTCAAGAAATTGCATTTTTGTAACATTCGTTCACTCGTCCGCTGCGCTGTAAATCCACAATTACTTACTTACACAATAGAGGGATGTCCAACCAGCTAGTTTCCTAAGGGGATGGTCCTGATCAGACAATGATACTTGAAATTACCACATTTGTGCACCAATTCCAGATTAAGGGCGCCCGGACCCCTTCCGACGCCTTCCCCGCGCATGCATAATCTATTCAAATACATCTGTTTTATTGCCACAGTCCTATCAATTCGCTGTAGGGTCTACCTGATTTATTTATTAAGTTTGTGCCAATTGAAGTGTATGGAATAAAATGCATGCATTCATATTTGTAGGAGAGACATCGAAGGTGTTCCGTATTACCAGAAGAAATCCGAGTCTGTCAGCTGTGGGGATATGTTGGGGAGCTGGTAAGTACAACCATTGTATTATTGCATGATTTTATTTATCCTTGCCACCGGAAACCCCATATGGGCGAGCCCTTTTGAACATGCTCGGTGTTGACTATTTTAATCCAAATTATCCAAAAATACAAAATAATAATTACAGAATTTGTAATGTTAAGCCCAAAATGACGACGGGGCAATGACCTAACATGAAATAAGTGTGCAATGCCACTAAGTGGTATCAAACTCAAATACTGTGTAGGATGACCGTACATTTGTGTAATGCACTGAAACTAAATCAAATCTAATAATATGAATCAGGAAATAAAAATAATTTCCGTAACTTTGAAGTACATAATTTGAATGATGAACAACAACTAGAACCTCGGTCTTTATCCACTGCAAAATACGTTTAGCGGAGACAAGCGAAAATGGCCGCTCTTTTACGATTGCAACCAGAACTGTTCTATTCTTGCCACAAGATTCTCCTCTGATTAAGTCACTGCGGTATAACGCACACCGGATATTGCTAGCAAGATGAGTAATATTAGAAGTGCATGGAAGTTACTGGTACTTTGCGAGCGAAGCGAGCAAAAAAAATTTTAGCCCAAGTTGCCAAATGTTTGGCCCCCCAATGTTGAAGACGCTCCTACGCCCATGCATACTCTCCGTGCACTAACGTTGAGCTTATATGCAATACAGCAATAATCTGTACACGCACGCGTATTTGTTTTGGGGTGTATCTTAGTTGTTTTTCGAACAATATTTATGAAATTTGGTCACAACATTTTGGGGTTCAATATAAACAAAATGGCCTGTTCAAAAAATCTACAATTTGGTAATACAGCCATTCCAGAAGCTTGTATAGTACTGTTGTCAATATTTGCGAGTGAGTGACGGCGTAATACTGGTTCATTTTAACCTTTCTTTGAATATCTGACATACGATAGTGTGATATAAAGTTACCAAAATGCCCGGAGAAGTTAAAACTCATTTGGGATATGCATAAGAAGTCAGTAATTTGAAAACAAATGCCTCTAAACTCACCCTGGTCTCCATTTCATGTCCTTCAAATTGATAATATTACTCACTTTACAAGCAACATCCGGTGTACGTTATACCTCAGTGTATGTCAATACAACATCTCTATTTGAGTTGTTTCCCTTTAATCAACATAGTAAAAGTTTAAACATTGTACGCACGAAACAAAATAATTTCAGTATTTTCCCACTTTTTGGTCATTTATCTAAATATGTAGACCTACTGACCCAGTGATTTCTTGTTACAGCGTTCAATGTTACAACGACCGGGAATATTAATTAACTTCTATTTCCGTAAAATAGTATTTATTATTTTCTGCATTTTCAGAACCTGTTATGTCCATCAATCCAAACCAGACGTACAGTGCAGCAGAGTCGACCTGTCGTAAGGCAAACTACAGCATACCTACAGTTACACCAAACAACATCATCAAATACGCTCAAGCTATAATAAAAGTATCACCATTTTGGGTAGCAAATATAAACGAAGAGCTCTTTTTGACTGGTAAGTCATTAAGTACAATTTGATCCAATATGATTCCGTATGAGTCTTCCAATACAACTTAAACTTATAATACATGTACTACCAACGTCAGTATACTAAAGTAACGAGTATGTTACCATATAACGATGAATTCGGATTAAGTTGTAGTTTTCCCTTGTTTGTCGCTTAGCATAAAAAGAAAAATCGCTCATATTATGGTGGGGAAACACTCATAATATATAAACTCCTACCCAACCCTCGTGGCGATAAATGACATCGTGAATCGTTGATTGAAGCTAAATACACTGTATAGTGATTAATTTAATTTACTAGTGACTTGCTCATTGGACCTATCATAAATGAAAATAAAACTAAGTTTGAAAGGTACCTTAATGCATCCAAATACTAGTAGATCTACAAAAGAGTACATGTTGTATTTTTGCCCGTTCCTTGCCTTTGAAGTATAATGTAACTAAACATATCGCTGGCTTAGAATGAGAATGCCGTAAGTACAAAATCTATATTTTGAGAAAAAGAAGAAGAAGAAAAACTGTCTGAAAACTACTCTTTACATATAGATAAAAAAACTTTTGGACTTCAATTTGGTAAACATGACAAGTTCCGATTTTCATGACAATAATTATGCTCACCATGAGAAGCGCCTTGTAATTCAGATTTCTAATACGTTTGAGTCTTATAAGGTCGTAAGAAGTACTTGCGACCTTCTCATTCTAAGCCAGCGACATGCAGATGACGCATTACTTATATGCAAGTACATGTACAGTGAAACAACATGCTACTTAATCAACATACCCTTAAGGTAAATTGATGAAATATATGATTGATAATGTAACGTAATTGGTATGTAACTATTCACTGTCCATTCATGATACCTGCATACACCTGTCCCTGCTTAATGTCAAAATAATCATAGTATAACATTTATATACCGATTATATCAATATTTAATTATAAAACATGTGCATAATTACTAATTAAGAAATCAATGTTCTAAAGTTAAGACCAGTGGGTGTACTTGTTCGTCAAGTGTGTATGTGTGTGATTTATATTCGCGATATATATTTTAGATGGTGAATTCTAAAATTAAAACCAATGTGTGTACGTGCTCGTCAAGCCTATAATATCTATGTATTATTTCTCATACATTTGTGTGATTTATTTCGTGAGATGTATTTTAGATGGTGAATTCTATAATTAAGACTAGTGGGTGTACGTGCTCGTCAAGCCTAGAATATCGGTGTGTTAGTCTTGTATATTTGTGTGTGATTTATTCGCGATTTGTATTTTGGAGGGTGAATTCTTAAATTAAAACCATTGTGTGTACTTGCTCGCTAAGCTTATAATATCTGTGTGAGTTTTGTCGTATACTTGTGTGATTTATTCGTGATTTGTATTTTGGAGGGTGAATTCTGAAATTAAAACCCGTGTGTGTACTTGCTCGCCAAGCCTAGAATATATGTGGGATTATGTGAGTTATTCGTGATTTCTGATTTTTCTTGTATATTTGTGAGATTTATTCGTGATTTGTGATGTTTCTTGCACACCTGTGCGATTTATTCGTGATTTGTGATTTTTCTTGTATACTAAGTATTTGTGAGATTTATTCGTGATTTGTGATTTGTCTTGCACACCTGTGTGATTTATTCGTGATTTGTGACTTTTCTTGTATACTAAGTATTTGTGAGATTTATTCGTGATTTGTAATGTTTCTTGCACACCTGTGTGATATATTCGTGATTTGTGATTTTTCTTGTATATTTGTGTGATGATATATTCGTGATATGTATTTTAGATGGTGAATTAGATGTACGATGTTTATTATATGATAGTAATGGAGTAATAAAAACGGATGACTGTAGATCAACACACAGGACACTTTGTGTAACAGGTTTGTTATATCATTTTATAATCAATAACATTCAATCATATCTGTACCGTTTCAATCAGATGTTTCAACCTTGCTTTCATTAAAATATATAATTATTTTTATATTTTAAGTAAAGTTCGAAGTAAAGGGTATCATTAATTCTTTCTGAACGGGATAATTAATTAAGTATGTACTAGTCAAGTGCTTTATTGAATAGAAAATTCACAATTAACACACCATTAACACAATTAAAACCGACGAAACAAGACGGGCTATCGCCTTTCGTAGTTAACGAACCAATAAGACTAACATCCCGATCGGTAATTTTATTTTATAAGTAGATACATGTACGTCCTTGGCAAACCAACAAATCGCTGTTGTAGAATGAGAAGGTCGTGACTACGACCTTACAAGACTGATACATATTTAAAATCACAGGGCGTTTCGAATGAGCCTATTTTCATGAAAATCGGAACTTGTCATGTTGACCAAAATTAAGTTGGAATAGCTTGTTTTACCAAAAGTAAAAAGTAAGTTAAGGATAGTTTTCTCAAAATATCCATTTTGTACTTACGACCTTCTTATTCTTAGCCAGCGATATATGCATACAAAAGATAATAAAACATTTTTCCGTCAGACCAAAGACGTGGACGTAGATGAGTACATGAAAATAATTTTAAAACAAACTAATGTACTTTCATATTTCAGAAAATGCTTTACCTACATTGTTGAGTACGTGAAAATAATAAACAAACTGCTTTCATAGAAATAATAAACAAACTACTTTCATAGAAATAAACAAACTACTTTCATAGAAATAATAAACAAACTGCTTTCATAGAAATAATAAATAAACTGTTTTCATAGAAAGAATAAACAAACTACTTTCATATTTCAGAAAATGCTTCACCTATTGTTGAGTACGTTGACAACGTAACGTTACCGAGGTTACAGACCAACATCCCTACAGGTACATCATCAACTCTATCTAAATCAGACCCGCATGGTTCTAAGAATACAAACGATACGAAGTACCCATCATCGCCTGGCTCTAGCAGCCCACCGTCATCATCATCACCAACAAAGTCAGGTACAATAACCCGTACATCTATCGTACATCTCTAGTACCCTCTCTCATTGTTCCCTGATGCTCCTTATCTTCCCGCTGACTTACCTACCTACAGCACAACTGACAAGCACTCCTACTAAAGTGGAGTTACTCCGAATTTCATTGTTAGTTTCTGGTTTTCCAAATTCACATAACTGCCAAGTAATCCTATTAAAGTGGAGTTACTCCTATTTTCGTCTCAATTTCTGGTTTTCCAAGCTCACCTTATCTTGAAGAAAGGTACATTTGATTCATTTTATGATCTGCTGTCCCATATTTATAACCATTATAATTAATACATGTCACTCCTATTTTGGATTTAACTAACTTGGCAGGTATGCCTACAGTTCAGTTCGAACATTTTGAGAGTGACGTAGCGGTTAATGTGTACCCAAAATAATGCAACCATTGTCTGAACAGGTAGAGTTTAGTTTAGCACTGAAATTATGCTGCACATGTGTGTATAAGCCCTTATGCATGGTTTTACACAGTTACAGTGGATTCTACCGCTGTGCCACCCTTACTCGAATGTACCTACCTAATTCTCTTCGGGCTGGTTTGCACCTAAGGTCATGACCAAAGAACGTCAAAGACTTCTATCAGCAACTAATCTCCCCACGTGACCCCATGTCCAGCCTTTCTCTGTCAGTTCTCGGTATGTGGATCTTCTGTATTGTTCTCTTTCCTGTTGTGTCAAGTCATAGCCACTCGTGTGGTAGAATATGGCTTCATACGGCTGGCGTGTCCTATCCATCTCCATCTTCGTCTCTGAATTTCTGTTGAGATCGGAATTTTCTAGTTCATTTGTTCATTGTTCAGGATGTTATGAAAGAGACTTTATATCATCAAATAATATTTCCTCATAACATAAATTCTTTATTATTAAATCATTTAGGAGTAGGTTTTTTAATCTGCAGCATCTACAGTTATGGTTATTATTCGGTATTTTTCTATTCATTGTTATATACATGTAGATGGTGTACTGTGTACAAATCTTAAATTTTCTGTATTCTTCTATTCATTTCAGATATTTGGATGGATTCCCAAATACTGTTTACCGTCATTGGTGTTGGCTGTGCCATTGTCGTAGCAATAATTGTTGCTATATGTATATGTTGCTGTAAACGCAAGTAAGTACATTGTACACATAAAAGCATGGTGGTTTCAACCCGAGTTGGTCTCTACGGTGCATTACTCTTCCCGTGCACATAGCCAAGTGTGGTAATCCATATTTCAACCAATTTCTACTCCAGTGGGATGTGAATGATATCCTTAATGCTGGTGTTTTGTGTAACCATATTTTGACTGACTTACTTCTCTTCATCCCGACTGGGACCCTTGTGCCGCCACCACAGCTCGCCATTTGACACGATCTTGTGCCGTCTGCTTAGCCTTACTCCACGACATCCTGGATTTTGGAGCTCTGTGTTGAGGGTTCTTCTGCATTTTAGATTTGGTCTGCCTCTTCTTCTGCTGCATTGGGGATTCCAGTCTAAAGCGTGCTTGGCAATGTTGTTTGTGCCTCTTCTGAGAGTGTGCCTTATCCATCTCCATTTCCTCTGCCTGATGGTGTCTGTGATAGGTATCTGGTTAGTTCTTCGCCATAGCTCTTGGTTTGATATTTTTCCGGCCATCTGATGGGTAATATCTGACTGAGGCAGTTGTTGATGAACACTTGCAGCTTGTTGTCTATCGTCTTTGTGTGTCGTCAGGTTTTGGGTCCATAGAGGAGAACAGTCTTCACATTGAAATTGAAGATTTGGTCTTCAAGTGGATTCTCTTGCTATTCAAAATGGGCTTCAATGTGACAAAAGCATTTCTGGCTTTGCCAATTCTTGCCTAGACATCCTCATCAGTGCCTCCTGTCTTGCTGACGATACTTCCAAGATAGGTGAATTTTTGGGACATCTTCCAGTGTTTTTTCTCATATTTTGACACTGGGTAGTTATTTATTTTAACAAATAAGTGGTTACAAATGTTAATCATGACTAAAATGTCATAACGCACCAAACGTCTATCCCAAATATCAGAGTGATCTATAAGTTACATATAACACGGTGGATTTTGAAATACCTTGCCCACATGTGATTCCCATGATATTCAGCACCCAGGCATCATGGGCATCAACCCTACATGTGCCGTACGCATAGGGAAGTAGATCAGGTTTGTATATTCTGATAATTGTTTACATAATTATTGCATTGCAGACAACAAAATACACCTACCAAACGACAATCAACCAAGCTAGCAGACAACTATTCGGAGACCGTCGACTCCATGGCAATGAAGGAACAAAGTATTTACGAAATGCCAAATAATTCCGAATATGCAACACCAGACGACGCTATTCGAAAAGCGCGCCAAAGACAATCAATTGGTGAAAATGAATATGACGTAATAAATCCAGACCCAAAAAAGAAAAAGCCTACTGGGTTAGCAGCAAACGCTTATAATCATGTGACTTTAGTGTCTTCTAAAGATAAACAAAATAGTTCCGACTTGGATGAAAATCAGTATGACGTCACAAATTACGGACGACAAAATACGGTGTTAATTTCACAAAAAGACGCTGGACATGAATACGGCCACGTGGACATTAAAGTGGAAAGATAATATCAAATGTATTACCATAGTGATCATATATTAAATTATTTAGATCTGATTATACGTATTATGTTGCTCTAATCGCAACTGAATATTCGAGCGCTCACTACTACGTACATAAATGAAAATGAGACGAATTTGTTAAAAACGACGTCTGAATACACGTAAAATGTGACGTTTTCGACGCAAAGTTTTTATCATGCATGTGTACATGTACCAGTTTTGTGCGTAACGTCAGTGTAAATGATGTGCGAGTGCTGTATTCAAAGAAATGGAAGTTTAATTTCAGCATACATTGTATCGTCAAGTGATTCAGACACAATTGTAACTTTATATGCTGAAGTTATGGTATGTGCTACATTCCGAAAGTCGGTACTGATAGTGCCATGCAAATATATTTACCGAAGATAAACGTAAATGACCGAGCTTTCACGATTGTGACAGTGCTAGTGTATAGGGTGACATTGTGGCATGACAAGCAGCTGAGAATATTACATTGAATGCTTGCAGGTGCTTTTGTTAAAAGTGTGATATTCAAAATAAGTATTTGACAATTAGTGTATACATGCACCAGGTAAAGTGTGTTAGAATGCATGAGATATGGTGCTTCTGGTGTTTAAACTATGACTGAACTTATGTAAAAAGTGTCCAAATGAGCAATTGATAAAAATTGAATATGTTGAACATGACATCATTACGCACAAATGTGGTAACGTTACTTAAACGTTATTTAAACGTATTTTAAAAGTAAACATATATAGGGGTTGGGAGACTGCGTTTGGCTTTTTGTCTCGAGGCATGTTCGTACCACAGGTAAATGTATCATCGATATAGATTTAAACGACAAAAATGTTTTTATTTTGTTATCAATGATACAGTTATAGTTGATTCAAAGATCTCTGTCACAACCGCTTTTAAAACAAACATTCAACCCGGTAGATTATTACAGGTTTCTCAGGATTAAATTTTAACATTATAAATACATTTATATGATTAAAACTCTAATGGTCCTATAGCGTAGTGGTTATACTTACTGCATTTAGCTATTCAGAAATGGAACATTCTGGCGGTTTTGACATACATCTTTGAATCGACAATAACTGTTTGCCAAAGTACAACGTAGTTTATCAATACAAATAGTCCACACGACAATCTACTGTTGCGACCAACTGTGTTTGAGTGTTAATATAACTGAAACATGCATGTATGCAAGAATATCAAATCAGATACATCTGTAACATTTAAAGGTCAACTGTATTGGTCAAGTATGTGTCCACATTGATTGATATACAAAGATGAGTAACTGGTCATTATGACTGGACATTTTTATCTGTCACCGGTGAGGTCAAAACATATAAATATGTAAAGTAGTAACTGAAATCATTTAAATATCGCTGGCTTAAGCTGTATGTACTACTTTCAACCTTATCAGACGCGTACATAATAACCAGCATCGAAAGGCTGTTCTTATAAGCGCATTTTCAAGAAAATTGGAACTGAAGTTGACAAAGTTTTTTTTACCATAAGTAAAGAGTAATTTTTTAAAAGTTTTTTTTTCTTAAAATATCGATTTGTACTTACGACCTTCTCATTCTAAGCCAGCGATAAATTTTATGAAATTTCAGCAATATTTGCAAGTTTAGCTCAATATATTCTGATGTTAACTGTGTCGAATGCCTTAGTGCCTTAGTTGTCAAGCTACTGTGACAGTGGAAGACTATTAGAGACTCATAGGTAAATCTACTAGTAAAAGCATACTGATGATCTAGAAGATCGTAAATGTCATGTATAGACATTGTGACATGCATACTTTATCATAGTGGATATGTGTGGGGCATATAACAATGGTGCTGTCCATCCGCCCGTCTGCACGCAACGTCAATTTTTATCCGAGTGATAGACCTTTGTATTTTTTACGATATACTCCAATGGGGACATCCGTGTCCCATGGACACATTGCTAGTTATATACGACTATAATACATGTATGTAATTGTCTTCATATTGAAAGTTAAAACTCTTTATCATGCTTGCATTGCAACATATTCATTCACACACTGTGCCTTATACTAACTTAATTTTAACAAAATGAACATTGAATAAAACTGAAAATACATTTACTTTTATTTTTTTATTATTAAATTTTATACGACCCATGACTGAATCGTGTGCAAGCTCATGTCATGTATTTTGGTAATAGTCGGTAGAACCCAAAAAAAACAGTACGCACAAAATGTTTTTGCATAAAATGGTCCTTTGACATGTACCTACAAAGAAACTGAATGATGCAACTTTGTCATCATTGAGCATTTTGAAATATTCAAAATGGCCACCAAGATGGCCACAAAAATATTAAAAATTGTATATATCTTCTATTTTGAAAGTAAAATTGGAAATTTTGAACATATACATAGAAAATTATTGTAAGACATTCTATACAAGTATTCGAAATAAAAAAGATTGTTGAAAATATTCAAAATGGCCGACACAATGGCTACCAAATAGCGAAAATGTGATATATTGTTTTTAGGTGTATTCACACTATGAATGTTTTAGTGTAGTATGATAAGGCTAAAGAAAAGGCCAGTATTCTTGTAAGTTTTAGTGTAGTACGACGATTATTTGACTAGGAACCATGAATAAAAACAATGGAGAACATACTCCACTCCAATTGAAGCATGTTCTTAGTAACAAAAACTGATGTAACTTCTTTATTACTGTTTGGATACATATATGACGGGGTGAATCGCACTAGTTCCTATCAAAACAAAAAAGGTGACCGCCACGCTAAAAAAGGTACGTTTTTGCAAATATCTTTTTTGTCAAGCAATTGTGGAAACTGATATGTAGCTATTAACCTGCTCAACTCTAGTCTGCACATTCCGGTGTAAGTCGATTCTTCAACAGCCTCGTAGTTATCTTGGAATGCTGATCACAGGAATCGAGTCGACAAACTTTCCGACAAATTCGGACGATAGAGCTTAGCGCTATGTGCTAAAATCGACCGTTTCGCCCAAATATGCACACCCGTATGTGCATTTGTCATATATAAAATTATTATTATTATATTACACAAAATTAATTGTCCCGAGCTATAAAATGGCCTAAAATTAAAAATACAGCGTTTTCTTATTCACGGTAGGAACTAGTGACAATGAACTGATGGGTAGAGCGGAGTGTCATTTCTTAAACATAGCTCTATGTAGTACAATTTCCTATTTCAGAGTGTATAAGATGATTACGGCGTCGTAGGAACAGGGATGTAACTAACATAACTAAGATAAATGCTTGTGCGTATCATAATTGAGCCATGGAACGCGCTGTTGTGCGATTTTTGTTTTCAATACAATACAGGACAAGTGAAATGTTGATGCTGGGCATCAAAGATGCCGCAAGTTCTTTTTAAGTAAATCTTTTTATTTAGTAAAAGGTATTGGTAGAAACTTGTAAACAAACTAAAATTCCGGCGTGATGTGTGATGCACAAGGGAAGTTATTCTCATGTGTTGAGTGTACGCTGCAAAAACTTAAGATTGCTGAAAATGGGTATTTTTCACTAATTCAAGGGCAATAACTCTGGTTGTACTAAATTGAAAGGGGAGTGAAACCCCATGTGCACTAGAGTACATGCTGTCAAACATTTCTATAAAGGTTTCATGATCCTAGGTCAAATACTTTTTGAGTAGCATGTGAAACAAGTAAAAAATGGCTATTTTACACCATTTTAATGGCTAATAACTCTGGATGTACTAAACTGAAAGGGGAGTGAAACCCCAGGTGTAGAGAAAACATCCTGACCATTTCTGTGAAGGTTTCATGACTCTATGTCGTGTACTTTGAGTACCGTGCGACATAAGGAAAGCGGCCAATTTTTTCTGTTTCAAGGGCCATAACTCCGTCAAAATTGGTTGAATCATAAAACCCTGATAATATGCACCAGGTCACATGATGACAATCATTCTCTGAAAGTTTGGTTGAAATCTATGAAGAAATGTAGGAGGAGTTGTGCACAGAAGAAATTGTTAAGGCCCGCCGACATTCAGCAATCTAATAACCAGAGTTTTCCTTTGGAAAACCTGGTTAAAAACTTGAAGGCAGTGAAACACCAGGAAAGAATAGAAAACATGAAAACATTCTATTTTCTATTGAAATATTTATTCAAATGAACATAACATGTTTTAGAAATATGAGCACCATTATAATATTGATTAATGCTTCACAGATGGCATTTAGCATGTTTCATAAAATAACAAAGTGTATTCCAATAACGTGGTATAGCCTGACAACGTGAAACTGACACTAAAGGACATTGTTATTTCGTGGTTTGTGAGCTTGATAAGTAAATTTATTGCGAATTAATACGTTCAACATAGTTTAAAATATGCATAGAACTAGTTCCATTTGGCAGGAGTATAGGAGCGCATATGAATATTTTGTAAATAAGAAGTGTCAGTTCAATGTTGGCAAGCTATATTTACCCGTTTAAATTTTGGCAAAACAAACTATTCTGACATACATAAATAAAGAAACATAGAGATTAAAAAAACACTTGCATTTATCAAATTTAGATTAAGACAAAACCTAAGAACTGGAAAAAATCGAAAATCATAACTAAAAAATATCTGACAGACATGAAAGTATTTAACATGTTCCATAAAAGTTCGAAAGGAAAATCGCCGCTCCGCGCAAATAGTTTTTTTTTACTTTTTAATAGCCCCTGCTAAGACCCGCAAATTGCAACATATGTAGCCGTTATATAAACACCCGTTCCGAACTGATTTGGACTTTAGTACCTACCGAACATTTATCATCCTATTTTACCCCTGACGGGCGAGTCCAACAGCGTTATAACCAATCAAATCTTGTATCCTCCTGGGACTTGGACTTTAGTACCTACCGAACATTTATCATCCTATTTTACCCCTGACGGGCGAGTCCAACAGCGTTATAACCAATCAAATCTTGTATCCTCCTGGGACATCTGCTTGCACCCTTTCATACTCGATGCCGCCTCCTGGCGGCATCGAATAATTCAAATGTAAATACATACTAGGTAGAGGGGTCCGGGGGCATCCTCCGCCGGGAAATTTTTCAAAAAAATGGACCAATCTCGTGTATTCTAGGCGCTCTGAGATATCTTTTTTTTGTAAATAAATAGGACATATTTTTTAGAAAACCAAGCAAATTGAAGTCCTTAATGTGTAAATGTTCGCTCTAATTTTTGTACAAGTATCCGCATTTTGAAAGTAAACGTGAATGGGAAGGGTTTAGTAAGACCGTTTGTGCATGGAAGTTGAACTGGTTTTTTTGTCAATGTCAAGGGTTTTGAAAACCAGTTTCAAGTCAATAATGTTTAGTTAGGTATAATTACAGTGGGATGAACCTTTTGTGTTTTTTTTCAGTTTATTTGAAGAATAAGAACGTTTTTAAAAAAGTGACAATAGGGCTGGTTGGATGTAAGTCTTTGTTACAAAAATAGAAAATAACAGATTCTGACAATGTGCTGTAGTCGAAAATGGCGTCCGTCTTGTGACGCTCTTGTTTTGAATATATGAAGAATTATTGAAGCGAGTAAGATTCAATGTAAAGAGTACATATTATTTGTGTTTGTCTATTGAAAAGCAAAACAAAGGGATAGTGGTGTCCGTAACAACTAATGTGTTAAGCATAGTTATGTACATATCATTCTTTTCTTATGAGTCGTCGAATGGTATACCAGCATTGTATCGTATCTCAATGTTTGACCAGACAGCAGTTGTAGATTTCATTTTGTTTGAACAAATGATAATTGAGCACGTTAATGATGTGTTTCAGGATATTTTCAATTTTGTCATTTGCTTATAATTTCGAACAATCTGTAGTACGACATTTGAGTTGAAGGACCGTTTCAATAACTTATCCCTGTTTGAAAATACCAATCATTTAACGTGGGTTAAAGAAATATGTGGCAACTAAATTACCCATAGTCATGATGTTCATTTTAGAAACGTTTAGGACTAGTTGTATCCAACTTTCAATTAAAGATTGTTCTTTAAGTTATGCAATTGGAGTACTACTGTATTTAAGTTAAGAAACAGTTCGACCATAGGCTTGAACATATATACGCAAACTTTTATTACTCTATTGCATATTATGTCACACATACTGCCATTGTGCTAAGCACAAAATAATTGAACAGCAAGACCAAACCATAGATTCATTCGCTAGTATTTATGCCACACTTAAACCACAGAGGTATATGTATTCAATGACACACACACATACTGGCCTGGCGCTAAGCACAAACAAATTGAACAGCAAGAAATTACCATTGATTAATTTACTTGTATTAATGCCGCACTTAAACCACAGAGGTATATGTATTCATAGATACACACACATACTGGCCCGGCGCTAAGCTCAAACAAATTGAAGAGCAAGACTAAACAATAAAATCATTTATTTGTATTTATGCCGCACTTAAACCACAGAGGTATATGTATTCATAGATACACACACATACTGGCCTGGCGCTAAGCACAAACAAATTGAAGAGCAAGACTAAACAATAAAATCATTTATTTGTATTTATGCCGCACTTAAACCACAGAGGTATATGTATTCATAGATACACACACATACTGGCCTGGTGCTAAGGACAAACCAATTGAAAGAACAAATGCATCACGTGAATTGGCTATCACAACAGACATCGTGTAAATGATCTGCAACTAACATGCACTGCATCACAGTACATACAGCTCTCACTCGCAGATACTTGAAATTATTCACCAGTTAACATTATGGGACGAAATAATATGCAATGCAGTAATTAACATTTTACATAATATATTTCCAAGCATAAGTTCCGACTGCTGCTAACTTAAATGCAGCAGTAAACCAATTACATAACTTAACAAACGGTCTTTAATTGAAATTTGGATATAAATAATCCTAAACGTTTCTAAAATGAACATCATGACAATGAGCAATTTCGATTAAAATAGATTTCACATATTCCTTTAACCCACATTATATGACTGGCAATTTCATACAAAAATAAGTTATAGAAACTGCCCTTCAACTCAAATATAGTACACCAGATTGTTAGAAATTATAATCAAATGGCATAATTTAAAATACCCCGAAACCCAATATCAACATACTCAATTAACATTTATTCAAACAAAATGAAATCGACAAAAGGTGTCGGGTCAAAACATTGTGATACGATACAATACTGTTTTACCCTAAGACGACTCCTGAGAAAAGAAAGACATGTAAATAACTATGATTAACACATTTGATGTTAGGGACACCGATATCTTTATTGTTTTGTTTTCAATAGACACACACAAACAATATTTACTCTTAACATTGAATCCAAATCACTTCAACAGTTATTCATACATTTAAAACAAAAGCACCGCAAGACGGATGCCACGCTCGACCACAGCGCATTGACAGAAACTGATTTTCTACGATAGTAACAAAGACGTACGTTTCCCATCAGCCGTACTGTCACTATATAAAAATATTAAGGGTCTTCAAACAAAATATCAAAACAAAAAGATTCATCCCAATGTCACATAACTAAATATTATTGATTTGAAATTGAGAAATTTTAGAAGGGACTCGAAATACTATTTATAGACAAGGTCCCGATTTTAGTAACAGCAATCTTGGCCGAAAAATAGTTCGGCTTTCAATCACGAGACGTCTCCACACGAGTACAAACAACCTACACGTATACAGAATGTTTCATTCCAATATTTCAGACATCTGTAAATGAATGTTAAGCAACAGTTACCTTTGACTTGAACCAGTCGTTCTCCATTCTCGATCAATTCCAATAGACAGCGCTTCACCTTGAACACAACGGCTCCACAAAAATAACCATAAGGGCAATAACTCTGTAAAGACAAAATGCAGCATTATTACTTTGTTTACACAATGGGTTCATCGCCTGCCTTTTGGGTTTTTCTGTACAAGGTATATAAAACCTTGTATTTTATGAAGATCAGATCAATGTTAATCAGTTTGCAAATTCTCAACAGTTTTGCTAGACTAGTTTTTAAGATATTCTAAGATTGAGAGGATAAGCCTTAAACACTTAAAATTGTTTTTTCCCCGAAAGAGTTTTGGTTCAAAAAGCATAAAATTTGGCATACATGATGTATGTAATCAAACAGTAAACAGGGGAGAATCACGTGACCGCTATAGTACATAACGTGTATTCAATGGCGGATAAAATCGTCGACTCGAACCAAAAAATGCAGGTATGTGCATAGTAACAGTTTGAATCACAAATGCATAATAGGCGCAGAGTACCCGCATATCAAATCGATTAACTATGATGTGTTTCGTTTCTCTAAACTGTGCTTCGTTTAGGCCTGAAACTCGACACAGTTTTTTAGCGTTTTAGTACATTTCGTATCCAAAACACTTTCGACTACTTATGTGGGTATTTTCAGCCCAAAACGCTTTTCTTTTGCAATGCTTGCTTTTAAATTATGATTGTCATATTATATGTATCGTTCGTGGTGCATTTGGGTTGGCTGCCTTGCACTGTAACAAAGTTAGACACACATTTGAAAATTAATACATTGCATGAACGAAACTTTATGAGTACATTACGTATACCAATATGTTTCATGACTGTGTAGTATGTGTTTATCACAACTTATGTTTCTTTTTATGTTGCAGGTGTAAGACCTTTGATCTTCAACTCTTGAAGTAGACATATCATATTATACTTACATTATTAGTAAGTATACTTTCGGATTTTTTGCTTGTCTTCTTATGTCACGTATCAACTACAGATATGCAGTAATGTAATTTTTAATTTAATCAAGTTATAAAAACTATTGTAACAAGACAGCAGGATGTCTGTTATATATAGTTAAGCCGTTGTACATAATTGTAGAATTATGAGATAATAAGCAGTCGTTTCAACCAACCTTTAAATAATCATTTTATCCAATACTGTTTCACTACTTACTAACATCAACGTAAACCCTTAAATTTCCCATAAACAACCCATTACAATTGACGACTTGACAGCCATATTATACTGGCTTACGATAATTGGAATGTGACATTTTTCAACTTGTATTGGTATGTTTGTTTGACATGAACTCATGATACAATTTCAGCATAACCTTTAAGCGGGCACATCCATTTAGTTTTCAGAAATCACCATTTTACACTAAGCAAAGAATACGAGTATGTAGTTACAGCAACAAACAAGGACCAATTTCCACCAACCGATGTTCTATGCAGAAAGGAGCGTTTAGTGTTCGTTGGGAGAAAGCAAGATGTAATAAAGTCAAGATGTTGACAACTTCCAAAATAGACATAGAATGAAAATGTTGATGTTTTATGTATCAAAGAGGAAATATTAAACACAAAATAAAGGATATAATTACAACTATTTTCATTTATTCATTTGCCTTTACTGGCTATAAATCACAGATATTAATCACAAATTCGGTAAAACAATTTACATCATTGCACGAAGTATAATATGAGAAATATTGAAATCATGTTTGAAACCACTCAGCCATTTGTTATTTTATGTGAAAGGTCTTAGCAAGCTTGACCTAGAAAGGATTCGCCAATAAAGGGATCGTATATAAACCATTGACGTAATGACCATTGTGTTACAATTTGATCTACCCACAAACTGAACGACATGAGAAAGCATCACACCCTCAATAAATTCGATTTGGGCATGTACTGTAATAATAAGCAAGAGCAACGCCTACTATAGTTGGACGCTCGACTTTCTCGTTTTCGATATGGTAACGTGTATACAGTAACAAGAGACGATAAAAACAGATCACAGGGTAATAAATCAGCTTTGTTAGTATGGACACAGATATATATTCTAAATATATATCTGTGGTATGGAGTTCTTTTGTCATAGTGAATAATCATGCTAAGTATTAGTAACTATCACAGGTTACAGGCAAATGGTAATATCCCAACACACTCTCATTAGATGTTTTGCAACACTGTTCTTCTCTAATGTTTACTCAACCCACTGACTGTAAATATACAGTTTTCCAGGAGCAGTGATACTTCCTATCGCCTCTAAGAGATGTCTGGTGGTCCAACAAGGCATTATATGAGGTTGTAAACTTTATCTCAATAATTACATGCCCATTTTGGAGATTGGTGCTGTAGTTAGTGTATGTTTAAAGCCCATGCACTGGTAAGCATGTACCCACAATCACCAAACTCAAATTTCGTCCTTGGTTCATCGTATTTGGAAACCCTAAAATGAGCAAAACATCAAAACAAATCAGCATGTATATAACTACATTAAGGGTCTATCTACAAATACAACAGAACCTTATATACAACGCAAATGTGCATTTTCCTTAAATTAGCATTAGTTTTGGTTTTATTATTTATTGACAAATATCCTAGAAAAGCACAATACACCGTTAGGCACACCGACCTCAGTGACGTCACATTATGCTTACAAGTACACATTAAATTATTGATGACATCGTAACTGACGGTAGCATAATATAATTCACTATCATGAACAAGAGCATTATACTAGTATATAGTTTTAGACATTATGAGATCATAAAACGTAATACATGTGTACATTTTTTAATTCACAGAATTGAGTCTGATGACTGATGAGTTGCCCATATTCTCACGGCAAAACAGTCAATACTTTAAAAAAATGTAGCATTAGATCTACTTCATCACTATGAATAAGAGTTGTTTAATAATTGTCGATGGATAGCTTAGTATTAACTAACGACTATCAAAATAAAAAAGGAGTTTTCAAAAATTATAATATATTATAATAGCAGTTTATATTAAGGAGCAGTCAAATAATCTTAAATTACAAACCTGGTATTCAGACACACTGAAGAATAATTTCCCGCAACATGGAGGTGGTGCTTTCCAACATGACTCTTTTCATGGTGATGCATTTACGTTTTTCCACAACGACAACACATGAACATTGTAGCTTTCTGATTCCTGAAAATAGGTATTTCAATATAGTACAAATGCCTTTGGCACGACTAAATCACTTCTTGTGTAGATATACGGTAAAAAAGAGAAAAATAACTGACTGGTGTCTTGATAATACAATACTGCTTTGATTATCAATATGTTATAATCACCGTATTTAACATGGGCACTTTGCATGGACGTAATTTTGTTTGAATAGATAATGCCACATTAGCGCAATGTGCAATGATATTATTCAAAATTTTCTACTCCACCAGTGGTACAATAATTTGCATACACATTTTAAAATCAAAACACCGGACATAAATGACGAAGAATATGGATATGGGCGGCTTATGTATCAAACCGTACTACATCGTCTCAGTGAGAATGCAACGACTGTAGCAACTTTCAGTTCTACCAAAATGCACAGTGACTGTCATGAGACACGTTGGTGTACGTAATGTACTCATAAAGTTTCGTTCATGCAATGTATTGATTTTCAAATGTTTGTCTAACTTTGTTACAGAGCAAGGCAGCCAACCCAAAGTCACCACTAACAATGCATATATTATGACAATCCTAATTTAAAAGCAAGTATTGCAAAAAATCAGCGTTTTGGGCTGAAAATACCCGCATACGAAGTCGAAAGTGTTTTGGATACGAAATGTACTAAAACGCTAAAAAACTGTGTCGAGTTTCAGGCCTAAACGAAGCACAGCTCAGAGAAACGAAGCACATCAAAGTTAATCGATTTGATAAGCCGGTACTCTGCGCCTATAATGCATTTGTTATTCAAACTGTAACTATGCACATACCAGGTATGAATGCTTCCAAATTTGGAGTTTCTGCGCACGGTCGCAAAAAATCCGGTTATGGATTTTCTGCGTATTTTTTGAAGTATGCAGTATGTTATGATATATTAAAGGACGCACAAAATCCACTTCTGAAGTATTTGCGTATATACGCAAAACTGTAAAAGAGACATGGAAAAATTGTGCGTACATGCGCAAAAACTCCTACTTGGGATTTTATGCGTACATGTTTTAAACGATATACATGTAGTAACGTTAGTGATGTCTGGAAGAATTGTGCGTATGTACGCAAAACTGTAATATAGACGTGGAAAAATTGTGCGTACATGCGCAAAAACTCCTGCTTGGGGTTTTATGCGTACATAATAACGATATAATATGTAGTAGTCACGGATGTCTGGAAGAATTGTGCGTATGTACGCAAAACTGTAATAGAGACGTGGAAATTGTGCGTACATGTGCAAAAACTCCTACTTGGGATTTTATGCGTACATGTATATCGTTTAAAACATGTACGCATAAAATCCCAAGTAGGAGTTTTTGCGCATGTACGCACAATTTTTCCACGTCTCTATTAAAGTTTTGCGTACATACGCAAATACTTCAGATGTGGATTTTGTGCGTCCTTTAATATATCATAACATACTGCATAATACAAAAATACGCAGAAAATCCATAACCGGATTTCTGCGACCGTGCGCAGAAACTCCAAATTTGGAAGCGTACATAGCTCCACATACCTGCATTTTTTGGCTCGAGTCGACGATTTTATCCGCCATTGTATACACGTTATGTACTATAGCGGTCACGTGATTCTCCCCTGTGGTAAAGTTATTACGTGTACTGTATATACTTTGTTATGGAAGCCCTGGAGGGCACTTTTGACTTTTGACTTGCGACTTGTGACTTATGACTTGAAGAGGCCCTGGAGGGCACTTTTGACTTGCGACTTGTGACTTGTGACTTGCGACTTGTGACTTATGACTTGAAGAGGCCCTGGAGGGCACTTTTGACTTGCGACTTGCGACTTGTGACTTGTGACTTGTGACTTGTGACTTGTGACTTATGACTTGTGACTTGTGACTTCGTACTTGTTTCATGCTATAAATAAATCTACGGGCATTTCATTGAAAGGCGTGGATAGTAACGGATGTGCTTTGAATCGGAACTAACTATAAATGTATTATTATTTATAGGAAGTCAGGTAAGTCGGCATTTAATTAGTTTTGTTTTGAATTGTTAACACCATTATCTATATATTGCCGTTGATGTAATAAGATACATGCACTAATAAAATCAAATATCTCACGGTGTAGTTTTGCAATTATGCATGTACATACAGAATAGGATTTTCTTCATTTCCATTATCATTTACCATTTGCGCGTTTCATTTATATCAATTTTATTTTAAGTTTTTTTCCACCATATATTAACCATTCTCGACACATCATTCCCGATATATATATCCACGAGGGTGTACGAGGAGAAAAGCCACTTTCACGAGCAAGGGAAATACGTGCTATATGTTTTGTCTTTGTAATGACGCGGCCTGGGACTGAACCCTGGACCTCCCGCACAAATGATTAGGTTCATAGATAATTCTACGTAGATGCGTTTGTTTTGTTAATATAATATGTTATTTTATTTTGTTCCAGGTGACGAAAAATGGAATACCTATTTGGTGGGTTTGTGCGATGTGATCGGACCGATATACTGTGACACCGCTACCTAATATACAGTTACCGTCATTGTCTTCGCATCCTGAAACTAAGCCATAGAAAGCAACGAACTCAAATGTAGACTGCAATTAGTGTGTGACACTATAAGCATGAATTACTTTTTATGTGTGACTGTATAGTGTACCATGTGGGGATGAAGAACATTTTGAGCGTTTTGTGGACAGCTTCAAATCACGGACACCTGAATACAACTAGAATATGTGATTTCTTCTATGAACTAAGTTGTTCTAGAAAAAAACGTTTACTACTTTTGTTTTAAAATACTTGCAATATTACAGACTCTAAGTTATAATTGGTGTTGACTTGGAATATATAATAAAGCAAATAAAGACCAAGTTCGCTTATAGTCTGTTGATTTCATGATTCAATATAATTCCTAGGTTCTTGGCTACTTGTCATCTTCAGGGGATACTAATAACAAACAAATGAAAACAGACGCTGTCATGTTTAATAAACAACATGTAAGTTGTATATTTCTCATTTCACAAGTTGCAAGTCGCATGTCACAACACAAGTCGCAAGTAAAAAGTCAAAAATCGAATTCTTACTTGACATAAAATTATACAAATAAACCCGGCTAGTATGTTACTATTTGACTAAGCTATTTGATCAGAATTAAAAGTGTAAAGTTCATGTTATTATACTGAAATGGCTCATCAATACAGGGCTAACTACATAAATATATGAGGTAATCGGACAGTGAAGGTAGCACTCAAATTAACTAGCCGAGCATAGAAAATATTAACATCATCGCATATAACACAATTACGCGGAGCATTGCCCGTGGATACATAACCTAACGAAAAATGAAAAGCCCATGTTCCCGCTGTAAGGGTAGGATAACCTTGTTTCAAAGAGATATGCAAAATAACGGTAACCCAGAGTGACCGAATAACAGTAGCTGTGATTCGACATAGTTAACCAAGTCCCCGCTGTAAAAGAGCAGGAAGAGCTAGCTTATACCGGGGACAAAATGGTTTAAATTCTTGAATATTATGTTAAATGATGAACTATTGCTTGGAATTAAATGCCACAATCTCAATTTATGAGTCCGTGTATATCACCAAGGCGTGGGTGTAACAATTGTGTTCAAGCATGATACATTGACCATGATTATTCATTTATTTTTGCAACCCATATCAGATCTGTTTGTATTTCTATGTCGACTATATCAACGATAACTTCCACTATGAAATACATGTATAACGAGAAAATTTATGTTCAACATGTGAGTGTTCATTGTGAGTGTACGCCTTCCTTTTTACTATGGTAGTAGAATAGCAGGGTTGTAGATTCCGTTGGTGCAATATTCCACAAGAGATGGTATCTTCCGGATTCAATCAAGATGAAAGCAGACATTTCATTTTTCTCCACCTGCAAAACATAAAACAAACACAGTTAAATAACACTGAATATTTAAAGTCTTAAACAACAGATTCGTCGATTGAGACGCTGATTGGTAACTATGGTATACCTAAACTACGATTACAAAGTTTAAAACCTAATATAAAAAGTATGGCATAATACAGCCCATTCACAGTTAAATGATAACGGTTGTTAACATAACCTCGTCCGTCTGGTAAACTGTGTTTATCTAGGTTAACTGGGTATACCTGAGTTAACTGAGTTCACGCTATTCTTTCGAACGGGATAGTTCCCTCATTAGTATTACTTATTGCATCGACAGTAAGTGTATGATACAAATGAGACTCTCATATGATAAAGACAAGGAAGCAAACTCGTACATGTGTACTTATGATACACATCTGCACCGTAAAACACATTTACTTTATTAGTACGCTATGGCATAAACGCTATTTTAGTTAATGAGATGGACAGTTGCTCGGTGAATGTAGAAACGACGATTTAAATCATACAAAAATAATGCCTACTTACCTGATTTTTTAGAATATCAATAGTTAATTCCTAATCAAAGAACATCCGTCACCATTCAAGGCGTCCAGGCAAATGCCCGTATATTTATTTATATAATGAAACAAATCCGAAGTCCGAAGTCACAAGTCGCAAGTCACAAGTCACAAGTCACAAGTCACAAGTCACAAGTCGCAAGTCACAAGTCACAAGTCAAAAGTGCCCTCCAGGGCCTCCTCAAGTCCCAAGTCCCAAGTCATAAGTCACAAGTCACAACTCAAAAGTCACAAATCACAAATCGCAAGTCACAAGTCAAAAGTGCCCTCCAGGGCCTCCTCAAGTAACAAGTTCCAAGTCATAAGTCACAAGTCACAAGTCAAAAGTCACAAGTCAAAAGTGCCCTCCAGGGCTTCCATACTTTGTTGTAAGTTACGTGCATTTTGAAAGAGTATTTTAAAATATCGAGATACGTAAAAAATCGTTGAACAACATACTGTTTTTGTATCTGCAACAAATACAGTTACAATTATTACAAGTTTCATAGCAAATGACATGACGATTGCTGGGCTAGATTTGTTTTCAATTTAACTTATAGTGATTTCAGAAACGTTTCGCATCCGTTGTCTATAGTTTTCGCGATAATACGTGTTAAATAAACGTTTATGAATAATCAAGTACAATGTATGAGGTGATTATTCTGCATTTGCTAGTCAATACTCTGAAGAAATAAATGCAAAAAACCTTCTACAAAAGTTCGGAATGCGGTTTAAAATATAGACTAGTTTTGATACGAGTACAAAGTGTCACAGTGTACGTTTTACAAACGTTCCAACCAATTTGCGAGATTCGGTGTTAAAGAAAGTGGAAAAAAAACATTCGTACGGCTTCATCAATAGTTTCTTCGATATTTTTTATCAATAATGTAAACTAATATTTTTATCAATAATGTAAATTAATATTAGCTTTCAGAATTATCTCGATTTAAGACATGAAAAGGACTGCCACATCAATTTTAAGCTTATGCATACGTTTTGATCATGGTAGATAGATGATTGAAATACGTCTAAGTTTAACCTTCCGCATAATTGAATTTTGATTTTATGTAATAATACTTATGTTCAACGACCAATTACAAATAATTCATTCGTGTAACACCATACAAAGCAATTATGGGGACGTAGTTTAATTCTGAATGGTAATAATTACTAAATCTAGACTAAGTATTGTCCCTACCTGTTCAATATTGTAATCTAGTTATCAAACGCTACTAAACAAACGATTCTCATTAGGATAAAATTAAAAACAAACAAAGATATGTTCCCAGATTTGGATGCAATGACTAAAACGGAATACTATGTATAAAAAAGAAGTGTAACGAGCATACTGCATCAGGGGTGGCATGGTGGTCTAGTGGTAAGACGCTAGACTGCTGATCGAGAGGTCCCGGGTTCGATCCTCGGCCGGGACACTTGGTCATTTCAGAAACGCTATTTAGTGTTTCCCACCCAACTAGAGATGATCCTGGTTGGTAACCCAGGGGTAGTCTCGCGTGTATCGGTGCTTTACACCGGGCACATTAAAGAACCAAGGAATCTATTCGAAACGAGCTAGGGTATCGCACCCGGATTCCTCGTATCTCACTTCTGTTTCTTCATTGATTGTCTGCCCCTGCCAGACACTGCCAATAATATCTCGGCCGTTGTGTATATGCCGAAAGGCCCTACAACGTATTTATCCAGATCCAGCTAGGATGGAAGACACGGAAGACAAAACAAACGCCTATAGTTATTACACAAATACGTGACAGCAAGTAACGCTGTTACAAATATTATTGTAATGACTTTTGATTAAAATAAACAATTCAAAACTTTCGTACTACTGATTAGTGCTAACGAGTAACGTTCATATAGTTCATAGTTTCGTTCTCTTAATATTATTTTGCTCATAAAAAAGCTTATACCGAACCGTACCGAAATTTGCAACTCTTGTACCGTGAACCGTGTGGGACTGAAGTCCGCGGTCTTTCGTGAACCGCGGTATACCGTTACAGCCCTATAAGTTACTAGTAGTTATACATGCAAAAAAGGATGGAATGAATACTCTTCAAAGACACATCATTAGAAAACCGCCTATCTCAAAATCGAGACTGGTGATGTAATCAGTTTTCTGATTTCAATGTCGTTTTAAATGGTGTTTTCTGTCACTGTTCGATGTTTCGGAGAAATTCGATCGTAAGATAAAAGACGCGCGTATCTCCTTAAGAGAAATTATTTTGTGTAAATCTGATTGGTCGAGACAGTAAAGCGCTTGCAATCAGAAATTACATCGTGTTAGTCCCAAGTTCGAATCACGCTGTACTTCTTTCATCCATAAAACTACATGTTAATAGCTACATATCGGTTTCCACAATTGCTTGACAAAAAAAGATATTGGCAAAAACGTACCTTTTTAGCGTGATTCCAACCTCACAACTTGATGTACTTTTTATGGGTTCGTATATGATAGCACATATCTTTTTTGTCAAGCAATTGTGAAAAGCGAGATGTAGCTATTAACCTGCTCAACACTACAACAGCCTCGTAGTTATCTTGGAATGCTGGTCACAGGAATCGAGTCGACGAATTTTCCAACAAATTCGGACGATAGAGCTTAGTGCTATGTGTCGTTTCGACTAAATATGCACGACCGTATGCGCATTTGTCAAATATAAGAAGTTTTGTTTTAGCGTTTTCTTATTCATTGTAGGAACTAGTGACAGTGAACTGATGGGAGAGCGGAGCGTCATTTCTAAAACATAGCTCTATGTAGTACAATTGTCCTATTTCAGAGTGTATAAGATGATTACGGCGTCGTAGGAACAGGGATATAACACCTCTAAGATGCTGCCTACACAGCGGATGATGAAACATAATTCCTAATATCGTGGATATTTTCTGTACCACGTTAAGTGTACAATGCATTTCCAGTGTGTTTATTCTTTACAGTGTAACGAGGGAAATAAAACACCATTGACAGTCGATGATGAAGAACGAAAAAGTTACTTGTAAACTAACACATCTCAGTTTCCACAATTGCTTGACAAAAAAAATATTGGCAAAAACGTACTTTTTTAGCGTAGCGGCCATTTTTTTGTTTTGATAGGAACTAGTGCGATTCACCCCCGTGATATATGGAGGGTTCATTTTCTTAGTTAGGTCATTTCCTACAAGCTGTTGTTAGTTTTGATGCAAAATTCCATTTTTCAAGTTTGAGCATGGAGTATGGAGTTTGAGTACGGATATCTAACGAGGCAGTAAAGTCAAACGCCTACTTCTCACTTGTAAGACCCCAGCTCGAGTACTGTGCGACAATATGGAACCCCCACACAAAGAGGCAAACCAACCAGGTAGAGATGGTGCAAAGGAGAGCTGCAAGGTATGCAACTAACCGCTACCATAACACCAGCAGCGTCAGTGACATGCTAAGCCATCTGAATTGGGAGACACTGGAGAGCAGAAGGAAGAAGGCACAGTTGACCCTATTCTACAAGATTGTTTACGACCTGGTGGATATTCCTGTAGACCAGCATCTCTCTCCAGCTACATCATCTACTAATACCAGATCGTCCCACTCAAAGAAATACCGCCAACCTTCAGCCAACTCCTCCTACTACAACAACTCGTTCTTTCCAAGAGCAACATCATCTTGGAACAAACTGCCTGCACTTATCGCAGAGGCCCCCGACTTGGTATCCTTCAAGCGGGGATTGTCTACCTTTAATATTTAATTAGGCCCGGGTCAGTTGCAAGTAAATCATCGATGATTCCCAGGGCTGTGTCGGCCGTGGCTACCATAACCGGAGAGGTCTGGGATGAGGAAGACGAAAACGCAGCTGCCCAACACTACCATACACTTACTCTTATCTTTGATCTATCCCACTTTTCTTCTTACTTTCCTATCTATTTCACAACTTTTTCTTATTCTGAAACCACCCGTCGCTAAATGGTCAAGTGTGACCGCGTCGATGTACCATGTAGATGTAGAGTATAATCACCGGGCTAGATCCATTTAGCCTGATCTCTCAATCACCATTTCATAAATGCCACCGGATCTCCTGCATCATACTGGAGTCTCCTGCATTTGAGACTCCACTCCTGCATGGTTTTCGACAAATTGATCAAATCTCCTGCATTTCTTGGAATACTGGAACCTTAAAATTTTTGTTTTCATGATGAAAATGATAACAAATATTAATTTAAATAGCTTTATGAAGCATGCATGTCCTACAAGTAAAATAACTGAAAATTTAAGTTAAGTTTGAGCAAGAAAAATCTCCTGCATTTCTTTAAAATCTCCTGCATTTCCATCACCAACCTCCTGCATAGGCTTTGGGAAAATATGGCATGTATGCCATTTACAGCTTGAAGAGCATTAAAAAGAGGTCAATATCTACTCACCTGGGGACCTCACAGAGATATAAATGGAACAGATTCCAGAACGAGACTGCAATTAGTAAAAACACATGCCACGGTGGTAGCCTTGTCCATAATAACTAGCCAAGTCAATCAGGTGACATAATTTCTGTTGGATAGTGTTACATAGCTTTGACAATGTAATGAATTTATGATGAAGAACAAGTGTGCTTAGTCTGAAAGCAATGCCTTGTTTGACTTCAAAAATATTTGAGTTTCTACATTTTCAGATGGACAGACGAATGGACAGGATACTTGATCACTATGTGCCTCCACATCTGTAGGCTGTGATATAAGAACACGAACAGCAGTGACATTTTACAATAGCACTATCATTTATTATAGAATTTTACAATAGAAGCACAATTTGACAAAATATATTTCATACACATGATCTTCAATATAAAAAGTACAACATTACAATAAATGTTAATGTGACAAAACCCTAAAAAAGTACTGTATCGATCACATAAAAGCACAATTATGATTTTTTAAGAAGCACAACATAATTGTAGATACTAATGTGACAAAATATAACAAAACCCTGAAGCAGTACTGTAGAGGTCACATAATTCATTTTCACACTTCAAAAATCACTTACATAATTTTCTGATACATATAAGTTCAAACCAAGTTTATGTCAATTATTTGAAATTGAAGACAACCAATAATTCATCTAGAATAAATTCAGAAATACAGTTAAGTACAATACTAATGAATGTATAACAATACAGTCACAAGTTGTTTAAAATAGTATATAAGCATGCCAAGCTTGAAAGCAATGCTTTGATGGACTTTAGAAATACAGTAAAACTTTGTTATCTCGAGGAGTGACCGGGACAGGTAAAATGCTCGAGATTAACCAGGTGCTGGAAATAACCAAATGACATATATTGATACAAGCGGATATTATTTTAAAACTTGCTCGAGATAGATCGGTTGCTCGTGATATCGATGCTCGTCGTAACGAAGTTTTACTGTATAAGTTTCAACCACATGAACTGTTTCAACATTTTTGGCCGGTCAGGACAATTCTTACATTATATGCCTCCTGCATCTACTGGATGCCCCTCATCTACTGGATGCAGGGGCATGAAATTGAGGACTGTTAGCAGTATTATTCTAACAATTTCTAGCACATAATAGTATAGCAATCTAAGTGATGTAAGTTTTTGATTATTGATCATGATTATAATATATTCAGTTCTTAAACTTATAAAATTCTTCGGAACCAGTCCAGAAATACTTAATTCCGGATTACAGAACCAGTCCAGAAATACTCAATTCCGGATTACAGAACCAGTCCAGAAATACTCAATTCCAGAACCAGTCCAGAAATACTCAATTCCGGATTACAGAACCAGTCCAGAAATACTCAATTCCGGATTACAGAACCAGTCTAGAAATACTCAATTCCAGATTACAGAACCAGTCCAAAAATACTCCACCCTGGATCATAGAACCAGTCCAAAAATACTCCATTCCGAATTACAGAACCAGTCTGGGAAAATCTAAGACCAGTTATACATAATTCATAAACCAGTCAAACACATCTAAGATCAAATGATGTCACCCGATCCTCTCAAGCTCTAAATTCGGCATTTAACAAGGGCCTTATTCACCAATGTTGTAAGACTGAAACTCAGACTTAAAATTGACGACATATATAGTCACTGCCATTTCTGTGCAATTCGATTGAACCATGTGAAATGTAATCTGATTATTTGTTGCTACCCACTGAAAATTTATACCAATTTAAATCAAACTCGGTACATTTATATCAACATGGGAGAGAATAGAACATTTGGCAATATAAAGTGTAAGACTGAGTTTTAGACTTAGAACGTTGGTGAATAAGGCCGCTGGTTAGGATCAGGTTTACATGTTCCACATATAACACAGTCACACAGTGAAGAAATAATCAGTTACAACAACTGATAATGAGATACATGATTCATTGCACTATAAACACAGCCTAACCCCCAGTTGACATCATCAGTAGAATCTGCCTTGTGTACTGTAACCAGGACGACCTTGAGCACCAGGCTGTGGTCCCGGGTATGTTACCTGAAAATAGTACAAAACACGACTGCATTCAGTAAACAAACCCAAGTGATTATAGAAGTAGTTCATCTAAATATAGAGTTCAGTCTGAGCATATTAACTAGGAACTTGTATTAATAATTGCATAATTAACAGCTGTTTTTTTTGTCTAAAATGTAACTTTTGCCTATGTTTTCATAAGCAGAGTATTACAAATGTGTACTACAAGCTGTACCATAAACACTGTCAAGGCAGGACTTTCTCGTGAAATTGATATGTTCTGGACAAAAAGCTTTATATGCAAGATAATATAATGTCAACAACCTGGGGTAGTATTCAATATGGATCTTACTATATTTGAGAATAAGGATAGCCAATCATATCACCTGTTACAGACCAAGAGTTCAATATGGTGTGATATGATTGGTTGTCCTTCTCCTTAAGTCAAGTAAGATCAATATTGAACACCACCCCAGATTAGCTTTGTTTGGACAATACAATGTGAGTGTGGTCTTACCTGTGTACTACTTGGTTGAAACGATGTAGTTTGTGGCGCAGGACTTCTACCAGAAAATCCCGTCACTATGCTTCCCTGGAAATCATAAACAAAGTAAAATGAGACAAAAGTCCAAATGGGGTTTATTATGTGCTTTAAGTCTAACCTTTCCACATGAACTGTATCATAACCAGTACTGACACACCCTTTAACAAGAAAACAAATTCTGCTGGGTGAAAGTCCCTGATTCGAACATAACATTAGCTATGCATAGGAGTTGTAAAATGCTTGCAGAAGAACAAGTGAATGACAACTAGCTAATAATTAACTACAAGATAACTTAAAAGGTAAAAAGACAGAACATTGTAATATTAAGGAATTCCACAAGAGCACCGCCTACGAGTACTGGACACTCAACGTTCTCGTTATTGATAGTAACAAGGGCAAATAACTCAACAAATATAGGTCACAGGGTTATCAGCCTTGTTCTAATGGACTTCTCTTGTAATGGTGAATAACTATGGTAAGTTTCAAGTAGATAACTAAGATAGTCTTTGAGAAAATGACAATAAAAAAACAATAAACTTAACCAACACACATGCAGATTATCCCGTCACGACAATAGCTCAAAATTTTCTTCGAAAACTTGAGCTAAACATGATAAACCAAGCATCCCAGGCAGTCAAATGTCTACTTGTATTCCAGACAAATATATAACAATGATGAAGTACTTACCCGACCAGGAATTTCCTGTTGTAGAGATATCGACAACATTCCTGGTTGTTGCCCTTGTATAGGTGCTACACCCCGAATCTGTGCCTGCTGTCCTTGTATAGGCGCTACCCCTCGAATCTGTGCCTGCTGAATTATACCATATATAGTCAACACATAAACAAGACTAGTTCTTTATTTGTACACATAACAAGAATTAACTTAATGCTCTTTTTGTTGCATGACGAAAATAATTTGTTCACTGTAGTAATTTTTAAATAAAGAAAGATTTGATACCAAAACATAGCTCATATGTGTTTGCCTTTTATTTAAACTGTATTCAGAGCCCTAACTAGACTTTGAGGACAGGGGCCAGGGGCCCTCAGGTAAAGGAATGTTGCACTGTTATGAAGAAAAAGGGGAATAAGGTGGTGGCATAGATTTTAGTCAATCCACAAGAAATATTGATCGGATATATAAGATTGACATTACCTGTTGAAGTTTGTATTTATCTCCATCATTGAAGCCAGATTTCTCATTGGCATGTTGTAGTTGTTGTTGTAATGGTATACTGGTCGAATGTGGCGATGCTAGGTAACCTGTTTCAATAGAAATATTAACTTTAGCTGAATGTGGAACTATTAAACTAAATAACTAACCATATCAACAAAAACTAAACACACAATCTAAACATTAATATAACAAGTCAAAGAAATTCACCTTGATATGATGATTGCAAAAACTATGTCCCGCCCATCTCAGTAATCATTATGCTGTTTACCTGTTGGGAGTTTCATGAAAATCTGTTAAAACTAAAGAAGGAGTTCAATGTTCCCAGTACACAAAATGAAATTTAGAAATGCTACCAGTCAGCCATCTAGAGTTTCATCAGCAAATAAATCATGGCAATCAGTACTTCTGATTATGATGATCAACTGTATCAAGTCCAAGAAAAATATGCCAGAATAATAAGACCCCAAATGACACCAAACCAATGCGACTTAATATGACATTCTCAAAGTTTGTTTGTTAAATAAATTAATACTGTTGATTCAATGAGTAATGAGGGAACACTCCCATTTGAAAGAATAGCGGGGATTACATTTAACTCAGTTACACCTAGTTAAACCTAGATATAAACAAAATTTACCTAACAGACAAACTTGTGTTTATAACCATTATCATTTTACTTTGAATGGACTGTATATACCTGGTTGTTGTATTCTCTGTATTTGGTAAGCAGCTGGGTAGGGTTGATCAGGTATGGGTTTCTGATGTTGAGCATAGTGACTGGGATACGTGGAGAATGCAGACTGTCCAGCAGGCTGATATTTCCCCGGTGTAGGTTTACTTGTTGAGTAGACACCGGAGGATTGTGGGAATGAATGTACAGGCTGACTCACAAACGTTACTGGACCTTGTTGTGCTTGAGCAGGGTAGGTTCCAGGTTCTGAAACAGATAACAAATGTGAAATTATTCAAATCATGAATGGTGCAGTACTAATACGTTCAGTCGTCATAATTATAAAAGAAGATGAAGACTTTATTAAGTGATTCTTTGATATAGCTTGGCCACATTAACAGTTATGACACGAGCCTGACCTTTTGATTAGCATAATTTTACAGTCGACAAACTCCGACGTTTACAAGACCGAGTGTATGTTTTCATAATCGGGGAGTATCACGAAGACGCTCGAGATGTACTACAAACACAAATTTGAAATACCGATATCGCACGTTTTGCTTGCGGAAATTGATATATTCAAAACAAGAACCTTGTAATATATTCTTGCATAAGGTCAGGGTCAGGTCAAAATAGCCAAGCTATATTTAAATATGAAATTAATAAAATCATCAACCATGCTGAGCTTATTTGAACACAATATTTTGTGACACTTAGGGCAATAATTTAGTAAAACGTTCTTGCAAATTACAACCTCAATAATTTTATAGACGACATGACTGTAGGCACAGACCTGTCCATCCAATAACCGGCCTTATGTGACAATGTAAATAAAGATAAGTAAGTAAGAAAGTAAGTTGTTATCAGACAGGGTTATTCTCCTGACAACTCAGATAATTATATGACAAACAACAAGGTATAGCATGGGCCTGACCTATTGATAAGCATAATTTAACAGTTGATATATTGTCTACGTTTATAACAACGATTGTATGTTTTCATAATCGGGGAGAATCACGAAGGCGCTCGAAATGTAATACACACACAAATATGAAATACCGATAGTGCACGATTTGCTTGCGGAAATTGATATATTCAAAGCAAAAACCTTGTAATATATTCTTGCATAAAGGTCAGGCTCAGGTCAAAATAGCCAAGTTATATGACTATAATGAAAAGCTCAATAAGTATACAGATTATTGTCAACTGAAGTATACAACTCACTGAACTCCTGTGGTGGGTGGGTGTACATAGCAGCTGTCTTTTTGTTCTCATACTGATGTTGTTGTTGCTGTTGTTGTTGTTGTTGTTGGTACCCGGATGTAGGCGTCGGTGAAGGACTACGGGGTCGCTTCAACGGTACATTTGGTACACTAACAGACTGAAAATGAATACATAATGTGTTGAATCATAGACTACCTAAAACTTCAGTGAACACATTATAGAATGAGACAGAACCGCATTTTTTCGTCAACGACAGTGCATTGTTTTCCGGCCCTTTAATCATGTTGTGGAGTAGCCTTGGCAACATTTTCTCCATTTACACATCTTCCAATTTTTTAGGGTAACATATACTTGTTACTTTATTTTGTTTAACACCATTTCTCAACAATTTTTCAGTTATATACATTAGCTGATTCACAATACCAACTTTCCTGGACTGTATTTTAACAAATACTAACAAACTCTTCCATCAACCAGGAACCAGCTTCTTCTCAAAGATGTGGAGGAAAATCAACACTGTTGTCATATGTTCATGGAAGGATATGGAGTGCTGTGACCTTGAATCAAACTTGGATTGCCAGGTTAAAAATCCAATGACTGAACACAGAAAATATTACAATTAATCCTTTATACCACTGTTAATAATAAGGAGAGGAAAGTATAAGTACAAACTCTGTAGAGTAACACTCTTGAGGAGCTGCAAATATTGGCTGTTGTATAGAGGTTGTTACCAAAGGGAAATTTTTAAGGTGTTGTTGTACAGAGGTTGTTGCTCTACAGAGGCTGGTCTGCTGGCCCAATGCCTATGAATATCAACAAGGACCAGTGAAAGACTTGAAGGACCAGCAACTGTTTTTCTTACAAATTTTATGCTTCTTTTGTGTCGGACTAGTTACCGGTACCAAAATAGTGAGTGTCTAGCACCGAGAGCTGCTCTGAATAAGATCGTACTGCACTTACAACTGAACACTGTTAACTATGATGAGAGTACCGGTACTTACAGCTATCATACTCTGTGTAGGTCGGTACATCTGCGGACGTCCTAGTGGATGTAGTACAGAGTGTGCAGATACTGGAGGCATCGCCGGGTGAGTATAGGGTGCCTGCACGCTCATCAACTCACTGTATCACAGTACAATAGAAATATTTATTATTAGCTTTCAATGGATTATGGTTATTTTCAGTGAAAATAACAATGACAAATAACAGTGAAATTATCGTTTTGTTATTTTCACTGTTTTGGAGCTGGTTCCAGTATCGTGCAGAAAAAGAAACGCAACGTCAACAGCGCCGGGCTTCAAAATATGCGTTACGTCAATGTGACGTCATAGTTGTCACGTCGTGACGTTCTAATTTCAACGTATTTTTTCCAATTTAGACAATTACTGTACCGTTTTAAGATAAAATGAAGCAAATAATAAACAGAAAATTTGTTGATTTTTGGTGAAAGATCTTATTTTATTTCACTTGTGATCACAGAAAAGTATATTTTCACTCGTGGCTACGCCACTCGTGAAAATACTGATTTCTGTGATCACTCGGTGAAATAAAATTCAATCTTACACCAAAATCAACAAATATCCTCAATATGTTCATATAATTATTGACCAAGAGTTGCAACAATATTTCTAACAGAAAGCAACTAACTATACTAACAATTTATTTATAGAACGTACAAAATATAAAGTGACCTTTAAACTGTGAATGTGGTAACATGTGTTTGTAACCAGGACAGAACAATCAATAACGACTAATATACATGTACAGTAAAATTATATAATTTCAAGGTGACGAAACTTTGTGGTATGGTAAAAAATACCATTTCCGATGGGATGTTAATTCGTGGATTTTGCATTTCAGGTAATAAATATGGGGGTCAAAATTATTATTCGATGAGATTTGATTTCGTGGTTGAAACTGAACCATGAAAACCATGAAATTTAATCCCCCATGAAAATTAATAATTTTAAAGTATACATACTTTTGTTCTTTAATTTGTGCTCTCTTTCTGGTCTCATCTTCTTGATGAAGAACTTTCTTTAACTGTGAAAACAATTCATGTTTTTCTGCTTTAAGCGTCTCTAACTTCTTTTCTAATTGTGAAATCTAAAATAATAACGAATAAAATTATTTTCAAATCATTGCTTCTACTATGTGCAATCAAAAAACACTTTGTTAGTCATTTTAGAATTTTTAAATTGGCCTCACTCATAATGAACATTATTAACATTAGGTATCAAAAACAATATATGTTTGAAACAGGCATCCTAGTTTTAATCACTTCCAGGGTTACTACTTATAGTTCATTTGGTAGAGCATGAGACTTCTGATTTTGGGATTGAGGGTTCGAATCCCGGGCTGACCAACAAAATGTACTAATATTCTTTCAGTTGAGACTTTAAATCCAGGTCCCATGTATGGGTGCTATACACCTGGCATGTAAAAGAAATAGTGGTGTCTCTGGAACGAGTACATCTCCTGTATCTGCATTATCCATGAATCCATATGAAATATCCGCCATTATCCGGTGGCGAGGATAAGTAAAATCATACCTGTTCTTTTGTTTGTTCTATAGTGAGATTGTTGTCTTCTTCTTTCTTTTTCTTCATCTCTCGTTCTTTCCTTTGTTGTTCAAGCATTGCATCTTGTTCTTGCTCAGCTGGGTAAGAAAAATGTAAACAGTATACAATGAAAAATATACAGGAACTATAATATTTACCTTAAACTGACAGTTATAAATAAACACTAACTATTTTGGTCACTGGTCCGACAGTGAGGAAAAGCAAACTTTGTAAAGGACGGAGCTACTGGTCCTTTAAACCATTCACTGGTCCTTCTACATTTTCTCTGGCCAGTGGACCAGTGTTAATGTTGAGCCCTGACTCTATTAGAAGTAAAGGACGCATGCTATCATACATTATTATGTAGAAACCCGGAGTGAATAGAACAAAAAGCCGAAGACTCAGCATACCTTGCTTCTTTCGCTCCCTTTCTTTCAGGATGTGTCGCTTTAATGTCTGATACATTAATTTTGTCATCTTTGGTCTCTCCAACAAAGCAGGCATATTGACAACAATTAATGTTCTGAAAACAATAAGAGTTTGTAATTTACTCAGTTTTATGTTATCATTTTCTCTATAACAGGCAACATCTTAGAAAGAAAATTATCTCAAGTGTCTCACTTCAATGGCCAAAGTTTCACATTTAGGCAAATTAAAATGTCCTTCAAATTTCAGATAAAGATAATGGTTTCAGGGTCCCCATTTCAAATGGACATTCATAGATATTGAACAATTTATTAAACCATAAAACCAGAGATACATTTTGTTATTGTTCAAACAAAAGAGATTGGACCAAAATGTTAGCAAATTACTGGGATTTTGACACCTAAAATTCAGACAGTCATCCAGTCAGTAGTATATATCTGACACTACCAACCAAAGTGCTAATACATGTATAATATTAAGCAGAATGTAAAACTTATTTACGGTATTTAAATCTTCTTTGTCAATATTTCAAACCAGATGATATACACAGTGAAATTCAAAGTTAAAAACCTTTTTGAGGTTTTTGAGTGAAGGACACATCTAGAAGGAGCTCTAGGCGTAAATTTGAGGCAGTGCATTTGGCATTTAAGGACAACCCTGATCGAGAGCAGACAACACCATATCGTATTTGACATATATTTTTGCAAAGACTGTTAGAAAAACAAGCAACAATATTTTTTACCCATTTTAACAGACACCATCGCATGGTATTTGACATATATTTTTGCAAAGACTGCATAAAAAACAAACAACCATGTTTTTTACCCATTTTAGCAAGACATTCTTGAATCCCAAGTCGAGAATGGGTACGATCAAAGCAAGTTTTGTGCAAATGCCTGAGTTTTAGCCTGTGACCCGCTTAATTGCTGTTACAGTTCTACCCGGATTCTCCACCAGGTGATATGGTTCTGGGAATTATAACTAACTTTGTGTTTTTCAGCATCAAGTCTGGTACAATTGGTTGTAAAATGGTATTGACATTTGACTCATCTTGTCTGGGCTAGATTTGTAAGCCACTCTGGGACGAGCTTTTCGTAACCAACATCTTGAATGATTAGTTAATTGGCAATCAGTGAGGGGAAGAGTTCCAGTAAGGCGTTCATTACTGCGAGTACCGTCTGTTTATTATGTGGAGCTCAAAATCACTAATCTCAAACATTTTTTGTGAAAACATTTTCGTTATACAATGAAGAAATAATAACAACTGGCATGGCAGTGTTTTGAAACAAATATTTTGACTAAAACAGTAAAAGTGGAGCAATGACAGTGGGAGAGTCTCTCAGACTGGTTAATGCTCTTAATCGAGCATGCCATCAAATGACAATCATCGATACTGACACATTCGATATATTTTAGGAAATAGTTAATGCTATTGTCATCTACAAACCTGTCAAACCCACAATCTAACTGAATTTTTATAAAATATTTTTTCCTGCAAAATGACACTTCCGCTTCCCAAGTTGACGGGTTTTGGATTAGACCGTTCCCTTTTGGGTCAAAGTAAAATAAATTGAGGAAACATTTTAGACTCAATGTAACCTCATGCTATTTTTCATTATCTACCAGCCTAATATTTATAGTTTTGTGTTTTAACAGCTTTAAATTGTATTTGAATGGACATAATTTACAGTTTGATAATATCGCTTTGCTTCAATTTTTAATCATTCGGCCGGATGTCTGAATATTGCGCGCACGTGATCCAGTCTAGTTTTACTACTCCGATCGGAAATCCCCAAAACTTATCGATTTGTTTATTTTGCCGAGAATGGAAGTTGTTCGTACTTAATGTAAGGTTTTATGAGTGTCGATCTCTTTATGGATGTATTGTGTGTCTTCGAATACCATTCGGATTCTTTGTCATTACTGAAAATCTTTTGTTGTTGGGGAGTGTGTCACTAGATTTCGCGATGTTGTAAAATCCATGGTCACGCTATTTTTAGACTAGATAATGTCCTGGCCTTAGTTACTCACGAAATTGCGCCTTTTTGTTATCACTCATATCTATTGTTTCAAACAACTCCTTTCTATGTTTAGTAGCATAATCTGACATTTAGACCTGTCCACCTTTAAAAACCATGACCCTGATTGGCCTCAGTTGTAATGTTATGAAGATACATGTAGACCTATCATAAATACAAATTTGCAAGAGGGGCCATGACAGCATAGCTGAATTGACGGAAGTATTCTTCTTCCTTATAGGAGCAGTAGTCCTAACAGACTGTATGAAGGTCGGCGAAACTAACAACACATGCTATAAACTAAATGAAACAACTGACTTAAGACAAGTTCACTCCTAGTCCTACAAACACTTAAGCAGTTACCATCTGTGTTAAAACTATATGTACATGCCATCCATCTCAGACTCTGAGAAATAGTCTTGAAACTCCCCAGTGTGTCTGGCTGCTGCTGTCACCTTGGTTGGTGGTTGGTTCCAGTCAATATTGAATAACAGTTCCTGGGATGGAAGAGGTAGCCAAGGTCCTGTTGTGTTGGCGCTCTTTAAATAACTTAATATTGTTAATAAACGTTACTGGTATCAATCTCAGCCGTGAATGCAGCAGATCTTGTTACGTAACATGCACCTAAATTTGGTACAGATGTTTACTAACATCGTGGACAGAGGAAAATAATTATTCAACCATTGTTAAAAGCAAGGTTTTACATGTTCAAACAGTGCGTTGAACAAATATAATTTATGATGTGAATTGTTAAACACATTGTTGATGGAATGCACAATTATTTAGGATAATAACACTTTTATCATCGAAACAAAACAAGAACACCAAATATTTGCAAGTAACTACCATTGGTTCAGTGCATGCACATTTATGTTTATTCAAGGTTTACATAGCATGTGCTAGACATTCGTAATATTTGAGTATTGAAGCATTCAAGTGTCATAAACATGACTCGATTACAAGTTCATCTGAGCATGTACCACCGTCAAGATTTCATCTTAGATTCTCGGTTTGAACTTGTCCTAACTGATAAAACAAATAGAACAATATTGATGATCATTAGGTTGTTCAATGATTTATAGATTTTTATGCACAAACATCGATTTTGGAAAATAATATTTTATAATTGTTCTTGTTGATCACTGTATATATGCCTTACCATTGTTTTACACAGAGAGTGGTCCTATATGCTCATACACTTTGAAACATAAAGTATAATCGTTAATACTCAAAATAAAATATGAGGAAATAAATGGATTAGTCTTTGTTTATTGTATGGTAATATTATTAAACAATTATAAAAATATATATATGAGTTTCCAAAATTTATATTTAGAAGATATGGGGATTTTCAAAATCTATTTTTGGATCATCTGGGGATTTTCCCACAATCTATTTTTAGACCTGACCATATTACTGGATTCCCCATCACTTGTTTCAGTATTGACTCATTTTTTACATGTACATGAGTGTAATAGAGTAGGTGTAAGGCTTCTTGACGCCCAATAGGGAAGATTGCATTATTGTAAATATTAGGTAAGCCTTGTAAAATACATGTAAAGACGTTTCTTACTTAGTTCGTGTGATTATTTTAC
Source organism: Spisula subtruncata (assembly GCA_963678985.1). NCBI lineage: Eukaryota > Metazoa > Mollusca > Bivalvia > Venerida > Mactridae > Spisula > Spisula subtruncata. The sequence goes on from OY787668.1 coordinate 20,429,548, forward strand.
TAATTCATTGTTATAGTTGCTTGATGTATTCATAATTTTATATTTTTAGTGATTTTGTGAGAACAGAATGTCTGACTCGGATGATTTACCTGATCTTGTTTCATCGGAAGATGAATCAAGTGATACAGAACAAGCAAAACCTTCAGGTATAGTAATTTGAATACTCTAAACAAATTCACTTTCGCGAATATTATTTTAAACTTTCACTTTTTATCGATCGTCAGCATACATTGTATTTTTCGATTACAAATTTTCATGGATTTTAGTGGACCACAATGTCCATATAAATGTTTTGAAGACTTTCCTGGCTACTTGATTACACGAATTTCTACCATTGTTTTGGTACACTTTTATACAGGCCATTACATACTTACATAAATATTATAATATTATATAAATATGATTTTTTATCACACAATTTAACATTCAAATATTATGTGTCACAGTGAATGGTCAGTGTCCCAGTGCTATGGGGTGCTAGTGTACTGATATTCTTAATTCATGATCAAATATTTATCATTGGTTTTTCAGAATTTACATATGCTGACAAATGGTTAAAGAAAGGAGACCGGTTTTTAGAGAAGCAAGAATTATGGATGAGAGTATTCTCCCTTGCTCCGTTCTTGTATGGATGTAACAATGTCATCTCATCAGCTTGGATTAAAGCTCTCGTCAATGCTCAGCTTCTTCTCAATGATAAGAGGTATTTCTTTTTGTATTCTCTGTTTATATAAATTAAATAGAATTTTCAACGGTTGCCTGCAAGACTGCCATATGTCCTTTCTTAATTATAAGCAGTTATGATGGTCTTGCGGGCAACCCTTGTAATGTTAAGTATAATTCATTGGACTAAATAAAAAATTTCAGCCACCGTGGCCTAGTGGTTAGGGCGTCCGCCTCCGGAGCGGAAGGTCGAAGGTTCGAATCCCGGCGGAAGCTGGGTTAGAACTGATGCGACCGGTTGGTGAGCCGCCAGCTAGTTAAATAATGGTTACCGTAGGCCCATCTCTGCCAGGCGCCCGGCAATATGAGAAGGGATTCGGGAGGTTCTGTGCGCAAGAAAAATAGGTGTCTCATAAGTCAAATTGGCTGGCCCTTTCAATAGGGGTGACACTATAATAAACAAACACTTTACCATAGATCTTAATACTGATTTCAGTATTTTAAGAAATAACACTATGTATATACTATATACATCCTGTTTAGTTTGATTTCAAATAAATTCTTAATTTGAATTCAAGCCTTGTCCAGCACGGTCAGTGGCATTGTATAGATCTACCATGACCTAAGAGGTCATATTGGCCCATTTAGAGATAAGATACAAGGCATTTATAAAATACCAGTCATACATCAAAGCTTTCTGTTGATCTACTTTGTTGAATAAACTGTTGGTTATGATTATAGGTGCACACAGATTACCTACCTAGAGTGGAAGGAGTGGGAATGTTTAGACTTGGTTGACCATGTGGTTAGAAAAGTACAGAGTTGCATGGTACGTCTTTCTCTCTTTCCTCATTCATTTTACAGGCATTGGGAATTTCTCCAATCAACAGATTCCATGTATAGTTCCACTGTGTATTATACATATTGTTGTGCCCAACGGACAGCACCAATGTTATACGCCTCTACACTTATAAAGCTTCTACACTTATAAATATTTATAAGTGTGGGGGCATATAACATTTGTGCTGTCCGTTGGTCAGTCTGTACATAACACAAACCTTGTGTGTTGGACTTCTCAAAAACCATGGAGCAGGTTTTTTTTCAAACTTTCACAGATTAACAACTTTAATGTAAAGTTGACCGTAAAGAATGGAATTTTTGCTGCGACAATTTTTAGTGGAGTTATGGCCCTTTGTAACTTTTACTTTATACCCCAATGGGGGCACCCGTGTCAATGGACACATAGTTACATTTGTACTTGTATTCTCGTCATTGTTATTTTACAGAGAGATCCACAACGTCTAGCTAGAAGCTTAGAATGTGCTGGTAAACTAGATACCTGTAAGACAGGGGTACTCATTGATGTTGACTTGGTCATAAAAGAGGGTCAAAAGGTCAATGAAATAAGTGCCATCTGGTGAGATTTTAATTCTTTATACAAGTTTGGTGTATCGGTATGAATTAGAATTGACTTTACGCCAGATCAGAGATCGCTCCTCCTGGTTGTTTGTCGAAGGTTGCTTGGCAAAGGTTTTTAATTTAATCCATTGGATCATGTGATTATAATTAACTGTTAAAATTGATTTAAAGGGTATTGATTGACAACTTGCATAATGTCCAATGTTCATGATCTTACTTATTTAAACATACACCAGGTCCCAAAGCATCTCAAGTACAACTCATCCTAATATGAGATTTTGCTCAAATCTGAATTTGAAATGAATCTTAAGTTAAGCTCTTTAAATTTTACAGTAATAAACTAATAATAGTGCTTTTTGGTTCTTGATGCAAATTTTGAGTCTAATCTTCAGAGGTTATTTTCTAAGTTTGAGATGAGATTTAGCTCAAGTTGAGATGATGGGGTGCCTGATACACAGTTTGACTCAAGTCTTGGTTAGTTTTGGAAATAATTTTAAAAAATTGATAACTTAAAAAAATGGTAGAAGATATTTTTTTCAAAAGATAGTCAGTAGTTCTATGTTAATTGTTTTGGATGTGCTTTTGCAGGCGGGATGTGTTGGACAGTGAGGTGTCAAAGAATCGACACAGGGCTGCAAAGTTTGCTGTGTTGTACGTTGTTAGAATTTGTAAGTATTTTATGTCATAGAGTTTCATATTCATAGTGTAGAAGTCAGTTTAACATCATACATACATATGTGATGTTGATAGGTGTATTTATTGCATCCAGTTTCAGCTCGATACATACAATCTACTGTGTTTGACTGCAGATATATTATTTAGCTTCACTCCATATAGGACTTTGTTAAAATATTGTCCAGCTAAGGGTGATATACATACTGCACTAATAAGTTAATGAATAGGGAAAACAAAGGTGTGACATCACCACTGTGATATACTGTAAAATCATTTAATTTCATTGGGACAAAATTTCGTGGTTTTGGTAAAAAAGACAATTTCGTTGGCACTTGAATTCGTGGATTTTGCATTTCAGGTAACAAAACAAGGGTCAAAATCAATGTTCGTTGGGATTAAAGTTCGTGGTTGAAGTGAACCACGAAATCCACGAAATTTAATCCCCCACGAAAATTAATGATTTTACAGTATACTAAAAATAGTGTTATTATATTACCTTGAATAGACCATTTGTTTAAAAAAATTCTGTATTATTCAAACTTATTTATCAAAGTATATATAGAACAAGGATCCTAAATATTAAATAAACAAGAGAATAAAAATCTAAGATTCTCATCTATGACATCTGTTTAATAATAGTGTATCATATTATTTGTATTGCAGATCGAGAGCATGTTGTACATTTGTTTGAAAAATCCACAGATTTTATTGACTACACAAAGAAAAATGTCAGAAAGGTAATACTATATATTTGTTTCTGTTTAATAAATGAACATAGTGTTACAATGTAAAAGACAAGTGAAGTATATGATTGCTTCTTTCACAATTCTGAAAGTTTAGAGAATCTCGGCAGTAGTTTACAGTGATAAAGATGTATATACTTTACACATAGAGAGCTAAGTTTAGACTGACTTAAGTACACTCTCTTTACATACAGGTGAATAGCTGTACTACAGCATGCACTAGAGAGGTCACTTGAATGTGACCTCTTATGTTTTGTAGTCTGATCTAACTAACAGCATAAAGGAATTGAGCAAATGTTAGAATCTGATTTTTAATGAGATTGTTGCATGCAGGAAAGTTGTCAATTGCTTGTAGTTTGACAAGTTAGTGATTAATTCAAGAAAAAAACAGTAAGGTCAATTGACTTCAGTAGTTGACAGAAAAGTTGTGAAAAAACTGTGCTAAACCAATAAAATTTAGAAAATAAATAGTTTCTTGTTTGTTGAAAACTAATAGATAGGAAATGTAAGATTGTTTGGCGGTCAATATACCCTTATTTATAACAGAACATAAAGCTGGCTGAAGAGAGGAAAAAACAAGGGAATGAATATTTTAAATCTGAGAGATTCAATGAAGCATTGAAGTCATACACACAGGCGGCAGAGGAAGAGTAAGACAATATTTTCGATATACCGTAAAATTATTAATTTTTGTGGGGGATTAAATTTCGTGGTTCATCTTCTAACGCGAAATTAAACCCCATAGAACAATAATTTTGGCCCTTGTATTTATTACCTGAGGCCACAACAAATTGATCATGCATTCGTCGGGAGCGCCCGCTCCTGATTTTTCCAAAATGAAAAATAAATATTTAAATTTAAATTATTGCGCCCTCACCTGAGAAAACCACGCGCATGTGATTTTTTCCTACATGTTTTTTTATTATTTTGCCGCTAGCATCAATATTTACAAATTACGAAAAATATTACCAACTTGTTTATAATTTCGTCACTGTTACTGCAGAATATGTTCTGGGAAAGCGCGCTCTGCTGAGGATGTTAGTTACTCGATTAATTTTAGCAGTAAATTGTTGCACACAAAAATCGTGTAACTTTTACGATCATTCGAGCGTCTACAAGCGTCTGGTGAAATGATGATTCCTGTGAATATTCTGCCCTTTACAAAAAACACGCATAAGTGTATACACGTAGTAAAATGGGAAGAATTGCGATTGCGGAATGAACCAACAAGCGTATCTAGATATGTTTGCATTTATTATTATTACTAGTATTCCGTACTACCGACGAAATCATGAATTGTCACCCATTTTCGCGATAATGACGTCTCGTTTGTACATGGTCCGTGGTATGTGATATTAACAGTTTTATGCGTCCCGGACACGCAACGCACCTGTTAATAAGTTTCTTTACTGTATCCTACATAATTTCATCAGGGATTTTAAATACTGTACATAGAGAAACCTTCAGAAGGTCCTACTTTTTCATCAAAGAGTTCAAAAAATTTGATAAAACATAGTTTGCTCTAATTATTGCACCAAATGTTGTACTTTTCAGTCACTTGCTAAAACTCCAGCTAGATCTATTACAACTTGATATATCGCAGCTTTTATATGTAAGATTACATGCTGAAGTTCTCAACAACCGTCATAACATTTTACCACGGTGGTCGCGTGGTAAGATGCTAAACTCTTGATCGAGAGGTCCCGAGTTCAATTCTAGGCCGTGACACTTGGTCATTTTTAGAAACGCTTTTTAGTGTTTCCCAACCAGCTAGAGATGATCCTGGTTGGAAACCCAGAGGTAGTCTTGCGTGTATCGGTGCTTTAGACCGGGCACGTTAAAGAACCAAGGAATTTATTCGAAACGAGCTAGGGTATCGCACCCAGATTCTTTGTATCTCACCTCTGTCTCTAACATTTGCGATAATGCCCCAGAGTAGGCCCTGCAAATTACATGGAAGAAAGAAAGGACCTTGTATATCCCTAAGGGAAGTACGTGTGCTTGATGTTGGGCTAGATCCTATGACGGTAACCTTGCATAGCATTATGCATCGGTGCGCTACTCACAATGCTAAATAAATAGCCGTCTGAGCATGATGTATCACTACAAGAAAAAAACTGTACATGGTGATCATTGGAAAGCTGGATGCTTAGTTGATTTGAATCTTTAACCACTAGTCACTCAGTGCATTTGTGTTCATTATAATTTATATGTATGTGACAATGTCTGCTCACAATTACCTCAAGAATACCTGTATTCTGGTAAAATAATTTGATAAATCCTACACAACATAACAAGAAATGTATAACAATCATTTATTTGGCCTCATTTCTTATTAAAGCTATTGTAATAGACACTATTTCCTAAAAATGGGTGCATCAGAAATGAATAGGGCACTTTTGCTCCTTCTCGGGCTTTCAAAAATGGCATTTTTATTTCGCTCCTTCGCTCGCTCTCAATTACGGGTTTTTCAAAAATAAATATTTAAATTTATATTTCGCTCGCTCGCCCCTAATTTTTACCAAAAAAATCCGTAGAACCAAAAATTAATTTGGTGTGGCCTGAAATGCAAAATCCATTAGAAAATTTCAAATCGAAATGGTCTTTTTTACTAAAACCACATTTCGTCCCACGAAATTTCAGAAATTTCGCCTCACGAATTTCGTCCCATCGAAATTAAAAGATTTTGCAGTATTTAATATATATTGCAGTATTGTGATGGTATTATGTATTAGTTCTGGTTGGGAACAAGTAGAAAAATATATATTCAACTCAAGGTCTCTGGCATTCATTCAATTGACATTGTTTTCCACTACTCTGGGAACAAAACCTAATGTTGTAAGAATTTTAGTGGTGTTTTGATTGAAATTGGGATAAATCCAGATTTCATGTCCTTAGACATGAATAAGTAATGACAGGATGACTTCACCGTGTCTGAAAATGTTTAACTTTTGCCAACTGTTTATTTCAGTTTATTTCATCACGTATATTATGGAAACAGAGCCCAGGCTTATATATCTGTTAAGAAATACATGTAAGTAGACTAAGTACTCACACTTTTGTTCAGAATTATTTTATTATTTTCTTTTGAGTATATGAGCCAGTTATGTAACAATGATAACCCAATTACGGTTCTATTTTACCAGTATAATTATTAGTCCTCCTTTTGTCAATAAGATATGTTTTGCAGGGTCTTACTAATATGAAATAATTAAGAAAGTCTAAACTTTTCTACAAAAAGAACAAAAGTTGTGGCCGTTAGAAATTTTATAAGCTTGATTTCAACAATAAATAATGTTTAAAACAGACTTGTGTTGTAATGATGTGTGCTTAGATCTCTTGGAACAGATTTGCCACTTAATTTGAATTTCACGGAAGGACTTTATGCCTCAGCTGACCTATGTGTCTTTTGATTGAAAAATGTCTTGTTATTAATCAATGTTTAAGTATACATGAACACTCACTTTCATTTACAGGGAAGCATTAGCCGATGGTAGAAGAGCGATCACAATCAAACCAGATTTTGCTAAAGTAAGTCATTGATTATCCACTAACAGGGTTGCCACGGACACTGGAAAACATGGAAATTGCTTAAAACTTTATTCAAGTTCAAAAATTGACAAAAATCAGGGAATTTAACAAAAAATTGGAGGAAAAATTGGTTACTGCAGCTAAGGCAATAAGTTTTGTGGTAAAGGTTTGGCTAGGTGTGAGGCCAAATTATCAGCTGTGAGTTTCAAATGATTCCAATAATCAGGAAAAATCAGGGAATTTCATTCCTCATTCTCTGTGACTACCTTGTATACATGAATTAATGGGGGTTCTGAATCAATTGAGCCACCAATAAGTAGTGTACATATTTAATGGAACTCGCCAAATACATTTTTAGGCCTTTCCTTAAAAATCAAAACCATACATTGATGTTGATTGGTTCAGGATGACGTAACGTAAGCCAATCCATGCCTTGAATCGACCCGTGACGTCAGTATAATACAAACGTCGGCATGACGTCGCGCGCATTGTAATGCTAAATTTTGAATGAAGTCTATGTAGTGTACATCAGCGTTTTGAACGTTAACGCGCCTTCTCTAAGGTTATGTGATAAATAGAATCTTACATTCGTGCCCATTACATACAAGTTTTATTAAACTCGTCGACAAAAACAATATGACACTCGGCAAAGCCTCGTGTCATATTGTTTTGTCCACTCGTTTAATAAAACTTGTATGTTATGAGCACTCATGCAAGATCCTCTATGTAACTTTATATAAATACCTTGGATTGTATAATTATGTTTGTAGGGTCACTACAGATATGCTTTAGCATTTCATGGCTTGGGTCAGCTGGAGAAAGCTATCAAGGTGAACAAAAATGGACAACTATTATGTAAGAAATCTTCAGTACAAGATTATCAAACCGTTAAAGAACTGGAAAATCAGGGACACACATATATTGAAGGTAAATCATAAGTATTAAATAGTGTAAAATCATTACTCTTTAAAGAGTTGAATTTTTGTTGATTTCTTTGTTGATCTTTACCATGAACTACAATCCCCATAATTAATCACCATATAAAATACAGACATGTTTTGTTACCCATGCATTAGCAACCCCTCAAAAATGCTTATTTATCAAAATGCACTATAAAAGTTAATACCCATGAAAACATGTGATTTTACAGTAAACCATTCTTGCTTTAAAAATTCAAAACTTACCAAATTCTTGCGTATTTATGTTTAAACTGTTAATAATATTTTTGTTGAAGCTAATTATTGATTCTGATGTTGCCATGACTTCATAACTGCTGTAATTTGAAAATAATTGACTTCATGTTGTGTTATATTTTACAGAACGGGGTACTAGGAGTAAAAGTCACAAATTAACTGACATACCCAAAGAATTGAATGAAAGACTGAATTCTATGAATGATCCTTACAGGTAATTGAGTTGTCCTATGTCAAAGTTGTTTAGATGGTTTCAGTTCATTGCATAACTAGATCATTGGAGCTAGATATACTTCAAAATTTATCATATGATATAAAACTACTATGCCTACATTATTTAATTTTTGCATAGATCATGTTGAAGGCCTTTACTTGTTCATCTTATGCCCCACGCTCAGATCTCATAAAGCATCTCAATCTGAGCAAGATCTCATCTCAAGTATTGGAATGCTTCTTAATGTTAATATCCATGCAAGACTAGACTTAAAATTAGCATCACTAAACACAAATGGTATTCTGAGTTCATTTTAGTAAAATTTCAAGAGCTGGAACATCAGACTTGTCTCTTATAGCGACGCTGATTTTAGCGAAATCTCAACTTAAGCTGAGATTTCTACACAAGATGCTTCGGGAGATCGGGGTCTGATCAATAATGTCAAAACTTAGATATATCCGGGAAAATGTGTCAAGTCTGACAACAAATATGCACATCAGTTATCATAAATAGTTCCATTTGATTTTGTGGGATGGGAATAATTTATTTGACTCCTGCTCCTAGAGAAAAGTGAAAATTATGAAAATACCATGTTTCTACTTACAGGACAAATGGAAATATTCACCATTCAAGCGATGCAGATTCTGATGTAAGTATTTTAACTTGTTTTATCTTGTATGTAAGGTGCCTTTATTTTTCTGTTTTAACCATTTCTATCAGATAGGCTAAGTTGGACTGCTAACTTTTTTTTATAAAGGTCCTTACAATTACTGTGGCCATAAACAGCTTACAAGAATTTTCCACACAGAGACAAATTTTACTCTGTAAATATCAACATTATTGTCATAGTTCACATCAGTTAGCATATGAATATTCTTGTTAAAGGTCACACCGAATCAAATATCAGTGTTGATATTACTGACAAAGTTCACAGTTAATCAAATATCAATAACCATACAGGTATCCATATACATTTGTACTTGTGCATGTTTTTATGGTGAAAACAGTGCCTTTTGATGTACATTTGAATTTAGATATATTAGCCAACAGGCTTCAACATGTGTATACAAAATTTGAGAAACCATGCTGAAATTAACTGGTGAATGATTGCAATGTGCCTCTGAAGCTCAGTGGTTAGTGCACTTGTCGTCTAGGCATATAGTCTGGCAACCTGGGTTCAAATGAGGGTTAAGGCACATATATATGCCTGTCATAGTTTAGCAGAAAGCAGATAAAGGCTACATTAGTTATTCTGTTTTGTACTGGATTGTAACTTAATAATTTCAACAAAATATACTTATATATGTCTCTGATTCGGATCTTATTCACTGACATGCCCATTGACTCCATTAAAAAAGTGTGCATTATTTCTCTCTAAGCTGTCACTTATGTAAGCTGTAAAGCTGTTCGAAGAAAACATTTACTAACCATTGATTGGTCAATTAACTTAAACTATTTCAGATTGTAACTACAGCTTCGCCTCAGACAATTTCTTGTTTGTCCTTACCTATAGCCTTTGTAAAAAGACACTTTTGATAAAAATCTAGTACTGTATCTATCACATATAGTATGCTTCATACTGATAAACCATATATCAATGGTCTAAATGTTAACCTACATGCTACTTTGAAGATCAGTTAACCCAATTATAGGGTTATTATAGTCCTACATATGGAGTCAAGTCTAAAACTCAGAATGACTTTATATATGGTGAATTGGGAAGAACGAACTTGCAAAACAAAAGAATGTTTCATATTATAAAGTTTTGGTTTAAAATCTTAGAAGCAAATGAACGTAAATTAATCAAAGTCATATACAGTGGAACTCGGTTATAACGAAATCCTTGGGACCTTGAGAATTGTTACGCTATATCCGATTTTCGCTATATCAGTACAACGAAATTTCGTTATATGTGTACGGATATAACGGTTTTCGTTATACACCATCCCCATGTATACATGTATAGCCTGTCGTGGAACAAAGTTATGTTGTACTCAACACAAACATACAGGTTGAACAGTATTTTAATATGAAATACATATCGCGTATAGTTACTGTGTACATGTAATATTATGTTGATTAACAGTATTAATAAACACACTATTATGATTAAGTTTCAACAGAAACTAGTGTATCTAGTTTTTACGTACAAAAAGTCACTTATTTTCATTAGCTTTGATCCAATTGAGTGTGTTTTTTTCTGTTCCACGACATTGAGCGATGAGAAAACATGTCCTTCTACGTGAATGAATTACACACACAATAATGAAAGTGTAACTATGATCCCCATCGTGTAAGTTTTAATATATTCAGGAGTTTATTATATCATTAAAGGGTAATGTTGAGTTGATTTGTTATTTAAGTTCATTATATTGTGAAAGTTGCTCTACTGTGATGAATAAATGTAACAGTTATGCAAAGGATTATACTAATAGGTAAGATATATCGCAAATTTGTATGCCAACGGCGCAAACACTTAACACCTTATTAAGATTGTTTGCACAAACACATCGCTCGGTTACACCTAGTCACAACATTTTAATTGTCTTTGTTATAACCGATCATGAATACACACAAAATACTGTATCGGGACCTAGAAATCATTACGCTATAACCGATTGTTCATTATATCCGATTACGTTATAAGCGAGTGGTGTTACAGTTAAATAAAGAAGGGACTCGGTCGGGGATTTTTTTTTGTTACGCTATAACCGAGTTTTCGTTATAAGCGAGTTCGCTATAAGTGAGTTCCACTGTACAATGTTCTATTAAATGATATTGAGCAGGCGCCAAACACAGTTAACTGAGTTTCGTTATTGCGAAACTTACTCAATTCACTTGGTTTTCATGACGTATGGCTATCACAGGGTGTAGGCAATGTTAATATATTCCTAAATTTAGCCAAACAAAGACTGACAGATAATTTTATACAAAACTGGAACAGCAGAATATTGGATTCCACAAGGAGTAGATTTTATAGAAACTTTACCACCTTTGGTTTAAAGCCATATTTGAGCAAAATTAATATAAAAAAATTCAGAATTGCTTTAACACAATTAAGGGTTTCATCACATAGACTAAATATTGAAACAGGCAGGTGGAAACAACCAGCTGTACCTTTAAATGAAAGAATTTGTACAATATGTAACACGCTAGAAGACGAGCAACACTTCCTTTTCGAATGTATTTTGTATAAAGATTTAAGAAAAAAGTATTTTGTATCATATTTTCACAGAAATCCTAGTGTTTACAAAACAATAGAACTATTTAACACTGAACGTGTAAGTACACAAAGAAATCTTGCAATGTTTGTCTACCATGCTTTTAAACTAAGAGACAGCTTGTTACACATCAACTAAGATAATACCCAATATGGACCTTTATTTATTTATTGTTACTTACTAACATGATTGATATGTTGTCTTTGAAGTATTTGAACTTTTTGAATTATAAAAAGGGAGGTAATTAGAAAACACATGCAACCTACTTGTTTTATTCATTTTGTTTTCATAATTAATGAAGGAAACTTAATTATTTACCTTCATACTACCTACCATCCTTTATTATTTCTTATTATAGTTATGTTGTTTGTTCATGGGTCATTTATGACCTAAACAATCGTATAGAAACACATGTAAAAATTATTTTGAATAAACTTGTAAACTTGTAAAAACTTGTATGATTTTTTCAGAAATAATTTTCTTGAAACCGCCAAAATATGGAAAAAACATGCTTTTTAAAGGATAAAACCCCTACCCTTTAAAATTCGGGTTTTAAGGGGTTTTAAAGGGGCATTTTATGTGCCAACCATGTATACCATATTGCTAGCATACATGAAGTTTTTTATTATTTCAGACGTCAAGCTCTACAGATCCTAAAAAAGCAAAGAGTAGGGTAAGAAGAATACTTAAGTTTTACTTACATGTTTCGTTGCTTACCATGTCTACTGATTAATTTGTTGACAATTTTGGCTGTTGGTTTGGCAAGCCAGCAAGTAGGCGGGCAGGCATCATTTGTGTATAGCATGTAACTGATCAAATGTTTCATTGATAGTCATTGAATTGTGCAGGAATGAATGTCTGCATGTGAAGTTGTTCAACATCGTTTGTATAACAACACAAACATTTTCTTATAACAATAGATTTTTGCATTTAATTTTTTTGGTCTCAATGTATCGTATATCGCTAGCTTAGAATGAGACGGTTGTAAGTACGAAATTGATATTTTGAGAAAACAAGAGAATTACTCTGTAGTTAGTAGTTACGACCTTCTCATTTTAAGGCAGCGGCATGTGTGTGACTGTGTGTTAAGGCAGTGGGGCAGAGTGGGATATGTACTCATATTTGTTTGTTAAGAGAACAACTGTCTCTTGTATGATATGTGGCAAAAGCTTTCCAACAGACATAAACCAATCACATGATAGATCAGTAAATTCAGCATGTTTGTCGCATGTATTTTCTAAACTGTTTTTTCTAGTGGTCAGCAAAAGTTTATCAGCAAGCCAGGTTGTGTATCTGGGTTCTGCTGGACCTAAGCTTCTACTAAGTTATGCCTTGCCAGGTTTTCATGGAATGTGCATGCTTCTCATTTTGTCATTGAATCATACCATTAGTCTCATATTTTTGTCAATCTTATCTCATATTATATGTTTATATTTGAACAATAGTTGAATTAATTTTAGCCGATCTGACAGATTATTCTTCATAAGAATTACATGTATTTTGCAGAGGAAAAATAAGAGTAAAACAGGTGTTGCTACATCCAAGAATCAGAAGGTATAATACTTGTTAAATGTTTTTACAGTATGTTTAATTTTGTACTAATATACTGTTTGTGTAGGTATTGTTATGAAAACTGAAGTCCATACAAAATCATGTTTTGTAGGTTATCATGTAGACTAGAAATTCATACATCAGCTTAACAAGTTAGATCCATAAATTTGCGAAAGAATGATCACTCAAATACAAGGTTTTACAATAGTAAAGCTTTGGGAATTTGACTTGATCCTGACCTTTATACATTAATATATTACAAGGTTCTTGCATCGGATACATCAACTTCCGCAAGCAAATCATGCAATTATGAATATTGGTCCTCTACATTTGTGTTTGTAAGGAACATTTAGGGGCTTTTTGATCCTCCTCGCTTTTGAAATTCAAAATATACAATGGGAAAATAAATATAGACAATGTATCAGCCATTAATTTATGCTACCGATAATTACAGGGTCAGGATCATGTCAAATTCTCTGGTCTATTCTCATTTGCTAATATTTATGAAAACTGTTTTCAGACTGAGGAGAAGAACAGACCTACACAATCACAACAGTTACAGTCAGAGAGGATTGACTTTCAGACATTCTCTGTAAATGGTTCCGAGGCATATCTCGCTCAGATATACAAGAAGTCTATGTCCAACTTTCAGCTAGCTCTAGATGTTATCAATATGCATGATAAACCAGAAGAGGTAAGGCTTCAGGTCAATATTTACTGTAAAACCATAGTCCATAGTGTGTCATTCATTATGCAGTCAGTATATAGACTTATACAGTCGAACTTCGATTACTCGAACTACCTTCGGGCCGGGAAAATAGTTCGAGCCATCTACCGGATCTAGGCATCGGGGATACGAGTGTATATGCACTGCATATGTATAAGTTGGTATGTGTACCTGTCAATCGTGTGTAATTGTCGTATTTTGAGTGTGTGTTCGTATAACATATTTAATGCATATTTAATGCAGTTCGACTGTAGTATATATATGCCCAGACAACCCAAAGCCACACAGTTACTGCGGCAGTGCATAGCCACCCATGCAAGAGTCAGACATAGAACAAACCATCCACCCCCACACCCCCCAAATGGATATTTCAAGCAATTCTATACACTGATTTCGCTATGAATGACATATTGTTGACAAAGGCAGCCACCTTAAGACACCTTCGGGAGATTTTAACTGTTATTTTTGGTGGCCTTCATGCAGTAGTAAAATTATGAATAAATCTGTGAAATAAAATTAATGAGAGTGTCTAACTGTTCACCATGTGTTCATGTTTTGTTGTGTGTAACATGTACATGTTTTATCTTCTAGGTGTTCCATGTAGATGAGGTGGATATACTGACATTGAAGTATGCATTCAGTGTGGCTGCTATAGGTACAAATAGTTACAAGGTGAGTGCTGGATATTTTATACATAGAGGATCTATCACGATTTGTCAGTTGGTATAACTATATCAATTGAAACCTGATAGATTCATTTTTCAAATGACACTAAAAAACGCAACATATGATTCGCTTTATTGGAAAAATACGCCCATGTAGTATAAAGTTATATCACACGTGTGTAGTATAAGAATTTACTAAGTTGCTATACTATCCTGGATACAAGGAAAGTCATGTGATGCATACATGTACAGTAGAACCCCGCTATTAAGACCACCATCCGTTCTTTTTAAAAGTGGTCTCAATAGCGGGGTGGTCTCATTAGCGGGATAGACCACTCAGAGTAACTATCAGTTGGATATTTATGTCCGTAAATCATAATAATAAAGTATAAATGTGTTGTGTTTAGTCTTTTGTTTTTTAATATTCTGTTGTTTTAATAAATAATATTTATAAAGATATAAACTGTATGATAAACCATGTGAATAAATAATTTCATTTATACCATTTGGATGGATGCCGATTGAAATCAACATGTTATACTTAAAGTATGTTGTGTTGTTTGAAAGAGTCAATATGAATAATGTTCGAAATTAGTGCTATCCGAATCATACTCAACTTGATTTGATGCACAATTATTCTACAATGGCTAAATGACTTGTATACTCGTAGCTTATTTCAGGTGAACATAATTAAACAATTTATAATCAAATCACCTAGAATTAACCCTCAAGCACGCTGAATTAGGTTTCATTCATTTTCTTCACTCATCTTTTTGTTCCCATCTCGTGAGCGGTCCTAAATAATTAGTCCGTGCCAATGGCCGACATTATGTACAAATAAACAATTAAAAGTTCTGTATTAGGGCAATTTAAAGATTTTCACAGCATCTTTTAGACTTTAAATCTCCCTCTGAATGGATTATCATTTCCCTAATGTACTGACAGAGGTGGTGATAATACAATGGTGTCATTTTTGGTTAATATACAGAGGTGTTGACAGTTTGTTAATGTAAATAATGACAGGTGTTTTCAGAGGTGTGATCACAACTGGTCGTAATTTCGGGGTTCAAAACTGTACAAATTGACCATTTGGTTGGCAAACAGTGGTCGCATTACGGAATAGCGGGGTGGTCGTAATTTCGGGACTAACGACCATTAGACAAAGAAGGAAAAATCTGTTCTTTAAAAAAATGCCCGTATTAGTGGGGTGGTCGTAATTTCGGGGTGGTCGTAAGGTGGGGTTCTACTGTATTGTGTATAACATTTTGCTTGATCATATTTGAAGCTCCAAAGTATCGACAATAATAACTTTAAAACTTACAAAAGTCAATAATCATGCAGAGCTTGCAATTTGCATGAAGATCTTTTTATGCCCCTGCATCTACTAATGTGGAGGCATATAGCGATTCACATGTCCGTTTGTTTGTTTGTTTGACTGTTACAAAATGATAAAACTCAAATATTTTTATATTTTTTAAGTGCATTGCTTTCTAACTTGACAACTTAAATTGTTTACCATCATAATCACATTACATTATCAAAGCTATGCAACACTGTCAAACATTTCAACAGAAGTATGGCCCCTGAGACCCGGAATGACTTAGTTATTTGTTATGGACATGCTTCCACCTGGACAAAAGCATTTTCATACTGAACGCAGTCTTCTTTGTACCTATTATATTCTGCTGTTTCTGTTGAATGCCATCTTCCCTTCAGAAATGTTAACATCTTTTAACTGAAGTCTATACCTGGAAATACCAGAATATTGGAGTTTCCCCAAGGAGACTTGAATGTAGGTTAACTGTTTCATCAGGATGTTGAAATGTCCAAGGATGGTCGAACAGCCAAAAACAGCCCTCGAAAATTGGTAACTTAACTTTTATCATTGATTATATGTTGCAGAATATTATGGAGGGTATAGATAAACTGGAGGAAATCAAGGACTATATAGAGAAGCATGATTACATCAAGTTTCCAGTCGTCTACTATGGTTTAGGCAAGGCCTATGTTTGTCTCAACAGGTAATTGCTTCATTACAGTCACAATCTCAGCTGTTATCGGTAAAAATGATAATGTTAACCAAGAAATTATTTCATGTAATTTAATTTTGAGATTACTAAAATTCACTAAATTAAGTAGCTGCGAAAGTTTTCCAAACATTATTATGGACATTGCGGGAGACAGTGAAAATTTGTAATCAATATTCCTATTTCTCAGTGACCATTGATTGGATTTCAACAAAACTTAGCTTGATTTATCAGTACCAAGTCATGTTGTGCATTTTGTCAGCACATAACTGTGGGATTAATTTTTAACCAAATTTTTCAATGATTTTGGCGAATAGGCGTCTACTTAGCATTGGATAACTTTAGTTAGGAATGAGATATCATTATCAAACTGCTGTGTAGGAAGCTCATGTGAAATGCCTGCTTGGGATTGAAAATGGGACCAGTGTGGTCAAAGTCAAGGTCTCCATTACTAAAATAGAATGGTGAAACTCGGCTGCCATGAAAATCTGATTTTCGTGCTATTTCCGCGTATTGTCATTGGGTTTTTTCCACTTATAATTTTGTCCATGCTATTGTTTATACTTGTAGATTTCCTGATGCTATTGAGCCATTACAGAATGGATACCAGATTGCTAGTAGTGTGTCCTATACCAAGTTATCCTGGCCTGGTATCAACCAACTCATCAAGGAAACAGATCCTAAAGTTCTACAGGTACGCTATTTTGAGAAAACAAGAAAAAACTGTCTGAATACTGTGACCGTGGCAGAGTGGTTAGAACTGAGTTATAACTGATGAGGCCAGTTGGTGAGCAACAGCTAGTTAAAAATGATTACTGTAGGCCCATTTCTGCCAGGCGCCCGGCAATATGAGAAGGAATTCGGTAAGTACTGTGCGCATGAAAGATAGGTGTCTCATAATGGCTGGCCGGTGACACTATAATAATTAAACACTTTACTTACCGCCTCCTCAATGGCCTGAGGTAGAGCGTTCGCTTCGAGCGCGGGAGGTCTTTGGTTTGATCCCAGGCTGTGTCATACCCAAGACGAATTAAAAATGGTACAAGAATTCCATTGCTAGACACTCGGCATATAAGGAAAGCTGGCTTCTCTTTTCTCATACCCTCGTGGCGATGGATAACATCAGTATTTGAGGTATTGAGAGTGATTGATATAAGTTGGAAAAACTTGTTCCAAAATCGACCTTAGATAAATTTGTTTAAACTAACACTTAATCTTTCCCATGTATTACAGGAGAATCTGAAGGAGTTATTACAGTTATGTAAATTTCCACCCACCCCTGATGCTGTATGTAGGAATCATACTGATACATCCGATTCTCGTACCGTCATCTATCTCTCAGATCCTGACTTTAAGGTAAATCAGATATTTTTAGCTCACCTGAGCACAAAGTGCTCAAGGTGAGCTATTGTGATCGCCCAATGTCCGTCGTACGTCGTCAACATTTTGACTTGTAAGCACTGTAGAGGTCACAGTTTTCATTAAATCTTAATGAAACTTGATCACAGTGTTTGTCTCTATAAAATCTAGGCCAAGTTCGCAACTGGGTCATGTGGGGTCAAAAACTAGGTCACTAGGTCAAATCTTAGGAAAACCTTGTGTACACCCTAGAGGTCACCAGTTTGTTCCAATCTTCATGAAACTTGGTCAGAATGTTGTTCTCCATAAAATCTAGGGCAAGTCTAAAAATGGGTCATGCAGGGTCAAAAACTAGGTCACTAGGTCAAATCTTATTAAAACCTTGTGTACACCCTAGAGGTCACCAATTTGATCCAATCTTCATGAAACTTGGTCAGAATGTTGTTCTCCATGAAATCTAGGCCAAGTTCAAAACTGGGTCATGCAGGGTCAAAAACTAGGTCACTAGGTCAAATCTTATTAAAACCTTGTGTACACCCTAGAGGTCACCAATTTGATCCAATCTTCATGAAACTTGGTCAGAATGTTGTTCTCTATGAAATCTAGGCCAAGTTTAAAGCTGGGTCATGCCGGGTCAAAAACTAGGTCACTAGGTCAAATCTTAGAAAAACCTTGTGTACACTCTAGAGGTCACAGTTTTGGTCTAATCTTCATAAAACTTGGTCAGAATGTTGTTCTCCATGAAATCTAGACCAAGTTCGAAACTGGGTCATGTGGGGTCAAAAACTAGGTCACAAGGTCAAATCTAAGAAAAACCTAATGTTCACACCAGAGGTCGCAATTTTGATTGTACTTTCATGGAACTTGGTCAGAATGTTGTTCTCTATGGAATCTAGGCCAAATTCAAAACTGGGTCACGTGGGGTCAAAAACTAGGTCACTAGGTCAAATCTTATTAAAACCTTGTGTACACCCTAGAGGTCACCAATTTGATCCAATCTTCATGAAACTTGGTCAGAATGTTGTTCTCTATGAAATCTAGACCAAGTTTAAAGCTGGGTCATGCCGGGTCAAAAACTAGGTCACTAGGTCAAATCTTAGAAAAACCTTGTGTACACTCTAGAGGTCACCGTTTTGGTCTAATCTTCATAAAACTTGGTCAGAATGTTGTTCTCCATGAAATCTAGACCAAGTTCGAAACTGGGTCATGTGGGGTCAAAAACTAGGTCACAAGGTCAAATCTAAGAAAAACCTAATGTTCACACCAGAGGTCGCAATTTTGATTGTACTTTCATGAAACTTGGTCAGAATGTTGTTCTCTATGGAATCTAGGCCAAATTCAAAACTGGGTCACGTGGGGTCAAAAACTAGGTCACTATGTCAAAATTTAAAAAAAAAACCTTGTGTTCACCCCAGAGGTCGTGGTTTTGATCCAATAATTATGAAACTTAATCAGAATGTTGTTCTCTATGAAATCTAGGCCAAGTTTTAAACTGGGTCATGTGGGTCGAAAAACTAGGTCACTAGGTCAAATCTTAGAAAAACCTAGTGTTCACACCAGAGGTCATAATTTTGATCCAATCTTCATGAAACTTGGTCAGAATGTTGTTCTCTATGAAATCTAGGCCAAGTGCAAAACTGGGTCATGTTGGGTCAAAAACTAGGTTACTAGGTCAAATGCTTAGAAATTGTGTTCACTCCAGGGGTCACTATTTTGATCCAATCTTCATGAAATATGGTCAGAATGTAGGTTGTACTGATACCTAGGCCATTGTGCAACAGGTGAGCGACCTAGGGCCTTTCAGGCCCTCTTGTTTCAGTTTAATATATACATTTTATTTCCTAAGAAATTGGATTGGGCAACAGGTTGAGCCTATATTTGCCGTCTCCTACTGTAAATCAGCTGGTATTTATTTACTAAACCAAGTGCTATGGAGCCCCTTCATTCAATTTAATATAGAAGGCATGAATTTCCTCCCATGGAAAGTGCTATGCTGCTCTTAGCTAAGGAAAAAAACATGTGATGAACAATTTGATCCCACTTTATGGTTATACTAAAGTTGTATTAATATTTAATGAAACAGAAACTTCCTCTAGAAATTATGTTACAAACAGTACCAGTAGATACCTCCTATTAATTGTGGTCTTCTTAGTGATTGTCCGTCCGTTCTTTACAAAATGTTGAACGAAACTTTCGAGTTGATTGACTTAGCTAGTTATTATGGACAAGTCTTCCATGGAGGCATAAGAGTTTACTGAACACAGTCTTGTTTTAAAGATGAAAAGAAACCATATGCATTTATTGTGAGTGGTGCAAAGAAGACGTAAGCAATGTTGTCTATATTTGATAGAATGTATGCAATAATTACAGGGTTACGTGAAGTTGGTATGTCAGATGGATTGTGTAATAACTCTACATCAAACATGTTTCAAGATGCATAAAGCTGATCACAACAAACAGGGTGACAAGGTATTGTACAAAGATATATGCATATTTAATGATAAACCAATTAATCGATTATAATCGATAGTCAGTCGAAAGTGCCCCGAAACCAAGCAATCGATTCCTGTTTTGGAATTCCGATTAATCGACCTTTTCGGGAATTTTCGGAAATTTCAGGTTATTTCCGTAGTTGATAGTTTCGTATTTTGAAAAATCACCTAAATACTTGAAAATATTAATTTTTACATCTTTAAAAATTGAAATAAGATATGAAACAATTTTATGTTACCGATAATATACTCGGGTAAAGCGCTTATCTTCTGTTTGCTAGTTTTTAATGTACGTTGCTGTGTCTGCAAAATTCAAGGTCAAACCAAAATTTATTTAGTCCCAGGGTTCTCTGTAGGATTTTAAAGTTGGAGTCCCAGGACTCCTTTTTGCATCAGGGTTCTCGGTTATCATGTTATGGTGTTATTATAAAATTTATTTTATACACAGTACCGTTAAATGAAATTATATATTTTGCAATGGTCTGTGTGACATGTCATGTCAAGTACGTTAAGTCATTCCATGCGTCAAGCTTGAAAGTTGTTTACATTTTCCTTGGCATTGACTGATAAAATAAATAAAAACAAGTAACTAACAACAATCTTTGTTTTAATTTTATGTATTTCTTTCCAGCTGCATGACGTATAGATGACTGTAAAAGAATCATATATCCTTCTGTATTTAACAAAGCTAAAACCCGATTATATAATCGATAATCAGTTGGTTTTATAAAACCGATAATCGATTATGAAATTCTGGCCGATTCCTAACACTATGCATATTTATATAACTAGTATAGGGGTCATACAAATTCCCGAATAGTCCATAAATGCGGCACAAGAAAGAATGATTGTTTTCTGCATATAATAAAAGTTATGTGATGAAAAAATGCGATAAAACTATGTTTGAAACCTTTTTATGGTGTAGGGAGGTGTGCTCATGGCAACCGAAACAGACTTGTGTATTGTTTTCAGAATTGGGCATTTTGCCTCAGTAGGACCCCTGATTGATGACAACAAATAATAATTGTATTGCAAACGTGTAGTTGATATGATATTCTCAAAAGGTAGAATAGGTACCATGGAAGTTTAATTTAGGTACATTTAAGTTTAAATATTCCAGTATTTAGTCTTAATACAGTTACGAGTTAGATGAATTTTGATGGAGTTGTAGCTTTTTTTTGAAAAACATACACATTGGTGTTGAAAACACTTATTTCTGTTGTGAATAATTGAATGATTTATCAATCAATGCTTTAATTTACAGGAAATGTTAGATACCATGTGCCCCACACCAGATTGTATAGGTGCTATAGTTAAACTGATTGTGGTCAGAGGGGACAGTCTCACTAAAACTGTAAGTTATGTTGTTTGTATGCGTCATATAACTATCAACTTTAACAATACCGTAAAATCATTTCATTTCCACGTGGTTATGATAAAAATATCCATTTCTATGGGAAGTAAATTTGTGGATTATGCATTTCAGGTTCGAAATTGTTGTTCTTTGGGATTTGATTTTGTTGTTGAAGGTGAACCATGAAATACACAAAATTTAATCCCTGTCAAAAATTATTGATTTTACATTATCTTGTAAGCTTTAACATGTGTGAAATACCTTGTCATATAACTTTCAACTTTAACTGTCTTCTGTGATAACTATGTGAAATATGTCATAACCTAAATCTATTTGACTGTTCCCTTTAAAAAAAGAACAATTCAATATAATTTATGCATTATGTAGCTTTATGTGACTTATGTTATATATTGTCTAGTCTTGATTTGCCTTATTGTTAAAAAGTTGCCTGAATTGAATTAAAATTTGGGTAAAATGGCTGCCAACCTTTCGGTCACACAGGTAAATGTGATTTTTTGCTCAAGTTTTCAAAAAGAACAAAAGTTGAGATATTGTCTTGACAGGATCATGGGCGCCTGCCTGTGCATTATTAAGTTTATTGTCAGAGCCATTTTCTCAAAGACTATCAAAGGTATCCAACTTAGCGTAGTTATTCACCATCACATGAGGAGTCCATATTGACAAAGCTGATAACCCAGTAGCCTATATTTGCTGAGTTATCTGGCCTTGTTATGTTACTATCAAGACGAGAAAGTGTAGTGTCCAGTACTCTAAGCCTGTGCTCTTGTTCTATTATTTCACTAAAAGTCAATGATTTCTATTTTTGTTTTTAATTCGTATTATTCTCGTTTTCTAGTATGAATCTGAGAGATTTTGTAATCTCAAAGAAACGGTGAAGAAACCTGTGGAAAAACAAAGGACAACAAAGTGAGTTATATTATGTATTATTGTTGTTGTAGTAGTAGTATGTTGTTGTTGTAATAATGTTGTTGTTAGTATAAATGACAGTTTCAGTATTCTTAAAACACTGTATACTCATTAAGTTAACAGTTAATTTTCAAGGGCCGTTTTCAGCAGTTTAACCACCCTTTGTCATTTAAACTTTCCTTGGTCATTGGCTACCTAAGGAAATCTGCGTTTGAGTCTCCCTGGGAGTCTCCCTGGGGAGACTATTTCTCTGATGGTGGATGTGCAGCCAACATCAATCTGTTGCCCCCCAGGAAAAGACACTGCCTTCACAGGTACCAATTAGCTAGTGGTCCAGACAGGGTAGAACCAGGTGGACCTCCGATTCTGAAGCATGCACCCTACCTCTTGGTCACCGCTCACCACATAGCACTGAGGTATCAAGCAAATGAACATTTCTACCCAGGCAAACAAATTTTGAGTGAAGATTTTAATATGAGGTACCTTAAAGTGTTAGAGCTATATCGGAAAATATTTTTTCAAAAAGTTTCATAAACTGAAAACAATTATGCTTTTATAACCATTAGATCATTTTTCACTTCAATTTTAACAGAAATTCTCTCTGTAATTAATTGAACATGCGGACTGTCCATTTTCAAACGAAAGTGTTCTAGAACACCCTATGAAACTATAAGAATCGAAAAAAAAAAAGTACAAAGAACCCATCCAAAGTTTTAATTTGCAATTAAGGTAGTCTAGTATCGTTAGAATATAGCTCTATACACTTTAAGTCTAAAATTTGATCTGTTACTTTACAAACTGCCTCTGATTTGACCGGCCTGATCACCACAATGGTATGATACTCTAGATCTTGGTTCAATCATGTTCTGCAGTAACACGGGACTCATGGGCCGGTATTTATAAAGCAGCTTAGGTAAAAACTTACATATTTTGACTTAAGTTAAGAGATTGAGCTGCCCATATTCCACAAGAAATGAAAAATAGTCCATGTTTTCTGCATGATTATTGCAGCTCTTTACATAATGCTTCTAAACAATGTAAATAATTGTTGATATTAGTTTTTCTGTTTAGCTGATACAATTAAGAAAAAAATGAGATTTTAAGAACATTCTAAGTTTTCACTTAAGATGCTTTATAAATACTGGCCCTGATAATCACCAATATTTGGAATATTTTACTCTGTAAATGGTGTGAAGATTGTTCAAACTTAACCCTTGAAATCTCATTTTAGACTCAAAGTTTCAAAAAAAATGTTGCTACTGTTGCGACTTGATACTGTAAAATCATTTAATTTCGTTGGGACGAAATTTCGTGGTTTTGGTAAAAAAGACAACTTCGTTGGGACTTGAATTCGTGGATTTTAAATTTCAAGTAATAAAACAAGGGTCAAAATCAATGTTCGTTGGGATTAAAGTTTGTGGTTGATGTGAACCACGAAATCCACGAAATTTAAACTCCACGAAAATTAATGATTTTACAGTAGTCTGTGTTGGTTAGGTTTAAAAAACTTTATTGTCTGAGTCATTTTCTCATAAGACTATCAAAGGTATCCACTTGAAACTCATTTTTCACAATCACATGGGAAGTCCATAATGATAAAGCTGTTAACCCGGTGACTTATATTTATGGAGTTATCTGCCCTTGTTATAACATTGGATAACAGATTAGCATGTGTATTATCCAAGTACAAAAAAGTCAAGTGTTTAGTGCTCATAGGCAGTGCTCTTGTTCATTGCATACTGTAAAATCATTAATTTTTGTGGGGAATTAAATTCGCATATTTCGTGGTTCACCTTCAACCACAAAATCGAATCCCATCAAACAATAATTTTAACCATTGTATTTATTACCTGAAATGCAAAATCCATGAATTAATGTCCCACCCAAATGGTCTTGTACCCAAACCACGAAATTTTGACCCAACGAATTAAATTATTTTACAAATATGTATGTCATTATAGTATGTTATGTTAGGTCAGTGTTTTACTAGTTGACTAACCCAAGTTAACACTTTCTCATATATTCTCACTGGAATATTACCTGGTGAGAGTTTCATTGTGTTAGGTCGCCCACATTAAGTGTGAGGGACATATTGATTTTTTGCTGGACATCTGGATAGATGACACAAAGTGTGACCAAACTTGTGCACATTAACCACTGGTCTTATTTCACTGAAACTTTACATAGATACTTGGTACTAAGTCTAGTTGTAATTACAAAAAGTCAAATTCTGAAATCATTTTCTTTGTATTTGAAGTCCAAATTATTACCATAGCCAATTTGCAGTCCAAATTATTACCATGACCGATTTTCAGTTTGAAGTCCAAATGATTAACAATCAATAAAAATCACTGAACTGTTTATTGATTTATGAAGTGTTTATACGTGGGGTGTTCCACAATTAATAGGACTTTTTTCATAGCGTCATCGTAAAACGAAAATATTGAAAACAAATTTGCTAGGAATAAATTTTAATCTTTGATTGATAAATATGCATAGTATCAAAAAAATCGGTTGATAAATAAATGTTTGAGTGAACTTTATATATACCATGTATCGCATAGGCGGGTCACACTCGTGACGTTACGACGACGTCGCCGTTTTAGCACATGACGTTAACGCTTACATCTTTTCAAAATAGGCACCTTCACAGTCAATACACTTCTGGTGACGGTATATCCATTTCTGATATATGTCTTTATACCATTGTTCATCAAATTGTGAAACAATATATTGCGTAGCACGTGATAACTCACTAAAACTGTCAAATTTTCTTCCTTTTAATGCCGATTTTACTACAGGGAATACCTGAAAGTCCATTGGCGCCAGGTCCGGGGAGTACGGGGGATGCACAATTGTCTCAAATCCAAGTAAATTGATCTCTAATGTGGTTGAAGCAGCTCTGTGGGCAGGGGCGTTATCTTGGTGGAAAAGGATCTGCTCTAAGTCTAAACCTGGCCTCTTACGCCTCAACGCTTTCACGAGATCGTTGCGTAACACCTGTTGAAATAGAAGTCTATATTAAGCTCGACGAATACCTACCTTTTACTGGATTAATATTTATTTAAATTATTGTATGCATGTATTAGCTTAAGATAAATATTCGTTAATTAATATGTGATAACATTCTGTGTATTGTATTCTATTCTATCTTGAAAATAAAATCATAGATCTACCTTGCTATAATATTCAGCATTCACGGTCTTATGTGCAGGGACAGCATGCTGGAGTATCATCCCTCTATTGTCCATGAAAAAGATATACATCTGTTTTCCAGCAGATTTACATACTCGTGCTTTCTTTGGAGGTGGAGAGTTCTCGTGCTTCCACTGTGATGACTGTTCTTTAGTTTCAGGATCATATAGGAACAGCCAGGTTTCATCGGTGGTTATTATGCGGTTCATAAAATCCTCACCCGCATTACGGTACCTCCTTAAAAATGTCTTTGAGGCATTAACTCTGATTAACTTATTGTCATTAGTTAATATTCTGGGAATCCACCGAGCACATAACTTCTTCATCTGTAAATCCTCCACAAGAATCCGATATACAGTCCCGTGGGATATACCGGTGATATTGCAGATATCCCGCACAGTGTAGCGTCGATCGGCGTAAATTACATCTCTAACGTCGTCTACTAACGTCGCACTGCGCTTCCCGCGCCCAGACCGGTGCTCATCTGTGACTTCTTCCCGTCCATCTTTGAACAGTTTATGCCATTTGAAGACAAGTGAACGCTGGACATCCTTGCGACCAGCTTGATGTATCATATCAATTGTTTGTGTAGGGGTCTTCCCCAATTCACAGCAGAATTTGATAATGGCGCGATTTTCAAGCTTCGGCGTTGACGTCAATTTTTCCATGTCGAGCTTAGATACGGATACTTGTTTATAGCGCCGCGATCGTATGCATAGCTTGATGACGTCATAAATTTACATACATACGGCAATGACGTCACAGTAACGCCACCTGTTTTTGCGCCGTTTTTCATACAGTAATTACTGAAATAATTGCGGTTTCATTAACCGCAACTACATCAAATAGGAGTGCGACCCGCCTACGCGTTACATGGTCTCTATGACAACGTCTCATTTAAGTAATAACGATGACAACGAATATCTGCTGCTACCATATTGTAGAGCATGTATCACTGTACATATGAGACAATTTTTATTTACATACATAATTGGATACAGAAGTTATAACAAAAGTCCTATTAATTCTGGAACACCCCTCGTACATCATTGTTTGTAAGATTATTTTTGTGATAAGCTAAGTCAGTTGTAAGTGTTTGGTCATTGGACTTTTCCCTGCCAGAACGGACCATGACCTCCCAACTTTACGTAAATAGACATTTGGGCGATACATGGATTCTGTGTGCGATACATTTACTCTTTCTTAATAGTCATCTAGGTTCTCTAACATTCTGGCATCCAGCACCAAAATACACTCATTAAAATCAATAAATTGCCACAGATAGATGTGAAAATTAACATATTGTCATTGAATGACGTGAAAATTAATACATTGTCATAGAATACTGTGAAATCCTGGTGTAAGGACACAAGTCGTAACTTCCAGAGTGATATGTGTCATATGTGCTACGTTGGTTTGTTGGTTGTTGATATCAAATGACAAAATCAAATGATAAATACTGTAAAATCATTTAATTTTAGTGGGACAATGTTTCGTTGTTTTTTTTTGTAAAATACCATTGCATGGGGACATAATTTCAAGGATACATTATCCACTGAGTGAGATACTATAAAATCATTCATATTCGTGGAGGAATTAATTTCGTGGTTGAGACAATAAACTGGTCATCTGATTCATTTCTATACAGAAAATGTTTTCTTCATCATCTGCATTTTAACATGTCATATCTTAACCAAAACTTTCATGCTTTTATAACTCAAATAATTTCAAAGTCCATCAAAGCACCGCTTTCAAATTTGGCATACTTGTTTACAATTAAAGCAATATATATTGTCGAATGTTGATGCTGTCTAAAACTATCTGGAATTTCAACTGGAATATGACGCCAATCAGTTTTGCTAATTATTATCAGGGCTTTTAGAGCATTTATTGAACTTGTTACACAAGAACGATGCTTCTATTTACCAGCAAAAATAACTGTTAGAAAAATACAATAAATTGTCTAAGACAAGTAGATACTCATGAATCTTGATAAGTTGAATTGTTTGTTTTTATGAAATCTAGGTCAGGGTTTAATATGACTTATCTGGGGTCATAGACTAGGCCTTATGTTCAAGCCATGGATAAAAAACTAGTGTATGTATGCAGCGACTTCCCTGATGCTGGTTTTCTGCGTCCCTGACACAACGTTGTGTATAAAGACGAGACTAAGGAGGCCCGTATAATTCAGTTTATTTAGGTGTGTCGCTTGTAAACAATGTACAACAACAACATGTACTTCGTCAGGTTCACAGACGGGCCTTGCGTGTGTTATATTAAGTATGTTGCAAATACGTAAATATAAGGCGTATCACATGACCGTAAAATTGGCTGTTGCAAGTAGCAAGTCTTCTGACTTGATATTTCATACAAAACTACAAATATGTTACATAGAACTTATGAATAAAAGTTTTTTAACTGAATTCTGATGTTGCTGAAATTTCAGTGTGTATTAGGCAGATATATTTCATTTATTCGTGCAAAATTTCATACATGTAAGTTTCGTAATTACAGGGAAATGTTTAAAAAACACGATTTTTTTCTATCGCAAACTAGCTATACCTGCATGTAAATTAAGTGGAAAGCCACATTGCACAAAGTTTCGGTAATCATCAGTTGACAACTTGTGATAGATCCTCTATACATTATCTGTAGTCTGATTGTGTGTATGGTAATTTAGGTTGTATAATTATACAATAATGTTGTATAAATATCCAGTGTATATTGGGTGTGAATATTGGGCGTATTATGATCGCCTTCCTGACAATTCTAACTTCACAGTTGATCTGACAGTATCATGCCACATGTGTGTGTGTTTGTCTCACTCTCTGTATGTGTGTATCTATATCATACTGTAAAATCATTAATTTTCGTGATGAATTAAATTTCATGGATTTCGTGGTTCATCTTCCACCACGAAATTTAATACCATCAAACAATGATTTTGACCCCTGTATTTATTGCCTGAAATGCAAAATCCACAAATTTATGTCCCATCGAAATGGTTTTTTTTTATCAAAACCACGAAATTTCGTCCCCTTGAAGTTAAATGATTTTACAGTATACGAATGCACTAGATTCTAGTCTACTTGTGTGTCGCATACATGTGTTATTAGCAGAATTATCACGTTTTGTCACAATCATTTTCCCATGCTATCTTGTTTACCAATATCAGCTACTCGCTAATAACCATTGTTACAAATGGATGTTGTTTTTCTGTGTGCTTATTTTATAGATTTCTAGAATATAGCGATGACTTTGTATTTTTTTAAACTGTGAAACAGTCAAACTGACATAGGGTATAGCAAGACTTGCCAATATTACAGGACTTGCCATTATTACAAGACTTGCGTTTATTACTAGACTTACGTTTATTACAAGACTTGCCATTATTACAAGACTTGCATTTATTACAAACCTGTACGGCATAGGAATCATACGACTTGTGGTTAGTTTCTAATGTCTGTTTCTCTGTTGAGATTACGATTACATATTAAAATATCTCCAATTTCATGAAGGCATAATATTTAGTATTGGATTGACAATTCCACATCATTGTGTGCTAGTGTGCTTTAGGTGAGATACAACATATTTTATTTTATGATTATTGCATAGTGGCTGCTATAACTGTACATGTGTGAATGTGGTCAATGTGACAAGGTTTGTGTTGTTGTAAGAATTTACATACTAGGTCTAGATATCTAGATATTGTGAACGATTGTCTCAGATTTAATGTTTAGAACTTACAGTATGAAGGATTTGATTATCTATTGTGGAATACACAGGTAAGCCTGTCAGTGTTATATACCAAATGCTAGGGCTGTAACGGTATACCGCAGAACACAACAGATCGAGAACTTCAGTCTACCACGGTTCACAGTACTTTTCGGTAAGGTTTGGTATAAGCTTTTTTATGAGCAAAATGATATTCAGAGAACGAAAATGCCTGAAAGCCCTCTGATTATGTATAATTACCATGCATCACTCGTTTTAATTGTATTTAGATATGCCTCATATTGTCGAAATTCATTTAAAATAGTTGATAGCCACATAATAATTACTGTTATAGAATCAACAAATTCATTGTCACTTAAAAATTGTAGAATTTAAGCTGCTGTTTAAAAAAAATATTGTATCATACCGAAATATACCGAACTGTTCGAAAAAAAGAACGGTACGTATCATATTGTGAGGTGAGCGTACCGATACAGCCCTACCAAATGCACAATGGTTGTAAAACTAAAAAGGATACTGTAAAATCATTGATTTCGTGGATCACCTCAACCACATAATTAATGATTCGATAGTATCTAACTTAGTGGATGATATATCCTTGAAATTAGGTCCCAACGAAACGGCTTTATCACAAAAAAGAACCACAAAATTTGTACCATTGAAATTAAATGATTTTGCAGTACCTCAGTAATAAGACCACTTCTTGAACCGAAGACAACTGGTCTTTAAAGTAAGGTTGATAAAAGAGCAATTTTATGAGAAAGTCAACTTGAAAAGTGTGTTCTTTATTTTACCCTTACAAAACAAGCTTTCAGCCTTTGGTGGTAAAAAGGGGTAGGCTTTGAGGAGTAAGGTTTACGTTCTATTGTTTTGAGATGGTACTATGTTGAGATGGTCTTTTACGTGGGCCCATCAATAATTTCGTGAACTAATTCTACTGTTTCATAACGCTTTGACATAGCTAAATGAAATTTTGCATGGTCAAAGATAATTTATTATATAATTAATTAAGCATAAAAAGTGATCGATGACGTCACTATTTATGACGTCATAGCAATATTCTAACGTCATGTCATTGGCGTTCGTTATTAAAAATGGTGTCGCCTGGTATGGTCGAGTTACGTTTTGTATTAAAGATTTATACATTACTCAGGCAATATGTTTTCTACATTCAGAAAAAGTTGCATGCAGTTTATATGGACTCTTGGTTAGGGAATGGTGTATTTTCCTTGTCGAAGGAGTACTTAAAGTGCAATGTAGTGGCAAACAAAGACGATAAGCATATTCGCCGGCCATTGGTTGTTAAAATTGGTGGTCGGTAAAGTGTATTGACCATAATATTTTGCGACATACAAAGAATAACTTGTAATTACTGTGTTTCTCCGAAAGCTACTATTATTAGAAACTACTGTAGCAATAATTAAACCTCGGTTGTTATCGGCTATTAAATGAAAGCACATATAACTTCAAATGTATGAAATTCTGATATACCATGAAAATCCGCAAATCCGTAGCCACAGCGTTGTTTCGGACACAATCTAGAACATGAATATAGAACTGTTACAACACCCATCCTATAACCCAGAATAGACTATACGGCTACTTCTGGCCATTTCCAAAACTCAAAAATAGTCTGCATTGTTAGAAATACGAGCCCCGAGATAAGTTGGGTGCGTCATAAACAAAACATTGCGGGAGATGTCACGTGACGGCCTGTAACACGTGCTCCGGATATGGGTCGAGCAATGGAATAAATGCAAACTGTGCACGGGATGTTATTTAAATAAGGACTAGAGGCTAAAAGTGTGCACGTATATTTATACTCGCTAGATAAAATTAGTTCACGAAATTATTGATGGGCCCTCGTATATGAGATATTTAGTGTGTATCAATTACCCTTGAAATGACTAAATTTCGCTTGTGTAGCTCTTAGCTATATTTGTATTTTAATCTACATTCATCATACTTGTTAGGAATGTTAGTAATAAGCATGTAATGATGTTCATTAAGGTATTTCAAAGATTTGTCCTTTTTTGTTAAATGTCAAGTGGGAGTATTAGTGTCCTATGAAGCATCTATTGATGTGAAGGCATATAGCGATTCACCTGTCTGTTCGTCCATTCGTTCGTCCATTATAAAATTATTTTAAAAGTTGAAACTCAAATATTTATGAAGTCCATCTAGGCATTGCTTTCAAACTTGGCATGCTTGTTAACCATCATAAACACCTTACATTATCAAAACCATGTAACACTATCCAACAGTTCAACAGAATTATGGCCCCTTAATGACTTAAGCTATTTGTTACTGACAAGGCTTCCACCATGGCATAAACATTAACTGAACACACACTTGTTTCAAATTTAAGTTTACTGTAAAATCATTTATTTTCATGGGAGCTTAAATTTCATTGGTCACATTTAACCAGGAAATCAAATCCCATCGAACAATAATTTTGACCCTTGTATTTATAATCTGAAATACAAAATCCACAAATTAAGTCCCATCAAAATGGTCCTTTTTACAAAAACAACAAGTTTTGTCCCATCGAAATTAAATGATTTTACAGTAGTTGCTTGTTATAAGCACATAGTTGATGCTCAGCTGACTTGGCCATAGCCTAGTACATGACCTAGTTATAAAGAATGGACTGCCACTGCTTTGTTATCTCCGTATTTGCAGCTTAGTATTGATTATAGAAATAATGAGCTGTCACTGCACCTCATTCATGTACTAGTATAATACTATATGCATTGATTACCTATCATTATAAAAAACACAGGAGCAGCACACAATGCAGAACAATATCCATCCAAAGTCAATAGTACTTACTTGCATTAGTAGCGTTAGTAGCCAATAGTGTCAGGTTTTTTAAAATCCTTCCAGTGGGTAAAGAGCTCTGAGCTGCTGGTGAACAGGCATGTTGACACAAGTATGTACTGTTAAATTCAGGGGTCTATTGTTCCGGAATATTCCAGATTTACTGCATCTAAAAGAAGAAACTTTTCTTCAGAAAATAAGTGCTTTGATGAAAAAACTTTATTTACCGAGATGCTAGATTTGAACAATGTTGAAACAGAATTTTAGTGTAGGGATGTGTGCTAAAGGCACTTGATTGAAACAGACTTGTGTCAAAATTTTAGTATTCGGGCATTATGCCTCTGTTGAACCCCTGTCGTTATATATTACAGTAAAACCTCGTTATCTCTAGTACTAATCGGGACAAGCCAAAATATCAAAATAAACCCGGAAGCTCAACATAGCGTTGTGATAAAAGTATACAACATATATTTAGCAAATTCGTTGGAACTTTGAAATTTGCTTGAAATAACCGAGTGTTTGCTTGTAATAAGCCGGGTGCTCGTTATATCGATGCTCGTCTTAACGAAGTTTTATTGTATGTACCTATGGTTATATAAGCACAACACATTGGACAACCTCTATAGAGCAACACCTATACTTATGATTAAATTTGTTGTATCTTTTCAGTGCTTCTAAGATTGCTAAGAAACAAGAGAAAAAGGAGAAACGTAAACAGAGAAAGAAAGATTCAACCACTGAATACAATATTGACGATGGTATGTTCTTACATAAGTATTTACCGTATACCTCCGAATAAATGCCCCGGGCGCCATACATTTTGCAAGGGGGGGGAGGGTATTTGGGGTCTTAATTTATTTAAAAGTTAATATTTTGTCAAATATTAGTGAAAAATCGTAACACATGTCTATGTTATTGATGAAGCAATAACAAACCCTTTTTTTACATAAACCAAAAGACAAATCTTCTCCAAAAGAGGGGGAGGGCTAATATTCCTGGGAATACGGTAAAAGTACCCGTATTTAGGTATTCTTGTGTACAACGTTTCATGTTTATCTGATATAATGCGAACTGTAATCAAACACCTACATTTGTAAACACCTTGAAAATACAAAGTCTACCTTGAAAATTCTTGCATTTTGGTGTGAGAATTTTATATGAACAGTGAGCCTGGAGAATATGAACGGAATGCCGAGCATAGCCTTTATAGCCAGTCAGCATTCCGGCAGGCATTAAGGCAGACATTATGTGTGTCTACAACCGGATTCAAACCCGAGTTAACCACTATGCTACAAGGCACGAAGCTGTTACATGGCTGAATGTATGAATTGATGAAAAATATAACTGAAAACTAGTTACATGGCTGACTGTAATATGAAATGATAAGGATATGTATGGTGTGAAACAATGACGACAGTTAATATAATCTTTCATCTATATCACATTCCGACAGAGTGTAATTATACACATATTAACTTCACACATGAAATTATGAGGCAGTTATGCATCTGAAACAACAGGAAAATGTTACTGTAATTATATCTGCATTGAATCAGTTTATTGTCGAGTCTGCCTGCGGTGAGTGAGACTTAGTCTCCACTTTTGGTGTATGTGCATGCGTATGCAGTTCTGTCTGACTTTTTCAAGACCATAACTTTGTCATGCATTAACCAATCTAATATATGGCATGAATGTTCACCTCCTTGAGGAGTGGCATGCATCCCCCTTTGTCAAAGGTCAAATTGAAGCTTGCATGGATCATATTTCTGGCATAACTGTAAACTCCATGATCCTATCTCAAAGGTCACCATTAAAGGTCAAAGGTCATATTGAAGTTTGTACATATCAGTTCTTCTTTATGCATGATGGGATAAGATGTAACTTGGCACATTTAACAGGCTATTTTACGGCCTGTGCCTGATTTTAGATTTTTGAATCCTGAATTGTCCTTCTTTGTTTAGTTAGTAAGTAAGTAAGTAAGTAAGTAAGTAAGTAAGTAAGTAACGTCTTTATTTAACGAGGCTGACATTTGGGCAATAGAATTTCAGGCTTCGAACCTGGGATTTTCAGGCCTGGGAACATTTGCCAATTATTAAGTTTGTGCTTTTTGCCAATGTGCCTGAAATTCTTCAGTTTTGAAAGAATGTTCAGTACCAGTATGTGCTGAGAAGACATTAATTGTTAAGAACCAGTCTTCGAATTTTGCCACTAGCCCGAAGCCTGAGGCTAGTTAAAACTGGGTCGGGCTAGTAATTGTCTCTAGGTGACTAGTCCGAAAGTCTAGTGAAAATTTAAAATAATTTTATTAATTTAATGGTCTGACTAGTAAATGTCTTATCAGGCTAGTAAGTTCTGCCTTGTTGGTGGCCCGACTGGCTAGTTCTTTGACAAGTTTTTCGTGAAGACTGAAGAACTTCTATATTGGAGGTTATTTTGTAGATGGTGACGATGTGATCACTGATGGTGCTAGTGCTATGGCATTTATAGCAGACATGGAGAGTGAAGAAACAAGTTTACCTAACATCAAAGATACAACACTTCTCAATAATAAGAAGGATTATACAGATACACAAAAGGTATGTTTATGTTTCCATGGTAACCATCTTTCATGGATTATACATGTATATTTAAGCATATTATGCTTAAATTGATTTAACAGGGTTTGCACAGGACTTGAAAAGGGTTCGGATTTGAATGACTAGTACTTGAAAAGTACTTGAATTTGAATCTGCCCTAAGTCCTTGAAAAGTACTTGAATTTTGAGAAAATAGCTAAATGTTTTGTAAATCAGATTTTAAATTTGAATGTAGATTTCCGTATGTGCTTTGATAAAACAGTGTCCTGGTATGGGACAATACTTTAATTATGTTGTACTGTACTCATATGTATGCACATAAATGATTAAATCACATGACTTCCCTTGTTTCCAGGTTATTATAGCGAGTATGTATATTCTTTGTTAATTGATAATTTTATATTGAACTTGACTGTCTTGTTCTGGTAATATTATTAAGGTTCCTTTTATAAAATTTCCTGAACTTGTTTAATATAAATTTATATCAATTGGCAATGAGTGATTGATCCTCTATATATATCATACAGATCCGGAGATCAGGTCAGAAACTTAGTGATAATTTATTATTTACAAAATAATTTTCAGCCTTCAAAATCTAAGAAGTCGAAGAAGAAGTCCAAGGATAAAAGCAAGCAGATCTTGACACTGGAAGTGAACTTCTCCGATAGAAAAGAAGAAACTTTATTGAATGAGAATTCTGTGTTAAGTGATGATGAAAAGGAAAACAGGAAGTGAGTAGTACTACATTCCATTCAAAGTTAAATAATAGTGTTTATAAACATAAGCTTGTCCATTAGGTAAACTATGTTTATCTAGGTTTAAGTGGGTATACCTGAGTGAACTATAGTCTTTTCCATTCTTTCGAATTGGATAGTTCCTTCATTAGTATTGCTTATTGAATCAACAGTGTGAGTTGTGCTTTACTGCTCATTTCGACAGTTTCATAACCTTTGTAATGGATAGTGTTTATGCGAGGGCTCGGTGATAAAATATGGTAACTGCATCAATTTATAGAGATATGTACCATAGTTATGCAGTCCTCAATATGCAAATGACAAATGTTTAAAACAGTTGGGTTGGACATTGTTCTATAGTAGAACCCGTATCTTGTCACCCTAAGTCCCTCTTTGATGATAAGGGGATTATATGTTTCTTTGCACATGTCGGTGCTCATAAAGCCTAGGTCCCGCTGGGCATTTTTTGCACACCTGAAAGCTTCTCATAGACCATGAAGATCCTTTTCTCGATGCATTCCGATGCCCATATAATAAATTGCAGGGGTTTCAATTTTTCGGATTTATATGTCCTAAGAGAGCCATGATTTCAGAATAAAATAAAAGTAATTTGATGATAATATCTTTAGAAATGGCAAAGTTATGATAAATTTAATCTGTATTGAAGAAATTTTTAGGCAAAAACGGAATTAAGTATGGAAACAATGTGGTTGAAACCCTCTTGTTTGTCTAGAATTGACGATGGCATCCGATATTCCAGAATCCTGATTTTAAATTTAGCTCCATTGACACCCCTGAAATTGGGAGTTCATCACCAAGCCAAAAATGCTCAGTGGGATCTAGGCCTAAGTTTACCAAAGTTAAATGGTTTTCAAATAGTTTGATCTATTTGATGATAAAGCAAACAGCAATTGATACTAGATAGCTACAAGTAATGTGAGACTACCAAGGAATATTATATTCCCCTGTAGTATGATATGTTTATATGAGTTACACCTTTATTCATATTTCAGAACGGAAGCAACACACAACCCGTTCAGTGTTCCCAGTGGATTAAAGTCGGAGATTACAAAGTTTGAGAAATCATTCGCTGCATCAGCCAAACAACAAACCACACTGAAACCTGATGAAGTCACAGAAAATCTGTTCTCGTATGTAACACAAAGAGTTTGTATTCTTTAGTATAATGGTATATTACAGCCACACTAGAGCTACAACCTCTGTTTAACAACAAAATCAAAAAAGGGCTCAATCCCAAGCAATGACATACCACTGAAGTTGTATTTCTCCCTTGCTTGGTGATCAGCATATTATATGCAGGACTGGTAACCTCAGTGTCAGGATAATGTAACTTGGCTGACAAATTGGGAGGATAATCTAACTCAGGGGTAGACACTAACTATTTTGGTCACTGGTCCGACAGAAAAGAAGTATAAAATTTGTAAAGAAAACAGCTACTGGGCCCATATTCATAAAGCTCCTGATTTATTTACCTAAAGTTTTATAGAAATTCCCTTAGTTTTGTATGACTTCACCTTAGGTATCTAAAACATCCTTAAAAAGGTTTCAGATATCTAAGGTGAAATCATATAAAATTAAGGGAATTCCTATAAAACCTTAGGTAAATATATCAACCTAAGGAATATTTTAAGAGCTTTATGAATACGGGCCATGGTCCTTTGTAGACTTTCACTGGTCCTTTCTCAATTTTCTGAGGCCAGTGGACCAGCCCTGTAACTATTTATTATTAGGTAGCCTTGTTTATATTTTTCTTTCTTTTCCAGATATTTTGTGGAGATTTTAAAAGCAAATGGACCGTTGGCTATAAGTGATGCTCGTGTACAACAGGAATTAGAAGTGTTTCCACCTGAAGCCATTGAGAAAATCAAACAAGTTGGTGGTCTCGGTGACTTTTTAAAGCAATCGTTGAAGTTTGCAGTGATAGATGACATTATTTCACTGATGTCGGATGCTAAACATGCTCGCGAAATTGCTTTAGTTCTAAGACAAGAACGTCAGACATCTAGTGCCGAACCTTCTGTTCATAATGCTTGGAAAACTGTCGGAAAAACTGTGAATAATATAGATAGCTTGAGTGAGAGTGTTACTATGACAACAAGCGATGCTTTCCCTTCTGTTACAATTTCCTCGACCGTTTCTGTTACAACCACTGCAAGTTTATCATCTAGTGTTGCTACTGTAGTGACGTGTTGTGTGACAAATGTTTCTATATCGTGTCCAACTCCAGCAGATTCATTGGGAAATATCTCGTCCTATTATTCTACAACATCATCACTAAAGAAGCCGCCCATGCATTGGTCGGAAGGTGTCAACTCATTCAGTGCTGGAAATTCTGCTAAATCAGCTGAAACATCCAGTATGAATACATTAGATTCTATTGACGATTATCCACTGGAAGAAATAACAAATAAGAGTAAGAAAACTCTATTGGATGACATTGATGATTTTGACCGGATTAGTGATAGTAGTAGTGACATTCGTGAGAATTCTGAATATAGTGGTTACAGTAAAACAAGTTCTAGACTGGATCAGAAGGTCAGTGCGGATACTGGTACCCGGGACAGTAGCAGTAGAAGCAGTACAAAGTCTGATCTTAGTGACATAAGTAGCAAAAATGAGTTACCTGACATTATGCCAAAGCCACTGAAACCTCTCGGTACAATTGGTGGCGGCAGTAGTGGTCTGTTTGGACATGTTGGGGCAAGAAAATCGTCTCCTAGGTGGGACAGATTAGAAAGTGACTTTGAATCTTCGTGGAATCAAGCAAGTAAAGAAGAGTTCCGTGAGGAGGGAGGAAATGCTGAAAGTGTTAGCAAAGAAGTGCAAAGAGTTGGGGAGGAGTTTGTTAGAAAGTCGGATGAAACATTTGTATGTGAACTCGCAGAATCTGTTGTGGATAAGTTATATGAAGGAAAAACTGTAACAGCGGATGAGAGACAGGCTACGTTGAACAAGGTATCTGCAGATATTTGGAAGGACTTTGAACGTAGTGCTGAAGCGGGAAAGAAAGGGGGCAGCAGCTTGTGGGCTGATACTCCTGCTGGTTCTGAATATAACAGTAATATGGGACAATATGCTACAGATTTTATGAAAAGGCACTATAAAGAACAAGTGGTACAGACTAGTGCATCTCCATCGTTTAATGGCAATGATAGTTTGCCTCAAAAACCTTTAGTTAATGATAGTTTTACTTCTCGTTCCAATAATAGTGGTTTTAATTCTTCTGCATTGCCATGGCCGCCTAATGAAAAGACTGATGTACCCAGTACAGCTCTCGGACAAGCAACAAATTCAAGTTTTGGATATTCTCTTTTTTCAGGTCCATCATTAGGATTTGATTCATTTAATAGTAATTCTAGTGTACCCTCTCAAGTTCAACCTATTAGATTTCCACCGCAAAGTACATTTGTGCGTCCCCCTGTGGCTGTTTCATCATACTACCAAAGTGTGCCACCTCTTCAGGTCCCTTTCAGACCCCCTGCCCCTCCGCGGATGCCTATACCACCTCCAGTTGGAGTGCCGTATCCACCAAAGACAATACATCATGTTGAGAAAAGTGACAGTGAGTGCCAGACCTACATAGATTTAAGTGATGTTGGTACTATGACTGACATATATGAACCGTACAAACAGGAGTATCTACAAATGAAGGATAGTCATGATAAAGCAATGAGGATTATTGCTGATACAAAAACTCTACGGGAAAAATGGACTCAAGACATCAAAGCAAAAGAACAACAAATAATGGTATTTTTTACATCTTTACCATTTTGCTTACATATGTATTAATTATGTTGAATAACTTGAATATAGAAGACCCCCAATGATCCAATATCCGTTTATGTTTGTCACATGTTTGCTCACTTAAGTATGACTCAAGATTGTGCTTTAAGGATCATGGAACATCTCTCATTCACAAGTATTTTACCTCATACATGCTTACAATCTTTACGAAATTTGGTTGAAACGTTGGTTTATATAAAATCTAGAGCTACTTGGATACTGAGTCTCTTTTGTGTAAAACAAAGCCACTGGTGTAACAGTCAAGTTTTTTCCCCCAATTGGTTTTTCCCCAAGGGAAAAAGCTGACTTTTCCATTTCTTCCCTGTGGAAAACAGAGAGGGGAAAAAACTGATAACAATATAAGGCTTAAGTCTACTCTGAGTCAAATACAAGTAAACTTTGATAACAATATAAGTATAGGATAGAACACGAGTAGGTGTTGTTTATGAAAACTAAATCGAGCTCTGCTCTTGTAGTTAAGTATATTTTTAAGTACATGTATGAAAATATTATAAATCATACCATTTAACAGGTATTAGAAACAGATTTAAAGAACAAAGTTGGTATGTTTGAGATGGAAAGGAAGGATTTAGAGTCTAAGACTGAGGTTTACAAGGATGAAATCAGGAAACTACAAGATCATCTAGCTGGGAAGGAGAGACTGGAAAAAGAGTGAGTTTTATCTTCAACTAGTTTTAGTTCAACTGTAAAACCAGTTCTACAACTAATATATCACACTATCAGCACCTCACGCCTAATGGTATCCATTGGACATACAAGAGCTATCCATCATTTTATAAGAGTTATTCCCCTTTTCTGACTTGGATTTTCCCAAAAATGTCAAATTCTTAAAAACTACAATTTTAAGGTATACACTTGAAACTTAACATAGTTATTCACCATCACAAGGGGAGTCCATACTGACAAGGCTTGTAACCCTGTGACCTATTTTTATTAAGTTATCTGCCCTTGTTACTATAAAAAATGAGAAAGTCGAGCGTCAAGCACTTGTATGTGGAGCTTTGCATTATGTCTATGTTCCTTTTATTCCCATTACAGGGCTTGACACTAACACTGGTCCCCTGGTCCGAGGCCAGTGAAAATCAAGAAGGGCCAGTGGAAATCTTGAAGGACCAGTAAATGTTTTATTTACAAATTTTATGTTTCTTTGCTGGGGACCAGTGCCCAAAAATAGTTTGTGTCAAACCCTGCATTATGCCATTTATGAAATACTATATTATTGTTGATGAAGTCACATGGTAATATGTATAATGTATAATTTGTATTATATTCAGTTTGTACGGTAAACTGATGACACAAGAAAGACAGTTAAATGAATTGTCCAAGTTTGCCAAAGATCAGAGGTATGTAGTTCTAATATTGATATATCTAAGCGAACGTGTAAAAAGAATTCATTTTCAATGTTCAAGTTTCACTACTTTATCTTTCTGATGTTACAGCGGAGCATAGCCTTTATTTGCCAGTAAGCTTTCTGCTGAATATGGCAGGCATATGTGTGCCTCCATCCGGATTTGAACATGGGTCCCAGGATTAGGCGGCAAGCGCTCTAAGCTCGAGGGCCACACAAACAAAATGGTTTGGTTAAATTCTATAGGGATCTACCATTGTTCTAATCTATCACTGTTTTATCTTTTATTTCAAACAAAGTCATTAAGGCATTAGTTACGTAAATTTATGTATTCATATGGGGACATGATTGAAAATATTGTTCTTTGTGATATGAAAATGTGATTTTAATTCACCAGGGAGAAAGACGTGTCAGAAGTGAAGAGACAAATGGACAGTGCCGACACATTACGTAGTCTACATGATAAACAGTTACAGCGTGCAATGAATGCTGAAACAGAAATTTTAAGATTTAGATTGAAGAATGCAACATCTATTCTCGAACGTTCTAAGAAGGAAGCTAACTTTCATAAACAAGGAATGATTGGTTACAAACAAAAGTAAGAAATTTAAAACTTTTAAGGTGAAATTTTGAAATTTTTGTCCAAAAAATGTTGACCAACACTTCCAAAGTTATGTAACACTACCCAACATTTCAACAGAATTATGGCCCTTGAATGACTCAGCTAGCTTTTATGGACAGGGCTTCCACATTGACTTAAGTGTTTATTGAACACAGTCTTGTTTTGTTCAATTTACGTACATTCTTGATTGGTCCATGTGGAAGTATTATAAGTAAATGCAGGTTAGGATACATAACAGGAAAATTGATTCGGTGAATTGGTCGTTCGAAAACTTGTGAGAAATAGCATTTAACCTGAATACACAAATTCTAAAACCATCAATAAACTGTTCAAATGTTTCAAAGAAGAAGTAAAATTTACTTGATCATGTCCTTATTGATGGGGAGTTTATACCAGGGGTGTCAATTTTCCTGATTCATCTGGCATTCTGGACTTATCGTTTGTGAAAGAGCAACTAATTATTTCCAAAACGAAAATTATTTGGTGAAAATATCTCAAGAAATAGCAAAGTTATGGTAGTTTTATCTTCTCTGAACTATTTTCTTTAATATAAACTATGGAAATAATTTCATTGGAGGCCTCTTGTTTGGCAAAAATGTTTGGCTACATATGATTTTCCTGATTTTGATTTTTGCCCTGTTAACACTCCTGTTATACATGTACCATAAACATATATTTTCTATCACAGACTTGAAGATGAGAAGAAGCAAGTTCCCCCACCCGTCTTACAAGCCCTAGAATTCTGGAATTCTGTCTCTAATAAATCCGAGGAAAATCTGAGGAAAATTAAGGTAATTCATTTGTTAATTAAGAACAAAGCCTACTAAAGGCATACTCACATTACACAGTGCATAGCAACAACTTATGCCAAATGGTTGAAAGTTGATTTCCTTGGTGAAATAAAATTCAATCTTGCACAAAAATCTACATATATTCTTTATATATGAACATGAGTTGTGTATATTTACATGAGTTGTATATATATTTACATGAGATGGATTTTTACATGAGTTGCATGTGTATTCGCATGAGATGGAAATATTTACATGAAATGTGTATATTTTACATGAGTTGGATATAGTTACATGAGGTGTGTGTATGTGTGTGTGTATTTACATGAAATGTGAATATTTTACATGAGTTGGATATAGTTACATGAGGTGTATATATTTACATGAGATGTGTATATTTACATGAGATGTGTATATTTACATGAGTTGTGTATATTTACATGAGATGTTTACATTAACAGGAGGATTATGATCGACAAATGGAGAAGATCAAAATTGGTACATTATTGACAGAGTTAGAACCTATAACAGTACCCAGTCCACCAGCTGTACCAGACACTGTATGTATTATATACATTGTAATCAATTACACAATCAAACCTGTTTTTATCAGCCAATTTATGATTATATCAAACAGGTTTATTACTTGTTTCATAATTAAGCTATTGAGTTAATGTAAAGATTATGAGTATCCACCATGAGCTCCTAATCCTACACCGATTGTCGAATGCTGCATTATTTTTCTCTGACGTAATAATCTCTGTATGGCTGAATTACTATTGTTTTGTATTTAACATATGTGATAAACTTGATTGTATATTTTCAGCTACGTAATATGCCATTTATGCAGCCTATGATGCACAGAATGCCAATGCAGAATAGACCGCCATTTAATCCATCAGGTATTTGTTAAATACGTTTGTTTATCTGATAGGTTTTACCAAAGATCTACAAAATGTAGATACATGTCAACATTTCAATATATTTCTAATATTTACTGTAATACAGACTTTTCAAAACCAGTGACTCCCTAATACCACCCTATTGCTTATTGTTGAATAGTATTAACTTGGTTTATGAAAAAGTCCACTGAATCTTACCTGACCAATTCATTTGTTACAATTCCATAATTCAATGTATTTAACGAAACAAGCAGTTAATAATTAGGCTGAAAAAGGCTGGACATTGTATACATGATAATTCATATAGGCAAGACCCCCAGAAGAATTTAGTCATTTTAGTTTTTTGGGGGGGGGGTGGTAGTTCATGATGCAGAAGCGGCCCCAGTTCAAGAACCATCCCTGGTTTTTTTTACATGCCTGATGTGTAACATCACACACATGACCTAGGTTTAAAGTCTCATCCGAAAGACTATTAATAAATTTATTTGGTCAGCTCTGAGACTTGAACCACAACCCTGAGATCAGAAGTCTTGTGCTCTACGGACTAAGTTCAGCGGGCTGACACTGTACACTGGTGATTGGTTGTTGTATTTATAGCATGTTTTACACCATGTCCATGTAACAATTCAAACTATTTGGAGAATTCTATGATTGATTAATTGATTGATGAACTGATTGATTGATTGATTGATTGATTGATTGATTACAGGTCCACCCCCTGTGATGTCATCAATGAGTAGTAACATGCCACCAAGTTTGTCCAAGATAGCTGACAATGCTCAACGTCACTCCCCGGTTGGACCGCCTGGTCCTGCTGGAGCGGTTACCCAGTCTTTGTATAATCAAACCACCTACTCTACCATGCCACCACCAGCACAGCAAGCATACGGTACCATGACAGCTCCACCCAGACCTAGAGCTCCTCTAACTGTACCTAGTAGAGCACCATTACGCCCACTAGGAGTAGGAGGTGTCCAGATGTCCAGTAACGAGAAACTACTTCTACAGCTTAAGATTAAATTTCCAGATAAATCAAGGTTTGTTGTTACTGTATTACTAGATA
Organism: Spisula subtruncata; assembly: GCA_963678985.1. Lineage (NCBI taxonomy): Eukaryota > Metazoa > Mollusca > Bivalvia > Venerida > Mactridae > Spisula > Spisula subtruncata. Next base: position 20,473,919 of record OY787668.1, read on the forward strand.
CTATGTCCCTGCATAATATATGTGTGAAGATGAACCTAATTACTATAAAATCATTAATTTTAGTGGGGATTAAATTTCGTGGTTCACCTTCAACCATAAAGTCAAATCCTATGGAACAATAATTTTAATCTTTGTATTTATTACCTGAAATGCAAAATGCACAAATTGATGTCAGTCAAAATATTTAAGTTTTCCACTAAGATCCTTTGTGAATACTGGCCTCAGTCACAAGGACTTAAGTTAAATTAAAATATATGTTTTTCTGTTGACAGGGATGAAGTTGTAGCATTAATTACAAAGTTACGTACAAGCAACGGTGGATCGCTGTCGGGTCTCAGATTCGAACAAATTATACAGAAAATGAATGAGTTAATCTTTGCTGAACAACATGGAAATAAACATGACTCTAGTGTGAGTATAATGGTAGGATTTATTTATTAGTTTGAACATATTTATTTTAAGAAGTTAAGTAAATTCTTACTGGTAATGATTCAAAAAAGGTGATGCCTGCGAAGGGAACTTCTTTTGAACCAAGTATTTACTTATAATAATATGTTTACACTCATTTATTTAACCAGCTTCATTTCCATTGGCAGATAGTAGTCTATATGGCTAAGACACATTATACCGCAGTTACTTGACAAAATAACAATTTGTAAAGAATAAATGCATAATTTAAAGTCTAAGGGAAGCAACTCTTACAAAAGTAGTATTTTGTCATCCATTCATTTTACTAAATATGATTTCTGGCATACAATTTAGACAAAAATATATAAATCTGTCGCCGATTATTGGTCATTCTTGAAAAACAGCCTAATGGTTCTGTAATGGATGATCGGAAAAAAGTCTTGGGAGCGAAAATGTTACTTCAGTGTTAAAAATTGTGTTAACTTTGTTACAGGCTGGCTCGGGTGCATTAATCAATGGTCCACCACCAGGAATCAACAGTAGCTGGGCATTTGCTGTAGCTGATAAATCTAGGGGTTCAAGTTCGGAGCTCTTCAAGGAGGAGGAGGAAGACCCGTGTGTTATATGTCATGAAGAAATGGAGGATAATTCTGTCGTCAGGTTGGAATGTGGTCACATCTTCCATGATCAGGTAGATATCTTCCGTTCCGCTATACAAGTCTAAAATTACTCTTGTTTGATCAGCTTGACTAGCCTACTTAAAAATTGTCATCTAAAATAAATGGTGATGTGGCCAGCTTCTATAAATGGCTCTATTTTTCTATAAGCACCAAGCTATTTAGAGAAAACTGGAAATCCAACGAGGCTGTTTAGAATTCTGCCGATTGTCAGTTCACATTTAGTACATAGTATTGATAACAAAAAGAATTAGCGATATGGTGATCTGATGAGCTATAATTGAGGCAATCATACTTACATAAAGAATCGAGTGGTTTATTTGTATGTTACCATTGTGTTGTATGCAATAAGTTGCTTTATGATTTCTAGGTGTTTTACTTCTAAAAGAGGGGCCGTAAACAGGCCCTATCCCTTCAGGAAAATTCTTTAAAATCATCCAGCTTTCCTCTACAATTAAATTTACATCAAGTTTTCAATTCCCTTTTGCAAAAAATATCTGTTAATTTTCGTCAGATTTAAAAAAATAGGCGTGACTTCCATGCTCCCCAACCTTTTCTGACGAAGTTTTCAAAGGTTTTCTTGATCCTGACAGTGAAGTATTTTGTATTGTTGTTATTGCCTATTATATATAGTAATATGTTGTTCAACCATTTATTTTGTTGTTTCAGTGCATCAGAAAATGGTTCGTGGAACAGAGTACCTGTCCAAATTGTCGAGTTCATACTTTACTCTCAGACGATTTCCCCTCTCTTGGATAAGTTACAAGGATAAACTATGGAGGTTTAAGAGTATTGGATCATGTTTGAAATGCTACATAGTCAGGGCTCGACACTAACTGATTTTTCATAGTAGCCCGAGTGACCAGCAGCTTAAGAAACATGCTGGTCTGCAGAAATCAGAAATTCCAGGTGGTCCTATTGACTAGTGACCAATTACAAACACCAGCCCTGTATTCGATGAGTTAGTGGTCCTTCGTGAAAACCACTGGTCTCAGATCAGTGTTAGTGTCGAGCGGTGAATGATAGTTATCTAACAACTTAAATTGTTAAAGATTTTTAAGCTGTTGCCTTGGTCACCGGCAGTATGTTGTCTGAATGATTAGTCTGTTATTCACTGAAACAAAGATGGGGGGCACATTTGCATAGGCAATATTCGCGATGTTTTTGTTTTGTTTCTACATTATTTTACTGTTCAAGAATTTTTATGTTGATTTTAATTTAGAATATTTTCCATGAACTTCTTTGTGTGTGTTTGAGTTTAACTTATATAAAAATCATTTACAGTAGATTTCTTGTATAAGTTGAGGTTTTAGATTGTTTCTTTGGGTGGAATTAATGGTGTTTTTGCCCCTGTATTCTATATGCTTGTTCTCAGTTACTCTCATTTTCACAATTAGGTGATCTTAATATGTTTTGTTTAATGTACAAGTATGCTTGATTTTAATTAGTAATTTAGTGACTTATCAAAACATTGAAAGTCAAGCATAATTATGATCCAGTCAAGTCAACTGAAAGAAAAATTCTTACTGCAAAAAAAAGTTTCACTTTTGTCATAAATTTCCATTATACATGTACCGGTATGTTTAAAAGAAAATTGTTATCATTTGGTTGAAGCATATATCGCCGTCGATAACTCAAGCTTTGTATACAAACATAAAATGTCTAAAAACAATACAATCAGGTCGACAGGTCGCTTGTTTTTAGTATAGATTGAAATAATTAAATGTATAAAGAGTAATTTCTTACAAGAGTGTACAAAAATGATCACCGAAAATGCATTTTATTTCATTTGTTTATTATAAGCAAAGGCTAGAGTTATCTATCACCGGCGGACTATAATTCTAAAAATGATTATCGTTTATTGTGATTCTCTTACTTTTTGTTGTTTGCTGTAGGCCAAATCAAATGAATAGTGTGGTTTTATTAGCTCACCTGACCACAATGTGGTCATGGTGAGGTTTTGTCATACCGAGATGTCCGTCGTCCGTCGTGCGGCGTGCGTTGTGCGTCGTGCGTCCGTCAACAATTTCTTCAAACGACTTCTCCTCCTAAACCGCTTGGCCAAATTTGATAAAACTTAACAGGAATGTTCCTTGGGTGGACCTCTACCAAAGTTGTTAAAAAAATTCCAGTCCGTCGCATAACTAGGTCACACAGGCTAAAAATAGATTTTCAAAAAGGAAACTTCAAAAATCTTCTTCTCTGAAACCGTAAGGCCTAGAGCTTTCATATTTGGTATGTAGCATCACCTTGGGGTCCTCTACAAAGATTGTTAAAATTATGTCCCTGGGGTCAAAATTGGCCCCGCCCCGGGGGCCCTTAGTTTTACATAGAGTTATATAGGGGAAACCTTAAAAAATCTTCTTCTCAGAAACCGCTTGGCCCAGGGCTTTCATATTTGGTATGTAGACTCAGCTAGAGGTCCTCTACAAAGATTGATCAAATTATGTCCCTGTGGTCAAAAATGGCCCCGCCCCAAGGGCCCTTAGTTTTACATAGAGTTATATAGGGGAAACCTTTAAAAATCTTCTACTCCGAAACCGCTTGGCCCAGGGCTTTCATATTTGGTATGTAGACTCAGCTAGAGGTCCTCTACAAAGATTGTTCAAATTATGCCCCTGGGGTCAAAATTGGCCCCGCCCCGGGGGCCCTTAGTTTTACATAGAGTTATAGAGAAAACCTTAAAAAATCTTCTTCTCCGAAATTGCTTGGGCCAGGGCTTTCATATTTGGTATGTAGACTCAGCTAGAGGTCCTATTCAAAGATTGTTCAAATTATTCCCCTCGGGTCAAAATTGGCCCCACCCTGGGGGTCACCATTTTACTTAGACTTATATAGGGAAAACATATAAAAATCTTCTTGTCTAAAACTACAATGCCTAAGAGCTTTGATATTTGGTATGTAGCGTCATCTAGTGGTCCCCTACCAAGATTGTGCAAATTATGCCCCTGGGGTCAAAATTGGCCCAGCCCCGGGGGTCACCGTTTTACATAGACTTATATAGGGAAAACATATAAAAATCTTCTTGTCTAAAACTACACTGCATAGAGCTTTGATATTTGGTATGTAGACTCAGCTAGAGGTCCTCTACAAAGATTGTTCAAATTATGTCACTGGGGTCAAAATTGGCCCCGCCCCGGGGGCTCTTAGTTTTACATAGAGTTATATAGGGGAAACCTTTAAAAATCTTCTTCTCCGAAACCGCTTGGCCCAGGGCATTCATATTTGGTATGTAGACTCAGCTAGAGGTCCTCTACAAAGATTGTTCAAATTATGCCCCTGGGGTCATAATTGGCCCCGCCCCGGGGGGCCTTAGTTTTACATAGAGTTATATAGAGAAAACCTTAAAAAATCTTCTTCTCCGAAATTGCTTGGGCCAGGGCTTTCATATTTGGTATGTAGACTCAGCTAGAGGTCCTCTTCAAAGATTGTTCAAATTATTCCCCTCGGGTCAAAATTGGCCCCACCCTGGGGGTCACCATTTTACTTAGACTTATATAGGGAAAACATATAAAAATCTTCTTGTCTAAAACTACAATGCCTAAGAGCTTTGATATTTGGTATGTAGCGTCATCTAGTGGTCCCCTACCAAGATTGTGCAAATTATGCCCCTGGGGTCAAAATTGGCCCAGCCCCGGGGGTCACCGTTTTACATAGACTTATATAGGGAAAACATATGAAAATCTTCTTGTCTAAAACTACACTGCATAGAGCTTTGATATTTGGTATGTAGCGTCATCTAGTGGTCCTCTACCAAGATTTTTCAAATTATGCCCCTGGGGTCAAAATTGGCCCCACTCGGGGGTCACCGTTTTACATAGACTTATATAGGGAAAACATATTAATACCTTCTTGCCTAAAACTACACTGGCTAGAGTTTTGATAATTGGTATGTAGCATCATCTTGTGGTTTTCTACCAAGATGTTCAAATTATTCCTTTGGGTGAAAATTGTGCAGGGTTTATAATCAGGTGAGCGATATTGGGCCATCATGGCCCTCTTGTTTACATGACCATCTGGCATCCCCTTGTTTTGCCTCTACACTTATTTATAAGTGTGGGGGTAGTAGCAATGTTGATGTTAGTAAGTCTGTCCATACATAATGCAAATCTTGTGTGTTGAACTACTCATAAGCTGTTGGCTGAAATTTCTTCAAACTTTCTCAGATTAACAACCCAAATGTGTAGGTGTCCATAAAGGAAGGAATTATTTATGCGTCAATTTTGGTTGGCCAAGTTCTCCATGATTCGTGAAAATTCACGAAATTCAGGATTGGTGAAAATTCACGAAATTCCTGATTCGTCAAAATTCAGGAAATTCACATTTGGTGTCTAAGACTGGTTTGTGAAAGTAAGAAATATTTTATATTGTTAAGAATTGACAATAGTTGGAGTACATTGTATGAAGACATTTTAGGTTGTATTACATAAACATATGTCATGTTTGTGACGCCATGCTTGCCTGATATTTCCATGGTCTGTATACATGTATGTAGATCTGTTTTGGTATCTGTTGCCTTAAGTAAAGCGCTACGTAGGACTTTCCACGGGAGGTTTCCCATGCCTTCTATATCTAATTGAATGGGAGGTAACGGAATGAAAGTGCTCATTAGCGCTCTGCTTAGACAACAAACCCCTGGTTAATTTGTTCCAGATAATGTGACTATGTCTCATGATTGTACATATACATGTGTGCCTCATTTTCCAGTTATTGATTTATGTTATACTATGTTATATTGTCACAACACGGCTGTGAAATGTTAACTGTATACTTGTGTATATTATTTGTATATATTTGTTATGAATTGTAGCATCATTGTATGTATGTATTAGCTGATTATCATCATGTAATGTCTTTGTCTCATCTAATAGTATTAAAATGTTGAGAATATTTTACTGGTTGTCATTTATTGGGCCACAATAAAAAGAATTATTATTAAAAGATTATCAGACCCGAGTTCTCAAAGGATCAAGATCAGATTAAGTTGATCACGATGTTTGGTTTCTAGTTTGATCTTGATCCTTTGTGAACACCAACTTTGATCTTGAACTTGATGCGAATATTTTATCTTGATCCTGAAAATCAGACTTAAGCTGTTTTTGTGAACTCGGGCCTGGGGTCCTAAAATTACAGATAGCTGCATCAAAAAGAATTGAGCTTTTCTGCAGAAAATAAAAGTTATTATACGCCCGAAGGGCCGTATTATGTTATCGCCTCTGTGTCCGTCTGTCTGTCCGTCTGTCTTTAGCAATTTCCCTTCCGCTCTGTCACTCTTGAAGGATTTTAAAGAAACCTGACACAAATGTTCACCACATCAAGACAACGTGCAGAGCGCATGTTCTGGAGGGGTCGCTTTAAGGTCAAGGTCACACTTAGGGGTTAAAGGTCATATGACTTTGTTTCCCTTCCGCTTTGTCACTCTTGAAGGATTGTAAAGAAACCTGACACAAATGTTCACCACATCAAAACGACATGCAGAGCGCATGTTCTGGAGGGGTCGCTTTAAGGTCACACTTAGGGGTTAAAGGTCATATGACTTTGTTTCCCTTCCGCTCTGTCACTCTTGAACCTCTTGAAGGATTTTAAAGAAACCTGACAAATGTTCACCACATCAAGATGACGTGCAGAGCGCATGTGGGGGGATTTCTTCCATTTTTGTTCAGGTCTGTCCTTTTGCCCCCAACTGTCAAAAGTTAGCTAACAAAACCCTTTGGGCGTATATTGCCCCGTATGGCGGTGCTCTTGTTTGATATAGCAATTATGTAATAAAAAAAAATCCTATTTTTTAAAGATTTCTGAAAATCTATTCATCAGATTTTGGTAAAAAATTACACAGAACTACATTAACTTCCTACCTACTCCCATTTTGAATTTGATAATTTTTAGTTCCCAATTAAAAGACATTTATTCTTTATTACATATTGAAATTACATGCGTATTTACAGTTTAACGCAGGGAGGTAATCTGGTATTCCATTCATGTTTTACTATCAATTATTTTAACCGTTACAATCCGTGATCGGCGGGATCGAGATTGCTGTTATAAAGACAAGACTAAGGAGGCCCTTGTGATTCGGTTTATTTAGGTGTCCCTTGTAAACAATGTACAACAATAACTTGTATTTCGTCATATTCACAGACGGGCCTCACATTTGTTAAAGTATGCAGGTTGCAAATACGTAAATATACCGTTATGCGCATCGCGTGACCGTAAAATTGGCTGTTGCAAGTATCAAGTCTTCTAACTTGATATTTCATACAAAACTACAAATATGTTACATAGAACTTATGAACAAAACTTTTAAAAATCATTTCTGATGTTACTGAAATTTCAGTGTGTATTAGGTAGATGTATTTCATTTATCCGTGTAAAATTTCATACTTGTAGGTGTAGTAATTACAAAGAAATATTTAAAAAACACAAATTTTTTCTATCGCAAACTAGCTATACAAATACATGTATACAAATTGTCACATTTAAGGTCATTTGAAGTTGCATTTTCTGAATGTTATCCATAAATTGATGAACTTTGTTTTGGTGTTAGGGAGTGTATCAGTGAGCTCAGGACACTAAAAACTGACTTACAACTCGTTTTAAAGGTTAGCTTTTATGCCTCAGTAAAACCCTGTCTAATGGGTCACAATAAAAAAATCCCTAGATTATTGTGCTGTGATGAGATGAAATTTGCCACCTACCAGTACTGGCTTTTACTGTTACACAGCTTGCAAGAAACGCTCTTGTGATGGTTTTATACCCATTTCTGATACAGTACAATCATTTAACTTCAGTGGCATGGAATTTTGAAGTTGTGGTAAAAAAGGCCATTTCAATGGGACCTCAATTCGTGGATTGTGCATTTCAGGTAATGAATACAAGGGACAAAATTAATGTTTGATTTTGTGGTAAAGGTGAACCATGAAATCCACAAAATTAAATCCACACAAAAATTAATGATTTAACAGTATTCACCAACAGACTACAGTCTATTGAACGATTTTAGTGAGGGGAACATAAACGTTTGGAAACAGGTTTAAAGAATATCTCTCTGGAGCAACAGCATATATATCAGACGTCAGTCAAGATATCTCCCGCACGGTTTGTCATTTTAAGCTTGTCTCACTGTGCCATTGAAAAATGAGGTTATAGCACGAACTGCATCCGTCTTGCATCATTGTATACAGTGCCCACCAAAAATAAGTATACAGTTTTTGACAGAGGCAGAATTATAAAAGGCTAAATTATTCAATACCTGTGAATGTCTGTTGACAGTAACAATTACAGTAATTTCTGAAAATACAGTTACTAAACAAGTAAAAAGTGTGACATATTTAAATATGATGTTAAATATGACTTAAAATAATCACGGGACTAAGGGGCTGAATTTTCCATCTATTTGTGACCAAGTTGCCTTTCAAGCCAACCAAAGAAACATGATATTTTACATCTAGGTTAGCAATCACATAATAAACCAAAAAATTTACTCATCTTTAAAAATGCTGTTGTTTATCTGTTCTGCAAATGCTATTATCACGAATGAGTAAATTAGCAAATGACCTCTGTGCTTACTTTTGGTGGGTACTGTATAATTTTATGAAGGTAATATTCTGGTAATTCAGGGAAAAACTTAATCCCGCAAATATCCAGGCATTTAGAAGATCATTTTGATGCTACAGAACAGTTAAAGAGGTATCAACAGAGCCAAAGTTAAAAAGTCAGGAAAGAGGCTGCGAAACATTTTTTTCAAAGCATGAGGCCTAAAACAACAGTGTTTTCATATTTAACTCTTTGTAATATAAAAAATCCTTTAGAGCAGTTTAAGTTCTACACATCTTTGTCATTTCTTGAGATTTTTTCAAATAACTTATTTTGGTCATAAGACATTCCAACGGAAGGAGTAATAAATCAGGAAAATCGACACCCCTGAGAACTTTTCTAGCTAGCTAGTGCTAATTCCACAGGGACACAGACAAAAGGAGATTAGAATAGCTCAAGTTTTCTCCGAAAAATTATGCTAAAAATGACCAAAATATTTGGCCACGGTGCATCTTCCCTTCTACAATTTCTTGTCCAGCATATGGCTGTTTAGCTTCTTTCATTCAAGTATATGTACAATTTATCTGTCTAGTGTTTTTTGTGGGTTGTCCTTGTGCTGTTGTTTGTGGGTTGTCCTTGTGGTGTTGTTTGCGGGTTGTCCGTGTGCTGTTGTTTGTGGGTTGTCCTTGTGCTGTTGTTTGTGGGTTGTCCTTGTGCTGTTTGTGGGTTGTCCTAGCGCAGTTTGTGGGTTGTCCCGGTGCTGTTTGTGGGTTGTCCCGGTGCTGTTTGTGGGTTGTCCTTGCGCTGTTTGGCCATCATTTCGACCTGTTCTCGTCTTCTAGCCTTTGCTTTGGATTTGTTTGACAGACTGAGACAGAAGTGGTCAGAGTGGGATTAAAATCACACACGCTAGATTTTCCACCTATGTGGATTATTCCAAATTTAACTGCCTTTCTTGATATGCTGGGCACACAGAGTTACTACATATACTAGTACTTTGAGTATTGCAAGTAAGTATTTGATAATTTTATTTCAACAATTTAATATGGGAATAAAACAGAAGCAACAGTGCCTTCAAAGGCCAGTATGTACAAAGCACATATATTAAGGCCTAAAAAATATATGTTTGTTTCTTGTAGCATGCTAAAAAAAGATTGGTTTGTAAGTGGGGATATTATTTATCTTTTTTTTTGGATGTGGGCACATCTTTTGGTCCAAGAAACCAAACTTTGTCACAAATTTTATCCTGCAGCCCCAACCTCTATCATATCATTAATAATTAAATGACAAGATACAACTTAATTCATATTTTTGTCATCTAAAAACAAGAAAATCCAAGTATGACAAAATTGATATTGTGGATGTCAATAATAAAAAGATTTGGTGGAGGTAAATTACATGTAAGAGGGTGTCGGTAGGGTTACAGGAAACAAGCATATTTTTAGGCCTAATTGATAACAGATACATATATTCTGTACATGACATACATGTATTTACATTAACAGTATTTTCAGAATGAAAAATTCCTGTCAAATTAGTCAGTATGATGATTATATTGTTATTCTATATACACATGTCATGATTTAGTACAAGTAGTTACTTACTGCTTATGATTATAATGATATTGATACACAAAATGAAAATCAAATATGGAAAATTCAACAAATCAAAGACCAGTAATTAAGTTAGTAGACATACTAGACAACAAGAAATCCTAGAACTTAGGAACAACAAAAATGTGTAATATCATTGTTGCTTCAATCACACGTAACTGTATCATTGACAATGAAAAAGTCTTGGGGTGAAATTAATTGATATTTTATTGGAAAATATCAATTTTACAAGATTTTTTGTTCGTTTTAGTCTTTTAGTATCAATGATACAATTACCTGTGGCTTTAATCAGCAAAGTGAAAAATTAGACATTTTACTGTCAAAGAGTGCCAACGTAACATGAAGGAATGACTCATAAATGACAATGTAAGACAAACAGGAAGAATATGGTATGCAAATAGAATAAATATAACACAAAAGGGTGACTATTTACACGATCAAAAAATGAAAACTTTAAGTTGAACAAAAATTTATTCCATCGAAATTTGAATCAAATACTGAATATAAATGAAAATTGCACACTACAAACATCTTGCAGCTAAATTAAATCATGGTATGAGTTCATGAGTAGGAGCTGAAAATGACGTGTTGCAAATTTTATTGGCCAAAGGGTATTGTGGAACCCCTGATCTGAATTATGAGAAAAATATTACTGCAATGCCTATAAAGTTATATATGATTGATTGTTATTCCTTTCCAATGTTTGTTTAGTAATTTGGCACAGAAAGTTTGTAGTACGGTTACAGTTGCCATGGACATTGGTAACCACCATATCGACTATGATAACGAGGTATTAACTTCTACACATAACATCTACACAATCTCGTCCTCTCCAGTAAGGTCCACACTGTCTTTCACTCCGGACATTTCTGGTGGACCAAGTCCACAATTACATTTAGCTCCAATAGCAGCAACTCTATCATAATGATTACCATGTGTGTGACAGATAGTGATGTAACATAGACATGCTGCGGTATCTGTGTTGTATGTCAATAACGGTTTAAACAATAACCACCTATAGGTGTCGCCACTCTGATCAGGTGATAAAATGTAAATGTCACGATTCAGAAGAGTGGCAGCGGCATAGATTTCTGTCTGAGTAGCCCAAGTTTTATTTTTACGCATTTCTGTAATATGTGCCTGCATAGGTCCATCAGTAAAAGCTTCAAAACGTGTTGGATATCTTTCAAGCACGTCAACGACACCTTGACGAACATCATCATAGAATGTCTGACTACCGTATATTATTTTACTCAAAGCTCGGAAAAAACAGTTTCCATCACCTTTCATACCGTCGATTTGTCTGCTGGTAGATTTCAAAAAGGTTTTCAAATATTCATATACTGCATAACTACATGTGTCATTTATAGTACTTTCACCAAAATCAATCTCTTTAATCTCCACTATTTCATCGTCACAGCAATTATCGACAGATCTAGTATGTGAACGTGTTGCTCTACCAACATTAGTATGTTCCGAATCTGAGGCACATTTTGACTTTGTTAAGTCATACTTGACGTGTTTCCTTCGAGTTCCACCCTGTTCTCGGTCTTCATCATCATCTATATTTATCACTTCTGGAACAGGACGTGAAATTTCAGGTATACTGGTAGGTCTAGAGTTTCTTCTTGAAATTGGTGTGTTTGTAAAACGCTTTGCTTTCTGTCGTCTTGGTCGACTGTTTGTATTCATATCAGTTATTTCACAATCTGAATCCGACCATTCATCAGACCAGTAACTTGATTCATCAAGTTGTTGGTACCTTGGACCACTGTAGAATTCAACAGGCGGAATTGAAATTCCTGAAAAAGAAAACAATGTACTTAAATTATTATCTTAAAGCACCAATAAATGACCAAAGGCTAGGCTGATTTCCCCCCCTTTCAACACAGCTCTTGAAATTTCCAATTTATTGAAGACAAGGATCATTTGGTACATGTGTAGTGGTCACAGAGCAATAATACTAATGGCAAGAAATTGTAGCGAGTCCAGTTGATGCATTAGTACCAAAGGTATTTATAAGCGGTGTGATTATTGTTGGGCTGGGTGACAGTCTGTTCAGCGTCAGACTTCTGGTAAAGAGTGTCTGCTCCATCAACGGACTGGTTTAGTGTGTCCGCTCAATGGACAGACTGGTGCCAAACGGGCATAAATACCTATTTATGGAAAATATTAGACATATACTAAACCAGTTGGTTGAACTTGAATGCCCGTGCACACTAAGCTAGTCTGTAGTTGAGCGAACAAACAAAACTAGTCGGTTGATTGAGTGGACACACTAAATAAGTCGGTTGATTGAGTGGACACACTAAACAAGTCGGTTGATTGAGTGTACACACTAAACCAGTTGGTTGATTGAGCAAACAAACTAAACCAGTCGGTTGATTGAGTGGACACACTAAACAAGTCAATTGATTGAGCGTACATACTTAAAAAGCTGGTTGATTGAGCATACAAACTTAACCAGTCGGTTGATTAAGTGGACACGCTGAATCAGTTGGTTGATTGAGCAGACACACTAAACAAGTCGGTTGATTGAGCTTACACACTAAAAAAGTCGGTTGATTGAGCAAACACACTAAACCAGTCGGATGATTGAGTGTACACACTAAACCAGCCGGATGATTGAGCGTACACACTAAACAAGTCAGTTAATTGCGCGAACACACTAAACAATTAGGTAGATTGAGTTCACGTACACACTAAACCAGACGGTTGATTAAGCAAACACACTAAACAAGTCGGTTGATTGAGCTTACACACTAAAAAAGTCGGTTGATTAAGCAAACACACTAAACCAGTCGGATGATTGAGTGTACACACTAAACCAGCCGGTCGATTGAGCGTACACACTAAACAAGTCAGTTAATTGCGCAAACACACTAAACAACTAGGTAGATTGATCGAGTATGTACACACTAAACCAGACGGTTGATTAAGCAAACACACTAAACAAGTCAGTTGATTGACCGTACACACTAAACCAGTCGGTTGAAAGAGCTTAAACACTAAACCAGTTGGTTGATTGAGCAGACACATATGACTAAACAAGTCAGATTTTAACAAAAACCTTTTAATTAAGACACTGCATGAAGTTAGTCATATGCTGAATCCAAATTCTTTGTTTATATTTGTAGAAAACAAACGCAGGATACCATACCTCTGTTGGTGGGAGGATGTCCAACTTCATCCAGACGGCTATAAGGCTGTCCGAACACTCTTCTGTTTGTCCAATCCCACATAGATGACCATGGCGATTCTTCGTGAAAAATACCGCCAATTATCGTCATAGCTGCACCCTTTAGTCGCTGAACTAGGTTTCTGTCGTTTGGTTCGGGAGATCTCTTTCGTTTTATCCCTCTGCGAGTAAGTTCAATTTTACAATTTGAGTTTTGAAATCGATCATGCGTATAATTTTGTTGACTGGTTGAATCATTCGCACACGAATGATGACAAGCCGTGGTTGTTTCTCACCGCATCCTCGACCAGATTATGACCAATTTTGGTCTGATCTGGCCGGTATGCGGTCACGATCTAGGTTAATCTAGAAATTTATTAAAAGACGTTATCTGTGAACAATAAATAAATCTTGAGTCATCGGTGACACATTTGTCAACAATCAAATCACGTGACTATGAGACTTTCGCGTTTGTCTATTCGGATAACATCGGTAATTTCCGTAAATGGATCAAATTTCCGTCAGCTAATTTCGGGTCTTTTCGTAACAAACTGTATACCGACTAAAATAGTTTGGTATTGCCAGAAGCATTTTGCTGCCGACAAATGAAATTTTCGGGTAAAAATAAAGTGAGAAAATATAGTATAACGAAAAAAAAAGCTACAACGATTTGTTTTCGTGAATATAATACGAAATGGTAATTTCAACGAAGCGGGATAAACTTAGAAAAAAGGAAGTGATCTCCCTTGTCGCTGTGAACTGCATAATTTATTAAGGAGGTACACACGCCTTTTAAAAACGTACTGACTGCCACTCACTTCTGATCTGAAGGTTGTGTGTAAAATGTCAGAAATGTTTATCAACACTAGTTTCACTAACCAGACTTCGGGATGAGATTTTATGCCCTAGGTCCCGTATATATATCAAGTAGCTCCACATACTACGGGGCTCGTGATATTATGCTAGTCTGGGCTAAGGCCTAAATACCTGTCCAATAGGACCCAAAGGGTAACTGTCGATGGTGCAACCTCCGAGTCAGATCCAATTTTCAGCTAGCGGAGTACCACAAGGTAGTCAAACAATCTCGACTTATTATAGAGACTACTCGTCTCTTGTGAAGATAAAGGTCAGAAATTAAAAATCTCCTGGCAGATTTCCCCACATCTAACCACAAGGAAGCGTCATTGGCGATTTTGTCAATGGCCTTCAACAACGACCTTCCTCGACGTCTTTAATTGAAAACTAGAATGTTTGCAGACGACTGTATTCAATACCGACATATCGATTCCCCAGCAGAATCCATATAACTCTCGAAGACGACCTCGAGAAACTCGTAGATCGGAGAAGAAATGGGTGATGTCGATCTTCCGTCCAGGATTTGTGTGCTCGCACAAATCGTTGTCATAGAACTTATGTAACGCCAACGTTGTTCGCAGTGCTATTTCACATTACCATCGGGCAGGCCCGGGTCTATCGGGGGGCACAGGGGGCCCGTGCCCCCCCCCCCCAGTTTGCCTCGGAGTGACCATTTTTTACATCACATAAATGTTAAAATCCTTAAAATATTATCAATCGATATGGTAATGGATCGATATTTTGTGACAATAACCCTGTATATTACATGTTTCGGAAGCGATGTCAATAAAATGTGCCCCCTGTTGTGTTATCTCCAGGTCCAGATTACACTTGATCATCCAGATGTATGTTTTACAGCGTCTGAATGATGCGGATCAAGGTGTCTGTGCCCCTTGATCAATGCCACTACAGCGCTTGAATTAACAGATCAAAATTTTTGACATGAATTTGAAGAAAGTAATAACTGATTATGTTACACTACAATTTTGATAATATCAAGCCTGTCTGGGTTTCAAAGAAAAACGTTAAAAAAAGGATTTTCATTCAAAATTGAAAACAAATCTTCACAAGGGGCACATTTAAATTGTCTATTTTTGCAAGTTCAAATAAATTTTCTAAAACGTAAGGGCGCAATAATTTGCAAGAATTTTATTATTTTTTTTTTTTTATTTGAGCCTGTGAACACTACTGTCTAAGATAAAACCATGCATGGCATATGTAATACACCAACCAGTTGCATCCATGCCCCAACCCCGGGGATGGGCGATGGATAGCCGGGGGAAGCGACCTTAAATGTTTTACCTTCCAGCTTTTCCCCACTGCTAGGGAAAGGTTGGGAATTTTTTCTCCGAACCAATTCCCCGGGGACAGTATTTAATTGTTATGGGACAGGGAAATACTGGAGATTTTACTATCAGCCGTCCCCGCAGGGCCCTGGAAGGGCGGGGATTTTGACAACTCAAAAGTAAAAATCCCGGCCCATCCCCGGTGTGGGGGTGGATGCAACTGACTGGTGCATAATTATTTCACTACTGGTCTTCATAGTTCAAGTATTATTTATGGCAAAGACGTCCAACACGTCTTTGTTTATGGTTAGTCTGGAAGATTTCTTTTAAGAATATTGTGTAATTCATGTTAGTTTTTGATGATGTAGCAGTTTAAAGTGCAGGAAATTGCATAATTTTAATTCAAAAAGTGAAAAATTCGTCGACGGGAGGGGGAACCCCTCCCGCACCCACCCCAACTTAGCCTTCCAAAAATGTCTTGTGCCCCCCAGTCCGAACTTTCTGGATCCGTGCCTGCATCCTTATTAAAAATGTGAATATCTCAGTAAAGTCTTCATAAATGATAGCGTCTCACTATGTGGTATGTCATTGATACCCCTGGTGCGTGCATGCAAACTTATGAAGCAACCAGTCTTTGTATACGATCGAAAGTGAGTTTACAAATATAAGTACCAATGTGCGTCATTAATGAAATGATGTCAACGTAAAAAATTAGACACCGTGCAATTGTTAAATAGGGGTAAACATTTGGAAAACCAACAATTCAAACCATTAAAATGATCAAATAAGTAGGAGGTAGTGAATCACGAAGTTATTCATGTTACGTTTACTCAAATTGTTTACAGGTAGCAGAGATATGAGCTAACAAGTGAACACATGTCAGGTCACTGGAAAGGTGGTTTGACACCCAGTAGCGTAGCTGCCGCTAGGCCAATAGGCCCGGGCCTACACATCATTTCGATAAAAAATAATATATATTTTTTTTAAGTTTAACTTGAAATTTGATCTCCTTAATATACGTCAAAACTCACCAGTACCTTTCAAGGAATGAAAAAATCCGGGGAGCATGCCCCTGTACTCCCCTACTTCTTTCTTCTTTGTCCACGGGCCTACACATTGCTAAGGCCCTAGCTACGCCCCTGACACCCGGTTCGTAAATCACATATGCATAACTGTCAAAGCCATTTCTTACAACACTGTTGCCACTTTTTGTGTTCAGGGGTACTGAACCACTTTTAAACAATGGAAACAGCGACAAGCAGATCTTTTTTAATGTCATGGTGACTATATATAATAATGCTAACACAGAACAGGGTTAAGCACCCTGTTCAAAATGATGAAGTTTGTATTTGTATTAAAACAACTGTGTATAAAAGACGACATCATCAAAACGTCACAGCGTGACCTGCTTCCATGGCACTTAGTATATTCAATGTATAATATATATTTTATTTTTCAACCAATTGCTTTGATATTTCGAACATTTTAAAATCAGTGATAGGGGGAAATTATTTATAGCAGACTAATTTTCTGATTTTCCGCACTGCTATAAAAAGTGATTAACCTGCGGCCTTGAGCCGCAGGTTATATTTGTATGCAACAAGAAAAATTTCCATGTAGGGGCACGTGACCTGTTCTGGATGGTTTACCATTTCAAAAAAAAAAATCCAAAAAAATCAGCATTTTCTAAGAATGTCGTGAACCAGACTAATACTTTTTTTTTTTTTTTAGATTCGTATAGATTTATTTTATTTTAAAATAAAGTATTAACCATAAGTTACCCCTTTAAGTTATAATTAGTAAGAAAAAAATGTGTTTCGAAATGTGTTTTAACGCGCACTTGACCTTTCGTTAGTCTGGTTCACGCGTTCAAAACTAAATCCAAAAAATGAAGCACTTTGTGCGAATGTCGTAAACCAGACTATTTCACTATTTTTTTTTTTAAATAAAGTAATGTAAGTTAATAACTATAATTATTTCTTTTACCCCTTTAAGTAATTAAAAATAAGAAAAAAATGTGTTTCGATATGTGTTTTGGCGTGCACCTGCAGTCTGGATTACCTCTCCTAGATCATTACGTTAAATAGGTCATGCAGGCCGACGCGTCGGCATTAAACACCCAAATCTTAATCAAATAGTAACGTTTTTACCCAAATACTTGTATTTAACTAACAATATGGGGTTGATTAACTTTATTACGCATTTTAATGACCAGTGATGACTAAATAAACTAGCAAGTTTTTCGGCAAGACTCGGCCCAGTATCATTTCGAACCGCCGTTTGTCCATAATATTTGCACGTCGTGAGAATCGCTTTATTTTACTTTCTGACTCTTCGTGCGCCGATACCCAAATATACAAAAGTATGAACGTTTATTTACCCAAATACTTGTATTTAATAAACTATTTGTCGTAAATAAACTATATTACGCATTTGAATAACTAATAATGAAAATAGCACCATTTTCCGGTAAATTATACTAGGTAAATATACCCAAACACACATAAGCCTACTAAATCAGAGAGGTTTGTAAAATTCCGCATTTTTCGACGGGGACTTGGACTTTTAATTGTTTCTTTGGCTCACGTGTGGGCATTGCTCATTGTACATGTGTCGTGGTGTTACTGGTGCGAGCACTGGTGCGAGTCTTTGATCAGCTGGTAAAGTGTGCTGCCTCCCCTGTCCGATTTCCTCATACCTTTATATCAAGCCTTATCAACACTTTAAAAAGTTCTAGTTTCTAAAATTATAAAAAAAAATGTCTCTCACAATACGGGTCTGTAAAACAATTGGCCGCAGGAACTATTTAACTTGTATTAATTGAGGAACATCCCACTTATATGACCTCGTAGACTTCACAACAGAGAAGTATATGCCACCTGCTAGACTGACCACTCGATTTGCACACTCTTTTAAGTACATGTTTATTTCAAAATCATCAGCATACAACAAGAATTCCTTCTTTCCCAGAACCATCGCTCTTTGGAACAGCCTCCTTGCATCTGTCGCAGAGACCACCGACTTAGTATCCTTTAAGCGGTGCTTGTTCAATATATCCATTGAAACAATGCTAAGAACCCAGCTGTAAGTAAATCACCGATGCTACACGACGCTGTATCAGCAGTGGCCACCATAAATGGAGAGGCTCAGGGTTAGAAAGGCAAAAACGCAAATGGGAAGATTTTTTTATTCTTCTATCTGAACTATTTGTCATTTCTAACTTTCCTATGTTATTTCATACAGTTCTTTTTCTTTGACGAGTAACCAGTCATCACATAATAATCAAGTGTGACTGGGTTGATGTAACATTATTATATAGACGTAGAGACCTTGGAATTGCCAGACGTAGTTAAAAAACAAAGAATCAATATTTTTTTACATAATTTGCTCAATATTTCTTTTAATATTTCTTAGTCCTTTATCAATATCTTATACTACATTAATCAAATTAAAAATACGTATCGAAAGCCCCATTTGACAATAAAAAGATAAGCATATTGTGTCGTTTTATAATTCATTTCAGTATTTGTGTTCCACTGTTTTACGTATTTAAATGTCAATTGATAATTATTTATATGCATTTATAAATACATGTACACATCGTTGGCTTAGGATCAGAAGGTCGTAACCTAGTACAAATCAATATTTTGAGAAAACAAGAAAAAACTTTCCGAAATTTACTGTTTACTTATGGTAAACAAGCTTTTGCAACTTTATTTTGGTCAACATGACAAGTTCCGATTTTCATGACAATATGCTCACAAGAAGCGCCTTATGATGCAGATCATTCCAAACATACATTCGTCTTATAAGGTCATTAGTGGCACTTACGACCTTCTCGACATGTACATGACTGTATTAAGTATTTAATTCTGAAGATTTTATTTTATTAATGTAATCGTGCAAAATTGTAGCTTATACACAAAATTCCATATAAAAATATTATCATATGTGTACAGTACAGTATACACTTTAAGTGATACGGTAAAAACATGCACTCTTAAAAACAATACAATGTATGAGTGCACAGCACTAATAATATGGCCAGGAGTCGTTTTTTCGACTGTAATGTTGGCCAGTTAACGAAGGGGTAGGTCTACTGATCCTGGTATTTGTCTGATTTGTTTTATCATTAACCCTTTGGTGATATGTTGTTATTTCACCAGTTCGCGAAAATATTACCATTTCGCTACGATTACAACCAGAAATCAAAATTAAGGGAGGTTACTCTTACTATTTCGTTTCACCATTCGGCGTTTTTAGAAATTTCTCTTGTTTAACGTGCACAGTGTGAATAACAGACTATATAACTGTCAATATGTTTTACCACGTGTCACTCGAGCACGAAATCTTGCTGCATCCGAGATACTTTGGTCCAAATCTCCTGAATATCGTGAAACAAAAGTTGTTTACTGAAGTTGAAGGCACCTGCACAGGAAAGTACGGCTTTGTTATAGCAGTGACTACTATTGACAACATTGGTGCTGGAATAATCCAGCCAAGTCGTGGATTTGTCGTTTACCCAGTGAAATATAAAGCCATTGTATTCCGTCCTTTCAAGGGAGAGTTACTGGATGCTGTTGTCACACAAGTAAACAAAGTTGGACTATTCACAGAGATAGGACCTCTGTCATGTTTTATATCTAGACATTCTATTCCTGCAGACATGGAGTTTGATCCCAATTCTAACCCACCATGTTATAAAACAAAAGATGAAGATGTTGTCATTCAACAAGATGACGAAATACGAATCAAGATCGTCGGTACAAGAGTTGATGCCAAAGATATTTTTGCCATCGGTACTTTGATGGACGACTATCTTGGACTAGTCAGTTGAACAGTTTCCTGTTACCGGATATTTTGTGAAACTCATACCGTGTTGAACTTATTTTTGTGACAAAGGTGTGAAGAAAGAAACAATTACATTCACAAAATTATTACTGACACTGCACAGTAATTACATTCACAAAATTATTACTGGCTCTGCACAGTAAAACTAAAAGTTAAACATTTCTGATGATTTCAAAACTGAAACGTTATAGACATGACTCATTCAGTGATTATCATTATCATACATTCTCCATGTGTACATTTATATAGTGCTGTTGACCAACACTTGTCTCAGTTATCATTACTCATTTATTCACGATGCTGCTAGGTAAACTTGAATTTATAATGGCTTAAACAAGCTTGTTTTTGTAAATGGACTTGATAAAGTTTCATAGCAGAGCTCTGTAATTTGTTTATTTCATACATGTCAATAATATGTGTCATATTCGTAAGTGGTTAGAAATAAATGTTGGATGTATAATTGTAAGAGTGTCAGTAATCTCTCAATTTGTTTATTAAAGATCTATACACATTTTATTACTATAGCTTGACTAGATTAATCTGAGACTCATCAAAGTGCATAAGCACGTCCGCCTATTCTTGGTTGTATTCGATTTGTATGTATATTTACTATATACCGTTATCTCCGTATAAGGTCAGCTATAATTGTAGGTATATGTTTTAATAACATCAGAAGTTTCAGAATTGGAACGAATTATGCAAGGAGTCTCAGTTATACCTGGTTGGGCAATATCTGTTCATGAAACCTGGTCACAATGTTGGTCTCTATTCTAATACCTAAGCAAAGTTCAACACTAGGCCAACTAGCTGAACAAAAGAAAGTTTTAAAGTTAAACTTGACCTAGGTATTTCATAGAGAAAAACATTTTGACCAATTTTCCTGGAGTTATTTTCAACCCATATTTACTTACCATTTTACAAGTAACTCATACAACCTTTGACTCGTGGTAATGTCAATCAGAAAACATAGCCAATTCACAGCTGGGCCCAGTTCAGTTCTGCCACCACTCGAACTGCTAGTGCTCTATTCACTACATGCTTTCCGTCCACACAAACTCAAATTTGAAATTTAAAGCAAAACAAACACTGCTGATTCTATTACATTTTAATTTGCTAACATTTTAGGATAAGCTCTAGTTGATGTAAACAAGAACATGATATATGTACACACTACTGATCATTCTGTACTATATAGGTTGTACAAATAACAGAAGAACAACAAAGAACTATATAACAGGGTGAGAAAAATGTGCAACCAGACTGGGGCTCGAACCTGGATCCCTTATCTTACAGGGCGAAAGCTCTACTGACTGAGCTAGTCTGCTGCTTACACAAGTGTCACCCCTATTAGTAATCTAATCTTATACACACCACTACAAATCACACACATGTAATATAACAGCTTACTAACATACTGGCTGTTGAATAGTGTGACTTGATAACTTAATTAATAATTTTGTTTCTGTAGTTAATTGTTAAACATTTTTGCATTTAAATTATTTCAATTCATTTGGTTAATATTTAAGCATGGAAAAGGAAAATCAAGCAACAGTTGGGATTTCAAATGAAGAGCTCCTTTTTACAGCAGTTGCAGCTTGTCCTACATGTCGGAGAGCACAACAAGCAATATTTATTACCTTAAGTTTTCACTGTATGAGTTTCTGTCTCCTTATCGAAGCATTTATCTCCCCTTCATTATAGAAAAGTCAGATCTAGAAGAGAGCTCTTTATTCAAAAGATTTTTTGTCAAGATTTTGACCAATTTTATTTGATTTTTTGTCATGTATTGATTTGATGTAAATAAAAGTATAAATGGTATTTAATATATGACATACAAAAAATGTAAGGGTAAAAATATTTTCACAATTTTTCATGCACCAAATTAAAGACATTGTTAGTTGTATACATTTTATTAAACGGGTCTTGCTTATAATTTTGTTATCATCATAATTCAAACACTTGTGAGAAATTGTGTGATAAAAAGCAAGATATTAGAATGCATTTTACCTACAAAATGGAACTGTTAAAACAATTAATCACTAATCTTAAATAGACAACATTGAGACTTTATTGTTTAAGCTTTTCTAACCAGTCAAGAAAAGATAGCTTTGCTTAGAAATTCATTCTCAGTAAACTAAATCATAGCAAAACAGAACTAATGATTTTGCGAACAAGCCCGTTTTGATTAAATATTGAATATATTTCAGTGTAATGGAATGTTTAAATACTTTACTTATTATACTAAAATGTAGATCTACTAGGAAAAAGTATACACACTTATCTAAAATACTATATCAAATACAACATACAAAACTATACGGTATATACTTTTACAACAATGTAAAACAAATATAGATCTATTTCTAAGGCAACAACATATAATATGAGATACAATTACAGTACAAAATGTTAGTCTGGATTACCTCCCCTAGATCACTATGTTACTAAAACACTAGTACGATAGGGAACCAGACTATATACAAAATTTGGGCTTGAAATATTATGAAGGATTGAAGCATAGCACACAGTGCAATACGCAATAATGTAATACCTTGAATTATAGACTAGATATTAAAGTAATTCATGGCCGTCCATTTACTTGGACTAGTTTAACTTAATATAATCAACAGTATTACACAATGCACATGAATCAGGATTCAATTTGGAATAATTTGCTATCTTAAATAGTTTTGTAACTTAATAGTTTAATCATTTTTTATAAAAAATAAAAGGCCTGAGTGGTATAAAACTGGAGGGATCCAAGGATGAAAATCTATGAGTTTCTTCTGGCATTTAAATGCACGACATACATATAGCTAGGTGTTTATGCTATCTCCTTGTTTTACAAAATTATCATAATTTAATGTCCAAAAATCAGAACATAAAGTGTTGACAATAAGCACCATGACCAAACAAAATGATTACAAGTCAGCATCTTTTAAGCACCTTGAATTATAGTAAAAATAATATAATGGTAAGTGTCAACATAAATGCAAGAGTGGTGTCAGTCTGGTGACAACTTGATCAAACATTTAATTTATTCTTAATCTGTTACTTCATTTGCTTAGACCTTGTTTCTAGATTTGACTCGAGTATAGTACAGCACCAAATGACAGCAGCAATGATTAGAACTATTTTACAACAGCAACAAGTAGCAGTACATAGATACAGAAGCAACACTAAGATGTGTTAAATGTATAATATAAGCACCCCTGAAGTGAAGTCATTCAGTACTGAGAGTACCCCTGTCTTGTGTTATATTCGTTACTGTATAAAAACCTGACAGCAAACGGGTTTTTATGTTGAACATCATTCCAATTAGCAACATCATATTAAAATGTGATACATGTAACTTAAAAGCAACACACATGAAAAAAAATATGTGTACGCTTTTTCATACTTATACATATACATGTATATATATACCTGCCATATTTAAGTTGAAATAAAGCAAATAATAGAGGCTATGCTTGGCCTTTCCATACCAATGCACACACAGGTAACTGTATCATTGACATAGAGTAAAAAGAAATTCTGTCAATGATACAGTTACCTGTGAATATGCACATTTTCAAAATGGACGTATACATTCATAGTAGAGTTAATACAAAATGTATATTTTGTGAACAAAATGTCACAAATGTTCCTAGGTATTGGAATTCCCTTTATTTGAATATAGATAAGAAAGCTGAGAACGTTTTTATTTACATATAATGACTGAACAGAACAATGTTATTTAGAACATGGATGGACTGTAAATTGCATGTTTTACACAACAACAATAATAAGACCGTACTACATCCACAAAATGACCCAACAATTACATGTACAACACCAATTTTACATTTTGTACATAAAAATAAAGCCAAACTATATTTCCTAACACATGTGCTTAACAAGAATAACGTTAGTTGTTTTAAAACTTGTAGTTCCTGACGTTTGTGATCCTGTTCTATGGACTAAAACAATATGATATAAAGAATGGTAAATGAAAGCGAGTGATGCCTAATTGTAAATAAGACCATGGGATTTGGTTGGACGATTGAACTGACGCTACGGTGACGGGTCCAAGGAGTTTCCAAAAATGTCAAATTAACTTGAGAATCTGTCTGAATGGCCAAGTATGCTCTTTATATTGATAGGTAATTGATAACCAATAAAACCACAACTGAGATTCATTTCCTAGAATTTCCACCTTAATCTGTATGCACTATAATATGCACACATTTCCAATTATGCGTCAATAGAGTAGGCTACTTACAAATGTATTGATTTTAGATACCAATGCTTAATCCTGAATGTATATGATTTTATAAAGTTATTAAAGTAAAGCATTACGCCTGGAGACCAATAAAACGTTCAGAGTAAAATGTAATGCACTCTTTATGGTGGGATGAGGAGCCTTGGAAAAGGGGACGACCAATGTTGGTCTAGAATGTTAACTACAATACATGTACATGTACTATGAAATAGTTACATGGTGGAACATAGTCATACTTCAAGTTACTGTATATTATACACACCCAATTACAATCACACTTAGTAATTAACACTTTAAAACTACTCATAAATTCTACATGTATTGGCTTCTATAAGAAGCAAAGTCACTCTAGGTAATAGCTTCTCAAAATACTATTTAAAATGGTTGCAACCATAAATACGATTGCACCCTGAATGCAAATAATCTGATATTTACTAAGCGTCCATGATGATTAATTGGTCTTTCAATGCCATTGATCAGTGTGACCACAGGCCTAAGAAATTATATCACAAACTACAGTTTTTACTTCCCCAAGTTTTTATCCATTCAATATACAGTAGTACATATACAGATTTGTGTGCGGATCCACAGTGAATGGTACTGGCTATTATCCATACCATACAGTATAGTTTCGGATATAACAACGAAAGCGCGACAAAGGAATCCAACTCGAACGTTGCGTACCCTGTCCATCTGTATAATATGTTAAATGAGTGAAAAAATTGGGGAAGTAAACACTGTAGTTTGCGATATACTAGTAATTTCGTAGTCCTGTCTGTGACGTAGCACACGCTATATGAAGGTAGATTTGGTGTTGGATAGACATATCTATGCGGCGAATGCAAAGACTGCAATCACAGCCGACATGACTAGAGCCAGGAATGCGTACACGTTTTGTTTTCCATTACACGGTTTACCATTGTCCAACATCTTGTTACAATAACACGACTTGCCAATACTCGCCAGCTTCGAACAGTCCAAGAATTCATCGTCCAGATTTTCTACTCCACTTGAGTTCCAGCATGATCGTATCACCACTTTCACTGCTGTAAGAGAGAGAGCAAAATTTGCGTAAAATGTAACTGCTTTCATCATTTAGTCGCAGTTTAATTATAACCATTATTATTACGGAACACAATGGTGCGGTCAATTTTTTTTAAATAATTCCCAATTCTTTGAAACTTCGTCATTTTTGCTTGATTTTCTTTGAATCTTCTTTCATTCTTACATGCGTCCAATACACGATCACGACCTATACATGGGAAGGTACTGTACATTATATGTGTTCATTCCAAACAATACATTGGCATACATCTGACGGGTTAATGCTATGACAATGATTTAAGTCTTGGTAAAACAAATAACCAATTATTATCAATTGTTTTACTCGTGTGCAACTAATTAACGTTTAGGTATAATTTGCGTCCATTTAAAAGGGATAATTAGATTACGTACGTAATAGATACTATAACACCCAGACGAAAACATTGCAACATGATATCTTCAGAGAAAAGGCCAAGGCCATTATAATATAGATACACTTTTAATAAACATACCATTACAAGATGATATACAAGCAGGCAAGGATGGTCCTAACATTATGTATACCGTAATTAGTTCCCTAAATGCAATTGTGATATATCGGATACAAAACTGAACAATTATCCTGCACGTAAATAGCAAATGTCATACACAGTTTGCATTCTGTATACTAACAATTATGCAAATTGCCTTGACTATGTCACATTTAAGGAAACGGAACGCGCTGGTAAAATGTTGCGCAACGCAGCCTGCTAGTCTTTGAAATGTAAATAATAATTTGTCGTAAAATAATATCTGCGCTGCCATATTATGCCGTACGAGGGGTGATCAATAAATACCAGGATTAGTCTGCTTTCAGTTCTAATGTTTCATTGTAAATCTATATAACACTCGCATGTTTAATTAATTAAGCGTTCAAAAAGAACATTTCAAAGTTCAAATGGTTCTATTTTGCTGCGACTTACATGCCAGTAAAACATCAAACACATGCAGACACATTATGATCAATATACATTTTATACATCGATGACTATCGGCTAATATGTCATAGACTTTTCCCCTGGAGTTGATCATGTTGGTATTTTTTTCAGAATTTAGCCGTTACGATAGTAGATACAGACATAGCAACGGCTATTGATGTGACGTTATGAATCCCCTAATGACAGAATTTGTACATCGGATTTTCCGATGATACACTTTCTCTCGGTATATACAAATATACACAATTCAATAACTCGATATCACTGATTCCTACATATATCTGACATGTTAAGAATGCAATGTTTGTGGCAAATATGAATACGTACATTCTTAGAATACTTGCATGTCATGTCCGCACAAGAGCTTTTCAGGCCACAGCGATCATTTTATTGGTCTTACCTGGGTTAGAAACCCAGGTTTTAATGAATACTAGTAAGCCATTTAGTCTATTGCACAGGACACCCCACATCAATACAATATTAAGCCACATATTTTGGTGAAAAACTATTAAGCGGAATAATAATAAAACATTTAAATAATTTAATTATTGGTTATAAGATAGAAAGGCAACTGGTCAAAATCAGAATATATGTCACCATGTAGATCTGTATACGGTTTTGCAAAAAAGCATGTACACAGCTTAAGTACCTGTATCTAGCATTTTAACTATTTATAGTTGCTTTTAAAAACCCTCCACGATGTTTAAATTATTCAAACGCTTAATTTTGTAGTTCGTCAAAAGACGCGTACAGCACTTCCAACCGTCTGGTA
This sequence comes from Spisula subtruncata, assembly GCA_963678985.1. Lineage (NCBI taxonomy): Eukaryota > Metazoa > Mollusca > Bivalvia > Venerida > Mactridae > Spisula > Spisula subtruncata. The sequence continues at coordinate 20,501,374 of OY787668.1, forward strand.
TAGATCAAAATAGATCAAAATAATTATGTTCTTCGATCAAAGTGGTTGTCTTAGGTTACGCAATAAAATTGCAACAATTCATTGGATAAGTGCCCGCCCTAGTAATCGATACTAGATCAAATGCTTGCTTAAATCAGAGAAATTGAAGCCGTTTTCCGTACTCCTATAGTACTAATATTGTTGATCATTCGCTGCCACCATTAGAGGGACTAATTCAAACATCACACACACACATGCACGCGCACTTCTCTTAGCACAATCGCCATTTTTTTCCCAGGGGATAGTTCTATGGTTCTTTGTGACAATCATTAATTCATTAACTGTCATTACCGGTAGTATTTTAAAAGGAAAATATAGAAAAGGTGATTACAAACCTTTATGTGTGTCTGTAGTTTCAACCTTTCTACAAGCTTGAGTCTGACCTTCACATTCCACAATATAGTCGTCACCTTCTGTACCAGTGAAATCAAACGATACTCCGCATTTCTCATCGTCAAGGTTTGAACAACTGTAGCATTTTAAGGAAGATCCTGCAATGAAGACAGAAAAAATAAAGATATAACATGTGGTCAAGCCTTCTATTCAGAGATTTAAAGATGGTTTGACGACGTGTTTTCATTTTGAACGGTTTAACACAAACTCTGAAACCGTCTTGAACACACCCACAATAGATTCCTGAAAGACTGGACCTTGGGGTTCTGAGAGGATCATTGATGTCAAATATCTGGTGACGGCTCTGACCCGGTTCGTGGGTCCCGGAGTTTACAGGTCTTAGTCCATTAGTCCAGTCAACATGTCAAGTATATGATTCCACTCCACAGATCCAGACCATGAGCCCAGTGCACAGGCCCAGACCATGAGTTCAGCCCACATGTCTAGCCATGAGGCTACCCACAGGTCTAGCCAGCCCATGGGTCCCGCTCAAAATGTCTGGTAGCTAAAATTTGAATTTTAGAAAATCAACATAATAACAACGAAAGCAAAATTTGAAGTAAAGTTCGCCTTTTATTAAGCCAGTTCTGTTCTGCTCTGTTGTTTGCCCCCCCCCCCCCTTCTCTTGGAGGCCTCTCCTTTGAATAGGACGATCAGGTCAATTATTATGATGATGATGAATTCAATCAGGAAGATGATCAAAACAAATTCATTAAAATGATAAAAACGTTGGCGAAACATTACTTTCTTCACTTAAATACATGTACATGTAGTTAAAATTGTCATTCGCACGTCTGATTCAACAAGTCAACAGCCAACTTATAACACAACATATTTACATTACATTACAGTTTATACTGTTTATATAAATGTGAAATTCCATTGATGGAATGTATCCCTTATGGAATATTTGTTTTGATACTCTTTGAGCTAGCAAGTCAGGAGGAGAGATCTTTTGCAGTGCAGCTTGTAACAGAGAACTTGTGAACATCTTTCTACGTCTCGGATCTGGTCGTGTGATAGCTGTACAACATCTTGCAGTTTGGTGTGAGTACAGTCTATAATAAGCTGGACAAGGGTGTCACAGTCATTTGTCGAGATCTTTGATATAGTTATGGAGAAGTTTCTGAAGGCTTTCACTTCTTACTGAATGCAGTGCTGGGCATCTTAGCAGAAAGTGTTTTACTGTTCATCCTCAACTGAGCAGAGCTTACAAGTCTTGTTAACTTCCAGTCATAGGGGTAAACACATACATGACGTACATAGTTTTCACGTCGTAGCAGGACCGTGTGGTAATTCACACACGCAAGTACGCTATTCACATATCATACGTATAGGCCTGCATGGTTTCTATGAATATACCTTTAATATAATGAATGTAATATACTGTAGAACTGTTAATACTTCAGCAGTGCACCGTGTAGGTTCCTCAACCTGAAACTGTAATAACTACATTATATTCTACAAGTATCGTATTCAACATTTCTACGTGATGCAGGAACCATGGAAACCATGTATAATAGATCTCAACAAAATAATTAATATCAACGCTGGAGAGCGGAACCAGTGTATTAGCAACTACCTAGATAAACAGATAACTTTGTTTCGCTTTTAACACAAGAAGAAGAATTCATAACTGTTAATATCGTCACTAACTGAGACAAATGCTGTAAACTCCTGGCAGGTACATGTATGCCTATGCACATGTGGCAGATGTAGTGGCGCATTTATATTTAACGGAGACAAACGGAAATGGCCGAGCTTTCACGATTGGTAACAGCGTTCTAGGCTGGCTCCCGAACAGAGAGGTTTGTACCCGACACCAAAGACTGTTAGATACTGCATGTACTTCGGCTTCTGTGTTTTGAACATTGTTTCTGCTGAGTGCCACCTGCCCTGTCTATTTGTTATACATGTACAAAAACATGCATTTACTCATACCTATATTAACCCTGTCTATTTAGCATTTATACATTTTTTTCTTATTACAAAGCACATACATGTAATATAAGTGTACATTATAGAAAAACGTTTTTATTGCAGGTGTCTATTTAGCTTTAATAAAAAAATTTTTTGATCAATTATAACAGTATTATAACTTTTATGTAAAAGGTGGTCTTATACATGTTTGACACAAGCTTGGCAAGTCTGAGCTGTGAATGTGAGAGGCGAGACTTTGACAGCAATTGGTCAGCATAGGCTTGGTTAAAATTGAGAATAAAGCATGTCGATGATAAAGTAATATATTATTTGGTAAACAATTAACAAAACGTAAATGTACAGTCGGTTGAACGGACGCAATATCATGTCTGAAAATAGATTTTAACTTGGTACTTAGACTAAATGTGCGTATGCGTGTGTGCGTCATCACAAACATTTAATCTGGGACTGGTAGAAGAGAAAGTACATGCACTCTTAAAATAAACTACATTCTCTCATCAATAATGCATTTTCTAATTATCTAAAACGTCAAATACGACTCAAAATAGAACAATATACCATGGTGATGACATCATTATGGCATACATGCTGAATGGTGCTGCACAAGGTCGAACCAAACATTGCTGAACTACACTACCGAATGATATGCATATCTCCATTGACTTGGCTTGTCATACAAAACAGAATCTACAACAGTGACGCTTTCTATTCTAATGTTGTTAGTGTATGCTGATGCTACTGCTGATATTGTTGATTTTGTTGTTGCTGCTTTGTTGTTGTTGTTTTCTATGTTGTTGTTTCGCTGTCTGGTGGTGGAATGCTGGTGAAACCACTGGGCGTTTCTACATTACAGCACATTGGAATAAACTAATTTTCAGTGTGAAATCTACACTTTCTACATGAAGAATTACAAGTATTTTACACAACAAGACTCGAGGTTGAATACGTAGTGAAAAGTGGACAATTTGATGCCAGAGCATGTATACTCATTGAAGTGTGGTTTTACTGTAAGAGTGGGTATTCTGATGACACCATATTTACAAGTAGATCTGCACTTGGCATGCATGTGGTGTACTTTTAATGCATACATAATATAATAAGGTAAACAACAAGCAATGTGCATCGTTAGTTAAAGATAGCAAGATCCAGTTATACGCTGAATGTTGAACTTAATCACCTAAGTAAAGGACGCGGTAACTCGACCTACCTAACTTAACATGTGCATGTTGTTGTTCATGTACTGTAAACCAGTTTAAATTCACGAACTTTACTAATTTAAGTGGGGGTTTTCCATCGTGGGCATATTCACGACTACAATTTTTTGCGTTTTTAACTCATCCGCGATGTCAACATTAATGGTTTGAACACTTTGAAACGCGGTTACTTAATTTCGCGAATTTCTGCCACTCACGAACCCCGTGAAATTAAATCGCGCGAAATAATGTATTGGTTTACAGTAGTTCATGCATTCAGTATCGTATTAATAAATAAGTTAACTTGTATGACGGGTTTTGTAATTCACTATTCGACCGGAAACTTGCGTTCTTGACAAGATAGATTGCGTGCAGTCTCAATTGTACATGAGGTTGAGCATTGCAAAATGTGAAATTGCTAGCTTCATTTCAAATGCAAACCTTAACTAATTTGATCACGTAAACTTGATAGATTGAGCAATGCATTTACAAATGTATATCTTAACGATAACCTTATTTTGAATGCATATTTCGCTGGCGTAGAATGAAAAGGTCGTTCATACAAAATCGATATTTTGAGAAAACAAGATAAAAATCAGACAATTAGAAAATTACTCTTAACGTATAGTAAAAGCAAGCTATTTCAACTTCGTTCTGGTCAATATGACAAGTTCGGCATTTTCATGAAAATAGGCTCATAAGAAGCGCATTGTGATGCTGATTTTAAAAAACGCGTCAGTCTTACTATGTCGTAATTAACTTCTAAGCCAGCGATTGAGCGAATGATATTGATTCAATGGTAAGCCCCGTATAGAACTGGAGGGTCGCTCAGATGATACTAAAAGGACATGTTTTAAAAGGTTTGTGTGACAAGGGACAGGTGCTCTGATAAGGAAGCCATGGCAACTAAATTATAAAACCTGATATCTAATCTCCTAGACTGAAACCCCTAATATTCGGTCAAATAGGGGTTTGTGAGACTTAGAGTTTTGATAATACAGATAACGACGTTTGGCACTTCCCAGGGACATTTTAATACCCGATAATGAATATCATTCGAAAAATGTAATTTAGCAGTCCTTTGTTTACAGCGTCCCAACTTCCCAAGGCTGTCACGTATACCCATACTGAGTGACAGTGTCGTCATTATAATTAATTTGGACATACCATCGTAATAAAACATACTTCACAAAAAGCAACGGTCGCTTCCTTCATAAAATAGCTAAAGGTATACTTGAACGAAGTACATTGTTGTGCTATGCTGGACAAAAACAGGAGAGTTCCCATGGTACAAAACAATCACCTTCCGTAATGAGTAAAACGTTACATACCTTCATATTCATGAATATATTATTATAGATGGAATAGCTAAATATCTAGAGAATAGTGTCACTGATTAATGTTTAGGACGAGTCCTTGTCTCGTGGAAGACAGATGCCTCTTATTAGGAAAATTGATACAACAAAGTACAAATGTAGACAGAAGTTATGACATTGATGGATGACCATTCCCAGTCGAGTGAATTTTTGCTGCTTATTTCACATCAGAAGCACCCGAATTCCAAATTGGTTCTTGTACAGTATATCATGCTCTGGAGGGGTAAAATATTCATACATTGTAGCAAAAGCAAATGGTTACTTCTGAAACAAACTTTTTGCCGCAAACGTCATGTTCAAATGTTATTCGACGTTACAGTATCAAGTATTTCATAATTACACCATTTGATAAAATCCTGAAATTTAATGTTCCAAACAATGTTGGGCGAGTGCAGCTATATGGGGGCGCTCCAAAGAGGTTATACTGTATATTCATGAGAAGTGACAGTTCAACACCAGGTCATTAAATTAATGAGGACATTAATTGAATGCCGAAGGGAAATAGCAAGTCACAAACAAGCGAATAATATGACAGTCTTATAAATGATAGAAATTTGCAATCGTGGTCATAGTGGCGTTTTAACAGGGTTTTTTTTTCAAATCAATACATGAAGAAAAAGAACCAGGTCATTACTGATTAAAATAGATTGATGTCCAACTACGAATACAATTTATAAACGAGTCGATTATTGCAATAAGGCATTCACGTTGAAATAATGTAGTACTCTAATAAGACATACGTACAGTGGTCGGAAGTTACGTGTGCTTTTAATCGCAATAAGTCATACACGTTGAATGTTATAGTATCTCTAAAAGCGATACAGTGATTTAGTCTATACGCTATTGGATTTAACGCACAAAACATACTGATTTACTGAATGCATACGTACATCAGTCTACATACTGTATACAAAAATTTGCAAGATTTATACATTGTACTTTCATTGTGTCTAGTGTATTACGGAAGTGGACACTAGGGAAATTTTGATAAAGACATAGAAATGCTTGTGTTACTATGTGTGTGGTGATATTACATGTACATGTATGTGGTTATATGTATAAAATATCATTCAAAACAAACAGACATGTATTCGAGTAATATATACGCTTTTTACACATATCATAGTAGTATTAGTACATGTAATATGTTGTGCATTTTTGCTGGACTTATGTTAGTATATGAATTTAACCATCCTTACAAATAATTGGTTTAGTCAAGTTTCCATACATTTCAGATGATAAATACGCTGGTTGAACGAGAATGAGTTTAACGGACACACTCCGTTATTGTACATGTTCTCATGTTTAATGAACACCAACTGAAATAACTCACTGAATCAAAGAGCCTGCAAATTGATTTATACGTCATGTATAAAATCACACGCAACATTGAGTGATGGCACTGAATATGAACGATTAGCATATGAATATCATACTCCCGAACAACATGTACGGAGATATTGAGAAATATTAGAAACCCTTCATTGGCATGGTGCTGTAGCACGACTGTATACACGGGTTTACAAATCATGGAAACAACTATTGAACAGTTTATTGCGAAATGATCAGATGATGAGCGTGGGGTGAATGGAGTATGCGTTACTGCGTTCACTTTCAGTTTTCCTCAAGCATATAAAAATCACAACAAATGTGGTATAAGACACAACTACGATTAGTGATGACACCATTTTATCCAAGATTTTGTGTTATAACTTATAAGATCAGTTGATTGCGAAATGATGAGTAGGGGGAACTGGTATATGGTGTACGCGTTCCCTTTCAGTTTTTCTCAAGCATATAAAAAAATCTATATAGACTATAAATCGATCAAACAACAATGCTACTAACCTTGTCCGATCAGAGTAAAAATCACAACGAATGTTGTACAAGACACAACTATTACTGAAGAAACCATTTTTTCCAAGATTTTGTGTTATAAGATCCAACAAGATACTACACAAACACACACGTCAAGGTTATTGGTACTATTTATAGATAATGTTATCCTAAAGGCCGTACTTCTGACTACGATGGATAAATGAACATTGGTCTCGCACAGGTTTTCATGGAGTAGTTCCTAGCGGTAGTAACAACACAATACACGAGAAATTCTGTACATATCTCTATATTCCAATACCGTAGTCATGCCAATATACGCACCAAGCATATCGATAAACTGTGTTTACGGTATAATGAATCGAGGGCTTGAATGGGAAGGTCGTAAGTACAAAATCGATATTTTGAGAAAAAAAGCAAAAATTGTCTGAAAACTACTCTTTACTTGTCATGGAAAACCCAACGTTTTGGGCTTCAGTTTGGTCAACGTGACAAGTTCTATTTTTCATGAAAATATCCTCTTATTAAGAAGCACCTTTTTACATTAACAGACAATGGTTTGCCAGTCAATGGATGCAGTAATTGTGACTCCGATCTCCCAAAGCATCTCAAGAAGAAATCAAAACTCAAATTGAGATTTGCTGAACTCAAAGTCAGAATACTAGTGAACGATGTGAATCTCACAACACTGCCAAAATGGCCCTGTGGCGTTTATATCGCTTGCTAAGATTGAGAAGATCGTAAGTACTTACGACCTTATAGACTGGTATACATATTTAAAATCAGCTTCACGAGTCACTTTTTATGAGCCTATTTTCATGAACATCTGAACTTGTCATGTTGACCAAAATGAAGTTGGAACAGCTTTTTTCACCATAAATAATAAAGAGTAATTTTTGGACAGTTTTTTCGTATTTCTCAAATATCGATTTTGTACTTACGACCATCTCATTCTAAGCCAGCAATATCAATGGGGGAAACGTATTGGGGCGGAAGTTGATACACCGACTATTTCAATGGCCGATTTAAGTCGATTCGGTAAGTAAATCTTGACTTTTCGTTGCTTAGTAAGGCGTTTGAAATAAAAACAAGCTGACCAAAGTACCCGGCCAGGTTTCTAGTTTGCGACCCATGGTTGTTTTCCCTCCAAGCACCTATAATTAAGCAGAACACTCGCGCAAAGTGCCGTTTTGGTTACAGATACCCTGATTTGTGAATATTTTTATCTGTAATATTTCCTATTTCTCCCGATTTTCATGGTTTATGGATTGTTTATGGGCCTAGTTTCATTATTTATATGATTATAAGTATGCATGTGCAAACAAAATTGCGATTCCATAATATATTGAGACAAAACACACGAAAGATCCGCTATGATACCCTTGATTAATGCCGTTTGGTGCAAACACCCCTGACACGTAAGAAATGTGGTACAATAAAAACAACATTCGACTTGATAATTAACTGAATATTACGCACAAATGACAAAAATATACATTGTGAATACTAGATGAGTTTATATAATGCCAAAACAGGAATATGTTTTCAAGCTATACACATATATCTACTTGCCATACACATTTAATCTGCCACTGTGTTAAATTTTAATTATATATTCACAATGTTTATGGTCATTCTAAGAGTGTTTTCTTTTTGCAGAACAGGCCGTATGCCATGCTTGATATGCCATGCAAGATTTACTTACCGAATCGACGTAAATCGGCCATTGAAATAGTCGGTGTATCCACTTCCGCCCCAATACGTTTCCCCCATTGAATATGTTTGTAATGTTTTCAACAGATGTCATTGTGGAATTGCGATTTTACATCACCTCACGGTGGCATGTACGAGTATAATCTCAACATAATAATTAGACGACACATTAACCGCACCCATCAAGGAGATAACAGATGTAAGATTGTACACGTCTAATGTTAATTAATTACATGTTCGAGTACTATAAAAAAAGTCTATAATTGGAAATGATACTTGACTAAATTGTGCACGAGTATGTATGTAATTTATATTCGCTTCATGTTTAGAGGGTGGCGTGCCATCAAATGTACGATGCATTGTGCGCTACTTCTACTTCAAATTTCTGCAAAATGTATGAAAACGGGACCTTTTTTCTTTTCATTATTCTTACGCAAGATAATCAACTTATGAAACCAGTACATGTGTTCAGTTACAATCCAAAGAAAAACATCACAAGCTGGTATCGAATCCGTAACTTATCACATAGAAGTGGGACTCTAATGTTAAGCTACAGTCGACCACCGTGCCGTATTATACGGTTAATTCTGAGTACACATGGACATTGATTCGATGATGGGAGATGTTCGGGAGGGGAGGTTGGGAACACATGTATTTACTGGATTGGAGAGGTTTCGGATTGCGGAGTTTTTTCTCATAGCATATTATTATAGAACTTGAGAAATTTTCGGTTTGTGGAGGATTTCGGATTGGAGAGGATTTAGGATTAAAGAGGTTTCGGGTAAGGGAGTTTCGACTGTACTTTAGACATAAGGTCAACATACACAGCCGAGTGTCCGTTTGTATGCATTTTCTCCAACAATATTATAAAATACTGGCTTTCAAAACATTGATCGTGATGTTAGTAGCATGCAACCATCAATACTTATCTACATGGACATCTATAGAGTGTTTTCATCTACGGGGAAATAGATCAATACTCATGTCAAGTTATGTTATACATCCATAATACAGTTCGATTTTTTTTATAATTATACTACTCAAAATTTGAAAAGGATCAACCAATCTTCCATGTGAATATTTAACAAATCTGATGGCATGGACTAGTTGATTTTCAAACAGAACAAAGGGTTACATAATTATACAATATTGTAAACGAAGAAAGAGTGCTTCAACATTTGATGTATAAGTGCTGATAGGTCCTACCTCACTAAAATGATTGTTCGGCATTCAAGCCTCTATGAAAACAGAATGCGATCTGTTTGATATCATTCATGGCCTTGCACAATCATCGTCGGAACCCACGCTCGATTCATTATATCCGACGATGTTGCACCATATGACAATAGAAAAAGACGATGTCTAGTCAATGCATTCCAAATGAAATTTTTATTTCGAAATTTAGCAGCAAATTGGATGATATTTTCTTAACTTTTCTTAGTTGGTTTTGTTCAGTTAACGGACTATTGACATGCATATTGATTTTTTAATAATGTCTAAATCAAACCAAGTTATTGATGATCTTAACAAATTGTCAAACATACAAAGTCGCGGATTTTTTGTATCCGTACGGTTTCCGGGCTTTGACTTATGAACTGGATACAGTGATTGCGTAACCAGCGTTACTACATTTGTATATGAATCTGAAGGAAAAAATGGAAAAAAAACGCAATAAAATCAAAAGCTCCAGACACTCCAGACTCTATCCCACGGGTAGCTATGCGATAGACACCAGCATGAAAGAGAAATAGGGGAAGACCAAAGGAAACCTGGCGAAGATCAACACATCGAGAAATGACTGAGAAGGGCTGGACATGGTGTCAAGTGGAGCGGTTAGCTTCGGATGGAAGTCATTGGCGTTCTTTGGTGAAGGCCTTAGTGCACTGGCGAACCAACCCGAAGAGGATTAGGCAGTAAGATAGAAAACCCGATATTTAGAAAGCATCTGCCTATTATTTCATTACTAGTAAGTGTAAAAGTCAATGCGTACGCCTATATTGTTGTTTATGTGTGGCAAATTCCATTAAAATCATATCTAGTATGTTAAAAGAAAACTGAAATATATTAAAGGTAGCGTAAGTGCCGCTAAATGTTTGGACCCCACTGTGTCTTCTATTACATATCAATTTGGAGACAAGTTAGCTACATGATTATTAATAGGTGGCTACATTATTTTATTACTATCATATTTTTGTTCAGATGATGGAATGTTCAAAGTACATCCATAGTCTACCATTTATTTCCCCTTATGTACTCATTCTTCCGAATTGTAACATCGCGAGGGTCACCATTGTGTCGGCCTGTAAATTTAATAGCGTGTCTCACATTGGTGGTGTAGTTTGGTAGAACAAATGATCAAACATATCTCAAAGATGCCAAAATGTTCAGTGCCCTTGGACTTGTAATTGTAACCTAACTTTTCTACCCGGGAAATTGCGTCAATTAATTACGAACCGGAACTGTGCTTTGCATTTCGCACACAACTCTTGCCACATATACACCATTGGAAAAGAATTAAAAAAGAGAAAATGCGCGCATCCCTCAGTATAATCAACATTTCGCTGGTTTAGAATGAGAAGGTCGTAAGTACAACAGCAATGTTTTGAGAAAGAAAAAACATGTCTGATAACTCGGCAACTTTTTAACTTCAGTTTGACCAACACGACATGTTCGGATTTTCATGAAAATTTGATGCGATTTCAAATATGAATGAGTATTTACTACCTTCTCATTATAAGTCAGCGATATGTAACTACTTTTTCTATAATACACTTTACACCACTTTACACCTACATGTTTCCATGAACATACGATCTCACACTTGCGTTCATCACATGTGTTGCATCAAGGTCTGATTTTGAGGCCCGGGTTTCGTGGAAAAGTAAATTTTAAGGATACTTTAGCTACTTCTTAATTACCACTATGTTTTGATAATGTTTATTATTTTTATTTAGTCGTCTTCGTCCAAACTTTAAAAAAGTGTCAAATTTGTGCCTAGCACAAGAAGAAATTAAGCATGGGAGGTTACTCGTACGTTAAATTTAAATTAAGAAACTAGCAGTTGCCTCCCTTACACATTTGCTTGATAGATATCGGATAATGGGGCGTGCATGATAAAGTCATTGATTGTGTTGGCGAAGAGAGCTAGAAAAAATTATTGTTTATCTCGTTCTGTATAAACTTCACTCAGTGTAGTTATCACTTATAATGTACCAAATTCAAAGTCCATAGTGCGTCATTCATTGCGGAGTGAGCATATAAGGCCATTTTTGGGGATGTGGATGACTCGTACTATGTCTGACTCTTGCGTGTGTGGCTAGGCGCTGCCGTCGAAGCTGTGTGGCTTTGGTTTGTGCCCTACTATTGATAATAGTGACTTACACAGGCATTTTAACTCGATCCCAAGATACGGTCATAGTCCTCAGTGTGCTTTTGTGATATGTCTCAATGTCCGAAATCAAAATTAAATAAAGTATAATTATATCGATGGCTTAGAATTAGAAGGTCGTCAGTGCCACTTACACTTACGACTTTTTAAAAATAATGCATATTTGAAATCTACACCTGAACGCGGCGCTTCTTATGAGCCTTTTTTTCATGAAAATCAGAACTCGTCATCTTGACCAATCTGAAGTTGAAAAAGCTTGTTTTACCATAGGTAAAGAGTAAATTACAGACATTTTTCTTTTGTTTTCTCAATACTAGTATATCGATTTTGTAGATACGACCTTCTCATTCTAAAACAGCGATATATAGCCCGTTCATGGTACTTTCATGTCATCCACATGCAAGATTCAGAGTGTGTACATTTTGAACGTAATTAGTATAACTAGGAGATAGGTTTGATCCTCAGCTCCAGATGATCCCAGATAAACTATTAAAATATGCTAAACTACTCCAATTTTAATATCGCGTTCAACGTCTCATTTTTGTTGGGAATTCATATCATACAACGTATTGTTAATTTAACGACGTGTATGATTTTTTTCGACAACCTTCTTAAAGGGCCTGTCTCACAGATGGGGCAATTTTTTAAATTATAAGTTTCTTACCAAATTAAGTATTTATATAGTGGAACATTGTTGACTGTTGGTTTAAGAAATATTTATTGCAAATAATCGATTTTAACCACTTTCAACATCGCACACATCAGTGTGTTTTTTCCTTTTAAATGCAGCATATTTTTCCCTTTCAGCATGATTTTTTAGTAATGTTATTCACTAGATAAGTCTGTTACATAAACAAACTTTAGTCTAAACATATGAATTTTTTTTATTTATTTTAAGTTCGTTTTCATCCCATGCGAGTAATTTCAGACAATTAAGATGAGAGAAGTTTAAAAAAAATTCTATACCGTATCAATACGGTATATGATTATGGAGGTAAAATACTTAAATAATTACAAAATCCTGATGTTTCACAAGTTATATTTATATCAGTGTGCTTTTTTATGGGATATTTGAGGCATCTATGCCAAAATATGGAGAATATTTAACAATTTTATTTGATTTTTGCTATACACTGAAACGTGTCACAGTCCCTTAAAGACAAAAATGTTAAAATCATGATTTTTTGTAGTGTAGGGTATAGCGGATGACGGGGTATAGGGGATAACTCAAGGTTTTGACGACTCAATTGAAGGAATCTAATTATTTTGGCATGATTATTTGCTTCCATATGAGTAAAAGGTTATTAATAACAGACCAAAATATAACTGCTGCAGTTCACTGATGTGTGGAGAAAATCGTATTTTGTTAATCTATGTGATCCGCTATACAAAAATCATAATCGAAAGTATCCTTTTTTATCAAGAACACATTTTCAATTTTCTTAATTGCTAATTCAAAGTGACTTACTCAGACAAGAAAACAATTATTTCACAAATGCCACTGGCCGTATTATTTTTATCCTGACTGAATGACCCGCTACTGACCTATATGGAGTGACTTCACTGTAACGCAGACAGTAGAAGTATTCACTATCAGTTTGAAAACAAAATGTTGTGATTTTTGAAAGAAAATGGTTTAGCTTTCTTATTGTCCAAAAATATTTCTTGGAACAAGTATTTTCGAAGCACAATACGAAATATAGCCCTTAGTGGTCGGCTATTGCCTAGTCAATTGTACGTCTATTGGCCAATAGTTGCTCTAGATAGTGGAGTGTTCAGGGTCATTTTTTTAATTATACTTTACTGTTTTGTCTCATGACGAAGTACGCGGCTAATTGAAAGGGACTTTTCTGTATAACCTACATGTATATTACAAATTCACTTGTTGCTCAAATTGTATAAGAAAACGCTATCCGGTCACGTACACTTGTATGATCACAATAGACCAACCGTCTGTTCTGGTGAGCGGAACATGCTTTGAGGTAGACATATCAAATACGCGAGGTGTTCAAATCACGAAACAATATACAATGTATTAAAAGAACCCTAGTCGACCGAACATGTTAGGGGTTAGACCTTTTGTAAATGAATATCTTTCATAGTGAAAATGTAAAAAAATGACTTCCGGTTTCAAATTTCACGTTTGCAAGCATTTATTGTTTGCAACGGTAGACAGACACAGTAGACAGCAGACGTATGGAAACCACATGTCGTTTGCATTTTTATGACTTTGTAAAAACCCGCCGAATTTTATTTCAACGAAACCAACGTACAAAGAGCAACGATTTTATTACATGCAGACGACAATTGTGATAAATGCGCCACAATGATATAGCTAATCATAATTCATGAGTGATATGTGGTGTACTTATGCATTGTTGGTCGATGTTTAATACATTGCAAAGTGGCCATTTGCTATTCGTAATATGATTGAAATGTATCGTTTATTATTATTTATTATTAAACTGTCTATACTTACTATAAAACTTGCTGTATCATGGGGTGACGTTTGGTAAATGTTCCTTGAAAAAGCGACATGCCCTGGATCACATACATTAAGGGTGCCTATTCTGTTCCTATCATGTACGGTCTTTTATAATATCTTCAGTTTGGATGTGGTGATGACCTACATACACCGTTGTCTGTATATTGCTGGCACCTTAGCTTGGCCTCGAGACTTTTCTATGTGCCAAACTTTCTGCCGTGCCTCATCCAGATTGTGACAGATTCGCAGTTAAGTGTTATATAAATGGTATCTCTCTCGAAAGTACATTCAACAGCTGCTATCTCCCTCTGGTTCCACATACACATGAGGTTAAATTATTTGGTTAGGAGATACTTGATTACAAAATCAAGCAAATTTAAGACTTAAATTATCTTACTAATTATTGCACAAGCACCCGAATTCTAAGATGTAACCTAAATGTGACGGCAGTTTTGTAAGGGCTATTTAAGTAATAGATACATACAGTACTAGTTTTTGATCAAAAGTGTCCTCTTACAAGCGTTATAGGATAGTTTTGTAAGGACTAACAAGAAATTGTCCGAGGCGAAGCCGAGGATAATTTGTTGTTCGTCCCTACAAAACTATTCTATGACGCTTGTAAGAGGACACTTTTGATAAAAAAAGTACTTTATCTTATTTATACTCCGGCAAAAAGCAAATGATCTCCAGAGGGACAATGCTTAGCACAATCAATTCTGGCACAATTCATGAGCAGAACACATATTGCATTTTAAGAAATATGACTCTATGTAACATAACAACCTTGGCCCAACACATCTGAGGGATTAACTGTCATATAGATTGAGTAAAAATCAAGAAAGGTATGGATTAGCTATTGTCCTATTATTGTTGGGGTGTAGATAAATTGTGATTATTTTGTTTTAGTATTTAGTTCAACCAAAATTAAAAAATATAATATACAAAATTAACGCTACATTTCTTTGTTTTATTATTAAGTTTCACTAAAATGTAATGCTGCAAATTGTATTAGTTTACAGTAGCACAGTCATGTTAATCCCTCAATGTGTGTTTTTACAATTTTTAGTCTTCATGCAATCGGCAGTGGCATTTATTTAACTGTGTATGTGGTTATGCAAATCTGAAATAGTTTGAAGCCAAAATTGACCAATCATTTTCTGAGAAAATGTCTCACAAAAGTGTACATTTACAGAAATAATGTCCACTTTATGAATGGAGTCAGTGGGCATGACGGAGTATAACATTTGAAAGCTGGTACGAACTCATCATAATACCTTTCTCTAGTATGCATAGCTTTTTAACAGCTACGTGATAACATATTTTCATTACGTTATTAAAGTTATTTTTCGACCAAAACAAGCATGAAAATCGCACATTTGATTTATAAATACTTTTTTTCACCAAGAACAAAAGGACAATTAGATCTACATACGAGACTATTTTAGACCGAACGCTACAGTATTGAATTTGTTTTGATAATTGAGGAGAGTTCAATCCTCCTGTCCCGACATTGGGGGTGGACCTGGCCCACTGGCTCCTACGACCCTGCTGTTGTGGGTTATAATTAGAAGGTTTTTTGTGTTGAGTGGGTGGGTTGTAGTCTTTGTAAGGGCTCTAGTAATACCGAAATACCGTTTTGCCCCGTAATCTCACTTTACTACCAATATCAGTTGTACGTATATACCACAGTGATCCACAGCTCTGACGTCCAGGTTGTTTTTGGGAATAGCCTCCCCACCTCCCCCGCAGTCGCCCGGCAGTGGAAGGTAAAAAACCCCGAAACTCTCACCTGCTATCCACGTCGTGCGGCTCGTGGATGCAACTGAAACGTTTACTTTTCGCGCGACGCCAGTAAATGAGTGGTGCATAAAGACCGAGGTAATCAGATTGTCGCCGTGCATGGTAATGACGTCATAACCAATTACGTCGTCATGTATCCTTATTGAACAAGTGCGAGCTACTAATTGTCGTAATTGATGAGGTGAAGTTGTTTGTCTTCAGCTAATTGGTTTCGTTTGTCGACACATTTTTAAACAGACAATGAATGAGGTTCATAATTAATATATTTTATGCCTATCAAGGGCCATATGCAGAACCATAAAAGCACCGAGGCAAGTATTGTCTATATATTGTCTATTTGGAGCGCCTGTTGCGTAAAACATGATTATTTTGTTATTCATTTTCAGGCAATCGCATCGGTTTGTCTCAACGTGGCTACAGGCCTGGAATATGACATCTGCATATTGTTGAACAAATCTACTCATAGCATAGCATGCTTCACCAGCATTTTTTATTTCTTGCAATATATATAATAATGTAGTGTTCACTGATGTGACATATCAATATCCAGTTTGGAGTGATGCTAAATTATTCGAGGCTTCACATTACCTAGGATATGGACATGCTGTCGTATGCTCACTTTGAAATGCGACAGTTGGTGCCAAAATCAATAAGAATTTGTATTAGAACTGGGCAGAATTGTCGGGCGTTTAAGTAATTTCTCTCATTATTATGGTGCAAGATGGTAAATTTAATTAATAACGCCTGTCAAGCCCATTGGATATCTTCTATAATAATTGTTTAGCCAGGGAATTAAAACGTATCACACAGCTTAAACCGACGCCCCCTGAAATAGTCGTCTGCTACGCCGTCGCAACTGTTGCACAGTTGCATTGTGTAAGATTATTCAAGTATGTGCGCGCATAACATGCATTGATTACTTCCAAATATTGCGCAGCATGCATATTGAAATTTGATTAGAAAATATATTCAATAAATCCATGTTCTACGTTCGTGAGTCTATTTTATCGTTGCGTGTGAGTTATCTTTCGTGCAAAACAAACTCACTGAGTTTAAATTTGCATTACTGTTACGTGCATGTCACTATTGATTCCCCCACAATTTGAAGTGTATTATTCCATTTTACGTCGCCGACTCAAGTGTCAAAATAGGACGATTCCACTTCAGTTGCAATACACTAATAATTTGTGTAACGACTTTATAAATAGTGCGAGTAAAGCACAGTCGTGCTTGGACTATAGTGAAGTTGTTAAAATGACCATTCACACTGGACTTAGTCGATAGTATATTCAATACTGCGATAAACGAACCGTGTTTTGACCTAGACGAAAATATATGTCTAGACAGTTGACCGATTTTGATATTACAAGTTCGCCATGTTGTAACTGTGTGCAAGTCTGCATAACGAAAATGTCTGCGATTTGAGTCGAAAATGTGGATTAATTGTGGCATATTCTTAGGATATTTTGTCAGTTTCCTAACGATCGGTGAGTATAGTATTATTCCTCTGAATTTCGCGACTTAGGGTGAACTGTCAGACTCGGGAAACGCTGTTAAACCACGATATGTGTTGCACTTTTTTTACTGTTGTTTGACGTAACTGTTACTATTTTTAGAAACTGTAGAACAGCAACTGCATTTTATTGCATAAGTGCAGGTACAAGCTTATTACGTCACGTCAGTCCAAAAAATGACTTAAAATGATAAATTATCACTAAAACTAAACTCACATATCTGTTTACAATGGTACACACAATCAAAATGACATGACAAGTTGAGTTATTATGTAGTGCATGGGCTGTTTTATAAATTACTGATATTCTGATCTATCTAGTGTACTGTATTCAAATTTGCATGCCTATCTGGGTCACATTCATGCCCACATATCTGTCTTGATATGTGCACTGTTCATGTATGATTCACTTCATTGTGGTAAAATAAGGAATCATTGAAACACACATGTATACAAGTGTCCAATAACTGCTATTTTACAGTTAATTGGCAATTAATTATCAATTAGGTAAAGTTCATTTAAAGTTTACTGCTATGTTAACTATAATTTGAGAACAAAGAACAAAACTAATGATGAGTAAAACTAATGATCATTTCTTTAAAATACTGTAGTAGCCTAGTACAACCGTTTTATGATTTGATGTATAAACTCTAAAAATAAAATCAATCTTTGTAAAAAATCAGTATATATATTTGTATGTAAATTTATCGGTAATTTATATATAGTTTGTCCCAGACAGTGTCTGGGTTGGGTCTTTGTCTTAGTGAACTATTCAGGTTAAATTTTGAATACAGCTATAAATGAAAATTGTAGTGTATCTTATTTTGTCTTTTTCCTGTAATCGCAACTCGCAATTATTTTGAGATCTTTCAGTTGCATCCATGCCCCCCCCATCCCTGGGGATATGTATGTGTCAGGGGCGTAAACAGCTATACCGACATACCGGGGCCTAGACAGTTATACGGACATACGCATGTGTCAGGGGCGTCGATAGACAGCTATATGCATGTATGCATGTGTCAGGGGCGTAGACAGCTAAATGGACTTACGCATGTGTCGGGGGCGTATACAGCTATATGGACTTACGCATGTGTCAGGGGCGAAGACAGCTATACTGACCTTTGCGTGTGTCTGGGGCGTAGACAGCTTTATGGACTTACGCATGTGTCTGGGGCATAGATAGCTGTACGGACGTAAGCATGTGTCTGGGTTGTAGACAGCTATAGGGACATGCACATGTGTCAGGGGCGTAGACAACTATACTGACCTTTGCATGTGTCTGGGGTGTAGACAGCTATATGGACTTGCGCATGTGTTTGGGGCATAGATAGCTTTACGGACGTATGCATGTGTCATGGGCATAGACAGCAATATGAACGTACGCAAGTAGACAGCCATAGGGATATACTGACCTTTGCGTGTGTCTGGGGCGTAGACAGCTTTATGGACTTACGCATGTGTCTGGGGCATAGATAGCTGTACGGACGTATGCATGTGTCAGGGGCATAGACAGCTATACTGACATACGCATGTACCAGGGGCGTAGACAGTTATACGGACATACGCTAAAATGTGCCTCAATTTTAAAAGTTTACATCAACAATTTCTCAGATACTGAATCTTTGAAATGCCAGGTGACATTACGTCAAAAACGTAGAGAATGACGTTCGCGACGTCACTCATAAAGTAGGCGGTAGTGGTTGATTTAACGTCTTTAACTGTGTAAGTGTATGGAATAATTTATTCAGAAATTGTTCAGAAGAGTCTCGTCTTTCTAACCATATATTATCAACATTTTCACAATTTTGTCACTAAGCCCGGTTTTCCTGGAAAACGGCTCACATGTTATTGCTAAGAAATGGTAGTGGTTATAAATGTTGTCAATTTTAAGTCTAAATCTAGAGTTTCAGTCTTACAGTCAGTGTTGGTGAATAACGCACCAGGCTATTCCAGGGGGTAATTTTGCAGATAATTGACATCCATTATATAAATGCCCTATAATCCTCCAAAATGAAATACAGACTCTGTCCTACCCCTCAGACTGAAGTCAAAAGCACACCCCAGGGAGTAACCAGGGAATCTATTTCATATTCTTTATTGTCTCTTAGCATTTTTTCTGAATTCCTACCAAACGGTGTGAATTGATTGTACTTAAATTCTATGCAAAATAATAATATTATTATTGATATATACATAAATACAACTTTGTTTCGGTAAGGGAATTGGAAAAATTCATTCAATTTGACATATTTTTGGGAAGTATCATAAACTTGAACTTTTTAGATTTCCCAAGCTGGTATAGTGTCATGGATTTGACAGGCTGTACAATTCAAGTGGCAATGAGCCACAAGTTGCAAATTAATGGAATCTAGAATCTTCTAAAATGAGATAAATTTGTTATAGCTTGGGAACAAAGTTTACTAGTTTTATTATTGAATTATCCATATTTTATAGAATAATTCAACACATATAGATGAAATTCTCGTTGCATTACCGCCATTTGCTACTTCAATGCCTTCAAATCACAGGCACACATTGTCATAGATTTAAATAATGAAACTTGCATGAAAAAATTTTTTCTTTTAAAACTTATAATAATAAGAAGGTCGCTCAGCTGCCATAATCTCAACCAACGGAAGTGATGTTTTCCTAATATCAATTTTACCGGTACCCCGACTGCGCGCTCCAATATGCTTCCGCGTCAGAAAATAGCACCGATAACCATTGATGCGACAACCCCTTAAAATGTGTCAGTCCAAAACAGGGTCAACTGTAGTTTAATATTCTAAGAAATGGTGAAATAGTGATGTTTCAACGCAGACTTGTATAACTACCCCCCCCCTGCCGCCCCTTAAAACCATAGATTCTGAACTTTTAAGAAGCTTACATTTCTCTCAACGCTTGACATTTTTAAACTGGTAGCATTTCATACTTAATTGTCTTGTAAAACGGTTTAGAAGTTTTTCATTAAAAAAAGGACATGAGATATTACTGTAGTTTCAGTGTAATGGAATTCGGCCCTAACAATTGAAATGATATTCCTTTCGCCATCTTCAGTAATTGAAACGGAATTAGGTTGTCTACATGTTGACTGTGGATCCATCTATTTCTTTGTATTGATCGAACATTCGCAATACTATACTCTAAAAGTTTAGGAGAACCGAAGGCATGATGTATATAAACTAAATACTTACAGACAGAATAGACTCAATGTCTGGGCTACACCAGCTAATTTGAATTTAGTTTATAAAATATACTGGTATAAGATATATTCATGAATTACCATGTACAAGAATTTCTGTTTTTGTTAAAACTGTATGATAAAAGCTTTGAATGCTACAGATTATCTCCCCTGAAACGAATCTGATCTGATTGCTATAAAATGTAAATTTCGAAATTTACTGCGACCAAAATTGACAGGACCTTTCGAAAGGAGTGAGAATTTAATGAACAAACTTACCATTTTGTCTCTCCAGACGATCTCCCTTAAACAAATCTGATTATATTTCCATAAAAAGTAAAAAATGCAATGAATCATTCTCACTTATGAATTCGGATCCCTATGTACTATACAATGTACATGTAGAGTTAGTCTATAAGTATATAGTCTGGTACTATACAATGTACTAGGGCTGTAACGGTATACCGCGGTATACAAAATACTGCAGACTTTGATCCCGCACGCTTCACGATACAAGACGTCTAAATTTCGGTACTGTTCGGTACAAGCTTTTTTATCAGCAAAATAATATTCAGACAACGACAACACCTGATAGCATTCTGATTATGTATAATTACCATGTATCACTCATTTTAATTGTATTGAGATATGCTTCATATTGTCTAAATTCACTTAAAATAGTTGATAGGCACATAATAATTGCTGTTATAGAAGCATCAAATTCATTATCACTTAAAAATGGAAGTATTTAAGCTGCTGTTAGAGAATATTGTTTCATACCGAAATATAACGAACCGTTAGAAAAAATGACGGTACGTATCATATCGTGAGGTGAGCGTACCGTTACACCCCTACAATGTACATGTAGAGTAAGTCTATAAGTATATAGTCTGGCTATAGTGGGTTGATGTATGCTTGTCTGCTACTTTATGTCTTCACCTCACATTGTCAGATCAATAAATGTTTTTAGAGATTTAGTATTATTGTGCTAGCCAGACAAAAAGTTCCACATAGTTTGCCTTGTAATATCAGTCCAAGCACAATACACTGTTGAACCAATTTACTTTTTGCAAATACTAACTTTCGCGTTTTGCTGATCGTTTGCATATTAAGGACTACAAACTTTTGCGAATTTAAGTCTCCCACAATGTCCATATTAATGTTTTGAATACTTTTGCTCCGATTTGATTTCCCCAATTTCTACTAATTGCGAACTCTGCAAAATTAAATCGCGCCAAATAATTTCTTGGTTTACACTTTACAGTACATAAAATTTGGGGTTTGATTCTAGGGTACTGGTATATCAGCAATGAAAAATATTCCCTTAAATCAATATGATATTAGAGTTGTTCATACATTTAATGGGCCGCCAGACAGAATCGCTCGTTATCGTAATTTCTGGTTTGTGATATCATTTAGGAACCATTATATTGTATTATACCTTATTTTCAATGGGGGAAATCAGCACAAATGTTCCTGCCTTAATTCGTCCATTTCTAGAAATTTCCATTGCTTATATTGTTGAAGTTAGTGTGTTAAACTGACTACTGTAACTGTGAGTGTAGCCAGTGCAAATCTTCAAAAGTGCTTGATTTTAAGTCTTCAAAAGTGCTTGATTTTAAGTCTTCAAAAGTGCTTGATTTTAAGTCTTCAAAAGTGCTTGATTTTAAGTCTATCATAAAGTAACAAAGAAGAAAATGACCTTAAGTAGCTGGCGAGCATGTTCAAATAGCCAGTAGATTTTACCCTCTTTCGCCTAACTAAATGTCATATTGACCATATCAATATAATGAATTGGGTACTGGTACTTTGTAATGTTACTGGTTTTTGGGAAGCTCCTAACGAAATTAAACTATCGGAACACAATCATAATGTGACATTTAGATGATACTGACTAACACCAAAGAATATATTAATACACCTGTTACTATATATAGTAACATTTTTGCGTTGACAAAATCCGTATTATCGACCCGCCGGGGATATTATCAAACAAGCGCCAAGGATATTATCGATCACGTGATTAATAATCGCCCTGCGATCGAGCGCATGCACAAAGTGACGTTATTTAAGCGGGTTTTACGTTAGAAAAACGTAGACGTTCCAACTTGAAAAACAGTTTTTTTTTAGAAATGTGCATCAAAACCAACACCAAATTGTAGCAAATGATCTAACTAAGAAATGAACCCCCATTTCATATGTTTCCATTCAGTAATAAAGAAGTTACAGGAGTTTTTGAAACTAAGAAATGCTCCATTTGGAGTGCGGAGTATAAGTTGGAGAATGGAGTATGTACTTTAATATTTATAATCACTGGGCCAGTTGACATTAAGTGCTTTCATAGCTTTCCTTCCCCGGAACAAGTGTATTAAAATGTTCAATACCTGGGCGCATTGACCTGTGGCATTGAGTGATATTTTCTCATGCAACTACCATGGTAACTGCCTGATAACACATGACCTGAGATAAGTATGTGTTCTCAGGTCAATAGCCTGAGAACACTTTTTGGCTCCGCCCACAAATAACGGACTATTTTGCAATATGGCATTCCGTCTTAAATTTTCATAAATATCATTGAAAACAACATAATTATGCATTTAATAGCTATTATTTATTCAAGGTTTAGTTTTACACTCCAGATAAGCAATGCTTCTTCGCCAGGTAGGGCTACGCCACAGTAATTGTTCTTGAATTCATACGGGTCGCCCATGGATCGATCGTTTTGAAAGGCCCTGAAATAAACCAACAAACACAGATAAATACACTGGCTAATCATCGTCAAAGATAAATAAACGTTAAAATAGTCATAGCTATCCACTCTATATCCAGTTTTCTGGCCTAAGGGAATTTTTAATCTCATTTTCACGACTCGCGAAGGTTGACCTACAAAACGAAAACCATGAGACACCGAGCTTTTTTGTGAATCAAAACATTGTTACATTCAGTACACAACCCTACAATTTATACAAAAAATAGAACAAACTTTAATAGACTCTTCAACAAACCAATGTCTTACTCACCATTGTGTATTTCCATCTGTTTTCATCAGCATTCTGTCGTGATTAAGTTGATCTTGTTGAAAACTGTTCTCCACCCACTCGGTTCTACAAGCATGTCTAAACTGTTCATTCTCGAAGTTATTTCCATTTCACGGGATACAATTTGGCACTGTCCGTTGCCACACACTATCCAGTATTGAAATCAATCCGTATTTTGTCATTGTGTGATGCATAACATAAGAAAGTTTGACATAATTAGCGACCTTCTCCACACACACTACGTCATTGATGACGTTTCATTGATGCATCATCCAGAAGAAAAAAACATCAAAATTCATGAGCGGAATTTTATTCTACTTTTACGACATGATGTTCTTATTTTGGTAATACTTATAATTTGCTTAGATTTCTCGTGTTGACTAAAAACTGAAATAGATCTTATTTATTTTTTAAATATTTTTGTTAATTGAACAGCGTAGAATTGAGAACTATATTTTGTGTACGGAAGCAAATGAAGTTGTGTTAATCGGCGGGCAGTCTAAGGACGATCGACAACTCCAGTTTAAAATTGAAAAATATGCCTCTAAATTGTGTCCCGTTGTTGGTTTCATGAGAAATAGAAACTCGGGTCCCTGTCCGGCTCGAACAATGTTATCAGGCTTGGCGATATCGCCCGGGATGGCTCGGTAAACCTCGCCACCCGAACGATATCACCTCGCCTGATAACATTGTTCTCACCGGACAGGGACCCGAGTTTCTCTATATCCCCGGCTCTTGATAATGGCACTCGGGCTAAAGCCCTCGAGCCATTATCGGCGCGCCGGTGATATTATCACTCAATGCCACAGCGCGCCCAGTTATTAATCTCTTAATAATGCACTGCACACTTGCAATAGTGTAATTTGAAATATGTATTTTTGTTGTTGTAAATATTTCATTGTATATACTTGTTCATATGTATTGTTGTTGTGGACCATAATGAAAATTGGTTTATAGATGTTTTTTGAGCCGTGACTAATTTATGCAGGAAGGTTGATTTGCACACAAAGGATAGATACCTATATGAATAGGGTATTATTGAGGCATAAGCAATATATGTGATCAATGACAGTAACCAATCCATGGCCAAAAGAGATTTTAACCAGGCATAATATTCACATACCATGACTAAGAAGTGTAATCTTCTGTCAGGGCTCAAAAAACATGGTTTATCACCAATTATGTTATCCACTGAAAATAAAGACGTTATTATTATTATTATTATTAATATTATTATTATTAATACAAGTTCTGCTTGATTTGTTTCAGTTGCTACAAGCCCAGATGTCACATATTGTGCCTACAAGAATGATATATATAAACTGAACGAGACATCAACAAGTCCACTCAGTAGGACCGACCAGAGATTGGTGAGAGCATGGAAGAACGATAGAAGAAAGACGGCCGTATTGAGTAATGGTTTAGAACAATGTGACCCTGTAAAGGGTGATCGTCATGGCAACCAGTGTTTCACATTCTGGGTGCGGGATGATCTGTCCTCCATGCCGGTACCTGCATTACAAGGTAACATCCTCTCTAAGCTCTATCTATCTACATTTGTATCTACATACATGTATGATATTCATTTTTCTATGTTTTGTCTGTTTAGCCTGCCCAATCCTCAGATTAATTAGGTAGTCTCGGCCCCATTGGTACTTGATGCTTGGTGGCTTCTCACTGAAACTTTTAATCCCTGCATATGGTGACATTCTAACTTCTGGATCCCTTCAGATCACCCTGCATCCCTACATATGAAATACCAGATCACTGCATCCCTACATATGACATTCAGATCACTTAAAGTGCTGGATTCCATGCAGACTTAGGATTGAGATACAGAATGGTAGACTGCAGCAGTTTTCACCAATCTGTATTGTAACAGAAGTAACCAGATGTTATACTGACCTATTCAGGACATTACCATGCATATTGCCTTAATCACTTCTGATTACCATATTTCTCAGGAATCAGTCAGTGTTTCCAGCATTACAACTATAAGTAGCCAGTAATATCCATTAATTTTGAACCATAATCAGGGTGGACGTACCATGTGACTTTTTGGCTAAGTCTGCAAGTAAAAAATGTAAAAAAAATAGAAATTAGAAACAACCATAACTAACTTATTCTTTGACCGATTTTCACGAGATATATTTGACGTTTAAGCTAAGAATGAGTGCTACCTTAGCAACTTAATATATTTCAACAGAATGTCACAGTTTTTGCTCGAAATCAGTTAAACTGCTATACATGCCGACAAATAGTTGTATAAGTCTGGCCTTATTGTCCTCTAGTTGTAGTTCTACTCTCCTGTGTGTCTCACCGACTTATATGTACAAGATCAGACAGTTAAGGTTGGAAAGTCATTTCTTCTTCTCACATTAAATGTCATGGGAAATCTAATTGTCTGCTCCCAGGCTTATACTGTCTGAACATAATGACAGACAATATACTCTGTGTGGACACTCGATATATCTGTCTGCTTTCTCTGCCCCCTTATGTTTTCCTATTTTTTCTTAACTTTACCCTGGTGCTATAGTCTTCTACAGCAAGAAGCAGTAGCTGCTAGTATCATAAGTAACTGTATCATTGATAAAGATTAAAAAGGAAAAAAAAACCATTTTTTTTGTAAAATTTATATTTTCTATAAATTTTACTTTTTTTTCATTATAAATGATTATGATACAGTTACCTGTGACTAGTAGTATCCGTAATTAAATTGTGAAACAAGTTCAGCCGCAACTTAAGTACATCACCTCTGATATCCATCGCTTTGATGGTAACAATGAGTGACGCCAGTTTACCCTTGTTTTAATGTCACATGAATTGGGGGTTGGGGGGGGGGGTCTTCCTGTGCTTGACGAGTTTTCACATGAAATATTTGCCTGATTGCTGAAAATTTGCCACAATGAGGGTACTCCCTCTAGAATGGAACAGTGGTTCATTTACTTTATGAACTTATACAAGTGGCTAGGGAGTAATCACACAAATTATGTATACCAAAATTATGGCTGTTTTTCACAAATGAGGACTTAAAGGTGACATAAGTTTTTTTGCCTTTTCAACTGGGTTGTTTCCTTGGCGCCTGTTATTATTAGGTTTCCATCACCAAGCTCAGAGCACTACATCAGTACTTCTACTGAGATCTTTGGCAAGGGAACCAGACTATAGTCTATAACCTGGGGCCTTATTCACCAACACTGTAAGACTGCAATTCAGACTTTGACTTAAAAACGACAATGTTATATAATCACTGCCATTTCCTTGCCATTGAATTGAACAATGTGAAATATTGTCTACATGTATATTTGTTGTTACCCACTGAACATGCATTCCCATTTATGTTAAAATTGGTACACTTATAACAACATGAGAGCGAATAGAACATTTGGCAATGTGAAGTCTAAGTCTGATTAAGTCTTACAATGTTGGTGATTAAGGCCCCAGCTCCAAGAAACACACCAGTCTATTGTATGCTGTTGTAGTTGAGCAGTATCATATCATGTATGTCACATTGATCGTTATGAAGTACTCGGGTAGACGTTTGATTCTGTGTGAATGCTTGTACGGTAATTCCATATCCTCATAAACTCAAAGGGACGTATTATGTGATGGTAATAAAAGATGGACATTTTTTGCGCCAGTCCCCATAGTAAAATTATACATCCACGTCTTCAGTACCGGGTATAATGTTGGACTATACATGTACATATACCAGAACATAATGTATTGTGTAATTTGTTGCATCACAACAATAAATGTTGGAGCCCACATAACTAACTCAATAAATGGTTCAACATTAACCTACACTATCCCACCACAACTTCCACATTCAGAAAGATCCTCTCCCGATAGTCCACGACTGTTTCAAGATTGATGACAAATCAGACCAATATTAGATCGTAGTAGTAGAGGGATCTGTGTGAACAGTTTTTAGAAGTATTATATAACTACCTCAGCAATGGAAGCTTGTGTCCTGAGTTAAAAGGCCTGGTTGAGGTAGGTTTTCCCAGGACATTGGTGCTTAGAATAAGATGGTTGTTATAAGACTGATACATATTTAAAATCAGCATCACAATGTGCATCTTACGAGCCTATTTTCATGTAAGTCGGAACTTGTCATGTTGACCAAACTGAAGTTTAAACAGCTTGTTATAATATATGCCTGCCATGTTTAAGCAGAAAGCTGAAAAAAATGTTGTTTGCATTATGAAAACGATGACACAATAATTTTAGATAAAATTGCTTCATGAATTATGCATGGCATTGTCATGCAAGTATTCTATAATAGGTGAAAACTGTGTATAAACTGTAACTCCACTAAGTTTGAGCAATAAAAAATTCCAGCATTTTATAGAAATCCCTTTCATTTTCAACTTCACCAATTTCTGGCAAAGGGTTTTGGATTTGACCTGTATGTCATTGTCATGTCTGACTGTACCGGGTATATGCGTGACTGGAATAAATGTATGATATCTATCAGTCATTGTGCAGTACTTTTAAAAATAGCAATATATCTGTAAACATGTCAAATTGACATTACGCCAGTTGTCAGTCAATACCCTTTAAATCAATTTTTAACGGTAAATTATAATCAGATGGTCCGATAGATTAACAAGAAAACCTTCGCCAAGCACCATTCGACAAACAAGCAGAAGGAGC
Source organism: Spisula subtruncata (assembly GCA_963678985.1). Lineage (NCBI taxonomy): Eukaryota > Metazoa > Mollusca > Bivalvia > Venerida > Mactridae > Spisula > Spisula subtruncata. Next base: position 20,529,929 of record OY787668.1, read on the forward strand.
AATCTCTTCTCTGGCGTAATGTCAATTGTAACACCCTTATGCAAAATTATCAACTACTGTAAAATCTTTAATTTTTGTGGGGGATTAAATTTCATGGATTCTTTAATCCCAACGAACATTAATTTTGACCCTTGTTTTATTACCTGAAATGCAAAATCCACGAATTCAAAGTCCATCGAAATTGTCTTTTTTACCAAAACCACGAAATTTTGTCCCAACGAAATTAAATGATTTTGCAGTATGAAAATGACTTCAAATCAATCCATTGTTTGTGATATTATGGCTGTCTGTATGCAGTGAAGACTTATATTGTGTGACTTATGTATGGAAATGATGATATTGATTTTTGTGAAAGGAGACTAAATTCATGGAATTGCTTTTGCATGCACAGAATTCATTATTCATGTACATTGTCTACATCACATTTGCTGTATAACAGACTCCGGTTTTCAGATATTCTGTCTTGGTTTTGAGAAGTTGTGGGTTCTTTGGAACTTCTTTCATTGTCTGTGACACACTATGTGTTACTAAATGTTTATAATGCCAAAATGGCGAGCATAGTTTTTATTTATCAACCATTTTTTTCTGCTGAAATATGGCAGGCATATGTTTGTCTCCAGCCAGATTTGAACCCAGGTCGCCAGATTAGACGACAAGCACGCTACATACAGCAAACATTCACTATAAATGGACAAATATTGCACAGTTCTGGCATACAATATAGAGCAAATATCAGTAAAATATGTCAACTGTTTATTATTCTACAAATGTTCATTTTCTTTTGCTAAAACTTGAGTGATGTTCACAGCATTACTTGCATTATTTATAAGCATCCCAAGTAGCAAACATGCAGTAATAGTTTTCTGGTTTCACTTCTCAAAACTTGGCGCTCAAGCTGAAAATGAGTATAGCACATGCAATTCTATATTTGTGTGAATCAGGTCCGAGTTTTTCATCGAATTTGATTTTACAGAATGGATAGGGTTAAGAAGGACTAAAACTGTGACATTCTGTGAAACGTTAACATGCATTTATAGTGCTTATTCTCAGCTTGAGTGTTGAACAGGTCTTGTCAAAATACTTTTGTTGACATGTTCTTTCTTGCAGTCTTAGCCAAAACCATGTGTTACCATGTGTTATGTATTATACCCAAAATAATACTTACCTTTAATATTGACCTTTGTTTGCTTGACCTTTAATGTTGATTTTGTTTGCTTGACCTTGAATGTTTAACTTTGTTTGCTTGACCTTGAATGTTGACCTTTGTATGCTTGACCTTGAATATTGACCTTTTGCTTCTATATTTTAAGGTTGCTGGATTCCTACAAAGAAGAGAGAATGTCAGACAGAGAAATGTCGACTTCCACCAAGTTCTAGTTGGCCGACTGGTGCCCTGTATCATTTCTGTTGTTGTACCGGGAACCAATGTAACTCTGACAATGAGATAGGTACCAGCAATGTTAGAAATCAGGTCACTGCTGTAGTCACTAAATCACCATCAGTTGCAGAAAGTAAAATGGCTCCAAAACCATATAAGAAAGGTATATTAAATAACATTGATGTGTTTTACTTTACTTGATACATCTCAATTGTTTTACTATAGTGCAGTTTTACTAATTTGTAAAAAAAAATTTAGTAAGAACACAGTATGTGCATACCATACCAAATCGTTTCTTTGTTTAGCGTCCGAGGACGAATAAGTTTGGGCATCTTGGGGAGAAAATTGTAAACTCATACTCTTAAACTCTACGCTTAACGAAAATACGATTTGTTCGCTGTGACCTTAAGCATTTATGAGTATTGAGCTGGTTAGGGATGTATGTGTTTTACCAACATCTCTGATTGCTTCTGACTGTGCTACAGCTTAAAATGGAAAATCATATGGATTCATTTCCAGTTTCCACTTCCGGTATATATTAAACTTAATTTGAAATAATAGTTTAAAATTAATTCATCATTAAGTTTGACAGAGTAAAATGGTATGATTTCTGTTGTATTGATTCTATTACCAGTTTCAGTTTTCTTTGCTATTAATTGTGCTCAAAGGCTGAAGGCTTGTCATTGATTTGCAGTATTTATCACAATTAAGATGATATTTTCTCTACAGAATTTCCTTTTTGATATTATTTACTGTATTTTGTTTTGGTCAAATGTAAGCATATAGTTTAGACATCTGAGACACAGCCTGATCCAGTGTCACTTGTCCTTGGTTATGTTTAAGCTTAAATGTGAACATCTGCTTCCCAATGATTTATCTATCCATTAAACTTACAACATTTATATTTCGAAGAACCATTTCATGATACTGCATTGTTAACAAAACAAAATTAGCAACAATCCACAGTTAATGAAAAGAAAAGTCATATGTGATAAAACAAGGTTTATTATTATGGATATTTTGAAAAGGTTGCCAAGTACAGACAAAATCTATATCAAAGACATTCAGAATATTTTCTCTTCATAGTTATGATATGATACTTAGATATTTTTTTTTATTCTTTGAAAAGTAATGATGTAAAATTGCGTAAAGCAAGCTGGCATGTAACGTTAACGTCATGACGTCACATCCGTTGTTTTGTTATTCTGAAGAAGGCTTCAAACCAAACGTCAATACAATATTTACAATATACGTGTTATTGTTTAATTCTCAGTTATTATTGTATTCTTTGATAATACTAGTAATTTAGTAAAAACTAAATGTCATTTACAATACAACCATTTTCTATGCATTTTGCTTGAAAGATTTTCTTGTACTTGTTCAATACTTATAACAACTTTACACAATTAGTACAGTTCAGTTTTCAATGATCTTCACCGAATAAGATAAGCTCAGATGGATAACTTTGTCTTTTATTTAAAAGGTGTGCTTCCTTCACTGCATGGGAGGGAGTCTTTCCTACCGTATTACCTCTTATTAGCGCTCCCCCTCTAATTAACCCCCCCCCCATCTCACCTTCAATAATTGGTCCTACAGTAATCCAATAAAGTATCCACACAAATCCAGAATAATAGTCAGTCATGATACGGTAATCCATTAAAACGAACAATTAATTACCGCTTAGTAATTATTTACCGGTATTTATAGCGAACACTACATGTTTATTAGCGATTTTTGCGTACGATAGGCAAAAAAAACAAAGTCCGGTATTTTTATGAAGGGGAAGTAATTCGTACTGGTTAAGGTAACGGCTAAGTGCCGTACTATACGGTACCTTTCCGTTCCGTGGGGGGGGATTATACGAGGTCCGACTGTGTATGGAATTATTTTTTCAGAAAATGCATCGCCCCCGGGGGCGATAATACGAGGTTATACGTTATTTGAAATTTTCTTAGTGTGCTGCAGGTCTCTTGGGTGAACGACAAAATGAGTAGATCAACCAGTCATATATCATACATGTGCGACTCAATTATTGTTCAATACAGGGTTCAAATAAAAATGTATAAAGTAAGTATGCTTCATCAGAAATGCAAATGTAATCATATTTTGTTTGATTTGTAGAGAATACACGAGGGAAGCCTACATTATGTGCACATAAGTTAGAAAATCAGAAAGATGGTCAGAAACTGGGTGATAATGATGACAGTACGGGACTTAGAATACTAGATAACAACACTATAGTGTGTGACGTCGATGATGGATGCTTCTCATATTATACTGTTGATCCAAATAACCGTTCTAAAATCACCGTTAGTTTCCAAGGTAAGATTTGGTCATTTGGACCATGTGGAATATGATTACTATATGATATTCTTCTGGCGCTGTATTTGGATCAGGTCTGTAGGTCAAAGTCACAGAGAACATTATAGAACAAAAGGTTGCTGCTTAAAGCATTGAGAATGCTTTGGATTATATTTGGGGTCACTGTTACTAAAATTAGAAACTTGAGTTTGCATTGACCCATCCTTATGAAACTTTGTGTATAGCAAGCTGGCATGATACCTAGCTTGGGATTGTGTTTGGGGTCAGCGGGGTCAAGGTCACAGGTACTAAAAAATGAAAAAAGGCTTGCATAGAGACGTTCCTAACACAACACTTTGGCATACTTCTGTTATATCTCTGACACATTTAAGGCTTTAGTGATAAATTTTGTAGTTAAAACCAGTCCTGTTAGAGCAAGTCAGTACTAAAAGGTCGATGGTGACTTCCTTTTTACCAATTTCAAGTATATTTAATTGTGTAGATGAATGTGATGCAGGAGCGTGATCTTGTTATGTGATAATTCTAGTCTGCCCTATTTCTGTAATATCATTAATGTTTATTAGAAACCTAGAGAATCGTAGAGAAATGTCACGTATAGTTATTAAATCTTTGTAGTTCAGATTTATGTGCCAGTCAATCTGTGTGGTTAGGTGTATTGCCATAGAATAAGATGTGAGTAGTTCTTTAGTTTCCCCCGATTCATTAAATATTTAAAAAGAAATTCATTAAGTTAGAAGAGCAGTAAATGTCTGCTTCGTTATAATGTATTACATCTAGGTTAAATTTCTGCTTCGTTATAATGTACTGTAAAATCATTGATATTAATGGGAGATTTAATTTCATGAATTTTGTGGTTCACCTTCAACCACGAAATCCAATCCCATGGAAAAATAGTTTATACCCTTTTATTTCATGCTTATCGGTGGTTTACGGCGGAATAACGGTGGATTATTCCCCGATAATTTCACTGTTCATAATTTCACAGTTCATAATTTCACGTAAACAGACTATTTTTTTAAAAACAAATTTTCCCACCACCAAAAATAAAATAATAAGCATTTTCTCTTGCTTTCTTAATCTTTAACAAATAACAGGACATTAAATGTACATACATGTAAAACAAATGGACGAAATTGAAGCCATTGCAGAAGAACTATTTAATTGCAACTCGATGCGTGCATGGCGGGAAAACGACGTCACGCAAAACATTTCAGGTATATAGTGGAGTATTGCCATCATTTAAGCTATTTGAAGCATGAAATAAATAGAATATTAGTATTTTCCGTGTATGATCGTTTGATAATTCACCTCATGAGCAGCTGACTTATATTTTCACTCGTGGCTACGCCACTCGTAAAAATATTACATCAGCTGCTCACTCGGTGAATTATCAGCCGATCATACACGGAAAAATACAAATATACTCTATGTATTTATTCCCTAGAATGCAAAATTTACGAAATAACGTCCCATCCAATTAGTCATTTTCACCAAAACCATGAAAATTTGTCCTATTGACATTTAATAATTTTATGGTATTGCATCTTGGTTCAATTTTATTATGATTGAATATTCAGAAATATGAGACAGCTAGCTATCAGTATTTCTTATATTGTTTGATGTCTTCGTGTGTCGTCCAATGAATTATGATGGTATATATAACTTAAAGTAGGAGATACTCATTACAGAAATAGATCAGAATGGCTTGAAGGCTGTGTGCAATGTTTGAATTGGTTGGAAGAATATTTAGTGACATGATTCTAGAAAATATGAAGGTTTTCACAAAAATTGCTTTTACTGGTAATTGATGCAAAAAAGAAAATACTTTATACATGTAGGCTCCATAAGAAGATTTTCACAATAATTGCGTTTACCCGTAATTGATTCAAAAGTTAGTCAGACAAAATTCCAGCTATTGCATGTAAAATTTGAATATTTTACTTTCAGACGTATCATTATGTGCTGATAGAATTTATAAAACTAAAGTCATGCTAATTTCAACATACAATACTTCAAAATTCTTACAATATATAAATGTGAATATGCACTACTTTGGAACACACATCATTTTATGTACTAGTATTGCACCAGTCAATATTTTGCCCACCCTACACATAACCACATAGTAGTTCCTGTGTCTATTCCCCAAGACTCGGGAGTCAATAAGTTTGTCAAATTCCATCTGTTCTGAAAGATTCATCTGTCTAATTCCTCCTGTATCTCCAAATTCCCACCCCACTGTGTGGACATACTATTATCTAGGGATTCTGCTATGATGTTATAGTCTCTAGTTGTCTGTAATAATCTACTTATGTCTGAGCACAGTCATTCATTATTTAAACATTTTTTGGGGACTTCCGTACTAAACAATTCTTGTCCACCTGTGTATATTGTATATTAGATCTGCACCTAAATTATAATGTCTGGTAACTTGACTTACTACTGTATTTTGTTTGTTGGAAAACCAGGGACTGTGAATGTCTTAAGATGGGGTAACCGTGCATAGCCTTTTATTTATTTGTCAGTCAGCTTTTGCTGAAATATGGCTGGCATATGTATGAATGCCTTCTCCTGGATTTGAACCCAGATTAGACAACAAAAGCGCACTAACCAACGAGCTATGGATACATACATAACTGAATGTTTAACTCTCATTTGAAGTAAAGTAGGACTTTTATGCCTTGAACTGCCTTTTGACCAAGAAAATTGTTTGAGCAATCTGCATCTATGAGGCAGGACTATTGCATGCTAGTACATGAATATTGTGTGTGGTCGAAGAAACTATTCTATGTTTCTATAGTGTTTAAGGAAAGGCAGTTTGAGACATCAAAGTTCTTTTGTACCTCAACAGTTACTGTGCGGTATACTCCCAGCATCATACAGGTGTCTCTGACTCACTCCACAAACAGGTTCCACAGCTCTAGCTAATATATCAATAAGGCATGATATATATAATTATATAGGATCAGTCATGAGTTGCCTTTGGAGATCAACATTTCTTAAACAAGTCCAGAAAACAAATTTAGCGAGCCTTTTGCGAGCTTAATAATTCATTTTTGTCACGAGTTTAAGAATTTTTTATCTCAAAGACAACAAAAGACTGATTCTTTTTGTCACATTAGTTTCCGAGTCTAAACAACATCAGAAATAACGAATTTAAGACGGCAAAGTAACATTTTCGTGCCGCAAAGCTGGTGACGTCAAGCATTTGTTATCGCACTTGTTGTAGAACATTGTTCTGTCATTTGTTCTCACATGGAATATCACGTTATTTTTTGTGTTAAATACTGTTGTACTGAATTGAGATACATGTTGATAGTGACACCATGAACTGGTGTTGTACTAAGTGTTGCTGACAGAGTGACCTAGATTGTCTAGAACTCTAATCCCCTGGGTAGACATTGGTCAATTAACGACATTAAAATCATCCACTGATACAATGAATGCCGACAATTCAGTGAACATTAACAAGATAGCCTACAAGAACTGTCTGAGACATGTTATAAACTATATTTAGACCTACTCTGCTGATCTTTGGATGAAGCCTTAATATGGAGATTAGGTGTAGTTCATGCTTCACCTTGTGTTAATTTAGATACGCCGTAATCTGTCGCCGCGTTATTCCACTTGATGTACACTGTAAGGAGAGGAACATTCTGGAACATTCTGGAACATTCTCTGAAATCTTATAATAATTATATTGCTGGCTTAGAATGAGAAGGTCATACTAAGTACTATGAAAACCTTAAAAGACTACACACATTTGAAATTTGCATTACAATGCGCTTCTTATGAGTCTATTTTCATAAAAGTCAGAACTTGTCATGTTGACCAAACTGAAGTTCAAAAAACCAACACCCACTTGTAACAAAAGATCTAATTAAGACAATAAACCCCCATTTGATATATGTTTGCATTCAGTTATAAAGAAGTTATAGCAGCGGTTTTTGTAACTAAGTGCTCCAATTAGAGTACAAAGTTTGAGACAAATTTGTAGTTCAAGCTGTAACGAAATGAGAATTGTGTGATGCCAATTTCGAGCCGAGCTTCCCCTTGAAATAAACTTTAAGACACATGCCAATATTTGCAATGAGATTTACCTCAGATTAAGATGTTTTGAGAGATCGGGACCAGTTCTTAGACTTGATTGCTTTATAGAACCATGCATTTTCTAAGGTAACAAATTTGTAACTATTCTGATCAACTTAAAACATGTATTGTATGATCGTAAAGTTGCATCTTATACTAGATTATTCACTTATTTTCACTCAGTTGATGCCCTAAGCGCAGTTTTCAGATGCATCTTTAGCTAGATTATTCACTTATTAACACTCAGTTGATACCCTAAGCGCCGTTTTCAGATGCATCTTTAACTAGATTATTCACTTATTTTCACTCAGTTGATACCCTAAGCGCCGTTTTCAGAGGATTGTGAATTTATATGACAGTCACAGACAGTCTGTAAGAAAAGTATTACTTATGTTCATCCTATTATACAAGGAGACGAATGTTTTATGACGTAAAAGACTAGAATTATTTGCTGACTCGGTAACTTCTCTTTTTAGCTCACCGAACCACTTGGTCAATCGTAGATAGCATTTTTGGTCAATTTGTACTTCACTTTGATGTAGTATTCATTCATAATTACCTCCCATGATGGTTAATTATGCACACAGTTCAAAAGTGTCATTTATTGCAGAGCAAGTATATATACAGGGTTGCTTGTAATATTCATTTTTCGGGGGATATGGATGGTTCTTCCTATGTCTGACTGTTGTGTGGGTGGCTAGGCAATGCCACTGTTTCTGTGGGGATTTGCATTGTCTGTATGCTACAATATTTGTAATCAGTATTTTTGTTGTTTGTTGGTTGGCATGGTAATGTTCTATGGAGATCAAACTGTCACTGGTCATGTAATAGTGAAAGCAACCGCATCAGATATGAAAGTTATGACTTCTATCTTAGAATGCTACAAAGTAGTGTAGATGTTGCTCATGCAAGTTCATTTGCTTGAACTTCAGTCTGAGAGCACCACTGGTACGGAGCGATGTCAAAGCGTAACGCAAGTCCAGACAACAGCCTGTTATAGACTCTTTCAGACAATAGCCAATACTTCTTAGTACCTTGGGGCGGGTAAAACAGGTTTAAAGGGTATTTTCACTTATTTCTTATGTTTTTATGGAAACAAAGATAATGTTCAACAGTGAATGATTATCATATGTATCAATGTACCCATTAAGCATTCTAAATGCTTAACACTTTGATTTTGTTTCGTTATTAGTATGGTGTAATCAGCGGAAACATAATATCTTTAAATAAAGGCTTATATGTTATCTTAATATATGAAATATACCATTTGAATAGTCAATACAATACCTATAACTGACATGCTTGTAATACCATGCAAAATAATCACCTTATAACAAATTATTTCCAAAAGATAAAATTCATACATGTCATAGTTTCGATCAGACGGTGTCATGGTCTGCATACGAAGTCCAAGTACGGTGTCGTGATCTCTAAACGAAACCTTTATAAAATACATTTCTTTCGGAGTACAGAGTTTGCATTATTTCTGGCATACACGTTGTAATGAAGAGATCGAGAGAAACAGAAAATGGTAAGGAAGTCTTGTACTTGTTATTGGGTGATTTTAACTTGAGTATGAATGCACTATTTCTTCAAAGTACTAACGGACATGTTACATACACACACAAATCAAAATATCAATATGCAGCAACTACATATTATCAACAATTATAATGGCTTGGCGTTATTTGACTATTAAAACAGTATTAATAGTACATGCCTCTCTTTATCACATGCACAGTTGGATACAAACGTGTGGCTTCTTTTAGTTAATAAGACCCAATGGGTCATATACGTATTTTGTGGGCTTTTTTCGGCCACTGGTCCTAGCATTTGTAATTTCCTTAATTTGGAGACTGGCGCTCTCAATTGAATGATCATTTGGTTGTTACACAAAGAAAAACATAAAATGTTCAATGGAATGTGCCGTGCGCATCTTTTTAAACACATTTTTTCTAATATAATGGCATGATCCCTGCTCAATATAGCTGCGCCTGCTTCATACGTTGACTGGTTGTGTGCTATCTCGTTTGAAATGGCCACTCATCTCTGTTACAAGATATACCTTACAAATGTTTTGTTTAGCCGAGTGGAATATTGTAGTGAAATCATCACCTTTTTATTATCATTAATACTAGTTATGATTTTACTTTTTTGGAACACAAGTTCAAATGCAGCTTTTGTGAAGTGTGCAGTGAGAGTGAAAATTCAGCAATAAGGCACTGCATGCGAAGTCACGACGTTGAGAAGATTTCTTATCTTCATTTTTTCAAATCAGAGGACAAACTAAAATACAAAATATGTTGTTTTAAAATTACAGGAAGTGAGTTAAACTGTGATCCGAAATCAGTGTATATTAATCAGGAGACAGGAAAACTTAACATTCCTACACAACAATGTGGCACAAGTCCAATAAAAAAGATGTGTAAAGTAAACAACAGTTCGAACTCAGTTCACAACAAGGTATTCAATGACATTGACAACACTTCGTCTACATGTGAAGGTTAACTCGGATAGTACTCCTAGTACTTATCGAATCAAGGTTAACTCGGATAGTACTCCTAGTACTTATCGAATCAAGGTTAACTCGGATAGTACTCCTAGTACTTATCGAATCAAGGTTAACTCGGATAGTACTCCTAGTACTTATCGAATCAGAAAAAAGCATATGCACACAACAACTCTTGTTGACTATCATTACGATTTAGTTTGATGACTACATAAGTTTCACACAAGTTCTCCTGCAAGTATTTTCATTATATGTCCCATCAGCATTTGTTCTATGACATTAAGACTACCTACGAGGGTTGTTCATTTAATTCCCGGACGATTGATATTGCTGAAAAACGATTGGACGGATATTCATGAAAAATCGCACTAGCACATTCACATCATTCCTTGATGCACGTACAAAATTTCAACTTGTTATAATGAAGGGTTTTCATAATATTAGCGTTTTAGTAAGCGCGTGTAACGTTAGTCGGCCCAAGTCGACGTCAAAAATGGCGACGTTACGTCGTTTTCGCATCTAAAACGCTACTTGTTGCATCGTTTGATAATTATTTAGGGATCAAGTAGTTGCCCGGACACGTATGTTTGCCGTGTTAAGATGTTCAGTAGTGATGTAATATGCTATGATGAAATCGCATGTGGCTGCAATTTATACAGTAGCTATTATTCTGTTAGTGTCTACTGCCCCACAAGCCTTGAATCTACGACATTTTCTGTTGATGACTGTATGTTTGCCCGGCCTGTGATAATCGCATAGTGGTGCTATGTCATCCTAGAACGTTTTATTTCATATATTAACAACGGTCCGCATTTACGATAACTGTCTGAAGGGTTTTTCTTAAAGTGAGTCTTAAGTTTTTCAGGTGTACGGCCAATATTTTCATAAAATCGTTTCATTACCCGTTTTGACAATACGCATCGCGATATTCATAGAAGCACGCTCTTCGTCATTAGAACGCAAAAAGGCTACACGGAATCGACATCAAATGTTATTTTACACGACCTAGATACATACATATTGTCTCCTGACGTTTTCTGCTTAAAAATATGCGATAATGTCACTACCCCTACCTAATTAACAATCTGCATACCACTTCAAAATTAGGTTGGGCCGGGTAGTCGTTTGTGTGGTTACTATAGTAACCATAGTTTGTGCTCGGTTGGATAAAATTATTTCATGTTTTGTCAAATAATCCAGTTGGTGACTAAGTCTTATGAAACGAAATTTTACTACAATCGCATGTTCCAATCAATCGCTATGGCGATCGTCCGGGAATTAAATGAACAACCCTCGTATATATCACAATAATTCATCAAGTTTTGTATAAACGCCTTAACATTTTGAACTAACGAACAGGTAAGCGATGTTTATATAGGTTTGACTGGGTATAAGATATATAAATCAGTTAACGGGATAGTTCCCTCATTGGTATTACTTATTGAATGGACTATCTTTGGTTATCATTAACATTGTGTGTTAAGATAGAACGTAAAAAGTAGTTCTACAACACCTGTTATTAAAAGTCGACGACAGAATTGTTGGAGTATCCGCATCTTGAGCAGTAAAATACGGGTCTGATCCCAGGCAAATTGTGTCTGTTACCAGGATGATATATAGGTAGTCTTAATGTCATAGAACAAATGCTGATGGGACATAGAATGAAAATACTTGCAGGAGAACTTTCTTTACAGGCGTACTGAACATTTGTGGTTCAGAAATATCTGTCGTCGTTACATCCATAAATGAGCCGACATTTATGCCACTAACACCAACCGAATCTCCATATTCGTAAGAGATTTCCTTCTTGAGAATGTCGTCTATTATCTATATCACTTTCGTTTAGAGACCACGACAAAATATTTTAAGTCGTTTAGAGTGCAAGACATTCCCAAAAAATCAACAGCTTCACATTTTACGGCCTGTGAGACATGTACATTTATCAATACACGTATCATAGCAAAGATAGTTCTTATAGAACATTATCTGGTTATAATAACTCATTTGTACTATTCATATTGCGATATATTAAACATAATTAGTATTTTCTTTAATTTTTCGCAAAACATGACTACTTCAGGTATAAATATAAACTTACTACACGCGTTTAATTATATTTTTTAGCGTAATCATTTAGAACAAATACTTATATGTCGATGTGTTGAACGATCGCATCAAGTAAAACGTTATTAGATGGGTAAATCGTTGTAAAGAAGACACACTCAAAAGCGTGCTGCCTGATGTGCAAAGTTTCTATGGTATTTTCGCGAGGAGTCTATAGCAGGCTGTCGTCTGGACTTGCGTTACGCTTTGACATCGCTCCGTACCAGTGAGCACAGGCTTTGTGACTGGAAATATAATTTTCTGACCGCATGAAAAAACCCTGTTCTTTCGGCGCTATCAGAGCTTTTATAATAAATTGTAAGCAGCCTGGAATCATCTCAGACAGCTGGCTGGTTCATTGGTTGAATTTGTTATTACTTACTCAGGTGAGTGATATAGAACTATCATGGCTCCCTTGTTCCCAGTGTTTTACGTTATGTAGAACTGTCTGCACTAAGTTAGGTTTCATCATGCAAAAATATGATTGTGGTATGCTATACAGTATGTAAGCATACTGTAATAGGATAGAAAGATGATATTATATTTATACCACAAGTTGTCATTAGGAAGTACACAAGTGATCAGGTGCAGTTATGAATTGACAGGACAATAAAACAAAAATAATTACTGATGGTTTTAACAATATACAATCTATTAGTATTTTATACTCTGTCACCTTACCAAGAGTGTATCCAGGTATCCCATATGGTGTTGTCAAAGAATGGTTTGATGTTTATTATGTAATATCACAGAAACTCATTTATTTCTGTTTGGCTAAGGTTTCCTAAAATTTAGCTATCATTGTATCGGTTTAGCTGTGCCATGTCTGTCTTGACCATTTGACCATTGGTGTTTCGATTTTTCGAAGAAAACAAGAGCTATTGTCATAACCTGGTTGTTAGCGTCGGCGTTTAATTAAGTGTCCCTGTTGGTTAAAGGGACTAAACTCCAAAATAAATTTACATGAAATAAATTATGTGGTTTACTGCGCTAGTCACACAATAGATTTTAAGTGCTTAAAAGGTAATAAACCAACGTTATGCAAATATATTTTTTCTAGATGAATAAGTCCAGATTAGTATATAAATGTTTTAGGTCGGTCAAGCCAAAAAATAGAGATTTTAAGGGAGCTTTTTGATAAATTTTGCAATTTACCAACTGGAGTTGAATCTCTTTTAAGTTTATTGTAAAGTTAATTTCTGGAAAACTACAAGGGGTATCAACTTGAAACTTGGCATAGTTATTCACCCTCACCTGGTTGATAAACCCTTGGATCTATATTTATTGAGTTATCTGCCCTTGTTAGTATCAAAAACGAGAAAGTCAAACATCCAGCACTTGTATGCGATGCTCTTGTTTCCTTTGCCATTTCCCCTAGAATGTATAAAATATTCATGTTCTGGTCCCAGTGTTAGGACTGATATATATTCCATGCAAATGTTGGACCACTATCCACACTATCCGAGGCTTTCAGTCCCGTATTTGACACAAAGTATGTTTTATTACTCCCATATCCTCCAGTACTTAAGGAAATTACTCAGTATATGTGTTTGATTTCCCTGCTTGATTTGATGATAACATTGTTTTGGATCAGGCAGAGATATTCACCTTAATAAATATCCTGAAAATGGCCAACATTAAGGGATTTCGGAGAAAACAAAACGGGGAAAACGTGTCTGATGCTTTATTTATACGTGGTCTTATAGAGCAAGGTCTTATAGATGCTCTCTGTCCTTGTTTTGATGTACAGGCAATGCAGTCGTCTATGTGTCTGAAGTGCAAATTGTTAATAGTGTTTATGGGGATTTTATTGAAATTGTTTAAGAAATAGTTCAGCTGGAATAGCTTATAGGAAAGAATATGACCATATTTGTTTCTTAAATTATTCTCTCTTTCTCGTTATGCAATGTAAAATGTAACAGAACCATCCTATAATGACTACAGTCTACAAGCTTGCGGACATTTTTCCTCCAAGATCTCAAAGAACAAATCGTTGAAACATTATCTTGGCTGGCTGCACACAATCCTGGTATTTCTAGAAACTGTGAACATATTTGTAGCAATAATTGTCTATGTTGCCTCTATTATTTATCCCAGAATGACCCAGACAGACAGTGTTATAATTATTGATGGATTATATTACACAGAATGGGATTGGGAAAACTTTCAGGCAGCCATACTGTTTTAGATATTTTATATATAATAAACACAAGTTTTCTATTCATGCTAGAGCCCGGCCTGTAGCCATGCTGAGGCATACCGAGGCGCTTGCCTAGGTGAAAATTTGATAAATTTCCGAAATAAGCTGGATAAAAAAGAAAAACATCATCCTTAAATAGACTCTAGACCAGATTTGCCTCAGTGCCTTTATTTCTCTGGATACGCACTGCTAGAACAGAAGTTTTGTGTTGATGCTAAAACACAAGTATTGTCAATCTCTCCAAGGTCAAACGTAAAAGTGATAACTATTTATAAGTTTAGGATATCAGGTTGTTCTTCCACTTGACACTCTAGTACAGTTTGGATCACTTATTGAATGCTCAATGAAGTCACAGAATCTGAAATGCCCACGAAGGAGGGCTGGTAAAACTGAGATAAGGCCTTATGTGCATGTGGGCAGGAAATTACATGTATTTGAGCTATAGACATCCAACAAAGTTCTGAGTGTATTCTGAAGGGACCTGGTGTCTGCAATATGTGATAGAAACTGACTACACCTAGCCAATGGTGCTTTATCTCACTTTATTTAATAACATCTAATTTTATGTTTTTTATGATACACAAATGTTCACTGAGGGTAGACTAGAGATTAACAGATGTTTGCCGCTGATAAGTTATAGTTTGGTAGATACTGATAATGATTTATGCGAGATGTATTCTGGTGTCCAAGGTGCAAGTATGTTTATCATGTTATATCTTGCATGTTCTGCCAATCTGTTGGTGTTTGAGTTTAATTATTATATTCTTAGTTTCTTAACTGCTATTTTTTTTTTTTTTTCGGGCCCCAGAAGGGTGACCCCAATTATTTTCCCCGTCCAATGGTTTTATGCTATATTTTCTTGTTTTTCTCTGATCAGGGTTTGATTCCTGACTTTAAAATGATTGCATAAGGAGACTAACCTTTGACAGACACGCAGGGAATTATGAGAGAATATGAACAATTATCCATAATCCATTAGGCTTCTAATCATAGATTTGTACAAACTTGGAATTAGAATCAGACCTGTCTCTGTATGTTACATGATGAATGCATGGTTTTCATGATCAAGGTAAAAGGTTGGTGACAGAGCTAAATTAATTGCTTTGTTTGTATGAGGAAGAGCAAGATACACTGTACTGATTTAAAATTTATACCTGGAAAACTCAGAGCTCAACTCAGAACTGTCCATGCGAGCGAATATGTGTTGAGAGACACTTTTCTGAGTGGAAACAAAACACACTTGATCACCATTGAGCAAACAGTAACTAAAACACTAATAAGTAATAAGCTTGCTCACAGTCGTATGAGCATACTTAAAATTGAAACACTCTGGCTACTTAAAGCTCATTTATAAGAAAGCATGCTCATATTTTAGTTACAGACATGCTCTGTGCCTACTGTAACATAAAATTCTGTCTGATTGGTAAAACTCTCAGTCTTGGAACATTACAAAGTATGCTTCATTTAAAGTTCAATAAAGTATTGATGAACCAGTTTTATGGCTGTATGTTTCGAAAAAAATCAATTCTTAAAAATGTACTCAGCTGGTATTTTATTCGCCAAGATAATGCAAATATGTTGTACTGCTTAGCTGCAATGTCCATACTGATGTTTATATTGATTATTGATGAGCTCCAGTCTATTCAAAGTTAAATGATGACTGTTGTAAACATTAGCTTGTCCTTCATGTTTATCCTGGTTTAAATGAGTGTACCTGTGTTACTGTAATATCATTTAAATTTGAGACAAAAATTTGTAGGTTTGGTAAAAAAGACTATTTCGATGGGATGTTAATTCATAGATTTTGCATTACAGATACCGGTAATAAATACGAGGGTCAAAATTATTGTTTGATGGGATTTGATTTTGTGATTGAATGTTAACCACAAAATCCACGAAATTGAAATCCACCACGAAAATTAATGATTTTACAGCGTATTGATTATTGATGAGCTATGTCACCAACCTTTTACCTTGATCATGCAAACCATGCATTCATCATACAGAGACAGGTCTGTTTCCAAATCCAAGTTTGTACCAATCTATCGATTAGAAGTCTAATGGATTACGGATAATTATGGGCGGATAATTGTTTCATATTCTCTCATAATTCTCTCTGTGTCGGTGAGAGGTTAATCCTCACATTCAATCATTTTAAACTCTGGAGAAATAAAAATGAAAGCTATAATTATTGAAGCCATAGTTACCAAACTGCAATGTATTTAATCACATGGATAAATAAGTTAAGTTACCAATTTTCGAGGGCTTTTTTCAGCTGTTAGGCCACTCAAGCACCCTTTGACATTTCAACTACCCCTGGTCATTGGGCTACACTCGTGTCTCCCTGGGGAGACTATTTCTCTCCTGTGGTGTGGCAGCCGACATCGATCTGTGGCGCCCAGGAATAGACACTGCCCTCACAGGTACCATTTTACACCATAGTGGAGTGGAGCATGTGGGTCTTGCTCAGAGAAATTAACCAGTGGTCCAGAGGGGGATGGAACCCGGGACCTCTCAATCCCGAAGCACACGCCAAACCTCTAGGCCACCGCTCCCCACGCCAACTCCCCAAAGCCAACTTCTACCATTCATATTGGCCTTAGAAGTTTTTCATGATATTAAGTTATCCCAATCTCAATGTGAGCTTAATCACAGGTAACTGTTTCATTGAGGACAAACAAAAGATGAAAAAAAATTGTAAAAAATTCTTTAATGAAAAATTTTAAAAAAAGTCATTTTGTGAATGTCTGTTAAATGGAGACTTCCTTTATGTGGTACTAAAATAAGTTTATTTTCGTATTTTTTTTACAAGATGAGAGAAAGTATGGTGTGTGGGGATTTGAACTTGTTGTCAGTTTACTTGCTCATAGAAAATTCACTGCCTAATAAATCAAAATCAATTTACTTCATTTCTTCGTTAGTGACAAAATTTATAACGTTTTATTCACAGTGATTTACATTTTGTGTCATTTTAAATTCTGAATTACTGTATCGTTTTCCGTTTAATTGTTCAAAATCGTACTTTATGGATGACATTTTCAGTGTCCTATTTTTTCCAAGATGTCATTATAAAGCTAATCAAGAGTTCAGGGAACGTGTTCGTCGGACCTGATATGTCTGGAAATTATTGATCAACGCTTTGCAAAAAAACTGGAGAGTTAACAAAAAAGGATATTATTTTAGTCTGGTAGAAAACTTGCTTTCTTTGATTATTGTTATACAACATAGTTAGGCTTACCAGTGTTATGTAATATTTTATGAATACCAGAGAAATGCAATGAATTATGCCTAGGGATGTCTCTCTTCCTTATATCATTTACAACAGCTGTTTCATAATTTGATAAAAAACCTTAACCAGACTATAAGATTTTGAGATTTGTTTCTCTGTGTGGTTGTTTGCTGAAGTGAAATGAAAGTAGGCATGGATACTTAATATCGCTGGCTTAGAATGAGAAGGTTGTAACTACAAAATCAATATTTTGAGAAAACAAGAAAAACTGTCATGGAAAAACAAGCTTTTACAACTTCATTTTGATCAACATGACAAGTTCCGATTTTCATGACAATAGGCTCATGAGAAGCGCCTTGTAATGCAGTTTTCAAATATGAATGAGTCTTATAAGGTCGTAATTAGTAGTTACAACCTTCTCATTCTACACCAGCGAAATGATGGTATTTCAGCAATAATGACCAAACAATTAGCTTACATCAGTATACAATTTAAAGTGCCATATACAAATGTCCAGCATACTCACTCTCTGTCTTTATTAGCTTTCTGCTGAATATGACAGGCATATCATATATGTGCCTCCACCAAGATTTGAACCCGGGTCGTGGGATTAGGCGACAGGTGCACTAAGCACAATGCTTTGCTGTCTTTATATGCTTTCTGCTGAATATGATTTGAACCTGGGTCGCGGGGTTAGGTGGCAAGTGCACTAATAGAATGTCATGTTGCTGAGGTAGTTGCTCTTACATGTAGACCACATAGCTCAGTCTTACAACACTTCATCTACCAGACATGCATGTGTTTGCCTACATAAATAAATCGATGGCTTAGAACCAGAAGGTCGAAACTTCCTCTTACGACTTTATAAGATTAATTCATATCTGAAATCTACACGACATGGCGCTTCTTATGAGCCTGTTTTCATGAAAACCGGAACTTGTCTTGTTGACCAAAATAAGGTTTAAACAACTAGTTTTACCATACGTAAAGAGTAAATATCAGACAGTTATTTCTTGTTTTCTCAAAATTTTGTAGTTACGACCTTCTCATTCTAAGCCATCAAAATGTGCAGAACATGTGAGTTTAAGTGCTAGATGATGCACATACAAACATGATACTGTAAAATGATTATTTTGGTGGGGGATTAAATTTTGTTGATTTCGTGGTTCACCTTAAACTACAAAATCAAATCCCATCGAACCAATAATGTTGACCCTTGTATTTATTACCTGAAATACAAAATCCTTGAATTAACGTCCTATCAAAATGGTCTTTTTTACCAAATCCACAAAATTTCGTCCCGTCGAAATTAAATGATTAATCAACAGACACAATCACTAGATAATCATTATACTCAACTATCTCAAGGTGTACCAGTCCGACCCCTGTAATCTCATGTTATATATTTAAAAAGTGCACAATAAAAGTAGCGTACATAGGGATTATTTGTGCCCTTAAGAAATAAATGAGATTATTTTGTGCGTCTGAGAAAACT
The DNA here is from genome assembly GCA_963678985.1 of Spisula subtruncata. Lineage (NCBI taxonomy): Eukaryota > Metazoa > Mollusca > Bivalvia > Venerida > Mactridae > Spisula > Spisula subtruncata. The sequence goes on from OY787668.1 coordinate 20,549,254, forward strand.
CAGGGATGCATAGTTTCCCCTGCGAAATGAACCCTTATAGTTCATGAACAGTCCATGAACAGTTCATGAATTTTCACAAATGGTTCATTAACTCAGTTCATGAATCGTTCATGAAAAGTCGGTGAACACAAAATGGAACTTGTCAGTGATGTGTTCTTAAAATTTGAAGGACGTGAACGGTTCTTGAACATAAAGTGGTTGATTTTTCAGTGAATATGGAAATCTAGTCACTAAAAGAAGTTAGATTTTGCAGCTGTGGTATTACGGTTTCCTGGTTGTTCTATAGAACTGCATACTGTAATGTTGAGTGCAGTATGGATAATGCTTGTGGAAAGTATTGGCAATTCTCTAATATAATGTATTCAGACATTCTGTAGACAGAATATTGATCAATTTATGTGTTCACATTGTATTAATGCTTTCACTGCTTTTATCTCTGTAGTTGCTATGCAGTAAGTTCCAATGTCCCGCCCGGTGTAGTACATATACATGCAGTATGTTTGGTGTCCCAGTGTAGTACATATACATGGAGTATGTCCCGGTGTAGTACATATACATGGAGTATGTCCCGGTGTAGTACATATACATGGAGTATGTCCCAGTGTAGTACATATACATGGAGTATGTCCCAGTGTAGTACATATACATGCAGTATGTCCCAGTGTAGTACATATACATGGAGTATGTCCCAGTGTAGTACATATACATGCAGTATGTTTGGTGTCCCAGTGTAGTACATATACATGGAGTATGTCCCAGTGTAGTACATATACATGGAGTATGTCCCAGTGTAGTACATATACATGATGTATGTCCCGGTGTAGTACATATACATGCAGTATGTCCCGGTGTAGTACATATACATGCAGTATGTCCCGGTGTAGTACATATACATGATGTATGTCCCAGTGTAGTACATATACATGCAGTATGTCCCGGTGTAGTACATATACATGCAGTATGTCCGGTGTAGTACATATACATGATGTATGTCCCGGTGTAGTACATATACATGCAGTATGTCCCGGTGTAGTACATATACATGCAGTATGTCCCGGTGTAGTACATATACATGCAGTATGTCCCGGTGTAGTACATATACATGATGTATGTCCCGGTGTAGTACATATACATGCAGTATGTCCGGTGTAGTACATATACATGATGTATGTCCCGGTGTAGTACATATACATGCAGTATGTCCTGGTGTAGTACATATACATGCAGTGTGTCCGGTGTAGTACATATACATGATGTATGTCCCGGTGTAGTACATATACATGCAGTATGTCCCGGTGTAGTACATATACATGATGTATGTCCCGGTGTAGTACATATACATGCAGTATGTCCGGTGTAGTACATATACATGATGTATGTCCCGGTGTAGTACATATACATGATGTATGTCCCGGTGTAGTACATATACATGATGTATGTCCGGTGTAGTACATATACATGGAGTATGTCCGGTGTAGTACATATACATGCAGTATGTCCAGTGTAGTACATATACATGATGTATGTCCCGGTGTAGTACATATACATGCAGTATGTCCCAGTGTAGTACATATACATGATGTATGTCCAGTGTAGTACATATACATGCAGTATGTCCGGTGTAGTACATATACATGCAGTATGTCCCGGTGTAGTACATATACATGGAGTATGTCCGGTGTAGTACATATACATGCAGTATGTCCCGGTGTAGTACATATACATGCAGTATGTCCCGGTGTAGTACATATACATGATGTATGTCCCAGTGTAGTACATATACATGCAGTATGTCCCGGTGTAGTACATATACATGATGTATGTTTGGTGTCCCAGTGTAGTACATATACATGCAGTATGTCCCAGTGTAGTACATATACATGCAGTATGTCCCAGTGTAGTACATATACATGCAGTATGTCCCGGTGTAGTACATATACATGCAGTATGTTAGGTGTCCCAGTGTAGTACATATACATGCAGTATGTCCCAGTGTAGTACATATACATGCAGTATGTCCCAGTGTAGTACATATACATGCAGTATGTCCCAGTGTAGTACATATACATGCAGTATGTCCGGTGTAGTACATATACATGCAGTATGTCCGGTGTAGTACATATACATGGAGTATGTCCCAGTGTAGTACATATGCATGGATTATGTCCCGGTGTAGTACATATACATGATGTATGTCCGGTGTAGTACATATACATGCAGTATGTCCGGTGTAGTACATATACATGGAGTATGTCCCAGTGTAGTACATATGCATGGATTATGTCCCGGTGTAGTACATATGCATGATGTATGTCCGGTGTAGTTCATATGCATGATGTATGTCCGGTGTAGTACATATACATGATGTATGTCCCGGTGTAGTACATATGCATGATGTATGTCCGGTGTAGTACATATGCATGATGTATGTCCCGGTGAAGTACATATACATGATGTATGTCCCGGTGTAGTTCATATGCATGATGTATGTCCGGTGTAGTACATATGCATGATGTATGTCCGGTGTAGTACATATACATGATGTATGTCCCGGTGTAGTACATATGCATGATGTATGTCCGGTGTAGTTCATATGCATGATGTATGTCCGGTGTAGTACATATACATGATGTATGTCCCGGTGTAGTACATATGCATGATGTATGTCCGGTGTAGTACATATGCATGATGTATGTCCCGGTGAAGTACATATACATGATGTATGTCCCGGTGTAGTTCATATACATGATGTATGTCCGGTGTAGTACATATACATGATGTATGTCCGGTGAAGTACATATACATGATGTATGTCCAGTGTAGTACATATGCATGATGTATGTCCGGTGTAGTTCATATGCATGATGTATGTCCGGTGTAGTACATATGCATGATGTATGTCCGGTGTAGTACATATGCATGATGTATGTCCGGTGTAGTACATATACATGCAGTATGTCCCAGTGTAGTACATATACATGCAGTTTGTCCCAGTGTAGTACATATACATGCAGTATGTCCCGGTGTAGTACATTTACATGCAGTATGTCCGGTGTAGTACATATGCATGATGTATGTCCCGGTGTAGTTCATATGCATGCAGTATGTCCCAGTGTAGTACATATACATGATGTATGTCCCGGTGTAGTACATATACATGCAGTATGTCCCAGTGTAGTACATATACATGATGTATGTCCCGGTGTAGTACATATACATGCAGTATGTCCCAGTGTAGTACATATACATGCAGTATGTCCCAGTGTAGTACATATACATGATGTATGTCCCAGTGTAGTACATATACATGCAGTATGTCCCGGTGTAGTACATATACATGCAGTATGTCCCAGTGTAGTACATATACATGCAGTATGTCCGTCGAGTACATATACATGATGTATGTCCCAGTGTAGTACATATACATGCAGTATGTCCGGTGTAGTTCATATGCATGATGTATGTCCCAGTGTAGTACATATACATGGAGTATGTCCGGTGTAGTTCATATGCATGATGTATGTCCCAGTGTAGTACATATACATGCAGTATGTCCGGTGTAGTTCATATGCATGATGTATGTCCGGTGTAGTACATATGCATGAAGTATGTCCCGGTGAAGTACATATACATGATGTATGTCCGGTGTAGTACATATACATGCAGTATGTCCGGTGTAGTACATATGCATGATGTATGTCCGGTGTAGTTCATATGCATGATGTATGTCCGGTGTAGTACATATACATGCATTATGTCCAGTGTAGTACATATGCATGATGTATGTCCGGTGTAGTACATATACATGCAGTATGTCCGGTGTAGTACATATACATGATGTATGTCCGGTGTAGTACATATACATGCAGTATGTCCAGTGTAGTACATATGCATGATGTATGTCCCAGTGTAGTACATATACATGCAGTTTGTCCGGTGTAGTTCATATGCATGATGTTTGTCCGGTGTAGTACATATACATGCAGTATGTCCAGTGTAGTACATATGCATGATGTATGTCCGGTGTAGTACATATACATGCAGTATGTCCGGTGTAGTACATATACATGCAGTATGTCCGGTGTAGTACATATGCATGATGTATGTCCGGTGTAATACATATACATGCAGTATGTCCGGTGTAGTACATATACATGATGTATGTCCCGGTGTAGTACATATACATGCAGTATGTCCGGTGTAGTACATATACATGATGTATGTCCCGGTGTAATACATATACATGCAGTATGTCCGGTGTAGTACATATACATGATGTATGTCCCGGTGTAGTACATATACATGCAGTATGTCCGGTGTAGTTCATATGCATGATGTATGTCCGGTGTAGTACATATACATGCAGTATGTCCGGTGTAGTACATATACATGATGTATGACCCGGTGTAGTTCATATGCATGATGTATGTCCGGTGTAGTACATATACATGCAGTATGTCCGGTGTAGTACATATACATGATGTATGTCCGGTGTAATACATATACATGCAGTATGTCCCAGTGTAGTACATATACATGCAGTATGTCCGGTGTAATACATATACATGCAGTATGTCCCAGTGTAGTACATATACATGCAGTGTGTCCGGTGTAGTTCATATGCATGATGTATGTCCTGGTGTAGTACATATGCATGATGTATGTCCAGGTGTAGTACATATACATGCAGTATGTCCCGGTGTAGTACATATACATGCAGTATGTCCCGGTGTAGTACATATACATGATGTATGTCCCGGTGAAGTACATATACATGATGTATGTCCCGGTGAAGTACATATACATGATGTATGTCCAGGTGAAGTACATATACATGATGTATGTCCCAGTGTAGTACATATACATGATGTATGTCCCGGTGAAGTACATATACATGATGTATGTCCCAGTGTAGTACATATACATGATGTATGTCCCAGTGAAGTACATATACATGGAGTATGTCCCGGTGTAGTACATATACATGATGTATGTCCGGTGAAGTACATATACATGATGTATGTCCCGGTGTAGTACATATACATGATGTATGTCCCAGTGTAGTACATATACATGATGTATGTCCGGTGTAGTACATATACATGGAGTATGTCCCGGTGTAGTACATATACATGATGTATGTCCCGGTGTAGTACATATACATGGAGTATGTCCGGTGTAGTACATATACATGGAGTATGTCCCGGTGAAGTACATATACATGGAGTATGTCCCGGTGTAGTACATATGCATGATGTATGTCCCAGTGTAGTACATATACATGATGTATGTCCCGGTGTAGTACATATATATATATATATACGAAGTATGTCCCGGTGAAGTACATATACATGGAGTATGTCCCGGTGTAGTACATATACATGGAGTATGTCCCGGTGTAGTACATATACATGCAGTATGTTTGGTGTCCCAGTGTAGTACATATACATGGAGTATGTCCCGGTGTAGTACATATACATGCAGTATGTTTGGTGTCCCAGTGTAGTACATATATATATATATATACGAAGTATGTCCCGGTGAAGTACATATATATATATACGAAGTATGTCCCGGTGAAGTACATATATACGTAGTATGTCCCAGTGAAGTACATATATATATATACGAAGTATGTCCCGGTGAAGTACATATATATATATATATACGAAGTATGTCCCGGTGAAGTACATATATACATAGTATGTCCCGGTGAAGTACATATATATATATACAAAGTATGTCCTGGTTCAGAACATATACATGCTGTATATCCCAGTGTAGTCAATTCTGAAAAAAGGGCTCAACAAGTTGATGTATCATAAGACAAATAAAATAACCCATGAAATAAGGGCTCAAAAATGTGATGTATCATAAGAAAAATTAGATGACCCTTGAAATAGGGGCTCAGAAAGTGGATGTTTCATAAGAAAAATTAGATAGCCCTTGAAAAAGGGGCTCAGAAAGTTGATGTTTCATAAGAAAAATAGATGGCCCTTTAAATAGGGGCTTACAAAGTAAATATATCATAAGGAAGAGTAGATGCCCTATAAATAGCGGCTCTGATAGTAAATGTATCATAAGAAAAATTAGATGGCCCTTTAAGTAGGAGCTCAACAAGTTGATGAATCATAAGTCAAATTAGTTGCCTACGAAATAGGGGCTCAAAAAGTTGATTTATTATCAAAAAATTATATATTAAATAGGGGCTCAAAAGACGAATTAGATGCCCTTTAAAAAGGGACTCAGAAAGTAAATGTATCATAAGGCAAATTGGCTAGGCAAGTGAATAGGAGTTAAATTGTATCTAGAGCTATTTCTGACGATATTTTTTTTAATTAATTCAAAAACAGAAAAACAAATATGCTTTCATATCCATTAGATCATTTTTCGCTTCAGCTTTAACAGAAACTCTCTGTGATTTATTGGACATGCGAGATGTCCATTTTCTCACAAATGTGATCTAGAACACCCTAAGTCGACAGTTGAAATTATAAGAATCGTCTATTTTATCGACGATTGAATCAAAGTACACAGACCCCATCCAAAGTTTTAATTTACAATTAAGGTAGTCTAGTATCACACTAAAAACGATGCAAGTAATTATTTTGAATTCAATTTAATAGTATGTATAAAACATGTATTTCTATATTTTGCAGGATGTTGGACGGACTCTGATGAGAAGAACCAGTGTAATTATTCTGAATGTGTTCATCGTTCTGTGGAGATCAGGAATAACTCACACTTCTGCTGTTGTCATGGGGATATGTGCAACAACAATATCTCCAAGGATTATGTCATCATTCCTAGAAGAACAACAACAATGTCCAGTGCACCAGGTTGGTATTTGTAATTCAGTATTAAATCATCTCAGCTGCAGGGGTCCTTTAATTCAGGATTAGCTGCCCGAGAAAGAATTGTCTTTTCTGCACAAAATAAAAGTTATTAAATGAAAAACATCAAAAGATTGGCCAAGTTATTGTTATTTGAAGTTTCATGACTTGTATTTAAACAATATATTGTCCAAGGTTGTATAACACCAGTCTCTTCTACTTGCTGTTACTTTAGAAATAAGTGCTTGCACCAGTTTATGGGCTATATATCCTTGACCAAAAGCATACCTGCCAAGTGTGTTAAATTCAAAATAGGAGTGATTAAGCAAAATTATGTCACCAGATGCACTTAAATGTGATTTAAAAGGGATTTAGATGCATAAACAAGGAATGTTTTAATTCTAGTGGTTATAAATATGGGACAGAAGATCATAAAATGAACCAAATGTACTTGCGTAGAAGGTGGGTGAACTTGGAGATCAGAAATTTATCAATGAAAATAGGAGTAACTCCACTTTAATAGGCAGTTATGACTTAAAGGTTTAAATAGTTACATACGTACATATGTCAGGTTCAACGTCCAAGCATCTACAACAAGGGCCAATTAAGGGAAATCATCACATTCAAGTTACAGTACAGTTCTGAACTTTATCATACCTATGTATATTGAGTATGGTGCTATTATGGAGAGAATTATTTCCTTCTTGTACAGTATATGGGCATATGTTGACATTTATTAATGAGCCAGTTTTTTATGGTCTCATATTATATTCTGTCTTGTGGATTCATTTCCTGAGAGATAAATTGTCTCAGTATTGTAAACCAATTATTTTCTGGCAAGGAACATCTATGTTCTATTATTTGTTATAATAATGTTTGGCTGATGTTTATCTATTAAAGCTTGGCTATTTTGACCTGAACCTGACCTCTATGCAAGAATATATTACAAGGTTCTTGTTTTGAATATATCAATTTCCGCAAGCAAATCGTGCAATATTGGCATTTAAGATTTGCATTTGCATTACATCACAAGCGTCATTATGAAAACATACATTTAGTATTGTAAACGTATGCAATATATCGACTGTTAAATTATGGTAATCAACAGGTCACAAAAGCTATTCATATATTAAAATACCTGGCTTTTGATTGGACAAAGAAGTAGGGTAAACTATAAGTACTCGTAGATGAGTTGTATTGTTTGTAATTCATCTGTCTTTCTTTCTGATGCTTTTCATGTTGTTTAAGGGCCCAATAAGGTTGAAAAAGTGTTCTCCATGATATTAAATGAAATATGCTTTATTAGTCCTCTACCCGGGTTTTACTGGAGAGGAAGGACTATAGATTTGCCCTCCGTCTGTCAGGCCGCACGTTCATCCGTCGCCGAGGCAAAAATGCTCAGTTGGACCTAGGCATAACATATTTGGTTTAAATGTTTTTGCTTGTTGGTGTAATTTGTTTGTGTGTTATAGACTCACAAAGTAGGCAGAATCAAGTATACTGTATAACCACATCCTGTGTTCGTTATTCATCAAAGTGTTTATTGATCACGATTCTTTCCTTAATTGGTTCCTAATTGGCTCCTGCTTAATATGATATCACTTCAAAAACTTGTGTTAGCTAATTAAAATATTACATATTCAGTAAATATCAGATTCTGCACTCTTAAGTATTTGTGCTGAATCATTTGCTCGACCCTGACGCAATTTGCAAGTTGCAAGGATTACTGTAAAATCATTCAATTTCAATAGGACAAAATTTCAAATTTCGTGGTTTTGGTGAAAAAAAGACCATTTTGATAGGACGTTAATTCATCAATTTTGCATTTCAGGAAATTATCATCATGGTCAAAATTATTGTTCTATGGGATTTGATTTCGTGGTTAAAGGTGAACCATGAAATCCATGAAATATAATCCCCCATGAAAATAAATGATTTTACAGTAGTATTTTAGTTGTATTTTCTATATTTCAATTATTCATATTAATTATGAATATCCTGTAAAGCTTGGCTCCCTTGAACTCAGAGGGTATTGACCATTTAGGCAGGGATAGGACATGAATGGTCATGAACTATTATGAATGACTGTCTCAGTTGAAAGTAAAAATAAAGTAAAGCAACAAATTTCAGGGGACCTAACATGGCTAAATAATTTGTTATGAGCATTTCTCATTTTTGCTACCGGTAGTACGCTTGTCGTCTAATCTGGTGACACAGGCTCAAACCCGGGGAAGCATTCATACATTTGCCTGCCATATTTCAACAGAAAGCTGACTGGCAAGTCAAGGCTATGCTCGGCATTGTTTAAAAAAAGAAAAACAGAGAGTAGAACTAGGTTGTAGCAAATCTCAGGGGACCTGACATGACTTATTAATTTGTTATTCATGAGCATGTTTCATTTAATTGGTTTACTCTTATAAAATTATAATCTCCATGATAGATTTACCTGCTTAAGTCTGAGTTATTAAATTGACTTGGTAAAGGAATGTTATTGCATTTACTGTAAAAGTTAGTTATAAATTAGTGGAGAGCATCATGAAGACTCTTGAGACCTATACTGTAGTTGGCTTAAAGTTAAATGAGAACGGTTATAAACATAAACTAGTCCTTCAGGTAAACTATGTTTCTCTGAGTTTAACTGAGTTAACTTTAGGCCATCCTATTCTTTAGAATGGGATAGTTCACTCCTCAGTTTTTACTTATTGAATCGACAGTGCACAGTTTGTTTAGGGAAATCAATATTTTCAGTGTAATAACATTGTAATATATTTATGCATAAAGGCTAGGATCAAAGTTACTATATTCATACTGTATTTTGGTGCTATCCAAGTGAAAGACTTGTAGTAGTTCTGAGACAGTTACAATCTTGCTCATTGGTTTTTCTGTGAGTAACATGGTAACATGCCCTAGATAAGGTGAGAGATTTAGACTAAGGTAACCAGATTATGTAAGCATATTTTGTACAGATGTATGAGAAAGTGATAATTGTATAAATTATTAAGAGGTTGAGCTATTAAAGTGTAAATATATGAAGTTTATATCCCAGGAGCATATAGCTTGTCTTCATGCTTCTCATAATTTATGTATACCTTACCACTCTATGATTTTCTCTGGTATACATGGATCCAATGAATGTCAATATAAACATGTGAACTTGTTCGTTGAAAGTATGTCAGTATGTTCAAATTCCCAAGGCAATTTTTTTTACCGATTATGCCAATATAATTGTATTGTACTGTTCAGATGTTGTTTCTACCTTGGATCCCCCCTTCTTTTGTTACATTTATTCTTTTATTAATAAGTTTGTGCTAATTCACACTGGCACACTAGTAATATGATCCTCTATATGAAAAACATTGTAATTATACTGTAAAATCATTTAATTTTGTTGGTTTTGGTAAAAAAGACAATTCATTGGCACTTGAATTTGTGGATGTTGCATTTCAGGTTACAAAACAAGGGTCAAAATCAATGTTCGTTGGGATTAAAGTTTGTGGTTGAGGTGAACCATGAAATCCACGAATTTTAACCCCCCACGAAAATTAATGATTTTACAGTAGTTGTAATCATTTTGGAACAGTAGCTTTTTCATGACAAGTTATTCTGAAAGGAAAGTAAAACATAGGACCCTAAAACTTAATAACATGATCTTACTTTTTTAACACAAATAATAATAACCCTAGTTTAATATTTACTTGACTGTCACGAAGTCACAAACTATATCTATAACAATTATTGCAATCTTGCATGGAGAAATAAAGTTTGTAGCATGACTCTCATTACATGTTTGTTTGTCATGAACATTTTGGTTTCAAGTCTGTGACTGCGTTGCTTGTGTTAACAGAGGACCATGTTAGACTTTGTGGTTCAGTAAGCTTGGTGCTAGGCCTGACTTTGTAGATGTCAGTTTGTTTCAGACTTACAAATGTTAGTGAATAAGGCCCCTGGGTCCAGTTTAGACATTGCACTTATGTAAGTTTATTATCTTGTTATATTTTCAGATTCTCGTCACATGAGAGACCCCACATACAAACAGAGGACAATAGTGATATCTCTACTCTCCGTATTATCACTGGCTATCATCATACTAGCCTCATACTTTGTGTACCGGTTCTGTATCCGACCTCCTAGCATCCCCGCCAACATCAACAGCAGTAACGACCCCTCACAGTTCCCTACATTCAACATTGATGATTTAAAAATAAGTTGCCTGATAGTAAAGGGACGATTTAGTGAAGTTTGGAAAGGGTCGTTGAACGAACAGGACGTGGCTGTAAAAATTTACTCACCGAATTACAGACAGTATTATTTGAATGAAAAATATATCTATTCGTTGTCACATATGGAACATGAGAATATTATGAAGTTTTTTGGTGGTGAGGAGCGTATATTACAAGATGGTAGTGTACAACATCTGTTAGTGTTACAGTTTATACCTGATGGAACCTTAATGAACTATCTAAAGAATAATATGATAGACTGGTATACAATGTGTAAGATGTGTCTAACACTGGCTAAAGGTCTGGCTCATCTACATGCTGATATGGGCTCCGGAGGTATGCTACTAGTATTTCTTTTATCCTATAACTTGAACATATTATTTAGTCATATATATGTTGCTGACTTAGAATTAGAATGTTGGAAGTACATAAACGCTTTTTTGAGAAAACAAGAAAAAACTGCCTGAAAAACAAGCTGTTTCGAGTTCAGTTTGGTCGACATGACAAGTTCCGATTTTCTTGAAAACTCCTTATGGTGCAGATTTTTAATATGTATCAGTCATATAAGGTGATTAGCCCTTATGACCTTCTCATTTTAAGCCTGCACAATATATATGATTATTATATACAGTAGACATAACATAATGACCACCTTGATTGTAAGACCAACTTTATAAAGTACTAGAATATTTGGTGCATAGATAATTTGTTCATGTTATTTTTTGTCAAATGCAACAATTTTATTGCCTTAGCATAAACCTGAAATGTTAATGATTAATAGCTGTAATACCCAGTAATTTCTTTAGTGTTTATCATTTGCCAATGTTTATGATTTTCTCTCTCAAATTTTCAGATGATTTTAAACCTACAGTAGCACACAGAGATATCAATAGTCGTAATGTACTGGTCAAACCAGATCTGAGTTGTGTGATAGCTGACCTGGGATTCTGTATGAGTACAATGGGCTCAAAGTTAATACATAAAGGCCATACAGAAAATGCCGAGCAGACGTCACTAACAGATGTAAGAACATTTTTTTCAGTTTTTCTCATGCATTAAATTTATATTCCTTGATGTTTTAAACCAGGTTTCAAACGCATAGACAAGCTAGATCACAGCAAAAATGTTGCTTACACACATTTTGTCAGCAAAACAGGTTACAGCAACTGAACAATCATTGCATAATATGCGATAAGTTAAACAAGTTAAGTTACCAATTTTCTAGGGCTCTTTTCAGCTGTTAGGCCCCTCAAGCACCCTTTGATAGTTTAACTCCCCTGGTCATTGGGCTACATATGGAAACCTACAATCGTGTCTCCCAGGGGAGACTATTTCTCTTCTGTGGGTGTTGCAGCCAACATCGATCTGGGGCGCCCAGGATTTGTCCTGAGAACACCACAACCACTGCACTCGCATGGGGATTAACTCAACCTCCACATGAAACGTTGTAGTTAAAAGCAAGCTAGATCCCTTTGGTCTGTGCAGTTTTGAATCAAGAGGTTTTATTTCTCAGCCTAGTAGGGATCTGCATTTCATGATGGCAACCCGGCAGCCACAGTGTCTTGTTTGTACTTAAATCAGTCAACATATCATTCAGAAGCGTTTTCATTACAAAGGATAGTCATGACAACGATGTACAGACTTCAGACTTTATCTTACCCTGTTGCCACGGTAATAAAATAATTACTGATGCATATTTTTTGTAGGTCGGGACATTACGTTATATGGCACCTGAACTGTTAGATGGGGCTGTAAATCTTCGAGATTGTGAGGCGTCGTTAAAACAGATAGATATGTATGCATTTGGCCTTGTAATGTGGGAAATATCGTCTAGATGTTCCGATTTATATCAAGGTAAATACTACTCCTCACAATCATGTAAGCCAACGCCATATTCCATGTCAAACTGAAAAGCTGACTCACCTTGTACACAATTGACCATGTACCCAATATTTAGATTTCAATTCTAAGCCAGATCATACCTAAGACGAAATAAAAAGGGTACCTGTAAATCCCTTGCTTGACACTCGGCATTAATGGGAATCTGGCTTCAATTCTTTCATACTCTCGTGAAGATGGATAACATCAGGTATGAGGTGTTGAGAGTGTAACAATTAACTTTTTCATTCACTTGTTTACTGGGAATGGTTAATTTGAAATGTTCAATTCTGTTATATACCACTTGATGAAAATATATTTCAATATAATGCTCATATGTTATGTTTTTCTAGGTTGCCCGATGCCAGAGTTTGCTTTACCATATAGTGCAGAACTTGGCAGTCATCCAACATTTGAAGAAATGCAAGTACATGTATCTAGAAATAAAGTTAGGCCAAAATTCCCTGAAGTCTGGAAGGACTATAACCAGGTAAGGCTAGAAGTAATAAATTCTTAGATTCTCGTCTCCATCTGTCCTCACCTGGAATGATGACAAGATGTTTTAAATCATAACATTATTTTCAGTAGGTGGTTTTCCTGTATCTGAATTATATTCATGCCCTTCCCCATCTATAATGAGGGAGTATGTAGCTCTGCAATGCTCTGTTGGTGGGTCTGTCTGTCTGTTAGTTGTTTGACCAAATGGTTTCTGATCAATAACAGTGACTCAAGAACGCTTGACACTATGATCCTCAAAACTTTAAAAGGACATTGGTCATCAGCAGTTGATGACCACTATTGATACAGAAGAAGTCAGTAGGCCAAAGGTCAAGGTTGTTGTTGGAAGCTAGTAGAACAAGGTCATCATAGGACTTGCATAGTTTATAAACATTTCTTGTTTACTTGAAGCTTACATAACTTAGGTGAAAAAGCTTGTTTTACCATAAAGTAAAGAGTAATTTTTGGACAGTTTTTTCTTGCTTTTTCAAAATATTGATTTTGTACTTACGACCTTCTCATTCTAAGCCCGCGATATGTTTATGTTTCAGGCAATTCGTGCTCTCAAAGAGACGATAGAAGAGAGTTGGGATCATGATGCTGAAGCAAGGCTTACAGCATTGTGTGTAGAGGAACGTGTTCTAGAGATGAAAATGTTGTGGTCACATGACAACAGAAATAAAGCAAACAAAGGTATATAACACATTCCATACCGTTGAATTTTATTTAAGGTGACTTATGAGATTTCAAGGTCATTAGTAGTTTTTTGAAGGTCATACAATTTCATGGTCATTATTAAGATTTTGAAGGTCATACAATTTCATGGTCATTACTAAGTTTTTGAAGGTCACGACGAGATTTCAAGGTAATTTTACAGTCAATATACAAGGAGTAAATTATGATAAGCACTAAATAAGTAACAGTTTACTGAAAGTGTCATGCTTGAAACTTTCTGATTTTGATTTCGGGAAAACGGTATATCCCCTTTATAATGTAGACCTACTATAGTACATCAGCCTATATAATCATTTTACAATTAGTTTCTTTATTACTCATGTGTATCTTATGCATAGGTTCCACAGAATATTTTTTCATTGGCGTTGTACTCCAGATTTAATAAATGAGCACCGGAAGGGATGGGTAAAAGAGTCCCCATGGTCTAGGGGAAACTTCAGTGATTGTGAAATCCCTGTTTTTGATGCCATCCAAAGCTAATTTGTTTAAATCGGGAGTACAACCAAGGCAAAAAAATGCTCAGTGGGACCTAGGCATTAATCGAATGTTCTGATATACTGAACCTTATTTTAGGTGTAACACCCACCGTAAATACAGCATTGTTAGCACAGACTTCTATGGCCAACCGACCAGGTTACCATGGTAGCGGCCATACACAATGGAGCTGTTTGAATTCAAACACAGAGTCACCGTCATCTAATATGGCCGATGGAAGCAGCTCTGCTCTGATTATAAATGACATTCGTAATAGTACAACCATGCTATCCAATCATAGCGAGTCATCATCGTCCACGCTACCACAGACGTGGGGCGGTGAATTACGAGGTAGTTTCTCCACCTCCACGATGGAGAGCACACTTCCTGCTACACCAAGCGACAGTGCTCCAAGTCACCCTAAATCACAGAACATTAACGCTATGATGAATCAACCACTACCTGTACATCAAGGTAGAAACCCAACAGTAGAACGCAATACACATAAACGTAGTGATGAAGAACTGGCTGTTGTTGGTAAGAATATAGTTTACTTACTATTCTTACTTAAGAAATAGATGAATCCAGCAAGACCAGCATTTAACTGGATAATTTTCTTTTTATGCCCCGACATCTACTGATATAGCAGCAATGCACCTATCCGTAACAAAATGTTGAAACTAAAAAAAAATTAAGGCCATCAAGGCATTGATACTTGTTTACCACCATAAACATTGTCATAGCCATGTAACACTGTCAAACGTTTCAACAGAATTATTGCCCCTGAATGACATAGCTTATTGTAATGGACAAAGTCTTTCACTTGGGCATAAGCGTTTACTGAACACAGTCTTGTCTTTTCTTCTCATTGTTATGCTATAATGAATTAAGGCCTAGTGCTGTTAGAAAAACCTATAGTGTACAGCTAGCTACCATAAACTAGTAGTTATTTTGAGAGGTAAAAAAACTGCACCTTACTATCGATACAATTACATGTACAATAAATTGATTGTCAGGATAAACCATTGTATGATATGAACTTTCAGGTAACAGTTTGTTTTATGGGAAGGAGGGGCCTCCAGAAGGGGAAACTTCGGGTGATAATATATTCGAAAGTTTCACCGACAGTTTAGAATCGTCACTGATGCAGAATGACACATTGAATCAAGGTCGGGCACCGGAGAATACTTATATTCGTCGGCAAAATATCGGCGGAACATCGGAACTTCCACCCAAAGTTGTGAACAACCCAATGGACCGACCGGACAATATAACAACTGCTAATGCTGTGTCTAATGTGGCTAACACCCAAGTCAGTGCAATCCCTAAATCAAAAAAGGCGAGAGAAATGGGTTTGCTTAGTCACCTCGCTTTACTGGGTCGGCTAGCGTTTAGTGGCAAGTACGATAGTAAGAAAACGGTGAATGAGAATGAGTCGCCGATACGTATGGAAAATGGACGATTATATGACAGTATTGGACGGCATAATCCTATATTTGAACCTACCCAAACCTTAGACACTGAAGTACGCTTGACAAATTCTGGTCCAGTAGTGAGACCGTCAAACTTTCAGGCTAAACCATGTAATACAAATACAACAAACTTTGAAACGGCACCGTCTAATATATCTAAAGATAGTGTGAGTGATAGTGTCGAGCTAGACAGCATGGATAGCAGTGAACCGGATACACAGAGTGACTCCCCTTTAATATCCCGACATCGTGTGGCACCATACTCAAAAAGCACCTCAGATCTTAGTCCACAAAAGACTAATCGATATGCTAAACTGGACGAGGAGAAACTAGCACGGCCTAGTACTTTGTCCTTGAAAGGTCATAACTATAATAAGTCACGTACTGGAAGCTTGAATTCACTCTCTAAGATTAGAGGAGTGATTGGTGGGCAGAAAAATGGTAAACTGGCATCGGTGAAAAAACTTAATGGCTATAAAATGATTGACAATGGCGGGAAAATGAGACAGGAAGCGGTTCCCGACGAATCAGAAAAGATTAAACTACGTACCAAAACACCCGTGTCAGATAAAAATGGACGTTACTCGCTACATGATGACCGAATAATGTCTCAAAACTGTAAAACTGCTAAGGATTCTTCAGGTGAATGGAAGTCTAGTGTAAGTCTTCAGCAGTTTAAATCCATTAATGAGACGGAGACGGGGAACGTATATACAGACTGTACATGCTAGGCATGTTGTGGAGATTTTGTTACCCGTCCTCATAATATTGATATATAACTGCTAACAATACACACATGTATGTACTAGTACATGATCACTGACTGAATGGTCTGTGTATGTACTTATGGAATTAGTTTGCATAATAGTACAATTAATTTATTTGTTGTACGCAAAAATGTAGTCAAGATGGAGAACAGTTTGTGTTATGCCTTTTCTTGTATTATACGAATGGCAGGCTTGTGGGATGCCGGGAGTTTACTATGGTGATGTTTTAGTTGGAAAATGGCAGTGAGAAATGGTTGATTGTTGGTTCACCGTAACACGCTCTAATAAGTAAGCATTTGTGCTAATTGTTGCTTTTGCATTAAATTCATTTAAAGTTTACATATTATTATTAGGTTCTCATCATATGCACAGCGTAAGTGAATTATTGAATCATTTCATACTGTTGTTAGTGTTAATTTCTTGTGTAAATGTTTTACAAAGATGTTTAAATCAGCTTCGGTATGTGTGTGCTAGCCATCCGTGAAGTCTTGGCCAGGAGTGGTATTCAATATTGATCTTACATGATTTAAGGATAAGGACAACCAATAATATCACACCATAGAAAACTCTTTGTCAGTAACATAATAATAATAATAATAATGATAGTAGTAATAATAATAATAATAATTATTATTATTATTTTTATTATTATTATAATAATAACGACTTTATTTATAATGAACGGCATAACTTGGTTCAAGACCAATTTTCAATATGGTCCACAAAAGGTGATGTGATTGGCTACCCTTATCTACTAATTAAGAAATATCAATATTGAATACCACCCCTGTTCGGAGGCTGATTTACGAAGTGATACAGCTTTGACTGTTGGAATCATATAGTCCATTTAGTGAGCTGGCCCCGTGATTATAACTATTGAAGAATGTACTCCATGCTCAAACTCATACTCTGTACTCTTAGTTGAAACATTGCTGTAACTTCTATATTACTGAATGGAAACATATTATATTGGGGTTCATTTGCATAAATAGATCATTTTCTACCAGTTGGTGTAGGTTTTGATGCAAAATTGTAAAAGAAAAAATTTCAAGTTTGAGCATGGAGTATGGAGTTTGAGTATGAGAACCAGTTTATAATCACCAGGCCTGGTAAGATTTAGCATTGAAAACATTTTCTGGTGTTTATATCTTGCTGTTAAACAGGACTTAGAGTACTACAATGGAATGGTTACGAAGTAGCCAGCTGTGAATGTAGGATAATGAAGGCTTGATCTTGATTGCCGAGAAATTGCCACATTTATTTATATTTGTTTTTTCTTCAATATTTTTATTTATAAGTAATTTTGGAGTAGTTTCCCGTTGAGTTTATCACCATCTACACCATCATTGTAAAACCTTTGTTATTTTCTTGGAAAGTATTATTCCTAGGCCCCACTGAGTATTTTTGCTTCGGCGATCTACTCCCGATTTAATAAATGGGTATTCGAAGACAGCGGGAAATGGTCTTTGTTGTGGTCTAGGGGAAGCTTTGGGAAAGTCATCAGAAGATTTGTAAAATCGCTTTGCAAGATGCCTCCCGAAGCTAATTTATTTAAATT
This sequence comes from Spisula subtruncata, assembly GCA_963678985.1. Lineage (NCBI taxonomy): Eukaryota > Metazoa > Mollusca > Bivalvia > Venerida > Mactridae > Spisula > Spisula subtruncata. The sequence continues at coordinate 20,567,689 of OY787668.1, forward strand.
TGGAGTACATCGCCGAGACAAAAAGTGGTCAATGGGACCTAGGCTTTACTTGTGCTTGATGTAGTTATAAGAGAGAGACATTCAATTAAGGCAACCACTACAGCAACTGTCTAATATTGACTATCTGTGTCACCAGTTATATAATCAAGTCAAATTGGTTGTGTAGGATTTTATTCCTATCTAAACCAACCTAAGGATGAAATTTGCATGATACATTTTGGGACGATAGGAGTATAATGGATGTCATAGCTGCCATACATGACTTCCCTCCCCAAGATATGACACCCTTCTCCCAGACTTGATCCCCCTACCCCAAACATGACTCCCCTCCCCAAGATATGACACCCTTTTCCCAGACCTTAAACTGCTTCCTAGCATAATGTTCGCTGCCTCTGTAAACATTTATTTAGTAGTTGCCAACATGCATATTTTGATACTGATTTGACCTGTATTAGCAGAGTTGTGGCCCTTGGAAATTTATCTTGTTACATGTTAAAGATTGACTTGTTGAATGAAGGGTTATTGTTAAAAGTATGATTTTTGTACATGCTTATTTCTTACATCAGATTAATTTGTGCTTGTTTTTATTGTATAAAATGTTGGTTGCATATTTTTGTTTAAATAAGGCTTTATAAAAGCCAACTTATAGTTGTTATTGTTCTTTTAATATGTGCATGCTTAAAGCAGATTTTACATTTTGTTTTTTTATCAGCTTATTTGAGTACAAAGTACTAAACAATGAGCTTTTGTGATTACCCTCTTGTCTGTTCGATGACCTTTTATTGTGACTAACAGTGACTGAATAAAAATATGACCTCTAACTGTCTGGTGACCTTTGTCCCTTTATCAATATTATTTAACTGCTTGGTGGGGTCTTGATTCCATAACAACTTCGGGTTTCTTGAGTTCCTTGTTGACATTGGACCTTTGTGTCCTTGGACACCTCATTTCTCCCTTTGTGCCACCTGACACATTGATTATCCCTATTGTAACCTCTGACTCCTTTGTGACCTCTTTATGAGATCTGTATCTCTAACACATTAGTGACACCTGAATACTTGGTGACTTTCGTGACCTCTGACTCCTTTGCAACCTCTAACTTATTGGTGACCTTTGACTCTTTTGTGACCGTTGAGACCATTTGGCTCATTAACGGCCTCTGGTGACCTTTGTTTCCATTGTGACCTTGGAGACCAGTTAGCTCATCACTGACCTCTGATGACCTTTGTTTCCATTGTGACCTTGGTGACCAGTTAGCTCATCAGTGACCTCTGTTTCCATTGTGACCTTGGAGACCTGTTAGCTCATCAGTGACCTCTGTTGACCTTTGACTCCATTGTGACCTTGGAGACCAGTTATCTCATCAGTGACCTCTGGTGATGTTTGTTTCCATTGTGACCTTGGTGACCAGTTAGCTCATCAGTGACCTCTGGTGACGTTTGTTTCCATTGTGACCGGTTAGCTCATCAGTGACCTCTGGTGACCTTTGTTTCCATTGTGACCTTGGTGACCAGTTAGCTCATCAGTGACCTCTGGTGACGTTTGTTTCCATTGTGACCTTGGTGACCGGTTAGCTCATCAGTGACCTCTGGGGACGTTTGTTTCCATTGTGACATTGGAGACCAGTTAGCTCATCAGTGACCTCTGGTGACCTTTGTTTCCATTGTGACATTGGAGACCAGTTAGCTCATCAGTGACCTCTGGTGAACTTTGTTTCCATTGTGACCTTGGAGACCTGTTAGCTCATCAAAAACCTCTGGTGACCTTTGACTCCTTGGTGATACTGATGTGTTTGTTACATCATGTTCAGATGAGCAGTTATAGGTTTCTATAGCTCTCTTGTTATTATATACATATTGTTTTACTTTCAAAATTGATCAATGTTATAATGCTGTATAAATATGTATGTTTCAACAACTTCTCTTTTGCTTACATCTTTTTATTTATGGAGCTTTATTATAATCATTTATCACACAAGTTATTGCCCTTTGATTTTGTCAACCCCTTTCATGGATTGGCTATGTAACTGTACATGTGTTGGTCCTAGTGGGCTTGTATTCACTCTTAACGATCATAACAAAATGAGCCTATTTCATGAAAAACGTAACTTGACATGTTGACCAAAATTGAACTTATAAAAGCTTGTTATTCCATAAGTAAAGAGTACTTTTCAGACACCTTTTTCTTGGTTTCTCAAAATATCGATTTTGTTATTACGACCTTCTCATTCTAAACCAGCGATATAGCCTCCCTTCATGATCTTCCAATGGGTTCTGTCAGCAGTTGGTTCTCAATAGGAGGTTAAGAGGTTGGCGTTTCGAGCAACCTTTCAAAATGTTTATATTAACACATCCTCAAAAACCCAGCGGTGACTCCACTCTGAAACTTGCTTCATTGACGTATCGACTGCAGGAACGGAGTGTCGCCTGGGTTTGCGAGGATGATATTAACAATATTAGATATGGATTGTATTTAAGAATTTCATGTACCATACCAAAGGTTTGATTCAGTAGGGACGTATGAGCATGAGATGTAAATATTGATACTCTGTTAGTGGTGTATATATGTTATTAAGGCAAGATTCTTTCAAGAAATTGTGATATGTCAAGTTGATATGCTATGCCTATTGCTTTTGAGCTTTTTGTTTTTAGTACATAGTGCTTTTATAACCACCCTGCACTTGGTGGTAGCATGGTTTACCATTGTTTATGTTTTGTTGATCAGTGGATGCATACATACCGTATATTTCTCCTAATGTTGGTTATATAGAACTTATATAACAATTTAATTATTATGAAATTTTTACAGTTTCTTTTAAAAACAAAGTACATTTTAATGGATGAAATTTCAAACTAATATGATTTTTACAGGTTTCATTTAATACCGAAAGTAAATTTTAATGGGTGACATTTTTAGGATCATTCTGGTGCAACATTCAGTAACTACAATTGCTTGTAAGATCAGGGGTCTGTTGCTCAAGCAAAGTGCTATGTAGCGCTTTACATGGGAGGTAAACCATGCCATTCTATATTGAATTGAACAAGAGGCAACTAAATTAAGGCGTTCTGTTGCGCTTTGCTTAGACAACGGAACTCATTTGATTTGTAATTTATTAAATCCATCATGAATGTAATAAGACACAAAAGTAATCACATGGACATGCTGACTCACACAAGTCATAAGAATATATTATTAAAAATCAGACAAAGTCCAAAATTAGCGGACTACTTGGCAGGTATGCGTAAGATGAAACCTTAGAAAACAGTCTTGGATAACATCTAATGCACCCAGGACGATTCATATATGATCAATAAATATGAGTACATAGTATATACAGCGTTGTATTTAACATTTGAACTTAACTACAGATCGCCGGCGATAACTCTAGCTTTGTATACAAACATGAAATGTCTAAAAACAACACCATCAGGTCGACAAGTCGCTTGTTTTTAGTATTGATTGAAAGTTTTAAATGTATAAAAAGTAATTTCCTACAAGAGTGTACAAAAATGATCACCGGAAAAATGCAATTTATTTCATTTTTTTATTGTAAGCAAAGTTTAGAGTTATCACCGGTCGACTATATATGCAGTTTGTTTCCGTGTTTGTTTAAGTCTTAAAACAGTGATGATGTTATTGCAAATGGCCCACTGCTGTTTTTATTCAATAGTTTATAATTATGATATTGTTTCTGAATGCAACATTGCTTTAGTCATTTACAGTTTGGTGCAAAGTATATTGTATATCATGATCGTTTCTTCACATTAAATGTGCTAAGATTTGTGAATAGAGTGTAAATGTGTTTGTAATTCTATACCTACAGTTACCATTGGTAACGTGCTCGGCATCTAGTTTATCCTTCTATCAAAGGTGGGTGGGGTAATGGCTCGGACAGGTCAGTTAGTTTCTGTATTTAGCTGTTGGTTGGTAGATCAAATGGTTTCTAATTAATTACTCTGGAAATGTTGGGACTTGGATCCTAAAACTTTAAAGGGAGGTTGGCCATCATCAGATGATAGCCCCCCCCCCCCCCGAATAATTTTATGTTCAGTAGGTCAAGGTGACCTTTGACAGAAGATTGGATATCATGTCACAATGAACCATCTCAATGAATCCTGAAGTATTATTGGACTGGTCAGTTATATTGTTCAATGTTTACTGCGATCATGTCAGAATCATGCTGCTTCTCTTACATGTTGTCATACATAAATAATCTCTGCTTCAGCTACGCAGACATTGTTCTGTCGTCTAAATATCTTTCCCTTTTGTCTGCTATGTTACACTGCATATTACTGAGTCGTGAGAGATTAAGTCTCAAAATGTTATCACATGATCAATGTCTCCCATCATGTACAGCTGTAATATGGAAACTATGAGTGTGTTTAAATGACTTAGTATTTGTGCTGCATTTGATCTTCATGCCTCACTTGGTTGTAGCACTTGATGTTTGTGCTACGCTTGATCTTTGGGTAGCTACCCTTGACCTTTGTGCTAAACTTCATATTTGGGCTGCATTTGATCTTTGGGTAGCTTCACTTTATCTTTAGGTCACTACACTTGATCTTTGGGTAGCTACACTTGATCTTTGGGTAGCTACACTTGATCTTTGGGTAGCTACACTTGATCTTTGGGTCGCTACACTTGTTCTTTGGGTCGCTATGCTTGATCTTTGGGTAGCTGCACTCGATCTTTGGGTAACTACACTTGGTCTTTGGGTAGCTACACTTGGTCTTTGGGTAACTACACTTGATCTTTGGGTAGCTATGCTTGATCTTTGGGTAACTACACTTGGTCTTTGGGTAGCTACACTTGATCTTTGGGTAGCTACACTTGATCTTTGGGTAGCTACACTTGATCTTTGTGCTGCAATTGGTCTTCATGCTACATTTAATTGTAGCACTTGATCTTTGGATAGCTACACTTGATTTTCATGCTACATTTGATGTTGCACACAGATCACACATATTAATGCAATGTTGTGTACACCCGATGCTTAATATCATGTCTAGATATGTTCATCATGTCATCATTGTTGCTGTATTATTTGTTTTCTATATTAAAAGTGTTGCTAATCCTGTAAAGATTTATGGCAATAAAATTGCTGCTTTTAATGCTGTCTTGTTTTATATTCTTACATATCATGGGACCAGGGGCCTTATTCACCAAGTTGTTAGTCTAAAACTCAGACTGACTTTATATTGCCAAATGTTCTATTCGCTCTCATATTGTTATAAGCGTACCAATTTTGATATAAATGGGTATACATGTTCAGTGGGTAACAAAAAATAATCAGAGAAAATATCACATGGTTAAATCTAATTGCAAAGAAATTGCAGCCATTATAAATGTTGTCAATTTTAAGTCTGAGTTTCAAATTTTACAACATTTGTGAATAAGGCCCCTGTTGTATATGCAAAGTAAACATTGATCTTAGTGGAGGAATGTTGGTTTCAAGTGAGAAAGATTTCAGGTACATCTCCAGAGTGAAAGATTTCAGGTATATCTCAAAGTGTGAAAGATCTTGAGTACATCTCCAGAGTGAGAAAGATCTCAGGTACATCTCCAAGTGTGAAAGATTTCAGGTACATCTCAAAGTGTGAAAGATCTCGGGTACATTTCCAAGAGTGAAAGATTTCAGGTACATCTCGAAGTGTGCAAGATCTCGGGTACATCTCCAGAGTGTGAAAGATCTTGGGTACATCTCCAGAGTAGGAAAGATCTTGGGTACATCTCCAGAGTGTGAAAGATTTCAGGTACATCTCCAGAGTGTGAAAGATCTCAGGTACATCTCCAGAGTGTGAAAGATCTCAGGTACATCTCCAGAGTGTGAAAGATCTCTGGTACATCTCCAGAGTGTGAAAGATCTGGGGTACATCTCCAGAGTAGGAAAGATCTTGGGTACATCTCCAGAGTAGGAAAGATCTCAGGTACATCTCCAGGGTGTGAAAGATTTCAGGTACATCTCCAGAGTGTGAAAGATCTCAGGTACATATCCGGGGTGTGAAAGATCTCTGGTACATCTCCAGAGTGTGAAAGATCTCTGGTACATATCCAGAGTGTGAAAGATCTGGGGTAAGTCTCCCATACTTTACCATGGGCATATACTGTTACCAAGGTTACATCTGGTTCACAATGTGACCGAGTAGTCTCAATAGTTGAACCTGCTTTCATCTACTGGAATCTATGTTCTTATCAAACTTGCTGTCACTGGAGAAGTGGTTATTGTCTTGTAACAAACAAAATGAGGTCAGCAGACATCCAATTATCCTACTACATTACTTCGGGAACAAAATACTTAAAAATACCATGGATATTTGAGTAAACAATTTTTTTTTAAAATTAAACCATTCATGTCCAACTATAACAATCTGTACATGGATAAAACAAGGTTCACGGTTGCCCTACTCATGATATATACAATTATAAAAAAGAAACAATGAATATCAAAATAGTTGTACTGATGTATCTCAAACTAGTTGAAAATAACCAAATATACGTCAGCCTGATATGACATTATGGGACAATTACAAGTTGGGACCATAAGATTTGGTTTATGTGAATCATGAAATGCTGTAAAGCTTGGTCAATATTGCTTAGAACTATGCAGGTTTCAACCAAAATCAAACCGCACAATAAATTCTTTCAATAATGCTTAAACTGCATGGGTTTCAACCAAAATTATATGGCACAATGTCTTGACAACGGTTGTTTTATCCTGACGTTATGGGGCGATCAGAGCATGGATTGGCTTACATCAAATCAAGCTAATTTAAATCATTATTGCACACTCAGAGAGTGCTGAAAAATATTTAATGATTGGCTTTATGGCTCTGCTGGCATCAGGTTACATGATAAATAAAAATTGTTAACATCAGAGAGCATATTGCCAACTAACAGAGAGAGAAGAAATGAAGGAAGATGAAAACTCACCCAGCCAGGTGAGATAACAAGAGCACCGCTTTTAGTGCTGGATGCTAGACTTTCTCGGTTTTTTACAGTAACAAGGGCAGATAACTCAATAAATATAGGTCACAGGGTCCTCAGCCTTGCCAGTATGAAATCCTCATTTCATTTGAAATGGATACATTTGATAGTCTTTTAGAAAATGACTCAGACAAGAAACTTAACCAACATACACGCTGACGGATTGATCCCGTCATGACAAAAAATGTCAATAGCTCAACTTGTTTTCTTCAAAAAGTCAAGCTAAAAATATCAAAGAAACAGAATCTATACAAAATATTACGAAACATATTGCTATATACTGGTAAAAATAAAATCAAAATACATTATATACATGTAATAGGCATCATAATCAATGTAACTTATTGCCACAAAATACTACTGGTAGTACTTTTATTCTAGAAAACTAACAGACATAACATACCCAACATCAATGGGTTGTATTCACAAATTGTGTATAATGTTCTAAAACAGTGTTTTAATGAGATCATCAACTATTCAAGCCTGAATATCTGGTATAACATTGCAAGATCAGGCCCCGATCTCCCGAAAAACAACTTCAATCTCATCTCAAATATTGCCATGTGTCTTTGAGCTAATTTTCATTGGAGGTAGGTTTCAACATTGGCATCACAAAACAGAAAATATTGTTCTGAATTTATTACAGTAAAATATAATGAGTTTGAACTTGAGATTTTTTATCGAATTCAGACTCCTGATTTGAGCAAAATCTCAAGATTTCTAAAATTGAGATTAGATTTCTACTTGAGGTGTTTCGTGAGACCGGGACCTGACTGCATCAAGTTTTATCAACACGACACTGGAACAAGTTTTAATAGACAACATATTTCACGTCCACACATCCTCTTTATATCTCTTTGCAAGTCGTAGTTTCATCACTAGTTTTCTAGCCTCATCAGCATTTATACCTGAAATGATTTTAAAATTAAGAAAATTTTAAAGGTAATCATGCAAAAGTGAACCGATAAGCACATTTGCATTAAGCCCTCAACAGACTAGTGGACACAATGAATCAAAGCCATCAACTAATGAATAGACTGTACAAAAAATATAGCAAAAATATATTGGTGCACAATAACTGGCTAATAATCCTACAAAGTTTACAAGTGTAGCACAATTACTTTTAAGTTACAGTTGAAACAATTTATTTTTTTGGCACAACAAAGGAGGACAAAATCTATGTTTTCCTCACCCCTTATTATTTGGTCTGGGCATTAAAAATAATAAAAATAATGTTAAATCACCTTTGTGTTTGGAGAATATGTCGATAAATGCTTCATTGACATCTTTAGCCATATTGTTGGCATCGCCACAGATATATATCACAGCTTGCTGTTCTTCCACCATCTTCACGATATCAGCTCCGTGTGTCCGTATGTTATCCTGAACATATCGTGGACGATCCCCTGCCTCCTCATCACGAGAAAAGCTTACCAGTAACTTGGTCAATGTACACGATGACACATGATTCTTGAGTTTATCCCTGCAAGATAACAAACTTTTAAATTTCACTTACAATTCTTCATTTAGTCCAATCAAAATGCATCAAAATGGTCATTTATTCATCTAGTCCAATCAAAATGCATCAAAATGGTCATTTATTCATCTAGTCCAATCAAAATGCTCATAATTGGCCATTTATTCACCCAAGTAAATAATGCTTTAGGAATTATCCGTTAACTGTAAAATCATTTAATTTCAATGGGATAAAATTTTGTGGTTTTGTTATAAAAGACAATTTTCTGGGGACTTAATTTCAAGGATATCTTATCCCCTATGTCATATACGATAGAAACTAGGAATATCCATGGGGATTTAATTTTGTCATTGAGATCTTTCACGAAATCCAAGAAATTAAATCCCACTTGAATATGATTTGACAGTAAACAATGAATCACTCACCTGAAGAGGTAGTCTCTATCCTGATGCCTACAACCATAAAACAACCAGACATCACCAAACTTATCATCAGGCCTTGCTTCTCGCTGACAACTTCTGTGATCCAAATATCCAATAAATGGGGCCACACCAGTGCCAGGACCAATCAGAATCAAGGGAATTGTGACATCATCAGGTAAATGGAAACTTTGACTGGTCCTTCCAAATATTGGAATCTAAAAATAGAATAAAATTCCAAATATTGGAATCTAAAAATGGAATAGAATTCCATATATTGTATTATAAAATAGAATAGACACATGACTAACCAATCAAATTCACTCATGCCCAAATGTCACTGACTTGGACTTGGTGATCTGTAAAGCAATGATTTTTGTCTGCAGGTCATGACCTGCCTTAGTTTGTGGATCGTGGGCTCAAGAGGTCATCAGTAACATATCACACATGGTTTGATTGACAAACAGACTTAAGGAATGACCAACATATGCAAAAACAGCATATCCCATTTTCTACAAAGAAAGGGGAGGGGTGCTCCATAAATTCTTAAAATACAGCCATTTTTTTTAACAAAGTAGGTGATGGAATTTAAGTGCATTAAATCCAGTGTATTTGTTTATGTGCTATTCAACCCTTAATTCAAACTGGTTCAGTGTGTAAAAGAAGCTGTTGCTATATCTCAGTGGTCAGTGAAATTGTTGACTGCTGGGGCTTTCAGAGTCTGGGAGAGCTCTACATAAATAACACCAATATTAACAGTAAGCTGTGACAGGTTAATCAATTTTGATTTATATCAACAGAGTCTACCGATATAATAATTTACCAATTGATCAGTTAGCTTGATATGTTCCAATTTGCTGATAGTTTCCTCCGTAGAACTACCGGTATCTTCCACATTACACTCCTGCGTCTGCTGCATCATCTGCTCTATCCATCCCGTACATACACCTTTCCTGTTGTACATCCTACCAGACTCTGACGTCACCTCTACTACATTAAACACAAACTGTAGCTTGCCTGGTGATGTCAGAGGTGTGGTACATACTGAATACGGTCTTGGCTGTAACCTTGGTAGATGTTCTGTCAATATAATAAATAATCATAATTTGCATAATTGTCATTTTTAATTATCTATTATTCTCAAGCATGAAAATCCAGGTTTCAAAGCCTACAAAACCCTTTTAAAGTGCAGCTACCCAAAGATCAAACAAGTGTAACTACCCAAAGATCAAGCAAGTGTAGCTACCCAAAAATCCACCAAATGTAGCTACCCAAAGATCAAGCAAGTGTAGCTACCCAAAGATCCACCAAGTGTAGCTACCCAAAAATCCACCAAGTGTAGCTACCCAAAGATCCACCAAGTGTAGCTACCCAAAGATCCACCAAGTGCAACTACCCAAAAATCCACCAAATGTAGCTACCCAAAAATCCACCAAGTGTAGCTACCCAAAGATCCACCAAGTGTAGCTACCCAAAGATCCACCAAGTGTAGCTACCCAAAGATCCACCAAGTGTAGCTACCCAAAGATCAAACAAGTGTAGAAACCCAAAGATCCATCAAGTGCAACTACCCAAAGATCCACAAAGTGTAGCTACCCAAAGATCAAACAAGTGTAGCTACCCAAAGATCAAACAAGTGTAGAAACCCAAAGATCCATCAAGTGCAGCTACCCAAAGATCCACAAAGTGTAGCTACCCAAAGATCAAACAAGTGTAGATACCTAAAGACCAAACAAGTGTAGCTACCCAAAGATCAATCAAGTGCAGCTACCCAAAGATCCACAAAGTGTAGCTACCCAAAGATCAAACAAGTGTAGATACCTAAAGACCAAACAAGTGTAGCTACCCAAAGATCAATCAAGTGCAGCTACCCAAAGATCCACAAAGTGTAGCTACCCAAAGATCAAACAAGTGTAGATACCTAAAGACCAAACAAGTGTAGCTACCCAAATTTCAATCAAGTGTAGCTACACAAAGATCAACTGTTTGATTTATGGTAGGATCCATATTTTGAAGTACATTTTACTATTTTCAGCATTTCCATATCCATAGCAACCACAATTTTTGTCCAAATAAAATAAATATAAACATGAATAAAATCTTTATTAGTCCCTAGCCACATACAAACTTTCATAAACCTAGCTTGAAGACTGTTTGAGTTATGGCAGGATCCAGATTTCTTGAAAGACTGACAGACAGATGGCAAATCTATAATCCCGTCATGTTGAAAAACCGGTAGAGAACTAATAAGAGCTGTCCGCGGACAGCTCGCTCCACTTTTTAAGTGTTGGATAGTGTAGTGGATGACATATTTTGAAGGAAATATCTTCGATGGTTTCTGGGATATGTAATTTAACATGAAACTTCTAAGTCGAAAAAGGGCCATAACATTGGCAAAATTAATTTTAGGGTTACCTGCCCTTGTGAAATAGGTTCCCCTTTTGATGATAAACATGCACACCAAGTTTGAAGCAAATATCTTTGACGCTTTCTGAGATATGGACCTAAACATGAAATTCTAAGTCGAATAGGTGCCATAACTATGACAAAATTAAATTTAGGGTTACCTGCCCATGTGGAATGGGTTCACCTTGTGATAATAAACATGCATATCAAATTTGAAGCAAATATCTTTGAGAGTTTCTGAGATATGGACATAAATGTGAAATTCTAAGTTGAATAGGGGCCATAACTATAACAAAATTAAATTTTGGGTTACCTGCCCTTGTGAAATGGGTTCCCCTTGTATTAGTTAACAAGCATAATAAGTTTGAAGCAAATATCTTTCATGGGTACTGAGAAATTGACCTGAACGAAAAGGTTAACCGACAACGAAAATTCTAAGTCGAAAAAGGGCCATAACTCTGGCAAAATTAATTTTAGTGTTACCTGCCCTTGTAAAATGGGTTCCCTTCTGATAGTTAACATGCATACTAAGTTTGAATCAAATATCTTTGACGGTTACTGAGAAATGGACCTGAACGAAAAGGTTAACCAACGCCGCCGCCGACATGAGGGTCATGACAATATCTCCACTTTTTTTCTTCGAAAAGTGGAGCTAAAAACACACCCATACTTTCGATGTTAACCGTATACTATGTAACTCACCCAGTAGACATTCTACAGGAGGTTGACAGGATGTAAAGTTGTTTAAAACATCTAGTATACTCAGTGATGGCTTGCGGATAAACTCAGCATAATCAGTGTTCCCTTGCTTACTACACAATTCTTGCAGACGTCGCTTTTCTGAAACATCACTGGTGTGTTCTACTAGTGCACGGAGAAATGTCTGAAACACAAAAACACACACCATAGTTTATAATTTGTCACTGAATTCGAATGCTCAACAACATGAGATGTTTTTTTAACTTGTATGTACCCATGGCAACCTCAAAATCAATTGGGATCAACTACTGATGGTGACAAAAGCTTTAAGTTCCTGAGCCAAACCTTCCTTGAGTTATTGATTAAAGCCATTAGGTATATTTATAAATTGATGTAAAAGGTCACAGCCACTTTGACATGCTAGCCACATAATCAATAGGGATTGTCTATAGCCAGGGACCTTATTCACCAATGTTGTAAGACTGAAACTCAGACTTAGAATTTACAACATTCATAATCACTGCCATTTCTTTGCAATTAGATATACCATGTGAAATCTTATCAGATTATTTGTTGTTACTCACTGAACATTTATTCTCATTTATATCAAAATCGGTACATTTATAACAATATGAGAGCGAATAGAACATTTGGCAAAATTAAGTCTAAGTTTCAGTCTTATAATGTTTGAGAATAAGGCACCTGAAAGATGTACAGAGAGCTATATAGAAAGATAACCTACTTTCTTAGGTGGTTCCCTGATATCTAAACATGTAGTGAAGATATGATTTAATGTACATGTTTCAGAAATATACTTTGGTATACAAGCATTCTTCTTCTTTGTTCCTTCAATAACTGAGATCTGTACACATGTATCCTTCATTGCACTCGCTCCAAGTCTGTATCAAAGTAAACAGTAAATAATCAGGGTATTTTCTTCATAGGAAATACCACTTATCAAAATCTTCAATGAAGACTTTTACCCAATTTCCAAATTCCCCTGACTCATTTCAAAATTCCCTGACCTTGAAATTTTTTCATTTTTTTTCTGACTTTTCTCTGACCGTGGGAACCCTGATAATGTTGTTACAAACATGTATTAATTAACTCACAGAACACTTACATCTCCATAAAAACATTAACCTCTTAGATGCCCAAAAATATTTGTATCCTTCTTTGTGAACGATTAAAAGAGTGCTTCAGAATAAGCATTTTCATGATATTTGGCACGTTTTAAGTGTCCAGTGTGTGTTCCTAAATGAGTAAAACCCACCTTTACCAAACGAAAATGTTAAGGTACATCTATCAATTATTATTTCATCTACCAGGGTCAGTATGTCATAATAATGTCTAAAGCACTTTCCTTAGTAGAAATCTAAGAATTTTCTTAAATTGTAAAGTTTAAACTTATTAGCTATATAATACAATCAAGATTATTTTAAAATTGCTTACATAATTTTGATCCCTATATAGAAGAAAAGTCATGAGTTATTACCTTTCTAATAGAGCAGTTACCTCACATGGATCATTTGGACAGATAACTGAGAATGAATCACCAGGTTGATATTGTATGTCACTTGTCTGAAAGTATACATAAAACATAATACTAAAAGTTGCTGTAGTGGTTACAAGAATAATAATAATATACACTATGACAGGTCTAATACTGTAAAATCATTTAACTTCAATGGGATAAAATTTTGTGGTTTTGGCAAAAAAGAACATTTTGATGGAACATTAGTTCTTGGACTTTGCGTTTCAGGTAATGAATACAAGTCAAAATTTATTTCCCACACGAAAATTAATGATTTTACAGTAAGCCTTTCAAAGGAGACAACAAATGTAAAATGAGGCTGCTTAATTCAGGTTACCACAAACATATGGTTGACTGGTGTTTTTCGATTGTTACGGCATTTTTATGTTTGTTTGGGGTTACATGCCGTTTTTTCAATAATGTTTAGTTTATATACAAAAGCTGATTCGCCTAAACAGTCTAGCTGGACTGTACACTAACCAATACTAACTTCTCCTAGTATCACATCAGCATCATTGCTGTCATATTTTCATGGAAGGGTACGCTAGGTACCGGCACAACCACAACTGGGAATCAAACCTGTATATCGCTGGCTTACAATGAGAAGGTGGTAAGAAGTACTTACAATCTTATAAGACTCATACATATCTAAAATCAGCATCACAAGGCCCTCTTATGAGCCTACTTTCATGAAAATCGGAACTTGTCATGTTTCCCAAACTGAAGCTGAAACAGCTTGTTTTACCATGAGTAGAGTAATTTTTGGACAGTTTTTTCTTGTTTTCTCAAAATATTGATAATTCTAAAACAGTGATATGATAACCTTAATAATGACAGTATCGCACAATCTGCACTATATACTTACAGAAATATCTAATTCTACAAGTAATGTTTTCTTTACAGCATCGTCACGTGTCAATCTCCTCACTTCAGTCATGGTTGCCATGGAAACATGTGTCGCTGCTGATGGGAAATCACAACCATTTTGTCTCGGAAGATCGCTGATGCACTGAACAAATAAATACAAGTTTCAAAATTACATAAACTTTAAGTTAACTTTATCAAATACAGATCAATAGAAAGGTACAAAAGCAATGAAATGGTCGAACAAACCATAAAGGTGAGTATTATTTGTGATTAACAGAAACAACAGTAGTTCATGGCCATTTGTTTTTAGCCCTGCCTAACTGACCAGCTACCTCCAGCTTCAAGGGAAGAATAACACTTAAATAATAACTTGAACTTCAATATTAATACTTCAATGTTAAATGTATAAACTTAAATACACTTGAAGAAATTGAAATGACAGTTACATAAAGAAACTAACAAACGTTCACGATGAAATGAATTACGACCTCAATGAAAATGATCCACAATGACCTGCATGACAAGCAACAACCTAAATAAATGATTTAAATTATACATACTATTGATTGATCTGGAAGATAGTTGAGCTTGAGGTAAGATGGAGGACAAGCTGGTAATGACAAGGCACTCTCTGATAGTGGAAGTACAGATAGTCTTACACTAGCTTTTATCTCCTTCTCAACAGGAGAGCAACTGGATGACTCAGCAGAATTTTCAGAAACTACAATTTTCTGTGGCGATCCATTTAATGTCTGTGTTGCCTCAATGTTCACTGTATCACCTGATGCCATGTTTGTATTATTTTTTAATTGTTTAGATGCACTCAAAGTTGTGGATTTATCAACCACAGATTGATTATCATCCGATGGAATAGGATTGCTAGTCAATTGTTCAGCAGGTAAACCTAAAATACAAGTAAAGACATAATATATGGTGTACATATCGTTGGCTTAGAATGAGAAGGTTCTAGTACTAATTTAAACTTATAAGACTGATACATATTCAAAATTAGTATCACAAGGTGTTTCTTATGAGAATATTTTCATGAAAATCTGAACTTGTCATGTTGACCAAACTCAAATTGAAACAGCTTAAAACAGCCTTATATGCAAGGCTGAGTTCAAGCATACATAAATTGTAAACTGTACTCCACAGCCAGTTAACTGTGCCTCTGTGGCTCAGTGGTTAGTGTGCTAGCCATTTTATCAGGGGACCTGGGTTCAAATCCTGGTGGGGGGGCACATATAGATGCCTGCGATTTTCAGTAGAAATATAGCAAACAAACAAAGGCTATGCTCGGCATTTATTAACCAAGGGTTTAACTTATCCCATCTAAATCAAATGATTTTACAGTAGACAATTTCAGGTCCTTTCATTTTGTAAACCAATCAAAGACACAAACACATAAAATTACTTATAGTATCTGTAGTGTAAGGTAGATGTAGAAATGTCTTTAAAGCTGTCCATAAACCATCTATCCATGGATCAACGGTCTCTTCTAACCTGTAAACAATCAATATCAAATTCATTTTAATCAATTTATGCCAATGTCACCTTGGTTAAATAATTGGATTTTAAACTTAGATAAATGCAGATAAGAAATACCTCACATTTGTTGAATTATTGGATTTTAAACTTAGATATATGCAGGTATGATTTAGAGCTGTCGCTATTCAGCATACTAATATACCCCCTGCTGGTAAGGGGCCATAATTCAGGCAAAAATCATTTCAGCACAAATTCCTTCACACTCATCTATGTATTTAGTTTGTTAACTTTGTTTATGTGTAAAATTTTGAAGGATATCCTGCAAAAACTGTAGGAGGACTTGCGTCCACAAGAATCCGTCTACAGACAGATGGACAAGCTGAAAACTGTTTACAGTATACCCCCTTACAACATACGCAGTGCATGGTGTATAAATAGCAATTTTTGAAAAGTATCATGTAGTAGAAAACAAGTCCTAGATCATAATAATATTGAACGTACCCGACAGCATCATCAGCCCAATCACAGTTATAGAATGTTTGTGCACCAAGTTCATGTAAACGTTTATCCAGTGTTTTACCGCAGTTACAGAAATTTGTATAGTTTGAATCACCAAGACCTGAAAGAAGAAAATAACAAATTATTTAATTAGGACAATACTAATTAACAAAATGCATTTCTGATACACATGACATACTGAAAAACCGGGTATAAATTTGCATTTCTTTTTTTAATTTCATGTACTGGTACTTGAAAATCAACAATCTGCTTGGCAGTAACTTTCAGAAAAAATGTGTAAAATAATTTTCAAATAAAGACAAATTTTATTAAGTGTGTCAAATAAGGCAAGCTAAATTTCAACATTAGACTATTAGACTTTGCTATATATGCCATTGTTCAGCCACACTTTACTTACCTAACAATGTATAGTTTAGCTTTGACAGATAGTCGCTAGCCAATGTCTTCTTTTTCAAACGTCGTACAAACTTTAAAGCTGTATCAGGAGGCTCGCCATCCCCTGTTGTTGATATAACAAACACAACACACGTCTCTCGCTCCAAGAAAAACTACAATAAGGAATAGTTCTACATGTACAGCAAAAATAAGATAAGGTTACTAACCACTCCTAAAACATTTGAATATTGGTATTATCATCAGTTAGCCTAGAGGATGAATAGAGCAAAACAGTTTACTGTAAAATGGTTTAATTTCAATAAGACAAATTTTTGTGGGTTTTTTTGTGAAATGACAATTTTGTTGGGACGTAATGTCAAGGATAACTTATCCACAAAAGTCATATACCATAAAAATCATTAATATTCGCTGGGATTTAATTTGTGGTGAAGATAATCCACAAAAGTAAATCCCCATGAATATTAATGATTTTACAGTACAAAGCTGCATTTTTACTGTAAAGAGGTAGTATCAAGGTTTGAATTAACTTACTTTTTTCTCAGTTAAACTAAGACAGTGTAGTTCAGGTTGAAGGTTATGTTGACTCGCTCTCTCTGCTATCTCCTCACATATAGCCTGAGCCTGACCAGTCTGTGATCCATACAACAGTAGAAAACGTGTAGATGGAGACACTGGCATTATAGATCAACCTGCAAAAAATTAAAATTATACACATGTAACAATTTTAAACTGCATCCAAAATCTAAACAATAGCCATCATGAACTCATTTAATCTATGAAGTGGTGCTATATGCAGCTTATTTCTAAACCAGTCAAATACATACTTGTGTAATCGCCAAATCCTCAGCTCATCTCCCTCTGTTTTTAGAACCAGCAATTCCAGCATGCATCGGCCTGAGTCTGTCAAAGACTTCTGATACCAGTAATGACATATTCACTGTGGCTAAATCTTTACCTTTTACCAGTAGTTGCCCACTTAAGTAACTAGACGGCAACATGTTTGAAATTATCACACGTCAACCCTCACATTGTCCCTTCCCTTGGCATTATTGCATCATCTGGTGAGGCATGATGTTTAATATACAATGATGATGTTGCCATCGCGACAGATTTAATATGCACACTGCAATATTTTGTTACAGCTAACAACAGTGTGATATTTATTGAAAATGCCTTTCATCTTATTGGATTTTTGTGATATCGCTTACATTGTTGAACGAAGCGTAACGGCGATATACAAATGTATTATTTTAATACATGAAACCCTCTGGATTTCGTACCCCAGGCTATCTGATAGTATCTCAACATCTACTACGAAACTAAGGATCATAGAGGTTAGTCCTGCATTCAAGGTAGAATAATGTGATGAAACATTAGCAACATTTTTGTAATGTTTCATACCACTGGTATTACCACTTACGAAACGTTAAGAAAACTTTAAAAACGTTCCATCACATGATTCTAAATTGAACGCAGGGCAGTTTCACACTTTTGGTTTACGCATATACTGTATACTGTATACAGTATACGTGTATAAGAGTATTGCATTATCAAGGATAAAAGCTGTGGAATTTGACAATTTCATAAATTCCTACCATTTTTACAAGCAAGTAAATTTAGATGACGTAGGCCTATATTGTGCAACATTTAGCACTGTCTAGCCCTGTGCTTGTGGAAATTCACAGATCTCATTTACAACATGGTAAATTAAAACGAAAAGACAATCGAAAAAGTACCCAAACAAAAATAAAATGAATTGTAACAAATGTAAAAGATCTGATTACATACCGTCAACTAGAAGTGTTAATTATGTCAAAAATGATCAAAGACTTGCGTAAGAAAGTTTCCACTGTGAGAGCGTTGAAAACCGAGAAATTCCGAATAAAATTTCGTTTCGGTTGTAGCCACTTTCGTTAAACGGAAATAATTAGCTTCTTGTTTTATTAATTTTGCTTTTGAATTCATCATATCAACGAATATTGATAAAAAAGGAATTCATATTATTAATGAAATAATTCAAACTCACCTGATTAGAAATGCACTCATTTAAAAAATAATATTTAAAAATATTTCGTCCAAATAAAATGCTAAATATACACAAAACCAAAATGGAATCAAACTGTCAACAATATCAAAATTTGACGATTTTATCATGAATATTCCCATATAAAGGACTTATTTGTTCTTATTCCTTGCACTAATCGATAGATTATGGAGGAAGACATTGAAGAGCTGCAGAAGTTCCATGATGCGGTCCGAGAATACATTGTAAGATTCCCCCAAAGTTCTCTGCGTGGTTTTACTTTTTTTATTTTAAATTGGATTTAAATGGTTCCTTCTATTATTAAAGGACACATCATCCTAATTGAGTTAAAACTATTTTTGGTTTAATTTGTTTATGATGGGTGCCTGCATGGCAACTAAAAAAAACTACTGATCATGAAGTCCCTGGTTTGATCATCCGCTGTACATATTTACTAATTTAGATTATTAAAGGGACTAAACTCCATTTCGATGAAAAAAAACATGTTTTTGTAGACGTTTTTTAATCACAAAACTATGTTTAATGAATACTTGAAGTATTCTTACAATTTCCATTACGTTCAAAGGCGCTATTGATGAAAACTACCGAACATGTTTTACCGTCCGCTAATTAGGCAAAAGCTTTTTTCGGTATTTAACAACAACCCTATGCTACGCAAGTGACATTGGATAATCCTGGTCTTCATGTCTCTGGCTGCATTCCCTGCAAGTTAGAGCACTTCAATGGCCAAGTGTTCCAATACAGCGGCCTAGTAAATTGTAGGGTATGATGTCATTTGTGTAGTTTTTGCACACTGCACATTACTGCAGTACATTACAAAGTTTATGGCACTGTACAAAAGTGCATACATGTGTGTATGTGTGATCTAACTACTTTATAAATCTTAATTGAAGAAAACCATATATTTTTATACTTGCAGATTTCCTTACTGTTATTCATACTTCTGTATGTAAGTTCATACAGTGTGATATCATGGTTTAAGAAGAGAACAGAGTCAGAGGACTACGTTACTGGTGAAGACGATGCATTTGTGTTCAGAATTGCACTTTGGTTATGTACGTTTACTCTTGCCGTGTCGGCTGGGGCTGTATTGTTGCTTCCAATCTCGATCATCAGTAATGAAGTGCTGTTGTTGCATCCACATAGTTACTATGTCAAATGGTTGAACAGTTCATTAATACATGGTAAGTTGTGTACTGTGTTTGTTACAGTAATCATATAACACAAATTTCTACCCCAAAAATTGTCAAATGAGGGCCCTGTTTACTCACTTAACTGTTACAGTTTATAATCATCTGAATCTGTCAGTGGAATCTGTTGTATTTACAAGGATTAAGTAGGGTAGTTTGAATTAGTTTCAGCTTCACAAGTTTTGGTATAATTAATCACATTCACTTGGAACATGTCTCATTGATGATTAAGTATCTTTAATAAGAAATATTGATGATGGAGTGTACTGCTTTGCACTGTCTGCACATGTCGGTCTGCCTGTTGGTTGGTCTATGTATACCAAATGGTTAACTCGAGAACGCTTTGCACTAGGATCTTTGCATGGAGGTTGACCAGCAACAGTAGATGATGCCTATTGATTTTTAGCTCACCTTTCACAAAGTGACGAGGTGAGCTTTTGTGATCGCTCTTCGTCCGTCGTCCGTCCGTTCACAATTGCTTGTGAACACACTATAGGTCACAAATTTAGCCTGATCATTATGAAACTTGATCACAATGATCATCTCCATAAAATCTAGGTCAAGTTCGATATTGGGTCATCTGGGGTCAAAAACTAGGTCACTAGGTCAAATCAAAGGAAAACCTTGTGAACACATTAGAGGTCACAATTTGAGCCTAATCTTTATGAAACTTGATCACAATGATCATCTCTGTAAAATCTAGGTCAAGTTCGATATTGTGTCATCTGGGGTCAAAAACTAGGTCACTAGGCCAAATCATTGAAAAACCTTGTGAACACATAAGAGGTCACAATTTGTGACTAATCTTTATGAAAATTGATCACAATGATCATCTCTATAAAATCTAGGTCAAGTTCGATATTGGGTCATCTGGGGTCAAAAACTAGGTCACAAGGCCAAATCATTGAAAAAGCTTGTGAACACACTAGAGGTCACAATTTTGACCTTATCTTTATGAAACTTGATCACAATGATCATCATTATAAAATTTAGGTCAAGTTCAATATTGGGTCATCTGGGGTCAAAAACTAGGTCAAGAGGCCAAATCATTGAAAAATCTTGTGAACACACTAGAGGTCACAATTTTGACTCTATCTTTATGAAACTTGGTCACAATGTTTATCTCTATAAAATCTAGGTCAAGTTAGATACTGTGTCATTTGGGCCAAAATCTAGGTCACTAGGCCAAACAGGTGAGCGACCCAGGGCCCTTTGGACCCTCTTGTAATATATATATATGCCATGCCAGTTACCTTCAATTTGATGAAAATGGTCTTAACCTGGAAGACAAACATCTCTTGTGCTGCATTCTGTCTTTGTGTTTTGAATTGATATGAAGTATTTCAGGTTAACATTTTAGAATTTGTAAAATGGGTTATACTGTAATATGTGTAATTAATATTATGTTTTATTACTACTGTAATCTGTTTTTATTACTTACAGGTTTATGGAATTATGTGTTTCTATGCTCCAATGTAGCATTGTTTGTGTTAATGCCATTTGCATATTTCTTCACCGAGTCAGAAGGATTTTCTGGATCAAGAAATGTAAGCATTTCATTATCACATTTCATTACCACACATACAATTATATTATACTGAATAAACTGTATTATCAGTACTCAAACAGAAAATTTTCCTCAAATCAGAATCTTGAGTTTGAGGCAAAATTTGAGATAGAGTCTTGAAAGTTAACTGTGATATTTAAAACTTACTAAAAATTCAAAAATTATGTTAGATAATTTAAATTTATATATTTTTGGGTAAAAACTATTTTCACATAGATCTGTTACTTTATTTTCCAATTTAGCTGTAGACTTCTGAAATGAATTTTTGAATAGTTCAACCACCGTTATCCGCATACATCAGTGGTCTGTCAACTCAAGTTCCCAGTCTATGTTTCAAACAAAAAATACCCTGGTTGAACGAGAATGAGCCACCTATTAGCTACAATGTGCTTGTCATTTAATATTAAGAAGTTTACATTACTTTGAAATCCTAACTTATTGTGTTATTTTAAAAGTAAAGCCTTTATTGTACTAACTACTATGTTGGGATCTGTTCTGAACTATTATCATGAATTTTGTTGCTGGTGTTCAACCTTTCGTGCATTTTGAATGATCATGTTATATATATATATTTTAGGGTATCATGGCTAGAATCAAAGAAACAACTGTGATGTTGATATTGTTAGGTGTAACAGTGTTTGGTGTATCTTGGGTTCTATTTGCATTGTTTCATAGTGACAATCATAGTAATACATTGTCAGGTAAGTTTTCTACAGATCTGGTCATATACATCTATAAAAGTAGCAAGGAGCACATAGTACTACACAATTGTTTTTTTCCCATTAACTAGGTTCGCACAGGCCTTGAAAATGCCTTGATTTAGGTTTCAACCTTGAAAAGAATGTGAATTATTTGCTGTCTTGAAAAACAGGCAAAATTGTACTTGAATTTAACTGAAAATCATGAAATTAGGCAAACTCCCTTGAGTACACATAATGATAGAATGTATGGATGTTGTCAAATAACACACAGTCGGCTTTTAAATGATGCAGAAACACTTTTTCTTGCAAATAAAAAGTTTGTAAATGTATAAATTATAATGAAAGTTGTGAAGTCAATAAATTTGTTATGCTTAAAAAAGTTATCCAGCACAAAGAGATGGAATTGTACGATTTTACTTAGGTAGATGTTTGGAAAAAGGCCTTGATAAAAACCAAATTCTGCCTTGAAAAAAAACTTGAAATGTCTTTGAATTTAGGTGGGAGAATTTTGTATGAACAACAAATTTTAATATAATGATTGAAAAAATTATATGAATGGTATTTACTGAGGATTCCATTGTTTGTATTTCAGATATTTGGAATATATACCTACCATATCTATACTCATGCATATCATTTCTTGGTGTTCTACTGCTGTTATGTAAGTATCTAATCTCGCTACTATCACTTCTATGTATTGTAGGCTTTAATTAACCTGACTGGGATCTTCCCAAACATCTCAAGTACAAACCTCATTTCAAATTGAGCCAGTCTAATTTGTTTTTGGTTTAGACAAAAATTGTGGTTGCCATGGCAACGGAAAAATTGAAAACTAGTCCAGTCATTTTAACTTTTAACCTCAAACTAATTGCAAAACAAACAGTTTCGTGTTTATAGGGTGCGTAAAGCTATCCTTAGCAATGTACAAAATGTTCTAATTGAATTTTCGTGGGAGTTTTTGAGATATTAAGAAATATATTGAATTGTCACATGTTTTCGCGATATTTGTCACTTTTGATGTAATTATATCTTGACTTGTACCAGTAACTTATTTTTACATCGTGCTTAAAGGTCGCAATTTTCGTCTGATTTTTATGAAACTTGGCAGCAATGATCATCGGAAGCTAATCTAGGTAAAATAAAATTTTGATTTAACCGGAGCCAAAATCTAGGTCACTAGGTCAAAACATAGAACAAACAAGATATAGTCACCTGGGGTCGCTATTTTAACCTTACACTTGTGAAGTTTAGTCACAATGATCACCTTACAAAAATCAAGGTCATGTATGAAATTGGATTAACCTGAGTTAAAAACTAGGTCACTAGGCCAAGTTATAGAACAAATCTTTAGAAAGCGCCCTTTTACCTAATCTTTATGAAACCATGTCACATGGATCATGAAGACAAAATGTAGGTTAAATTCAATATTGACTTATCATTAGTTAAAACTAGGTCACTAGGTAAAAAAATAGACAAACCTTCATGCGCCAAAAAGTCGCATCAATTATTTTCACCTATTGGCCTTATTTTGACCCAAATTATTCAATAACATACTTGTCTGAGATATTTTGAGATGAGCATTGTGACCAAGTTGCATAAATATTAGACCAAAATTGTGATTTTTGTACCTACACAACGTTTTCCTTTGATTTTAACTAGCGACCTACTTATTGACCCCGGATGACCCAATTTATAACTTTGACCTAGATTTTGTTGATATTATTATTGTGACCAAGTTTCATAAATATAAGGTCAGCATTATGACCTCTAGCGACTACACAAGGTTTTGCTACAATTTGACCTAGTGACCTAGTTTTTTTCCCAGGGTCATCCATTTTCTACCTTGGCCTAAATTTTGTTCAGATGATCACTCTAACTAAGTTTCATAATCATAAAGTCAAAATTGTGAATACAAATGCAATTTTGGACGAACAGACAAAGAGAAAAATCACTATTTCTCCCGAATCGATAGATTCGTGTACATTTTGTATATTGTCATTATTGTATGCTGTCCAAACACTAATATCCTTTTTCCATTAGACACACATGTATACAGCACATGATATGTGTAAATTTTAAACAAATTGGATTAATATTAAAGAAATGAATAAAACTTTTGTTTCCCCTTCCCAGTGCTATTTTGAGTCATTTTGTCGACATTTGAATGGGTAGTATACCAACACGTAGACTGGCATATATATGAAAAGTAAATTGTCTGATGATAAAATCAATATTTGTATTCGATAGAAGAAGGTTGTATCTTTCAGAAAATATAAGTTTTAATGTGCAATTAGTAAATATTTAACGACTTACACGGGAATTATTAGAACTTAAAATTCCCCATGTAGTATGAAATAAGGAAAATGCTGAAATTGCTACCAAAAAGTGACATTAAACATGTCTTTTTTTTGTATTTTCCCCACTGAACTCGCATATTTGACGTTTTGTCTGTAGTTGATAATAGTCTGTAGATGATGAAAATGCAAAGAAACTCTGTTTTGCAATTTGTTTGAGGTTGACCATATTTTTTAGCTTCAATGACTGGACTAAACCTAATTACTTGTTTTTCATAATTTATAAATGTTATTCAAACTGTTTTCAAATTCATCATTTGTGTTGAGTATAATGTCTCTATTTCAGTATGTACCCCTGTTGGTTTTGCCAAAATGTTTACATCCATGACAAAGTTGGTGCTGAAACCTCAGGTATGGTTTTCTCTAATGTCCTATCATCTCTGACTTTCTCACTGTTGTTATCATATATCTATTCAGGATTACTATAATTTAGTACTTGCACTTTTCATGTTCAGACTCTTCCCAGAAAGACCATCTTGGAAAGATTTCCATATGGCTATATACATGTATACAAAAAATGTTAGTATGGCAGGTTAGCAGCTTTAAAGCCATTGTTATTAGAATGTTTAAAGACATGGTTGTTCATTGTACATGTACATGTCTCCTGCCATGTTAAAATGCCTGGAGTAATACACCCAGTTCAGTTGACTGTTATATATCATATGTTTCAATGATAAAGGCCTTGATTTAAAAACAGAAAATACATGGCCAGTATGTATAGTATAGTAAGTACTTGATAAGCATGTAACATATATATTATTTTTACTGTGCAAATTACTATCATTTTAATACATTAAAATCTTTATTTGCAGTTTTTACGTGATATTAATGAAGAATTAACTACAGCAAAATTATCTGAAGATACATATATACGCAAACTACGAGATAAACAACATACTTCATCTTGTGAAAAAAGAGGTTTGTTTTCATTGCAATTCTTTCTATAGATATATGTTGCACAAAGTACTGTTACTTATCACCAGGTATGTCAATGGCTTAGTGTGAGAAAGTTGTAAATCGGAAATCAACATTTTGAGCAAACAAGAAAAAACAGTTAAAACTGTCTGTAAATTACTCATTACTTATGGTAAAACAAGCTTTGTCGTCAAAGTTTGGTCAACATGACAAGTTCCGTTTTCATAAACACAAGTTCGTAAGAAGCACCTTGTCATGCTGATTTTAAATATGTATCAGTCTTATGAGGTAACTGTTTGTTATACAATACTCTTTTGTCTCTACAGTTATTTAGTGTCTTGCATTCGCTCATCCACTTAGGATTCCTTTTCAAAGCTATGGCATAGTCAAAGTATATTCTTGAAAACAACTACACATTTTAGAAATTCTGAAATTGCACAATAAAACTAATTTCAGTATTTTTACAGAAATCTGTTGTTTCCGATTATTGAATGGTAAGAAAAGGTTTGTGAATACTCTGTGCTTGTATTTCAGTAAGTGTACAAATGACAAATGGGCACTCTAAAGATGATATTTGTTCTCTACAAGAAAAACTCAATGAAGTTAGAAGAGATATAAAAGAATTAGGTAAACTACTTGTACACTATCTACTGTAATAGTTTATAACTTAAACTAATACCAAAATTGGCTGAAATATGCCATTTCCTAAAAGTGTCACCAGTTGGTTTGCCCATCAGTGGACCTAATAGTTTCTTTGTTTTACTTTTTCTGATCAATGCGGTTTCTCAGTGTGAGTCAATGATTTTTCAGTAATGTATGGCGGCCAATTAACATAACCAGTTTTGCTGGACTGTATTGACCACTTATATTTGACCCTTCAACCAGGAATCAGCAATGTTTCCACATGCAAAGGAAAATTGACAATGATATGTCAAACTTTCATGCAAGGATATGACTCAATAGACCTGGAATCAAACCCAGATGTTTGGTTCACTCATCCAGCACTCTTACCACAACTGACTACTTCTGTAATATTTCTGATCAATAATACAATAAATAGTACAACCTTTTGGGACCATATTATAACTTGTAAGCCTATAACTCAGACTTAAGACTTGATATTGCCAAATTTTCTATTCGCTCTCATGTTGTTATAAATGTATCGATTTTGATATAAATGGGTATACATATTCAGTGGGTAACATATAATCCGATAAAATTTCACATGGTTAAATCTAATTGCAAAGAAATGAAAGTGAATTAAAATGTAGTTGTCAATTTTAAGTCTATTTCTGAATTTCAGTCTTACAATGTTGGTGAATAAGGTAGTAATGAGTACTCTATATATTGCAGGCCTGGTATTTTCAAATTCTGTATCTGACTTATACTCTTCATATTTTATTGTTACTATATTACAGAGAAAAGAAAACAGATATCATGTATACGTACATTGATTTATCCATTCCTGATGTTGTTCTCATTGGCTCTAACCGTAAGTCTCTACCATGTTCTGTTATAACCCCCATCTTTCTTGAGTAGGAGTATTGGTTTTCATTAGTCTATTAATAGATCATGTGAGTTCTGTTAAAAAGATTAAAAATGGATAAACTCAAACTTAACATTGAAATTGTTCTTCACAAGTAGATGACCCCTATTGATATTGAGGCCAGTCACTGTGAAATTTAAGTTATTTACCATGATTAAATAGACAAAATGGTTTGAAAGATCATTGACTACACTCCATGCTTCAAACATTTGTGTTTAACGACCATTCCTTTAAGCGACCGATTTCAGACCTTCCCTATGTTGGTCGTTTAATACAAGGTCTATTGTATGTGATATTGGGTATGTGTTACTATAAAATAAACCATGTTTCAGGTACTGGGTGTATTAATGGTAGCACAGAATATGTTCCAGTTGTTAGTAGGGATCAAAGCTCTTCCAGTCGGAGCCAAGGTAAGTCTTGCTAAACTTTCTTGTTGATAAAGGGGATCACTATACCATTTGTGCTATTTAAGAGCTCTTAAGCAATTAACAGCCATTATTCCTATCCATTTACGAAGGAAAGATAAGCACCTCCGTACCCATGTCACACAATTTTCCTGAAATTGAACTCATATTTAACAGTTAAAAGTTTACAGTGTCCTGTCTAGTTCAAGTCTAGCACCAAAATTCATACCAATGTGCTTTTGTTTCCATTGAAATACCACACTATTTAATGATGTTTGTATGTATTGAATACATAAAACTTGGCCTTTATTTGCCAGTCAGCTTTCTACTGAAATATCATCAAATATGGCAGGCATATGAGAGCTTCCATCCGGATTTGAACCCAAGTCGACAGCTTTGATGACAGGCACGCTAACCACTGAACTAGGGAAGCAAAGACATTACAAACTGTGTTTGATATGGTTACATTATATGTAACAAACTAATACTAGTATTTCATTGGACAATAGACCTACTCCGGATCTCCAATTATCTGTGGGGACAAATATATTTTTATCATAATAGTGTCACTTGAATATTCATATCTGGACAATATAGTTGGGGTCAGTTGTGCTTGCATATGAATACAAATTCTGTCTAACTAGGCCACATTTGTTTTCACCTACATGTCAATTAACGGTAAAACCACCTTGCACAAAGTTCCGGGTATCATCTATTGTTCAGATATTATGTGTATTGAAAAAGCATAGTTCCATCGTTCTCACTAGTCCACTGTTAGATTTGTCTGGTTTATTATGTAAATATGTTGATATTTCTGTTGACTCTGTGTTTGATATTTGCAGGAGATGGTGCTTGGTATTACATCATTATCTGCCCTTGGTTGGCCAGGCAGTATTCTAGAAACAATACTCATATTGTATCCTTTATATGCTATAAATATCTCTACTAAACACTGTGTCCATGACATGGAACCAAATCTGGTGTCATGGAAAAATGATGGAATGAAAAGTTGACATATAATACTTCATACATGCTCAATATCAGTTATTAATAATAAGATGTGCAGTCTGCAAACAGTGTTTTGACTCTCAAATTTGACTAAAGTGCTAGTTTAGACTCTTGATAATTTAAAATTGTTGGTAAAAAATTGTTATACTTATAATACAAATCTTCTTTTAAGAGTTGAGTCATTTTGGAGTGACAGCTGTGATATGCATGCTATCACAGGAAACCTGGAGAGGTGTGACATTTCATTGATTAGAACATTATTTGAAAGTATGATATTTATGTGACCCAATATTTTTCCTTGGCCTTGTGATTCAATATTTGACCTTGTGATTCAATATTTGACCTTGTGATTCAGTATTTGACCTTGTGATTCAATAGTTGTTCTTGACCTTGTAATTCTATATTTGACCTTGTGATTCAATATTTGTCCTTGACGTTGTGATTCAGATACTTGATGTCCTCATCTGTCGTAGGTTTCTATAACTTACCGTTCTTCTGTCGCATTCAGCCAAAATATCACGATACGTCCATGTTACATATTATATTTAATTGTAGCGTATTACTCATACTGAGTTCAGCTTTACCAGTATTGTCAAGAACTCTGGGTGAGTAAAAGATGATTAACTAAATATTATTTAGATTTTTCATAATATTGCTTCATGAATATTTGAATCTTAATAACATATTTTACTAACAATGATCTGTCTGTTGGTAGACCAAATGGTTTCCGTTCAATAACTCAAGAAAGCCTTGCCCTCGGATCTTCAAACTTTACATGGAGGTTGGCCAGTAACAGTATTGATGCCTGTTGATTTTGAGTTAGAACTGTCTCTTGTTATTGATCTCATTTAGAATGTTTGTACCTTAATGGTTATATACTCATGATTTATAGCCATGTTTTAATGTTATTACTTACTGCCCGTTATGCCCTCTGGCATGTAGGGCAGCAACAAAGGTCCTCCACTTGGTCTATCTTTGGCCAGCTTCTCCACTGTTCCATAGTCTTCAGTTCTGCTTCGATTGATAGCCTCCAGTTGATCTTTGGTCTTCCGTTTAATGTTGTATATGACTGTTTATGTTTCAGGAATCACTAACTTTGATCTGGTTGGAGATTTTGGTACAATGGATTGGTTAGGCAACTTTTACATTATATTTACATACAATGCTATCTTTGAAGTGGCAACTGTCTTATGCTTGGTGAACAATTTTACTGCAAATGTTCGGCGCGAAATATGGTTCAAGTTCAAAGCTGCTTTTTCTTCGATAATTACGCGCCAGACTCCAAGAGCAAATGTGTATTAATTAATCCTTGTGAATTTGTTTCTATTAAATGTTGGATAATTTTTTCATCTCACAAGTTGGTATATGAGGAAAACTTGCATTCAATAATGCAGAGGCTCTACAATTCCGGAATAATCCGGATTTTCGAATTGGCTGCCTTAGAAGGAATTATCTTTTCTGCACAAAATGAAAGTCGCGACTCATTTACAGGATTGGGCATTATGCCTCAACAGAACCCCTGATAATGGTTTGTAGTAAGTTGACCTGTCTCTGTATTGTATATTTTAAGTGACATAATTATGTTCATGAGTGATAAAAGTGCTGAACAATTATTTATTATGAACAAAAAGTAACCCTGGCTTGCTATTAGAAAAGCAAGATTACATAATAAGTGCAATGTTAATATGCTGTTATGTTACTTATGTAAGTATAACTGCTACCTGTGTCATTGTATTATCACATGTTATGCCTAGGTCGCACTCAACATTTTTGCCTCGGCAATGTACGAGTTCTCCATTTAATAAATGGACATTGGAAGGCATCGGGGAAAAAGGTCCTCATGGTCTAGGGGAAGCTTTTGGGAAGTCATAAGAAAATTTGTGAAATTTCTTTTCCCGATGCCTACTGAAGCTAATGAATTTAATTTTGGAGTACATCGCTGAACCCCCAAAAAATGTTCAGTGGGGCCTATGCTTTATGCAATAAGCTTATGTGTGAGGATAAACAGTAGTTAAGATACATGTACCTTAATTGTCAGCAGATTTTTTGTGCAACAGTCCTCATGGGCTGTATTAATCTGTCTATGGTGGCCAGTCAAGAAATTACCATTTAGGACTGTTTTTCAACTAGATGACTATGCATTTAATATAAACGTGACTGGTCGTGATATATCTGAAATGATAAGTGACTGTTTTACTTCTGGTAGATGTTTTATATAAGTAACTGTAAACTATAAGGCGATATCAGTATATGAGGTTTTGTCTGAGTAGCTTTGGTTTTCAAATGAGAAAATGGGGGAGGAGTAGCAAATGAAGGGGAGGGGCATCACAAGAAGGGAGAGGGGCATCGCATGAAAGGGGAGGGGCATCACATGAAAGGGGAGGGGCATCACATGAAGGGGAGTGACATCACATGAAAGGGAGGGGCATCACATGAAAGGGGAGGGGCATCACATGAAAGGGGAGGGGCATCACAAGAAAGGGGAGTGGCATCACATGAAGGGGAGTGGCATCACATGAAAGGGAGGGGTAGCACATGAAAGGGAGGGGCATCACATGAAGGGGAGTGGCATCACATGAAAGGGAGGGGTAGCACATAAGTATGTTAAGAGCTAAGAGGTATGAGAGTGGATGAATCGATGTCTAACCTGTATTTATAATTATGTTGTATTGCACAGTACTCCGTTATAATCTTATAATGTGCCAAAACATTTTGTATTATTACTTTGAAATTGATGTTCAATTAGTTTTGTTGTTGTTATAGATAGAAATGTATATAAAGGTAATTTATTAGTAACAGTATATATTATTAAAAAATGTATTAGTTTGTATGTATAATATTGTAACTTTGGTGTAATTATATTTGCATTTATTCATACATTACCTCTGTTGTATAGTGAGAACAAACTAACCTGGTCCTATACCGTCATTCAAAAATACCGTATTCCCCGAATAAACGCCCCCAGGGGCCTTACATTTTGCAAAAGGGGATTTTATTTGGGGGTAAAAAATATTTTCCAAAAAAATGTTAAGAAAACATAATAAATTTCAATGTTATTGATGAAGCAATAACAAAATATTGATAACCATCATATAAAACATCAATAAGCGTACGATTTTTCGAAAAACCAAAAGACAAATTCTCCTAAAGGGGGGGGGGGGGCTTTCATTCGGGGGAGCTGTTATTCGGTGGAATACGGTATATTTCTTGTGGGGGTTGTACCATACCTATCATCGGATTAGTATTTTTTATACTCCCTGTACAAAGTCATAAAATCCCTTATTTTATAAACACAGTCCAAGAATAAATTAAATAGTCAGGAAATGAAATAAGTTAGTATAAGAATAGGGAACCAGGTTAACTTGTTCTAACTATAACATAATGCTTATACCAAAGAATTGTGAATTATAGTTAAACAATCAGATGGTGGTCAGTAACAATTGGTTTGCAAATAGCCAAGTCTGTGAAATCGAGGAAAATTTAACCCCCACAAATGTAATTGATTTTTTAGCTCACCTGAGCACAAAGTGCTCAAGGTGAGTTATTGTAATCACTCACCGTCCGTCGTCCATCCGTCCGTCCACTTTTTCAAACGACATCTCCTCTGAAACCATTTGGCCAATTTTGATGAAATTTTGTCAGGATGTACGTGGCATTGGGAGATTTAGTAATTGTTCAAATTATGGCCCTGGGGTGGAAATTGGCCCTGCCCCGGGGGTCACCGTTTTACATAGACTTATATAGGGAAAACATAAAAAAATCTTCTTGTCTAAAACTACAATGCCTAGAGCTTTGATATTTGGTATGTAGCATCATCTAGTCGTCACCTACCAAGATTGTTAAAATTATGGCCCTGGGGTCAAAATTGGCCCGCCCCAAGGGTCAACAGTTTTACACAGACTTATATAGGAAAATCATATAAAAGTCTTCTTGTCTAAAACTACAATGCCTTGAGCTTTGATATTTGGTATGTAGCATCATCTAGTGGTCCTCTACCAAGATTGTTCAAATTATGGCCCTGTGGTCAAAATTAGCCCCACCGTTGGGGTCACCGTTTTACCTAGACTTATACAGGAAAAACATATAAAAATCTCATTGTCTAAAACTACAATGCCTAGAGCTTTGATATTTGGTATGTAGTATCATCTAGTGGTCCTCTACCAAGATTGTTCAAATTATGGCCCTGTGGTCAAATTAGCCCCACCATTGGGGTCACCGTTTTACCTAGACTTATACAGGAAAAACATATAAAAATTTCATTGTCTAAAACTACAATGCCTAGAGCTTTGATACTTGGTATGTTGCATAATCTAGTGGTTTTCTAGATTGTTCAAATTATGCCCCTTGGTGAAAATTGTGCAGGGCATTTATAATCAGGTGAGCGTAATAGGGCCTTCATGGCCCTCTTGTTGTCTGTTTGGCCATATGTCTGTAGATAAAAGTTCTGCCGCTATTGCGCTGTAGTCATTACATTGATCGACTTTCAACAAAACTTCACACAACTTTAAAGTACCAAATGTCATTACGCACATTGGCAGCTTGATATAGTCTGATGTATTTTCACTGAGTTTAAAGCCTTAGAATTTTTAGTAAATTTTTAGGCATTTTTTGCCCATGATATTGGGCTGAATTCATCGAAACGTTGTAATACTCATATGTATCAATTTTTTTTTTGCTCATCATATTTGAATCAGTTTGCACTGAGTTATTGCCCTTGAATGTTTTTTATGTACAATGAAGTTATCCTAGCTACATCAAGGCAGTATCTAGGGGTACTCGACCACCACGAGTGATAGCTTATGTTTCAGTCTTGTATGACTATCAGATAGTTTGCACGCAAGCATTGTAGAGTATTTTTTATACAGACCATAACTTTGGGGGCGTGGGTATGTACTATTAGTTTGAAGCATGTTTTATCAGTTGGGTGGGGGGGGTATGTACTATAAACCTGTGGGGATGTACTGGTGCTATAGCATATCTTATACGTCACAATTGATTTCATTTTGATACAGACCACTCAGATGAAGACTTATTACTATGTTCTGACTGATTAATGTTGATTATATACAATATACATATTGTGCAATGTAACATAGAACCATTCTCTCATTGTGTTGTTATGTCTAATATGTTGTTAGGTCCCTACTGGTTTTCAACCGGAGGGGACTATAAGTTTGCCATCAGTCAGTCTGTGTCTGTCTGTCAAGAAAATCTGGATCCTGCCATAAATCAAACAGTTTTCAAGCTAGATTCATGAAACTTGGTATGTGGATAGGGACCAATAAGGAGACCATGCATGTATATTTGTTTTCGGACAAAAATTTTGGTTGCCATGGCAACAGAAACATTGGCAACCTAGAAACCAGGTGGGGACTTCTGTATTGCTTGCCATTCCTAATTACTTGTTATGTCTAATATGTTGTTGTGTCTATTATGTTGTTATATGTTTGTTGTTGAAAATTTTCATAAAACTCTCTCACAAGTCTGGTAATACTGAAGTTACATTCATACCTGGGTCACAAATTACCTGGATGTCAGCCTATTAAGACTAAAATCCAAGTATATGGTCAGATTGGGTGTGTGACCCAGGTATAAATGCATTTCAAATCCTTAAAAAGCTAATAGATCAATTTTCTTGTAAAATCCATGAAGTAAAATTCGTTTGACCTCTACCATGGCGATTTTAAATCACTTGACAGTTAACTCATTCATCCTCACTCTTCTATGTGTCATGAACTATACATATAATTAATATGTATGTTTTATACATTGTAACAATATAGATTATGATATAGATTCATCAATAGTTGAAATGAAATATTCTGAGGAGGACTATTCTGTAGTTTAGCACTGAACCCTCAATTTGTTGGTGAATATTTAGAGGACCCAGTGCATAACTATGGTACATACCTCTATAAATTAATGTAGTTACCATAGTTTTACACTGATCCCTCGATTTACGAGGGGGTATCAAAACGTTTGTGGACTGACCCGTTCATTTTAATATGCATAATGCGATTGAATTATTTATTTTATCATCTTAAACTACATTCAATTCTGTACTGAGAAACAAATAAAAAGTTGAATAAATGATAATATTAATAAACTATTCTAACGATTTAAAAGATTACCAAGAGCCACCTGGTGCACTATTATGACGTTACGACGTCATGAAACACCAACACTCCAGTCACTTTTCGATCGTCTAAAGAAACCAAAACTCATAAACCTGGATTGAACTGTTCTATTGCCTATTATAATACTTTTGACTTAATAACCTTTTATTCATAAAAAAAGTTTGGTCAGTTAATGAAAGATTTGACAAATTCAATTATTCAAGCGCTAATAATCACACAGTACATGAAGTCTACCCTACTGATATTGGCATCATTCAACTCTCATCGTTACATCTTTTATACCATTTAAACAGATTCATTTTCGTAAGACAACCTTACTTTTACATTCTTGGGTGACATGCTCTAATCTGATATCAGAATTGGTGTATAATCGAGTAAAAGTGCAAAATGCAACGGAGTATCGATAGTCCGAGTGTAACGTCATGTCGAAAAGTGCCCCGACGTCATGAAATGCGTCGAAAATCAGGCTACACAAAATGGCGTGTATATTACATCACACCAGTATCCGTGACAACAGCGCTATAATATAAACACCAGGATGATGCTACAATGTTTATGTCGACGGTTTTATATTTCAAATCGGATGACAATTCACAGAATTATAGGTATATGTGGGAGGTCAAGTGAATGATATTTTTAAAGTGCGCCGCGGAGCATAATTTAAGTTACCATAGTAACCG
This sequence comes from Spisula subtruncata, assembly GCA_963678985.1. NCBI lineage: Eukaryota > Metazoa > Mollusca > Bivalvia > Venerida > Mactridae > Spisula > Spisula subtruncata. The sequence continues at coordinate 20,603,024 of OY787668.1, forward strand.
CCACACACTCGGAAAAAAGTTAAATGAGCTGGAAATTTGCAAATCAATTCAAAATACGTTGTTTTAAAGAATGTGTGATTTTTACGGAATTCTGTCATAACTAAACAAATGGCAGGCCTAGTCCACAAACTTTTTGATACCCCCTCGTAGACATGCATTAATGCATGTTATAGTTATGTAATAAAATACTTGACAGAATATATATATTTTATGTATCGGTACTCATATAGTGTTCATATTATCGTCTTACCAGTAGCATTACTATGTGCAATATGTATAGATTTATTCTACCAGTTAGCATGTATATACTGTATATAGATGATACATTATTGATGAAAGGAATGGTTTTTCCGTATGATAGAACACTGCTGTAACAAAGTGTCATGTGGTGTGATAAGCCGCCTGCGGCCGTGGATCAGTGTTATGTGTGCTGGATTTGTAATACTGCGAGACTGGATTTGATTCCCAATCACAGTAGGTCATACCTTTTTTGAAAACTTGACAACATAATTGTACTTCCTCTGCTTGTGGAGAAGTAGCAGGTTGAAGGGAAAGTTAACTGTCAAATATTGTGATACATTTGTGGCTGATGTTAGTGATGTTTACACAGTAGATGACTAGTGTATTGTGTTGATGATGTCATAATAGACGATGATGTCATAATAGTTGATGATGTCATAATAAAATGCATTAGTGTAGTAAACATAAGTAATAATGATGTTCATCAATATTGATGTTATATAAATGACAGAATGAAATCCTACCTTCATGTACTATCACATTTATAGTAACCTTGAACCCGTTGCCTAGCCAAGACGCTACCAAGCACTTTTTAGTAGCGCTTTCCTGTGTCTTTACAATAATACACTATCAGAGATCTGTGCTAGTCGATTGCATTCCGATTCTCAGCATTTTGCTATACGTGCACTAACAAGCACTTTTTAACAATGACCGCTTTCGTAACACTTTGTTTTGCATCGGTCTTCTAGCCGGGAGCACTCACCAGTGGCATATATAAGTGTGATATATTCACCTCTTTAAAGCAAACTAGTAAAGTGGTATCATGCGCTCAGTAGTGGTTTGGATAGGCAATGGATGGGTTTCTTGTTTCAATGATAGATGAAGATTTGATATGGAGGGCTCGGTGCAAAACTATGGTACCTACATCAATTTATAGAGACATGTACCATAGTTTTGCACTGATCACTCGATATGTGAAGAGATAATCAATGTTACCATGTGTATTGTTATATTACCTTCTGTCCAGTATTTGTAGTGATACAACCTGTATTATATATCAGTGATTGTGAATCGGTTTGTCATTCATTCTTAGTGTTATTTAAGTCATTATTTGTATTGTGTTTAATCAAATTTTATCCATCTGCCTGAACCTCTAGGATTTACTGTAAACCAATTGACCTTCGTGAATAATAACTTTCACATTTTGCCAATCGTTGGCATATTCGTGACTACCCCGTACTAAATTTCCTGCTTTTAAGTCTCAGTGAAGTCCTTATTATTGTTTTGAAACCTTTCGCGGCTACCTAATTTCATGACTTTCTACCAGGTGTGAAATTAAATGGTGCAAAACAATTTTGTGGTGTACAGTATTATTGATCTGTAACAAGCAGATCTTATGGTACATAAAAATGAACAAAATAAGAACCTTAATATACCTATAATTAATGTAAATTAGTTGATAGTTATTTGGTCGTTTCTTAATAATTTCTGTTCTAGAATATATATTTGTATATCTGCCTAATTGTTGCCATGTGTGGTCAAAAGTTGCATACACATTGTGTTGAAATACTAGTAGTTTCATCTGTTAGTTTAAGTGTATACAGTAAAATCATTTAATGTTGATGGGACGAAATTTCGTGGTTTTGGTAATAAAGACCATTTCGATGGGATGATAATGGTGGATTTTGCATGTCAGTTAATAAATACAAGGTCCAAAATTATTGTTCATTGGGATTTAATTTTATGGTTAAAGGTGAACCATGAAATCCACAAAATTTAATCCCTATGAAAATTAATGATTTTACAGTATATTACATCATTCTGAGCTATGTGTTACTATGTATAGATATATGTGTGTTATAGCTTGGCTATTTTGACCTGAGCCTGACCTTTATGCAAGAATATATTACAAGGTTCTTACTTTGAATATATCAATTTCCGCAAGCAAATCGTGCGATATCGGTATTTCAAATTTGTGTTTGTATTACATCTCGATTGTCTTCGTGATATTTCCCGATTATGAAAACATACAATCGATGTGGTAAACGTAGGCATTTTATCGACTGTTAAATTATACTAATCAAAAGGTCAGGCTCGTGTCAAATTGGCCAAGCAATAGATGTAAACTACTGCCATACTATTATATCATGTGATATCTGCAATAACTCCATAGTTAAATTTTCATAGTTATATATGTATTAACATGCTACTATTGTTGATAAAAGATAAATAGACTAGCAAACTACACAGCTGGACTATCTGTCTGTCTGTTGAGTAGTTCTCCATATTGTATGTGCCACATATCCACAAATTGGTTATACACAGAGGTTCTGTCGTATCAAAGCACTTTCAGAAATATTGAAATTACATTCAAATTTAAATTCTCTATCGCTATTTAAACAGCCAAACATTTTGATAAAAGAGTCTCAATATCAGCTTTTATTCAGTCAAAAAACTCTTTCAAAGCATTTATGTCCAAAATGTTAAGGTTTTAAAGATTGATTAAGAATTTAAATTTGAATGTAAGTTCCTGATTTCCATTAGTACTTTGATAAAAACAGTATCCTAGGTTCTTTTGTGGCTTGAACAAAGTTACAGTGGAGTTATACACCTTGTTGGAAGCCATTATCTTTATGAAACAGTCGATGTCACTTGTTGAATAAAATACTGAAAGCGTAATATTCTATCATTAACACATAATACATCTTCCTGCATGGATTTCAATCATTAATGTTATATTCATTATCTGATTGTTGTTTATTTGATTTGTTAGCTGTGAACATTCCATTGCTCTTTAATGTTCTGTGATTATTTTCATTAGCCATTATTTGTAGCATTAGGTTTTTCGTTCATTAGTTAAAAATCATATCAAGCTTATTAGATCCACATTTAACACAACTTAGTTTAGTTTAAAATTTAATGTGGATTTCCTTTGGTTAATATGTTGTTGATTTTGTTGAAAATTATTTTTGCTAACTTAGAATTTAGTTATGATATTGTTGATGAAGAGAGTGTACATAGTTTTTAGGTTAGGTCATACCAAATTGTTTCTTTGTTTAGTGTTCAAGGACTGCTATGTTTGGACATCTTGGGAAAGAAAAAATAACAAGTTTGTAAACCTTCAAAAATCTTCAAAATCAATTGGGATATTGCTTTCATACTTGTTCATTATTATGACCCAATTGTAATGATTAGGCTAGAAGTCTTTGTTTTTGTAGCTAGATAAATTTTCGAACTTAGGGCGAACGCGAAGCAAAAATATGATTTGGTATGGCTTTACTTTATTGAAGCATCCTAACTATAACACCGGTGTAAAATAATGTTAACATATCGCAAAGATTCACTGATCAGCTATTACATAAAATAAATTATCCCAAAACTATATTTTCCCGTGAGGTGGAATTACCGCAAGCATTCCAACATAACTACACATCTCTGCTCATTTCTGACACTGCCAGTAATATTTTTATGACATCATTCAATTTTTTGAAGTTCATAAACAGAAAGCATATATTTTGTATGGGAACCTTACATGATGTGGGCCAATTGTACCATAAACATCTGAGACAAACACACGCTAAATCACGATCACTTCATTATAGTTGAACTGTTTGTGTGGAATTCGTAATTCATTCATTTCTTTTGAGTATGGACTAAGACGAAAACCATTATAAGTGCAAATACCAGTATTACACAATAATAATTATTATTAGAACTGCTTTATTTTCATGCCTTGAAATGTTTACTCCTTGTACACTTATATTATATATCAAGTCAACAGCCTCGGTTTAACAAACTACTTGACGTACACGTTGTTGACAACTGTAAACTTTTGAATAGATATAAAATGTAGAACACACAATCACACATGAAACAGTTTGTTTATTAGATGTTTATCATCAAATTCTTTATAAAAGTTTTGCAATGCAATTTTTTGTCCTTTTAAAAACAATATTTTTAGTTTCAACTTTATTTATGTATTGCTTTGAGATGCTTTGTTTTTGTTTATTGATGTACTCATGTACAGTACGGGTTTCTTGTACATACTGTCAGATTATTAAATACTGTTGGGCATATATAGGGGATTTTTGTTTTGGAGCGATTTCATGGGGTCACAAATTTTGGTATTTCAAAAGCAAAGTAGACATGAATTGTACAATATGGTTTGACTAAGGTTTGGTTCATGTAACTTGAGGTAAGTGTATTATTACTGATGATTGAATAGTTGTTGCCTAAAAGTGATAACTTCATTCTTTACTCCATAAGCTTTTTATGTCAACGGAATGATAAGCAAGGGTGTCGATTTTCCAGATTAATTGAATTACCCTGTAAGAGCCATTGTTTCTGACCAAAATAAATCTTATTTGATGAAAATATCTTGAGAAATGGACAAATTATGGGCAATAGAATCTGTTCTAAAAGAATTTCTTAATAAAAACTGATTCAAATATTGAAACAATTTGGTTGAAGGCCTCTTGTTTGTCAAAATATTTGTTTGCATCTAAATTTCCTGATTTTAAATTTGGCTCTGTTGACACTCCTGAAAAAGCTAAAGTCACCTTGTCGGATTCTATTCTTGGTACCTTTCTAGCCACATATCTGTACAAGTATAACGAAACAAATGCTGTATATTTTACTTTATATGACGCATATTTTTATTGATATAGTTTGTTCTGTTTGTAGAAAGTACATGTATTATATATTAATTTTTATTTCATGCATAATGAGTATTATAATTATCCACCTGTTTCACAACCATATTGAGGGCTTAGTGCAAAACTATGGTATACACCTCTATAAATAGATGTAGTTACCATAGTTTTGCTTTGAGTCCTCAAATTATTATAAAGTTTTTGTGACTGATGTATCTGTACCATGCTACTACTACCTTATTCTCACATGTGACGAAATGTTGACCTTGAAAACGATGACATGAAATTCATCTATTATTCGGGGAATATGGTACATGCTCTAGGTACGCGTCTCATTGGTGACAGTTTTTGTATTGTCAGTGATTATTCTATATACATTAAGTTACTACATGTACGTATCACTGTTATTTGTAAGTACTGCAACATTATGCATTAATATTTTGTGTTAGCCATAATATTATACACATATACCTATATGATACATGTATCTGTAATTCTGTATTACCTGAGAAACTTTTATCTATGTTGGTGTATTGCGAGAAATCGTTACCAGGTTAAAGTTGGATTTATATTTCAATCTTATTGTTTTCCTGTCCTGGACCATAACTGTATTATGTATATAGTTTGAACTGTTTTATGTAAAATAACAATTCTCAAAAATGTTATTTTGATTTTTTTCCTTGAAATTATGATACTGTTACTGTATTTTCTGTTTTCTAGTCTGTCCAGGATTCTATAAGTGAATATTGACCTTGACCTTGTGAAGGTCAAACAGGGGGGTTTCTCCTGTTGACTCAGTAAGTAATTTTAATGAGGGAACTTTTACATTTGAAAGAATAGCGGGGATTTCTGTTAACTCAGGCATACACAGTTAAACCTAGATCAACGTAGTTCATCTCACGGACTAGCTAATGTTTACAACGTTATCAATTAACTTTGAATGGACTATATATAAATTATATCAATAGAAGTACATACACGTGCAGAATCTAGGTTATCAGTTTTATGAAAGGCTTAGCACTGTGTGTTACAGCTGGTTATAAATACATGTATCTGTTACACAATTAGTTGAAAATTATTGTTTTACTTGATATTTTTTCTGTAAATTAAATTTGCCCACTCTTGCTAATGTCAATCTCTGTTACATTTACGATGTGGTCGTTGTATTCACATATTTGTTTTGCTTTAGTAAGAATCAAATTTCAGCTGTTATAAGTTTTTTTTTATTGAAAGTCTATTTTTCAAGGAGTTTTCACATTTCCTTTTTATACGCCCGTTGAAAAACGGGACGTATTATGTGAACACCCTTGGCGGGCGGGCGTGCGGGCGTGCGGGTGTGCGGGCGTGCGGGCGTGCGGGCGGGCGGCGGCGTCCAGAAATTTGTCTGTACTCTTACTCAAACAGTTTTTGTCCGATCGTCTTCAAACTTGCTGACAATGCTTATTGGCATAATATCTAGGCCAAGTTCGATTATAGGCCAAATCGGTTCAGGCCTTCTTGGGTTATGGTCCTTCTTTTACCAAAAAAATGTGAAATTGGCCTTGTCTGTACTCTTACTCAAAGAGTTTTTGTCCGATCGTCTTCAAACTTGCTGACAATGCTTATTGGCATAATATCTAGGCCAAGTTCGATTATAGGCCAAATCGGTTCAGGCCTTCTTCGGTTATGGTCCTTCTTTTACCAAAAAAATGTGAAATTGGCCTTGTCTGTACTCTTACTCAAACAGTTTTTGTCCGATCGTCTTCAAACTTGCTGACAATGCTTATTGGCATAATATCTAGGCCAAGTTCGATTATAGGCCAAATCGGTTCAGGCCTTCTTGGGTTATGGTCCTTCTTTTACCAAAAAAATGTGAAATTGGCCTTGTCTGTACTCTTACTCAAACAGTTTTTGTCCGATTGTCTTCAAACTTGCTGACAATGCTTATTAGCATAATATCTAGACCAAGTTCGATTATAGGCCAAATCGGTTCAGGCCTTCTTGGGTTATGGTCCTTCTTTTACCAAAAAAATGTGAAATTGGCCTTGTCTGTACTCTTACTCAAACAGTTTTTGTCCGATCGTCTTCAAACTTGCTGACAATGCTTATTGGCATAATATCTAGGCCAAGTTCGATTATAGGCCAAATCGGTTCAGGCCTTCTTGGGTTATGGTCCTTCTTTTACCAAAAAAATGTGAAATTGGCCTTGTCTGTACTCTTACTCAAATACTTTTTGTCAGATCGTCTTCAAACTTGCTGACAATGCTTATGGGTGTAATATCTAGGCCAAGTTCGATTATAGGCCAAATCGGTGTAGGCCTTCTTGGGTTATGGTCCTTCATTTACCAAGAAAATGTAAAATTGGTCTTATCTGTACTCTAACTCAAACCGTTTTTGTCTGATCGTCTTCAAACGTGGTGACAGCAGTTATGGGCATAACATCTAGGCCAAGTTCGATTATAGGCCAAATCGGTTTAGGCCTTCTTGGGTTATGGTCCTTCTATTACCAAAAAATGTGAAATTTGGCCTTGTCTGTACTCTTACTCAAATAGTTTTTGTCCGATCGTCTTCATACTTGCTGACAATGCTTATGGGTGTAATATCTAGGCCAAGTTCGATTATAGGCCAAATCGGTTCAGGCCTTCTTGGGTTATGGTCCTTCTTTTACCAAAAAAATGTGAAATTGGCCTTGTCTGTACTCTTACTCAAATACTTTTTGTCAGATCGTCTTCAAACTTGCTGACAATGCTTATAGGTGTAATATCTAGGCCAAGTTCGATAATAGGCCAAATCGGTGTAGGCCTTCTTGGGTTATGGTCCTTCATTTACCAAGAAAATGTAAAATTGGTCTTATCTGTACTCTAACTCAAACCGTTTTTGTCTGATCGTCTTCAAACGTGGTGACAGCAGTTATGGGCATAACATCTAGGCCAAGTTCGATTATAGGCCAAATCGGTTTAGGCCTTCTTGGGTTATGGTCCTTCTATTACCAAAAAATGTGAAATTTGGCCTTGTCTGTACTCTTACTCAAATAGTTTTTGTCCGATCGTCTTCATACTTGCTGACAATGCTTATGGGTGTAATATCTAGGCCAAGTTCGATTATAGGCCAAATTGGTTTAGGCCTTCTTGGGTTATGGTCCTTCATTTACCAAAAAAATGTTAAATTGGTCTTGTCTGTACTCTTACTCAAACAATTTTTGTCTGATCGTCTTCAAACTTGGTGACAATGCTTATGGGTGTAATATCTTGGCCAAGTTCGATTATAGGCCAAATCGGTGCAGGCCTTCTTGGGTTATGGTCCTTCTTTTACCAAAAAAAATGTGAAATTGGCCTTGTCTGTACTCTAACTCAGACAGTTTTTGTCCGACCGTCTTCAAACTGGGTGACAACGCTTATTGGCATAATATCATGGCCAAGTTTGTTTTTAGGCCAAATCGGTGCAGGCTTTCTTGGGTTATGGTCCTTCTTTTACTAAAAAAAGGTTTTGACTTAATATGGGCTTTTATTTCATAATCAATATTTTTTGTCACTAGCACACCCAAGACGGGCGTATTTTGTGACATTTTGGCACTCTTGTTTCTGATATTTTGGCCACAAGTTTAAACATTAAACACGACTCAAATGATTTAATACAACTATTTCTGAAATCCTTGTTCCCAAATGCCTAGTAGAGACATCCATACATTACATTGTAATAAAATTATAGTAGTCATGTAGTATCTTTGCTTCAAAATGTGTAGATTTTAGTTTCTATGTCATAAAGCTCATGTATGCGCTATTTTTATAGTGAACTTTGGTGATATTTTGCGACATGGTGACTACAAAGTGTCATTGAGACATTCATTCTAATATTGTGTTAATGCTAATATTGTATTAATGCTAATATTGTGTTAATGCTAATATTGCATTAATGCTAATATTGCATTAATTCTAATATTGTGTCAATGCTAATATTTTATTAATGTTAATAGTGTTAATTCTAATATTGTATTATTGTTAATATTGTGTTCTAATACAAGCTAATATAAGCTGGCTTGTTCTTCACAATGTTTAGTGTTGACATTGTGTGGATTAAAGAATAAAGTTCTGAATAAAAATGTGATCATATACTGTGTGCTTTGTGTTCTTTACTAGTACCCTCCCAGCCTCATTCCAGGATGGTGTGGATTCTTGCTGTGACTCCTCATTTCTCGAGAGTTCCAATGACATTAATCATAAATGTGCACAATGCCTTTTAAGTAAATATTAACCCAAATGTTTTGCTACTATTGAACAAAAATACATGAAAACTGCATAAAAGGAGAAAGGGATAAAAAAGTTGTCTTGGAATAACAGACCCCTGGCAAATCATGTCGAGTCTTGGCACATATTGAAAAATTCACAAACTTAAATGAGCCAAGTGACATCAATCCCATCATGCATAGAGAAAAAATGATCCATAAAAACTTCAATTTGACCTTTGATCTCCAACTGTGACCTTGACCTTTGAGAAAGGAACCAGGGACTGCTCATGACACTCTGATATATAGAGGTTATCATCCCTGCCAATTGTAAGCAAGATTGGTCAATGCATGACAAAGATATGATCTGGAAAAGCTTCAATTTTACCCCCCCCCCCCCAACTGTGACCCTGACCTTTGAGATAGGAATATATCGGTTGAGAATGGCAGTCCGCCTCATGAAGGTGCCAAATAGAAGACATATTAATCAATGCATCAAGTTATGATCCAGACCAGCTTCAATTTGACCTTCAACTGTGACCTTTGAGATAGAAATCTAGGTGTTGAGCATGACTCTCCTCCTCATTGTGGTGAACATTCATGCCAAATGTAAGAAATATTGTAATAAATGCATGACAAAGTTATGGTCCGGACAAGCTTCAATTTGATATCAACTGTGACCTTGACCTTTGAGATAGGAACCTAGGTGTAGGAAATGGTACACCTCCTTGTGGAAGTGAACATTCAAGCCAAATATAAGCAATATTGGTCAACGCATGATAACGTTATTGTCCGGACAAAATAGGACGCACGCACAGACGCACAAACAACACTTATGTGCCTCACCTTTTTGACGATACGTCTTAATCTTGAATAATTATGGTTCAGATTTTGCTGCACAAACTTTTAATGTGAAAAGAAACCATTGTGCACAATAATCATTTGTAACTAAGATGTTTTTTTCAATGCATTATTTTCAGTTAGATAAAAAATAAAAAAAGACAATAATTAAATGTTTCCTTTGTATATCAATATTCCATATTGACACAATCAGGGACGTAGCTGGCTATACGCAAATACGCACGTGCGTACGCTGTTTGAAAAACGGACAAAATTTAAGTGATGAAAAAATGCAATAAAATTCAATGCCTAACCCGGGTGAGGCATATTTTCCATAATTTTATGATAAAATGAAATTTATATAGAAAACTATTAAAAGCATTTTCGGTAAATAAGGCATTTTTTTCTTGCTCGCCTCGCTCGCACAATGCATTTATTGCTATATAGTATCAAGTAGAGATTACTTTTATGTGATAAATCATGGACATTCATACGTACATATGTCTAGTTCCTCACATGTGTCTAGTTCTTCACTGCATGACACTTTATTTAGTCTTAACGTATTAATGTCTGTGTGTGCTAAGTCCCTCTGGTATATTGTGTTTTTACCATACTCTTGTGAGCACTGAGTCACATCCTTCGTTAGAAGAATGGATAGCTCTAAATGTCCCCTCCACTAAACCCTTTCACCTCCTTCACTTTTGCGACCATCGATGCGGTGGTGACAAGGCAACACGAGCTAGCTTGTGCCGCCAAAAAGATAGCAACACACAATCTACAAGGCTCACATTGGGCTGACCAAGAAATGTCCCGGATATGCACTTCAGAGAATACGGAATAACTCGGACGAGAGTAGGGATAATCTCGGATCAACACAGTATGTGCCCGTGTATTCAGTGTAACCGCCGTGCGAGGTCTGGTGACAATCGTACCTCTGTCGTCATGCTCGTTGATATACCGGGGTTTGACGTATGCCCCCGGACTATCGAGATGGCACGACAAGGTACGGACGGCTCCATTCAGTCAATGCAAATATACCAATGAACTTAATGTACACATATGTCGCAAAATTGTTCATATCTAACGTTAAAAGATGAGATGTTCATGTTAGTGCCTAGAGTTTTGTTGCTATAAATATCGCTGTGATGAGAAGATACCCACGTTTAGTTTTTATAGAAGTCAGTTGCATCCACGAACCTATCCCCGGGGATAGTCGGGGGATACGGTCGTGTTTTACCTTCCAGCTTCCCCCGCAGGGCCTGGGACATGTTGGGATTGCGAAACAATACCCGGGGACAATATTAAGTTGTCAGGTGCCGGGAAATACCGGAGATTTTACATTGGCTTTCCCCATAGGCCGTGGAAGTAAAACTCCCGGGGATGTGGGTGTCGTGGATGCAACTGGCTGATGCCTTACAACGTATTTTAACGTAACAATGAAGCTTGAGCCACTTTAATCCATTAGTGTCCTATTCAATGCCAAGCAGTATCACGGTTTCTCATGGCCGTAACTAGGGGTGCGTTGGGTGCGAACGCTAAAGTAGCCTTTTTCGGGGGTGAAATATATTTTACAATTATATCATATTAACATTCTCATTTTTTTCTGGCTCGCTTCGCTCGCCAAATAACCTTAACAATTAATAATCGTTGTCATATCTAGGGGGTGCGTCGGATGCGAACGTAGTCAAAGTATTTTTCTTAGGAGGAAAATTATTTACATTGTATTATTTTCGAGCTCGCTTCGCTCGCTTTAATCAATATGATACATCAAAACATAATCCTAAACTAGGCCTACTGTAGTACAAAACGAAATCATGTTTTAATTTAAAAAATAAAATCAGAGTTTATCATGCCATATATTACGCTATAGTATGGTCTAAAAGTACTCCAGAATGCACGTACGGTTTCGTAGAAATAAAAAATTCTCGGGGGAGCATGCCCCCGGACCGCCCTAGCAATTCTGCATTTATCATGTGCGTACACTGAAAATATGCCCAGCTACGCCCCTGACAATGTCAGAATAATTGATTTATATAAAGATGGACTACATTATCACGTGATGTTCAAACTATATCAATCAGTTCATCAAAGGAAATAACCAATTTCGATTAATTAAAAGCAATAATAAGGGAAAAATATAACATTTGAACTTTTTCAGATAACTGTGTGTCCAGACATGGCATCTAGTGCTCTTCCCTACTTATAACTATCATTATTCATATACATGTAATTTAATCAAAGTCAACTTCACATGAGCAAATTAATCAAATTCACATGTAAACTTCTTGATCTAGTAGCATAAAACGTTAGTGAAAGATTCTTTTTAATTCAAAGAGAGACAATCCAAATATTGAAGTCAAAGGGAGACAAATATTGGGCCCAGAAATGACAAAAAAAGTTTTGACAGTTTTCTATTGTTCTCTTGGTAAAGTTTTTCGTATATTTTATAGTCTCCCTTTCATAGTGAACCAATCAAAGGGAGGTAATAAAATATACAGAAAAGTTAAACAAGAGAACAATAGAAACTTAGACAAAGTTTTTTGGGCAGTTTTTGACCCAATTTTTGTCTCCCTTTGACTTCAATTTAATTGGGTTGTTTCTCTTTGAATTAAAAGTTCAGTTCACATATGGTACCTCTACTGCTGCTCTTAGGCATGTAGGCATGCTCTATGTACGGTACCCGGTCTGGAGCTCTCCTGGTATTAACTACGCCCCTCTACTTGCAGACTTAGTACAGGGTGATCATTTATACATTGTTACATAGTTGTCAGTTTTTTAGATAATAGCTGTTGTTATGCGCCATTTATTAACATATACAGTTGATTAGGCACAGTGGCTGCGTTGTTGCCTTCGTATCACTCAGAAACGCAAATCCCTACTAGGCTGAGAATTGAAAAAATGTTGATCCAAAACTGTGCATACCAAAGGGATCTATGTTGCTTGTGAAGACCACATAGTCAAGTCAATCCCCATTCAAGTGCAGGGTTGTGGTGTTCTCAGGACAAATGGCATATGCAATGATTTTGCAGTTGCCGTAACCTGTTTTGCTGACAAGGTGTGTGTAAGCAACATGTTTGCTGTGATCAAGCTTGTCTATGCTAGTGTGTCACGACTAGCCTGTTTGGGATACTCTTCTTTTTGTTACTCTGGTGGCATCCACAGATGACCCTCAAATGGAGTTAATTTGATTACTTGGTGGCTGGGGGAAAGCCATCAGTGGATGTCACATGTTGACTCGTTGACGGCTTTGTGGCAAGTACGTAGGCTTATGAATACCTAACCAGTTTCGTTCAGTAGGTATGAACTTATCAGAGGATTTTCCTACTGCTTGAAGTAAGTTATATTGCTGTACCCGGGAAAGCCATATATCAGCTTACACACAATACACTGTTTTGTTTTACCTTATACACTCCCTTGTGCTGGTACTGGGTTCTGTGCCGGTAATTGTGTCGGTTATCATCAAGTGCCGGTGTGGACCCTAACCTAGCGTTTATTTGCCAGTCATTGTATCGGGTATGCAAACCTTGTTACTGGAATATCTGGCATCTTACTTTGTCTATCTCCGATCTGCTCTGACATATTTTCTGCCTTATAACTTTCCAAACCGCTTCACCAGGAATAGTGCAAGAGATATTTGTAAAACATGTATGTGTAACAGAGTATAGGAATCAAGATTTAGCTTATAGGTTTTAGTCAAAGAATTTTATAATAATTTTATGAAGGACATCTTTCTGTTAAAATCTTAATATTGGTAGTTTTCATAGTTTAATCATTTTCAAGATTTTATATACAAATTTAGTATCAAAGTAAATGTTATGTTATAAGGATTATGAATGTTATATTTCTAAATATGTATTGTTGATTTTTATTCAATATTCAGTTAATATTTCATTCTTGTTAATTTTCTAAAATAAATATCTTTGTCCATTTAAAGGAAAGCCATAAAAATTCTCTAGTTGTATAGTTGCAATTAATATCAGACAGTTAATCAGGTTAATCTTACATATTGAAGCCATAAAATTGACACTGGACAAATTTATAGATAATTGGTAAACATGGTAATAAAATATTATCCCAATGACATTTTGACAATTTGACTATCTGATGTGTGATAAATGCATAACTTATGTTACTGGAATTTCATTGGTTAAAATTAATAACCAATCATTTTGTTAGAATGATTTTACTTAGATTTTTAGTCATATGAAAAGACAGTCTTAATTTAGGAATGAAACTGTAAACACCTTAGTTCAAATAAATTGGTGTAAGCTTAAGTCATCTGGTTTCAAGTTAAAAGCTACATGGTTTCAAGTTAAAAAGCTTCAAGTTAAAAGTTTCAAGCTAAAAGTTACAAGTTATAACTATATTGAATATCATTGGAACTGTTTATATATGCAAAGAAATAAATAATGGAAACGTGAAATGAGACTTGTCGTTGAATGGTAGTTTAGGATATCGTTGGAGTTATTTGTATCAAATGCAATATACATTTACATTGCTATACATTGGACACTCTGCACATAGCTGCACATACTGGAGATGCTACAATCAAAGCATATACATTGGAGAACTATATGATACATTGGAGATTATACAACTATGTACATCAACCATCACTGATGTACACTTCGGACAATTATAACAATTCAATGTTATGCACATCAATGTAACATTGCGGAGAGCACTGTCTACTGGAGGTTTGGGATAAATGACATTACTGCGAGGTTACGCGGTAGCGGCAATTGGCATACAACATCACAACACTGCTAAGCGAGCATTCCCCCCTCACACAAAGCGCCACAGTCAATGCCCCTGCCCAACATACGGTGACAGATGTTTATGGTGCGAGATAATCCGGGTAGATGATCCAACAAATTGAGAAATACCGAATTACCAGAAACGTTTGGGACAGACGATATTAAATTCAATCAAACAACTATAAGAAGGAAGTCGCGAGATGTCAATACCTTGAGAAAACCTTAGGAACAGAGGAAAACCTGCCAATCAAAGTGCTATAGATTGAACTGTTGTGAAATTTAAAGTAAGTGGAAATCATAATTTTATACTAATATCTTTATTTGTTGCAAAATTTTACAGTTGCTATTCAAAAAGTTGCTTTCTGTTATACAGTCAAATTTCTGTTATACACTTGTTATTTAATTGTTAATTTTTTTATCACTATATATTTTTATATAGTCTGATATTAGGTGAATTTTGTTTCATCCAGTAACTTATTATTTATAAATACCATACTTTTCCATTAATTTTTACACATAAATTTACATTTTGTGTGAAATTTTTGCTTGGAAATCAAATATAATCAGTTATCTTGAAATAAACAGTAAAATTTGAAGTAAATTTCTGATATTTTAATTTGAAAACAGTGTAAAATTTTTATTTCAACTAATTAGTATAAATTGTTAGATTATTAGTCAGTTTAACAAAAGTTTAATACTCGCCAGTATAATTTATTGATAAATAGAATTTTATAGTGCTTTAGTGAAATAAATAAGCTTAAAATGGCTCCACGTAAAACAAATTGGCAGTGTTCTAAAGAAGTATGTTCCACAGTAACACATTCTGAATGTGGAAAACCCTCTGTGTCCCTTGTATCGTCCTTAGATGAACATGGGACAGCCCCAATTCAAATTAACAACAAAGAAGTTAGTGCTCTATTTGATTCAGGTGCTTCTATTACATGTATTAGTGAACATTTGGTTAGAAAGTTGATATCTGATCCTGAAATTTCTGATTGTCCGATATCCAATGTAACTGGAGTTTGCGGAGAGATACATCCTGTTATAGGAACTATTGAAATTGCTTTTCTCATTGATGGGTATTCTTTTGTTCACACGTTCCATGTGTTTTCTAGACTGCATAAATCAATTATAATAGGTCGGGATTTTATGCAGAAAGTTGGAATAAGTTTAGATTTCAGTCAGAATTGTATTAAAATGTTGAATGATCAGGCAGAACCAGTTGTTCTAGCTTCTTTCTCAGAAACGCTAAGCAAAACTTCATATGCTAGGACCATGACTTCACATGTTGTTCCTCCACATTCTGAGTATGCTTTGTCATTAACAGTTAAGAAGTTCAATGATGGTGATCTCGTTCTTTGTGAACCTCTGAATGATTTTTCTAAGAATGAACTTGCTGGTGGTAAATGTTTGTCGTCTGTATCAAATGGAACAGTTACATATAGGTTAATGAATCCTACTGCTCTTCCGGTATTTCTGAAGAAGGATGTTTGTGTTTCTGTTGTTTCAGAAGTTAGCTCTAATTTCATTCAGCAAGTTACTGACAATGGTTCTTCTGAGTCTGTTAATTGTTTAAATTCTGAAGGTACGGGTCAATGTCTTTCAGATGATGAGTATATTGCTTTGGCTCATGAGTTAGGCATTACTCTTGAGGATTCGGATCTGTCTGATTATCAGAAAACACAATTGTTAATTTTCATTGGGGAAAATAGGAAGGCTTTTGCCAAAGATTTTTCAGAATTAGGTTTAACACATCTGACATCACATAGAATAGAAACTGGTAATAATAAGCCTGTAAAGAAATACCCATACCGTCAAAGTCCTGCGATGCGACGAGAAACAGAGAAACAAGTTGAGGATATGTTGAGTGATGGCATTGTCGTAGAGTCTGATTCACCATGGAATAGTCCAATTGTTCTCGTTCGGAAGAAATCCGGAGAATGGCGTTTTGCCGTGGACTACCGTGAGCTGAATAAGATCACTGAGCCTATGTCATTTCCAATACCACATATCGCAGATGTTTTTGATGCAATTGCTGATGCAAAAGCGGAGATATTCTCTGTTCTTGATCTTAAATCGGGATTTTGGCAGGTACCTTTAGATAAGGAAACTGCGCATAAGTCTGCCTTTGTTACACATCAAGGTGTGTATCAATGGAATCGTTTACCTTTTGGCTTAAAGAACAGTCCATTGACTTTTCAAAATTTGATGACCAAGGTTCTGAAAAATCTAAATTGGAAAATTGCTCTTGTTTACATTGATGACATTCTTGTGTATAGTAGGAACTTCAATCAGCATCTGTCTCATTTAGAGCAAGTATTCAGTAATATTAGAGCTGCAAACCTAACTTTACAACCCTCAAAGTGTAAGTTTGCTACTAAGGAAGTTGAATACTTTGGACATGTTATTTCCAAGGAAGGAATTAAGGTCAATCCCCACAAAACCAAGGCAATTGATGAATACCCATGTCCAAAGAATGTTAAACAGGTTAAGTCCTTTCTAGGTATGGCATCCGATTACAGAAAATTTATAAAATCTTATGCTAAGATAGCATCTCCACTTACTGCTCTATTGAAGAAGGAGAGTAAGTTAATTTGGTCCCCTCAATGTGAAGAAGCTTTTAAGACTCTCAAAAAGGCCCTTACGTCTGCCCCTATCCTATCCTTTCCAAAATTTGATCGTCCCTTCATCTTGGCAACTGACAGTTCGGACTATTCAATAGGCTTCGTCCTGTTCCAGCTAGATGATAGTGGTAAGGAGCACCCGATAGCTTACGGCGGCAGAGCGTTACACGGCCATGAAACCAGATGGCATATTACTGACAAGGAGGGTTTGGCATTGGTCGAAGCAGTTAATATGTATCGACCATACCTAGCCAACTCTCCGTTTACAGTGTTTACTGATAACATATCAGTCAAGTGGCTAAAGCAGATAAAGAAATGTGACGGACGTCTTGGTAGATGGGCACTGCAGCTGCAGGCCTACAATTTCCAGATTGTGCACAAATTGTCATCTGCAAATGGAAATGCTGATGGTCTTTCGAGGCGAACATACCTCGAAAATGGTAAAGATATGGAAATAAATTTGGTTGACCAAGATGATATGTGTAATCAATCAGACAAGCAAGAGCTTGCTGCGGTTACACTATTCTACGGTCACGAAAACAACCCATTACCACCATCAGTTGCTCCAGCCACAGTACATACTGAAGCAACACCAACACAACAAACACCCGCAACATCAGGTGAAAACAGCACACATGACAGTCCAACAAATGAGCAGTCACTATCATTTGACCAAACAGAACTACAAACACTACAGCACAGGTGTGATTTTTACAAAAACATTATCAGTTACAAGATCAGGAATGAACTGCCTGATGAACAAAGGAAAGCAAAATTAATAGTGGCACAATCAGATCAGTTCGAAGTTCTTCCATCTGGCATTTTAGTACATTTATACTCACCTAGAACAAAAGGAGTATCTAAGGACGAGAAGATAATCTTACAAACTTGCATCCCTGCAGTCCTGAGGGATGAAGTGATGAAATCCTTTCATGACAGTGTAGCTGGTGGCATGCACCAAGGTTTCGAAAGAACATACACAGCACTACGTCAAAAGTACTATTGGCCTACGATGTTTGAAGATTCCAGAAAGTACATCCAAACATGTGAGTCATGTCAAAGAGTAAAGCGTGACATTCATGGCAAACCCCCACCCCTACAGCCCATGCCCGTAGCTGATTTATTCGAAAGATGGCATATTGATATTTTAGGAGGCCTTCCCACAACCAAAGATAAATACAGGTATGTGCTATTGGTTGTCGACAGCTATTCCAAATGGAGTGAAGCATTTCCCCTTCGTACCCAGACAGCTACAGAAGTTGCAGCCGTTCTATTCAAAGAAGTGATTTGCCGGTACGGAGCCCCCCTCGATTCTTGTTTCAGACAGAGGTCAGCAATTTCTATCCAAACTGGTTAAAGCCCTCTGTGAATTGTTTCAGATTACACGCTATTATACAAGTAGCTATAGACCCCTTCTTAATGGCTCAGTTGAGCGTATGAACTCGGTCATTCTTCAGTCTCTTAGACTCTACTGTAAAGGGAAGCAGGACGATTGGCCTGAGCTTCTGCCGTCAATCATGATGGCATATCGCATGACTCCTGCTACCTAGTCTACTAGCTTTTCCCCTTTCTTTCTTCTAGTTGGGCGTGAAATGCGTCTACCAATAGACACTTCTCTTACGCCCAAAACCACACTATCTTCTGACTTTAGGGTTCATCTATCCCAAGTCTTGCAAAATCTTGAGGTTACTAGACAGATTGCGGCCAAGAACATTGAGCGAGCTCAAGAGAAGTACAAGGAGCAGTATGACAAGCGCAGCCGTGAACCAAACTACAGCCCCGGAGATAGAGTTTGGCTATACTGCACCAAGGTACCTCAAGGAATGGCCCCAAAACTACACAAGAAATGGATAGGTCCCTATTACATTGCCATGAATGGTCCTCACAACACATACAAACTGAGACGTTGCAGAGATAATAAACCCATTAGAGCTATGATAAACGCCACCAGGCTTAAACGGTTTCACGATCCAAATGACAGACCTACCAATCCGCCAGCAGAGTTTGAAGATAATCATGAACCAAATAATGCAGGACCATCAGTTGAACCATCACAGGACACAGAACAACCAGTGAACACAGAGCCTCAGGACATAGAACAACCAGTACAACAACAAAATTCACAGCCTACAGAACACTCAAACACATCAAACAGAGGAAAGCATCCAGCAAACAGGAACATTACGGCAAAGGTAAAATCAAGTACAAAGAAAGCAAATTCAAACAAACAGCAAAAGAAACAAGAGAACACTAGCAAAGCACAGGCAAATACCCCAAAGTCAAATCAAGTACAGACGCATACTTCAAAGTCAGAAAAGGATACCTCACAGTCTATGCAACCAGACTCGGAACCAAATCAAAATCAACCAGAATTACAACAGAACAATACAGACAAGCATCAACCGTCAAAACAAACAAACAGAGATGCTGGTCAAGAAAGGCAACCACAGATCCCACTGCAAAAACAAAATATCACAGAAAAACAACAAACAGAATCATTACAGCAGACAACATCAGATACTCAAAATACAAACACAAGTCAGCACAAATTCAGAGCAGAAGACATAGACAGAATCATGTCAGCACAACGCACCAAGGATACACTATACTATCGCATCAAGTGGAAAAATACAAACAAACAAAGCACATGGGAATATGCCACAACGATACCAGAAGTGTTCATCAGAGACTTTCATATCAACAAGACAATGAAAGGTAAATCTAGACAAAGAGCACTAAAAGACCACAAATTCTTTGACAAACACCCACATGTAAACTCATCAGGTGAAACAGACATGGAGGCAAGGATGATAGGTTATGTAGAAACTTACGACATGGAAAACCAAAGGTTGCTTTTTTACGAACCCAAAAAGAAAACCACTATCAGTTTGGCTGTCCCATATAGAATAAGTGTCAGGAAAGAAGCCATGCAACCATTCCTCAACAAAATGTTTGATATTCTCCAGAATGTTGAGTATAGCAATTGGGGTGGTACCACTGGAATCAGTGACACGGGACAGGTGTTCGAAGCTAAAAAGGTCAATGCTGTCTTTGTCAATGATGAAGGCAATCCTTATGAGACAACTTACTTTAGAGTGTATCCCGTAAATTCCAATGTAGCTCAATGGTTACCCCTGACCCAAGCCCCAATAAAGTGTGTTAGGAAGTTCTTGTTTAGAATCGGTGCCAAGATTTGTCATACTGGTCCCATATTTGTTAGTAAGTTACGTTGTAATCGTAGATATAAGAAATAAATTATTATATGCACTTGATATAATAATGCTGAATTTGGTAAGTAACCAATTTCAAGTACAAATATTGGACAAACTATTTTTGGTAAGAAACTTGTGTTGACAGATGAAACAATTTTTATCCTATTTAAACATATTAAGCACAATTTTTGGATAGTAGTATTCTAAAGATAGCAACTATGGTTTTGCAGAAGTAAAGATGTTACATAGAATTTTGATTTTCACATGACAAATTAAAGATTGTATTGTATTATAAAAAAGTGATTTATATGTATAATGCAAGTATTTCGATAAATTAACAGATTCTATAGACACTACAAAGAAGAAACAAATGTGTTGTGCTGTGGACAGTTATGAAGTGATCTTCTTTATTATTTAATAACATTTTGAAATGTTATTGTGAACAACGAAGTATGATAAGGAATAATAATCATCCAGAGACAAAAGTTGAAATGTAGAAAAGTGAATTTATATTATTATGATGTTGCAAAAGTAACAGCACTAACGTTATTACCAATATCTATGAAAAGAATTAATGATACTGCTGATCCCCCAATGTTGCATAATAATAACTTGGTCAGTCAGTCCAGAAACTTGCACAAGGAATGTGTGTATATAAACCCAAACAACATATTTTATCTAAAAAAATAAAAAATTATTACAGCTGATCCCCAAATGTTGCATACTAATAGCTTGATCAGTTGTCCCCAATGTTACAGGACAATATAAGAATTGTATCTAAAACAAAATTAATACGGCTGATCCCCAAATGTTGCATAATAATAGCTTGATCAGTTGTCCCCAATGTTACAGGACAATATAAGAATTGTATCTAAAACAAAATTAATATGGCTGATCCCCAAATGTTACATACTAATAGCTTGGTCAGTCAGTCCAGATAGTAGCACAAGGAGTGTGTTATTTGTATTATTGAATACATATTATTGAATACATAATTATAATGATTATAGAAATAATCATAGATATTATTTTGTGTTTAAGTTAAAATTATTATGATACCTTTTTGTTATTGAAGATGCAATCAAAAAGATTGTTAATGCCAGGCATATAGGCATGACTGTATGTACATTGGTAAAATATGTACATTATATACAGGTGAATTTTAAGAAAGTCATATTCTGAACTTTGGATTTTCACATTTTAATCATTCATTATAGTATGCATTTATAAACATAAGTCATAATTGTTTGATTATCAATTACTGCTTTTACATTTGTCTAATGTATAATTATTGCAGGTGAATTTCAATTCAGACAGTACATTTTTATTATCACATTAAGCCATATACCTTAAGGCAAATTCTTCAAACATAAGGCTTCAAATAATAATGGATCCAGATTTTTTTTATTGATAATTATATATGAATATGCCTAGACAATAATATTATTGCAAGTGAAATGTTGGTTGACTTATCGTAATTATGCATATGACTCTCGTATGAAATTATTTTGATACCATTTCAAGCAGTTTGTTTGGTTGGTGCACAACTAGTGGCTTATAGTTGTGGGTTGACTATTCAGATTGGATTGAACTTTCAAATGAATTGTTTAGTTGCCTTATGACCAGAAGCCAATGGTAATGAGTTAATTACTCAGTTCTTTGATAATGAAAATATTTTATAAGTAAAATTTAGACCAAAATGGGTCATAAAAATTATAATATGCATTTATGATGTCAACATTATTGTAAAAACAGAATATTTTAATAATTGCGTTGAAATATTATGTTAAATCATGTCTAATCAATATATCTTATTTCAAGTTTTGTTGTTGTTATTATTGTTATAATCACATGTATGCAGTTAAATCTTAAAATCAATAAGATATCCTTGATATTATAAAACGAATTTAATTTAATTTTTGATAACAGATTTTGGACAATCTTTTTAGAAGGAAGGGTGACATGTAACAGAGTATAGGAATCAAGATTTAGCTTATAGGTTTTAGTCAAAGAATTTTATAATAATTTTATGAAGGACATCTTTCTGTTAAAATCTTAATATTGGTAGTTTTCATAGTTTAATCATTTTCAAGATTTTATATACAAATTTAGTATCAAAGTAAATGTTATGTTATAAGGATTATGAATGTTATATTTCTAAATATGTATTGTTGATTTTTATTCAATATTCAGTTAATATTTCATTCTTGTTAATTTTCTAAAATAAATATCTTTGTCCATTTAAAGGAAAGCCATAAAAATTCTCTAGTTGTATAGTTGCAATTAATATCAGACAGTTAATCAGGTTAATCTTACATATTGAAGCCATAAAATTGACACTGGACAAATTTATAGATAATTGGTAAACATGGTAATAAAATATTATCCCAATGACATTTTGACAATTTGACTATCTGATGTGTGATAAATGCATAACTTATGTTACTGGAATTTCATTGGTTAAAATTAATAACCAATCATTTTGTTAGAATGATTTTACTTAGATTTTTAGTCATATGAAAAGACAGTCTTAATTTAGGAATGAAACTGTAAACACCTTAGTTCAAATAAATTGGTGTAAGCTTAAGTCATCTGGTTTCAAGTTAAAAGCTACATGGTTTCAAGTTAAAAAGCTTCAAGTTAAAAGTTTCAAGCTAAAAGTTACAAGTTATAATTATATTGAATATCATTGGAACTGTTTATACATGCAAAGAAATAAATAATGGAAACGTGAAATGAGACTTGTCGTTGAATGGTAGTTTAGGATATCGTTGGAGTTATTTGTATCAAATGCAATATACATTTACATTGCTATACATTGGACACTCTGCACATAGCTGCACATACTGGAGATGCTACAATCAAAGCATATACATTGGAGAACTATATGATACATTGGAGATTATACAACTATGTACATCAACCATCACTGATGTACACTTCGGACAATTATAACAATTCAATGTTATGCACATCAATGTAACATTGCGGAGAGCACTGTCTACTGGAGGTTTGGGATAAATGACATTACTGCGAGGTTACGCGGTAGCGGCAATTGGCATACAACATCACAACACTGCTAAGCGAGCATTCCCCCCTCACACAAAGCGCAACAGTCAATGCCCCTGCCCAGCCGCCGGTGACATATGCCTCAATGGCAGCTCAATAGTGGGAAATGATAAAGGTCACAGTGACCTTGACCTACTGACCACAAAATCAAATACTGTTCATCTTCTGATGTTGGCCGACCTAAATGTAATGTTAGAGGATCTTAAGGCAAAGTGTTCTTGATTTATTGATAGGAAACCAGTATACTGTCTACTGACAGACTGACATGTGCAAAGGATTACAACCCCTCATCAATAATGGGGGCCTCTTTTCAATGCAAAACATGGCCTTTATTTGCCAATTAGCTTGCTGCTGAAACATGACAGGTATATGACTGCCTCTACCCACGTGGCAAACACCCTAAGCATTTAGCTTCGGAGGCCGGTACAAGATGGGGCATAATAAATTGAGTACGAAAATCATTTTACAACACAAGGAAAAATAAACACATGTATAAAGTTGTCAAGATTTTTATTTTGTGAAGTGAAAACCAAAATACAGTTGTAAAGAAGGCTGACAGAGACTACTCTACTTTACAACCTCAAGTCTGAAGTAGAGAATCAAATAGCACAATGACTACATCCCCTATAGAACAACATGTACCTTAAATATATTACATTATCTTACATAGTCTGCATCATTTCTAATAAAATTCACACCAATACACCAATCAGTGTAAAAAGGTCCAGTCTTAGGAAACTAATTGCACATTGAAAAATATCGATTACTAGACCAGGGGTCCATTGCCTAAGCAAAGCATGACCGAGCATTTTACTCAGTCACCTCCAATTCAGTTAAATTTAGAAGGCATGGATTACCTCAAATGGAAAGTGCTACATTGCGCCTTGCTTAGAACATGGACACCTAAAAATGCAAATGTGCGCTTTAAAATGGATATCATAATCTGCATAAAACAAAGACATGGTTGTATGCAACAACTACACTTGTAATTTGCTCTTTAATCTAAATGAACTTCAACATTATGAAATTCAGACATATTGTTTATAACTCATTTTTGTATTAAATAAGTTTAATGAAAAGCTCTTGTGACTCACATTAGCTAAAATTCATTAATGAGTTATTAACAGTGCATTAGATTAAATACATCATTTGTGGTAGTATGTCCTTATCTTAAATCAAGAATATCAGTAACAAATAGTTCAACAAGAAATATTAAATATATATATAATCCACTTAACATCGCAATAACAATTTCATAAAACAATTTATCCAAGTAGGGAAGTCGTAAAGTGTGCCCAGTAATTGTGGAAGTTCCGACATTAATTCTATGTTTAGAATTCAGGAATCATTGAAAGGCACACATAGGGAAATAAGATTGAGACATGAAAAGTTGTATCTATGTGGTAAAGGGTTAACATATCTCAGGGTTTGATATTTGTGCAAGTCTGGAAGTAAACTCAACTGTGACGTACCAATATTTCAATGGTAGTAAAATGAATCAAGCCGTTTGCATGTCTTTGAAACTTAAACAGACATCACAACGCTTATTGCTTCAGTTTTATAATGATAATTTATTTGATCGTTATGAAAAGAGTACTTGCTAGTTGCTAGGCAACAGTACTGAGTAAATACTAACAAACGTCCCACAATACCAGACACAATGTAACTAAAATTAACACACATAAACATACTGTACTGTTTCATAAAATATTCAGAGGATAGTTAACCATAACAGAGTGAAGTTCAAATAACGAATGATTCAAATGAACTACAAATGAATGCCCTAATGTATTGGAGGTGGTCCTAAGTCATTGCATAAATGCATAAACTGTAATCAAAAATTGCAAGATGAGAATTACATTCAGTAATCAAACAAATTTAATCCAAAAACATAATTTGACATTTGTACACAATTGTACCATACACAGCACAGCACAACAATGATTTGAGAATCAATCAATCAATCAATCAATCAATCAATCAATCAATCAATCAATCAATCAATCAAATGATAATTGTATGAAGGGAGAGTTAAACTGGAAACGACTTCTTTTAAAAGATAAGTTAATTTACCATGTCAAGTTGTCATGGTAATATGCCTGCCAAGCTAGTTAAATCTAAAATAGAAGTGATCAAGCAAGGCATGTCACAAGATGCACTTAAATGTGATTTAAAAGGGATGTAGATGTCTTAACAAGGAATGAATTAATTCTAGTGGTTATAAATATGGAATAGAAGATCATAAAATGAATCAATTGTACCTTTGTTCAAAGTTAGGTGATCTTGGAAAACCAGAAATTAACAATGGAAATAAGAGTAACTCCACTTTAAAAGGAGTGCTTGGTAGGTATGCGATAGTATGAAGTATGTCGGTGGTCACTTCAATATGATAGTATGATTTATCCTGATTATATACTGAATAGTTCAAGCAGGTTTCAGTAAAATTTCAACAAAATGAGAAGAGAAACGTGAAACAAAACTAATTACACCATTATGGACCTGTCCAGTCATTCACTTCAACTTGATTAATGACACTACAGGGAAACAAAAGTTGACTTTTTATGCCCCCCCCCCCCCCCCCCTAGCCAGATTTTTCCGTCATGTACTGACACATATGTACCACAAGTCCGTGAAAAGTGTCCAAGATCACTTAATTATGCATATCTAACTATGTATATAAAGGTGACCTAGAAAACTTTTCACAGACCTGTGATATATACAGCCACAAGGCAGCCTGAATATTCTGTAGGCTTGTCTTTTTGAGCATATGTATGAATATGAATATTTTTTCAACAATAAAAGTTTTCACATTTTATATCATCAACAACAACAACAACAACAATACATGAGTGTATGTACAACAAAACTAATAAATATATACAACCATAATGATCGGTGCCCCTACATGTATACATAGAAGGTGTGCACACTATACAGTTATAGGTTTTCAACCTGTTTAATGAAGGAGAGAAAACACTCATCACAGATAAAGAAATAAGGTCATCTTAATGTAAACCAGTTACATTCACTCCTGACTCATTCAATATGAAATGTTCTCTTGGTTTACACAATGAGCTTTTCTATCATTTGTTTGATTCAGACACATTGCAATTATATGCTTAAAATCTCCTAGTAAAAGGACCTTATTGAAAATAGATATTAACTGTCAAATATGTAATCCACAATAAATAAAGTTGTTATTAAAAGGCATTGGGGTAACTACGGAGGCATAGATATGCGTTTGTGTGTTATCGGTCACTTTATTTTTCCTTAGTATGGTGGCAGTAATGGTAGAAATTCAATACCTAGTGCCAGTCAAAGTGGTATACATAATTGTATTTACCAACAATACTGAATGAGTCAAGAGTCAAGCAACAAGTATAACAACAAGACAAACCTCATGTACCACATGATCAAAGTCATTATATAATTCAAGGGCACGGTGCAAAACTATGGTAACTACATCAATTTATAGAGGAATGTACCATAGTTTTGCACTGAGCCCCTTGATATCAACATTATTGCTCTAATATATAACACACATGTAACATATATAACAATAACATATGCTATGGAGTATATTTTATATGTACAATGTATCAGCGTAAGATAGGAGGTTATTTCACCCAGTAAGCAGCGGACACATGCCTGCCATGTTAGTTTAATCCAAAATAGGAGTGATGAAGCAAAACATGTCACAAGATGCACTTAAATATGGTTTAAAAAAAGGGATTTAGATGCATAAACAAGGAATGTATTTATTCTAATAGTTATAAATATGGGACAGAAGATCATAAAATGAACTTAATGCACTTTTGTGCAAGGTAGGTGAACTTGGAAATCAGAAATTTATCAACAAAAATAGGAGTAACACCACTTTAATTGGAGTAATTAGCAGGTATGACAGTGGATGTGATACAACAGAAGCCCTCAAGATGAAATAACCTCGATCTGTCTAACAACCATACATCTATTTATTTTACACTTCATTTGGGTGTTTTAAATTCTTCTTGCTTAATACCAATAATTAAGCTTGAAATAGGGACCTATAACATCAGCACAAAATTTAACGAAGCACATTTCAAATATAAATATTGAATCTGAAAAAGTATTATAATCTTGCTGGGACTGATGGCTCCATCAATATCACATGACTTATGTCAGAAGTCAGTAAAATAGAAACATCTTATATAACAATATTCAATAACCAACAATGCATTAGAATACTGCGAGAAAAAAACTACCCATATTTACAGGTTATACAAATTACAAGGCAAAGTTGTAAACACAAAGAAATCAATGTTCTGGACTATTGCAGATTTGTACAGATATTTACAAGCAAAATACAAATAAAAGATTGTCAGAATGTTCGAATAGAGTGGAAATAAAATATACTTACTTGCATAAAGCAAGAACAAAACTAATAGCTATGTAAACAAGAGATGTTTGTAAAACAAATAAGCCCCCATAGCAGCCCAATTGTCGAAATGGTTAAGGTCACAGTAACCTTGACCTTTAACCTCAAAATCAATAGTGTCATCTAAGTTTGAAAACTCTAGGGCAAAGCGTTCTTGAGTTATTGAACGGAAACTAATTGGTCTACGGACATGAGCAAAGCATTATAACCCCTCATCAAAGATAGGGGGGCATAATAACAGATATAAAGTGACTATTTGTACAAATCTCTGGTACCCATCCATCAGAAACAGACTGGAACAGTTTATATTCTATTCGCTAATCGCATGTACAGTCAAACTGATGTCCAAGGCTACTTGAAAACCTAACAACAGTCAACAAATCTATCATAGTTTTCTCATAAATACATAATTCATCAGCTCTAGACACATATTTACACAAAATCTGACATTTCCACAAACCTTCAACTACTATCCACGTTCACTACTCACTACTATATGGTCGGTATATATGCAGGTCTTAACTTATCTTAAAAAACAAGTATTTCATAAAGCCACAATAACAGAATGTCGAATCAATAATCTCATTAAATAAGAAATCTATATGACTATAAGACTTGATAATAAGACAGAGAAATGGGACACTGGTCCCGATATCACAAAAACACTTTCAAACTTATATATGAAGTGATCTGGAATTCCGGATTAATCTGGAAAATTGACACCCCCTGTAAGATAGGACGGGTATTTTCATGAAATCAGGACGAGGACATAATCAGATGTAAATGGATATTTTTTTAACAATGATTGGCGCCGTTTATTTATTTATTTTTCTTGACAGAATCTATAAGATATATGAGAATGCTTTATAAGGTGGTGTGTAAAACTACAGGAAACTGTACCATTGATAAAGACTAAAACGAAGAAAAACAATTGTTTCCAATGATACATTTGATTGTGTGTAAAACTACACAAATTCCCAAAATGAAAGAAAATTTAGGCTGTATAACTTGACATAAATATCTCAATGATATTAATCCTAACGATGAACAATGACACTTGGTTGTACATGGCTAAAAGCGTATTCTGATATAACATAACATTAATATAATAATCAACAAAAACAAATCCATGATTTATCAAAAATCTGTGTATATTTTTAGCACAAAGACTAGGATCAGCACACTATTAGAATCATCAACTTCTCTTCTTTATCTAAACCTGAGTTACACGAATAATTTAAGGTGGCAAGACATCAATTTTTTTTATTTTTTCCCATAATTTTAGGTGGCATGGCATCCAAATTTTTGAATTTTTAAATGTAATTTAAGATTGCAATATGTCAATATTAATTTTACCCATTAAGGTGGCATGGCATCCAAAATTTTGAATTTTTAACCATATAAATTTAAGGTGGCATGACATCTGAAGTTGTTTTATTTTTACCCATAATTTAAGGTGACAGGCATGACATACATTCAAATTGTTGAATTTTTACCCACATATTTAAAGTGGCATGATGTCCATATTTTTTACTTTTACCCATAATTTAAGGTGGCAGGCATGACACTCAAAATTTTTTTTAATTGTGTTCTTACAGACTAGAGACAAATAAAAAGTTTAAGAATGCCCAAAATTTGATGATACCAGATGAAAGGGCAAAATACAGATGAAACAAAAATAAAACAAAAGGATCAGGTCCATCCTGAGATGAGTCAACAACAACAACAATCCATGGACTTACATAGTGTAACTAAATCATCGAAATATCTTCACCAATAAGCTGCCGGAATATGCATGTTGTTCTGTAGTGATATCCACTGTATTGATCTATAGATCTGACAATCCATTCGGGTTGCCGTATCTTTTATACAGTAACATTCACACGGTCACGTATTCCACACAGTATGAAGAGTTAGCTCCCCTTTCGACCTTAACTTGGTTCCCGGTACATTGGTATCAAACCACTCCTCATCTCTGAGCCTTAACTCTCCATCTTAACACAAAGTAACAACTCACACGCAGTACAATAAAAAACACGCTCAGCGCTATAAAGTCAATATAAAACTTTGCATTATCCACATCGAGGTCGGTGAGTACATTCTCTGAGTCCATGTATCGGCATTCTGGACTGTGTACAGATTTCTCGCAATCCAGCGCTTCCCTGTCAAACCCATACACGGCTTGCAGTACTCCCTCGAAGGCATATCTGTAATAACAACAACATTGTTTACAACACAGTCCATTCAGAGTTATTTTATAACGGTTGTAAACATAAGCTCATCCATCAGGTAAACTAGGTTTATCTAGGTTTAACTGGGTATATCAGAGTTAACATTATTCCCCGCTGTTCTTTCAAATGAAATGGTTCCCTCATAAGTAGTCCTTATTGAATCGACAGTAGAACATTAGTATTACTTATTGAATCGACAGTAGAACATGTGAAAGTTGCCCCTTTAATTAAGCAAGTACCTGTAATCAGCATCCAACTCAACTAAAATCAGTCATCTTACAGAATGCACCTTTATAGAGCAAGATCTGATCTCAAGTATTGGCAAGTCTCTTTATGTTAATTTCAATGCAATGATTGACTGGAAAATGACATCACTATACAGAAATGTTTATTACTGTAACACAGTAACATGAAACATCTGACTCATTTATAATTCTGACTCTGGTTTTAGCAAAATATCAATTTGAGTTGAGATTTCTACTTGACATGCTTCAGGTGATTGGGGCTGGAGCTTGTCCAATACAATATTCAACAATGAAGAATTTCAATGCAAACCTTTAACATAAATAAACAGATAGTAGAACAAGTAACATACCCAATATATGACATATAGGAAATCCATTGAAGGTAGATAGGTATAGTATCAAAGTTTACAAAAAATCCACTAAATAACAATAAAGGTATGCCAGTAACTGGTCCCAAAAATACAGCAACCTGAAATACACCAACATACACAATGTCTCAAACACAAGCCTAATATTTCATTCCAAAACAAATGATGTTTGTAAAACAAGTATGCCACCCTGGCAGCCCAATCATCAGAAATGGTAAAGGTCACCGTGACCTTTTTACCTTTGACTGCATAATCAATAATAATAATAACAACTTTATTTTCAGTGAATGGGTCATCTACAGTAATTGGCCAATGTCCATGTTAACTTTATTATTGTTAAGTTTGTAGATCCTAGGGCAAAGCGTTCTTGAGGGTTTTTTCTTAACAGAAACCATTTGGCCGACTCCAATATGCAGGAGTTTCAACCAATGGAACTATACAAGTACCATAGACTGTGGTATGTCATGGCCTATTCTCTAACCCACAACGATCCATTACCAAAGCAGACATTCTAACCACTACCACCATGGCCAGTTAACAGGATCATACAATACAATGTCATACCTGCCAAGTTAGTTAAATCCAAAATAGGAGTGGTAAAGCAAAACAAGTCACAAGATGCTCTTAAATGTGATTTTAAGGGATTAAGATGCATTAACAAGTAATGTATTAAATCTGGTGGTTATAGATATGGAACAGAAGATCATAAAATGAATTAAATGTACCTTTGTTTATAGTAAGGTGAACTAGGAAAACGAGAAATTAACAAGGAAAATAGGAGTAACTCCACTTTAATTGGAGTACTTGGCAGGTATGACTATTTACACAAGTTGCGTACCTGTAACGATGTAGCAGCCCCGATAAGCAAGCCCAATGATTGTGCAACTAGAGATGTTTGTATCGTGAGTGTTAGAAACATCACAAATCTCATAAAATCACTCGGTTGAGACGTCATCCAATATACTATACTTCCATATATCAACGGAAATATAATCTGAAAATATAAACCAAAACATCATAGATACCTTACAAGATAATGAAAAACTATGAGACAAACTTCAAAATAGGTGGCTAGATTTCATATAGACAATGAAGGGAAAAATCTGGACTTTAAAACGGATTTTATATTGCAAATAGGTATCCATTATTTGGCATCATATATGGCATTATGAACAAGACCTTGGAATATCTGAATATTGGCGACAGCTATATTGTAGGAATTAATACGCTGTGACAAAATATGTAGCCACACATTGGTATGTTTATATTTAAGAAATAATTTAATTAATTGAATTGGTCACAGGTTCGGATGCATAGTAAATAAATCACAAGTGTGTCGCACCCGAACAATTGATATGTTGCCTGTAATATTCCTCTTATTAGGCACATTTTGTCTAGGTATTTCTGTTGTGGGTCCGGAAGATGAATGTCCGATAAGTTATAGAAACCTTTATGAAGTCTGAACAATTATATTATGAGAAATTGAACATTTGATATAATATGTACCTGGAAAGGCATGTCGGCCATAGTTTTAGCTAGATAATAAGCTTTCAAACTGTACCAATAGTTGAGATGTTCTCTAACACACACTGTCATCTCCATGGGAACTGTAAACAGAGAATCTCATTTGACTTTCCTTGTATCCGGGTTAGTATAGCGAGTATGTATAATCTTATATCACACATGTGTAGTATAAAGTTATACTAAATTTAAAAAAACCGATGTGTATTTCGCGTATTTTGTGTCATATGATATAAAGTATCTATCACCCATTGCCAATTTATATTATATATATTATATATATTTATATTAAACTTGTTCAAGAAATACTATTAAGCAAACCTCTGGTTCGCTTAGTAAGGTTCGCTTAATAACATTTCCAAAACTTGTTTTATATAAATTTATATCAATTGACAACTCATGATAGATCCTCTATGTAATAAACATGTTTAACTTATCTATAGTAGGTTCATTTTGCAGGTAACCAAACATTCTGTGATATAGGCCTACAATAGGTCCATTTCATTTTTGAGGGTTTTTTTATATTTCTGTGACCTACCGGAAAACAGGAATTAATTTCATGAAATTGCTCAGCCCTAAAAGTGTTAGAATATAATATTATTATAATCTAGAGAAACAATATGAGAGTTTCAGATACTAGCATTAAATTTCAATCAGGTTTTTTTAAAATATTTTTTATAGAGAGTGGACAAACATATTCCAAGCATTACTTACATGTGAGTACTGTTGGCATTAATGCAGAGAACATGAGGAACAGCATACAGAAGAACAGACAGCCAGCATTGTTGAAGACTTTCGTCGCCTCATTACCGATTCCAAGATACAACAAACCAATAAGTATACCCACAGTAAGATGTGATATCAATCTCAATCTGGTCAAAGTCTGAAATAGTCAGAACATGTATCTTCAGTCATACAAAGTAATACAGCTTTAGGTACATTTGGCCGGAGTTGGTCATGCTCTAAAAGTTACAGTATAAGTTAAACCTGGAGATCATATTGTCACAGTGACCTTGACCTCTGACCTACTGACCTCAAAATCAATAGGGGTCATCTACTATTGCTGACCAAACTCCATGTAAAGTTTGACCATCCTAGGACAAAGTATTATTGTTGAATTATTGAGCGGAAACAATTTTGGTCAGCCGACAGACAGACATGTGCAAAACAATATACCTCCTCATCAAAGATGGGGTCATAATGAAAGTGAGAGGTCTCTAGGATTCCATCTCTGGCTGCGACATACCAAAGCCATTAAAAAGGTTTCAGTAAATCCCTAAGCTTGAAAATATTGAAAGAAAATCTAAGGACTTACAGCGTCTCTCATTATAGACATGAATGTTCGTATAAACAATATACGGAACTGTGTAAAACACGATGTGTTAAATGTATGACATTCTTGATCCGCATTCAAATCCTGAAAGTAAACAAAATATACATTTTAGAGATTCAAATGCTTCACAAATATACATTTTAGAGATTCAAATGCTTCACAAATATACATTTTATAGATTTAAATGCTTCACATATATACAAGTTTTTACATTTAAATGCTACACAAATATACATTTTATAGATTTAAATGCTTCACCTATGACACAGGACTTCACATATGGCAAAGAACTTCATCTATCACAAAGGACCTCGCCTATGGCAAAGGAACTCATTTATGGCATATAATAAAATGCCTTTAAAGAATACTATTCATCTATCTGATATATATATACAGTGCTGTTGGTAAATTCTGCGCACCTAACGAGTATTTGTCTTTTACATTTGAGATTTTCCCTATTACATTAAAATTTTTAGAATAAATTATGGTCCGGTTGGAATAGAAGCAACCTTCATTGGAAAATATTAACAATTCAAAATGTCATACATATGGTAAACTAGGTCACATGTTGTCACAAACTATGTTATATTGTATAATATCATAATAACAAATAAATGAGAAAGCATGCCAAAGTAAAGTAAGAAAAGAATATGAACCGAGGTGGTACCAGTTTTCAATATTGATCTTATTTAATTGGAGAATAAGGACAGCCAATCATATTGCCTGTTACTGATCAAGCATTCAATATGGGACCTGATTGGTTGTCCTTATCCTTAAGTCAAGTAAGACCAATATTGAATACTACCTCAGAGGATTAGTCAAACTGGTTAGTAAATAAACAAAACTGATATAAAGGGACAATTAACAGACAATTTCTAAAAATAGTCAAGAAATATGAACATGTAACAAGGTTTTCGAGTGGAATACATAAATTACCACGACAAAACCTTTAAGTGTCCATAGAATAATGCATTCATATTAGTTCTAGTCCCAGCTTTTGCAAACAAGAGCTCAAGTTTACTATAGATCATATTAAGATGTGTTCGTGTAATACCCCACTGACAGACTAAAGGCGGCAATAATTATTAACCAGTATATGCTAGCAGCCCCCGAAGGAGATATTTAATACTATTGGCCACTGAAGACATTATTCTTATTACTAGTGATGCTTTACTTTTAAGAGAACCAAAAAAAATCTATTTAACAAGCTGTCAAAATACTGATATTTCAACACTTCAATTATCATATCAGTGAATGACATTTTGTCGCATTTTATAGATAATGAACATAATATCAAGTTGATAAGTTATACATGTACATGAGCTACTTTTATAGGCTATCTAAGGTTTTGATAAATAGTCCACTACAACTCATTAGGGCAATTGTAAAATAATATGCATAAAGAAAAAGCTAAGAAACAGAGCACCGCCTATGAGTGTTGGACGCTTGACTTTCTTGTTTTTGATAGTAACAAGGGCAGATAACTCAATAAATATAGGTCATAGAGTTATCAGCCTTGTCAGTATAGACTTCTCTTGTGATAGTGAATAACTACGCCATGTTTCAAGTGGATACCTTTGATAGTCTTTGAAAATTACTCGTGACAATAAACTTAACCATGCACACGTAGACAATCATGTCACGACAATAGCTCAACTTTTGTTCTTCGAAAAGTGGAGCTAAAAATCTGGCTGTGAAAATGAATAAAGTATTAGAGATAAGGACCAATCAGGTGCAACTGACTGTTACGATTATAGAGATTGTTCAATACCTCTTCTGAGATGGTACACGGGCGCAAGACACAGCAGCAACATAGCAACAATTAACTAGTCATTGATCAACAGCAAACAAAATGCTGCATTTCAACTTAGTATTTAGTCAGAAACAATGTTAGAAGTTACATATCTACACACACCTCAAACCCACTCATTGTTAGTTATCAAACAATTCCACACCCACACCAGTAAACTCAGACCTGCAATTACTTTATTGTGGAACTTAACTTTTCACAGACCAATGATAAATTGCAGTGTCCATTCCACACCAGTAAACTTAGACCTGCCATTAGTTTATATAGGAACTAAACTTTTCACAAACCAATGCCAAAATTGCAGTGTCCATTCTGCATAGTGGTGCCTACGTAGCTCAGTGGTTAGCGCGTTTGCCGTCTAATCGGGCGATTCCGGTCAAATCGGGGCGGACAAAAAATACGCTGTTTGAACAAGAATGATATGGAAGGGCTAGGGACACTTTTCACATACCATTGCTGACACTGACAATGAAGTAATGGCAAGTCTGAGCGGACCAGTGTGTATAGTAGTATTAGTACCAGCACCATCACACACAGTAAACCAATCACACAGTAACCCCCAGCTATATAATACAGACCTCTGTCATCAATGTAGATTCATAATCTGATTCTGATGAAGTCTGTGACAGAGAAAAATATAAACATCTTGAATAATACAACACATCACCTACACATCTAACAACACACAAACAACAGTAACCATATATAGCAACAATGCTACATGCAAAAAGTGAGACAATTCATTTACAACACAAACATAAAATGACTAAAGCCTAGGACCCACTGAACATTTTGGATTGATGATGTACTCCCGATTTTATGAATGAGTTAATACAATACTAAGACCTCGGGAAAAGGTTCATCGAGGTCTGCGGGAAGCTTAAGAAATATCTGTTCCAAATGCCTGCTGAAGCTCATGTATTTAAATCGCGTGTACATCGCCAAGGCAAAAACTCCTCAGTGGGACCTAGGCTAAAGACACAAGACCCTGGAATGACATCAACAATCTCAAAGTCCATCAAATACTTAACTCAACATAGACAATGGTTCACTTAATGTAATGAGTTTGAAACTGATTTTTTGTGATACATGAACTAGGTAAGCCCCTGTTACATAATTATAACTCAATATCGGAACTGTAGAAAATGAGAGTTATGTAATTTGACAAATGTGCAGAGTATAGCAGTATTAAAAGCATACTTCAATCTTGGTAACAACACAGCAAAAATAATTGTGCAGTAGTTCTGTTCATTGAACTTAATAGTCCTTATCAAGTATATAGTAATAATAATAATAATAATAATAATAATAATGTCTTTATTTGCAGTGGATAATATAATTGGTAAACCAATTTTTATAATGGTCCAACCGATAATAATTTGTCCCTTTGGTGCAACAAGGTTGCATCTCACTATGTAGTTTAGAGAAATACAACCTTGTTGCACCAAAAGGATGAATTATTATTATCAGTCTATTCAATAGTGGTAGTTGAAATTTTCATGAACAAAATCACCAACTGCGTACACAATAGACCATTTCTTTGTTACAAACATATAATTAAATATTGATCTACATTTAGTGCAAGAAGAAATGATTTATAATTTGATATTATTTAACATTTGTGCACGCACAAAGCTGACTTTTAATACACAGTACTGATTCTTTCCCAACTTTATAGACACTAGTCTAGAAATTTATATCCATTATCCATCTTAAACAAGATTTTTTATAAAGTACTAATAATAATAAATACGCATTTAGTAGGGAATTTAGTACAAAGTATAAGTAGGCATGACTAAAAGGGCATGTGGTGCAACAGCTCAATATCGTAATAATGTACCAAGATGTTGTAATCCTTATCCAGTCTCACTGGTGTATAATGTCAGAAAATGTTCACTGATTGAGTAGCTTCACATGTGACATCCCACCATGGTGCAATCTCTCAACATGACATTTTCAGAATGATGTTTACTGGCTCAGGATATTCTAAGACTAATAAATGTTCATCAACTGTATGGCTCACCAAGACAATGAGCACATACATACACTTTGAAATGTTCAATTTTGTAAAAATTACAAATGTGTCCAAGGGAAACAGATGCCCCCATTGGAGTATACAGCAAAAATTACAAAGGGCCGCAACTCTCGTAAAATTTACTCAGCAAAAAATCAATCCATAATGGTCAATTATACATAAAAGTTGTTAATCTGTAAAATTTTGGAGAAATTCCGCTAAATGGTTTGTGAGGAGTTCAACACAAAAGATTTGCGTTACGGACGAACAGCACATTGCTATATCGTCCCTCCCCCCACTTTAAAATAAATGTCGGGGGCCCTTGCTCAGTGGGACCTAGGCATAAGCAGTGCTCTACCCATCAGACTTTGACCAATAGTGATATTCACACCACATTCAAGAATAAAACACACTGTGCATGTAGGTAATCAAATGGCTACACAGTAATGTTAGTAAAATTGTTAACAAAAACTGAACTTGGTAATCAAAAGGTGATTAGAATGGACAGCAAAGTGTATGTGAAGGCCTAAGTATGATGATAATAGATTGACCATTTGACTTAAAAGCTTAGTATATTGAAAGCTAATGCATGATACTAGTATTAAATATTAATGCATTATGATGGAATACAGGCATGTTAATTAAATAATGAATAATCAGTGATATTTAATAATGTATCTACTAAAACCCTTTAGTATGAAATGGATGTGATAAACTTTTATCAAAGCAGGGCAAAATCTACTAGGGATATACAGTATAGAAATACACACACAAAGTTCATTTTCTACCAACGGCTCCAAAATCATACATTTCTATATGAAAAGATTTAGGGTGGGGAAAAAACTAGACAGTATATTTTTTAAAAAATGATCAGCATATTTCTCAAAATGATCAGCGTATTTCTCAAAATGATCAGCGTATTTCTCAAAATGATCAGCGTATTTCTCAAAAT
This sequence comes from Spisula subtruncata, assembly GCA_963678985.1. Lineage (NCBI taxonomy): Eukaryota > Metazoa > Mollusca > Bivalvia > Venerida > Mactridae > Spisula > Spisula subtruncata. The sequence continues at coordinate 20,641,510 of OY787668.1, forward strand.
GATCAGCGTATTTCTCAAAATGATCAGCGTATTTCTCAAAATGATCAGCGTATTTCTCAAAATGATCAGCGTATTTCTCAAAATGATCAGCATATTTTTCAAAATGATCAGCATATTTCTCAAAATGATCAGCATATTTCTCAAAATAATCAGCGTATTTCTCAAACTTGTCACTGTATTTTTGAAACTGGGCAGTATATTTCTCAAACTATTAAGCAACATAATAATATTTCTTCAATGGATCCAAATAAAAAATTAGAGCTTGGTTCAATACAACTTGTTAAGGTGTAACCAGTGGATTAAAAACTGTGAGAATTAATATACAAATTTTGTATCATTGTAAAATTGAAGTTATTTCCGATTTAAATTTGAACTATACACTTCCGTATTTTTTTATATTGACATTGCTATGACGTCGTTAAGTTGCCATGTAACGCGCGTTTTTACGTTACGGCGCGATCAACCCTTTACATAGTATTACGGCCGTGAAAATCGTTATACTTATACCAGCTATGTCAAACTTACGGCATTCGATTCGTGTGATGAATGCACATCCGTGCATACATAACTGTTACACATTAATGTCAAAACGCGTCAATGAAATCCTTAAAATGGCGCCGTTTAAATTTTTTGTTGTGCAAAAATTACGAACGTTTCTGCAATTTAAAAAATATCTGCCCGTCAAAAAATGATAATTTTTTTATATGTTTAACTCAAATATCTTACCTACAAAATATACAAAAAATAGGAAAATTCATCTCAGGAAACGTTTTTCACAAGACGTTAACCTATACCAATGGCGACGTGAAATGACGCATATACCAATGCGTTAGTTTTTTGCTTATCTTCAAGCGATCTATTAGAGTTTTAAAACATATATTTCTCTCAAATTGTAGTATTAACTATTCACTGGTTTTCGAACGATTGTTTAAAGCGTTATCCTCTTATCTATCACAAAAGTATTTCATTTTCTGTACGCGTGTATTATCTATCAGTAAGTGTGTTTCTACATTTTTGTTGAGAACATTGTCGGTACTTTGATTCCAACATCTCAAACTTAATAACAATGGTGGTAACATTATCGTGGGAAGATATCATTCATTTGAGCGGAAATGACGTCATTACGAACCGGAAGCGGAAAACAAACGTCTATATTCAAAATGGAGCGGCCCCGGTCCGGCGGTCGATTCTGTAATAAAAAGAAACTTGAAGTTCATGAAAAACGCACAAAATCGCTAAAAACAGGTCTAAGTAAGCCCGTTGAAAAACTTACTTTCGGCAGAAGAATTATTGATGTTTCGTACTTTGGTGACCGGTTTGATGAAGGCAGTACGAATTGTAAAAGTAAATTTAGTTTTGGTGATATGACAAATGAAATAAAAATGGGGTATTGTTCCATTTTTCATTTTACATGTAAAAAATGCAGCATCATATCCAGAATTTCTACTTCATCAACACACGGTGATTCAAATCGGACGAGGAAACCTTATGCTGTTAACGTGAAAGCTGCTTTAGGTAAGTCTAGAAATAAATAATAAAAAGCACACCCCGGCTTCAGAATATCTATAACAGGAAAAATATTGTTTTATATATTATGTTAGATCTATATGTTTGTATATATTCAACGTAAAATATATTTGCTTAGAATTGTCGTTTTACATGGATGTATTTGTAGTAGGTAGGTGAATGAGCGTACAATTAATGAATACTACTAATATATGGTCATTTTGAACATGTATTGTCAAAATGGATGACAACGGTAAAGTGAATTCAACTATATTATTATTCCTATTGCAATGGTACGTCATTTTTGACACGTATCTTTCATGCGTACAATACCCCTGCTCGTATTGCCGGGCACCTAACAGAGATGCACCTACCATAACAATCGACCTGTCTCTTCCAATGCAAACGCCCAAATCACGCGACCGCAGTCGAATAATAGATAATTGAAATTGTGGTTTCAGTGCATGAACCTGTCTGATACGAACACTTTCTATCACATGAACAGATCACTAGGTACATGGGAATTAACACGATTTGCCTACAGTCTCAAGTACCGGGTAGTTCCAAGCATGTCATTTAAACATATAGCAGCGGAAATTATTTCTTTTATACAGCAATGATACATGCCGGAGTCGGACAAACACACATAAACGCCATCTTTTCTACAATGGGATTACCTACAATATCAGGTTCATCTCTAAAGATGAGAGAGCGATTCAACCGGTTCATCGTGCCAACACGGGACATTTTAAAAACAGCAACAGAAAAGACAGGTCTTGTCGTTTCTGCAATAAACGGAGAACGCCACTTACTACGAAATGGTGCCATGTTGGACACAGTCCCGTTACGTAACGCTCTTTCGGACTTCCTAGACTGGCTGAGAGCGATTCCGGGACAGATATGTCTGGTTGCACATAACGGTAACCGATTTGACTTTCCGATTTTATCTCGTCATTTAAATGTAACTAACATGATGACCACTGCAAAAGAAGGCATATATTGTGTTACTGATTCACTCCCGGTAACACGTAAGCATGTTAAGGACTGTCCATCATACAGTCTAACTGCACTATATCAACACATATTTACATGCCCGTTCGATGCACACAATGCTACTGAAGACGCTATGGCATTGATGAAAATTGTCAAGTCTCTCCCTCGCAAACACTTTTATGCGGAGGCAGAACTATTTTCATCATGCTCAAGTAGAAGTTTAACGAGAATGGCAGTCCGCAACAGCGTCGCACACCTTCGTATGCAGTTATCACATAACGGGAAAAGTGCAATAACTGAAAGAATAGCGGAAAAAATCGTGGCAAGTTGTATAACATTCGATAATCTAAAACAAGCCCATGAACGAGACAGTGTGAATGGACTTGGATATATATTGGCAGAAAAAGTGAACGGAAAGCCAAGGGTTACTAACAGGCGAAACATAATTGACAGTTTGAAAGAATTTTTCAACGATAAAATATAAAAATAGAGCTTCCTCGTGTTGCCCTATGTGCGTGTAAGTATGTGAACATTTGTTGATGGAAATTATTGGGTGACTTATTTGTACTATATTTAAATATGTATAATGTCATTAAACCAATGACAGAATTAACTGCGTATTTTGTCATGTCATGTTATGTATAATCTTAACGGGAAATAATTATATCAACAGATATTAGAATAATTCAAACAATAGAAAACCACCAAGCCACAATCAAGGGTGAAGGTCTACTTTTTATACAAAAACCGATAAGTATCAAGCTAGTGTGGACTCAAAATGAGATAATAAGGTATAGTTGAATCAAAGATCTCTGTCACAACCGCGTAAACAAACATTCAACCCAGTCGATTATTACAGGTTTCTCAGGATTAAATTCTACCATCATAAATACACTTATATGATTACAACTCTAATGGTCCTATAGCATAGCGGTAATACTTACTGCATTTAGCTATTAAGAGATGGAACATTTTGGCGGTTATGACAGACATCTTTGAATCGACAATATTACTGTTATGGGAATATACTACTGCTAAACTGTAGCATATTATGTTTAATCTATATGTTAATTTGAAACTTGTTTATACATAAACTTTTATGTCCGACGTCCAGAAACGAAAATGACGCAATGATAACGTCGCCATTGGTATAGGTTGACGTCTTGTGAAAAACGTTTCCTGAGATGAATTTTCCTATTTTTTGTATATTTTGTAGGTAAGATATATTAGTTAAACATATAAAAAAAATTATCATTTTTTGACGGGCAGATATTTTTTAAATTGCAGAAACGTTCGTAAATTTTGCACAACAAAAAATTTAAACGGCACCATTTTAAGGATTTCATTGACGCGTTTTGAAATTAATGTGTTACAGTTGTGTATGCACGGATGCGCATTCATCACACGAATCGAATGCCGTAAGTTTGACATAGCTGGTGTAATTATAACGATTTTCACAGCCGTATTACTATGTAAAGGGTTGATCGCGCCGTAACGTAAAAACGCGCGTTACATGGCAACTTCACGACGTCATAGCAACGTCAATATAAAAAATACGGAAGTGTATAGTTCAGATTTAAATCGGAAATAACTTCAATTTTACTATGATACCAAATTTGTATATTAATTCTTTTGGATTTTAATCCACTGGTTCCACCTTAAAATCAATATGAATCACTTTTGCAGTAACCCAAACGTCTGTAGAAATTGACAGTTGAATTATTTCATAGCAAATTTTGATAAAATAACAACTGACACAGTAAATACTGAGTAGCGATGCTTGGCGTTACTCCAGGACAGCTAGAAGCACATACACAATCACATGCAGCTATACAAGCCATGATTACAATACTATCTTATCATCTCTGCAACAAATTTCCAGAACATTCCCGAATTGTATGACCCCTGTTTCTATGGTACAAACCATGCTATGATGTCAGCACATACAGAGTCATACAGGTGAATAGATTCAAGTATAACCAACGGAACATCAAACAAAATATGACAGAATTTCATAAAACTGCATGCAACTTGAGGTGGGTGGGGTAAAGTTCAAATTTTACTCTCGCCATGTAAGAAATGACATAAAAATAATTCTGGTGAAATGTTCTGAATCTAAACTACATGTAATATGATATTATAATAGTCTGTTACCAGTACTTTGATCATGAAGTAAAGATGATTTTAACCAGGTGTGGTATTTAATATAGATCTTACTTAACTTAAGGATAAGGACAACCAATCAGATCACTCCATATCAAACTCTTGGTCAGTTGCAGTTGATACAATTGGCTATCTTTACTCTTCAATTAAATAAGATTAGGATCAATATTGAATACCACCCCTGGCCAGTAATAGCAACATTTACAGAATAGCATCATGAGATATGATTGTTAGTTTTTACCCACCAACCTTAAGCTATAGAAAGTCCAATCTCATTTTAATCAGATCCTAACATTTGCTCCATTCCTTTGCCTTGTTTGTTAGATCTGACAACACTACATAAGAGGTCATGTTCAAATGACCTGTCTAGTGCAAGTTGTCGTATTGTTATTCGAGTTTAACTCTCTATGTACACTCATGTATGAAGTTTAAACATTTCTCTCATTGTAAACCTACATCAGAGTATTCTCTGCACTTTCAGATTTGTGAAAGTAGCGATTTGATTGGATGATGTAAAGTTCACATTGATATGACCCTAATCACCCATATGAAGTGTGGTCAGATCCTATATCAGTGTAAATTATTGGAGCTAATATGGGTCTGATTTAAATGAGATTGTAGAAAGACTAACAAAACAGCTGCATAAGACTATCAGTGTGCAGTGTATTCAACAATAGTGAGTATACAAACCGATGTCTGTGAGTGACTCTCCGTCATAGATGAGGAACATGAGCTCTTGGACGAGCAGCTTGCCTCCTATAGTTTATAGTTACACAAAAATTAATTTTGAATTAACTATCTATCAACAATGTTTGGTAACAACAGAAACATTATATTACATAATCCATACCTGCCAAGTACTCCTATTTAAGTGGAGTTACTTCTTTTTTCGTTGTTAATTTTTGGTTTTCCAAGTTCACCTAACTTTGAAAAAAAGGTACATTTGATTTATTTCATCTTCTGTCCCATATTTATAACCACTAGGATAAATACATTCCTTGTTAATGCGTCTAAATCCCTTTTAAATCACATTTAAGTGCATGTTGTGACATGTTTTGCTCTATCACTCCTATTTTGGATTTAACTAGCTTGGCAGGTATGATAATCAATGTGAAGTAATGTTCTTAGACCATGTTGCTTGAAACATTTGTTTAACTTGCAAGTAATGATCTACCAATGAACTTAACTGAATAAGAGATGTTTTTAAAACAGGTATGACCCCATGGCAGCCTAATAAAAGCTGACCTTGACTGTTGACCTACCCACCTCAAAATCAATAGGGGTCGTCTACAGTTGGTGGCCAGGCTATGAGTAAATTCTTAAGTTATTGAATGGAAACTATTTTGTTTACCATACAGACTAACAGACCGACCTACAAGTGCAAAGCAATAAACCCCTTCAACAAAGATGGGGCATATTTAGAATGATTATATGTACACAAAAATACAGTGACCTTATACATCTAGGTCTGACACAACTTAACTAACATACAAACAGATGGACTGATTCCTGATTATTGATATGGTATTAAGGTAGTGATTGACATATGTGTTAACTTTTATGTCCTGTATACAGACAAAGCACCTTAATCTAGATCAGGTTTCTCAAAGCTGTTCAAGCAGTGGGGCCTGTTGCACCGAGCACTTTTTGGTAGCACATGATTACGTCTATGCAATGACATGCTACCGGCAAAAATGTATACTGATAGGATACTGTTCCTTAATACTTTGCTAGGCGAGCCATACCGAGCGCTTTCTTATGCAACAAACTGCTTCGGTTTCGCTTCATAGCACTTTGATGTGCAACGGTAGCATATAATTTTTTGCTTCGGCCGATACATAGTGCTTTTTGGAAGCAAGCTGTTTCCTAGTGTAGCGCTACCGGGCTTTTGATAGCACCTAGCTTATGCAATGGCCTCCTTGGTAATGCTAGCAAGTGATGCATATGTGATGCTTGCACACTCTGGGCCATGTTACAAAGGCTCATATTGCATCATTTTGCCCTAGAATGTGATGCACCACTTTGTGTATGAGCGAACACTTATGCTACGTAGAAGCTTTGAAAAACCATGTCCCGATCATTACAAATTACATGAAAATGATATGAGCGGTGAAAACGTACCGAATTCTTGTCTTGGTCTTCTTTAATGAAGATATCAGCAGGCATGTATGTAGCATTGTTCTCACCAGGCAGTAGTTTCGTGTTCTCATTGTCGTCTGCTGGTCCAGCACTCAGTCCACTGATTGATGCTATACTACTGTTAGAACTTCTGTAATATAATATTTAACAACTTTGGTCAGAACAGAACATTTTGTTCAGAAATACCATATACTGTAACATAATTTTTTTTTTTCGTGGTTTTGGTAAAAAGACCATTTTGATGGGACATACAATCATAGATTTTGCATTTCAGGTAATAATTACGTTGGTCAAAATCATCTCGTGGTCGGAGGCGAACCAAGAAACCATAGAACATTTTATTCCGAAATGCTATGTACACAATGTTGTCATCCAAGCATACAAAGAACAACCATACATAAAAAGAACAAGACATGAATCAATGCATTAAATCAAATCGAAGTTAAATATAACCAATGATTTACTTTAAAACAAGACATAAAATATAAGAAAGTTTACCTGTTAGAATTGGAAGAGAGACTGGCTTGAAATTTTTCCAGATTTCCTGATTTGACAGACGAAACTAACAACTGTACATTATCTTCCCCGCATTCACCGGATGCAACCTCCATGGCTGAAACATACAAACATCTAACATCATGCATCATACACAATTATAACACAAGCTTTTTAAAGATAGAATTAGTATTTTCAAGACCTTTTTGCAAAACAATTTCAGCAACAAGTGTAACAGAAGACTTGTGACTCAATGATCAGGGGTTAAATGTATAGGAGGATAAGCAGACGAATGTCTGGAAGTAGACTTAACAACTTCTACTTCAACAAGAGCATCGCGTACGAGTGATAGCCGCTCGCCTTTCTCGTTTTTCACAGTAACAAGGGAAGATAACTGAATAAATATAGGTCACAGGGTTATCAGCCTTGTCAGAATGGACTCTTCTTGTGATGGTGAATAAATATGCCAAGTTTCAATCGATACCTCCTAAAGACTTTAGAAATTGGCCTTAACAATAAACTTTACTAACGCCGACGCTAACGACAAGGCTATGACAACTGCTCTTGTTTTCTTTGAAAAGTCGAGCTAGAAACAGTTTCTATAAAACTATAGAGTATAAGATATCTCACCATAATCAGCAGGATTGTTGTATGGAGGACATTCTAGACTCATAGACTTCAAGTAGGGTAGTAGATGTGATACAGCACCTTTATATACACACTCACCATTAGCTAACATGTATAACTGAAATGATATAACAACACAATACAATACTTATACAACTATCAACCCAGAGGGATTAAGAATTTTTCATTTTTTGATGTCTTAATCCCAACCCTTGAGACACAGCTTTCTCCGGGGTCAGGACACACACCGGTAATCACATAGTAATTCCTGGGTCTTTTAACTGGACCATAGTCTATTCCCCGGGAGTCAATAAGGTTGTCAAATGGGGACTGGTGCATTACCTATCACATCAACTATATTGTTGTATCTGTTAAAGAATGCATGATGTGCTTTCACTATTGTGTAATAGTTTACAATTTAATCAATTCTATAGCTATCATGGCTATGTTATACAACAAAGTCCTACAGGAAATTACATGAAATGTTTGATCATTGAAGATAACAACAACAACATACAGTAAATAGTTCCTTCAGACACAAAATATTGACCTGTTGTTTTACATGTAATATGTAGGAATCACATTCCAGCGAGAATTCTATTTGATATGTGATATTTCAGTCTCTTTCTCTGGCATTTATGAAGACATGAAATGTAATATTCATGTTATTAAAAGCAGAGTATCAATATAGCAAAGTGAGGTGATCTGAACTGGGTGTTTTTTGGAATAAATGATAAGACACCAAAATATCGAAACAACAGGCTGTTAACCAGTTACTACATGAAGGTGCATCTTTGTCAATATAGAGTTCTAATAATACATTAACAATTTTCCATGCAGATGAGTGACAGATATTGACCACAAATTATTTTCCAAGCAAGACAAACAAGAGGCCTTCCATCACATTGTTTCTATATTTGAATCAGTATTTATTAAGAAATTCCCCCAAAGCATGTTAAATTGACCATAACTTTGCCATTTCTCGAGAAATTTTCATCAAATAACTTTTATTTTGATCAGAAATCATGACCGTTTCGGGAAATGTAAATCAGGAATTTTGTATTAATCTGGAAAATGGACACCCCTGTATATATGGTGTAAAGGGTTAATACGGTATAAAACTATAAATCATACATACGTGATCAAACATCATGAACAATTTAGCGCTAGGTTGATGTATGGTACAGATTATAGCTCGACCACCAGCAGCCAGACCCTTCAACAATGATATACACTGGAAACATGCTGAACTATCAAGACCACTGAAATATAAAATGATATACATTCATACAACATATTGTAAAATAATTTAATCCTTCACAAAACCTAATAATTTTACAATATGTTGTAAAATCATAAGTTTTGTGAAGGATTAAATTTCGTGGATTTCGTGGTTCATTTACTACCACAAAATCAAATTCTGTCTAACAATAATGTTAGTCCAGTCAGTTAGTGCATAAAACAGTCAGTCGGTGCAATTACTTTATTTTCTTCCACTTGGAGCATAGAAGGCAAAGTAGCAACCTTCAGAATAAATCAACTATAATCTAGACATATATGGTATAATTTAGCAGTAAGCAGACATACTCTCAGAATGCCTCTACAGACCAGAGTGTTTTATCATGATTGGATATATAATTCTCATTTCTCTAGAGACAATACAACAGCTATAACCCCCCCAACAGAGAACTTCGGTACATTATTTGGATTCTTCATTTAAAGACAATACATCACAATAAACCAAAGGATTAATTTTAAACTGATTACTGTTTTGTTTTAACACTGATGCGTGTAAGGAGAGTATATCAACACTGAACTATTGATCAAATGTAATTATAGGCAAAAATAAACAAAATTCTTCAGAACCAAACACTGTTAGGTCAAATCAGTACTTGATTTGAAATGCTTAGCTTTGGTTCTCGTAGACAAAATATTAGTCATATATAACCAACATGAAACAAACAAGACCTATAAAAATTAATTTCCCTTTTGACCGTGATAAATATATACTTCGTGACTTGGTTTTGACAGTATTTTAATTTTGATATTGCCAATCCCTGAATAAGTCACAAAAGCAAAGTCACACAGGAAGCTGGGAAGATGAACAGTACAATAGTAAGTGGTCAGGACAAGTTTCAGTTCTCATCAAACATGTACACTACATGAGAACAAATAAAGCACTCAATGTTACACCAGTGTTCAGGCAAAATAAATGAAAAATCTAGTAATAAAGCAGCAAAATAGTTGGTATTACAGGTAAAACTAGACTTATCGCCATTTGGAAGACTAATATATCACATGCCGGCAAAGGGCTATAATTCTGGTAACAACAGCGCTAATTCCCTCTCTATTCACATCTACATGTTAAGGTTGTTCATGTGTAAAACTGCATGAGTTAAATTCACACGAATCTGATTGTAACTGAGTTAACTGTAGCCCCGGCTATTTTTTCGAAATGGGAATGTTCGCTAATTAATATCACTTGCCTTATTGAATCAACAGGACAACTGAACCACAATATCACACACTTGCAACAACAATAACAGAAACATACCTAGTAGGTTCATCAAAGAACATGATAGGTGGATTATTGACCATCTCTAGGGCGATGGATAGACGTTTCCTTTGTCCACCAGATAGGTTACTAGCCCGAGTCTTCTTATGCTCCGATAATCCCAGAGTCTCCAATATGTCATGTACCTAGAAGGGAAACATAATTACATTTAATTAATTACTCTGTAAATATCATTGACTAACCTCATTGTTTTACAAATATATAACTGTTCCAAAATAAGGAGAACATTCTGCGACAAAACTATAGTCTGACAGTGTTGTTGACTGCATATCAATCAATTACTGGTCTGGTGTGATGTAGTCACATTGATATTGGTTATTTGTCCACATTTTTGGGGGTTGTTGTGACTGCTTTATATAATAGTGGTCAATTGCTTTTGTACTTTACACTGCTAGGCGACGGCCTCATACAGCATGGGTTTGAATTCCACTATAGTTGCATCCATGGCCCCCACCCCGGGGATTAGCGGTGCATAGCCGGTGAAAGGGTCGTCTTTTTACCTTCCAGCTTCCCCCCACTGTCGGTGAAACGCTGGAGATTTTTTCCGGAACCGATTCCCCAGGGACAATATTAGGGGCCAGAGAAATACTGGAGATTTTACAATCAGCTGTCCCGGGCAGAGCAGAGGAATGATGGGGGTTTTGACAACCAAAAAGTAAAAATCCTCGCCGATCCCTGTGGGTGGGGGTGAGGATGCAACTGAATTCGAACACAGAAGGATCTAACATACCAAATTTTCTTTCTCAAATCTCTTCATATTTTCGTCGAGTTTGAGATTAGCGGAGCACATCATGGCTTCCTCGACGGAGAGGTGAGGCAGGAGATGATCATCTTGCATGATATAACATGAATACTTTCTGAACGATCGCAGGTCACGTTTCCTTCCCTTCACAAATATGTCACCTTCTATTCCATGCGTTCTGAAAATATACAAAATAGTTTATTATTATAAAATCAATATCAAAACATGGTTAATATGATAGCTGACACACTAGCAAAATTGGTAGAGCATCAGACCAGTCTAGTTGACAAGCTTACACAGTGATCAGAGCATTGAATGTGACTGAACTAGTTTAGCCGACATGCTAGAACAGTTGTCAGAGCACTGAAGGTGACTGAACTAGTTTAAACAACATGCTTACACAGTTGTCAGAGCATTGAAGTTGACTGAACTAGTTTAGCCGACATGCTAGAACAGTTGTCAGAGCACTGAAAGTGACTGAACTAGTTTAGCCGACAAGCTTACATAGTTGTCAGAGCACAGAAGGTGACTGAACTTGTTTAGCTGACATCCTGGCATAGTTGTCAGAGCACTGAAGGTGACTAAACTAGTTTAGCTGACATGCTGGCATAGTTGTCAGAGCACAGAAGGTGACTGAACTAGTTTAGCCGACATGCTGGCACAGTTGTCAGAGCACTGAAGGTGACTGAACTAGTTAAGCTGACAAGCTTACACAGTTGTCAGAGCAATGAAGGTGACTGTACTAGTTTAGCTGACATGCTGGCACAGTTGTCAGAGCACTGAAGGTGACTGAACTAGTTTAGCTGACAAGCTTACACAGTTGTCAGAGCACTGAAGGTGACTGAACTAGTTTAGCTGACATGCTGGCACAGTTGTCAGAGCACTGAAGGTGACTGAACTAGTTTAGCTGACATGCTTACACAGTTGTCAGAGCACTGAAGGTGACTGAACTAATTTAGCCGACATGCTAAAACAGTTGTCAGAGCACTGAAGGTGACTGAACTAGTTTAGCTGACATGCTGGCATAGTTGTCAAAGCACTAAAGGTGACTCAACTAGTTTAGCTGACATGCTAGCCCAGTTGACAGAGCTCTATAGTTGACTGAACTAGTTTAGCCGACATGCTGGCACAGTTGTCAGAAAACTGAAGTTGACTGAACTAGTCTAGCTGACATGCTAGCAAAGTTGTCAGAGTCTTGAAGTTGACTGAACTAGTCTAGCTGACATGCTAGCACAGTTGTCGGAGCACTGAAGTTGAGTGAAGTAGTTTAGCTGACATGCTAGCACAGTTGTCGGAGCACTAAAGTTGAGTGAAGTAGTTTAGCCGACATGCCAGCACAGTTGTCAGAAAACTGAAGGTGACTAAACTAGTTTAGACAACAAGCTTGCACAGTTGTCAGAAAACTGATGTTGACTGAACTAGTTTAGCTGACATGCTAGCAAAGTTGTTAGAGTCTTGAAGTTGACTGAACTAGTCTAGCTGGCATGCTAGCACAGTTGTCAGAGTCTTGAAGTTGACTGAACTAGTCTAGCTGACATGCTAGCACAGTTGTCGGAGCACTGAAGTTGAGTGAACTAGTTTAGCCGACATGCTAGCACAGTTGTCGGGCACTGAAGTTGAGTGAAGTAGTTTAGCTGACATGCTAGCACAGTTGTCGCAGCACTAAAGTTGAGTGAAGTAGTTTAGCCGACATGCCAGCACAGTTGTCAGAAAACTGAAGGTGACTAAACTAGTTTAGACAACAAGCTTGCACAGTTGTCAGAAAACTGATGTTGACTGAACTAGTTTAGCTGACATGCTAGCATAGTTGGAACAGCGCCCACTAGGCTGCAAAATTCACCCTCAATTAGTCAATATATAGGAGGGCACATAGTAGAAACAATACGGTATTAACAAACACATTTCCTGCACTCTGACTCAATTAGAGTTGACAGATTATGACAAGTTAACAAGCAAAGTTGGGTTATAATAAGATGAAATCAAGTCTGTTTTATGTTTGCCTGTATGTAAGTATGGTCATGTAAGTATTGTAAGTATACCCTTGAACCTTGCTCTCTCCTTGGACCCAGTGGTACTATGTACAATACTGTAAAATCATTAATATACGTGGAAGATTTAATTTCATAGATTTCCTGGAAGAACAACCATGAAATAAATCCCGACGAATACTAATGATTCTTTAGTAACTGACTTAGGGGCAAAAGTATCCTAGAAATTAAGTCCAAATGAAATGGTCTTTTTTTACAAAAAAACATGAATTTTGTCCCGATATTAAATGATTTTACAGTATACAGTGTATAATTCATTTACTTTTATTCCAGGCAGTTAAGGATGTTATAGTCAATTTATAGATTACTGGCTACAATATCATCAATTATTAAATATCCAATTAAGACTACATCAGTCTGACCGTCCTATGTGCTAATAAGATTGTGATACTGATCTAGCTAGTTTGTGATAGGAAAAAAATCATGTTTTTTAAACATTTCTGAAAATCTGTTCATCAGATTCTGGTAAAAAATTACACAGAACTAAAATAAATTCCTACCTACTCCCATTCCGAATTTCATAATTTTTAATCACTTATTAAAAGACATTTATTCTTTATTCGTCGCCCCCTGAGGGGCGACGAGTAGGGATGTTTCCTATTTAGTCCGGCAGATAATCAGCATATTTTGGGACAACCGTGCAATGTCTTCTATACAAAATGTTTTTGCATTTTCTTGTTCTCTGGACCATACCATAACAGAATCCGAGTGATGCCACCTTGTCATCATTGAGCAATTCTCAGAATGAGGCCCCAAAGGGGGTATATTAATTTTCATGAATTAATCAGAATAAACACACCATGGTTTTATCAAATGTACCAAAAAAACACTAAATGCGGTTTATATTTTGCCAAATAATGTGTTTATTAAATTTATAAACATTTGTTATAGTAAATTATGAAAATGAGGCCCCATTCTCGACTTATACCTAAAATGAGGCCCGTTATTAGACAATCAAATGGCTTACATTAGTAAATTATGCATGTTAAACAATTTATTATTATATCTATTATTCGAATAGAATTCAGTGACATTGATAAGTACAAACATAGCTAAATGTATAATTAATTTACTTTAGTTAGCAGATGAGGCCCCATAGGGGTACATTATTTTTTTTATTAAAATTATCAGGTAAAACACATGTAATTTATTATGTTCAATCAAATGTAACGTAAAGCACCTGGAATGTAGTTCATGTTGTGTTCTGTATTGTGTTGCATACAAAATACCTTAACCATAGTAAATTGTATAATTGAGGCCCCGCTTGTGGTTGACATCTGATATGTGTCCGGCAGTAGGCCTACACAGTATATTAATAAGGTAAGTATACGAATATGTTTAAAACACATATTTCATTTGCGAATAACACAAAATTTAGAAACACAGTTAAATACAAATGTACAAACATGTTTGATTACTTGGTGTAATGCTTTAGTTAATGAAATTAAGCCCCTGGTGAGGTAAATGAAAAATTGAACACAATATATTATCGTTAAAAAATCAATTGGTCATGGACCACTATAGTATATGAGAGAACCGTGAGCAATAGCTTGAAGTTATGCAAATGTGAATGAAATATACAGGTATTACATTTTGAAATACCGGTTATAAATTGAGGAAATGAGGCCCTGCTTGTGTGAAAAACTTTTAATTATGACTGTACTGGGAAAACGGCGATTAGTTCATCACTCACGTGTGGAATAAACTGTTAAAAAGAATTCAGTAGTAACGATAAGTATTAATAGCCTCAATTCCACTGATAAATATGGTATTCCATAAATTTGAGTCTTTGAAAGTGCAAATTCAACTGTGAATAACGCATAAATAATTCAAGATAAGATATAACACCACCTTTGGAAATAGAAAAACGGGGACACGGATTTTTGCTAGGGATTACTACATAAGTAGTATTCGATCAAAAGGTTACAGAAATCCGACGGAGATGGCAATCCTCAACTGAAACAGCAGAATGAACCGCTTCACAAAAATTACTCTAACAGCGTTTTTTTTATAATCTTACCAGTATTTCCATCATAACCACATACAGCCTTTCGATTCTGAAAGTGGTATCCATATAATCACTGACTACGGGCATTTGTTTCACTTTGCGGGTATAAACCCCTGCCAACCAAATCATTACTGGCTCTTAACATGTATTGATGGCCCCTTTGGATTTCTAACAGCCTCTCAGAGCCTTATAAGGAAGGCATTAAACAAGTACCCCCGGTAGAACAATCAGACTGTACATCATCAATTCCCGCTATGCCAAACAAGATGGCATACAAACCGCCCCTCCCATATGAATGTATTAAAAACACATAGGTTACTACCGTTCCAGGCTCTAAGAGGCACACACTACCACCAACCATTCCATTACACAAAATTATAACTTAATATTTAACCCCGAAATATAAACATTTAAAGTACTGATCACCGGTGAGAACCAGGATATTGTTTTCCGGTTGTTGTTACACAACACCACCACGAACTGCTCATCACCACTAAGTATGTATTGCAATTGCATGTCCGTTCGGTATTAAAGTATTGCAATAAGTAATATGTGGTGATGAGTACCATAATTATGGGGATGGTGTAGATTTATTTGGTTACTAGTAAAGTGAGTACGTCATAATCATAGTTGACATGGCATAACTCACCGGTGGAGGATCTGAAATGTACCCTGTTCAGCCTCGAATTACAGTAAACGTTGGTATACTTCTGGGCATTATATAGTTTGGTCTTTAATGAAGAGTTGCCCATGCATTTGAATGGCACCACTTTGTAGTCGCATGTACCCATACGGGACCAGAATGATCACATTCGCTCCAGAGCTTATGGAGGCGAATACTTCATAGGGATGTTTTACATTTTGGTTAGAACGGTTTGAAATGTCTGTTCTTGAAAGCGATGAGTATCCTTATGTACAGAATAACTGTGCTCTATTGTTATAAGGATAATACTGGATGCGACATAGTCACTGACGCTGATGCACCTTTCAATATTTTGACCAAGACCAAGGGATATTATGCATTGCTTTTTTCTCTCTTTTCGGAGGGCTAATTCAACACCCTAAAGCCAAGCATTTTGCCGAATCCTCACATAGTAGATGTTCGTTTTATCAAATAGTCTGGGTGCATTTCGGTCACAGTAAGTGGTTTAAATCGAAAGACTGAAGTCTAATTCCGGGGACACAGAATCATTCTGCATCATTTTCTGTTAGGAAACCCTCTTAAACATATTGATAGTTACATTACGAGTATCTCATAGTGCCTTAAGTTCTAAATGGAAATATCAGGGTATAACATCTTATGTAAAAGAAATAAAGAGTTTAACGACCAATTACGGGCCTCAATTCATCATTTCATTTCCAATATATGATTCAGTTGTTTATTCGAATGTAAATAATTTACTGAAATTTGATTATTAAGTGAGTCTCATATTTAATATAATAAAATGTTCATTTTCTCTTTTTCATTGTTTAACACAGACGCACAACCTCATCGCCTCATTTATCTTTTATCAAAATGTAGTGCGTGACTATTTGAATAACACTTTTCTATTCGGTTGCATTCCATAAGGTTTAGTGAAATAACGTGACATTATTACGAGTAGTTTGGACGAATTCATAAAATTCATACGTTTTAAGTTTACCCCCCAGTAGGGCCTCAATTCAATTAATAAAATTGTTGATTAATGCTTGAATTTGTCAATGCAAATCAATTCAATATAAAATATATTTAAAAATAAAAATGTGTTATGCATGCATCATATACTAATTTAACTTATGTCTAATAACGGGTCTCATTTAGGTGTAAACCACGAGTGGGGCCTCATTTTCACAATTTACTATTACAAATATTTATCAATTGAATAAACACATTATTTGATAAAACATAAACAACATGAACTACATTTCAGGTGTCTTGCGTTTTATTTGATTGAACATAGAAGTGGTATGTGTTTAAGCTAACTATGTTTGATAAAAAAACATAATATACCCCTATGGGGCCACATTTGCTAAATGACGACAGGGCCTCAAGTAAATTGATTAAATGTTTAGCCATTTTTGTACTTACAAATATCACTCAATTCAATTCGAATAATAGATACAATGAAACATATGTTTAGCATGCATCATTTACTAATGTAAACCCGTTTGTTTGTCTAATAACGGGTCTCGTTTTAGGTCTTAACCATGAGTGGGGCCTCTTTTGCACAATTCAATATTGCAAATATTTATAAATTGAATAAACACATTATTTGGCATAATATAAACAGCAGTTAGTGTATTTTTCTGTACATTTGATAAAATAATAATGTATTTATACTGATTAATTCATGAAAATTCGTATACCCCCTTTGGGGCCTCATTCTGAGAATTGCTCAATGATGACAAGGTGGCATCACTCGAATTATGTCATGGTATAGTCCAGAGACCAAGAAAATGCAAAAACATTTTGTATAGAAGATATTGCACGGTCCCTTGCAAGTTCTGCCGGACTAATTAATGTCTACTGTGATTGCATAATCGTTTAGGGAGAATACATTGGTTTTATGAAGAGCCATACATTCTTCAATAAATTCCCAAACAACCTGATTTGACCTGTATGGATCCAGAAATTGTATTAAGTGATAAAGAAAACGTCTTTAATTTACAATGCATTTTTTTTTACCTTAAATACATTGTTTTGGAAATGTTTAATTATATTTATAACAGCTTGTCCCCAAACGGTAAGGCTACGCTTTTTTTACTGTTTCGTTTCCGAACCTAACTACCCCCATTTCATCAAAGTCCCGAAAACTGTTTCGAAGACTGTTTATGCTCAATTAAATTCAGTTTTTAAGCAAACAATTGGTAACTTAAAAATAACAACCACAATTCATTTTTATTAGTTCGTATAATGCCGTATTATGTAGAAACTGTAGATACAATGACCAAACTACAAAGTACGCTTAGCCTTTGTTTACATGCCTCCGTATATCAGCCAATGAAAGTTGTGTAAATGTATATACGTCATAGCGTTATTTACATAATTATATTCATATAATTTAATTAAGGATCAGTTTAGAACAAGGTTGATTGGTGTAGAGGTAGAATGTCTGCTCTGTGTGCTAGAGGACCCTGGATCAAATCTTCGCGGAAGCTGTTGATTTTGATTTTTTTGGTCTAATAATTTTTTTTTATTAATCTTTATGTCTGCAACGGGTCACAGGTAACTATATCATTACAAAAAAAAATAACCATTTATTTTTAGATAATTGTTAAAACAAATACTTTATTATTATATTTATGTAGATGCAAATAAAATTTGTGTGTCTGTGTATACTATACTTTAATTATTTTTCCATTTTACGTTTTTGTGATATTATATTGTGACTTATCATTATTGATATTACTCGATATGTATTTTTTAAATCGATCTGTTTACGCTACGTATATATATGCGGGTATTTGTAAAAACGTTAACAACACGATCCAATCGTAACTACTCGGGTCTTTCCGTCATCACTGCCGAAGCCCGAGGTTTCTCGATTTGGACAAATCATAACAACACGTGACATAAACAACCAATGAAAATAAAGAGTTTGGTCACGAGGGCACGCACACTTGACCTGTGGACGCCATCTTTGCACTACTCTGAATTTGGAAGCGACAGAATGGTAAGAGGTGTTTTAGGGAATTTCCACCAAGGTTGCCAAAGATTTTCCCCGTACAATGGTATGCAATGTACGGCGATGTCCCTAGTTGCGCTTCTCGCACTTTTTCAGTTCGGAAATATTGATATTGCGAGCATATTGCCCTCCGATGTGGATGCCATTCTGAACGATGGGAACGATTTGTACTCGAGCACTGTTGATTCTATAAACCAGATTCGATACTTGTCACACAATGATTTGCCCAGCACTGCAAGCTTTCAAAGACAAAATTATCGGATTAATTATGTAAATGATGTTTATTATGGCTTTATCGATAGAAGTACAGAGTTGCATTTAGGACAAATGTGTTTTTACGACGCGATAACTCAAGCTAGCTTACTTTCGCCATATCAACTTTTAACAGTCAACGGTCTTACAATAGCTTTGTACGTAAATTCAGATAGCAGTCGTTACTTTTTGTTTGATTCTCATGAAAGAAATCTGTATGGTGGTCACAGTGATACAGGCGCAGCGATTATATTGTCCTATGACTCTTTTGACGATCTTGTCTACTTTATTTTTACACATTATTCAGATTATGCTTATGAGTTAACTCCAGTACACATTAGCAGCTGTGATGTTGAGTTAGATGATAATGGTCCCTACACTGCTCAAGTCCTTGTTCAGAATAATAGCAGGATTGAAAACTCAGGTTTGACAGGTGCCAATATCGATTTCTCTGGAAACATACCGGATTGTAATCTTTCTCCCGATTTAGGTTCCTATGCTTTAGTTGCAAGTTATCGCAGTGATGTTGAGTTGGATGTTAATGGTCCCTACACAGCTCAAGTCCTTGTTCCAAATAATCTTTCCAGTATTGAAAATTTATGTTTTACAGGTATCAACATTGATTTGTCTGCAAACAAACCGGATAGTAATCTGACACCTGATTTAAGTTACTATGCTTCTGTTGCACGTAACTGCAGTCATCCCATTGTACAAACTGATGTATCAAACAATCTCACTGCTATTGATGATGTAGAAATGACCAATTCAACTTGTATTTCAGATAGGCTAGGTTGTACAAGCTACTGCCAGAAATGTTAACTGATAACCATTTTAGGGGCGACTTTGATGCTTTGCATCAATATTATCTTGTTGTATATTGAAATTACATGCGTCGGGGTACCGGTAAATCGATACTAGGATTGCATCAATTCCATTGGTTGAGATAATATTATGACTGCTGAGCGACCTTCTACTGTATTATTAGTTTTAAGGGTTTTTTTTTCATGCAAGTTTATTAAATCGATGACACTGTGTGCCTGTGGAAAATAATGAAAAAGCAGGAAGTATATAGACTAGGAGGTCAGAAGTACATGTTTACATTTCTGATGTGAAATGCAAAATATTGACTCTTCGAACCCTCGTCCAATTTAATTCGATTCAGAACAAGAAAGGTGACACTAAACCAAGAAATTGGAAAACAAATTCCAATACCATTATTAAATGAAAGGTTATACGATTCCCCTAGACAAACATTGTAATAGCTTTATAACGTCAATACGACAGACCTCTGGCAAAGAAAATCGATGGCATTGTATAAAAGTTCTAAATTTAACACTTTAATTCTGAACTAATGGACTGACTTTAATTGAAAATATACATATGCAAATCAGGAAATGTACATTTATACATCAAAATTAATGTGAAGATATAGTACAGTAGTTATTATCACTAATACTAATAGTGCTTATTTTTTAAATCAATAGTTTGAAACGTCTCATAATTCGTGATAATTGTAGATTTCATACAATTGAATATGTCATAGTTACAGCACTAGTTTTTTATCAAAGGTGTCCTCTTACAAGCGTTATAGGATAGTTTTGTAAGGACAACAGATTAAAAGTGGCTCTAAACTCTGGAAGATGCCAGTTTTTACGTACCAAATAATGCTAGAAGAGGCAATGGGATCTTATTCAACTAAATAGTAATGTCTGTAAAAGTCACTATATATTACCCTGTTAATTTATGCCAGGTCATAAAATATTTCTCAGGTATAAAACTCTTCATTTACTGGTGGCAGGAAAATCAGAAGAGAACAAGAGTAAGACTTAGTATTGAAGAGGTCCCAATCTCCAGAAAGCATTTCAAGTAGAAATCTCAATTCAAATTTAGATTGTGCTAAAATGTCAGAATTATTGATACATCTGAAGTTCAAGCTTTAGACATGATGCTGTAATAAAACAAGAATGTAATTTGCAGGCAAGCCTTGCATTGAAATTAACATAATGACACATGCCAATATTTGAGATGAGATCTTGCTCAGATTGAGTTGCTCTGTGAGAGCCAGATCATAATATTGTACATGTACGGTACTAGATTGACAAACTGGTACAGTGAAACCCTAATATAATGTATACATACCTGTATCCAGCCAGACTGTTCATCAAGGAACTCTTTCCAGCGCCAGAAGGTCCCATAATGGCAGTAAGCTCTCCAGACTTGAACTGTCCTGATATATTCTTAAGGATATCTTTATGTCCTGAAAAAATAAGTTTCATATTGTTAATTTTTCAAGCTAAATAGAAGACATTGCATCCAATACAGAGTATATTGTATATGCACCAGACCCAGTTGTCAAGAATCTGTTGCCAACTGGCCACTGTGGTATAGCAGCCTCAATGGTTCATCGGACCCTGTGATCCATAAACCCTCTGAACAGTTCACTAGACCCCATGTCTAACACACAGACAGTCCCCTAGCCATTGTGGTCCAGCAGCCCCTGTAGTTAGTATAAATGCCTTTGGGATGGAAGATGGTAGTTTACATTCCTGAACCAACACATAGTTCTAGTGCTTAGTACTGCAGTGTAAGGGATTTATGGAGTAAAGGACTGAAGAGACATATATATCTTATGCATATCTCCCAGGTCTTGAGTGACTGAATATCACAGGTTAGACTGTACACAAAATCACAGTTACTGTAAAGTCAACTTAAAGTTGTCATCTATGGTCAATGCTATAACATGTTGAAATATGTGTCACACAAGTGTCATGTCATAATACAGTACAGACTAGTGGTTTATGTTCAATGCCTTTGGCAATATGGTCAAATTTTCAATTTAAAATCTTAAATCCAAGTAATTTTGTGGGAACAATAAAATAAGTAATACACCGGTACAATGTGAATGAAGCATACCTTACACATACCGGTACTATCATATTTCAAGTTGGACAAAATTCAATATCAGTTTAGCACTGGAAGACGTCAATAAACAGGACACGATAGATTTGATAGTTTAACAAATCACACCCACAGAAACTGGTATCAAATTACATTGTGTTATTGTTTCCTAAAAGAATCAAAAACTGTTGGTAATAGTAGAAAATAATTGACCAGGTCTTCGTGATTATTGTGTGTTGATTTATCCTCACCACCAGATATTCCATATAATGAACAAGGCCCCAGAAGAGTTTAGTCATTTTAGGCTTGGGGATAGTGCAGATACATGAGGTGTACTCGTTTCAGAGACACCACTGGTTTTTTTACATGCCAGGTGTATAGTACCAATACATGGGACCTAGGTTTAAAGTCTCATCCGAAAGCCTATTAGTAAATTTAGTTTGTTACAAGATGCGGTGGCTGCGGGGTTGCCTTCATATCACTTATTTAGTTCGTTAGTCTGGGATTCAAACCCACAACATCATGATAAGAAGTCTTGTACTCTACCGAATGACCTAAGCGGGATGACTATACTAATTAATTCATGTGTACTTTTATTATTGTACCATAAGAATGTTTTAACGGGTTTGAAGTACAAATCTGATTGGACGCATGAATAAAATGTATGTCACAGCATACCATATTGCACAAACAACCCGAAAAACAACCACAACAACAGTTAGTGAACTACTTTCTGCATTGTTAACTATTTTCTGCGTCGTGAACTACTTTCTGCATTGTGAACTACTTTCTGCGTGAAATGTCTGCATACTGTGCCATACCAACAAGGAGTGTCAAAATGTAACCCCATACATCACTTAATAAGGAAAGTCTCATTGTAGAAAAGCTTTAAAGGTATGAAATTTCATATCATGACATGACATAATTTCTCATAAATACTGGATAACAAACAATATTGGATCTTTCACCAGGAATGTCGTATTAAACCCTCATCTTAAATGCGCAATATTATTTTCCTTTTTCAGTATAATGATATTCATGACACAGTTTCCGATAAATAGGTTGAAAAAACAATCCTTATATCTATGATGATAAAGAGGTTCAAATACGAGGTCAATTTACTAAGTTAAATATTTTTGCGCAGGAACTTAGCTGTACTTGCAGCATTTTTCAGCAGCATGAACACAATTTCTGTAAAGGCGTTTTTTTTTTTTAAAAGTGATAAAATATTTGGTCAACAAAGAGTATCTGAGTGACTCAGAGTAGAAATTTTATAACCAAGATTCTTTTATATATATA
This sequence comes from Spisula subtruncata, assembly GCA_963678985.1. Classification (NCBI taxonomy): domain Eukaryota; kingdom Metazoa; phylum Mollusca; class Bivalvia; order Venerida; family Mactridae; genus Spisula; species Spisula subtruncata. Next base: position 20,664,920 of record OY787668.1, read on the forward strand.
TATACAGTAAAACTTCGTTATGACGAGCATCAATATCACGAGCACCAGGTCTGTCTCGAGCAAGTTTTAAAATAGTATCCGCTTGTACTATCAATACATGCTCTTTGGTTATTTCAAGCACCATGTTTATCTCAAGCATTTCACCTGTCCCGATTACTCCTCGAGATTACAAAGTTTCACTGTATATTCAAATTGACTTCAAAACAGCAAAAAACAGGATCATTATACATTTTAACCTGTAGATTCATAATTAGGTAATTAGTATGCTTCATGCACCGCACTTTATAATGAAAATGTTTTGTCCTTGGCTACCTGCCACTATTTTTAGCAACTGAACAATACATAACAGCTAAAGAGTTCAAAATTCGTAACAAGCTTTATATAAAACTTAATTACTTAATGAACATACTGTGATTTTACGAATTTCTGTGGCACATTTAAATTTGTGGGTTACATGGTTCAACTTATAACCAAAAATTAAAAAAAATACATTACAAATAATTGATCCTTTGATCATATTCATATATCTGGTCACTTTTTATAGGGTATACAAGTAAATGGCATGTGAATTGTTATCGTTTTTTTAGACAAATTGCTTTTAAATTTAGGCCTTGAAAAGCCATCAACTTACGCATCCCATAAAATTTCACTTAATATGGGAAAATCACAAAAGTTGGCACTAACAAAATTAAATGAAACCGCAGTAATTGATTACTTAGTAGGTGTTTGTGGTAGACATATTTCAATACTAGATCAGGTATATTATATCAGTTTAAGTGCAAGGTGTAATTGATCAGCCACCATCATAATTAGCCTACATAAACATATATCTCAGTACACTATCAACATCCTGCATGAAGATAATAGATCTATTAGAATCTATTTCAAGCAGTAATTTACTAATTACTGGAACACCAATTGGTTTTCTAAATCATAATATTTCCTTACCTATCAGATATGCTTATACTTTATAATTATGGGAGAGTGACAGAGGGTGGTACAGGCCATGTTGACCTGATAGACAAGCTTATGTTTATAACTGTCATCATTTAACTTTGGACAGACTGTGGTCTAATCATCAAATCAGTTTTCCTGTACTGGTTTCTAACCCGTACAAAATGTATCCTTCTTAAGTTCTATCGGGAACCAGCTATCGCTCCATATGTGGAAGAAAATCAACATTGATGTCATTGTTTCAAAGAAAGGTATGACCTACCGCGAATGGCAAACCCAGATTTCCAATGGATTAAAAATCTAGCACACAAACAACTGGACCATGGCCTCACATGAGATCTGGGAGAGTACCGAGGGCTGACATAGGACAACAACTGCCCAATCCATGGGTAAGAGGGGTCTACAGGATATATACAGTAAATAGCCCAAGATTAAATCATCCACAAAGATCTACATATTATAGGAACTAGTGCTGTGCAGGTCCTGGGAACTTATTCACTAACATTGTAAGACTGCAATTCAGACTTAGAGTCAGACTTAAAATTAACATCATTTATAATTACAGCCATCATTTATAATTACAGCCATCATTTATAATTACAGCTATTTCTTTGTCATTAAATTGAACATTTACAATGTGAAATTTGTATTTGTTGTTACAAATTGAACATTTATACCATTTTATATTAAAATTGGTACATTTATAACCTAAGAGCTGTCCGCGGACAGCACGCTCCACTTTTTAAGTGTTGGATAGTGTAGTGGATGACATATTTTGTTGTTTATGATACATTTTTTGGTACAAAGATATTTGATTCAATTTAGAAAACACGTTTTTTTAAAAGGTCAGGTCACTGTTATATGTTATTTTGGTATGGTTGTGCCTCTTTTTTACTGGAGAAATTTAAAAATGACAGTCTGTGATGTAATGGTTATGTTTATGCAAAAATAAAAATACAGTAATTTCCATTGTGTGTTAAAGATACATTTTTCCAATTTGGTTTCGCGAAAACTTCTTAAACTTGAGAAGAAAAAGATATTAAACTATGTGACAAATGCTAATTTATCATAATGCAATATCAACAGCAAAATAAAATATACATATTTATAAATTTTAATGATATTATGCACACAAACATGTATGAATGAAAGTATATTGTCAGCATCTGTACCACCGTATGATGACCGAGGCAAACTGATTACAAATCAATATCCTTATTACAGGTATAAAGGTTAAACATCAGTGCCATATGATTCTGATTGAAGGAAATATCTTCGATGGTTTCTGGGATATGTAATTAAACATAAGTAGATAAAGGGTCATAACATTGGCAAAATTAATTTTATGGTTACCTGCCCTTGTGAAATAGGTTCCCCTTTTGATGATAAACATGCATACCAAGTTTGAAGCAAATATCTTCGACGCTTTCTGAGATATGGACCTAAACATGAAATTCTAAGTCGAATAGGTGCCATAACTATGACAAAATTAAATTTAGGGTTACCTGCCCATGTGGAATGGGTTCACCTTGTGATAATAAACATGCATATCAAATTTGAAGCAAATATCTTTGAGGGTTTCTGAGATATGGACATAAATGTGAAATTCTAAGTCGAAAAGGGGCCATAACTATGACAAAAATTAAATTTTAGGTTACCTGCCCTTGTGAAATGGGTTCCCCTTGTATTAGTAAACAAGCATACCAAGTTTGAAGCAAATATCTTAGACGGTTACTGAGAAATTGACCTGAACAAAAAGGTTAACTGACAATGAAAATTCTAAGTCAAAAAAGGGCCATAACTCCGGCAAAATTAATTTTAGGGTTACCTGCCCTTGTGAAATGGGTTCCCCTTATGATAGTTAACATGCATACTAAGTTTGAATCAAATATCTTTGACGGTTACTGAGAAATGGACCTGAACGAAAAGGTTGAACAACGCCGCCAACGCCGCCGCAGACGAGGGGGTCTTGACAAAATGTTTTATTTGCTCTCATTTTTAGCTCCACTTTTCGAAGAAAAAAAGTGGAGCTAAAAATGAGAGCAAATAGAACATTTGGCAATATAAAGTCTAAGTCTGAGCTTCAGATGAATAAGGCCCCAGATTCACAATCAAAGTAAGGTAAACAATTTTAAGCTCGGCAAAACAAATTGAAATATCAAAATTTATCAAACAGTAATTAAATTTCCTTCCATAGATAAATTCTACATCAAGTTCGACAGAAATAGATTCAAGACCCAGTCTCATAGATACAGCCTAGAGATATCTAGCCTATGTTATACCTGCACTCAGCAGCAAGCATTATGTTGCCATGCTGCCAAATTGTTCACAGTGCAAAATATGATCGGTACAGCAATACGAATTATATGCTCAGCATAATTATAATGCAAACCACTTCTTCAGCAGAACATTATCATAAAACTAGCTTCAGAAAGTTGGAAAGGAATGCAAAACCGTTAATGTTACAATTAAAGCTCCATTGGTGGGCGAGTGGTACCATAAAACATCTTATAAACAACCCACAATATGGGTGAAAATATTAACAAAACAAACTAGCATTAATTTTGTGTTCATCTCAAGAGCTGGAGGTTGTGGATTTGACACCATCGGTTGCAACATAATGACTAGTTTTCAAACGTGCAACTGGTATAGGCCCCTTCCTTGGCACTCTGCAAGATAGTAGTGTTGATTTGTATTAATAGATGCTTTTTATTGGTAACCACTTCAAGGAGATCAGACCAAACTTCGAGTGAATATATTGTAACAATTCACAAACTAATTACAAGGAAGAGATAGGCACTGGAGAGAACACAAAATAATTACAAAGAAGAGATAGGCACTGGAGGGAACACAAAATAATTACAAAGAAGAGATAGGCACTGGAAGGGAACACAAACTAATTACAAAGAAGAGATAGGCACTGGAGGGAACACAAACTAATTACAAAGAAGAGATAGGCACTGGAGGGAACACAAACTAATTACAAAGAAGAGATAGGCACTGGAGGGAACACAAACTAATTACAAAGAAGAGATAGGCACTGGAGAGAACACAAAATAATTACAAAGAAGAGATAGGCACTGGAGGGAACATAAAATAATTACAAAGAAGAGATAGGCACTGGAGGGAACACAAACTAATTACAAAGAAGAGATAAGCACTGGAGGGAACACAAACTAATTACAAAGAAGAGATAGGCACTGGAGGGAACACAAACTAATTACAAAGAAGAGATAAGCACTGGAGGGAACACAAACTAATTACAAAGAAGAGATAGGCACTGGAGGGAACACAAACTAATTACAAAGAAGAGATAGGCACTGGAGGGAACACAAAATAATTACAAAGAAGAGATAAGCACTGGAGGGAACACAAACTAATTACAAAGAAGAGATAGGCACTGGAGGGAACACAAAATAATTACAAAGAAGAGATAGGCACTGGAGGGAACAAAAAATAATTACAAAGAAGAGATAAGCACTGTCCAGAGTGAACACGCAATATAAAGAAGAAGCAGGAAGCAGAATGAGAGACATAAGAAGAGAAGAATCGGTCTGTCCTAATTTAGGTTTAGGTCTCCTAAACTTGGAACCATCTGAATTAATTGAACTTTAAGTATTGTAGCCATAATTTGTATAAGCTATATATCATCCTATATGACAATACACAAATCTGGGTCAACAATATACCAAATCACACAATGAAATACAAATCCAAGTGCTTAATAAGACAGGACAAGATTTAATGTTGTTTGAAGTATGCTACTGACCAGTGACCACAGGGGGTATGACCTGAACATCTGATCTAAAGGAGGTCAATGTTTCAATGGCCTGATTGATACATGTACAATGTATGAAGGTTAGGTATCTAGCACAAAGACCACCATGTAACAAAGGATGTTAACAGTTACATAGATACCAGTTATCTATATAGTACTCTGGTATAGATAAAATGTCACAATAGTGTCATCAGCTAAGTATGTGTTAACAGTGTTTAACACACTTATATACCAGAAAGCAATCTATGTTGTAATAAACGATTGTTTGATGTCACCGTGACAAATAAAACAAGTTGTCGCAAAATGATCATCATGATCGGTTCTTGGTAAATCTGTTGTAGTTTACTTGCACAAGATTTCAAACTAAAGTCTGAGAATAGTGTTAAAAGCTAATATGTGAATATTCAAGAAATCCAGCATGATGAATGTGGGGTCTTGTGCAACTCAGGACATAATAGCTGCGCCCCCTGCAAGTGGTTCAACATTAAAGGCAGATCAGGATATAGGTTTAAATACAAAAGTGGATTGAAGGGAGGGGGTAAACAACATGTATTTTTTATGTTCACTTTTCTAGCAAAAAGATTCTAAGACATATTGATAAACTCAATTTTCCTATGAAGGAGGGGTGTCAGAATAATGTCAAGAATGAATATTTAACCCCGAACCCCCCCCCCACACCAAATCCTGAAAAACTAAATATTCCGTAATAACAATGTTTGCTGGAAATCTCGAAAGTAGTTTACAGATTTGATAGTGTACAATGAAATGCTGTAAGTTATAATTATGTGCAACAGAGACATATAAAATTTGATTACATTTTTAGTATGAATTTTTAATACTATCCTTAGATCTTACATTTTCACAGTGATACCCTATTGGCCATATTTATCTACTATATCTATAGTTCAATGAAAACTGAATTTATCTATTATTTATCTATCATGTACAGTGAACTAATTACCCAATACCCAGAGATAAACAAGATAACTGTGTGGGGTAACATTGATAAACATTATCATTCAATCACTAATTGATAGGCGCCACTAATTGATAGGCGCCACTAATTGATAGGCGCCACACTCCCTTTCAATCAATCTTCATATCAAAGAATTTGTTTATAAGTTTATTGATTCACTATATTACATATTTCACCCTATATGGCACCTAGGCTACCGATGACATACCATAGGAACAACTTCAACTTGATACTTGTGAGTGACATATAAAGGCTAGAATAATATGAAATATAATTTTGATCCAGTATTAAAGTAAATAGATCTTCTTTTAATCCGATCAGTGCCATTAAAAACACACTGGACAAGTTATAAGACAAGCTTTGATTTCAGTCTTTTTTTATATAAATGCTTAAAATAAGGGTCTGTGCCCCCTAGTTGGCCTCAGAGTGACCATTTTATACATCCATTAAATGTTAAAACTTCTTTTTGAATAAGCTATGGAATGATATTTGTGACAAAAATCACTGTATATTACATATTGCAGAAGCGAGTGCACTAAAATGTGCCACCTGTTGCGAAATGTGTAACTTCCAGGCCCTGATTACACTTGATCTAATCACTAGACATTTATATAGTTATGCTTGGTGACCTGTTTTAAAATGACTGAATTATCATGATTAAGGTGTCCGTCCCATTGATCGATATTGAAAATGGTGCTTCCTGTCATGACGACCAAGTACTTTCAGCAGCTGAACTAATTTGCCTTTATTTTATCATCCAATGTATAAAGTATCAATATGAAAATATGTTAAATACACAATCTCATGCAGATTTATGTATCACAGATTATCCATAATGATATCAACATATATATTTGTAGTTTGGATTTATGTTTCAATAAATACATTCAGGGGTAGAATTTAGCGATATTTTCTACTAGCTAAAATTAGCTTGTGCCATTTGGGTTCACTAGCAAAAAGGAAAAGCTACTAGCTAAAAAAAAATATTAAATTTTTTTAACCAATTTAATTGAAAATTAACTGCTAAAAAGTGCTAAGCCTTGATCACTATGCCTGAAGCAGGAAACAGATAAACAAAAAAATCAAGATACAGTTGTACCCCGATTATTCGACAACCTTTTATTCGAAAACCTGCTATTAAACGAAATAGAATTGCAGTCCCTTTTTACTTCCTATATAAACCTATACAAATTCGATCGAGTTTTTCGAATTCTATTTTTCGAAAAGCCTGTGTTATTCGAAACAATTTCTGAGTCCCGAGTATAATATTTCATACGAATTTTACCCCTATTATTCGAATTTGCATTATCAATGATAATTATATTTTTCTACCAATAAAGTTTGAAAGAGTTTTCGCACCTATTGTTCAAAAGGAGTTTAATTGATGTGATAAAGTGTTGACAATCTCAAGGTGTGAAAAAATACGAAGCGGTTGTACGTAATATTTCAATTTGTTGCTATTATTGCATGCTTTGATGCTCCTTTTAGTTGTAAATCGATTTATTGAATTTATTACTAACTGCAACAAACTTGTACTCGATGATTGTTGGTGTATTTTAGCGGATATCTGCGACCCGATAATGGCATAAATAAATCGCAATAAATCGTAATACCTTGGTAATAGTATATCAAGTATAAGTGCCGAGCCATTCCGAATGAATGTGGATTTTCTGCATACTTTCGGTTTTACTAGTTTGACAGATCAATGCAAGTTTCACTGATAGTTAGCGACAGAAAACACATTGTTTTGTTGAAATTTATATTTGACCATATTAAAAAGCAATTTGTTAAGGAGTGCTTTTATTGGTGTTTGCTCCTTGGTTTCATACTTGCTTCAATATGCGAGTGACTTTAAATGTCACTCGCTATTCTGAATTTCTACAAGCTATTAGCGAGTATGCAAGCTTAAAATCGAACCCTGACATTCGAGATGGTATGTTTCTAAGTAATACATACTTTGTATTGAGATTGTAGGATGGGTATTCAGATGGGTATTCAAAAGTGCGGAACCAACTGTCCTGACCGGTGAAAATTTGTCTGGACCAGGAATAATTCTGTCCCAGTCAGTCCAACTGTCCGGTATTTATTCAAATGATTCAGGGTTCGAATTTAAGCTTCAATAGTTGATTTCGCCGAATTGTCACAGTATACGAAAATTACCCACTGTAATTGATGCTTCCCTAAGAAAATAGCTGTCGCAGGGAGCTACCAAGAATTAACTTGCCAAGAAGAAGTTGTCATTTTCTTCTTCTTCTTCCATGTAATTTGCAGGACCCACTCTGGGGCATTTTCACAAATGTTAGAGACAGAGGTGAGATACAAGGAATCCGGGCGCGATACCCTACCTAGTTCCCCATAGATTCCTTGGTTCTTTAACGTTTCCGGTGTAAAGCACCGATACACACGAGACTACCCCTGGGTTACCAACCAGGATCATCTCTAGTTGGGTGGGAAACACTAAATAGCGTTTCTGAAATGACCGAGTGTCCCAGCTCAGGATCGAACCCGGGACCTCTCGATCAGAAGTCAAGCGTCTTACCACTCGACCACCGTGCCACCCCATTTTACGCCTAAATATTAAAATTAGCACATCCGCAGATAAATATGGATGCAGAATAGACAGAGGAAAATGCATACATCATTGTTACATGCACATGGAATCATGGTATACAAATTTAATGGGTGACCCCGTAATGTAAACCATGACCTAAGCTAGTTCTACTAGTAAAACTCAGATACTTGCGGTATGAATATGCTCCTATACTGAGTTTTATAGCTCTATTAATAGCTCTCCATAGCAAAGTGTAATTTGCAAACTAAACCACCTATTCTGTATTTAACAGCTAACATGGTCATAGTAACGCTTATTTCATTCGTAAACTACAAAAACATCATTAAATATACCTTTACACAACCAATATTAGATAAAACGTTTTTCTGACAGCCGCCGTGAATCAATTTCAGTTGACCCCATTTTGGTTATCTATTGTAGACGCACGTGTCTTAGACGAAATAATTATTCTGTACAGAGTAGTCGTTCTTGATTATCATTCCGGATTTTATGTTCCGGATACCGGGTTTTAGCCACTTTTTTCGTCTAATAAAAATTCGCCATATTGTTGTTTGTCAACATTCTGGAAATTTCAGTAATTTGGCAGTGGAAGTGAAACTGGATTAATTTGTGCATCAGTGAGGTTAGTGTTCTTGCAAATATTGATATTGAACGATAGGAAAGGTATTTATGAAGGCATGTGTGGTGTGCTTTAACTGTATATTGAATTTAAATGCTCTAAATCGGTCACCAAACAGCGACAAAGAATCGTGTCGCAAAAAGCTATGCAAATCTAAGAGCCGCTATATAGCACCCTAGTTTGTGAAACATAGTGTAGCATACCGTGAAGCAATCGCAGGGTCTATCATTAGCACTAGACCTAAGCAGGCCAAATTGAACAGCTGATCCATAGACTGCCTGGCAAACAACAACAACAAGTCAGCATAAATTTCAAATAAAACATGAAAAATACCTTTCTTATGGTGTCCATCCTTCACTGTATATTTAAGATTCCTAAACTGAATGTCTAAACTCCTTTTCTTTGAAAGGTCATATTTATGCTTAATTTCCTGTGGTTGTGTTTGACTTTGTGAATTCCGTTTTGAAGCTTGACACAGTTCTCTAGCCGCACTGTCATCCCTCTGGGGCACATGGACGTGTACAGACAAAAGTTCTGCCATGATAAAAAAAACTGGCAGATGAGTATTCTATAACGATACAGAACAATATGTCATTCCTTTTGTCCGATATTACGCCGTGAATACAGCCATTTTAGCGATCGATTTCCTGTACACTTCGTGGTGGTTTATCTCATTTATAAACTTGAGGGGTGTTTGTTGTAAGTTCAATGTATACAAAAAATCATTTTCGTGTAAAAATATATTTGAACAATGCAATAATAACTGAATAATTTATGTTTTATAATAATCTTTGGTTAATATAGTCAAATGTATTCAAAATTCGATTAATGCTTCCATTATAAAGTTATAAATGAATACAAAACCCCTAAATGGACGAGTCTAAAAAACATAAACAAGAACCATGTGACAGGAAGAACGTCACTCGGATTGTCACTGGTTCCCGGGAATTTGAGGTCCAGCTAAATGCGCTTTTTCGGACAGGACACTTTGCTCACATTTTCTTTAGATTGTGGGTCCAACGTTTGTTGAGGTAGCCATGTCAGAGGTTGACAAAACTTTGTGGGTCGGCAATCTACCTGAGGTTACCGAAGATCTATTGTATGAGCTCTTCCTGCAGGTAAAATCCAGAGTCATTTCAACCACTTGCGGATTCGGCCCCACACAGATTCGACCCACTTTTGTCTAAATAATGTATAAAACGATTTACCAAAATCTAAACACTATAGAAAAATTTAATTTCACGTTTATATTTTATTTGCATTTTTAAGTCTTGTATATTTACTTTAACATATATGACATTGTCTGATTCGTTCCAAATATTAGGATAAATCATGGAATTCTCACTAAAGGAGGTTCACATTCAATCTGACATCAATATAATTTTAATCTTTTCAGATTTCAGGAATAGCCTTTGACAGACAGCGTAGACGGACATGACCAACTAATTTTATAGAAAAATTAACTTCAATATATACACGCTTTATGGGAAATGAGTCAAATTTCTGCTACTCACACACCTGCTCCACCAGTCATGCAGTTGCATCCACGCCCCCCAACCCCCGGGGATGGGCCGGGATTTTTACCTTTGGGTTGTCAAATTCCCACCCTTCCATGACCTGCGGGGATGGGCTGGGATTTTTGGTTGTGACGGTTGAAGTTGTCAACCCCTCGCCCTTCAAGGCCTGCTGGGGACAGCTGATGGTAAAATCTCCGTAATCCCCCGTCCCTGACAACTAAATATTGTCCCCAGGATATTTTGGTAATTGCGCATTTACAGGGCCTTCCAATTCTTTACAGTGCACTACTTGAAGTTGAGGTTAATGCATCAGTTAATTGAGTAAGAATGGTGAGGGCTTTCACAACCAGTGAATGTAGTCTTGGCTATATTTCTCCTCTATTTTGGCGCCAAACAAAATCCCCAAACATCTGGGGACAAAGGAAAGATAAAACTAAAAGCCTATTTCCCTGCATATCCCCTACCCTTCCCCGGGTTGGGGAGGGTTTTCAATTGACTAGTGCAAATAGTAGCATAACATGCCAATGTGGATTTTTTCATTGGATCATTCCTGGGCTAAAACCAATACACAATACTACCCACCCGTACCTTACAAATACCAAAATTACACCTCATTTGTTTAAAACTCTGAAGTAACATACTATGTCTAACCTAAAGAGACACTAGACAGACAGAGGGACAGTCAGACAGCCGCTATAAAAATTAAATTCAACAGTGGGAATTTCGTCGGCCTTGAATACATTAAACTATTTTGGGGATTTAGGTCAGCTGCCAATGTAGGTCCTGAATGTTACATAGGCTTACAATCATTATACAGTAAACACCAATAAGTATGGATTTTTTTATGTTTTTTTTATTTATATAGGCTGGTCCTTTGGATAGTGTCAAGATTGCCAAAGAAAGAGATGGACGTCAAAAATCATTTGCATTTGTTCAGTTTTCTCATGTTGAATCAGTTCCATACACAATAAAGTTGATGGAAGGAACACAACTATTTGGAAGGAATCTCAAGCTACAAACCAGACCAGGTAAGTAATTCAGAGCTAATGGTATTAGGGTTGTCAATTTTCCTGATTTATCCGGAATTCCTGTTTGACATTCCTGAAAGAGCATTGACTTCTCAACAACATAAACATTATTTCATGAAAATATCTAAAACAAATGGCAAAGTCATGTTACTCTGCTCTGAAGGGTTTTATTTAATACAAACTGAGTTAGAATAGATGTGGAAATAAGGTCATATAAAAGACCTTTAGTTTGGCAAAAATGATGGGCAACTTAAGATTTTCCTGATTTTTAATTTGGCTCTGTTGACACCTCTGTCACCCTCAGGTATAGATTGATACAGCTCACAAGATGAGGTCTGTTCAGTTACTGTAAAGCAGGTATATATCACGGTGTCCAATTTTCGCGTTAATTGGATCCTTTTGAATTTACAGTGTCTTGATTTCGCGCTAAAGCCCATGACCGCAAAAATAAAACCTTGTTAGTAAACATGGAAGGGGAGATAAACCTTAAGAGTACGAGTATAATAGTCACTACTGATCTTGGAGTTGTGGGTTCAAATCCCGGGCTGGTCAACTACAATTACTGATGGTCTTTCGGATGAGACTTTAAACTGAGGTCTTATTTATGGGTGCTTTACATATGGCATGCAAAAAGAACTAGGGATGCTTCTGGAATTAGGGCATTTTCTGTATCATGCCCTATCCCCAAAATAATAAAAGTACTAAAAGTCTGCTGGAGGCCTCGCCCATAAGGATTATCCGGTGGCGAGTATAAAGAAACGCTATAAGCCAAAAATATGTAGATCTATTTACAAACAAATTATTATTTCGGCAAACATTTACACATTTCGCAAACAAAACGGTTAAATTAAAATTGAACAAGTGTGATGAAACAGCTTACAATTCGAACCTTCAAACGATATTTATATGCATGCATAGAGATTTAAACACGTTCTTTACAAGTATCCAATTTCTAATCATATTTTATACATGTGGTAGTCTATTTATTATTACCATATTTTACTGAAGCGACACATTTTGAGTTTTGTACGTCTTGCAAAGTAATGTTGGATTATTTCTTACAGCTCCTTGATGCATTGTCTCCCTTTGTAAAATTTGTATATTTTGGTGATTATTTCGCGGGGTTTAGATTTCGTGCATTTGAAGTTGACTGCGAATATAGCGAAAATTAACCCCCCGCGAAATATACCTGCTATACAGTATTGCACTCCATGTACAGTCCATGCTACATAGGTTTTCTTGAACCTAGATCATATTAACACTTGTCAGTAGTGAATTTGTGAAAGCCATTGAAAATGTGTGGACATCTGTACATTTAATGTTGTATTTGGGTGTCTTTCAGGATCTGTTCATCAGCAACAACAGCAACAGCAACAACAACAACAGGGTGGTCAAGGGCAGTTCAGAAATTCAATGAATCCATATCAAAATAATCAACCTCAAAATGTGCAAAATCCTTATATGAATATGCAAATGACTGTTGTACCACAGAACCCGTATATGATGGGTCAACCGGTCATAAATCAAAGCACTGGAGGTACTCCTCCTAATTTTCAACGATCCCACACCTGGCATGGATCTGATCTTAGTAGTAGCTCAGGTGAAAGAGATACTAGGGATCGCGATGATGATCGTCGTCGAGATAATCGCACTCGCGACCGAAGTCGTGGCGGGGACGATAGGGGTCGGGATAATTATCGAGGTAGTAATGACTATAATGACAGACATTCAAATAATGAGAGTATGGAATCTAGAAGACAGAGAGTATTACATAAACAGGACCAAGTGTTACAGACATATCGTCGAGATCGTGACAACAGACATGGTGGCGGGGGAGGATCACCGTATCAACAAAGAAGAGGAAGATACAAGTAGTTGTTGTTCTTAAATCATCATATTATGTAGACTCATTATAAAAAAGTCTGATCACATCGCTGGTTTAGGATGAGAAGGTTATAACTACTAGGTACTTACGACCTTATAAGACTCTTGTATACATACATTTGTATTTGAAATCTTTATCATAAGGCACTTCTTATTTATAACTCTATTTTCATGAAAATCAGAACTTGTCATGTTGACCAAAATGAAGTTATAAAAGCTTATTTTTTGCATTTATGTAAGAAAATATATAAATTTCAGACAGTTTTTTCTTGTTGTCTCTATATATTGATTTTGCAGTTACAACCTTCTTATTCTAAGCCAGCGACATGTTTTTGTATTGAAATGTATATCCAGGGCCCTCACAGTACACTCGAGTTGGGATATAAATCTACATGATATAAACAGATCTTTTTAGGGGATTTTTTTTTCAGAAATAGGGGAAAATACATACTTTTTTGGTATGGGAATGGGGTCGATTTTTATCCCGTAAAGAGTAGACTGAGGGCCCTTATGATGCTCCAAAACGTAAAAGCCTTCTTATTGCAGAGCTCTCTTATTTAATCTGTTAATAGACATGAGCTTTTGGTTTAAACTTGTATGTAAAAGAAAATAATGAGATGACTTGAGACTTGAACACAGAGCAGTCAGGGTAAAAAGGAAATGATAATCAAAGACATTGCTTATTCTGTCCAAATGTTACATTTTCATAATGTTCTTGAGAGCGGAGATATTAACTGGAACCTTGTATCTTCTTAAGTATAGTTTAACAGCTGATTTCTGGTCTAGATTTAACTCCAGTGGTATATTTTAAAAGTTTAGCATTTCCAATATGCTTGAGTTTAATACTAAATGCTAATCTAAAGGGCGGATATTCATTATGTGGCCTCCGTAGCTCAGTGGCTAGCGCGCTTGTTGCCTAATCCGATGACCCTGGTTCAAATCTGTATGGAGGCACACATATGCCTGCCATATACAGCAGAAAGCTGACTGGCAAATAAAGGCTATGCTCGGCATAATTTCCAATTTGCTTGTAGAGATTTATGTATTGAATAAAATAATGTGTAATATATTCATGCATAAAGGTCAGGATCAGGTTAATATCTCCAATCTCTATACACATTTATGCATCAACTATATATTTCATTGTCATAATTTATGCATGCAAACGCATCTTCACAAAACTGAAGAGACACTTTTAAACGTTTATTTATGCAAAGTTCACATGTAATGATCTAAGTTTGATGTTCAAGTAATAGTGAACAGTAAAAGTTGAGGTTCAGAATTGTATACTTTTGTCATCACATGTGATTTTATTTCCTTTAATTGTGTATACATAATGTATGCAGATTTTCATAATCATTTCTTCACAATACTAAAAGTTGTTCAATTTAAAGTTAATAAAATTTTGCATTTTAGAAATGACTACAGTTGTTATAGTGTTGTTTATGTCAATTCTTCATCATGTTTAGCTTGCTGATATGAACTTGATTCTGACCTATCAAATTTCAAGCAATAATTTTAGAGAACTCCATTTTTTTGGACAATAAGTTAAAGTAAAACAGTATGAGTAAACCACATTATGGGTAAAAAATTCTGGGCATACTCTGATTAATATTGAAAGTTGAAATTAAAGAAATCAACTGGGAATCATAGCCCAACAAAAAGATGTCAATGTTAGGTATTTCTAGTTTACTTTAATTAAGATTGATAGAATCTGGTAAATATGTAAAAGCTATACATGTACTTGAGTGTTGACATTGTGATTCGATACTTCCATCCGGATCATCCTGTAAAATAAACTCTGGTTGCAGTTGTGCCCCCTGGAATAGATTTTTTTTTGTCACACACTTTTGGAATATGTTCACCAGTCCGATTTGACCAATCTTGCTTATATTTGGCATGAATGTTGACCTCTATCAAGTGCCATGTCCAATTCTCAAATGTCAAGGTCACAGATGGAGGCAAATTGAAGTTTGTCAAGACAGTAACTTTGGCATGCAATGACCAATCTTGCTTAAATTTGGTGTGAATGTTTACTTTTATGAGACTGAGTGACATGCACAACCCACAGGTCCCTATTCCAAAGGTCAAGGTCACAGTTGGATGTCAACTTGAAGATTATCTTCTTGCAAGTTTATGTTTCGAGGTCAAATGTGTATGGACCATTTCTATGTTAAGCATTGTAAGATTAGATGTAACCGTTTCAGCATACAAAGGCTTGACTAGGGCGTGAATTTCTAGTTTAGTAATATTTTATTTCGAAACATGGTAAAATTTGGTTCTTAACGCAAAACGGTAATCAGAGTTTTGACCCATTGAGTAACAAATACTAATAATCAGCGGTTTGTATGCAGTCTGCAGTTCCTTCCCCTTTATGCTAATGCTATTCTCATACTGAACAGATTAGATGCAGGGAACCAGAATAAATCGATGGCTTAGAACCAGGAGGTCGTAACTACCACTTACTACTTATAAGACTCATACATATTTGAAATCTGGTTCACAAGGCGCTTCTTATGAGCCTATTTCATGAAAATCAGAAAATTGTCATGTTGACCAAAATAAAGTTTTAAAAACGTGTTTTCCCATAGGTAAAGAGTAAATTACCGTCAGTTTTCTCTTGTTTTCTCATTATCGATTTGGTAGTTACGACCTTCTGGTTCTAAGCCAGTGAAATATGTGCTGGATTTGTAACCAAGCACAAGCCAACAACAATGTTGATTTTTTCCACGTTTGGAGAAGTTATTGTTCTACTCCTGTACAACCAAAGTTGTAAGGGAGTGTATACTGTTTTCAGCTTGTCTGTCAGTCCATAGACGAATTCTTGCAGGATTTTCTTTAAGCTTTTATGTATGAACAACCTTAACATGTAGATGTGCATAAAGGAAAGAATTAGCGCTCAGATTATTTTTGCCAGAATTATGGCCCTTTGCTGGCAGGGGGTTTATTAGTCTGCCGAATGGCAACTGTTCTAGTTATGCCACCATCTTTGATGAGGGGTATATTGCTTTGCACATGTCTGTAGGTCAGTCTGTCTGTTCAATAACTCGAACACTTTGCTCTAGGATTTTTGAACTTTAGATGGAGGTTCACCAGCAACAGCAGATGACCTCTATTGATTTTGAGGTCAAAGGCTAAGGACACTGTGACCTTGACCATTTTAGACAAATTTATGTTCATGCATGTGTATTTACATACCTGCCAAGCTATTTAAATCCGAAATAGGAGTTGATAAAGCAAAAACATGTCACAAGATGCACTTAAATATGATTTAAAAGGGATTTACATGCATAAACAAGGAATGTATTAATTCTAGTTGTTATAAATATGGGACAGGAGATCATCAAATGTGTCTTTGCAGTGAGCCCAGCAGTGAGCTCGACATAGTCTCCACGATGGCGGTTGCGTGTCTGTACGTTAGTAATAGTTAGTTTGTGAGTGAGTTAGTTAGTTAGTTAGTTGGTTAGTGTGTCCGTCCGGATCCTTGTCCGGGCCGAATCTCCCTTATGCATTGACACTTTTTAAAATAACTTGGCATAATTGTTAAACACCACGAGGCGGTGTGCAGTGCACAAGATCCAGGCCTCTTGCTCAAAGGTCAAGGTCACACTTCGAAGTAAGGATTCAACAATGACCATTATAGACCTTGTCCTGGCTGTATCGCACTCATACATTGACACATTTTTAAATAACTTGGCAAATTTGTTAAACACCATGAGGCGGTGTGCAGTGTGTAAGATGTATACAGGTATCTAGCTTAAAGGACAAGGTCACACTCGGAGGTCAAACTTCAAAAATTACCGTTGTAGACCTTGTCAGGGCTGTATCTCACTCAAACATTGACCAATCTTTCTTATATTTGGCATGAATGTTCACCTTCATGAGACAGAGGCTCATGACAGACCCTGAGTTTCATATCTCAAAGGTCAAGGTCACAGCTGAAGGTCAAATTGAAGCTTTTCCAGACCATAACTTTGTCGTGCATTGACCAATCTGTCTTACATTTGGCATGAATATTCACCTACATAAGCTGGAGTGTCATGCTCATTCCTCAGGTTCCTATATCAAAGGTCAAGGTCACAGTTGCAGGTCAAATTTCTAAAGAAGCTTGTCTGCACCATAATTTTGTCATGCATTGACCTATCTTGCTTGAAATTGCCATGTATGTCAACCTCTATTAATCGGAGTGTCATGAGCAACCCCTGGTTCCTCTTCTCAAAGGTCACGGTTAGAGGTCAAAGGTCAAATTGAAGTTTGTAGGTATATTTTATTCTTTATGCACGCTGGCATTAGATGTTACTTAGCACATTTAAGTCAGTGCATTTTTTCAATGAGCGCCGAGGCTCGACATAATTTGCCATTTAACATTGTTGTTTTATAATGCAGAACGACTAAGTTAGAGACAGATGCGAAGACACTTGCTAGGAAACAGAAGGATATTGATTTTGGAAAGAGCACAGTTGGCTATGATAAATATGTAACATTGATACCAAAGTGAGTTGTTTACCTTCTTCTGCCACTCTCGTGCTCTGACTGTGCAATAAAAAAAAGTAACAAAGAGCCGCAACTCATAAGGATAGCCAATCATATTGCCTGTTACTGATCAAGAGTTTAATATGATGTGATCTGTTGGTTTTTCTAATCCGTAAGTCAAGTAAGATCAATATTGAATACCACCCCAGGACCCGATCTCCCAAAGCATCTCAATCTGAGTAAGATCTCATCTCAATTATTGGTATGTGCCTTAATGTTAATTTCCATGCAAGGCTGGACTCATAATTAGCATCACTAAACAAAAATGACATTCTGAGTGCATGCTTTCAAACATTCTTTGACTCTCAAGAGGGGTTTTCATGATTTCTAAGTGGGAGATTTTTTAGTCTCAAGTTGTAGGTTTTTTGCAACACAAGTTTCTGCGTCGTGTTCTATACAATTGATGTGCGTATTACAGTAAAATTTTAAGTATAGAGAGTTTGTGACCGGAATACTAGAACGTAGTTAGAAACTGTTTTTTTATTACATTTTCAGGCATCAACGTGTGAAAGGTGTTCATCCGATGACACCTAATATATCACACAAGACTAGTCGTCGATCATGGGACGCTCAAGTAAAACAATGGAGAATAGCTCTACATCAGTGGGATGCCCCTACTGGTGAAAAACAGGAGTGTTTAATTGGGTAAATATGGTTTACACATACACTTTGTATTGTTGTTTATATAGTCTAAGAGGTGATCTATCACAAGTTGTCAATGAATTTATATTAAAGAGGCGTTCTCTATAACTTTGATCGTTTAAATCGATTCAGGAATATTTTACATTAAATGAGAATCAGTATTGCTTCAACTCCTTAAATTTTCACCAAAAAGCTCCCACTAATTACCGAGAAAAAATGAAAATATATTTCCGTAACGAGCCAAAATAGTCACGAGTTGTTTCCCTTTGACCATGTAATAATAAATCGCTGGAAGCGATAAATTATTATTGGTGATTTGACAATATTTTTGACATTATAGAGACAAATTTGTGCACGCTTTCTTCTGACAAATTATGTTAATTGATAGTGCTTTGTACATTTAGCTTATTTAATGTGATAGTAGAGAAAATATGCTAGTTATAGGGAATGCCCCTTTCAACAAGTTCTGGAAATTTTATTAAGCGCGCCTTAGATGAAAAAAATCAATTGAACCAGTTGATCAGTGAATTTTAAATGATGAAACAAATCACTGATAGGAACATTTCTGTGTTTGAGAGAATGATAATTTGGCTTGCAGATTAATTCCACTGTAGTTGTTTTGTCCATGGAATATATATTTATTTTTCAGAATTGATGTTCTTGACACAGAAGGTGAAGAGAAGTCATCAGTGTGTTTGTTAGACAACGTCGGCAACATCAATGAACATGAGTCGGTGTCAGACGTCGGCAACATCAATGAACATGAGTCGGTGTCAGACAACGTCGGCAACATCAATGAACATGAGTCGGTGGTAGGCAGGAACAAATCAGATGCTGACAGTGAACCATGTAGTCAAGCCGCTGAATTTAGTAGTCAAGCCTCTGTATCATCAGGAATTTCTGTGACACCTGACCTAAAGTCAGATAATTTCAAGTATCCAAGTATTAATTCTGTAAACCAAAACTCAGAAAATGAAATTGATGATGGTTTTTGTTCGGATGAATTTTGTGTAATAGATTCGTGGGAAAATGAAGATACGTAAATATTGAAAATTAACCTGTACTGTAAAATCATTATAATTTTCGTGGGGACCGAGGGATTAAATTTCATGGATTTTGTGGTCCACCTTCAACCACAAAATCTTATTCCATCGAACAATGCTTTTGACCCTTGTATTTATTACATGAAATGCAAGATTCACAATCTAACATCCGAACCAAATGGTCTTTTTAGCTCACCTTTCACATAGTGAGAATGTGAGCTTTTGTGTTCACTCGTCGTCCGTCCGTCGTCTGTCGTCCGTCAACAATTTGTTTGTGTTCACTCTAGATGCAACAGTTTTGATCTAATCATCATGAAATTTTGTCAGAATGTTGTTCTCCATGAAATCTAGTTTGAAACTGGGTCATATGGGCTCAAAAACTAGGTCACTAGGTCAAATCTTAGAAAAAACTTGTGTTCACTCCAGAGGTCACCGTTTTGATCCAATCTTCATGAAACTTGGTCGGAATTTTGATATCCATTAAATCTAGGGCATTGTTGAAATAAGGTCATGTGAGGTAAAAAAACTAGGTCACTAGGTCAAATCTTAGAAAAAGCTTGTGTTCACTCCAAGGGTCACCGTGTTGATCCAATCTTCATGAAACTTGGTCAGAATGTTGATATCCGTTAACTCAAGGCCAAGGTTGAAATAAGGCCATGTGAGGTCGGTCACTAGGTCATATCTTAGAAAAAACTTGTGTTCACTCCAGAGGTCACCGTTTTGATCTAATCTTCATGAAACCTGGTCAGAATTTTGATATCTGTTAAATCTAGGCCAAGGTTGAAATAAGGTCATGTAAGGTGAAAAACTAGGTCACTAGGTCAAATCTTAGAAAAATTTTGTGTTCACTCCAAGGGTCGCCGTTTTGATCCAATCTTCATGAAACTTGGTCAGAATGTTGATATCCGTTAACTCAAGGCCAAGGTTGAAATAAGGCCATGTGAGGTCGGTCACTAGGTCATATCTTAGAAAAAACTTGTGTTCACTCCAAAGGTCACCGTTTTGATCTAATCTTCATGAAACCTGGTCAGAATTTTGATATCTGTTAAATCTAGGCCAAGGTTGAAATAAGGTCATGTAAGGTGAAAAACTAGGTCACTAGGTCAAATCTTAGAAAAAATTTGTGTTCACTCAAGGGTCGCCGTTTTGATCCAATCTTCATGAAACTTGGTCAGAATGTTGATATCCGTTAACTCTAGGCTAAGATTGAAATAAGGTCATGTGAGGTCAAAAACTAGGTCACTAGGTCAAATCTTAGTAAAAACTTGTGTTCACTCCAGAGGTCACCTATTTTATCCAATCTTCATGAAACTTGGTCAGAATGTTGTTCTTCCTGAAATCTAGGTCAAGTGCAAAACTGGGTCATATGGGGTCTAAAACAAGGTCACTAGGTCAAATCTTAGAAAAAGCTTGTGTTCACTCCAGAGGTCGTCGTTTTGATCCAATCTTCATGAAACTTGGTTAGAATGTTGATCTCCGTAAAATCTAGGCCATATTTGAAACTGGGTCATGTGGGGTCAAAAACTAGGTCACTAGGTCAAATCTTAGGAAAAGCTGGTGTCACACCGGTGGAAAGTACTTCCGGGTCGTAGTATGCTAAAATAGTCCCTTTCAAAAAATTGATATATGTCTGTTGAAGCACTGTTTTAATGTGGAATATGCTGATTGTTTACCAAATTACATCACTGTAGATCAAATATGACCTGCATGCTAACTTTTAAGAGTGTTTAATTGATATTTTTCTGAATTATCTTTCCCTGGCTGAAGACTGACAATGTATGTGTGCTTCGGTCAAGTCAGCATTTGAGGCATGGAAAATAGCGTTGTCCTTCCAGAATCCCTGCAGTAGCTCGAAAATGAAACTATCGACATGCCATTTTCTCCAGCTTATTTTGGATAACAGGGCTTGCTTTTATGGAAACAGCAACGAAAAACACCCGGAATGTCAGTGAAACGGAGGGAGAGATGCGAATTTGGGTCATTTTGCATTAATTTCAATGGCAGAAAATTCACTGGTGTGACACCTAGCTTGTGCTCAATACAGACCCCTGTTTTGGTCCAATCTTCATGAAATATGGTCAGAATGTAAGTTGTACTGATACCTAGACCATTGGCAACAGGTGAGCAACCTAGGGCCCTTTGGGCTCTCTTGTTTACCAAAACCTTGAATTTTGTCCCATCGAAATTAAATGATTTTACAGTAATCTTATAAAGTGCTTAAACCTATGTGTTCATGTTATTGATATATGATCTCATTTAATTTGCTGTATTTATGTTATTTACGGGTACATCTGTTATGGAATTTCCGTGTTTCTTCTTTATTGTTATTTATCTTGGGATAATGCTAGTCAATTCCTGATACATGTAGATTTGTGTTGAATGTTAAATGAATATTTTTTATTGTGATATGACTTGTATCGGGGTTATGCTAAAAATGCTCCATTACAATTGTTTAGTTAATAAGCAATATTTTATTAATGACAGTAATGATGTGTCAGATCTCCATAGTAAATTTTGGGTAAAAGAAATACTGTTGATAATTACATTACATTGTGTTCTGCTTGCATTTTACTTGCCTTTTCAACTTTTTTTTTTTTTTCAATTATGTAAACATATCAACTAACTATCTTATGTTGGAATAAAGATGAACATTTGGTTTGAACTCAATCATGCTGCACATGGAATTTTAGACATTTTGAGTGGGGGTTAAAATAATGCATTGTACTCAGGTGAGCGTATTTAAAGGGAAATATTGTATCTGCGTTGATAGCTATTGGTAGAGGTGTCCTCTCTGAGTGACCTCCGGCAGCTACATACCAATGTCATTGAAAATGTTCCTAGTAACTGGTATGTCTCTCTTGATTGTCAAGTTCTAGGTAAACTACTGATTCACTCGGTGTCAGGATAATATGACTAGGTAGTCCCTGTATGACTGAAATATTGTTGACCAGCTGGACTCAAAAACATACTATATTGGGGGGGGGGGGTGATTGCTCTCTTCTATAATCATTATCTCATATTTACGGGCAATAAGATGGAGTTTCATTATATAAATGACTAAATTTATTCTATGTACCCGTGTACAACATTTTAGTCCCCTACTTTCAAATGAAAGGTGCTATAGATTTTCTGTCTTTCTGTCAATCAGGTTTTTGTGAGTTTGATTTATTTACCCTCACCAACTGCCCGCCAAGATAACCCAAATGGGCCAGCAGATTTTTGTGGTCATGTCTTTGCTCTTTTATAACACTGGAAAGACTACCTAAGGTATTGTACATGGGGTGCCAGTCAGTCAATAATCTGGATTCTGCTATGTAACTCATTCTTCCTCCTTTTCATCCTAAAACATTTGAAACAAAAGGTCCAGATCCAATGTGACCTGCTCAAAATGTTGTTTTGTTTTTGCAAGAAGTGGAGTAGGAAATTTCAGTCTTTTAGCTCTTGGAGCATCCGCATGCTTTAATGTACAAATGTCATAAGTATTCTATCAAATTTTGTTGGTTATATTCTTTATTGGTCAGTAGTACCTGGCAAGATAGTTAATCCAAAATAGGAGTGATAAAAAAAATGTCACAAGATGCACTTAAATTTGATTTAAAAGGAATTAAGATGCATAAACGAGGAATATATTAATTCTAGTGGTAGTAAATATGGGAAAGAAGATAATGAAATTAACAAGGTAGGTAAACTTGGAAACCAAAAATTTATCGAGGAAAATAGGAGTAACTCCACTTTAATTGGAGTACTTGGCAGGTATGGATTATGAGCCAAAGGCGGATATTAATAGAACTTATTGTTAATTTGTTATGTTTTATGTAAAAAAGTGATTTTCAAAGGAATTGAGATTTAAATACCATTGATATTATGGGCCAAAGGCCAAAATTATTGGAAATAAATGTTGTTATCATTATTGTTGTTATTTATGCTCGGCACATTAATTGTGCTCAAAATCTTCTTCGTCACAACAAAGGGAAACTCCATTGTTTGCCATGAAAAAACCAAGGAGGGTATGACAGATCAAAGATCTAAAAATACCAAGATTGGACACTGTAGTATCAGCATGATTGTATACATGTAGTTCTATTAATAGATGCCTATTCATAGTATACTGTATTCATATATATGACAAGCCTCACTCTAGTCTTGGCTAAGGCACATGCAACATCTAATAAAGCATGATCAATAGACATGTGTTATTTGTATCTTGTGTTCACCTATATGATATTACAGACACTCCATTGAATACTGGGAGAAAATGCTAAATACCTTGGAACTTATTATATCAATTTTCATCTAGAAGTTTTTGTTTGTCATCCAATTTTAATAAATAGCTAAAAGGGAAGCCATCTGTTACCATGTGTACAGTATCTATAATCAGTAAGATGAATCCTCAAGATAGGCAGTGCCTTAATTGATATTATTTGCTGTGTAAGTAGATCTACTGAAGTTGATTGCGATCTATTCTAGATCTATTTCATCTTAAACACAAGATAACCCTAAAATCATGATACATAATGTTGTGTAATTGTAACATGAAGAAGTTGATTGAACTAAAGGCCTCGTTTTCCACACCCTTGTATAAGGTTGGCACTCTAGTCCAGCGGATAATTCTCTTCAGACATCCGACCAAGAGGTCCATGCATGGCTTGATTCTCAGCTGAAATGTATAAATGTACTGTAGTGTTTCCTACCAAACTAGATGCTGAGCTCTGCAAATATCGATCGCCTTTATTTGCCGATTAGTACTCCTCTGTAATATATTCTTCTGGCATAATGAGAGATCAGCACTTCCATCAGGATTTTAACTTGGTCACTATATTAGGTGGTAAGCAGGCTAATCTGAATCACCAAGCTACAGAGATGAAATTGTTGGAAACCCAGATGTAGTCTCAATTAAGTCTATATGTGCTCTACACTGGACATGTTAAAGAACCAAGAAATTTATTATCACCTCCGTCTCTTCATCGATCTTATACCTGCCCTTGTCAGACACTTCTGTCAATAAGAGGCGTTTGGCCATGTACCGTATATAGAGGATCTATCACGAGTTGTCAATTGATATAAATTTATATAAAACAAGTTTTGGAAATTTTATTAAGGGAGCCTCTGGCGAGCTTAATAATATTTCCTGAACGAGTTTAATATAAATATTGACAACGAGTGATAGTTTCTTTATATCACATGACACTAAAAACGCAAAATATGCATTGATTTATTGGAAAAACTCAATACCTTATACTACACGAGGTACATATAACTTTATACGTACTGGCTATACTAACCTGGATACAAGGAAAGTCATGTGATATATATACTTATATAGCTTCCTGGTTTTGGCAGAGTAAATAGATAGATACAGTACTAGTGCATTCTTTCATTGATAACACATCATTTCTGATATACAAAGGGAAGTAATCATGTGTGTCATTAAATAATTTAGCGGCTCTTTGCCTTACCGAGAAACCGAACCCAAACGAACGGACCAATCATAAAACGAACGAGTCATCACGGAAATCACCGAACCGTCCACACATTTCTGGAAGCTTCTAAATACGTCACTTCCGCCGGCGTTTCTCTTTTACATCGTGATTGACGGAGGAAGGTCGCACGAACCACTAGGCTGGTGGTCTTTTGCGGGCAATACCATATTTGGAATATAAAATATTCAGTGCGCATGCGTGGCGGGTTTGTCTCCGGAGACCACCGGAGATTGACAAATTATACCAAAATATCCGCCATATTGGATTTGAAGCGGTACAATTCTGATAGAATTTCTTCAATTTTCACATTGTTTTTGCACACAATTCTCTTAAATTAGACAGCAATATTGATGCTTATTGATGTTTACTGAACAGCAGTGAGTATAATATTCGAACAGTGTGCAATTTTCCCTAACCGGTAGCTTAAACCGAAGTCTGTTTTTGATTCAGAACTTTCAGAAGCGGCATAATTTTGAATAGAAAACGCATTTGGATAAACTATCCAGATATGTGTATATGCCTATATGTGTTTGTTTCTTAAATATTTGTACTACCCACACTAATTACTTTTGTCTATATATTTATCATTTAGTATAAAGAAATAATCTTTAACTGATTCGTCCTCAAAACTGTTCGACCCATGTCACGCGATTACAAAAGTTAAAACCAACGCGTTTCTGGTGACAAACCAGCTGTCTTACCACAGTTACATGTGTTGCTACATTCAACTAGCTGTCTAACCACACTGCATTCTTTATTACCCCTCTCACTTTCT
Organism: Spisula subtruncata; assembly: GCA_963678985.1. Taxonomy (NCBI): domain Eukaryota; kingdom Metazoa; phylum Mollusca; class Bivalvia; order Venerida; family Mactridae; genus Spisula; species Spisula subtruncata. The sequence continues at coordinate 20,690,721 of OY787668.1, forward strand.
GTTATTTTTACGTTTGCAGCCCTGCATCATCAACAGGTCAAAGCCAATTTAATACTGCTACAGAAGGCCGAGAACCAACCAACCAGGAAGAAGAACAATATTTTGCCTCTGATGTCACGGTCTGCCAATGGTGTGGTAAGTGGAGCTTTTGTTTCACATGAAAATAGCAGGGACAGATAGCTGTGTCTGTTTTTTTATGCTTTGGGGCAATTTGTTGAGTTATATATACTTGATTCTCATCGACTCGATCCTTCTCATCGACTCGAGCCCTAATTTTTTTGGTCAAATGTATAGTGCGTTAGCGACTAAGCTGGACCCCCATAAACCTTAAATATCTTAAAAACTACAATGCCGATTAAAACAAAATTGGGTATGTCTTCGTAAAACACCCTTACCAACTCTGATAAAATAAAACGGAATTTTCGGTCCACAAAAAAGTGTACTTTGCATAGACGCCTAATGCAAAGTTTTGAGTCTAAAACAGGCTAAATACGTATGGGTATTGAAAGTGACCGGAACAGCAAAGGTCAACAATTTGGTTCAGTATAACTGTACATTTAGTCACATACCAGTCACTGTTGAAAATATATAATGAGGCCCTTGGACGAACGTTTATCTTAGTTTGAATAACTGAAGCAACTTCGTAGCAATATTTGTAAGAAAAACAATGTATTTGTTGTTTGTATAAATGATCCTTCCAATCAGAAGATGGGCCTCAACTATATAAACATTGGTGATCGGACAAATGTAAGTCAAAGTTATAAAATTATACCGTTATAGTTGTTACATAATACAATAGCATAATCTTAACTAGCTGATCGTAATAGCTTATTTTACTCCCTGTCCATTTGTTGATTAAAATACCAAAAATAATACATTAGACCCAATGGGAAAAACATTAATTAGACAGCAAAAAAATCTGAAATTTAAACACAGAGTTGGTAAAGGTAATTAAGTTAACTCTGCCAAATTTCAATAAAATTGCATAATTACTTTTTAAGATATTTAAGGTTTATGGGGGTCCAGCTTAGTCGCTAACGCACTATACACATATGCGGATATCGTTCTTATCCAAAACATGTTAAAATCTACTGGAAGTCTTTATTTCTGTCACAGCAGCAAACCAAATGTGAATGAAAACAATACTCTTTCTGTGATCACTTATATCAACCAGCCATGAAAAACCATTTTGGTAAGAATCAATACCTAAGCTTGTTACTATGGTATTTTCTTTATGACCTTTTTTGTCAACATGCTTGTTCACATTGATTAAAGTCTGTGAATATCATCTAAGATGATTTAACTTCATGTCAACAACTGTGTTTTGTGAAGAGTTTTCAGTCCTTGGGTTAAATACAGGCTGACCAATCAGAGGGCTCGAGTCGATGGGAAAGTTTCGGAATGTTGTAGGCTCTTGATGGTACTTGCTCTATTGCAAATATCTTAGTATAAAAACTTTTTAATGGCAAAACTATTTTGTTTTCATGAAGTTAAGTAATTTCTCAGTCAGTAAAAATAAAATTGTTTACACAGTAAACTGTAGGAAGTGTGCATGCAAGGCTTTTAGCTCTTAGTGGCTCGACTCCACGAGAAAACAGTATTAATAATTAATAGAAGGGTGGTCGGGTGGTAAGACGCTTGAGTCCTGATCGAGAGGTCTGGGTTTGATTCTCGGCCTGGACACTTGGTCATTTCAGAAACGCTATTTAGTGTTTCCCACCAGTGTTGGCATAACGGACGGTTGATTGAGTAACGGACAGGACGGCGGGAAATACCTGGAAATACTGGGAAATACCTGGAAATACCGGGAAATACTGGTCAATTGGACAATACAAGTGGTCGATTGAATTGGTCATGTGAAATTATGCTTCCATACATGTATCTTTATCTATATACATAGCTCTACTAGTGTAAAGGTTATCAACTTAAATTATTTGTTTTAAATTCTATTTTTTCATGCAAGTTCTCTTCAATGGGACGCTTGAAACTCATGCACTTTGTGTAGAAAATTGCCCATAGAAAATCTTTATTTTGTATTGTAGGGTACTAGAGTTATGTCCAGTTATGTAAACACTCCCCCAGACTAATCCTTTGTTAACTGCAAGAATATGACACAATATTGCATAATCTGTTAGTTGTCAGTTTCACACTTCACACTTAGTTGACCTGTTTTAACAATGTGCTAAATTAGTTTAAGCCAATTTATACAAGCCTAAATGATTATCAATATTAATTATTTATAACAGTCTCTCTCATGCACTTTCTAGTATAACTATAACATTATAACTTTCTTTTTAAATTGAAATTAATATATTAATCATTACTAAATATTTTAATTAGATTTGTAACTAGTGTATTTGATCTATATTTATAAATCAAAATTTAGTTATTAAAGAATTATTGTGTTTTAGATTTTTTTTTCACATTGAAATTGAATCGACCAATCCAATCGACCACTTTGACCACCAGTTCATTTGACCACTTGTAGATCATACTCTCAAATAAATTGAAGATCTATTCAATGTTATTGAACTGAATATAGAACAACATGTGAAAACCTGAGAGTTCAATTGCTTCATAATGCATTTAATAAAATAACCAGTACACAAAAAAATCCAACTTGACCATTCAATTGACCAGTATTTCCCACATTGAAATTGAATCGACCAGTCCAATTGACCACTTTGAAAATGAATTGACCAGTTCATTTGACCACTTGTAGATCATACTCTCAAATAAATTAAGGATCTATTGAATGATATAGAACTGAATAAAGAACAACAAATGAAAACCTGAGAGTTCAGTTGCTTCATAATGCATTTAAAATAACCAGTACACAAAAAAATCCCACTTGACCATTCAATTGACCAGTATTTCCCGGTATTTCCCGGTATTGGACACTTTGGGAGTATTGGACAGGACGGTATTTCCCGGTATTTCCCGCCCGGTAAATACCGGGGCGGTAAATACCGCCCAACACTGTTTCCCACCCAACTAGAGATGATCCTGGTTGGAAACCCAGGGGTATTATCGCGTGTATCGGTGCTTTACACCGAGCATGATAAAGAACCAAGGAATCTATTCGAAACGAGCTAGCTAGGTTATGGCACCCGGATTCCATGTATCTCACCTCTGTCTCTATTATTTGCGATAATGCCCCAGAGTGGGCCCTGCAAATTACATGGAAGAAAGAGAAAGGAAGAAAGATATATTCTAGCTATTCTAAAGTGATAGGAATCCGATGAAAAAATAATAATCGATAATCGGTTTGGCACATCCGATCCATTATCTATTATAATCTTTTGTTTTACAACGACATATTGTATTCCAAAATGTACGTTAAATGTGGCACTTTCTTGCCTATTTCCTACTTTAAACATTATTAATTATGTGCCCATTTAGAGATACATCTGCTTTTTGCAACATATATGATGAAGGATTCAAACATTCCAACCATTTACTACCATTAAGGTCTGCTCATGAAATTTAAGATATGACTGCACAGTGATTAACAGCCTTAATTGAACTGTTTAATCAAATATTGTTTTGATCTAAATAGTTCATCACAGCTTGTTTAGCCACATCCAGTGTTGGCATAACGGACGGTCGATTGAGTAACGGACAGGACGGCGGGAAATACTGGGAAATACCGGGAAATACTGGTCAATTGGACAATACAAGTGGTTGATTGAATTGGTCATGTGAAATTATGCTTCCATACATGTATCTTTATCTATATACCTTGCTCTACTAGTGTAAAGGTTATCAACTAAAATTATTTGTTTTAAATTCTATTTTTTCATGCAAGTTCTCTTCAATGGAACGCTTGAAACTCATGCACTTTGTGTAGAAAATTGCCCATAGAACATCTTTATTTATTTTGTATTGTAGGGTACTAGGGTTATGTCCAGTTATGTAAACACTCCCCCAGACTAATCCTTTTTTAACTGCAAGAATATGACACAATATTGCATAATCTGTTAGTTGTCAGTTTCACACTTCACACTTAGTTGACCTGATTTAACAATGTGCTAAATTAGTTTAAGCCAATTTATACAAGCCTAAATGATTATCAATATTAATTATTTATAATAGTCTCTCTCATGCACTTTCTAGTATAACTATAACATTATAACTTTCATTTTAAATTGAAATTAATATATTAATTATTACTAAATATTTTAATTAGATTTGTAACAAGTGTATTTGATCTATATGTTTAAATCAATATTTAGTTATTAAAGAATTATTGTGTTTTAGATTTTTTTTCACATTGAAATTGAATCGACCAATCCAATCGACCACTTTGACCACCAGTTCATTTGACCACTTGTAGATCATACTCTCAAATAAATTGAGGATCTATTCAATGTTATTGCACTGAATAAAGAACAACATGTGAAAACCTGAGAGTTCAATTGCTTCATAATGCATTTAATTAAAATAACCAGTACAAAAAAAAATCCAACTTGACCATTCAATTGACCAGTATTTCCCACTTTGAAATTGAATCGACCAGTCCAATTGACCACTTTGAAAATGAATTGACCAGTTCATTTGACCACTTGTAGATCATACTCTCAAATAAATTAAGGATCTATTGAATGATATAGAACTAAATAAAGAACAACAAATGAAAACCTGAGAGTTCAGTTGCTTCATAATGCATTTAAAATAACCAGTACACAAAAAATTCCCACTTGACCATTCAATTGACCAGTATTTCCCGGTATTTCCCGGTATTGGACACTTTGGGAGTATTGGACAGGACGGTATTTCCCGGTATTTCCCGCCCGGTAAATACCGGGGCGGTAAATACCGCCCAACACTGGCCACATCTCATCAATGCTAGCTGGATGCTTCATTATTTAATTAATAGAATATTTTATTTCAAGAGTTATCTTCCCTAAATGATTTTCGATTATAATATTATAGGCCTACACGCCACATTGAATTTGATTTAAATTTATACTGATGCCTCATATGTCGGAAGCACTAACTATGAACAATAAAAATAAAATGTTTAAAATGGCAATACTGGTTACAGCCTGCCACTGAATAATAATATGTACCTTGGTTTATGATTTATTCTAATTAAATGTTTTATCAGGCAAAACATAAAGAAAATCAAGTTTTCCATAACCTACTCCTTTCTACACTTGTAGAACTGATACCCCTATTTCCAAGGTATCCGATGAAAACAGTTCTTAGTGTCCGAGGAAAACTTAATTTAAGCTAAAAAAATTGTTTATTCATTTTGTTTGCTACTTTTTGATGAATTTGTGAGACTTATTTAATATTTAATGAAAGTGCACTTATTTACAGGAATATTTTGGGTATGTGGCACACACAACTCTTTATCCAATATTGTGGAAATAGAGGTACCCTGGAATTACGAGGCGAGGCTATACATTGTTCTTTTTATTATATAATTTTAGTTTGTGACTGGTGTGATTGAATCTGTCTGTAGAATCCTGAATGATAACTTCAATATGTGTCCCTATAAGATGGTGTGAAAGTCGACAATCATGGAAGATGCCTACTGTCACTTGAAGGTAAGAAATATGTTTTTTAAATAACATTCTTTTATGATCAATGACTGGCTAGAATTGATATACTGCTCAAGCTTGGAGTGACATACTACTGATACAGTAAGTTATACAGTGCTGACATGATGAGTGACAAACTGCTGACACCAGGAATGACATATAGCTGTCACTGTGAATTACATACTGTTGACGCTGTGAGTGACATACTGCTGACTCTAGGAGTGGCATACTGCTGACTCTAGGAGTGACATACTGCTGACACTGTGAGTGAAATACTGCTGACACTATTTGTGACATACTGCTGATACTAGGAGTGACATATTGCTGACACTGTGGGTGACATACTGCTGACACTGTGGGTGACATACTGCTGACTCTAGCAGTGACATACTGCTGACTCTAGGAATGACATACTGCTGAAACTAGGAGTGACATACTGCTGAAACTAGGAGTGACATACTGCTGAAACTAGGAGTGACATACTACTGATACAGTAAGTAACAATAGTGCTGACATGGTGAGTGACATTCTGCTCACACTAGAAAAGACATACAGCTGTCACTGTGAAAAACATACTGCTGTCACTGTGAGTGACATACTGCTGTCACTAGAAGTGACATACTGCTGACCAAATGAGTGACATACTGCTGACACTAGAATTGACATACTGCTGACTGTAGGAGTGACATTCTGAAGACCATATTAATGGCATACTGCTACTCTAGGAGTGACATACTGCTGACAATGTGAATTACATAATGCTGTCACTGTGAGTGACATAATGCTGTCACTGTGAGTGACATACTGCTGACACCGTGAGTGACATACTGCTGACACTTGGAATGACGTACTGAGCATTGACACTGTGTGTGACATACTGATGGCATGGGGAGTGACATACTGCTTACACTGTGTGTGACATACTGCTGACATGAAAAGTGACATACTGCTGACACTGTGAGTGATTTACTGCTGACACAGTGTGTTACATACTACTGACACAGTAAGTGACATACTAATGACACTGTGCATGACATACTGCTGACACTGTGAGTGACATGCTGCTGACATTGTGAGTGAAATACTGCTGGCACTTTGAGTGACACAGATCTGACACTGTGGGTGACATACTGCTGACACTAGGAATGACATACTGCTGTCACTGGGGTGACATACTGCTGACACTGTGAATGTCATACTGCTGACACTGTGAGTGACATACTGCTGACACTTTTAGTGACATGCTGCTGACATTGTGAGTGACAAACTGCTGGTACTTTGAGTTACACAGATCTGACAATGTGGGTGACATATTGCTGACACTAGCAATGACATACTGCTGTCACTGGGGTGACATACTGCTGATACTGTGAATGACATACTGCTGACACTGTGGGTGACATACTGCTGACACTAGGAATGACATACTGCTGTCACTGGGGTGATATACTGTTGACCATATGAGTGACATACTGCTGACACTAGGAATAACATACTGCTGAGACTGTGGGTGACAACAAACAGCTGACATGAGAAATGCCATATTGCTAACACTGTGAGTGATTTACTGCTGACACAGTGTGTGACCTACTACTGACACGATGAGTGACATACTGCTGACAGGGTGAGTGACATACTGCTGCCTCTAGGAGTGACATTCTGGTGACCATATGAATGGCATACTGCTGAGTTTAGGAGTGACATACTGGTGACAATGTGAATGACATACTGCTGACACTGTGAGTGAATACTGCTGACACCTCGAGTGACATACTGCTGACACTTGGAATGACGTACTGAGCATTGACACTGTGTGTGACATACTGATGGCACAGGGAGTGACATACTGCTTACACTGTGTGTGACATACTGCTGACATGAAAAGTGACATACTGCTGACACTGTGAGTGATTTACTGCTGACACAGTGTGTGACATACTACTGACACAGTAAGTGACATACTAATGACACTGTGTGTGACATACTGTTGACCATATGAGTGACATACTGCTGACACTAGGAATAACATACTGCTGAGACTGTGGGTGACAACAAACAGCTGACATGAGAAATGCCTTATTGCTAACACTGTGAGTGCTTTACTGCTGACACAGTGTGTGACCTACTACTGACACGATGAGTGACATACTGCTGACAGGCTGAGTGGCATACTGCTGCCTCTAGGAATGACATTCTGGTGACCATATGAATGGCATACTGCTGACTTTAGGAGTGACATACTGGTGACAATGTGAATTACATAATGCTGTCACTATGAGTGACATACTGCTAAAACTGTGAGTGTCATACTGCTGACACTGTAAGTGACACCCTGCTGACACTGTGAGTAACATACTGCTGACACTAGAAATGACATACTGCTGACACTTGGAAAGCCATTCTAAGCATTGACACTGTGTGTGACATACTGATGAATGTGAGTGACTTACTTCTGACACTGAGTGACATACTGCTGACACTAGGAATGACATCATGTAGGCACTAGTAATTACATACTGCTGACACTGTGTGTGACATACTGCTGACACTGTGAGTGACACCCTGCTGGCACTGTCAGTAACAAACTGCTGACACTAGAAATGATATACTGCTGACACTAAGAAAGCCGTTCTAAGCATTGACACTGTGTATGACATACTGATGAATGTGAGTGACTTACTTCTGACACTGAGTGACATACTGCTGACACTAGGAATGACATCATGTAGGCACTAGTAATTACATACTGCTGACACTGTGTGTGACATACTGCTGACACTGTGTTTGACATACTGCTGACACTGTGTGTGACATACTGCTGACGCTGTGAATGACATACTGCTGACACTAGGAATCACATACTGCTGACACTGTGTGTGATATACTGCTGACGCTGTGAATGACATACTGCTGACACTGTGAATGACATACTGCTGACACTGTGAATGACAAACTGCTGACACTAGGAATCACATACTGCTGACACTGTGAATGACATACAGCTGACACTGTGAGTGACATACTGCTGACACTGTGAATCACATACTGCTGACACTAGGAATCACATACTGCTGACACTGTGTGTGATATACTGCTGACGCTGTGAATGACATACTGCTGACACTAGGAATAACACACTACTGACACTGTGTGTGACACACTGCTGACACTGTGAATGACATACTGCTGACACTGTGAATGACATACTGCTGAAACTGTGTGTGACATACTGCTGACGCTGTGAATGACATACTGCTGACACTAGGAATCACATACTGCTGACACTGTGAATCACATACTTCTGACACTAGGAATCACATACTGCTGACACTGTGTGTGACATACTGCTGACACTGTGTGTGACATACTGTTGACGCTGTGAATAACATACTACTGACACTAGGAATAACATACTACTGACACTGTGTGTGACACACTGCTGACACTGTGAATGACATACTAATGACACTGTGAGTGACATACTGCTGACACTGTGAATGACATACTGCTGACACTGTGTGTGACATACTGCTGACACTGTGAATGACATACTGCTGGCACTTTGAGTGACACAGATCTGACACTGTGGGTGACATACTGATGACACTAGGAATGACATACTGCTGACACTGTGTAGTACATACTGCTGACACTGTGGGTGACAAACTGCTGACACTGTGGGTGACATACTACTGACACAATGAGTGCCATACTGCTGACACAATGGGTGACATACTGCTGACACTGTACATGCCATACTGTTGACATTGTGAGTGCCATAATGCTGACTGTGTTAATGAAATACAGCTGACACTGTGAATGACAAATGCTGACACTGTGAATGACATACTGCTGACACTTGGAATGACAAACTGCTGACAATATGAGTGACATACAGCTGTCACTGTGTATTACATACTGTTGACACTGTCAGTGACGTACAGCTTACACTGTGAATGACATAATGCTGACACTGAGTGTCATACATCGGATACTGTGGTTGACATACTGCTGATCCTGTGAGTGACATACTGCTGACATAGTGTGTGACAAATTGTTGACATTCTGAATGACATATTGCTACCATTAGAGTTGACAAACTGTTGACTTGGTGAGTGACATATTGCTACCATTAGAGTTGACAAACTGTTGACTCGGTGAGTGACTTATGCTCTCACCAGAGTTGACTTACTGCTGACATAGTGAGATGAACTGGTTTTGATATCAACATGTGAACTTCAATGCATGTAGCTATTTCCTTACAGTTGGTCTTGACACAGCCACTTTGGAAGAGTGATCTGGTGCTGTTTTGAAAGGTAAAGCTGTGAGGGTTCATGGCAGTTATTAACTCAAGTTAATTTGCATACATTTAAGCTCTACCAATCTTTATTTAGTATTGTTGTTTGATTTTTTTCAGATCAAATATGAAAATACCTGTCTGGATGATAAATACCTGCCAGGAAAATAAATACCAGCCTGAATGATAAATACCTGCCCGGATGATAAATACCTGCCTGGATGATTGTTTAAATTAGAGTGGAATTTCTGGTGTAGATGATTGTAAGCTATTGTCTTTGCAATGATAAAATTGTTGAAATTTTGCTAAAGATTGTCATTCTGATGACCCTGAAAGTATTTTAGCTCCTGTCAGTATGTGTCTGTGCACTCCTAAATAAGTTATTTTATTATCACGTTTATTGCATATGAAGATTTGTGGTCAATGAATTGATGTAAAGTTACTTTTATTGCTCAGAACTTGAACATTTTTAGTTAAATCATTTGTAGGAATTTTATTTAGCATGTGCATTTGAGTTATGGCCCTTCACATAATCAACTAGCAAGTAGGGGCAACCATGTCCTGTGGATGCTTTTCCTTCTGTATGAAAACATTCCAAAATGCCTACTTACCTATTAAGTTTTAAAATTGTATGCTTAATTATGAGTGATGTATTGAATAAAAAAAGGTTTGTATTCTTTTACAGGGCATAAAGTATCTTCACTGGCTACCTACACACTACAGAGCAGAATACAAGGTCTTGACTCCAGTTTTAAAAGCCCTTCATGGAAAGCCCCTGCCTACATCAGAAGTATGTTGGAAATACCCCAAAAAGACTGTTCTCGAGTCTCAAACTATGTGTCAGCGAGGTATGTGATGAGGAATGTCACGTACAGTGATCAATGTATAACTACATGAGTTAGGAGAGGGTGTATTAACACTTACTCTTGAAACACCGAAATCTCTGGTGACTTAAGTAAACATTGAAGCAGGGTTGTATCACAGGTGGTAGTATCAGTGTTTGGTCCGCAAACGATTAAAAAATAAAATAAATATTAAAAAAATCTGTCACTGATCATGAGCTAGTATATTATCAAGGTATAAAGCGTACTATATGTCTATATGCCAAAGATTGTGGAACATTGCATCTCGTTGTTTCAGCATAAAATACGGAAGCTGAAGAAAAATCGCTATACAGGTCATTCAAATAAACTATAAGATATTCATTGTTACCGAAAATCTCGTTCAATTGAATCTTATAACTGCGAAACAGCAAAACAGTGTTACTTTCGTTATTTAACTTCGCTCAAGGTCATTTTATTTATGCACTGGTTACCCGCTGCGCTTACAGTATCGTAATTATTGTTGGGAACCAAGCCTATTGTAAGACGCGATGTTCCACAATCTTTGGACATAGACATATACTACGCTTTATACCTTATATACCATAGTGTACATGGAGTTAGATAGACAATCGATATACATACGGTCGATGTAGTGTATAAGCTCAGTGACAGATTTTTTTCCCGAAACACTGATACTGCCACCTATGGGTTGTATAGTGAACTGTGAACACTGCCTTGTGTAGTAAAGCGCATGTAGACTGGCCATATAGTTCAGGAAGCCAACATGATTTGAAACATTCATTATTGTGTATCTCACTTTTGTGCAAGAACTATAAATTGTGGACATGTTGATTTATGGAACTTGTCCATAGTTATAACTGTGATATACATTTTACCCCCATTATTTTGACAAGTATGTTCATATTTAACCAAGTCTCAATTGTATTTGTACAGCACTTTAAATTAGTAATGAAAATGATAAAAGACTAAAATAAATTTGGTGTAATAGTTATGTCAACTATTTAGTAGAGTATAGATTTGTTCACATCATCGTTATACATGAAGTTATATTGTTCTACAAAACCTGGTTTACAAGTCAGCATTTTTTTTGCACATTATATCCACATCTGTCTAGGACAATTGACAATAATCAACAACTACTGTCACTTCTTTAAAAAAACAGGATATGAACACAATTCTTGGTGAATTTTATGATCCTTTTTTAAGGTATCCCTCAATTTCCTTAATACAGACTTGTAGCACTAAAAAGGGCAAATTCTTAAAAAAAACCTATTTATTCATGTAATTCCTTATTAAGCTTTTGCATCTATCTCAAGTAATGAATGCAAATTTTCTTGCTCACTTGTTTAGATTTGTTAACTTATTTAGATATATTATTTAGTAAATTACTAAAGAAGGCTTTTTTAAAATTTAAATATATGTATGCATTTTGCTTGCTTGTTAGGCTCACGCAATTAATAGTCTTCTTACACTATGAACCTGCAAGCAACTAGCTGTTTACGTACAAGTATGTTTTGAATAGGTTTTGTCCAAAATAGCTCTAATATTTCGCAAAATTTGCTGTATTTTTTGTGCTCAATTGTGCTTGAAAGCCTGCTTTAACCACTTTTCTGAAATTGAAACTCGCCAGAAATTATCTTCTCTTATGTAATAATTTAATTGCTCAATATTTTGATTCGCATATTAGTTATTTTGAAGATTGGCGATTTCACTGTATAATGTCAAAAGTAAATACATGAGTGTGGCTGTGTCATCAATTATGTAGGTATGCATGCATGTATGTATAATGTAAGCGTGTATGTTAGAATGTGCTAGCATATCATTGTATTTTTTCTTCCAATTATTTTTCAATATGTATTGTATGTAAAGTCATGGGCATTATGCCTAATGTTTCTGGACATATACCATATATAGCATACACCTATTAGCAAGGGAAAAAAATGGTTTAGCATTGTTTAGCAGTTGCTCTCTACAGTTGTAAATATAGTATATAACAAATAAAGAAAATTTGGGAGATATTGCTATTATTAAAGAGATTGTGCTTTACAGGTGGTCATTCTTAGAGGTTGTGTATGTACTTGGTACAATTAATGTTGTGATGTTTTCGTGACGGACATGCATTGATCTCCAAATATATTCCAAAATAAAAATATATATAATAGTTTATTGTTACTTTTTCAAAGCTGAGGTCATTCCTGGTAATCAATCACCAAGAATGGAGAATAGCCAATTTTCCTTTTATGCAGAGCGATAAACAAGGTAGTTACTTGTACTGGTGACAAGTATCGCCATCAGGAAAAGAATCCAGGACGTCCCTAACTAAAGTGGATGACCATGTGAACACCAAAAAGGAACAAACAGAATAGGAAAGAACAGAAGAAGACAATCACAATTTAACGTGTCTGAAATGTTACTGGATTATGCCCCATCTTTGATGTGGGGTATATTGCTTTGCATATGTCCGTTGGTTGGTCTGTAAGTGAGTTGGTTGACCAATTGGTTCCCGTTCAATAGCTCAAGAACACTAGGCCATGAAACTGTACACCTATGTTGGCCAGCAATGGTGATTGTCCATTGACAGGTTACCATTTCCAACTACTTTTGTGCCATGTTACAAACATAATGCATGAAGTCTGGTGTATCAATACTGTATGCAGTACCAGAACATAAAGTAATTGATGCAGTACCAATACATAACATTGCTTGTCGTATGCAGTAACCAAAACATTACATAGCAAATATGTTGTTGCAGTATCAATGCATGTTGTATGCAGTAACAATACATAGCATAGCAATACTTGTTTGCAGTATCAATGCATGTTGTAAGCAGTACCAATACATAACATAGCAATCCATGTTGTTTGCTGTATCAATGTATGCAGTACCAATACATGGTGTCTGCAGTATCAATACATGTTGTATGCAGTACCAATACATAACAGCAATACATGCCACTGTGTTGTCTGCAGTATCAATACATGTCGTATGCAGTACCAATACATAACATAAAATTTTGTCTGCAGTTTCAATACATGCCGTATGCAGTACCAATACATAACATAGCAATACGTGTTTGCAGTATCAATATCTACATGTTTACTTTATACAGTAGATACAGCTAATCTATAGTCCACACTGTCGATTAATTGTTTAGTTAAGTAACGTCTGTTGATCTGAATCAATAACTGATTATCCAGAAAATTTCTATTGTCTTGGCAAAAACGAAAGTCAATTATTCTTAAAATTTACCAATTTACATTTTTCGTGTCAATGGGGCGTGACTTTCTCAATTTCTGTAGAAGTAAGTATGCATTCTTTGATCGTAGACAGCGCCTCTGTCCAGAGGCAAACTAATGAAAAACAGTCTTGGGTTCGTTTTTTAAATTTTTTTATTAATTCATTAAAATGCTCAAGTTGTCGAAATAATTATTCCCCTGAAAACGTTCACATAAAATGCGCACGTTAAACGTCGTTGGTGGATGTACAATCCGCTCCGCTCATGCTTACCTGGCGTTGCCACAACAGAAGGATTGATTGTCTGAGTGGAATAATGTAAGTATCCATACGTCTATTAAATAGCTTTGACATGTAGTCACACGTATAGAACATTTCATCTAAAAATATAAAGAATACGACACCAGTCCCAAAACTTTTCAAACACCCTACTTATTTAAATGGCAATTTTGCTGCACTTGACTCGTTGCTAATTGAACACAGATGTAATGTTACAAACTCAAATTTTCTCGAATTACGTCGAAGAAACAATATCCACCATGAGAAAGTCTACAGTGTAGAATAAGGAAATCTTACCCTCGGGTCGGAATTTTAACCAGGTTCTCGGCAAGCCTCGATCCTGTAAAACCCGACCACCGGTGTACATAGAAGCTCATGTTGGATCCTTATAATCCGCGGCATATAATCTTCGACTATTTAACTTGACTCACAGCCGATCTGAATATATTATATATGTTTTATAGAGTCATATATATAAGTTATGCAGTCAACATTAGAAATAAATGAAACACAGCTAAAGCGTGATCGCAAAGTTCGAAGTCACTCGTCATTTAACTATTATGAGCTATACCTGGGTCACAATCTGGACGGTCTAGGCATCTTGCACTAGTCGTAAATGTGTCCGATATGCAGACTTATAGTTTGATACTATCCAATTTTATTGTACGGCGTGCCGACAAGATACCTGACTATTAGGACTATTTTTGTGAAGCCTGCATGAGCATTGTTTGTTTCCCGATTTCATCCACATGTGGTCTTGGTTGTATGCATTGGAGATTAACTGCAGATGGAAAGCAGGAGGCTCTCCAGTTTCTGAGAGCAGCGCCGGTGCATCGGGGGAAGACTTGAGACATTACATGATTGTATGTGACATCGTAAACACATCGAGAAATTTGAAAGCATGTATTGATTTTTACCCGATGTCTCACGATTTCATGTCGGGGAGATATGTTCGGGAATGTACCAGGATGCACACATGAAGCAACCAGAGCATCGGGGTAATGGTCAGGGATACGTCTGGATGAAAAAACGTAATCCGCATTGCATCACATATCATTCTCCGACACGTTGGTGAGGTTAAGCTTTAGTGTCAGGAACTACATGTCGGGTATATTTGAATAGTTGGTAATAATCAGGTGATACATTCGCAGTCACGGGTTTTAATTACCTTGTGCCTGAACTCGCGAAGTGTACCCGACATTATATGTCGGTCCCACTTGACCGAGGATGTATTCCCGACAATAATCAGGAGATTCGGGGGGTATCGGAGCCATTGGGAGAAACTATTTCGACTTCCACATCAGAGATGAGGAATTCCTCATTGGAAACTAGACTCAATGTATCGATGGAGTTGGGCCGGCCCGACTAAAACTAAAATAACCTTGTCGATCGGACATAGTTATGATAGGACCTGTCACTTGGATTATGTCTTCTTCACCATACATGTTTGTTTGCTGCACATTGAACCACACAGTATTCATTGTTGAACATACGAGTAGAGCAAGAACTTATATCTACTGACCGGATATGTAAACCCTTGGACATCAAAACGACAAAATACAAAAAATCCGTGTTGCTATGTTTTTATCAATTTGTCACAAACAACCTGAAACAAGTGTTAAAAATTAACTTAAAATTGATAACATTCGTTATTAGTGTTGTTAGTGATTTCTTAGGATATAAAAATAACATAGTCTGTATTACGATAACTGTGTTCTTGCCTTAACTCGTAATCTCATGTCAACTCGTATGGTACGGTAAAGAGCAGCTATGTCTGACTGACCAGTGTATTAGTGATAAGTATCCTGTTAGTTCTGGGACGGGAAAATAGTTCAAAATACCCAACATACAAGGAGTATAGTGAGTGTGGAAAACACGCAAACACTGTGACATTAACTCGTTGTAATGCTATACTTGATAATGGACGAAGGTGACGAACATCATCTTGTTTTATTTTTTCATTGCAAGTCAATATAATATCACTCGGTGTCCCTTCTTCTTTTACCACATTTGTTATAACGGAGTCATAAGTATATTAGTTTTCAATAATATGTTTTGTCCATCTAACTTGAAGTGCGCTGTTACATTTACATCATATTCGCGATCAGATTGAGAAAAAAGTATAGCAGGAATAGGCAAATACAACTACGGTGTATACCCACATGGGCACCTTATCTGTGCTGGCACGATACTTCCTCTGTGCAAAACAATGTTTTTGAGGAAACCGGTCGACAGGAGAAGTAAGAAAATCATTGTTTTTTGTCAAAAATACAGACTTGTGTTTTAAAAAACTATAGCCCACGGAACTAACCAATGATTAACCAATGCCCTCATGTTGTTCCATTTCTTATACCAGTTGCCACAAGTTCAGACTAAGATGGAATGTTGACCTGGAATACGCGTTCGAATGGACATGGAGTCCTGTTTTCACTCTTAAATGCTATTTTTCGTCAATATAGGAAATATCTCGCACCTCAGATGGAATGTCCTTGAACCAATCTGGTCTCGAAATACTTTTTATATTGTTACATTCATCGAATTACAGTGTACTTTCGATTTCTTTGTTGCACCGACAGTCCGGCACCCTTCTGTTCTGGTTACGGCACCCTCTTTGTGCCTTGATTATTGTGAGCACAGAGGGTTCCCGTGCCAGTCAGCACAAATCAGTATGTTAGGCAAAAGCAATGATTTTCTAACCTCTCCTGTCGACTGGTGTCCTCAAAAACATTGTTTCGTCAACACAGAGAGGGTGCCGATACAGCGTTTTGTACTGAGAGGGTGTCGATTGGGGTATACACCGTCACAACTGTATACATTAATATACTTATTCTAGGGAATACCTCCAATAGTAACGGTGGTATAGCTTGACTATTTTGACCTGAGCCTGACCTTTATGCAATAATATATTACAAGGTTCTTGCGTTGAATATATCAATATCCGCAAGCAAATCGTGCAATATCGGTATTTCAGATTTGTGTTTGTATTCCAAGTCGAGCGTCTTCGCGATACTCCCCGATTATGAAAACATACAATCGGTGTTATAAACATAATATGTCGACTGTTAAATTATGCTAATCAATAGGTCAGACTCAGGTCAATGTCGGCAAGCTATACAAATGCCCGAGATGTGATCTAAATTACAACCAAATTATACCCACTATGTCATTCTTGTTAGAACTGCTTCCATCTTATTCAGTCGTTTCGTATCTTCAGTTTTTATGTTGATTATCACCGTCTATTGTAGGATGTAGGAACTACTTGTATTCACACAGCTTGCTCTCTGAGGGCATGACTATGTATCATTCTCCTTCCAGTTTGTGACAGATTTGCATTATATGGAATCATGTCGGTTTCTCTACGATGCAATGATATTAAGCTGTCACAGCAATACCTAGTACATGTATATTCATGGCTCTCAATGTTGTTGATTGTGCTTGAAACATATTGTTATACTAAGATAATCTTATTACTCTCTAATAAGCTATTAGATTGTATCAACTTGTGACACAGTGTAACTTTATTCTACAGTATTTACCTTTTATTAACATGTGACATTTTTGTAAATCAAGTAGCATGTATATGTTCGTGTCACCCCTAGCAAATTTACTTTGTATGTTCTTCACAGGCGTATTCCACTAGATATATGCCTGAAAGTACTAGTAGTTGGACTTGGAATCTCGTTAAATAGATATCCATCTAACACTTTTGTGATTTGTTCTGATAGGCAGAGTAAATATTTGTGTTATTCTGAAGTGAACAATCATAGTCAATACAATTCATGTGAAATGATTAACAAAACAACAATTAAGTCAGTTTAAATAATTTTATTGCATAAAACCAAGTGCAACAATAAACAGCAACATAATTCATTATTGACAACAATATCCAATCTATTCTTCTACCAAGTCTTCTTGTCAATGTACATCTTCAGCACCTGCAAAGTTGGAACAATGAAGTACATTTTGTATTATTTAAAACTTGCACCTTTAAATACCAAGAAGTTTGGTAACAAGAGTGATATCTGGCACTGTAGCACTCTCCTATGCACATTGGTAATCATGTATTTCAATTGTTAAGCATTTCGTAGAGAGAATCTCTCAATAAATATAATTCCCCATGTAATGAAATCCAAAAAGTAAAGATTCTACTGTAGAACTAGAGAAAAATGAGCTCTGCTACTGGCAGTGATGTTTTTATTACTAAAATAACTACTTATATCACCAGTTAGCATAAAATGATAAGTATACTAATAGATTTCTGTTATTGGAACATGTGTTTATCTGTTGACAGTTCAATTGGATGAATACTACAATGATATTCCTGTATATATGCTGGATGTGGTATGTATGGTGATTATTAAATGTTGGCCATATGGGTATGTTGGCCATATGAGTATGTTGGCAATGTGTATATGTTGGCCATATGAGTAAATTGGCCATATGAGTGTGTTGGCCATATGAGTATGTTGGCAATTTGTGTATGTTGGCCAAATGAGAAAGTTGGCCATATGAGTAAATCGGCCATATGAGTGTGTTGGCCATATGAGTGTGTTGGCCATATGAGTATGTTGGTCATATGAGTAAATTGGCCATATGATAATGTTGGTCATATGAGTGTGTTGGCCATATGAATGTGTTGGCCATATGAGTAAATTGGCCATATGAGTGTGTTGGCCATATGAGTAAATTGGCCAAATGAGTGTGTTGGTCATATGAGTAAACTGGCCATGTGAGTGTGTAGGCCATATGAGTAAATTGGCCAAATGAGTGTGTTGGTCATATGAGTGTGTTGGTCATATGAGTAAATTGGCCATATGAGTGTGTTGGCCATATGAATGTGTTGGCCATATGAGTAAATTGGCCATATTAGTGTGTTGGCCATATGAGTAAATTGGCCAAATGAGTGTGTTGGTCATATGAGTAAACTGGCCATATGAGTGTGTTGGCCTTATGAGTGTGTTGGCAATGTGTATATGTTGGCCAAATGAGAATGTTGGCCATATGAGTAAATTGGCCATATGAGTGTGTTGGCCATTTGAATATGTTGGCCATATGATTGTTGGCTATGTGAGTGTGTTGGCCATATGAGTATGTTGGCAATGTGTATATGTTGGCCAAATGAGAATGTTGGCCATATAAGTAAATTGGCCATATGAGTGTGTTGAAAATATGGATATGTTGGCCATATGAGTAAATTTGCAATGTAAATATGTTAGTCATATGAGTATGCTGGCCATATGAGTGTGTTGGCCATATCAATATGTTGGCAATGTGTACATGTTGGCCATATGAGATACAGGCCATATAAGTAAATTGGCCATATAAGTGTGTTGGCCATATGAGACCAATCATGTGTCTAAGTTCATCATGTGACTATGTCAATCATGTGACTATGACCATCATGTGACTATGTCCATCATGTGTCTATGCCCATCATGTGTCTATGCCCATCATGTGTCTATTCCCATCATGTGTCTATGCCCATCATGTGACTATGCCCATCATGTGACTATGTCCATCATGTGTATATGGCCATCATGTGTCTATGTCCATCATGTGTCCAAACCCATCATGTGACTTTGCCCATCATGTGTCTATGCCCATCATGTGACTATTCCCATCATTGGACTATGCCCATCATGTGACTACGCCAATCAGGTGTCACACCGGTGGAAAGTACTTCCGGGTCGTAGTATGCTAAAATAGTCCCTTTCAAAAATTTGATATACGTCTGTTGAAGCACCGTTTTAATGTGGAAAATGCTGATTGTTGGCCAAATTACATGAATGTAGATCAAATATGACCTGCATGCTAACTTTTAAGAGTGTTTAATTGATATTTTTCTGAATTATCTTTCCCTGGCTGAAGACTGACAATGTATGTGTGCTTCGGTCAAGTCAGCTTTTGAGGCATGGAAAATAGCGTTGTCCTTCCAGAATCCCTGCAGTAGCTCGAAAACGAAACTATCAACATGCCATTTTCTCCAGCTTATTTTGGATAACAGGGATTGCTTCTTATGGAAACGGCCACAGAAAATCACCCGGAATGTCAGTGAAACGGAGGAGAGATGCGAATTTGGGTCATTTTGCATTAATTCCAATGGCAGAAAATTCACCGGTGTGACACCATCATGTGTCTATGCCCATCATGTGTCTATTCCCATCATGTGACTATGCCCACCATGTGTTTATTCCCATCATGTGACTATGCCCACCATGTGTCTATGGCCATCATGTGTCTAAGACCATCATGTGTCTATGCCTATCATGTATCTATGTCCATCATGTGTCAAAATCCATCATGTGACTTTGCCCATCATGTGTCTATGCCCATCATGTGACTATGCCAATCATGTGTCTATACCCATCATGCGTCTATTCCCATCATATTACTATGCCCACCATGTGTCTTTGGCCATCATGTGTCTAAGACTATCATGTGTCTATGCCCATTATGTGTCTATGTCCATCATGTGCCCAAATTCATCATGTGACTTAGCCCATCATGTGTCTATGTCCATCATGTGACTATTCCCATCACGTGACAATGTCCACCATGTGTCCAAATCCACCATGTGCTCAAATACATCATGTGACTTTGCCCATCATGTGACTATGCCCATCATGTGACTATGCCTATCATGTGACTATGCCCATCATGTGACTATGCCAATCATGTGTCTATGCACATCATGTGTCTATTCCCATCATGTGTCTATGCCCATCATGTGACTATGGCAATCATGTGACCATGACCATCATGTGTCTATGTCCATCATGTATCCAAATCCATCATGTGTTCAAATCGATCATGTGACTTTGCCCATCATGTGTCTATGGCCATCATGTGTCTATGTCCAAATCCATCATGTGACTTTGCCCATCATGTGTCTATGCCCATCATGTGACTATTCCCATCATGTGACTATGCCAATCATGTGTCTATGTCCATCATGTGTCTATTCCCATTATGTGACTATGTACACCATGTGTCTATGGCCATCATGTGTTTAAGACCATCATGTGTCTATGCCCATCATGTGTCTATGCCTATCATGTGTCTATGTCCATCTCGTGTCCAAATCCATCATATGACTTTGCCCATCATGTGTCTATGCCCATCATGTGTCTATGCCTATCATGTGACTATGCCCATCATGTGACTATGCCAATCATGTGTCTATGCACATCATGTGTCTATTCCCATCATGTGTCTATGCCCATCATGTGACTATGGCAATCATGTGACCATGGCCATCATGTGTCTATGTCCATCATGTATCCAAATCCATCATGTGTTCAAATCGATCATGTGACTTTGCCCATCATGTGTCTATGGCCATCATGTGTCTATGTCCAAATCCATCATGTGACTTTGCCCATCATGTGTCTATGCCCATCATGTGACTATTCCCATCATGTGACTATGCCAATCATGTGTCTATGTCCATCATGTGTCTATTCCCATTATGTGACTATGTACACCATGTGTCTATGGCCATCATGTGTTTAAGACCATCATGTGTCTATGCCCATCATGTGTCTATGCCTATCATGTGTCTATGTCCATCTCGTGTCCAAATCCATCATATGACTTTGCCCATCATGTGTCTATGCCCATCATGTGTCTATGCCCATCATGTGTCTATGTCCATCATGTGACTATTCCCATCATGTGACTATGCCAACCATGTGTCAAAGTCCATCATGTGTCTTAATCCATCATGTGTCTAAGGCCACCATGTGCCTATGTCCACCATTTGTCATAGTCCATCATTTGTTTAAGTTCATCATGTGTCTATGCCCATCATGTGACTATGCCCATCATGTGTCTATGCCCATCATGTGTCTATGCCCATCATGTGTCTATGCCCATTATGTGACTATGCCCATCATATGACTATGCCCACCATGTGTCTATGGCCATCATGCGTTTATGCCCATCATGTGTCTATGCCCATCATGTGACTTTGCCCATCATGTGTCTATACCCATCATGTGTCTATGCCCATCATGTGTCTATGTCCATCATGTGTCCAAATCCATCATGTGACTTTGCCCATCATGTGTCTATGCCCATCATGTGACTATGCCTATCATGTGACTATGCCCATCATGTGACTATGCCAATCATGTGTCTATGCACATCATATGTCTATGCCCATCATGTGACTATGGCCATCATGTGACTATGGCCATCATGTGACTATTGCCATCATGTGTCCATGTCCATCATGTATCCCAATCCACCATGTGTTCAAATCGATCATGTGACTTTGCCCATCATGTGTCTATGGCCATCATGTGTCTATGTCCAAATCAATCATGTGACTTTGCCCATCATGTGTCTATGCCCATCATGTGACTATTCCCATCATGGGACTATGCCCACCATGTGTCTATGGCCATCATGTGTCTATGCCCATCATGTGTCTATTCCCATCATGTGACAATGTACACCATGTGTCTATGGCCATCATGTGTCTAAGACCATCATGTGACTATGCCAATCATGTGTCTATGCCCATCATGTGTCTATTCCCATCATGTGACTATGAACACCATGTGTCTATGGCCATCATGTGTCTAAGACCATCATGTGTCTATGCCCATCATATATCTATGCCTATCATGTGCCAATGTCCATCATGTGTCCAAATCCATCATGTGACTTTGCCCACCATGTGTCTATGCCCACCATGTGTCTATGCCCACCATGTGACTATGAACACCATGTGTCTATGGCCATCATGTGTCTAAGACCATCATGTGTCTATGCCCATCATATATCTATGCCTATCATGTGTCAATGTCAATCATGTGTCCAAATCCATCATGTGACTTTGCCCACCATGTGTCTATGCCCACCATGTGTCTTTGCCCATCATGTGACTATGCCAACCATGTGTCTAAGTCCATCATGTGTCTAAGGCCACCATGTGTCTATGCCCATCATGTGACTATACCTTTCATGTGACTATGCCCATCATGTGACTTTGCCCACCATGTGTCTATGCCCACCATGTGTCTATGCCCATCATGTGTCTATTCCCATCATGTGACTATGAACACCATGTGTCTATGGCCATCATGTGTCTATGTCCATCATGTGCCCAAATTCATCATGTGACTTAGCCCATCATGTGTCTATGTCCATCATGTGACTATTCCCATCACGTGACTATGTCCACCATGTGTCCAAATCCACCATGTGCTCAAATACATCATGTGACTTTGCCCATCATGTGACTATGCCCATCATGTGACTATGCCTATCATGTGACTATGCCCATCATGTGACTATGCCAATCATGTGTCTATGCACATCATGTATCCAAATCCATCATGTGTTCAAATCGATCATGTGACTTTGCCCATCATGTGTCTATGCCCATCATGTGACTATTCCCATCATGTGACTATGCCAATCATGTGTCTATGTCCATCATGTGTCTATTCCCATTATGTGACTATGTACACCATGTGTCTATGGCCATCATGTGTTTAAGACCATCATGTGTCTATGCCCATCATGTGTCTATGCCTATCATGTGTCTATGTCCATCTCGTGTCCAAATCCATCATATGACTTTGCCCATCATGTGTCTATGCCCATCATGTGTCTATGCCCATCATGTGTCTATGTCCATCATGTGACTATTCCCATCATGTGACTATGCCAACCATGTGTCAAAGTCCATCATGTGTCTTAATCCATCATGTGTCTAAGGCCACCATGTGCCTATGTCCACCATTTGTCATAGTCCATCATTTGTTTAAGTTCATCATGTGTCTATGCCCATCATGTGACTATGCCCATCATGTGTCTATGCCCATCATGTGTCTATGCCCATCATGTGTCTATGCCCATTATGTGACTATGCCCATCATATGACTATGCCCACCATGTGTCTATGGCCATCATGGGTTTATGCCCATCATGTGTCTATGCCCATCATGTGACTTTGCCCATCATGTGTCTATGCCCATCATGTGTCTATGCCCATCATGTGTCTATGTCCATCATGTGTCCAAATCCATCATGTGACTTTGCCCATCATGTGTCTATGCCCATCATGTGACTATGCCTATCATGTGACTATGCCCATCATGTGACTATGCCAATCATGTGTCTTTACACATCATATGTCTATGCCCATCATGTGACTATGGCCATCATGTGACTATTGCCATCATGTGTCCATGTCCATCATGTATCCCAATCCACCATGTGTTCAAATCGATCATGTGACTTTGCCCATCATGTGTCTATGGCCATCATGTGTCTATGTCCAAATCAATCATGTGACTTTGCCCATCATGTGTCTATGCCCATCATGTGACTATTCCCATCATGGGACTATGCCCAACATGTGTCTATGGCCACCATGTGTCTATGCCCATCATGTGTCTATTCCCATCATGTGACAATGTACACCATGTGTCTATGGCCATCATGTGTCTAAAACCATCATGTGACTATGCCAATCATGTGTCTATGCCCATCATGTGTCTATTCCCATCATGTGACTATGAACACCATGTGTCTATGGCCATCATGTGTCTAAGACCATCATGTGTCTATGCCCATCATATATCTATGCCTATCATGTGCCAATGTCCATCATGTGTCCAAATCCATCATGTGACTTTGCCCACCATGTGTCTATGCCCACCATGTGTCTATTCCCATCATGTGACTATGAACACCATGTGTCTATGGCCATCATGTGTCTAAGACCATCATGTGTCTATGCCCATCATATATCTATGCCTATCATGTGTCAATGTCAATCATGTGTCCAAATCCATCATGTGACTTTGCCCACCATGTGTCTATGCCCACCATGTGTCTTTGCCCATCATGTGACTATGCCAACCATGTGTCTAAGTCCATCATGTGTCTAAGGCCACCATGTGTCTATGCCCATCATGTGACTATACCTTTCATGTGACTATGCCCATCATGTGACTTTGCCCACCATGTGTCTATGCTCACCATGTGTCTATGCCCATCATGTGTCTATTCCCATCATGTGACTATGAACACCATGTGTCTATGGCCATCATGTGTCTAAGACCATCATGTGTCTATGCCCATCATATATCCATGCCTATCATGTGTCAATGTCCATCATGTGTCCAAATCCATCATGTGACTTTGCCCACCATGTGTCTATGCCCACCATGTGTCTATGCCCATCATGTGACTATGCCAACCATGTGTCTAAGTCCATCATGTGTCTAAGGCCACCATGTGTCTATGCCCATCATGTGACTATACCTTTCATGTGAATATGCCCATCATGTGACTATGCCCATCATGTGACTATGCCAATCATGTGTCTATGCCCATCATGTGTCCAAATCCATCATGTGACTTTGCCCACCATGTGTCTTAGTCCATCATTTGTCGAAGTTCATCATGTGTCTATGCCCATCATGTGACTATGCCCATCATGTGTCTATGCCCATCATGTGACTTTGCCCATCATGTGTCTATGCCCATCATGTGACTATACCTTTCAGGTGACTATGCCCATCATGTGATTATGCCCATCATGTGACTATGCCAATCATGTGTCTATTCCAATACTGTGACTATGCCAAACCATGTGTCTATGGCCATCTTGTGTCTAAGAACATCATATGTCTATGCCCATCATGTGTCTATGTCCATCATGTGTCCAAATCCATCATGTGACTTTGCCCATCATGTGTCTATGCCCATCATGTGACTATACCTTTCATGTGACTATGCCCATCATGTGACTATGGCAATCATGTGTCTATGGCCATCATGTGTCTATTCCAATCATATGACTATGCCCACCTTGTGTGTATGGCAATCATGTGTCTATGCCAGTCATGTGACTATGCCAACCATGTGTCGAAGTCCATCATGTGCCTAAGGCCACCATGTGTCAATGCCCATCATGTGACTATACCTTTCATGTGACTATGCCCATCATGTGACTATGCCTATCATGTGTCAATGTCCATCATGTGTCCAAATCCATCATGTGACTTTGCCCACCATGTGTGTTAGTCCATCATTTGTCCAAGTTCATCATGTGTCTTTGCCCATCATGTGACTCTGCCCATTATGTGTCTATGCCCATCATGTGACTTTGCCCATCATGTGTCTATGCTCATCATGTGACTATACCTTTTATGTGACTATGCCCATCATGTGACTATGCCAATCTTGTGTCTATGCCTATTATGTGTCTATTCCAATCATGTGACTATGCCCACCATGTGTCTATGGCCATCTTGTGTCTATGACCATCATGTGTCTATGCCCATCATGTGTCTATGTCCATCATGTGTCCAAATCCATCATGTGACTATGCCCATCATGTGTCTATGGCCATCTTGTGTCTAAGAACATCATGTGTCTATGCCCATCATGTGTCTATGTCCATCATGTGTCCAAATCCATCATGTGACTTTGCCCATCATGTGTCTATGCCCATCATGTGACTATACCTTTCATGTGACTATGCCCATCATGTGACTATGCCCATTTTGTGACTATGCCAATCATGTGTTTATGCCCATCATGTGTCTATTCCAATCTTATGACTATGGCCACTTTGTGTCTATGGCCATCATGTGTCTATGGCCATCATGTGACTATGCCAACCATGTGTCTAAGTCCATCATGTGTCTAAGGCCACCATGTGTCTATGCCCATCATGTGACTATACCTTTCATGTGACTATGCCCATCATGTGACTATGCCTATCATGTGTCAATGTCCATCATGTGTCCAAATCCATCATGTGACTTTGCCCACCATGTGTCTTAGTCCATCACTTGTCCAAGTTCATCATGTGTCTATGCCCATCATGTGACTCTGCCCATTATGTGTCTATGCCCATCATGTGACTTTGCCCATCATGTGTCTATGCTCATCATGTGACTTTACCTTTTATGTGACTATGCCCATCATGTGACTATGCCAATTATGTGTCTATGCCTATTATGTGTCTATTCCAATCATGTGACTATGCCCACCATGTGTCTATGGCCATCTTGTGTCCATGACCATCATGTGTCTATGCCTATCATGTGTCTATGTCCATCATGTGTCCAAATCCATCATGTGACTATGCCCACCATGTGTCTATGGCCATCTTGTGTCTAAGAACATCATGTGTCCAAATCCATCATGTGACTTTGCCCATCATGTGTCTATGCCTATCATGTGACTATACCTTTCATGTGACTATGCCCATCATGTGACTATGCCCATTATGTGACTATGCCAATCATGTGTCTATGCCCATCATGTGTCTATTCCAATCTTATGACTATGCCCACTTTGTGTCTATGGTCATCATGTGTCTATGCCCATCATGTGACTATGCCAACCATGTGTCTTAAGTCCATCATGTGTCTAAGGCCACCATGTGTCTATGCCCATCATGTGACTATACCTTTCATGTGACTATGCCCATCATGTGACTATGCCTATCATGTGTCAATGTCCATCATGTGTCCAAATCCATCATGTGACTTTGCCCACCATGTGTCTTAGTCCATCATTTGTCCAAGTTCATCATGTGTCTATGCCCATCATGTGACTCTGCCCATTATGTGTCTATTCCCATCATGTGAGTTTGCCCATCATGTGTCTATGCCCATCATTTGACTATACCTTTTATGTGAATCTGTCTATGCGCATCATGTGACTTCGTGCACTATGGCTATGTGTCTATGCCTAATTAGTGTCTATTCCAATTATTCTTCCAATCAGTGACTATGCCCACTCAATGTGTCTATGGCCAATCATTGTGTCCAAATCCATCATGTGGGCTGTGGCTTTGCTCATCATGTGTCTATGCCCATCATGTGTCTATGCCCATCATGTCTCTATGCCCCTCATGTGTCTATGTTCATCATGTGACTATACCCATCATGTGTCTATGCCCATCATGTGACTATGCCCATCATGTGACTATGCCTATCATGTGACTATGCCCATCATGTGACTATGCCTATCATGTGACTATGCCCATCATGTGACTATGCCAATCATGTGTCAATGCACATCATATGTCTATTCCCATCATGTGTCTATGCCCATCATGTGACTATGCCCATCATGTGACTATGGTCAGTATGTGTCTATGTCCATCATGTGTCCAAATCCATCATGTGTTCAAATCCATCATGTGACTTTGCCTATCATGTGTCTATGCCCACAATGTGACTATTCCCATCATGGGACTATGCCCACCATGTGTCTACGGCCATGATGTGTCTAAGACCATCATGTGTCTATGCCCATCATGTGACTATGCCCTTCATGTGTCTATGGTACTCATGTGTCTATGTCAATCATGTGTATATATCAGTCATGTGTCTATGTCAGTTGTGTGTCTATATTATACATGTGTATATGTCAGTCATATGTGGATGTCAGTCATGTGTCTATGTCAGTCATGTGTCTATGTCAGACATGTGTCTATGTCTATATAATCCATTTGTATATACCATGCATGTGTCTATGTCAGTCATGTGTCTATGTTACTCATGTGTCTATGTCATCCACATGTCTATGTCAAACATGTGTCTATGGCATCCATGATGATGTGTCTATATCATCAATGTGTTAATGTCAGCCATGTGGCTATGTTTGACATGTGTCTTTATCATCCATTTGTCTATGTCAGTCATGTGTTTATGTCAGGCATGTGTCTATGCCAACCATGTGTCTATGTCAGTCATGTGTCTTTATCACCCATTTGTCTCTGTCAGTCATGTGTTTATGTCAGGCATGTGTCTATGCCAACCATGTGTCTATGTCAGTCATGTGTCTATATCATCCATTTGTCTATGTCAGTCAGGTGCCTATGTCAACTATGTGTCTATATCATCCATGTGTCTATGTCAGTCATGTTCCTATGTTAACCATGTGTCTATGTCAGTCATGTGCCTATGTCAACCATATTTCAACGTCAGGCCATGTATCTATGTCAAACATGAGAACACGTGTTAATGTCAGTGTCAACAATGTGCTTTTATCTGTCATATGTATGCCAAATGTGTTTGTGAGTAAGCCTGTGTCACAACAATTCTTTTATCAAATAGGATCCAGAACAGGCATTTAACCTTAAAATATTTACCTTAAATCAGAGTCCAGACTGCTCCTTACACTTGATTTGTTTGTAGTGTCCAAGTTCTATAATCCAGTAGATCTTTCATTAGATTGACATACACTGTTTTCTTTAACATTTAGAAACTGAAAAACAATGATAGAATCATGAACTTCACAAAAGTCTGCAAGACAAACTTTACAAGTATAGAAAACTGTACAAAATATATATTTCCACATTAAATTTGCCTTGGAAGTGAGAGTTGAAGGTTCGAATCTTGGACACAGGAGTTTTTTTTCTGATATAGCAATTTTGTGACTTACTAGCATGTGAAATGTTGTTCAAGTCTGTTAAATCAATTTATGGACCCACTGACCAAAAGGGCTATATTCATTCATTTCTATGAACAAAAGATGGTCAGTATATATATAACATAAATACATGTAGGAGATCCTGGGTTGGCACCATGGTCATGTCATACTGAAGACAAGGTGCAAAATAATTAGGCACTAGTACTGGTCTATTTTCTCCTTGGTCAATTTTGTCACCAATAAATGGATTCGGCTAATTGCGGGCTATATTTTCGTGCACTGTGTTTCTGTTTGTTTGACAATTAGCATCAAAGGGAATATCAGTTTCTTTACTCTTTGGTATCAGCTTATTGTGAAGGATAGCATCATGGGCAATTAAAAAGTAAACAAGTTGTTTAAACTTGCGCTGCAATCAAATTAAATAAATAAGTAAAGATAAATACAGAAACCTGCTAACAATTACCCCCAATGGGTCAATTATTGGTATACGTTCCTCATCGTGTCATCTCCACAATTGTCAAGTGTAGAGTTTTCAAACTATTTGAGCTGAAAACTATTCCTCATCAGTTTGCTTGTTAGAATCTAAGCATACCATCAGCAGCAATTGCAAATCCCTGTCAATTATATAATGTATGTATATACTTTTTACAGTATCGGTATAGATGTACAAAAAGCTTCGAGGAGTGACTAGTAATAGTTTTGTATTCTAACTCTAAAGGGGTCATTACCAAAAGGTCATTGTAGATCTATAGAAATCAATTAATTAAGTCATGCACCAGTCACTTGCATCCATGGCACCCATCCCTGGGGAAGGCAGTAGACAGCCAGGGAAATAGTTGGGATTTTTTTCTTGTAACCAATACTCTGGGGACAATGTTCAATTTTCAAAGACCAGGAAATACTGCAAATTTAACCATCAGATGTCCTTCTCAGGGCCATATATATAGTTTCGACAATCCAAAGTAAAATCCCTAACTTTCCCTGTGTGTGTGGGGGGGGGGGGCGTCAATGCAACTGATTGTAGCTTTATAGACCAGTTGTAGTGACTATGGAGACTAACTCCTAGCAGGCACTCTGTTAGCTGCGTTTGCAGACATACATACCAGTTATTCCTGGCTTGAGTCCCCTGTCATTAGCACACTTTTTTCCTCAGTTTCTTTAAAGTTTTCTAGCTGTCACCTTACCTTGCAGGTGATAAACTTCCATGTGGAAATATTGTGGACAAGCGATTGTTATTAAGCATTATGCAACAGTCAATTATAAACCCAGTTCACCAACCTAAAATGAGATAATGCACCAGTCAGTGGAATCCTTGGTCCCGCCTACCCCGAGGATGGGCAGTGGATAACCAGCTCCACCAGCACTGCCAGAGTTATACCCCGGGAACAAATTGAGTTGTCTGGGGCCGGGAAAATACTGGAGATTTTACCATCAGCTGTCTCCGGCAGGGCCGTGGAAAAGGGGGATGGTGGGAACCAATAAGTAAAAAAAACAAAAACTGCCCATCCCTGTGGATGATGGCCATGGATGCAGCTGATTGGTGCATAAAAGAACATGGCATATTATAACTTTAAACCACAATTTCCTAGTTTTAAACTTAAATAATACACTCTATGACAGTCACTACAGTACAGACCTAACTGTCATTCATATGGGTCGGAAGGTTTTGGGTACGAATGCAGTTATAAAAGTAGGTCAAATGTAAAGATCAATAGTTAATCATCGAAACTAGAGTGGGCAACTAAATTAATTGTTATGTGTCCATGTTATCACTTTTGTACATGTTTTACAGTTAAATCGGGCCCGAGCTTCTTATCTTACGAAATAATTCAACAACAAATTGAAAAATAAAAGCTTTGAAAAATGCCTCCCAATAAACTTTCAACAACTGAGTCGGAAAAGAACATTTGGGCAACTTTATGGCTGAAAATAGATTCATGTACTCACATGCGTATTCTCTGTATCAATATACAAAGCTGTCAAAGCATCACATTCACAACGAGTCCAAATCTTTTCTCAGATTTTCACCCTCGCCTCAAAACAACATGGCGCTTTCTAGCGTTATGAACCACAATGCATAGCGTTTGGGTTTTTCGCCATCCTCGGCACTTTCCGCCCGACACATTCCGTATCTTTCCGGAAAAATACCATATATGGTGCGTGCCCGCCAGAGACCAACAGGCCTCTGAACACCAAGGTGCCAGAAAAGAAAATAAGAACTTACTACTCTCTAAATAAACATAAGGTAAGTTGATAAGTGTTATTTGTACATCATGGTTAATATAATCTATTGGCAGAGCATTTATTGTAGGAATTTGTCACATTTCTGTTTCATAATTTATTGATTTTCCATCGAAAACCGCTTTGTTCTTTTTGGTTTTCCAGAACATTTTTCGCGAATTTTCTGTTTATAAACAGACAAACACGTTAACAAGACTCACGTTTGAGACTTATGAATGTATTCTGTACCAAGATTCGCTCACAAAATTCATGAACATGATTTATTTATGGGGGGTATTTCATTCTATTAGCATTGTCTAGTCACAAACACGTGGTTTTTTAGTTGCCATGTGACCGGCTATTTTTACTGCCAGCTCACTGTGAATTTTGATCCAGGAAGTTAAATGAAGTTAGATCTACTTAATTAAATGTTTATTTGTATGAATGAATCCTTTTGATGGGGTTTATTTCAATTGTGTGTTCGAATTAAATTTCAAGAATGGGATGGGCCCGTCTTTGATTTCCATATTTTATCTTTCATTGTATTTCATTAATTGTTTTCCTTTCCAGAATGGCGAAGGCCCCAGCAGTTGGTATTGATTTGGGAACCACATATTCATGTGTAGGTGTATTTCAACATGGCAAAGTAGAAATTATTGCCAATGATCAGGGAAACCGAACAACACCCAGTTATGTTGCATTTACTGACACAGAAAGATTGATTGGTGATGCTGCAAAGAACCAAGTTGCCATGAACCCCACCAACACAATCTTTGGTAAGTAGAAATTTGTTCAAGTCTTAAGAATGCATGTCGATTAGATTTGCTTCATCAAATTTAGAAAGTGGTTACACTAAGACCTAAAATTCAGACATTTGGTCTGGTCGACATAAATTTTGCTTCACTAAGTAGTAATTGGCCTATGAAGTAGCACTTGTCAAGGATGTAAGCATTTGAAGAAAAACGGGACTAATTTTGATATAGACGAGTACTTTCATAAATTAATCGGACCGTTCGAACTTTAATTATAGATGATAAAATTGTAGTACTGGCACTGGTGAGTTTTTGTTTATTGATCATGTTATTTCAGACGCTAAAAGATTGATTGGCCGAAAGTTTGATGATGCAGCTGTTCAATCAGACATGAAACATTGGCCCTTCAATGTTATCAATGACAACACAAAGCCAAAACTGGAAGTAGACTACAAGGGTGAAACAAAGAAGTTCTTCCCAGAAGAAATTTCATCTATGGTTTTGAACAAAATGAAGGAAACTGCTGAAGCCTTCCTTGGAAAGGTAATTTTGCCTTCTGGCATCATAGATATTGACAAATAAGAAGCATAGGCACAAACAATTTATTAGGTACCATGGCAAGAGACTGTTGTATCTTTTTTACAAACAAATTGAAACTTCCATTTGACGCCTGTTTTCTCGTGATTGTTACAATTATTTGAGGACCAAGGTGATGATGATGATTTTCCCATACATTCGCAGTCTAACCTGAGGGATTTGAGACCCCAAAGATGGCTACTTACCTTCCTTGGATGTCTGAACCTTGGTCATTGTAAACAATATTGTCGTTGTGTTTCAACAATGCCACATTTATATCTTTTGCAAAACTGTCGAGACAATTTATAATTTGATTTTTTGCTATTCATGAATGCAATGCTTATTTTTCAGACTGTAACAAGTGCTGTTGTAACAGTACCAGCTTATTTCAATGACTCACAGAGACAAGCCACAAAGGATGCTGGTACCATCTCTGGTATGAATATTCTACGTATCATTAATGAACCTACAGCTGCAGCTATTGCTTACGGTCTTGACAAGAAGGTGAGTGCTTCATTTTAAATTCAGTTTGGTAAAAAATGTTTGAATATTCTGTGACCTTGTAAAATTCTTGACCAATACTAAACTGTGTTCCCAAATCATCTAAACTCTTGCAAATAATTTTACCTTGCTGTAATCAAGATTATAAATTGTTGCCAAATAAAATTCAACAATTGTAGAAATGTCTCAAATTATTACGACTTGATTCATGGGTAGACACTATTTTGGTCACTGGTCTAACAGTAAAGAAGCGTTAAATTTGTATGAAAATAGTTATTGGTCCTTCTCGATTTTCACTGACTTGAGCCCTGACTTGATAGGGTTTTATAAAATGACACCTATTTATAATGTTTAATTCTTTCAACAGGTTGGAGGTGAAAGAAATGTATTGATCTTCGATCTTGGTGGTGGTACCTTTGATGTGTCCATCCTAACTATTGAAGATGGTATTTTTGAAGTAAAATCTACATCTGGTGATACTCATTTGGGTGGTGAAGACTTTGACAACAGAATGGTCAACTTCTTCATCAATGAA
The DNA here is from genome assembly GCA_963678985.1 of Spisula subtruncata. Taxonomy (NCBI): domain Eukaryota; kingdom Metazoa; phylum Mollusca; class Bivalvia; order Venerida; family Mactridae; genus Spisula; species Spisula subtruncata. Next base: position 20,724,926 of record OY787668.1, read on the forward strand.
TTTAAGAGAAAACATAAGAAGGACATGAGTGAAAATAAGCGAGCTGTGAGGCGTTTAAGAACCGCCTGCGAGCGTGCAAAGAGAACACTATCATCAAGCACACAGGCTAGCATTGAAATTGATTCTCTCTTCGAGGGTATCGATTACTACACTAGTATCACCAGAGCTAGATTTGAAGAATTGAACGCCGATCTTTTCCGTGGCACCTTGGAACCAGTCGAGAAAGCCCTTCGTGATGCCAAGATGGACAAGGGTGTAATTGCCGACATTGTACTTGTTGGTGGATCTACCAGAATTCCAAAGATCCAGAAACTCTTACAAGACTTCTTCAATGGAAAGGAGTTGAATAAGAGTATCAACCCTGATGAAGCTGTTGCTTATGGTGCAGGTAAGTCTCGTTGTTTGTTTTGTTATAATAAGTGAACATTGCCCATAAGTCAGTGACCATATGGCTCATACTTTGCTATTATTTTTCTTTAGGCCACAATACTTAAAACAGTCCATTACTTGAAATAAGGGTACATTTTATCCAGTCTGAAGTGATAATTGAATTTGGGTGGTCAGAAAAGTGGATTTATGTCTCTTTTTCTCATGACTACAATAATAATATTGATTACCGAGGTGATGATGATGATTTTCCCATACATTCGCAGTCTAACCTGAGGGCTTGAGACCCCAAAGATGGCTACTTACCTTCCTTGGATGTCTGAACCTCGTAATCAATTTATTAGTTAAATTCAATGTTAAATGATGTTGCACATGAAAAGATTGAATGGTTGAATAACTTTCATTTGTCCATTTCAGCTGTTCAGGCCGCCATCCTCCACGGAGACAAATCAGAGGAAGTACAAGATTTGTTACTGTTGGACGTTACTCCATTGTCTCTTGGTATTGAAACAGCCGGTGGTGTGATGACCTCACTCATCAAGAGGAACACAACAATTCCAACAAAACAAACCCAGACCTTCACAACATACTCCGACAATCAACCTGGTGTACTTATCCAAGTATATGAAGGTGAAAGAGCTATGACCAAAGACAACAACTTGCTTGGAAAGGTAAAATACCTTATTAATACTTCATGGTTTATTTGGTATGGGTCAAGCATAAATATTTCAAAGTGATGATGATGATTTTCCCATACATTCGCAGTCTAACCTGAGGGGATTTGAGACCCCAAAGATGGCTACTTACCTTCCTTGGATGTCTGAACTTTGAAATATTGTCTTGAAATTGTATGACAAATTTTACAGCTGATGTGTTTTGCGTGTAAAAAAAGGAATTGCAGTCCATTGTGCAAAACATTGTTCTGACAATTTGTTGTCCGATTTCAGAATAACTTTGCAAATATGTTTTCAACTAAGACAGTGTTGTGCTAAAAATATCAAGACTGTTGATAGGAAAAAGCTATTGCATTCAATGTAATTACCATTGGTATCTTATAATTGATCAGTCTGGTGTGTCAATCTGATAATTAATCTAGTGGGTTGTTATCACCCTAATGTACTGTTGGTTGTAAAATGATAGCTATGTTTGTAATAAAAATAAGTTGAGTTGTGGCAAAATCTTAACACTGTTTATTTTTTCTTTCCAGTTTGAATTGACAGGAATTCCTCCAGCACCACGTGGTGTACCACAAATTGAAGTTACCTTTGATATTGATGCCAACGGTATTCTCAATGTAACAGCTTGTGATAAGAGTACTGGCAAAGAAAACAAGATCACAATCACCAACGACAAAGGTATGTATTCTTATATTGCTCCATTCCTTATTTTACCATCTCCCATCTTTTATGAGTGGGTTTATTGCTTTTTCATCTGTTGGTCGTAATCAAGGTGATGATGATGATTTTCCCATACATTCGCAGTCTAACCTGAGGGATTTGAGACCCCAAAGATGGCTACTTACCTTCCTTGGATGTCTGAACCTTGACCAATATGATTTTGTAACTTGTCATTTCTAATCTGGCGTCATACTTAGTGCTGCTTATAATTTTCTTAATACTTTTAAATGAGAATTAGGAGGTATAAAATTTACATACATTTGCTTAGTGGAAAGTATACTTCAGAAGTGAACTTACTAGCAAATTCTGCAGAATATGACATTAGTTTTGCAAAGAAATAAAAAAAAAAATTTTCATGTGTCAAATGTATGAAGATGTTTCCACAGGTCAAACAATTCTAAGAACTTCCCAGCTAATGATGATTTTTGTTTCTATTTCAGGACGTTTGTCTAAGGATGAAATTGACAAGATGGTTAACGATGCCGAAAAATACAAGGAAGAAGATGATAAACAAAAAGAAAGAATTACTGCCAAGAATGGTTTAGAAAGCTACTCATTCAACATGAAATCCACCGTCGAAGATGAAAATTTGAAAGATAAAATTGATGAAAGTGATAAGAAAGTTATTTTGGACAAATGTAGCGAGGTTATTTCTTGGTTAGATGCTAACCAACTAGCCGAGAAGGATGAATACGACCACAAACAGAAAGAGTTGGAAGCAGTATGTAATCCAATCATCACCAAGTTGTACCAGGCAGGTGGTGCACCCGGAGGTCCAGGAGGAGCCCCAGGTGGTATGCCCGGAGGTATGCCAAACTTCGGTGGTGGAGCAGGAGGCGCTGGTGGTGCCGGAGCTCAACAACAATCTAGTGGTGGACCAACTATTGAAGAAGTTGATTAATTAATCTAATCATCAGATTAATGGAACTTTTATATTTGGCACATAGCACACAAAGGACTTCAAATCATTCTAGTCTTTCTTGCTGTATATTTATATCTGATCATGAAACACCTCATTACTTCAATACTTACAATTTTGTTAATTTACTACAATTTTGTTAGATTTAACATCTGTTCATTGTGATACTTTGTTTTTTTATCTTGTTATTTTGAATATTTTGAAGATCAAAATATCCACTGTTGGATCAAGAGGAATAAAAGGAACAAATTCTTAATTTTGTTTGTTCGTTGAATACTATACACATTGAACGTTTTAGTTTCCCAAATTTATATGAATGCCGAGCCAGCATAGCCTTTATTTGCCAGACAGCTTTCTGCTGAATTGAGGATCTCTACGCAGATTTGAACCTGGGTTGCCAGATTAGGTGGCAGGCACGCTAACCACATAGATACTGGATTTGGTCGAGAAGTTTCTTGGTGTTCAGAAAAGCTTGTTAGTTCTGGTTAAATTCTAGAAAAACATAGTTTACTACTTGCCTGAAGTATATAGGAGAACAAAATATGCCTACTAGGGATGGACCTCGTGCTGGGAAGTGCACTAAGAGCTACATTAGTTAGCATCGTGTCCACTCAGTAACTTCGTCATTTCTTACTGTCATGCAAATCGTGTCCACTCTGTAACTTTGTCATTTCTTACTGGATTTTAAAATAGCTTGGTACAAATGTTAACCACATCAAGACGGTGTGTCATGCGCAAGACCCAGGTCCCTATCTCAAAGGTCAAGGTCACACTTACAGGTCAAAGGTTATATAGTCGTGCAAATCGTGTCCGCTCTGTAACTTTGTCATTTCTTACTGGATTTTAAAATTGCTTGGTACAAAGTCATGAAATTTCAATCATGTGTTTTTCAATCTGTATAGCAGCAGATTTCCATCAAATGTGTTGACTATAATTTTAAATAATATTCCTTTGACAAGGTGGTGCTGCGGGGGTATGATTCATCACTCCTGTGATGGCTCTAGTTGAAAACTGGATGAATTGCATGGAGGTTGATCAGCAACAGAAGATTGCCTCGATTGATTTGGGGTCATTGACCTTTACCACCTTTTTTGATACTAAATGTTTCTGTTCAAGAATGCTTTACTCTTAGATCATGAAGGTTGGACAGCAACAGTTGGATGACCCCTAATGATTTTGACGTCAATGTCACTATTTGGTCATATATATCGCTGGCTTAGAATGAGAAGGTTGTAAGCACTAAAGACCTTATAATACTGATACATGTATAAAATCTGCATCACAAGACGTTCCTTTATATGAGCCAATTTTCATGAAAGCACGCTTTGCTTGCGGAAATGGATATATTCAAAGCAAGAACCTTGTAATATAAACATTGTCCAGTTTAGCCTACTGTTGTAAAATTGGTTGCTTAGTCAATTTCATACTAAAATAACACTGATAAATTGTGCTCACTTGAGTAATCCTCCTTTATGGAGTATTCCAATTTTTACCGCCTTTCACATTATCCTGGGCGCACTATAGTCCCAGAAGTGATCAGAAAACTGGACTGATACCAAGTTTGTGCAAGACTGTCAACACCATGACAATGTTTTTCGTTGATAAACACTAACAAATTAATGGGATAAGTTTTTTTCTTTTATTGCTTTTTACAATGTACATTTCACCACATTTTGTCAAAGAATACAGAATGAATGAATGATATGGTCATGATAAGATGATGACTTTGTTTTAACGTACATCCAAATATATAAAGTTTCACAACATTGTGGATTGATTTCTTGTCTTTTCTACATGTAGACAAATAGTGCAAAACATTGAAAAATAGACTGAAAATATTACTGTGTTTTTACATTGAATGGATAGAGTAACTCATGATACAACATTCAAATACATGTACATAATATCACAGGTAACAGTATCCTTGAAAAAGAATGTAAAAAATTGTATTTGTAAAATCTATACATAGGTAACATAAATTTTGAGAAAAACATAAGTTTTCCCCAATTTTTGCTTTACTCATTTTCAATGATACAGTTACCTGTGCATAATATTCTTGAAAATTCAACCCGTACATAAAACATACATATTTATACATGTATTTCCAAAAATACAGAATTTTTCGAGAGGTTTATAGCAGCAAGTAAGCACTTGACAATATTACATCTGACTAGTATTTCACTACAGGTACTACATCATTGATACCAATACAGTTACAGAAAACAACATAACATTAAAAAGATATACCATAAAATCAGATATTTTCACAAGGTCAAAATTTTGCAGTTTTCAGGAGATCAACATTTTGCAATTTTCACTAGGTCAATATTTAGCAATTTTTGGGAGATCAAAATTTTGCTATTTTTATAAGGTCAAAATTTTGCGATTTTCACAAGGTCAAATTTGCAATTTTTACAAGGTCACAATTTTGCAAAATTGTTATTCAGAAGTTATCCAGGGTTGACTATTTGAGGATTTAATGCTACAGCAGGAACTACAATCTTGGTTTGACTGCTGTTGTAAAGAACAAAAGCATACAATTTTGTGAACTTTTAAAAAATAGTAAATAAACCAAGAAATAATCCCTATCTTCGTTTGACTGCTGTTGTAAAGTACACAAGCATGCAATTTCGCAAACTCTTCAAAATGGCAAACAAAGCAAATTTTGATCCCTTGTGAAAATATTTAATTTGACAGTATTAGGTATGAGGTCAGAGTCATTCATATAAAATAACAGATAAATAGATAAGAGGTCAATATAGGGTGTCGTAATTGAATACAAACTGAAACTATCTCTCCCTTTTTTCAAATGATAATAACCTTATTAGCAGTATTATTTCACATAAAAGTAAAATAATAGTAATTCTGCGTTGATTTATATTAATTAATACTATTATATAATTATCTATTTCTTTTTAAGCAGTTTTTGATATGTCTACACAATAAAACAAATACCAGTATGTCTTTTATTATAATTTAAGATATTCCTGCATGAAGTATATGAAGAAATTCTATGAAAAAGTATGTGTATTGCATCATAATATAATAATAATTATGTCACATGAAGAGGTAGAAAATGTGAAAGATAAAGGCTAGATATACTGCATCCTCTGAGTCCAGAGAATTTGACACGACCCTCACCTTTAATTAGACCAGTCCAGAGAATTTAGCAGGATCCTCACCTTTAATTAGACCAGTCAAGAGAATTTAAGACAATCCTCACAATGTCTCACCAAGCATTTATATTTCAGGACGACCAGTACGACACAGCCCTCCCAAGTTTTAAAGTTCTGAAGTCAGTTACAGTTGTTTTACAACATCAACAATATATATAATATATAAATAATTGAAATAAAAGTTTTGGTCAACAAACATTGGACAACTAAAGAACAGAACAACGAAAAGGGAAAACACAACTATATTGTATCTTAAAATGAAAAATGTTCTAGATCTACATTTAAATAATACATTGACTCACAGAATATCTACCAGTATAAATATAGAGCTTAAAATCTGGACAAATAAACAAGGGACACTTATTAAGACAACTATTAATTTAATAGTCCCACAAGACTTAAATAATGAGACCTCAACAAAATACTGGACGTTTATCTATCAACAATTTGTACTACTGTACCTATGGATAGGTTTCACCTCATTTGTATTGAAGAAAGGTTCATCAATAGTAAACATGATTTATCTAATCATACATTGTGTATCCAGTAAAATCTTATCTATGATAAAGCTGATATATAACTAATCATTTCTATCCTAATTGTCAATGTACCAATTTTGTTTATAAAATATTAAGGAGTATAACAAAAACATTCTTTTCTTCCATGTCAAAATATTCAATATTTAAACAACTTGATGTTATTGACCATAATTATAATACTGATGATAAATTATCTGTTACCCTAGCAACAGTTACCGTTGGTTACCATATAATACTGTTACTTGCAGACACAATATTTGTTGCTATTTCAAGTCTTTGGTATGCAAATTAAAGTATAAATTAAAGGTGGGATATTTACGCGTAATACTACCGGTATAATAGATTGTAACAGAAATGTGATAAACCATCAGCAAAAACCAGAAGGATTATTTTGACACAAAAATATGTGACAGGTAAGGAGGACTTGAGAGGACATCCATCCAGCACAAAATCAACATGTCTTTCCAAATAACGTATTCCCCTGAATAATAATAGCCCCCCCCCCCCCATTAAAGCCCCCCTCCCCTTTTGGAGAAATTTTACCATCTGGTTTTTTTATAAAAATCGTATACTTATTGATATTTTAAATGATGGTTATCAATATTTTTTTGGAAAATATATTTTTTTTAATTAAGACCCCAAACCCCCTTTGCAAAATGCATTGCCCCAAGGGGCGTTTATTCTGGGAATACAGTATATGTTGGAGAACTTATATGAAAACGACTTATTGCACTTTTCTTATGAAAACTATGTTAGACAGGTTTTGGTAATTTTAATAGAACAATAAACCTACTATGTGTAACAGTACATCAGACATTTTCAATATTAGTCGGCTTCCACAGTCTTTGAAATAAAGTAATGTAACAAAAACAAAGTACAGTATAATGGACAGTTCTGGCTGTATCATGTATAAATAATTGTAAAAATAAATGCATGATGGCAAATAGAACGTAAACAATATCAAACTCAAACAGTGGTCATAATTGTATTCCCTTCTTAGCAGGAGTTACTACATTACTGTTAAAGATTGGTCCATTACACAAGAAAATGATAAATTGAGGTGGATTAAAGGTATGCCATGTTTTTTATGTATAGTTTTAATCCAAAATTTTAAAATTTCTTTGGATTGTAACATTTGCTTTCAGACTGAATAGTGTCAATTGAAGTAGACGTTAAAAATTAAAATAATAATAAAAAAACACTAATTAACAACTTCAAAGTGGTAACGTCATTGAACCCTTGACTTTCAGTTTGATAATGACCTTCATTATGATTACAAATAAACTGAACTCCCAACTTTATCCAACTAATGCAGCAGACCCTAAATTACTAGTAAAACTTGTCTATTAAACATGTACATGTACTAAAAATATTGTCAAACATTATAAAATCTTAAGACTCAAAAGAGCTGGTACAAAAACTTGCTGAAAACTGAAAACCTAGAGAAAATATTACTAGATTTCCAAGTGCCTTAAAAAAGGTTTCAAGCGCCATATTTTCCTTTTCTTAAATCAACATACAATGTATATAAAAATCTCTTGATACCTGTACATACCAGTACGTTTTTTTGTCATTAAAAATTTTCATAAAATATAGGGAAGGCTCAGTGGAAATCTATGATACATGTCTCTATATATTGATGAAGTTACCATAGTTTTGCACCGAGGCCTCGAATTAGACAATTGTACAGTGATTAGGTAAACACATATTGCTCAGTATCAAAACACAGTAGCAGCAGACGACATTTTGATCAGTGTCAGACAGAAACTTGGAACTTGTCTTAGCAGACACTTTTTGATCAGTGTCAGACAGAAACTTGGATCATGTAGTAGCAGAGGCCATTTTGATCAGTGTCAGACAGAAACTTGGAATATGTAGTAGCAGACAACATTTTGATCAGTGTCAGACAGAGACTTGGAATATGTAGTAGCAGACGACATTTTGATCAGTGTCAGACAGAAACTTGGAACATGTCCTAGCAGATGTCATTTTGATCAGTGTCAGACGGAAACTTGGATCATGTAGTAGCAGACAACATTTTGATCAGTGTCAGACAGAAACTTGGAATATGTAGTAGCAGACAACATTTTGATCAGTGTCAGACAGAAACTTGGAATATGTAGTAGCAGACAACATTTTGATCGGTGTCAGACAGAGACTTGGAACATGTAGTAGAAGACGACATTTTGATCAGTGTCAGAAACTTGGAACATGCCAACAGACGGCTGGATATCCTAGCAACATAATGTATGAAACAAAATCAACCTCTTACGATGTAAACAATTATAAAACAATATTCTGAGACCAGTATGTTCACAACATTATGTGTAAGTTAGGGTAAATATATTGACGTTTGAAATGTTTTATCATTCAGTTGATCAAGTCGCTGATTCTGCCATGGATTCAAACACGAGTTCCTTCCAACGTCGCATGAAGTATTTCCTCATATTGTGTCCACATTGACCCACTTCAGAATCATCCTCATTAAACAGACGACAATTGTCAAACACAAGAATAGCATCAGTGTTAAACTCATTACGTGTTTGGTACCTGAAATTAAATATTCCGTTACATCAGTACACTTGCTATCATTTGCATTAGGTTGTGTGTGTATTTAATATCCAGATATTTACTTCTGTGAATCAAAAATTGAATTAACCAATAATGTATTGTAGTTTATCCCTATACATCGAGCTTTCGTTACCTGTTTCAAGGAACACATTCTGGTATGTTGCTGTAAATTTTTTAATTTATACCAGCAGTAAAATACATTTTATTGATTCTTTAGGATGTGTTAACTTTTAAACAATTAGTGATTTTGCAAAATTGAAACTGATTATCCCTTGTAAAAAATTATTTCCAATTAACCAAGTAATCTTCATGGTCCTATATGTTATTTACTGTCGATAATTACAAGACCAATAGCATAAAATAAAGTAAGTAACTTACACATGGTCCCTGAGTTTTACTTTCATACTTCCAAAATCCATAGGTTGTTTGATATATTTTCTGTATGAGGGGAAATGTTTACAATTGACTGGTTGTAAAAATGGCCATCCATCTTCGTGTTTCATCATTTCAGTGAGAATCAGTCTGAAACATTAATAATATACAATACATGTAAGCAACAATATCCACCAACATGAGACACACACACACATATGCATCATTAGTAAATACTGGTGAAAATAATGCCGCAGCATCACATCTAGGAAATATTAATTTGAAACAGGGTTATCCAATTGGGTCCTCAAACATGTAATGTTTATTAAACTAGCCCAAGGCCCCGATCTCCCTAAACATCTCAATCTGAGATAAATCTCGTCTCAAATTTTGCCGTGGTCATTTGGATAATTTCCTTGGTAGGCCAGAGTCAAAGTTTCCATCACAAAACAGAAATCACTATTTCAAGTTTATTACAGTAAAATAAAGAGAGCTTGAAGTTCAGATTTATCTCAAATTCCGACTCTGATTTCAGCAAAATCTCAATTTGAGATGAGATTTGTACTAGAGATGCTTCGGAAGAAAGGGGCCAGGTAACATAGTGCACATACCTGCATATTTTCAGATCAGTTGATTGTTCCTCTAACTTCATCTTTTCTTTATCACTGACTTTCTCTGGTGTTTTCTCATTCTGTGATTCAACAACACATTTACTACCCGAGTTCTCATCTGATTTCTTCACTGGACTGTCACTTTCTGACGTAGTGTCGGACATTTTACGTTTACGAGGAATACCGAAGTCAGATCTACGTTTACGACCAGTTGGTGTGAGATCTGGTGCGGGAGTGGACGGAGTTGGAGTTGAGGAACTTGCATTAGAGTTCTTCCTTACACGTTTCTTGGCAGATGACTTAAAAAAAGACAAAGTTTAACATCAGTTGTAAAAAATTTCAAACAAAAATATCAAGAAATAAAACTGGTCAGTTAACACTTATATCCTGGTAATAGCCTTGTGCATAATAACCAGCCAAGTCCATGAACTTGAAAGTTTTGTAAAGGATGGACGGACAAATGGACGGACAAATGGACGGACAGGACAATCACTATATGCCTCTACATCAGTAGATGCTTAGGTTTAATAAAAACGTAAACACTTGTCCCGAAATTTTCCAAACACCCCTCATACATTTACACCCAAACCACCTGAGTCTTGTGCACTATGACAAACATTTAAAACCTATATTCAAATTATTATAATTCTGTAGTAACTAAAAACTTTGGACATATCACTGGCTTAGAATGAGAAGGTCGTAACTACAAAATCAATATATTGAGAAAACAAGAGAAAACTGTCTGTAATTTACTCTTTAGCTATGGGAAAACAAGTTTTTAAAACTTCATTTTGGTCAACATGACAATTTCAGATTTTCATGAAAATAGGCTCATAAGAAGCGCCATGTGAAGCAAATTTCAAATATGAATGAGTCTTATAAGGTCGTAAGTAGTAGTTACGACCTTCTCATTCTAAGCCATCGATATATAGATTGTAGGAGTTCATTATTAACTAAAATAGTAAATGCCCATACCTTAGTACAATCATCACAGGATGCACAGAACCATTTCCTCGGTACTCTGTAATATAAAGTTATAAACTGTAAAACATCAAAACAAATAGGAAAAATCCACAGATAGAAGTCAAGAGACAAACCGACTTAACTATAGTCTTGGTGACGTCATACAGCTACAAATTAAGTATGAAGTCACTGGAATTGTTTTCATCATTTATCTATGTTTAACTGGTTGTAACTGAATAAACTGTAATCATCAGTGTTCTTTTTAATGGGATAGTTCCCTCATTAGTATTTAATATTGAATTGATACTACAGTAGATCAACATCAAAAGAAAACTTTATTGGAGTAAATATTTGATAATATCAATGAACATGTAAAACTTGATAATGTAGAATTTACCTGGGTAATGGTGGGTCTACACAGTCTATGTGAATACATCTATTACATAAATTGCATTCAGCCATTTTACCAAATCTACGACCACATACTAGACAGCACGATTCACCCACAGCCTGTGAAGGTAGGGAAACAATTGTATGGTAAAACAAAATACAAATCTACATTTACATGGCAAACCCATTCTAACAATCTGCCTCTCCAGCTAGAGTATCAACATTAAGCTAAGAGTAGAGAGAATTAATGAACAAGGATTTTTTCTAAAATTACGGGAAAATCGATAGAATCCATTTTAGCCCATACCATGACTAAGTCTGGTCTAGAGAAAAATGGCTATCAAACCTATCTCTAATTTTCTTCACGTCGAAGTATTTTACAAAGTCCAAGAAATTCGAGATAACAAGAGTTGACTGTTTAATTACACCATTTTATGAATAGTAATGACCTAACTTTAAAAAAATAATCTATTTTAGGTCCATATACAAATTTACAAACTGGACAGTGAAGAGGTAATCAAATACCATATTTCCTCAACACAAGACCTTATCATAGCATAAATATTGATAAAAATATAAATGAATCTTACCTTGGATACACATTCAAAACAATACCAATCACCATCAGGAATGCATTCTAACTTTGGCTGAAATAATGTTCAACAATCCAGTGTTTTATTATCATATCATATATTACCTTATGTTATATTTATCAGAAACATAAAGAGGAAGACAAACACCCAAAGGAATTTAAATGGAAACCACTAAAATAAAGCATCTGCATTTTTGGCACTGCAAGACAAATTTTCAAATATTTCATCGGATCTGTACATCGGTAGTCCATAAAATTTATGTTTAAGCAATCATTTAACTTTAACATAAAATGATAACTTATTCACTATTGAGCGCTTGATAGCGCTTTTTGGTAGCGCTATACTACGTCTATGCAATGACATGCTACGAGCGAATATGTTAGCCGATAGCATACCCTTTCTTAACGCTTTGCTAGGTGAGCTCAGTAGCACTTTGCAATGCAATTTTCTGCAAATTTTTGCTTTGTCCGCTACGTAGTGCTTTTTTGAAGCAAGTCAATTCTTAGCGTAGCGCTACCGAGCACTTGATAGTGCCTTGCCTAGGCAATGGGCTCCAATCCAGTCAAAAGTTTGAGATGTAAAAAAAGGCAGAAATACCTTGAAGCAGTAAGTATGGTAACCACGATCACAACCATCACATAGCAACAATTCTGCCTCATTATCATCTTTACGACATATCTGACAAAGCTGAAATATAAAACACCATATCATAGAATAACAGAATAGAATAATTTTATTGATCAATCAAGGGTCATTATACAGACAAGACATGCACAACCATAGCATAAACCAGTATCAACTTATAGAAAATAGAGCAAACATAGCCCTAAAGGCATAAAAAAAATGATAACACTCTCATAATTATGAATTCATTATTTACTTTTCAAAATTAGTGCAACCCAAGAATTTCTTTTACATTAGTGGAGGTATGTCTATTCATTTTAAGAAATTTTGTGTGTTCATGATGGTAAACAAGGATGCCAAGTTTGAAAGCAATGCCTTGATGGACTTCATAAATATTTGACTTTCAAACAAACAGACAGGACAATTACTATATGTTTCCCCATCAGAACATGCTGGACATAAAAACACAAATTAGGTGACTTACCACTTTCATGATAGATTTTTCCCATGACAAGGAATTATTCAGCTGGACGACACAGAGCATGAGTTGTGCAGGAGATGTTGCCGTGGCAACCGCAATACGCCACATCTGAAGGCCGATTGGAAGATTCTCAAAGTCAATTTCTGAATCATTATCATCGTAGGTATCTAAGTGACTAGTACTTGACATGCTGTTTAAACTGATCCTATGTCTGTAATGGATGAATAAAAGTTTGGGGCGAAACGTCGTCAAGTAATTAAATCAACGATATATCTTAATTTATACGTGTTTGGTGGTGAATTTTCATATTCATTGTAATAGATGAACACACACAAATACAGTCTGTTCAAAGTTAAATGATAATGGTTGTAAACATAAGCTTGTCCGTCAGGTAAACTTTGTTTATTTCGGTTGAACTGAGTTCACGTAACTCCCGCTATTCTTTGACAAGAGGGCCATGATGGCCCAATATCGCTCACCTGATTATAAACCCTGCACAATTTTCACCCAAAGGAATAATTTGAACATCTTGGTAGAAAACCACAAGATGATGCTACATACCAATTATCAAAACTCTAGGCAGTGTAGTTTTTGGCAAGAAGATATTAATATGTTTTCCCTATATAAGTCTATGTAAAACGGTGACCCCCTGAGTGGGGCCAATTTTGACCCCAGGGGCATAATTTGAACAATCTTGGTAGAGGACCACTAGATGATGCTACATACCAAATATCAAAGCTCTATGCAGTGTAGTTTTACACAAGAAGATTTTTATATGTGTTCCCTATATAAGTTTATGTAAAATGGTGACCCCCGGGGCTGGGCCAATTTTGACCCAAGGGGCATAATTTGCACAATCTTGGTAGGGGACCACTAGATGATGCTACATACCAAATATCAAAGCTCTTAGGCATTGTAGTTTTAGACAAAAATATTTTTTTTATGTTTTCCCTATATAAGTCTAAGTAAAATGGTGACCCCCAGGGTGGGGCCAATTTTGACCGAGGGGAATAATTTTAACAATCTTTGTAGAGGACCTCTAGCTGAGTCTACATACCAAATATGAAAGCCCTGGGCCAAGCGGTTTCGGAGAAGAAGATTTTTTAAGGTTTCCCCTATATAACTCTATGTAAAACTAAGGGCCCCCGGGGCGAGGCCAATTTTGACCCCAGGGACATAATTTGAACAATCTTCCTAGAGGACCTCTAGCTGAGTCTACATACCAAATATGAAAGCCCTGGGCCAAGCGGTTTCGGAGAAGAAGATTTTTTAAGGTTTCCCCTATATAACTCTATGTTAAACTAAGGGCCCCCGGGGCGGGGCCAATTTTGACCCCAGGGACATAATTTGAAAAATCTTCGTAGAGGACCTCTAGTTGAGTCTACATACCAAATATGAAAGCCCTGGGCTAAGCGGTTTCGGAGAAGAAGATTTTTTAAAGTTTCCCCAATATAACTCTATGTAAAACTAAGGGCCCCCGGGGCGTGGCCAATTTTGACCCAAGGGACATAATTTGAACAATCTTTGTAGAGGACCTCTAGCTGAGTCTACATACCAAATATGAAAGCCCTGGGCCAAGCTGTTTCGGAGAAGAAGATTTTTTAAGGTTTCCCCTATATAACTCTATAAACTAAGGGCCCCCGGGGCGGGGCCAATTTTGACCCCAGGGACATAATTTGAACAACCTTTGTAGAGGACCTCTAGCTGAGTCTACATACCAAATATGAAAGCCATGGGCCAAGCGGTTTCGGAGAAGAAGATTTTTTAAGGTTTTCCCTATATAACTCTATGTAAAACTAAGGGCCCCCGGGGTGGGGTCATTTTTGACCCCAGGGACATAATTTGAACAATCTTTGTAGAGGACCTCTAGCTGAGTCTACATACCAAATATGAAAGCCCTGGGCCAAGCGATTTCGGAGAAGAAGATTTTTTAAGGTGTCCCCTATATAACTCTATGTAAAACTAAGGACCCCCGGGGCGGGGCCAATTTTGACCCAAGGGACATAATTTTAACAATCTTTGTAGAGGACCCCAAGGTGATGCTACATACCAAATATGAAAGCTCTAGGTCTTACGGTTTCAGAGAAGAAGATTTTTGAAGTTTCCTTTTTGAAAATCTATTTTTAGCCTGTGTGACCTAGTTATGCAACGGACTGGAATTTTTTTAACAACTTTGGTAGAGGTCCACCCAAGGAACATTCCTGTTAAGTTTTATCAAATTTGGCCAAGCAGTTTAGGAGGAGAAGTCGTTTGAAGAAATTGTTGACGGACGCACGACGCACAACGCACGACGCACGCCGCACGACGCACGACGCACGACGGACGACGGACGACGGACATCTCGGTATGACAAAACCTCACCCTGACCACAATGTGGTCAGGTGAGCTAAAAATGGAATGGGATAGTTCCTGCAATAGTATTACTAATTGAATTGACAGTAGCTTATACAATAGTTGCAGTGAAATGATTATTTTTTCTTGGCTATTTTTTTCCTTTGAATTAGGAATATTTTATTTGAAATTCAGAAAATAAATAATGATTTTCAATTGGGAACATACACCATTAACAACTACAAAATCTGCCGAGTTGTTTCACACATATGCCTGACATATTCAGCGGAAAGCTGACTGGCAAATAAAGGCTTTGCTAGGCAAAAAGCACTGCTAGGTAATACATACGCTTTGGATAATGGAGGTTTGAGGTATCTACGTTCAACATTCGACTCAAGCTGTAACAATCTTTCCTTGGCTGCTTCTACAGGATACATGTCATTCTCGTCTTTTTTCGTTTCCCAACGTGGAATGATTCGAATCTCTGATTCATCAGAGAATGTTTTAGGTGCAAGCTTCCAGCCCTATAAAATAATATACAGCATATTTAACTATTCAGTTATAAATCAAAGAAAATATCCGCTCAAATTGAGATTTTAATCAAATCAAAGCCAGAGTTTGAGACAATTAACAAACTGATGATCATCAAACACTGCCAAACTCTCTGTGATATTTTCAATAATTTTGAATTATAGTCAGGCATGGAAATTTACCTAAAGCAATTGAACAATGTTTGAGCTTTAATTTTACACAGAAACTAAGGAACACAAAAAGATGGGTCTGATTTAGACCTAAAGGTTTCTATGCAGTATTGTCCTTAATTTAGAATGCAGAGGTTTTCCTGAGGCACAAAGCCCAATCCAGAGAACCAGTTGCGAATCTGTTTCGGATGCTATTAGCACTACTCCCTATGCCTTAACATTATTTGATTGTTAAAATTCAGATAAGGAAACCACAACATTGTCAATTCTTTGATTTTTTTCATCAAATAACTTTTATTTTCTGCAGAAAAGATAAGTCTTTTCAATGCGGCAAATCCGATTTCCAGATTATTCCTGTTAACTCAGAAACAGATATTTTCATGACACGACAAAGACTAAAGTACAAACCTTGATCTGTAGACTAGCAGAAGAAATTCTATCTTCCAATGTTTCCACTTCTTCCAGCATGGCTCTATCTGCTTCATCCGATCGTGCCGTACAATCTATCACCGGAATCAACTTCTTCTTCTTCCGCTTTTTCTTCACTTCTTTCTCTTCTTTCTTATTTTTTCCCTTTTTCCGACCTGGCTTTGTTCTTTCCGTTTTTTTATTCTCACTATCAGCATCAGTTTCTGCAGATTCACTTTTACTTTCATTTTCATTGTCTCTGGGTTTATTATCACAAGTTTGTTCACCATTAGTTTCAGTTAATTTGTCAGTACCATCCACTTCTGTTTCCATAGCAACAGATGTTTCATTGTCTTCTGATTGGTCCTTCTCTGTCACATGATCGGTCACATGATCAGACTCCTCCCCTTCCTCCTCCTCCTCCTCCTCCTCCTCCTCATCTGTCACTTCCTCCTCGGATGAGGATTCCATACACATTACTCAAAATAGGAAACACAATGTGGCATACATGTATATAACAATTTTTTAACAGATTATTAGGAATTGCAAGCAATACAGAAGTCCCGTACCTGGTTTGAAGGTTGTCAATGTTTCTTTTGCCAAAGCAACCAAATTTTTGTGTTAATGAAACAATATTAGACATGCATACTCTCCTTATTGGTTCCTATTAACATACCAAGTTTCATAAGTCTAGCTTGAAAACCGTTTTGGCAGGATCCAGATTTTCTTGACAGACGGGTTGATGGAGGGCAAACGTATAGTTCCCTACGGTTGAAAACTGGTATGGGGCCTAGCAAGTTAGAAGGCCGCAGTTAGTATTTTTGAGGGGCTACGAATGGTTACAAGTTCTCCAGAAGACAAAAGGTAGACAAAAGGTAGACAAAAGGTAGACAAAAGGTAGACAAAAGGTAGTTAATTCTGCTTCTGAGTGGCTTTGGATTGTCAGTGCACTACAGTATTTTATACCATACACAAAGTTATTTACTGAGTAATGGCCATGGTCAAAGGCCCTTGTAGCCAGTTTTTCTTTTGCTAGACCCTAAGATCATTATATTGGCCTTTGGCCATGACGGAACTTAAGTATGAAAAACTTCAACAAAAATAGAGCTCTAGAAGGATCATTATTAAAGAATAATATAAATTTTGTGTGTACATATGTAACACAAAAGATTGAAAAACTAAAGAATATGTTATACCTTCTTTGGTCTTTGAACAGGAACCTAGTGTATGATCTTCAAACTTTTGTATATTTTTCTGTAATTGTTTCTCGCGTATACCACGAGGATGGAGACATTTCTGTAGATCATCAATCATAGCTGCTTCATTCACCTTCCACCAACCGCTCTTATATTCTATAATAAACACGGTTTATATCATTACTTTTTTTTATTAGTATTATTATTGATAACACATTGGCGAGAAAAAACAAACATTCTCTGCTGCTACATGGCTAGATAACATCTTCCTTCTACAAACAGAATGCAACTTATTCTTCCGTGAGCATTTAGGTACTTTAGCAGATCCAAACCTAGTCTTTTGGTGATACCGAAACAAATAAAGGTTAAACCCAAAGGAATAAACAAAATTATCAGAAAAATTCAAGAAGTACACAGGGCTCGACACTAACACTGGTCCGCCGGCCCAATGCTAGTGAAAATCAAGAAGGGCCTGAAGGACCAGTGAAAGTCTTGGAAGGACCAGTAGCTGTTTTATTTACAAATGTTACTGTTCTTTTCTGTTCGACCAGTGACAAAAATAGTTAAGTATCAAGCCCTGGAATAATTTTTTTCTTCTTTTTAATAACATAAGAATAGTTAGTTCAATTCTATACAAAGATAATTTACCATAAATATCTTACCTTCAGGTATCGGCTTTGCCTCACCCTGGATGGTTTTAAGGACCTGTTCTGGATCGGGATTTTGACTAGATGAGACTGGTTCTGGCTTCTTAAATGAAGCCTCACTGGACTGTGTCACTGATGTTACTGATGGTGAGGATGAACTGGTCACAGTCTGTGAGTGGTTCACTGAGGTAGTGAACAGTTGACCCATTTGGAATGATGAAAATGATGGCGATTGAAGTGAGAATGGCTGGAATGGCAGCTGAGACATAAACGGTGGGGACAACATAATACCCGACGCCAGTGATGTATGCTGACCTCGGGTCAGGGACATATCGTCACACGGAACTCGTGGTAATAAACTAAACCACGGTCTATTACAGTCTGCACTAGGGCTGCTGTCACTAACACTTCTCGTAGACTGACTCTGACTCACAAATGGATTAACAGGAAGAACACTGTTCATGTAAAAGTTATTACTTTGACTAGATCCTGTTTTCTTCTCTAGGATAGAGTCTATACTCATAAAGTTTGGTTTTCTATCCGTAACTTGCATTTTTGAATGTGCTGGAGGTGGCTGAGGAGGTGAAGTTAATGAAGCACTTTGATTGGCTGACTTAGTCACATGATCAGAAAATGAGGTATTATAAAACAATGATGAGGTCAATGAGGAGGTATCTGAAGATTTTGTGTCGTCTGGAAGGTCATTCTTGATAGCAGCATCGATAGAGGCGCTGCAGAAGTCACCAAGTTTTGTAGACTGAGGAATCTGCAGAAAGAGATTAGAGCTAGTATCCATGCCATTTGGCTTGTCTTTGTCTATTGCACTAGATTTAATGTTAGGTATTTTTAGTTCAACATGCTTTGATGAAGGTTTTCCACCACGATTTATTATTTCATGATCTGATGATGATGAATTTCTGGTCTCTGTGTTAGATGAAATACTGGAACCAGTCTGATGAGACAAACTTGTTGAACCAGTCTGTTTTTTGGATGAGGTTAAATTTGAACCAGTCTCTTGTTGCTTCCCTGAGACAGACATAAGCTGAGGTGATTTTTGGTCAGATAGATTAAGATCTCCGTTACATATAATATCTGGCTTTATATCAACACTATTCACAACCTTATCCACACTTCTGATATGATTATCTCTTAAACCATTCTCAGTGTGACCGTTTATTTTAGGTAGTTCATTACTACCTTTACCAGGACTCACTATCCTGTCTGTGTTCTTAGATTCACTAACATCTTCTTTAATGTTTTCACTTTTCACACTTTCAGATTTCACATTTTCAGATTTCACTAATTCCTCCTTCTCATTTTTCACACCTTTCACACTTAGCTCACCATTTCCGAGTGCTACATGTTTATCTCCATTCAATACTACCTTCACATCCTGGCAGTCTGATTCAATCTTCACATTTAAAATCTCTGCTGCCTTTTTTTCCTCAACTTCCTCGAGGAATTCAACACCTTTCTTTTCAGTTCTTTCACCAATCACTTCGATTTTAAGATTTTTTACTTCAGATCTGTCACATTTAACTTTAGCTCTGACAAGTTCTTTAATCTCACCGGACTCCATTCCCTCTACAAAAATTCCCCCGGTGTGAGGTAACACCCAATAGTTTCTCTTGTATCGATCCCGCCCGAGTTCAATACCTCGAACATGCTGAGATTCTTTGAACACTTTGTCCCTGTATTGAAAGTGAGTCTTATTCAACTTTTCAATCTGTTTTTCACACTCCTCCAATGTAGTAGGATCATCTTCTTCCTGCAAATATACATTACATGCTTTCCTCAGGGTTTGTTATTACTAGTCAACAATATTTTGGTCACATAAGGGTGGGGGTTGGAAATGATCAAACCAATTTTCTTCCAATTACTTACCAACCAGTACCAGCAGATAGAAATGTTTTCATGTAGCCAATTAATCTATAAAAGAAGGCGGTTGTCTGATATCTCACTTGAAGTAAGAAAGAAGAAAATGACAAAAAGTAGCCGACAAACATGTTCAAATAGCCAGTTAAGTTTTCTGCCTACCGCCTCATTTCTACACCCCACTGTACTTGCTTGTTCTTCTGGAAGCAACTGAAAAGTTCTCCTCATGTTGAGGACCTGACCATATAGCCAATTTAACAAAAGATCTTACTTAACTCCCAGACCAGTAGTTAATTCCAGATCACTTGTGCAAGCAGCAAGTGCCTCACCACTGAGCTAAATAGGCAAATTCAAAACACAAGTTTGCAAGCAACAGCTTATTCTGAACATCAACTAGATGGATCAAACAAGTAACCTGAGTATCATTTATAGGACTACCTCATTTAGCTTTCTGAGTACATTTTCTGACAATAAACATAACCAACGCACACAATGATGATTCCGTCACGACAATAGCTTGCCTTTTTTTCCGCAGAAAATCTCACAAATGAATATACTGGTATGTACTAACCGTCTCTCCTTCATTGAAATGTTCATCTTCGTGTCCACTTCCTTCATCTTTATCTTCTTCATCATCACTTTGTTTACTGATTGATGTCATCACACTGTCGTCTGCTTCACCATCAACCACCGCAGCTTTCTGTGCTGTATTAAACTTCTTGGACCGCAATGATCGCAACCTGTATAATACATTACACTCCTGTCTTCAGATCTTTTATAAGTTAATACAAATTGATTTTTAGGTCAATTGTGAAACAAGTTCTTACACAACTCATAATAATCACTAAAAACAAGATATATGTCGATAGGACACAGGTGCCCCCATTGGGGTATATAGTAAAATGTACAAAGGGCCATAACTCCTTTACGCTACACATTTTGGTTCTTGATCTGTAAAAGTTTGAAGAAATTTCACCTAGCAGTTTATGAGGAGTTCAACACACAAGAAAGGCATTACGTATGTACATACAGATAATTGGACAACGAATGGACGTACGGAAAGGCGGTAAGATTACATTGCTATATGCCCTCCGCACTTATAAATAAGTGTGGGGTCACAAAAAATCATTCCTGATGCTTTTCATCTCTATGAGGGTATGTAAAAACGATTAGAAATGGATGCTAGCATGTAAGTCAAAATGATATGGGATAACATTATACAAATAAAGACAAATTATTCAATCAACCAATCAGAACAACATCAACATACCTGCGTAATTTTCCTTCTACAACCCATTTGTCTTTACGAAGATCAGCCATGTGATCTAGATGATTCTCAATCTCCGTAGTGATAGTTTTACCACAATTCAGTTCATTACACAGAAATGCTATCACTGCCGCTCGTTGGTTGATGGAACAAGCTTCTAGCGGGAAGTTCCGCAAATACTCGCTCAGCTAAAATAACATACAAACATTCATTTAATTTACTTTACTGTATAAAAATTATAAATATTTGTGGGGGATTTATTTCCTTGATTTTGTTGGTGACCTGAACAACGAAATTTAAACCTCGATAGATATTAATGATAATATAGTATCTGACTTTGTGGATCATGTAACCTTGAAATTATGTCCCCACAAAATGGTCTTTTTTTACCAAAACTACAAAATTGAGTCCCATTCAAATAAACTGCTTTTACAGTATCATGAATTACACTATTTAGTAACATAAAATGAAGACCACAATGCATCTGCTGTTACCATAGTAACATTGAAACGACTATTGATACCCTTAGCAGTAGGGGCATCTTCCCCCACCCACAAATAACCCCTAATGTGCTAATACATTTTAAAACCCTACCTGTATGTTGACTAAAACATGAATAATAAACTCAACACAGAATGAAAGTTCATCAATACCTTATAATATGAATTATAGTAAAAATTGGCTTTTACGACAAGTCAATTCACTAGTTTTACTAGCAATATTGTTTCCATATCTGACCTTGCTTGCTCTAATTATAATGTTTCAGAACCTTAAAATTGCAAGAAAAGGCACAATGACAAGTTTTATTAGTGTAACCGGAAGAACTGTATTTCTATGTGGGCCCATCAATAATTTTGTGACCTAATTTGACTGTTTCATAACGCTTTGACATAGCTTATTGAAATTTTGCATGGTCAAAGAAAATTTATTCTCTGATTAATTCAGCATAAAAAGTGATTGATGACATCCCAATTCATGATGTCATATCAATAGTCTTACATCACGTAATTGACTAAGAGGCTAATAGTGCGTTAGGGTATTCATACTTGCAACATAGAATTAGTTCATGAAATTATTGATTGGCCCTCGTATGTGTACAATGTATACATACCTCAGTCTCCCCACCATTCCTGATAACCATGAAGACACGTAACACCTCGGCTAATATAACATCTGTTATCTCTATATCTGTAATCTTCTGTCCCAGCTTCGTTACAGCCTATACAATATAAACAAACCTGCTTCATCAACAAGCTATGTGAAATTCAATGTCAGACAAAAGTTTTATAAACAAGAGCCATTACTTGTCATGAGCAAAAACAAAATCCACAGTTCATTAATATACCGTATACCGACAACAAACGCCCCCGGGCCATGCATTTTGCAAACTTTTTTGGGGGTCTTAGTTTCAAATTTTTTTTTAAATTTATAAAGAAAATTGTGAAATTGCAAATGTCTATTTTATTGATGAAACAATAACAACACATTGATTACCATCATTTAAAACATAAATAAGTATACGAAAAGGAGAGGGGCGCATGTATTACGGGTGGGTGGCTATTATTTGGGGGAATATGGTATGTACTTTATGTTAACACATTAATATAATGTTTAACTGACCTCTTTTGGGTTAGGTACCCCTGGTTCATCTAGAGCATGTCTCAGTAAATGTGTCACCAGGGACATATATTCCTCAGCATCATCTTCAGTCTTTGCTGTAACAGCATCCTGTAGACTCTTCATGGACGGTAAACTTTGTGAATCTATAATATAGAAACAACAGTTACAAGAACATAACTCATCCGCCGTAAAAAGGTCTTCTTCAAAATAGTGCATAACCACAGGTAACTGTATCATTGATTAAGACTAAAACAAAAAAAATGTAAAATTATATTTTTTCTATAAGAAAGAAAACTATCAATTTTACCGATTAAAATTATTTCGATTTTTTTTGCTATTAATCCGACTTAGTGGACAACGTATCCTTGAAATTACGTCCCCACGAAATGTTTTTTTTTCACAAAAACCAACGAAATTTTGTCCCATTCAAATCAAATGATTTTACAGTATCATACATACCAAATCCCAGAGGTTTAGCAAAGTTATGGAGGAATTCTAGGGACATCAGACAATCTGCGAATGCTTCGCCATCCAAATGGTTGCCTGGTATACGTGGGTACTCCGGCATTGCCTGCAAACATAAATACAATATCAGTTTTACAAAATATTTTTACACAAAATTTGAGATTTTCTTAACTTAGAGACAAGCATCTAACAAACATTTCAAAGGAACCTGTGCTCAGCAACAGTGAAAACAGAAAATATATGCTCACTAATGCACCATCAATATTTTGCATGTCCTGGGGGTGACGGGCGACCCAGGGGAAATTAGAAATTTCAATTTTTTGAAGTCTAAATCACCACCCTGGAAATAATGCTTACTGTCTAAATCCCCAGGTTGAAACGACCAAAGTCTATTTCCCGGTGAGGTTGTCAGATTCCCACCGCTAGGAAGATTTTGTTTGTCAAATTCCCCCTGTATCTCCACTGCACGCCAGGCATGGATAATGTTGACTTGTGCATAAACTTCAACCAAGATGGACAAGGACCATAACATTCAAACTATTCCAACAAAAGTTATCTCACTTGAGTGTGACAAATGAGTAGAAGGAGAAAAGTTTTTTTACCCTAGAATCTCTTAGTTCCATATCTTCACGAGGTTTCTTTAACTCCTGAGCTAGAACGAACTCCATCTTTCTCTGTTCCTGTATAAATTAAACAATAAATATTATAACTAGACCCCAATCTCACTAAGTATCTCAATCTGAGCTATCATATAGTCTCATCCACACATTCATATTTAAGTTCCCGTAAATCTATTATCAAACTCATTCGTTAGTCAGACTGTTTTTTTATCAAAGAGTAAATAACATAGCAAACACCGGGAATGGCTTGGGGTTTTGAAAACCCAAAAGTAAAAATCCCTGCTGTGGATGCAACTTACTAATGCATAAGACATGTATACTATTTGAATCAGAATTTCAATACTCAGACGAAGAAAACCTACAGGACAGAAGAACAGATGAAGAAATTATGCTAAATGAATACAGAAATAAATCTTACATTTTTTCTTTCTCTGTGCATTCTTCTTTCTGCGATTCTTTCTTCTTTCTGTCTCTCACGTACCTAGATATAATAACATACATCGTTACAGAACTACTAGATTTTGTCGAGATGATCATTGTGACCAAGTTTCATAATGATAAGGCCAAAGTTGAGACCTCTGGTTTTTACACAAGCAAATTGTTGACGGACGGTGGATCGATGTAAAGACAAACAGTGACTACAAAAGCTCACCTTGTCACTTTGTGATAGGTGAGATATGATACCATGGTATAAACTTCACACAGACTATTTCAGTTCAAGTGTCAGCTAAGTGTGTCATACCAAGCTTATTGCATCAAATGTTGCATAAGTTATATTTCACTACAATATACAAAACACCAAAACACCAAAACGCACAATATATAGATATAAGTACAGTCCATTCAGATTTAAATGAGAACGGTTATAAACATAAGCTCATCCGTCAGGTAAACTATGCATATGTAGGTTTAACAGGGTGAACCTGAGTTAACTGTAATCCCACTATTCTTTTCAATGCAATAATTCTTACATTAGTATAACTTATTGAATCGGCAGTAATCTAACAAACAAACCTCCTGTTTTTTCCTTTGCTCCAAAGCCTTCAACAATAACATATGTTGTCTTCTTCTTTCTTGTTCCTATAATACAGTACAGCATCTGATATAACATCAATACAGAATTATAGAATCATGATATTGTGCCCTAATAAAAGCTCATTTTTTAAGTGCTTGGCTGAAACAAAGGTAAAAATAAATATGATGAACACCTCTATTGTTAGTTTCGGCAGAGAAGTTCTTTTTTTCATACGCAGCAAATCAGAATTTCCGGATTAATCCGAATTGTAAGAAACCTGAACAATCTTTCAATTTGTGTGTAAAATGTCTGATAATGAATTAACACCAGTGGATGTTTTAGACAGGTGGTTATATTATAAAGGTAACCCCTACCACAGGTGGCAGTAAGACAATCAAAATTTAAACCCGTTTGTGCACCCATATGTTATGATCTTTGATATGTTATGAGAGGGAAAAAACAACCCAATGTGATTCAGTAAAAAGTTACCCCACCCACCTGTCTCAACCTCATCTGCTCTTTCAACATGGCTACTTGCTGTCGTTTCATTTCACGCTCCTGAAAATAGTCACCAAAAACACAACATTATAGATTTGATAAGACCAGCTGTGGAAACTATGAAATTAAGAATTTATTTACTTTATGGGAAATATTTCTATGTTTTCCAAGGTGACTCGGTTTGATCTATGTAATTTTTTTTTAAATCAACCAAAACACTAAATTTATCAAACATCATTCAAAATAAATAGCAAAGATGCACAAAAAATAATAAGAAATGTTAAGAGCATAAGTTTGGTACTTATAAAATCATTATATTGTGAGTCATCTTAATCAATATTCATAATGTTTTTGATAAATATTCATAATGTAACAATGTTGCTCATGAATATTCATATTGTAACAATGATGCTCATGAATATTCATATTGTAACAATATTGCTCATAAATATTCATAATCTTAGACCACTTAAAAATATTCAAACTACAACAGTCTAACTGCTACTTTAAAACATCATACCAACACATTTGCAATTATTTTTAAAATTTATCAACTACAAGACCCTAGAATACCGATAAATCAGCAATATAAGACACTGTGAGAAGTAAGTCTTCTGTGGAAAAGCCTAGGTCCCACTGAAATTCTTTTGCCTCGGCGATGTACTAACGATTTGAATAAATTAGCTTCGTGAGGCATCGGGAACATGAATTTCACATATTTTTAATGACTTCCTAAAAGCTTGCCCAGACCACGATGACCAGTTCCCGATGCCTTCTGATGACCATTTATCAAATCAGGAGAACAGCATTGTGGCAAAAAGGCTTAGTGGTACCTAGGCATAACACAATGTCATACTATACATGTATAGCATTATCCATAACACATAGTGATATCTTATAGTGACAGCACAATAACCATTTACTATACACATATTGAACAGCTGCCTTCATCACTAACATTGTAAGACTGAAACTCAGACTTAGACTTTAAATTGACAGAATAGGATTTATAATCACTGCTTTTTCATAGCAACTATAATTAACTAGGGGTGTAACGGTATGCTCACCTCACGATATGATACCTATGGTAAATTTTTCTAACGGTTTGGTATATTTCAGTATCATACAATATTCTCTAACAGCTGCTTAAAATACTTCAAATTTTAAGTAATACTGAATTTGTTGCTTCTATAACAGTATTTATTATGTGCCTATCAACTATTTCAAGTGAATTTAGACAATATGAAGCAAATCTCAATACAATTAAAACGACTGATACATGGTAATTATACGTGGGTATATCCAAAAGTAATGTCACTCCTCCCGTGGTTTATTTTTTTATAGGCCGATATGCATAAATATGATATCAAAATGTTCAACAATTCAATTCTGATTAATATATAACGTGCTGCATTATTCGATTTTCATAACTGGATTATATGAACATTTAAAATATACCTATGACGTCATATCGCCGCACACGAAAATTACGATTGTTTTTCATTATCATAACAATTTTCTTGTATGCGTTTTTATGAAAAATGATTCTCGAAAGCAGACAATATTTTCGTGACGTGATGAAAGAAATATGTTGTGCCTGCTGCTAAAAAATCATTAAGGTCACTCTACTTTGAAATTCGCAATATATTTTCAATGCATTGATTACTTAGCGAAAACGCGGCAGATTTGTGACAAAAAGACGCTGCGCGAAGTACTGCACTTTTTCCTAAAAGTTATGAAAGTCACCTACTGAAACTTTAGTTACATAAGGCGGCAACATAGGCTCAGGTGTATGTAGTATTAGCTTTCAAGGGGGCATGGATCACCAAATCATTATCGATAGAGAGTTATATGAACGGTTTTTGGTAGATCCGAAAAGAACACCAATAGTATTTTTAACGCCGTCAATTCAATTCGACGTTCTAAACTGCAATCATTATGTGGTGAGTTAAAAGTTTTGCTGTGGGACTATTTTGAGGACACAAACATAATTTGATTTCGCAGAGAGTAAGTGTCGGGTGTGTTACACATTTTTAAAGGTCTTGGAAATGTCTGGATGGTTTATGATTCGTTAGAAATAACCAGGGATGAACTTTTACTGTATGAGTAGGTGTCAGCAAGTAACGTCATTGTGACGTCGGACTTGCGGCGATGTTCGTAAGTTTGCCTCACGTAAATGTTCATATCTCCAGAACTATTATGTGCATTGTTGTGAAATATGGTCATCATATTCAAATTAGACTGAAGTTACGGTGTGAAAAATTTCGTGGTTTTACTGACCTTATGCACGATTTTATAGCATCAGTGACATTACTTTTGGATATACCCTCGTACATAATCAGTAGGCTGTCAGGAGTTTTCGTTGTCTGAATATTATTTTGCTCATAAAAAAGCTTATACCGAACCGTACTGAAATTTAGAAGTCTTGTATCGTGACCCAAGTGGGACTGAAGACCGGGGTATTTCCTATACCGCGGTATACCGTTACAGCCCTATGATTAGCCATGTGAAATTTAAGATCAATCTGATTATTCTGTTTTTAACCCCTGAACGTGTATATTCTATACCCATTTATATCAAAATCGGTACATTTATAACAAACATGAGAGCGAATAAAATATTTGACAATGTAAAGTCTAAGTCTGTGCTTTAGACTTACAATGTTTGTGAATATCTCCCATATTACACAATTTGTACAAGGTAAAACATTTAGTGATAGCCAGTGACATGCATAAAATAAAAACAACACAATCATGTGAAACAACAATAAAAAGAAAGATCGACAGACATTGCAAATGACAACTTCTGAAAGAAACATTTTTGTCATTTCTTTCATTAATTTACAAAATTAATAAATACTGTAAGAAGTTTACTTTTCCTAGGCAATAAAATTTCATTCAATTAAATCATGAATTTGTTCACAAAACCAAAAGCAACCTATGGAAAAACTTAACCAAATGGTTTCCATTTCGATGTTTTCTTTCTAAGAATAAATAAATTCATGAAACTTGCTATTTTATCAAATCCACTAAATCTTATACCACATTGCCAAGTATGCTTTGGACTGGAATCCACAAGGCAGCAGGAGAAGAGGCAGACAGAGTACTCTCAACACAGAGCTCCAAAAATCCAGGATGTCGTGGAAAGATGCCAAGCAGACGGCACAAGATCGTGTCCGATGGCGAGCTGTGGTGAGAGCCCTATGTCCCAGTCGG
Organism: Spisula subtruncata; assembly: GCA_963678985.1. Classification (NCBI taxonomy): domain Eukaryota; kingdom Metazoa; phylum Mollusca; class Bivalvia; order Venerida; family Mactridae; genus Spisula; species Spisula subtruncata. The sequence goes on from OY787668.1 coordinate 20,753,807, forward strand.
GATGAAGAGGACTTAGTCAAAGTAAGTACCCCCCCTAAGTCAAATTTTATTCCCCAGGAAAAGGAATGATATCCACAGTATTCAGTAATTTTAGCATTTTTTTTCAGTACATCAATATGTTACAAGTTAACAGCTTCATTGTTTGTATTTCTACAGACCAAAATACAATCATTGTGGAATGAAAATACAATGACACTTCAGTAAGAAGATGAAGGATCCGGAAGTTTTCAAGAACCCTAAAGGGATTCCTGTTGAGAGATAAGCAATATTGAGCTTGAAAATTTGAAAAAGAGTCGGTGTTATTTCAACAAACGGAAGGCCTTATTACAGAGGTATTACTGCGTAAAAGTGGGTAGCCTGTGGCTATTACAGAGGTATTACTGTGTAAAAGTGGGTAGCCTGTGGCTATTACAGAGGTATTACTGTGTAAAAGTGGGTAGCCTGTGGCTATTACAGAGGTATTACTGTGTAAAAGTGGGTAGCCTGTGGCTATTACAGAGGTATTACTGCGTAAAAGTGAGTAGCCTGTGGCTATTACAGAGGTATTACTGTGTAAAAGTGGGTAGCCTGTGGCTATTACAGAGGTATTACTGCGTAAAAGTGAGTAGCCTGTGGCTATTACAGAGGTATTACTGTGTAAAAGTGAGTAGCCTGTGGCTATTACAGAGGTATTACTGTGTAAAAGTGGGTAGCCTGTGGCTATTACAGAGGTATTACTGTGTAAAAGTGAGTAGCCTGTGGCTATTACAGAGGTATTACTGTGTAAAAGTGGGTAGCCTGTGGCTATTACAGAGGTATTACTGCGTAAAAGTGAGTAGCCTGTGGCTATTACAGAGGTATTACTGTGTAAAAGTGGGTAGCCACAGGCTATTACAGAGGTATTACTGTGTAAAAGTGGGTAGCCTGTGGCTATTACAGAGGTATTACTGCGTAAAAGTGGGTAGCCTGTGGCTATTACAGAGGTATTACTGCGTAAAAGTGGGTAGCCTGTGGCTATTACAGAGGTATTACTGCGTAAAAGTGGGTAGCCTGTGGCTATTACAGAGGTATTACTGCGTAAAAGTGGGTAGCCTGTGGCTATTACAGAGGTATTACTGCGTAAAAGTGAGTAGCCTGTGGCTATTACAGAGGTATTACTGCGTAAAAGTGGGTAGCCTGTGGCTATTACAGAGGTATTACTGCGTAAAAGTGGGTAGCCTGTGGCTATTACAGAGGTATTACTGTGTAAAAGTGGGTAGCCTGTGGCTATTACAGAGGTATTACTGCGTAAAAGTGGGTAGCCTGTTGGCTATTACAGAGGTATTACTGCGTAAAAGTGAGTAGCCTGTGGCTATTACAGAGGTATTACTGCGTAAAAGTGGGTAGCCTGTGGCTATTACAGAGGTATTACTGCGTAAAAGTGGGTAGCCTGTGGCTATTACAGAGGTATTACTGCGTAAAAGTGAGTAGCCTGTGGCTATTACAGAGGTATTACTGTGTAAAAGTGGGTTGCCTGTTGGCTATTACAGAGGTATTACTGCGTAAAAGTGAGTAGCCTGTGGCTATTACAGAGGTATTACTGTGTAAAAGTGGGTAGCCTGTGGCTATTACAGAGGTATTACTGCGTAAAAGTGGGTAGCCTGTGGCTATTACAGAGGTATTACTGTGTAAAAGTGGGTAGCCTGTGGCTATTACAGAGGTATTACTGTGTAAAAGTGGGTTGCCTGTTGGCTATTACAGAGGTATTACTGTGTAAAAGTGGGCAGCCTGTTGCTATTACAGAGGTATTACTGTGTAAAAGTGGGCAGCCTGTGGCTATTACAGAGGTATTACTGTGTAAAAGTGGGCAGCCTGTTGCTATTACAGACGTATTACTGTGTAAAAGTGGGCAGCCTGTGGCTATTACAGACGTATTACTGTGTAAAAGTGGGCAGCCTGTTGCTATTACAGACGTATTACTGTGTAAAAGTGGGCAGCCTGTTGCTATTACAGACGTATTACTGTGTAAAAGTGGGCAGCCTGTGGCTATTACAGAGGTATTACTGTGTAATAGTGGGTAGCCTGTGGCCATAATGTGTATTGGTAAATTATAACTTACAGAAAGAAGGAAATGCAATAAAATACATTGAATCAGGTTCAGGAATACATAAGGAAGTAAAGAAGTGGATAGCATACACAGGACTAATATTGGATTGCTGTCATACTATATAACACTGACGCATATATACACATCATTACATCATAGTAATAACTATATTCTGCTTATATAACCATGCGGTTGTTATAAATATTACGTCAAAGAGATAGAATCTGATTATATCTAAGCTTGATATAAACACAAGTCATGTAACGGTATAAATTTCCAATGAATACAAATAAATTGTGCAATGTTTTGGTATTGCAGAACATGATCAGGGTTGCCATAGCAACATTAGATGCAGAGTCGTTAACAATAAAGCACCTGACAAGTCATTGAAATCTGACAAGTTTGAGTTCCATGAGGGCAAACTCAATGAGGGCACCGATAAATACATAATCCATGTATCAGGAGCCAGTTGAATAACCAATGCGCTATTCAGAGGTTTTTGGTAGCGCTTTACTACGTCTATGCAACAACATGCTACCAGCGAGCATGTTTACGGATAGCATATTGTTTCTTTACACTTTGCTAGGCGAGCAATACCGAGCACTTTCTTATGCAATGGACTGCTTCGGTTCTGCTTGGTAGCGCTTTGCTGAGAGCTCGCTGGTAGCATAGTTATAATCTTTTTGCTTTGTCTGCTTTTTTGAAAATAAATTGGACTGGTGAATGTTTAAAAGAACAACATGTATTTACTAGTAGACTAGTTTCCCATTTACCCTGATACAACATACCAAGCAGGTAGGAGGTGAGGAAAATAAACGAAATTATTATATTCAAACATATAACGTGAATTAAAACAGTGAAACAAAACCAACATGAAATAAACACAACAGTGAATGAAGAACTAGTGTACTTCAGTTTGCAACACAACATGTAAGAAATATGGCAATCATACAATATATACATATATACGTTTACATCGAACTGGATAAAAACCAAAATGTTGAATACGGTGCAACAATATTAAATCTCATGCATGCAAAGAAGGTTTGACTTGTTATATAACAGTGTGTCGTGCATAGTCATACAGATCTGTTCGGTTTAACCGCCTAACTTTGAGCAAAGTTTATCTACCTAACTTAGGAGTAAAGTTTAACTGCCTAACTTTGGGTACAGTTGAACCACCTAACTTTGGGTAAAGTTTAACTTCCTAACTTTCAGTAAGTTGAACTAACACACTTTGGGTAAAGTTGAACCGCCTAATTTTTGGTAAAGTTGAACTGCCACACTTTGGGTAAAGTTTAACCGCCTAATTTTGGGTAAAGTTGAACCACCACACCTTGGATAAAGTTTAACCACCTAATTTTCAGTAAAGTTGGGTAAAGTTGAACCACCTAACTTTGGGTAAAATTTAACCGCCAAACTTTGAGTAAAGTTGAACCACCACACTTTCACTGCGGTATAACGTACACCGGATATTGCTCGTAAAGTGAGTAATATTATCAATTTTAAGGACATGAAATGGAGACCAGGGTGAGTTTAGAGACGAAATTTTTCAAATTACTGACTTCTTATGCACATCCCAATTGAGTTTTAACTTCTTCGGGCATTTTGGTAACTTTATAGCACACTATCGTATATCAGATATTCACAGAAAGGTTAAAATGAACCAGCAATATGCCGTTACTCACTCGCAAATATTGATAGCAGGACTTTACAAGCTTCTGGAACGGCTGTAATACTAAATTGTAGATTTTTTGAACTGGTCATTTTGTTTATATTGAACTCCAAAAAGTTGTGACCAAATTTCACAAATATTGTTCGAAAAACAACTAAGATACACCACAAAACAGATACGTGTGCGTGTACGGAGTATTGCTGTCTAGTATACAGAGTATTGCACATAAGCTCAACGTTAGTATACGGAGAGTATGGTATAATAAAATGAGTAAATAAAGTATGTAAATGGACAGTTTTATCGTATTATTACGTCTGCTCACAAATATGGTCATGTTTTATGGGTTTTACGATACAATAAGAATATTCTTAAATGATTACCTTAAAATATTTAAACCGTCAGGCAGATGAATGCGATTAACAATATAGAATGCTGAATTTTATGCATAAAGTGTTCTTGTGAGTAGTACAAATGTGATATTTAGCTTGGATATATGCAATTCTTTGAGAGTCATACTTATGGTCAAATGGCAAATAAGGGCATTCATATCCATATATACAAAATGTACACGCCAAGGTTTATTTTATAATCTCTCAACTATTTCAGATACTGTAACGAGGTTTCTTTGCTATGATTTACGTTCAACGTTGCTAATTCAAAGTATTGGACATTGTAGTAGCTTTGTGTTTGTCAAATGCAATTGCTCAGCTATGACTCTTTACTGTATGTGAAATACACGGTTACTAATAGAAGTTTCCGTTAAAATTCAGGGAGGACTTGGAGCTAGGATTAGCTTGTTACATTAATTGCTTCATGCAGTCCATACAATCCAATCTAATAGGTACATATATATATAATATAAATTTTTTTTTATAAAATAACGCTGCTTATACCTTGTATTTATTCGATTTGAGTGACAAATATTCACTGCAAGTAAAAGCAATACTCTGTACACCAAACAGCAATACTCCGTACACCAGAGAGCAACTATAAAGCAATACTCTGTACACTAACACCTGCATTTATTCTCGCAATGCACCGTCATTTTCGATTAGTTTCAGATACAACATTTGCAATGACAATTTGCTCGATTCAAGTTGAGTATTTAAACGAAAAATATAAACAAAAATATCTTATTTCGACAGATCAAGCTTACTTTCTGCGTGAGTAACAATACGAGTTTGGTCTTTTAATCACCCTTTAAAGAAATTCCTGGCAATTTACCGGTTGCACAGGCTAGGAAAATTTATGGAGAAGATAGTTTTGTATAAAATGTACATTAAAACACTCAGAAAAACTAACAATCAACCTTTGAACTTACCTTTGTCAACACTAGAATGTCGCGAAAATTGATAATATTACTCATCTTGCTAGCAATATCCGGTGTACATTATACCGCAGTGACTTTGGGTAAAGTTGAACTGCCTCACTTCGAGTAAAGCTTAACCGCATAACTTTCAGTAAAGTTGAACCACCACACTTTAGGTAAAGTTAAACCAGCCAATTTTGGGTAAATTTTACCAACCTAACCTGAGTAATGTAAGCAGCCTACACGCCTTTATGGAAAACCCTTTAATGGAAGGAGAGGTAAATATTAAATATATAGTACAACCTCTCCAGAGCGGCCCTCTTAAGAGCAACAACCTCTCTAAGGACACCTTAAGAGTTTCCCTTAGCCAATATTGACTTAAATATATACCTCAGTAGAACAACAACCTGTTAACAGCAGCCAATATTAAAATATTTGAAGCTGCCACAGGGTGTTGGTCAATAAAGGTTACTGTTAAATTATTCAATTTCAATGGGTCAAATTTCATGTTTTTTGTGTGAAAAAGACAATTTAGTGGGGACGTACTTTCAAGTATATCTTATCCATTAAATCATATACTATAAAATTATCAATATTCATGGGAATTTAATTCCGTGGTTGATGTCACCCACGAGATCCATGAAATTGAATCCCTCACGAATATTAATGATTTTACAGTACTGTATAACATAGATCTGTATGACTGTATAGGAAACGTCTAGCAAGGAACACATTATAACTAGACTGACAAACCTCTGCATGTTTCATGGCTTTTACCATTTTCTTTCTTTGTTGATCCTCCTGTTTTTGTCGTCTTTTCTACACATGCAGAAATCATATAACGTTACCAAGCAACCAAAACACAAGTCACAAAATACTAAGAAAAAGTCATTCTTTGGTAAGTTACTACATTAAATCATAACAACAATATCTATTCAATGTAATTTCTTCTCGAAATATTTTCTGGTAGTTCAATGAGATAGCAAATATTCATAATGCCAAAGACTTGACAGTTTAGAAGTATTTTGCTGATAAGTCTTCCACTGTGTTTGATTCACAGAATTGTATATTACAAATAATTAATACATTACACATAATTTATTTATAGGTACAAGGAGGTGCAAACTCTATATTCCTGTTAATGCATGTCAATTCCGGCCTATTCCAGTTTATTAAGGCCTGTACAAGTTAAACATGTAACAGCTCTACCAGTTACAACGTCAGGCATAATATGACTGGTAAAATAATTTCCAGCCAATATAAGAAATCTAGAGATGATGATTTTGAGTACATGTTACATACATGTACAACACAGCCAAGTTAGGACAGGTTTCAAGTACATACAATATTTCCTATTTCAAAGTAGATGCATACACTTGCATTCTTATTACTTGATAATAGCCAAATTTGAACATAATACAGTATAACTAGAAAAGTTTCAAACAATCTACTAAATATAATAATACAAATATAATACTTATGTTACTATATATAGTAACAAATTTGCCTTCTAAAAAAAGCATTATCGGCCTTTCAAAAGTATTATCAGCTTTTTGGCTCGCCTCGCGCCCACCGGGGCGATTATCAAAAATATAAAATACTAAAATATATTGACATATTCAAATATTCATGTGGGTTTCAAATTATACTGACTACTAGGCTCATGGAAAGACTACCTGCATATTTATCAGTAACATAAAATATGGCTAACAAAGTTTGAAATTGAACTTAAGTTATTCATTGATCCCTCGCAATCAAATATTTCATGTCAAGATATGATTTCTATCTAAAGCACGTTGGTAGTGAGGATAGGGAGGGCAACCCAAACTACTACAGCCACCTCATGAATAGCTCCAATTATAGCTCTAATGTAACCACAATGTAGACCCACATAGCTCTAATATAGCTCTAGTATAGCTCTAATATATCCTAAATGTAGACTCACATAGCTCTAATATAGCTCTTGCATAGCTCTAATAAATCCACAGCTTTAATATATCCATAACAGATGCCATATAGTCCTGATATAATAAATTCAAAATCAATTATATACATTCACTCTCAGTAAGACCGCTGCTATATAAACAACACACATCAATAAAAGTAGCAGTTGATTTCTAGATATCATTGTCTACTTCATGTATCACATCTACTCGATACTAAGTTGGTCTCTTCAACTACTATGGTTGATTCAACCAGGCATATTATAGAAATAAAATACAAAATAATAGCACTATACCAGCAAACATATTGATAAGATAAGAAATACAAAAAAATGTACAAAACAGAATAATGTTTGAACATAACATAATAAGACGAGAAATGAGAACTAGATATGAACTTTATGATAACCATAACAACACACGCTAAGTGTATTGAGTAGGGCAGTGTCACTGTAATAACTTATCATTTCGGGTATAGTAACTGTATATAAATAACAATCACCAGTATTTCTTGGGCCGACCTAATTTTCAAATACAGTTAAGTTGGTTGAAGCTCTGAAGATCAGAGTTATGTAAAGCTCTGGATGTTTAAAGTATAACCCATACCTATACACAGGGTTTCTTCTGAGGCATAATGCACAATCCTGAACATACTTTGCAAGTCTGTTTCGGTTGCCATTAACTTACATCCCATCACCAAACATGTTTCAAATTTCAAAAGACCACAACTAAGTCAATCCTTAGTATTTTTTCATCACATTGCTTTTATTTTCTGCATTAAAGGGTCATTCTTTATAGTGTGGCAAATCCTTAATTCTGGATTAATCTGGAATTATTGGCCACCCGTATGCAGAATAAACATTGATTTTATTCCTCTAACTAAGCATGCGATATGGATACAAATATTTTTAAAATGTGCAAAGCAAAATTGGAAATGACTTAAAGCAGTCTACAGGACAAATAAGCAAGGCCAAAATTCTACGACAGTTCTAAATTACCTCAATCAGTAGATGTGCCCTCATTTCTTGTTTGGCTCGTAACTGTTCGTCTCGCTGCTGTCGTTCTCGTTCTCGCATCATTCTCATCTGGTCTCGTTGTTTCTTCTTTTCTAAAACTAGACACAGATCAGCGGATGCCAATTCTGTATAATCACATTATGATAAAATCAATTTAACGAAGCATCCCCTGTAAATTAACCTGATCCAGACCTTCAGGCACAAGTATGCATTCAGAATGTTTGTCAAATTTGCAGTTTTACAATTTTACTTGAGACGCTTCGGGAGATGGGGCCCGGTTTGATTGGCCACCAGGCATTTGATCACTTCTGAAACTGGTTGATGACACACATATAGTCTCATTTGTATCATACTGTACACTAGCCATGATAAAGAACCGAGGAGACTATACAAAAGGAGCTATGGTATCAATTTTTTGAAGAAAGCTTGACTGTTCCGTTTATCGAATTGTGCCAAATCAATTCCTTAGGTTCATTTTAGCAGTAGACCCATTATTTAACATATAGACAGTCAAGCAGAAAACTGATAAATTCTGCTAAAAGGTCAAGGGGATCAGGTTAAAGGGATAAAACTTTCACAAAATATGCCAGTTATGGTATTAACAACATTTTCTGATATAAATGTTGTCTAACCCTCTCAGTCTTCAATGAGGTGGTGATTTAACAATTATCTCAGCGCTAATTCTTTCCTTCACACACATCTACATGATAAGTTTGTTATTAGGTAAAAAATTTGAAGAAAAAGTTTGAGGTATAGCTTAACATTTTAACAGGGTGGACATACCACTGGACCTTTTTGGCTAAGACTGCAAGTAAAAATATGTCGACAAAAAGTTAAAAACAGCCATACATTTTAATTTTCTTCTTTAACCAATTTTAAGGAGACATGTGTGTGCCGGAAGGATCACTATAATTTGTGGTATGACCATCCAGATAAACAGGCACATTATAATCAAAGTTTCTCACGTTTCATCTGTTTGGCACGTTTAAGGAGTTCTTTTTGTTGCTCTCGCTCAAGACGTTTTTGAAACTGCATCTCTGCTACTTTTCTGGCCATCTCTAAAATTTAATGCAAATAAATACAATGTCATGTTGCTGGCTTAGAATGAGAAGGTTGTACCCTTGTTAGACCCATGTACATATTTGAAATCTGCATTACAAGGCGTAAAAACTTTGTTATGGGCATATTTTTAAAATCGGAACTAGACATTTTGACCAAAACTGAAGTCCAAAAAGTTGGTAAAATTAGTTTTCAGACTGTTTTTTCTTGTTTTCTCAAAATATGGAATTTGTACTTATGACCGTCTCATTCTAAGCTAGCGATGTATATGAATAATTATATACAATAGTACTTGTTCTGACTTGACACATTGATTCTTTTAAACCGGTTTTGAGGGAGTCTAACATTGACGATTTAAATTTAATGAAAATAGTTTACTGTAAAATTATTTGATTTCAATGGGACAAAATTTCATGGTTTTGTTAAAAAATACCCTTCTGAGGGGATATAATTTCAAGGACATCTTATCCACTTAGTCATATACAATATAGAAATGATTGCTATTCGTAGGGATAAAATTTGGTGGTTGAGATAAACCCGAAATGCTTAACCAACAGGCTTCATAAGGTCCTTGGTGCCACTATTGTCTTGATATTGTGTAAAAATTTCACACTTTCAGCCAGCCCAAAATGATTTTTAAGCAGTCATTTGGCCTACAGCCTGCTGTTATTGAGAACCCTGGACATATGTATGTTAAGTATTTAGTGATTTCATCAACTCCACAAACCTTGTTGTTCTAATTTCTGTTTCATCTTATTCTCCAGCATCTGTTTGGCCATTATCTGCTGCATCTTCAACTTGTCTCGTTTCTTCTGATTCTCAATCTTCTTCAGACGACGACTCACCGTCACCGACAACCTTTCACCTATCTCAGTCTCCGACAACTTCACAAAACCCTGTGTCACAAGGTCAACAATATTTACATGCATTATCAATTTATCATCATATGAAAGCACTTTCAGATCAAATCAATGCAGTATACATCCCAAGCTCATTATATCTAGTTTGTCAATATGTGAAAGGCAGGAAAATTTGGTATAGCCTCTTTGTTCCAGGTCACAGTGGCCTTGACCTTTTACCTACTGACCTCAAAATAAATAGAAGTAATCTACTGTGGCTGTCCAAATAAAGTTTGAAGATCCTAAGGCAAGCTGTTTTTGAGGTATAAAACAAAAACCATTTATTCTACCTACCGACAGACATGAGCAAAGCAATATACCCCCTCATCAAAGATAGGGGGCATAATTGAGAATTTAAATTTGATTAAAACATTTACTATTTTGGAAAATGCTTTGATATAATAGTACCCTTACGTATAAATTTCAAAATTAATTTAATTTTTTATATGCAGAAAAATATTTGGGATTTAAAAACTTACATTATCACCACTTCCGACTCTTGCTTCATAGAAATCACCGACATTGACCTTGGTATTGAATGAGAAGAGGTCACGACCTAGATCTGTGATGTTGTTTCTTTCAATGTACTGAAATACAATATAACAACAATATAATATTCACCAATAATATTATATACAACACAGGGAATAGAATATTATTTGTGTAAAATAATTAATTTTCGTGGGGGATTAAATTTCATGGATTTCGTGGTTCACTTTCAAACAATGATTTTAACCCGTGTACTTATTACAGTACCCATAGAAACTTATCAATTTTACAAAGCTAAGCCTCCAAAATTAAGTGGTTAGCGTTAAGTTTTGATTGAAATATTATTGGTGGGACTTTCTGGTAACTCCAACCCAACCCACACTCTTAAATCGCTCCTTGCGCTGCATGGTTCTTAAAGTGACTGAAAAGGATCATGGTTCTTAAAGTGACTGAAAAGGATCATGGTTCTTAAAGTGACTGAAAAGGATCATGGTTCTTAAAGTGACTGAAAAGGATCATGGTTCTTAAAGTGACTGAAAAGGATCTAATACCATTCCTTGTAGATTCTTCCATAGCAAGACATGGGGTTTTACTGAGTAGAGCTGCAAACCCTATGCCCAGCCCTCCTTTCTCATCCGGGTTAGGGACCATCCCTCTTGAGACCAGCCCCTTTATCTCCTATAAATTTTACCCCACAAAGGACAATAAGAGTACAATCATTATAACTATACTAACCCTCATGACATCTGGAATAGTTTTCATTTTCCTACCACATGGTGCAAAGTACCAGACCTCACCCACTATACCACGTCTACCGTACGAGTGTATATTTGTCTGACGTTTCCAACCTTTAGCTAATGGTATCCGAATCTTAGAATCATCTAATACAACGTGTCTACGTTTGATTTGTCTTTCACCTGAAGTGTGAACATATACATATAATTTATAGTATGGTATCAAAACTTCTCTAGAACGACCCTCAGTTATATTATTTCTAGGTGACAGACAACTGTATGTTGGGAGTGGAAATGTTGGAACCCCATGGAGCCAAGGCCTATCACACATACTCACAATGCGCGGTCAATCTTGAGCATGTTGTAGTGTAATATTTGTTGATGGACATCTGCATGTTGACTGTGGAAAGGTTGGAACCCCATGGAATAAAGGTTTAACACCCATACCCACAATGTGCTGTCAATCTTGCACATTTTGTAGTGTAATGTTGTACATATCATTTGTTTGAAACAGAGATGTTAAACATCTCGACAACCTGAATGTTGGGTGTGAAAAGAAATGGAACCCCATGAAGTAAAGGCTTATCACCCATACTTAAAATGTGCTGTCAATCTTGCACATTTCGTAGTGTGCACATAAGCTTTGTGTAAAACTGGGAAATTCAAAACTGTTATCGCCTCTTACCAACACAGTGTTACACCTATATCATATATCCAAAATCATACTTTCCACCAGACAATACTCTTTTGCACATTTAAAAAAAAAAAATTTCAAAACGCTAAAAGTCAGAAATTTTCATCAAACTAGACAACATGTACAGGTGCTAGAACTATTTGAAATTTGTAGACATTTTAGACAAGATTGACCTAACATTTATGTAAAATATCACAGTTTTTGAAGAACCTGTACACATGGTCCAGACAGATATTCAGAACAACTCAAGCTAAATCAGCAGCAACATTTCAGACAAAACATGTCAGACGATGTACCGACACAGTGAGAGCATATTTTTTCAAGACCGTCAAATATCATACAACCATTTTTAAAGAATAACATGATTTTCAATTCAAAGTGCACAGTTGCAGTAACTGAAAGGCTCTTTATTCCATCTCAAGGCCACTGTACAACAGACAAGGGGTAGTATTCAGTATTGATCTAATTTATTTGGAGAATAAGGATAGCCAATCATATTGTCTGTTACTGATATCAAGAGTTTAATATGGCTTGATCTCATTGTTTGTCCTTATTCTGAAGTCAAGTAAGATCAATATTGAATACCACCCCAGTTTCAAAGGTCCAAACATTATGTAACAAACTAGCACCTACCATCATCGTTAGCCTTTCTCTTATTGGATCCCGGCTCATCACTGTCACTATCTCCGCTACCATTGTCTAACTCAGAATCACTACCTATACCATTCTCTGTAATATAATACATCAAGATAATACACTTAATGATTACTCTATGAAATAAATAATATCTTTAATGCAAAAAAAACACCATGAAAAATATCCTAGACTATACCACCTATATACCACCTATATAAACAAACTTACTATAGTCAGGTCACTAGGAGCCTGGAGCTATCAAGTGTTTGGTAGCAGTACGCTAAGAAAGGGCTCGCTTCAAAAAAGCACTTTGTAGCAAAAAGTTATTATGCTACCGAGCTAGCAGACTGTTACGCAGAATAGCGCTACTTAGCGCTTTCTTATGCAACAGTTTGCTATCGGTGAATACAGCTCGCTGGAAGCATGTAATTGTATAGGCGTAATAAAGCACAACTAACTTCTTCACATGAAGAGGAAAATCAACTTTGATTTCAATTAACAAGAACAGTATGAACTTACCCATATCATTAGAATCTAGAGCAGAGCTTCCATTGCTGGTACTGTCATGAAATAGATCACGGATCTTTGAACTCGATGAGATATTTCCATCTTCATCATGACTTTCACTGGGGCCAGATTTCTGTTAACAAAAACAAACATAATATAACTGATTGACAACTAAATACTAATTGACAAGGTATAAAACATGATTAATAGATTACATGTAAAGTGAGATTCCAACCCATACTGTATGGGTTAAATATCAGTAAGAACTAGAAATGTGTCCACTGACACAGGTGCCCCCCCCCCATTGGAGTATATAGTAAAAGTAACAAAGGGCCATAACTCTGGTTAAAAATTGCCACAGCAAAAATTCCATCCTACACAGTCAACTACACATCAAGGTTGTTAATCAGTTTGTGAGGAGTTCAAAACACAAGGTTTGCGTTTCGTACGTTTGTAGGTACGGACAGACATACATACGTACAGACAGCACCAATGCTATATGCCCCCTTCTAAAAAAGTGACAGGGCACAAAAACTGTTACATTGCTGGTTTTTTTATTCAATATACATGAGTACTATTACAAAATTTAATGCAATACATACCATATCATCAGACGGTTCATGAACCTTGAGTTCACACGTAGCAATCAGATCATCAGACGGCATCTCACGATCTCCTTTAGTAGGACTTCTTCTTCTAACACCACCTTTTCTACCTCCTTTCTCACCAGATGAAGAGCTTGCTTTGTTTCCAGATTCCTCCGTTTGGACTTGATTACTTGAACGTTTTAAAGCCATAGCCAGTTCCTGCCGAAACTTGGATTCCTATCAAGTAATGCCATAGTTTGAGTTAAACAAACTAGATCAAATCAAGCATATTGATGGAGTAATACAGCAAGGCTTTACAGCCATAAGTTCAAAGTTACAGCCGCTAATATACAATATATTGATATTATAATCTATGACAACCAGACTTGAAATAGGTAGGCTACTACACAATATTGATAAAATGTCTTTCAAATTTAGTACAAGAACTTCATAATGCTAAACATGTTCAACTTGAATTGAGCAACATCTTACAACAACCATTAGTTATTTTTAAACAGCCACATGACGTATGTTTTGATTGACTGTAAAAGAGAGGTAATTGAATATATCGCTGCCTTAAAATGACCTTATAAGACTTGTTGACCAAACTGAAGTTGAAGCAGCTTGTTTTACCATAAGTAAAGAGTACTTTTCTGACAGCTTTTTATCGTTTTCTCAAAAACATGGATTTTGTACTTATGACCTTTTCATTCTAAGCCAGCGACCTAATGAAGCTATATTGTTCCTCATAGCATGAGAGATTAAGCTTACCTCAAAATCTTCTTGAGATATTCTCGGTGGCCGACCTCGTCGTTTTCTACCTGATGGTGGAGATTGTGAATCACTACGAGAGGTGGATTTAGTCTGAACTCTCTGACGTATCTGATCCGCAATCAGCTTCCGTTTCAAACTATCTATATGTACATCATCCGGTGGTGGAGACTGACTTGATTTACTCGCTGTCTCACTATGAGGGGAACTAGACCTAGCTCTATCTGACTTAGACTTTGGAGAGGGTGACATACGCTGCAAGAATGAAACAGATACTTATAGGCATACCTGACAAGTACTCCTATAAAAGTGGAGTTGCTCCTATTTTCATTGTCAATTTCTTGTTTTCCAAGTTTGCACAAAGGTACATTTTACATGTTTGAACTTAATTCATTTTAGAATAAGGACAGCCAATCATATCGTCTGTCACTGACCAACAGTTTAATATGGTGTGATCTGATTCGCTGTCCTTATCCTTAAATCAATATTGATACTAGCAGTTGTAATTGGTATGGATCTATAAAGGAATTACCTTCTTTGACTTTGAATCTTTGTCAAAGTTGATGTCAAACAAACTGGAAACAGAGCTACGATCTGAATGAGCCTCACTGTCTAAACCATTACTCATAGAATTATCACGCTGAAATATTCAACATTATATAAATTAGCTATACATGACTTAATTTATAGACTTTCAATTTATTTCTTGTTTTTGGGTTGTAATTTATTTAAGATTGCTTAATAAATTAGTTCTAGAGCTCTAGAACACTGATACAGTTCAGGTTATTTTTCTTTTCTACTGAACAGTTCATTATTTCATAAGCAGCAGTTCCTGATTTCTGAATTGCAGAAGCCTTGTCTGAAGATACTTTATACTAATTTATTTTAAGTCGATTGTTAAACAAATTTTCTAACTTATAATAATCACTCATTCCTGATGATACCCATCGCCACGTGGGTATGAGAGAATAGAAGCCAGATTAGCTTAAATGGTGAGCGTCAAGCAAGGTAATTACTAGTTCCATTTTTAATTTCGTTTTCGGTATGACACAGCCTGGGATCGAACCTAGGACTTCCCGCACTCCAAGCGAACACTCAACCACAAGGCTATTGAGGAAATATATGAAGTAATATCAGGGCTTTTTTTCAACGGTTGGGGAAGGGGCCTTTTCTTTAAATTTGGGAAAAATAACAGATACTTTTTGCAAAAGGGAAGAAAAAACTTGGATTTTTTAGGAAAACTGCATGATTAAAAAGAATTTGGCTGAGAGGAAGGGGCCTGTAAACGGCCCCTGCTATTAAGGAAAAGAGCTCTGAACATATAATTATTATGAATTCACCTTCTTAGTGTATTTTTCCAGCATGGAGGGTGAGAGGATGGATGTAGATTGTACTAATGATAATGGTATAGCTGGTTGTTTCACCAGTTTACGTGGTCTCCCTCGACCTCCATTAGCAGCGCTTCTACGTCCACGACCCGATGATGAGGTACGTGATGAACTAGATGAACGACTCGATGATGAGGTCACAGTTTTAGATGTTGAGGAAGGCGTGGAGAATGCTAATGATGCATCAAATAATCCATATTTACCTGAAATATACACAGTAACACAAAATGATATTATTATACAACATTTCGCAAATTAATAGCATACAAAACTCTAAAGAGCTTGGCCTAAAAACAATAATAACATTAATAATAATATTGACTTTATTTTCAGTGGATGACACAATTGGCTTTCTAATTTTTATTATGGTCCACATTATTTCAGTAACAAAGGGAGAGTATCAATCATAATTTCTCCAAAATAAAATTTGGATTAACTCCCCTGACCTGATGAATAATCTAAATCCACTGCTACACCTCAAAATGCAATAAAACAGTAAAATTCAGCAGATGACAGTATAGACGTTTTAGTTAAATTCACAAATTCAAATCTGACATAAGATCTGTTTGTTATGCCATTTTGCTCTGTATTTGATATTTAATAATAAAGTCCTCATGATCAAAAGAACGCACTATAAGTGTTCTGTAAAATTACCCATATAAAGTTCACAGGAAGGAATTCTGTAACAAATTCAAGTTAAAACACATTTCAACAAAACTTATTTTTCCCAGTCCACTGGTAATAGAAGTAATACAGTCCATATATAAGTAATAATTATTGTAGTAGGTATGTAGTTAGTATGTAGTTAGTATGTAGTTAGTATTTATGACAATGAAATAGTACATTTACCAATCAATATGTCACACCGTATGTTACTAGAACCTATTCTCAGTGTATGTGTATGAAGAGTAAGACTCTATGAGATATTGTTACTGCTAGATGACATGTATTACATTATCACATACGTCAATACATACATACTTTGAGCTAAAATCAATGTGTTAAGTAACATTATATAAAGAAGTACAGCTTGCGCACTGTGCATCTACTGCAAAATGTGTATAGTTTTAGACCGCGCCTTGTTAATTTGTATAGTTTTAGACCGCGCCTTGACAATTTGTATAGTTTTAGACCGCGCCTTGTTAATTTGTATAGTTTTAGACCGCGCCTTGACAATTATAATTAGCAGACTAGGAGAAGTTGATGACAATCTATTTAGCAACATTGTGGTATTATATTGACATGACTTTTTGTATTACGCTGGTGTCTATATTAAAGTAAAAGACACATTGGGTGAAAATTATTGGATATAAATGTTATGCAAGGATTCAGTCTCACAAGACATTTAAACAGAGAATAATAGGTTAGTGTCATGAATGAGTAAGTTTATCTGGCAAGGTGGAGGAATTTAACAATAAGATAATTTCCACAGCCGAGCCAGATAAAACTTTTACTCAGTCCATGTACATGCCAGTGAAGAGTGGATCTATCCTAAGAAGTGTTTACCGGGCCCAGATCTCCCGAAGGATCTCAAGTAGAAATCTCAACTCAAATTGTGATTTTGCTTAAATCAGAATTGGAGAACAGTCTGATGTTCCAGCTTATGAACAATTATTGTTATAAACTCAGAATACTATTTCTGTTAAGTGATGCTTATTTTGAGTTCAGCCTCACATGGAAATTAACACTGTGGCGAATGTCAATATTTGAGATGAGATCTTGCTCAGATAGAGATGCTTCAGGAGATCGGGCCCAGATAAATACATCAGTTAACCTACCTAACGCAGGGCTAGCACTTGATGTAAGTGATGCTGGGAGTCCGAGTGGGTTTGTGAGTCCATCACCAAGGCGTCCAAACAGAGAGGATACTGGGAAGGCAGGATGTCCCAACATAGAAAACGCCCCCGGCAAATGTGCCAAGTGGGCAAATGGTAATGCTGACAAACCCGCAGCAAATGGAGAGGCACCTGAAAGAATCAAACAATATAAGATTAAATATTACATTCAAAAGTAAAGACAAACATTGCTGATCAACATTTTAGCAATACAAGCAACAGAACTCTTTACTAACTGCAAATTTTGGGCAAATGAAGAAGTAACTAAAACATTATCAATATGGAAGATACCTTTTTCACAATTTGTAGTAGTTTAAAAATTACCAAGAATTTAAAATTATGCTTATGTGTTAACTTTAAGATATATGTAAGTGCTTTGATAAGCATATTAACTAAAGATCTCTACATAAACCTTCCTTTCAGTTTAGATGAAGCAAACATCTAAACTGAGAGCAATCATTGGTTATAATGTATAGTAAAGTTAATAGTTTCCTGGAATCTAGCAGAAACATGGATTAATGTGCAGAACTAGAACAAGCAGAATACTGGTAATCCTAGCAGAACTAGGCACATATTGTACCACCAATGTTACACTATACTTTGTATCCATAGCATAGTTTGTTCTTTGTATCTAGTTTACTTCCAGATAATTAGATATATATACACACATAAAATATTTTGTATGTAGAATGTATTATATATATATAAACATTGCTCACAGAAACATGCTCGCCGAATATGATTAGATACTTTCTAACAATTTATCAGAGTCAGGCATGCAATTTAAACATCTCTATTTGTTGCAACTTGCAATGTTATATCTTTTTAGAGTTAAACTGGTTCTTTTTGTTTTTCTATATCTACGGACAATATACAGTCTGTTCAAAATTACATGATAACAGTTACTAACATTAGCTTGTCCATCAATAAAACTATGTTAATCTTGTTCATCTAGGTTTAACTGAATGTACAGAGTTAACGGTAGTCACCACTATTCTTTGGAATGAGATTATAGTTCACTTGTTTGTATTACTTATTGAAGCAACAGCAAATGATGAGGACCAAACTTTCACATATATTACAGAATTTTAAAGTCTGATGAAGCCACATACACTCTGTAACAGGAGTATAAGAAAAACAATCAAAGCTCACATATAGTGAGAAGTTTTAGGCATAACTTTGGCCCCTGTCCATTTGGTACAGACTATATCACAGCCATCAAATTAGTCTGCCTAACATACCCTATGTTTAGAAAGATAACTCCTCAATCTATTCTTTTCTCAAGAAATTATTTCCCTTTGCACCCTCATAATCAACGCAAAAATAAAATCTAGCGAAAATTAAAAAATGTTGTGCTATTTGATTGATAACATATATTATCTAGTCGGGTGGCCAGACTACCATCAAATATAAGACTGCCTTCAGTAATTGCTTATGCCCTGGTGGAAGCCTTGCCCATAGCAAAAAGCTAAGTCACTCAGAGGCCACAATTCAATTGAAATGTTGGATAGTGTTACCTGGCTTTGACAATGTAAGGTGTTCATGGTGGTAAACTAGTATACTAGTTTGAAGTTTGAAAGCAATGTCTTGATGGAGTTAATAAAATATTTGACTTTCAACATTTTGGAACAGACGGACGAATGAACGGACTGGACAACCACTAAATGCCCGGGGCATAAAAAGTTAGTACTTAGTACACAAACCTAGCAATGCTGCTGGATCAAACAAGTTAGAGCCAGGAATGGGCGACGTCTTGGATGGGTCATACAGGTTGGTACCCGCACTGGGCGACGTCTGTTCTTTCTGCTCCATACGTTCATCGGTATATTTCAAGCATGAGTACTAAATGTCGTCTGAAAATAGAGAACAGAAATAAACATTATTTTTAATAGAACAAACAAGTTTCAATAATTTGGCAGGATTGTCCAGCAAGAGTTATATTTCTATGCCAGCACAAACTGAGAATTTAACCCCAGCATTCACAGCTGGTCAAAAATATTCTTCTACTCCACCAACTATGGTAGCCCAAAATGTTCAACAAAGATTTCATAAATCAAATTCATTGATGTTCAACATCTATAAAACAAATCCAGATCATACCAGAGTGTCATTGATATAATTAAGACTCCTTGATTGACTTATACAAGATAACAACCCAACATACGAGGGGTGATCAATATATTCGAGGACTTTTCATCTAGCAATTTCATATTGGCAGCAAAGATCAAAGCCATTCAACACCATTCGGAGTAAGATGTCTCCGACCGAATGCCCTAATAAAATTATTTGATTCATACAAGTGGCGCGTGACGTTGGACGTCACGCGACGTCATTCCAAGCGTCACCGTCGGAGAAGCACATAGCTCCTTTCTGGACTGATACCCGGTTCCATGTATGAGATTGGTTGTCTTTTACTACTGAAATAAGTAGTTAATAGCCGATTCTGGAATGTGAGGTGGAATAAAAAGACTATCGATGCGTTATTGGAAACAAAACTCGGAAAAGGGCAGTTGGCTTTACAAAATTAGATTATTTCAATTAAGACTGAAACAGGACCTATCCGGTTTAGGACGCAATATCGAAATAACCCTTTTGATTTGGAGTGAACGATTTTATGTGTTGTAGCCTATACTAGTCTTCGTTTTTGCCAGTTACATTTGATTGAGATCTGTACGTCTTATTTCGCAGAATTTAACGGAAAATGTCCCTAACGCGGTGTTATTTTTGATGTTTATCCTTATTTTATCGACTCAACCGTTTGGCAGAGACCCTACAATCACATAAACAACGGAATCATATGAAAATGGCTAATTGGGAGCGCACAGAATCCATGCACAATTTAGTCAAGTCATTTTGGAGGTATCGCGAGGAATTTACAAGTTTCGCGTTAATTTTCATAGCGTGTCGTTTCTCAGAAATAACGTTACGCCCGAAATGCTCGACGGTGCGCGCTTCACCATGGTTACAAAAAGTGACGTCATAAAGTAAATATTGACGTTACTATAAAGAAAATTAGATAAATCGCGAGATAATTGATTGATCTACATCAGCGTGTAATTTCATTGCTCTAGTTCCAATATTTCAAAATTGAGAAGGAAAGTCCTCGAATATATTGATCACCCCTCGTATAAACATATATAATATCTTCATTGATTTCACAGTCAACTCACATGTCATTCAGGTACTTTTTTCTTATAATTCATAACCACAAATCAGAACTCCCTAAAACTTGAGTCAGAAATTGAGTCATTGCAAGTCATATAGTACACAGTCCAATCAAAGTTAAATGATAACAGTTATTAACATTAGCTCACCCGTCATTTTATCTAAGTTTAACTGGGTGTATTATGAGTTTACTATAATCCGTCCTATTCTTTCGAATGGGACTGTTTCCCCATTAGTATTACTTATTGAATCGACAGTACCCAAAATAACATAACACTGTGTTACAATTTCAACAGTTTACCCGAAAAAAAACTTACAATAATGTTAAAAGCATAATAATACAAATACTGCAAACAATTCATAATTTCATTCCTCAAATTCGTAGTTGCTCATCTCAATAAAACCCAACGATATATCAACTGTTAGTTCCATTATGTGAGATATACCTGACTCAACTTGTAATGTAATAATCAACATTAAGCCAATTCTTACACATCCCAAACAGATTTTGCATAAAGATAAAAAAACATTGGCAGATGTAAACCAGTAAAAATACACCGAGTAGGGCCTACAGAACACAAAATCTTTAATTCCTATACATACAAACAGTGCATACAAAGCATTAAATATTTCATTTAGCTGAACTTACACACAACTTTCAATTGACGACTTTAACACTACATATCACTCGCTTACTCACATTTCACATATTTACATCCAAAAATATGGTCTATCAAGATCCCGTTTTAAGTGTATATTTACATATTTACGCTCCATTGTTATAACAAAAGTTTAGTGTAATTTACTTTACCAACGAAAATAAATCTTTTCATAAATGAACTCAGTATGCAATGAGTATTATACTGTAAAATCATTAATTTTCGTGGGGGATTAAATTTCGTGGATTTCGTGGTTCACTTCAACCACGATGTTTAATCCCAACGAACATTGATTTTGACCCTTGTTTTGTTACCTGAAATGCAGCATCCACGAATTCAAGTGCCAACGAAATTGTCTTTTTTACCAAAACCACGAAATTTCGTCCCAACGAAATTAAATGATTTTACAGTATATAGCTACAATACCTACACCCCCTGTCGCATTTTTTGCTGCATTATTTTAGTGCAAAGAAGACAACTGTCACATCATTTGTGTATACAAATATAAAATGCATTTTCTTTATTCATTACTCAGTTATTACCACATACTGTAAAATCGTTAATTTTATGTGGGGGATTAAATTTTGTGGATTTTCACCTTCAGCCTCGAAAATCAAAAACCATCACACAATAATTTTGACCCTTGTGTTCATTACCTGCAATTCAAAATCCACAAATTTACATCCCATCGAAATGGTCTTTTTTACCAAAACCACGAAATTTAATCTTATCCCATTGAAATTAAATGATTTTACCCACCATTATGCATTATAACTGCAACACTTAAGAGCGTTATATAAATGTATGGTACACAATCATCACGCTTCTTACATTGAGGACAATTATCTTTCCTCCTAAAAGTTGTTTAAACTTGAATTTTGCACAAGTTTAATAACGCCATTGTGTAATTTAAAGCAAGATAACCCTGGTCTATAAACTATAAACATAGATGTAAGAATGCATGTTTAGACATAAGTGTAAAATACAGCTAGAGCTATGTTTATAGATCTCAAAGTATTTTATTCTAAAAGATAGAGAAAGATTAGTGATGTGTTTTTAAACTTTTTTCCCCCTTTGGAATGCTCAAGAGTAAAATATATTTTAAAGATTGAATTAGGGTTGTATGTTTGTATTGCAATGAATGTTTTATAGTGAACATTACAAGAGGACCTGAAAATGTGACAGGTTGAAATGCCTGGCTTTACCTTGCTCCTTGTGTACTGGTATGCCTAAATATTTGTTTATTCAATTTTATCACTGTTTCTCAACAATTGTTCCAGTTTAATAACTTAATTACTCTTTTACTAGGAACTGGCATTACAGAATCCAACTAACAAACCAGATATAATGTGGAGTTTTTTCTCAAGCTAAAACTATATCAGGTGGTTTTCCAAGCCAAAACTATGCCAAATTTTGGTGTCAAACAATTAGAAGGCTTCTAGACTGTGGTACCAATAATATGAGCCATGACTGTCCGCACGTAAAAAGTACATACAATCCATGGAAACAAATTCAGAGACCGAAGCATTCTATGAAAGGAGACCACAAAAGTTATTGATATCCAAACATTATCTAAAAGTACAGTACTTGACCAGTCATATTGACCATCTGTACACCGGTTGACCACACAATGTTACAGCTAGATCAATAATAACATGATTGGTTATAAATATGTAAACTGCTCATCATTATAATAGTGCCTATAATCGTACAAGTTATCAAGTTCCAGTATCACTGTGTATAAACAAGCCGATTTCCTGCAATTGCAATCATGAATACACATTGAATTATATAGTACATCAATAAGGAGTACAGTGATCATATTTGACATTGTGCTTTCAATAGCAATAAATGACACAAGTTGAATTTTATTGCAATACGATAAGTCAAAGAGTGATTTTGTTTATACACAGCGAGTAAATGTCCAGTATGTTAACAATAATTCAATCTGACTCTAGGATAGTGGAAAGAAGCTCCAACTGGTTCTGGTTCAAGCCGAGCAATCTGAGCTGGAAACCCCTCGACTAACGGATAGTATTTGGTAAATTCTACAGCTCCCCCACTATGAGCTTGTCCTGGGTTTTAAAGGAGCAAAGCAGAAGCATTGACAAGCAACAAGGTAGGTCCAGCAGATGACGTTAGTGAGGGCTATTGCTTTCTGTATTCATAACATTAAAGAGTTTTGCCATTAAAGGACCCAACAGTTGATTTTTTTACAAGTTTTGTCCATTTGTGTTTACACCATGACTAAACAAGATTTCTACATTGTTATTATTCATATAAAGATGTTTTGGGAAACGTAGTAGATATATATATAGTTTCATAATTTGATGTATTGTGATATAACCAGATATGTAGTTAATATTAATCATTCATACTAATTGCTAATACTAATTGTTAATACTAATCATTCATACTAATTGTTAATACTAATCATTCATACTAATTGTTAATACTAAGCATTCATACTAATTGTTAATACTAATCATTCATACTTATTGTTTATACTAACCACTCACACTCCTCAATCATCACTCAACTAATCTCAGTCCCTACTCAATAGAATTATAGCACCAAGTCACATCAAATGTTTATACTACTAGAAAAAACTATAAAAATCCATAATACCAAATATGGTCGTATTAAGAATGGAGAGCCAGGCACTGTTAGAAGAGTTAAACAGTGATCAAATTATAGACAGACGAGCTTGTATGACATTATCATGTGACGATAGAATCAACTCTAAATCAGCTGCCGTATACTGTTGTACAAGTCGATGTTCCAAAGACAAAGTTTACCAGGAGTGAAACTCATATAGGAGACATGTCAGCTATTGATTTCTGCCATTCAATGATTCCTCACTTTTATATTTCCTACATTTTATATTAGCCACAGAAAAGCTTCAGTTGTCCTAGCCAGGATCTAGCGGTGGGGAGAATAATAGATATCCTTGGTTATATTTGTTCATGTGTCTTAATGCACTGTATCAGGCACTCGCAACTATTGGTTTTATTGCTTTAAAACAGTCAGCACTATAAACATATACACACACACCACTAACAGCACATGATTCATGACACCTGTTAATATGTTCTTCTCATAGATTATACTTCTATTTCTATCAATGAAATGGGCTTGTTATCATACATATATACCACGCCACTCATTTATAGAACTCGAATACTGCACTGGATACTGCACATTTGTACCAAAAGACGCAGAAGGAACAATGGGCGACTACTGAGGTTATAAACTCTACCTGCATAGTCAGCCTGTGATAAGTGCAGTTAAGAGCAGCCGGGATAAATTAATTCATTTCCACTGCCCAATGAATGAATAAAGTCTTGTCAAGCAGGGTATTGTGAAATTTGACACTGACATACAAAATGGACTTCAGTACACAGTGGCTGGAGAGTGGATAGCGAGTTGACAAAGACAGAATCAGTGTTGTTTCATATTGATTGTTGTGGTCAACATTATAACAAGGACATGAAATATATTGGCAATTGTTTCTGTTAAGATGGCAAACCATCAAAGCATCCCCCATAAATATGTATAAAGTTTCGAACATGATGTATCAACTCTGTAAACGATCATGATGTATCGCTGGCTTAGAATAAGAAGGTCGTAAGTATGACCCTATAAGACTGGTACATATTTAAAATCAGTATCACAAGGCCCTTCTTTAAAATGAGCCTATTTTCATGAAAATCGTAACTTGTCATGTTGACCAATCTAAAGTTGAAACAGCTTGTTTTATTATTTATAAAGTAAAGAGTAATTTTCAGACAGTTTTTTCCTGTTTTCTCAAAATATCGACTTTGTACTTACGACCGTCTCATTCTATGCCAGCGATATGTTACATTTTGCAAACAGGGTTAAAATATATACAACATAACAGACATAATATTCCAGAAGCAAGTTCTCTAAAAACTTAACCAGGTAAAATATTTCACATGCTAACTGATTAAATTAAAATATATTTGTAGTATATTTTTAACACAGGTAAAAAGATCACAAGTATAATCTAAATGAATAATACAACATGTGAGTGATAAAATGTTCACTGTATATATTTCGTATATATCCAAGAACTTCAAATATTGCAAAATTCCTCCGAGCCTCACTTTTATGCCAGATACTATTTTATAAGCCAATTTTTTATTTTAAAATATTTCATTTTGGATATGATGTCCCACTCCAGTTTGTTGAAAATTAATTGAGAACGGTTATAAACACAAGCTTGTCTGTCTGGTAAACTATGTTTATCTAGGTTTAACCGGGTGTAACTGAGTTAACTGTATGTTCCTGCTATTCTTTTGAATGGGACAGTTCCCTCCTTAGTATTACTTATTGAATCGACAGTACCTATGAATGGTGCATCAACTATACTAGTTACAACTAACAGAACAACCATGAACACTCAATGTCACATTATTGCCAGGCACATTTTATATAATATATAGAGACAAACAGAGTATGCCACAGGCTATACGGAATGATGAGATAGCTTCTCTGTGAGACAAGACAACTACAATGTTGAATATCCCAGCAACATTGAAAAATATCTCAACCAGTATCTCATACACTCTTTCAAAAGTCGAGCTAATAATTCCCTATGGAGAAACAATGAAGTTATTATACAGTTTCACAGTTTATTTTCAGAAAATTAAGGCATCATATCTCAAACAGTCTTTCAAACACATGATCAGTGTATTATAACACATACCTATAGCATAAGAATATGAATATTAAACTTTGCCAAATAAAATATCTCTCTGATTTAATTCCATAGGGAATAGTTATATAACACACTAGTATGGTTCATACTCATATTTAATAACGTTTCGGCATTCAGCCTTTATCGAAAAATACATTTTAAAAACTTATTTAACATATTTGCTGGCATTGTTGTTGGCCATTTTAAAATATCTTTTTAGTTATTTTAAAATGGCCAACAACAATGCCAGCAAATATGTAAAATAAGTTTTTAAAATTATTTTTCGATATAGGCTGAATGCCGAAACGTTATTAAATATGAGTATGAACCATACTAGTGTGTTAAATAAAATATCTTCACTGAAACATTACTAGCTGCAATATTTGTACAGAAAAATCCTACACTGCAAGAACTGCAATTTAATACATAAATATACTTTATTTATTAAATACATGCATGTGCTAGGGTAGTTACAGACTAAGTTGAAGTTGGTGCGGCATCATTTATTTTTTTACTTCAAAAACTTCAATCAAATACTGTATGAGTACAGTTAGGAGTTTAGGTATATATATATTATACCTGGGGAACTCGGCCAAGAAACACATCCAAATTATACTGTGATGAATGTTGAAATGTTCCATGCTCTGCTGTGTATAATTTCCCTGTTTTTATTTTTTGAGAAATTTATGCTGAAGTCTGACTAAGTATGTGTGAAACATGTTTCTTATAATGAACTGATGAGAATGTACACAGGCAATCTATAAAACTATGCCAGACTTCATAGCTTTGTAAAGATGTTTACTTAGCTTCTTATATATATCTAATGCACCAGTCAGCTGCAACCACGGCCCTGGGATGGGCGGTGGATAGCTTTTCCATCTGCTCCCCCCCCGCACAGCCAGGAAATATTTGGTATTTTTTCTACAAACCAATACCCTGGGGACAATATACCGTCATCTGTCCCCATAGGACAGAGGAATAATAAGTGAGGGTTTTGACAACCTGAAAGTAAAAATTCCCAACCCATCACGGGGTGGGGGGAGCATGGATGCAACTGAATGGTGCATTACTTGTCTATAACATTTATTATTCAAGCTCACTGCAAAGGCCTTCAAATCATTTGTAAAGTTAAACTTGTGTGCTTATATAATATAAGCTGTGTGCTTTGTCATACAATATGTTGCCCTCTTAAAACTTTCTCTTTTGATGTTCATTGTTTCGTTAATTGATGACTAATACAATTGTATTGTTATCTAAAGCATGTCGGCTTCAATATATAAATTTTACGTTGAACTGCAGATATAATGAAATTTCTTTACACTGAATAATGTCGCTCAGGTAATTATATCTATTGCAATAATGATTCCTATGGGCAAGAATAATAGAAATAGTAAAATGTTCCCATTGTCCTTCAATTTGAGTCATCAGCCATTTTATTTCAAGATGCTGATATCTCCTGTCGGCAGTCGATGGACATGTCACTATGCTAAGTACAGTCTGTTCAAAGTTAAATGATAACTGTTATAATTATAGGCTAGTCCGTAACTCATAGTGGGGGAACAAGACTGATTCATTGAAAGTCTGCGAGAAACAAGTTATCTTTAAATTAAAATCAATGTTAAAGGAGTCAATGAAAAGATTTTCTTTTTATTTTACAAATGTTAATGTCCCTCTATCATGTATACTACAGTCTGTTCAAAGTTAATTGATAACAGTTCTAAACATAAGCTCATTCATCGTGTAAACTATGTTTATCCATCTTAACTGAGTGTACCTGAGTTAACGATAGTCTCTGCTATTCTTTCGAATGGGATAATTCCTTCATTAGTATAGCTTGGCTATTTTGATCTGAACCTGACCTTCTGGGAAGGATATATTACAAGGTTCTTGCTTTGAATATATCAATTTTTGTAAGCAAATCTCGCGATATCAGTATTTCAAATTTGTGTTTGTATTAAATCTCGAGGGTCTTCCTGATACTCCCCGATTATGAAAACATACAATCGGTGTTGTATCGTAGGTAATAATTATCGACTGTTAAATTATGCTAATCAAAAGGTCAGGCTCGTGTCAAAATAGCCGAGCTATATTAGTTATTGAATCAACAGCAAGGTTGTCTCATCACACCAACAATGTTTATAAAACATCTAACAGTATTATCTGTACGCTGTTAACGATCTTTCTCCTGATCAATATTTCAATACATATAAGGTATTTTATCACTCCATGCAGTTGCTAACACAGAACAAGCACTGTCAATTAATTCAACACAAGGAGATCTCCTGATGTCATTACCTCAACGATCAGTTTACATGGTTTGCAATTAGATGTGTTTTATATTCTACAAATAGAAGATATAGTTTTAAACATCATCACAATCATTCACAAGCAATACAAGTTGGTGAAATGCAATGTATAGATAAGTTCCATATCATGCAGCTGTGAAAACCAACATCATCTTTGAAATTCAACATCATCTTTGAAATTCAACATCATCTTTGAAAGACAACATTATTTATGAAATTCAATGTCATCTGTGAAAACCAACATCATCTTTGAAAGTCAACATCATCTTTGAAAATAAGCATCATCTTTGAAAGTCAACATCATCTTTGAAAGACAACATTATCTTTGAAATTCAACATCATCTTTGAAAGTCAACATCATCTTTGAAAGTCAACATCATCTTTGAAAATAAACATTATCTTTGAAATTCAATGTCATCTTTGAAATTCAACATCATCTTTGAAAGACAACATTATCTTTGAAATTCAATGTAATCTGTGAAAACCAACAACATCTTTGAAAGACAACATTATCTATGAAATTCAGTGTAATCTGTGAAAACCAACATCATCTTTGAAAGACAATATTATCTATAAAATTCAATGTCATCTATGAAAACCAACATCATCTTTGAAAGACAATATTATCTATGAAATTCAATGTCATCTGTGAAAACCAACATCATCTTTGAAAGACAATATTATCTATAAAATTCAATGTCATCTATGAAAACCAACATCATCTTTGAAAGACAATATTATCTATGAAATTCAATGTCATCTGTGAAAACCAACATCATCTTTGAAAGACAATATTATCTATGAAATTCAATGTCATCTGTGAAAACCAACATCATCTTTGAAAGACAATATTATCTATTAAAGTCAATGTCATCTGTGAAAACCAACATCATCTTTGAAAGACAATATTATCTATGAAATTCAGTGTAATCTGTGAAAACCAACATCATCTTTGAAAGACAACATTATCTATGAAATTCAGTGTAATCTGTGAAAACCAACATCATCTTTGAAAGACAACATTATCTATGAAATTCAGTGTAATCTGTGAAAACCAACACCATCTTTGAAAGACAATATTATCTATGAAATTCAATGTCTTCTGTGAAAACCAACATCATCTTTGAAAGACAATATTATCTATGAAATTCAATGTCATCTGTGAAAACCAACATCATCTTTGAAAGACAATATTATCTATGAAATTCAATGTCATCTGTGAAAACCAACATCATCTTTGAAAGACAACACTATCTTTGAATTTCAATGTCATTTGTGAAAACCAACATCATCTTTGAAAGACAACATTATCTATGAAATTCAACATTATCTTTGAAAAAAAACAAAACAAAAAAAACAACATTATCTTTGAAAGACAACATTATCTGTAAAATTCAATGTCATCTGTGAAAGTCAACATCATCTTTGAAAGTCAACTTCATCTTGGAAAGCGGACATCATCTGTGACAGTAAACATCAGCTATGAAAGTCGACATCATCTTTGAAAACCGACAGCTGATTGAATGATATACAGTCAAACCTGTATTTGGCCCTTTGAATTAAGCAACCACCTGTGTTTAAAGTATGCCACCAATATAATGTCTGTTACACCATCCCAATCTGCTTAGGGAGTCAGAACAGACAGTTACACCATAAAGCTATCTGGCATGAAACACAAGCTAGTCAGTAGTCACACATTGTTATAAATGTTTCTATAATTGTCCTTTGAGCTATTTATGACTTGAAACATCATTGATTTTCAATACACAGTCTTGCGTTATTATTAAATTGCTGAGGAAGATGATATTTATATTAGAGATATGACATAAATACATTACAGAGACAAGCTGGATACTTGCAAACTTCAGCCGCCAGACCAAATCTCTATATCTTGGAATGTAACTACAAGAATCCAGTGAACTATAGAAGAAGTTAAATGATGTATTGGGACACCAGAGCCGGAGACAGGTTGAAAGTTGACAGGGTCCTGTGAGACTCAAAAACATTCCTTTAATATCTTCAAAGGAAAAGTGAAGTGTTTGTTTTCTAATAGTGTCACCTCAATTGAAAATGCCAGCCAATTAAGCTTATGAGACACCTATCTGTCGAGCGCACAGTACTCTCATATTCTCATTTTGCCAGGTGCCTGGCAGAGATTGTCCAAGGGTAACCATTCTTTAACTGTAAGCTGGGGGCTCACTAACCAGCTTCTGCTGAGATTCGAACCTTTCAACCTACAGCTCTGAAGACGGACACTCTGTCACAGAATTCAAAACTTTCTAGAACGTATAGGTAACTGTATCATTGATAAAAAAAACCGAAAATAAATAAATAAATTTTAGTCTTTATATCAATGATACAGTAACCTGTGATTCAACTCCATGTAAAAACCAATGATTCTTCCCAACACAGTCAAATTCTGTGACAAACACCTGTCAGTAGCATGCAATAAACATTGACCAGTCAATATATGTCTGCAGGTCCGTCATATTGATTGATCTATATATTGAAATGCCTGTATTGTTGTTGCATCACCAACAGGTGAGGCGGTTAAGTGTTTCTTTCACAGTTTTCTTTTGTGTTTTCTTTTTTTCAAAACAGCTTTCCTGAGTAACTGTAAAATCATTAATTAAGTGGGATTTAATTTTGTGGATGACCACAACCACGAAATTTAATCCCCCCATGAACTATGAACCATAGTTTTTCACTGGGCCCTCGCTTTGCTCTTTGGCAAGCATCTAACGTAACATACCAGTAGCATACTATTTAAATAAAGTATTTTACTTATTTTAATATAAAATACTATTGAAAACAATACTGTGCTATATTTTAAGCCGTCATCGATGATCCAGGAAAGCTTGGCAGGCTTAACTTGAGTATCACACTGAATTCTAATGGTCATGTGGCTTAAGTAAACTCTTACACTCAACACTCAGCACTCAAATATTGAAATTTGCTCTTTTTGAATATCACACTGAATTCCAATGGTCATGTGGCTTAAGTAAACTAAGGCCGGGGATTATGAACCAATACTTACACTCAACACTCAGCACTCAAATATTGAAATTTGTTCTTTTTGAATATCACACTAGGAATGGTTATGTGGCTTAAGTAAATCAGGGCAGGGGATTATAACCAATACTTACACTCAACACTCAGCACTCAAATATTGAAATTTGCTCTTTTTGAGTATCACACCAGGAATGGTCATGTGACAAAAGTAAACCAGAAATCTGCCATAACATTATGTTAATGTTGTATGAACTGCAGCAAGAAAGCTCCGAGCTCCTAGAAGAACTCCAAGAGATAATGGAAACACTTGTAAGTTTGTTGAGTCAACTACAGCCATTAACCCTGAATGCACTTTTAGTCTTTCTGAAATTGTTTAATTGGGCCTGTCATTATTTTCTTAAAAGTGAGAAAAAATGTGACAATATTAAACTTGGATTCGGCAGCATTATCTGTACCAAACAAACAGGAAATAGCAAGAAGGGATTAAATTAAGTTGTGACAGTGGAAAACATCACATTCACAAGATCAATCAGCCCCTCTCCATACACACAGGCCCCTAGGGAACTCATTTATGTTTTATAAGAAGAAAGATTGGTGCTACAGAATAACTGATACAAAGTGTATAACAATGGGAACTACAAATTACTGTCAATATTCATACGGAGATGAGAAAACCATTATTGAAACACTATCTCAGCAACAAAACCAGAAAAATGTGAAATCGAAGACATTTTTTACTCCATTGTGGTGATTTAGAGTAGCCCATCTCCATTATTTCATAGACGAAATGTAACTGAATTGATACAGTTAAAAAATATTACTCATTTTAATGTCATCAACCTATTTTTCAACTGTTTTTTATTGTACAGTAGTCGGTTATTGCTTATTTTGACTTAAACGCTGTTTCAATCTACAAACGGCCGCACAAAAACCTATTTCACTAATATTTTGGTGCATTATCTGACCATAAACCACATGTGACATTGTTTGTGACATATAATTTGTAAAGGAGATTTTTACACAGGTCATACAATACGACAATCCCATATCAAACCATATGAAATCATCTCTAAAATGTTGCCTTCCTTGCCTATTAATCATTTCCCTTCATTTTACATTCAACAATCAAACATAGTTATAAATATTTTCTCTTAAAATTTCCTCTCAACAAATTTAACAATTTAAATCTTCTGTGTACAGTGTACCTTTGACTTTTTGTTTGAACTTGAAGTATTACAGCCGAGCACAATATAAAGAAGCTAAGTCATCGCTACTTTATGTTTAATACAGAATACAGAAAAAACCCAGCTGTACGTCAATTATAATGACTGCAGCTGAAGTTGAGTTGGCGGAAGAACGACATTTCCATAAAGGGATAAATCACATTAACGAGTGATATCTGCATAGCTCTATATGTTGCCACCAAACCTTAGTACTCGATGGGTCTATTGGAAAAATGATGTAGCCAGAATCTGATCTATTCGGTAGTCAGTAGTCGTAGCATTGATTTTGGTAAACAATTGTGCGAGCTTACAAAAATCTGGTAAATATTACATCTCAACAAAAGCTGCATGCACCAAGTCAACTTGAATCTACTGATTCTAGTCCCATAAAACATAAAGCTTCAGCTATAGAGAATACTGAATAGCGGAGAGACAGAGAGAGAGAGATTTGTGATTCTAGCTAAAACAACACAGGTTAATCGTTAATTCACTCCAGCAATGAAATATTAAGTGCAGTCTGAAATATCAAACAATATGCCTCTCCATTGAAACATGGCTGTAACACAAGTTCCACAACATAAGGGGAAACACTGTCTAGAAATCAAGTCTATATATCTACAGGATCACATAAACAATATGCAATGTTCTTGCAAATGTTGTGTGGTGGTATAATACATAGAAAGGTGCCACATGATCATTCAGATATGATGATTAAGCTTCCTAACTGTCTTTTAAAACTACCAAGCATAGCCTTTATTTGCCAGTCAGCTTTCTGCTGAAATATGGCAGGCATATAATGTATGTGCCTCCACCAGGATTTGAACCCGAGTCACCAGATAAGACGGCAAGCGCACTAACCACTGAGCTACGTAGGTCAAAGAGTGCAATATTTTTAAACTTTGCATAGTGTTCACAGTAGAGACACACTCACGACAGGCACCCTGAGCTAGATCAGGAAGCTACAGACTAGTATATCAGGAGTTGGGTGTTTGAGTCCCTTGTCAGAAGCACTTCTTCTCTTATTATTTACTATGATCCTATTTAACAAACATATTTTAGTCTAATTCCTGGTTTCGTTGATCTGTAGCTTGTAACATCCTATGAGTGGAATCACAGAACTAACTACTAAAAGTTCCATAACAATTTCAATTGTTGAATTCAACTTAACAATTAAAGCAAAGACTATATCAATGCAGAATAATTTCGTTAGATAGTTGAGTTTGAAACAGAATGTCACAAATGTTTCTTGAACTAGATGCTCACTGTACATAAACAAGCCAACTTCAAGGTATCACAAGAATTAGTCATACATGTACATAAATTTAATTGTATATCCTAATAAGTCATACACATATAACTGTATAGTCTATATCTCATAACAATTCA
Organism: Spisula subtruncata; assembly: GCA_963678985.1. Classification (NCBI taxonomy): domain Eukaryota; kingdom Metazoa; phylum Mollusca; class Bivalvia; order Venerida; family Mactridae; genus Spisula; species Spisula subtruncata. The sequence continues at coordinate 20,787,885 of OY787668.1, forward strand.
TACACTTCGAATTAAACATTCTATAGCTCCTTATAAGTCGTACACATTGAATTGTTTAGTCTATAGCTCCTAATAAGTCAAACATAGACTGGACCTTACAAGTGCTTTAATTGCTAGCAATTAGTTATACAAATTGACTTATAGAGTATGGTAAGAAACGATACAGTGATTAGGTTCATAAGCTGGTGATGCCAGTACAATAGGATACAGGATATTACACGAACAATATGATGCTATAACTTACCAAGTCTGAATATATCCAGCTCCGACAATCCAAGTCAATAATTAAACACTGTGAGCAACTGAATGACTGAATTCAAGATAAATTCACTGAAACAGCTTTTGTCCATAAATACATCTAGTATACATATAACTACCTCTCATTCTCTAAAAAAGAAACCCACACAGAAAATGAAAACTTAATTGTACCGATATATACAACCTTAAACATATCCCATGATAAAAACCAGAACAAGTTCATACAAAAAGAGAGAAAAAATCCTTATAGCTGTACGAAATCCAAATACACAAACACATAAACATGTTCAATAAAACTGGAGACATCCAACTATATAGAAAATCTAGCTAGTACTATATAGCTATACAAAGCTTCTGTTCCATTAATAGCTTAGTGAGCTAGCCTAGTCAGTCAATATCATGAAGAGTTTATATACAGATCAAGATTACAATGTACATACATTATTGTCAGGCATACATTTGATACTCAAATTGTTTGGCTTTACTTCATGACAGGTAAACTATTTCACAGCATACCTTTCATACATGTGTTTAATGTTTATATGTAAATATATCTTGAAACATTTTTACAAACTAGTACAGCTAGACCTATGCATTAATACTCTACTACTCTCCTAAATGAGCGTTTTATCTTACTCGAAAAATGTCAAGTTTTAACAGCTGGAGTTCTTTATAAACCTTATACAGTTATAAAATCAATTTTACCTATGACTTAAACAAACTGATAAATCAACAAAGAAACTATATCCAAAAGGATAAATCATTATACATTTATACTGGCTGTCTAGGTTCGTACAATGGACATCTAAATATGAATATATAATTATAGTATACAAATAGATGGACTAAGAACTATTAAATGTTTAACAATATAATGCACGTATAGGGATAGAATGAAGCGTTATGAATGCCCATTAAATAATAATTGAAGTTTACATTTATTTATGTGAACACTGGTATTATACCATATGTATATATAACATTGCATATTAGACTAGTCTGTAAATGGAGCGCACTACTATAATTAAAGCAGGACTTCCTACAAATCCGTTACAGGGCCCACTGTGTGTTCAAGGTGCATGCATCCTGCTAGAGTCAACTAGGGTTAAATGTAAGAAAGCAAGATGGATCTTTAAGCTAGCCCACAAGGGCATCCTATCAGACTTTAAGATTAAGATAGTGTAAAAGCATGTGGAACCTCATCAGGGCATCCTGTCCTGCCTGTCTGAAGGCATGTGGATCATAGGAACTGTGTAAGTCAGTGATTGACACAGTGTAACAGATACAGGGTCGGAACGTCCTGTGAGACTGTTACACACAGTGAGGGGTATGTGGGACGTCCTGCGAAACTGTTACACACAGTGAAGGGCATGTTGGACCGGGATGTCCTGTGAAACTGTTAGACACAGTGAAGGGCATGTGGGACTGGGACGTCCTGTGGGACTGTTAGACACAGTGAAGGGCATGTGGGACCGGGACGTCCTGTGAAACTGTTAGACACAGTGAAGGGCATGTTGGACCGGGATGTCCTGTGAAACTGTTACACACAGTGAAGGGCATGTTGGACCGGGATGTCCTGTGAAACTGTTACACACAGTGAAGGGCATGTGGGACCGGGACGTCCTGTGAAACTGTTACACACAGTGAAGGGCATGTGGGACCGGGAAGTCCTGTGAGACTGTTAGACACAGTGAAGGGCATGTGGGACCGGGACGTCCTGTGAGACTGTTAGACACAGTGAAGGGCATGTGGGACTGGGACGTCCTGTGAGACTGTTAGACACAGTGAAGGGCATGTGGGACCGGGACGTCCTGTGGGACTGTTACACACAGTGAAGGGCATGTGGGACCGGGACGTCCTGTGGGACTGTTAGACACAGTGAAGGGCATGTGGGACCGGGACGTCCTGTGAGACTGTTACACACAGTGAAGGGCATGTTGGACCAGGACGTCCTGTGGGACTGTTAGACACAGTGAAGGGCATGTGGGACTGGGACGTCCTGTGGGACTGTTAGACACAGTGAAGGCATGTGGGACGGGACACTGTGATGAACAAACACATGCAGAAAGTCTCCAAGGACAGAGACTAGATCAATATAAAATAAACACACAGTGCACATTGATTTTGACTTAAAATTAATCATTGCTTCAAAACTAAGTATCACAGTCACTGGATACATCTGGTACCATGGTGTTCCTCACGGGCAGATATCTAGAAATACAACCATATATAGCTGAACTCAATTGTTTTCAAACTAAAATCCTTAATATACTGTCGATTTTGATAAGTAATACTAATGAGCGAACAGTCCCATTCGAAAGAATGGCAGGGATTATTGTTAACTCATTACACCCATTTAAACCTAGATTAACATAGTTTATCAGATAGACAAGCTAATGTTTATAACCGCTATCATTTAGCTTTGAACATACTGTAGCTTAACTCAATTTTTGTTCAATTAAAATCGTTAAAAAATACACATTCTTTTCAAAATATCTCAGTAAAATAATGAGTGGCTAAGTACCAACATATCCAACAATGCTCTTGTATTAATTCAGCTCGCAATATTTAATTATTATAGTGTTGTTCATCAGAGATACTACGGTATTTAAGGAAGTTAATTTTGATGTTTTCACGATTTGTCATATAAATAAGGTCAGAATGCACCAAGTTACTGTATAAATATACCTCCTATAACTATGTTAACATTAACATAGACAGATGAGCATAGTTAATTAACAAACAGCCTGGAATGAAATGTTGTACAATTCAACAACAGAAATAATGTAGCTTATATACCCTCTGGTAAAATAAAACACTCAAACAACGAGAATGGAAGAATGGAAAGTTTGAACGGGTTAAAAAACCTTGTTTAATTAACGCAACGTGTTAAGTACTGATGGGGACTGTTTGCAGGGAGATTAAACAAGTATGCAAGTACACATTCCGGAGAATTTCTTTGAATTTTCAGTAAATGTTCTAGCTGCTGATTGCTGAATCACATTAAATAGGCATGTAACTAACAAGTGGTTATACAGATAATTAACATTAGTTTGGTTTTAATCAGGCTTTCAGCCGTTTTCACAACAATTTTCCAACAATTTTCAAATCGTACCCATACTTAGTAAGTACCCCATCCCTCAAATGAACCGACTGTCAAGTTATGTAAGGCCCATGGCACAGGTGAAAGCTAGATTAAAACAATTTAAACAGGGGAAAATAAAGAAAAATAGACTTTTTGAAACACTAAAAAACTAAATAATTATACAATTAATCAAATACCTTAAAACTTAATGTTACCTATGTCACCGTCATCAGTGGCTTGAAGCTTACTTGGAATAGATTCCTAGTCCAGGATTCAAACCAAAAGAGTGGAATTATTATTCCTTTAGTTTGGTATAGAGATTTATTTAATAGTTGAAGAAAAATAACCGAATAACGACATGTTGATGAGTCCGCTGAAGTGCTCTGAAGGTCTGAGAAGACACATTATGTATGAACGTACAATATCTTCAAATAAATTTCTCAAAAGAAAGACTCGCTTTACTTTATGACAAAATTGGCCACTATAATGCAGTATATAAGTATGACTTTTGTATCTTATGAATTCACGATAAAAATTATGATATATTAAAAGAACTTAAAAACAATCATCAGAAACACAAGTAACATACCATTACATCAGGAATTCCACTAAACAGCAGTCACTCCGTACAGCACTTCGATCAATTTTCACCAACTTTAAAAGTACAATATTATTTTAAGACACAGTGGCTCAGATTCTATTCCCTGATTCAGCTTTCAGTATTCATAGTATTCATATCATTTGTACCAATACTTCCAACTTAACAGTACAAATCAAGCACCATTTATTTAGTAGAAAACAGAAACAGCAATATTTCCCACACAGAATCAGGATTCCAAGCTTCAACAAATCATAATGCAGCAGCAGCAGAAGCAGCAAACCTCCGACTTTATGTCTTTTATTTCGTACACGCTGAATAAATCTAGATATAAATACTCTTTATTCAGTTTTCATGCAATTATTGGATAATATCGTTTTCACAACTTGTTTTTAGTATTCAGATTGTCTCAGTGAAAGCTTGGAGAAATCTATGGATACATGGATATGTGAGAACTATGGGGATGTGTTGGGAGATGGTGGATGTCTGTGGTAGAACATATACAAACCATGGAGGCAGTGAAGTAGTGAAGTGAGTTTGATGTGTTATTGATTCATCACTACATCTTTCAAACATTCTCCTAACTAAACATTAATGACTGTTCATATTCTACAAGCACGACAAACTCTCTATAAGTCTCTCAGTTTCTCTCTCTGTCAGTCTCCGTCTATGTTTAAGTCACATTGAACTTGTGATTCGTTTTATAAATTTTGCCATCTTATAATTTAAAAGAATTATTGCACAGTATTTTATAAATAGTATAATATGGAACACCATAGTTGCCTTAACACTATTAGCAGCGCTGTTGTAGTATGGTATTAAGGCAGCTATGGCATTCCATAGTATAACTAGATATAGGACTGTGGGACATACTAATACATCAGTGCTGTTTCTTTAGTAACATATCATTGCTTATAGAATTGTGATTGAGTAATGTACATAATACTAGAAAATATTTCAATTGATGAAATATCTTTCTTCAAGAAAAACACTTAATTGTATGCAATTCCTGACCCATGGATGTATCCATCTATCAATACATAAAGGTCTCATCTAAGTACATTTATAATTCATACCAATTGGGTAAAAAACTTAGATCTCGGAAGTCTTGAACATTATCAAGCAATTAAATTGAGTGAAATACATATGCATCTATGAGTAACAACAGAGCAGAGCAGAGCAGAGCAGAGCAGTGCAGAGCAGAGCAGAACGAACAGAGCAGAACAATGCATTGAATCAAACCAAATGGAACAGAACCAACCGTAACAAGCACATGTTTTATAATTAACAACCAGGGTGAATTAACATCTATATATAAGCTGTCTATAATATCTTCTAGAATATTCAGTTATTACAGTACAACATAATGGTAAACATATTAAATGATTCATTATTTGTTTTACAACAATGATGACTAAACATGTAAAGTGATGTATATAAACTATAGTATACAAACAACAATGTATTTATTATGTATATGTAGGTAATTATCTCCTGTTTAACAACCTACTGTTTAAGGTTATATGATATGAGGTAGATAGTTGTTTTGTGCAATTTAAGACTGAATGTGGGTGGGGGCTTGAAACTTCATATATCGTTGGCTTAGAATGAGAAGGTTGTAACTACTACGGCGTTATACATGAAGGCACTTCTGATGAGCCTATTTTCATGAAAATCGGAACATGTCATGTTGTCCAGAACAAAGTTGTAAAAGCTTGTTTTACCATAAAAAGTAAATTTCAGACAGTTTTTCTTGTTGCCTCAAAATATTGCTTTTTTACTTATGACCTTCTCATTCTAAGTCAGCGATATGTAACAGCTAAAGCATATTATACAGCATACCGTGACCAAATGGTAAGTGCGTCTGCCTTGGAAGTGGGAGGTTGACAGTTTGAATCTCGACGGAAGCAAGGTTGAAACTTATAGAGACAGTATATCAGTCCCCAGCTAGTTAAATAAATGGTGAAAGTGATAGCCAAAAGGAAATCGAAATGGAGGACAAGGACGGCCAAATCATGCTATCATGTTGATCTTAATGATACATAGAAACTTAAAAAGGCTCACATAAAGGCTCTTGATTATAATGCTAATTTTGCCAATATAAACTGAAACATGTTGGCAAGCATGGATTAAATCCGAGTTTTCTGACAATGATCAAACTTGATCAGTGTGTCCTATGTCATTGACAGATGTAACTTCACGACCAGATCATGGTATCATAAATTGATTAATTAATTGATAAATGAATCAACGACTGGATGAGACTATGGGTAGTATGATTCATTCTCTAAGCTTCCAGTAAATATAAACCTTTCTGGCACCTGAATATAAGGTAGATTTCACTTCATGGAGTAGATTTCACTTCATGTAGTAGATTTCACTCCATGGAGTAGATTTCACTTCATGTAGTAGATTTCACTCCATGTAGTAGATTTCACTTCATGTAGTAGATTTCACTTCATGTAGTAGATTTCACTCCATGTAGTAGATTTCACTCCATCTAGTAGATTTCACTTCATGTAGTAGATTTCACTCTAGATTTCACTCCATGTTGTAGATTTCACTCCAGGTAAAAATGATAACATTGATTTTCTCACATTGAGTACTGGCTCCGATCTCATAGAAATCTTAACTTAAACTGAGATTTTGCAGAAATAAGAATCTGAATTTAATATAAATCTGAAGGTGGAGTACTCTAACTTTTACTGTACTCTTAAAACTGTTTCCATTTTTTGATGCCAAGTTTGAAACTAGCTTCCAATGGAAATTAACATTATCACAGATGACAATATTTGAGATGAGATTTTGTTCAGATTGAGATTTTTCGGGAGATTGGGGCCTTGAACCTTCACAAATGATGACTTAATTATATGTACATTTACCAGTATTTTCTAAGTCACCACAGTCTGTTCAAATTTTAATGATTATGGCTATTAACATCAGCTTGTCCATCAAGTAAACTGTGTTTATCTAGGTTTAACTGGGCGTAACTGAGTTATAACTGTAGTCCCGCTGTTCTTTCGAATGTGGGATAGTTCCCTAAATAGTCTTAAATATTAAACCAACAATATAATAATATAGGGGCCTAAATATTCACAAACATTGCAAGTCTAAAACCCAGGCTTTAAAGAAATTCCAGGGAAAGTAATTCATGTCTGCTTTATCTTAAGGGTGTAACTGAGTTAACTGTAGTCCCGCTATTCTTTCGAATGTGGGATAGTTCCCTAAATACTTAGTAGTATTAAATATAAGATCCCTATATTTGATTTCTATGTTATAAGCAGTTCATTATTGCCTGGTCATTTCTTCAGTAACGTAACAAATTTGTCCCAAGGTTAAGTCCAAGGTTATCCAGTTCAGGGGCCTAAATATTCACAAACATTGCAAGTCTAAAACTCAGGCTTTAAAGAAATTTCAGGGGAAGTAATTCATGTCTGCTTTATCTTAAGGAAAGGGAGATAATAACTATAAACTTTGAGTGAATTTCTTGCAAAAATGTGATAACCTTTAATATTAACATAAGTTTGCGCCAGAGCTTAGGGTCTGAACAGAGTAACCCTTTCAATAAAATAGCTCACTTGACCCCTCTGTAAGCACAATTACTCCTTACTGAGACTGAAGCACCTGAAAAATAATTGTTGGTCTATTATTGAAGTATATGAACAAGTACAAAATTGCTAACATTTGGGAACTATACTAAACCAAGACATAATGTATAAATGTATGCACTAAATATTGTTTGTACTTGTATATCATATCGACCATATTTGTGTCGGTACATTAATGTCCGCAAGATAAGTACAGTCTATAAATTTATAATTCCCACAGAATATTTATATAGTTCAGTATTTACTATAATTATAAACTTATTGCGGTATGTACAACTGTTTACAGTTGAAAAGTTATAAAGTTTATAAAACCAGATGAAATAATTTCATACAAATTAATTCAAATCAGATCACCGTTACATTGTTAAGCATGGATAGAAAAATACGAAACCAATGGTTTTCGATGTACAGGGATATATAATAAATTCATAATTGTGACTCAGCTATTTATCACAATAAAGATATAGATTTATTCATAAATCATGAATGATAATTTTGTGTTCATGAATCAATCTGTAAACTTTCAAATGACAATACTTGTCAGATATATAAACCTTCTTATATACCAAATAATAAAACTAGGTCTGTTTAAATAATTATTTGTTTGACGTACAATGTACCTATATGGCATATGATAAATATGATGGATCTGAGCAGACTCCCTGGACTATGTCTTAAGCCATTAAAAAGTAATTGCAAGTTTAAGCATAGAAAAATCTTATAAATGTGGGTTGATATAGACTTTGTTAACTGGTTTTAACTTTGACCCATTTCTTTTTAAACAGACACTTTTTGAACGATAATAAATAGATGTTGAAGAGGTATGCACAATGTAGCCTCAGTGTTTAAGGGGACGATGAAATAAGGATGAAGTTATTCTGGCCTTAACATTTCCCAATATTTATAAACACACCCTCATTTAAAGGTGTTTACCTGAAAAAGTATCTTAAATCAATAGCAATCCAATAACTGCAGGTGTGCCTGTGTCAAGAGTACACCATTAATCACAGATACATAGTACTCTAACACAAGTTCACACAAACCTGACTTCAACAATACCTTAAAATCTCCAGCAACACAAGTTCATACAGAACACACAAAATTAAATCCCCCTCAAATATTAAGTATTTAACAGTATTTTTTATACATACTGTGATAATTCACAATTTTTCTTGGACTGTTCACAACATTTTTCTGGACAGGGGTGTCCTTTAATCAGTGCTATTCAGACTTCCCCTTCACCACAAGGAAGTTGCATTTTACTACTTCCCGACTAAAGATAGTAATTCAAATGTACCAGTACTGAATGGATGTGACCTGAAAGTTTTCATCAATGTATGACCACTGACTCTGGAGTGAATAGTTAATCACCAAAGCTGATAGTTTAGATAGTTTAGATGCATGTTTCAAGTGTGTGGGATATATTTACACACAAACAGGAAATATAAAAACTTTAAACCAGAGGAGAGGTCAACTACTGGCCACTGATGCAGGTTACTATACAAAATGGAGGGAAAGTGTAGGAATACATTTTGTATGAATACTGACTGACCAGTTGTCAGCATCCTGAATATACTGCAAAATCATTTAAATAATGATGGGACAAAATTTCGAGGTTTTGGTAAAAAATATCATTTCGATGGGATGTTAATTTGTGGATTTTGCACATGTAATAAATACGAGAGTCAAAAATAGTATTTGCAGGGATTTGATTTCATGGCTGAAGTTGAAATCAAGAAATTTAATCCCCCATAAAAATGACTGATTTTACAGTATTACACAAGTTACTGCTGATGGGTTAATTGAAAGGAAAGAGATGTCAATTTTCCCTCAGAATTTCATGAAAGCAGTACAGTAGTATATTCACAGGAAATATATAATGGTGGTGGAGGGTCACTTTCCCTCAGAATTTCCTGAAAGCAGTACAGTAGTATATATTCACACAGGAAGCATAATGGTGGCGGTGGGTCACAGTGACCAGTGACCGCAATGTGATGTATGATCTATGGACAGTGGTTACACAACAAGAGTTTCCACTTCCCATGTTGTAAAATAGCAATGCTGCATCATGTCTCTAATACTGATAGTGGGAATATTTTTAATACATAGCCACGCTGAGAAACACTGAAGCACTAGCTTCCGAATAAGCATATTTTTGGAGGAAAATGCACCAAAAGTAGCCGATAGAAAATATTTATTTGCCCTGGTACTTTATTGTCTTTGAATACTGTGAGCCTTGCATGTCAGGAGCCTGGATACAAGTGGAAATAAGACCATTTTAAGGTTTATAAGTCTTAGAAAACACAAATTACTTGTACACAGGAGAAAAATCCTTTGAAAACCATAAATTAACTTAACATGTAACTAGAATAAAAGTCTTACATTAAACGTGTTCCCTTCTCAAGAAAGCACACATGGATTTTTCTAAGAAAATAAGCTAGATTCATCTGAAGTTTCAAAGAGAAAGATATTTATATATATTATGCTGGTAGCCAAGAAAGCATCAATAAATACCAGGAAAACCAGTTCACAGATTTTCTTGAACACAGTAATGTCCAATACAAAAGTATACCATCTCATTGGTTTGTATATTTGAATACACCATACATTTGTCTAGGAAGCATGGATTTCTCACCAAGGCACTGAGTCAGTACTGACAATAGAAGATATATAATGTATGGACTACTATATTCAATTCTTCTCTCATTTATAGCTGCTTTCCCAGACAATAAAACAGTAGCACATGAACGATAGTCACTAACTTCCTATACAGATATTATACTTCATCGTAAATATAACTTGAAGATTATCCAGCAAAAACAACATTGCATTATCTGCCATCTTTCCAATGCAACATAATTGATTGTGTTTCACGTTGATGGTGAATATTAGCATCTATATGATTATATGAAGCCGACGGAAGCTGTTGGAAGCTGTCGGAGGCTGGCGGAGGCCGAGGATTGGAATTCAATACAAGCAATCTGCTTTTGTTAAATACTGCTTGCTAAATGAGAAGTGTACATAATGTGAAGCCTAGATGTTTAGAAATATTTCTGTAAATAGATATCTAGCTAGCAAGTTATGGGGAGAGTTAGCTGAGATCATATATATTCATGTTATATCTTGATGAATGCTATGTGTCATTTCATTAGGTTAGGAACCAGTTATATAGGAACATAGGTTTGACAGAATGCCTGGTACCAGATCACTTCATAATTATGTTTTAAATGCAGATGTATGAGAATATTTAAGGTACTCATGTAGCCTTTGAAAAGTACCCTATCTGCCTGACGGACAAGGACTTAAATGGAAGAAGACAAAGAAAAAGAAGCAGAAGAAGACGAAGAAGAAGAAGCAGAAGAGGAAGAAGAAGCAGAAGAAGAAAAAGAGCGTGCTCAGCCTGTTACTGAATTAATTACTATAACTAAACCTGTATATTTCACACAGTGTATAAACCAAATCACTTATAGGGATACTATTGAATTTAACTTGTATGACTTATTGCAATTGAAAGCACATGTAAAATTGTATATCTGCATGACTAAAAATATTGTCATACTGTATAATTCAGTGAGTATGCCTTATTGCAATTGCTGGAATCAACTTGGGTATTATATACACTGCGTATCAACTAACTTTAAAATCAGCAAACTAATAAATGTCCCATATCTGTATATTCAATTCAAGTTTCTCTTAAAACTGTTTAACAATGTACGATCTATAGCGGGACACTTCAAACTACAAAAATATCTTCATACATTTATATACATTCAGTACATGAAAAACACACAAAAGTAAATATGTATGACTATGACACACCAGATAAAACTTTGTCCCTGTCCCTACGTTAAATATATTAACATCTTAAGAGTTAAACATTTTATAAAAGTTTAACAATGGAGCGCATACATTCAAATACAGTTTACTAAATGGTACTTACGTTTCAAAAGCTACAGTTGTTCACTTTACCTTACAAGTTACACTCCTCACTGATGTGTGTAGAAAAATGTATCAACTTTCCCTAGTATTTCATTAAAACCAAAATGTGCAAACTAACACCATACAAATGTTCATGTTTAAGTGTCAATAACGATAGAAAGCACATAACATTAATTCAAAAAGATATTAATCCTTCGTATGGCTTGATATACAAGGCTGGTAAAACTAGCTGCTATACAAATGTACATTGAAATCAGAAAAAAATGTAACATCCATTAAAATTATATATACATGTATGAGTCACTGCAAAACATATCTGTACAAGTTTTAATACAGAGCTAGAGATAGACAAGTGTCTGAATGAATAGAGAAGGTTCACATTTGATACCATCTGCTTAAACATGCCCAGGAAAAATATCTCAAGATACTCTCTTTGTTTTCTGTTTTCATTGGTAAAGATATTTTTAGATTATTGAGTGTAAAAACCAGAAAGCATCACATTTAGTGGCTACTAGGGAGAAACTATATCGGAGCACATTTACTGGATACTGGGATAGGAAATATGTCTGGGTGTTTGTTAATATAGAATACTGGAAACTGGAAAGATCACGGTTTCTGTTTTATAGTGAAGGCACTGCTTCTAAACTGAAGGCACCGCATTATCCTAGTGTACTGTCGAATAAGTAATACTAATGAGCGAACTGTCCCATTCGAAAGAATAGGACGAACTAGCGTTTATTCAGATACACCCACTTAAATCTAGATAAACACTGTTTACCAGAGGGATGAGTTAATGTTTATAACCGTTCTCATTTAACTTTGGACAGACTGTTACAGTGCTCATATTGTACACACTTATTTGCATATTTTATTAGATCCATACGTTTTTATACTCTGCATTTATTTCTATAAGTTGATCATTCAGTATTTCCAATGCCGTTCAGACTTTTTGACAATAATCAATATTGTTTATCCTTTTTTATTTCAATAAGTCAGTCAAATGTAAAAGATTTGTAAATTATTAATGAGGCGAGTGTTAAATACATGTCGTACATGTGTGAAGTGAACAAACAGATGTTTCATAGAATATTGCCAAAATGGAACCATAAAAAATACCCAATTGAGGCATTGTAAGTCACAATGCATCGAGTGCTCACTCAGCCTTCCCTGTCAATAATCTTTTTGTACAAGCTCAGTAAACCACTTGAGCACCGTGCTGCCCCTTAAGTTACATAACATAGAAAATGAAGACAATTAAAACCCATTTCATGAGAATATGAATTAGTATGATCAGGGGTTCCACAGTGGCATAATGACCAACCTTGAAAACAAGTCGCAAGTCTGTTTCAGGTGCCATAAGCACATATTCCTACACCTTAACAAAGCTTCAAACACTGTTATATGGTTAACATACAGATTGTGGAACTTTAAATGACCATAACATTGTCAATTCTTTGAATTTTCCATCCAATATTTTTTATTTTGTTGAGAAAAGATTATTCTTTCTAATATTATGCAGCCGGATTATTCCGTAATTATTGGACCCCTGTATGATTTAGAGACAACATATATTCAGTGATGTTTATCACAGATATAACTGTACAAGAACTTATGGTAAATGTTTTAATTATTCATACATAGATATTCCAAGCCAGTAAAGCACCCACATATTTTCTCCTCAGTGAGCCAATATTATAGGTGCCGCAACTTGACTCTCTGCATTGTTCAATGATTGAATCAAAACTTGCATATACAATAACCAGCATTAAATCTGCCATAATACAAGACATTGCCTGGTTCGCAATTCATAGGACAAATCGCTGGCTTAGAATGAGAAGGTCATAAGTACTTCTTACACTGATTCTTATAAGACTCATACATATTAGAAATTTGTACTTCGATGAGCTAAGGCTCTTATGAGCCCATTTTCATGAAAACTAAAACTTAAATTGTCATGTTGACCAAACTGAAGTCCAAAAAGTTGTTTTTACCATTAGTAAAGAGTAGTTTTCAGACATTTTTTTCTTGTTTTCTCAACAAAACAAATTTGGTACTTAAGACCTTCTAAGCCAGCAACATATTATACGGAAGTCGCTACACTGACTTTGATGAAATTTTACTGGTCCATTAACTCAAATGCATACTTTACTGATATCAATGTTGTTTATGGTGCCAATTTTATGATATTCAGTCAATGAAGAGGACAGTTGACTCTCATTATAGTGAACTTAGAGCTAAAACATTTTTTTTTCAAAAGTCCTGTTTTTAAAAAAAATCTTTGTCTGATGATGATCAAATTGATCTAAGGGCCAGCTTGTTTGTCTCCGATTTTGGGTAATGTTGATTTCTAAATATTATTTCATTTTATACTATCTAATGCCAAAAAATCCAAATAATCAGAGAGTACCAGTTAACTGATTACTCAAAATCCCTCTTTCTTCAATTTCTCCAGCACATCATCTGAGGCACAAACCCTCAGGGGAGCTTTTAATACATCTTCATGTGAGTTATAGTTCTGCACCTAAATTTCAGTAATTCAAAGTTTCGAACCAAGTTGACACATTTTTTTTATTGTTTCAATAATTATCCAGAATAGAGAACAAGCGAGATATTTAATACCAAGCTACCATGGATGATGGTGGAAACACATTGTAAGATCACACACAATGTCGGACTTTTCACACACAATGTCGGACTTTTCACACACAATGTCGGACTTTTCACACACAATGTTGGACTTTTCACACACAATGTCGGACTTTTCACACACACTGTCGGACTTTTCACACACACACTGTCGGACTTTTCACACACAATGTCGGACTTTTCACACACAATGTCGGACTTTTCACACACAATGTCGGACTTTTCACACACAATGTCGGACTTTTCCTCAAATATATTCCCTGGAATTAATGGTTCGAAGGTTTCCGGGTTTTCATCAAACTTACAATTACAGAATTAGCAAGAACTGTACTCATTGATACCAGTGTGTTAGAGGCAACTTAGTGCTCCCTAATGTCTCTTGCTACTGTCATCTGTTAACATTAAATCCCAGCAATCAAATGCTTTACAAACCCAACAGTCAACTGATGAAAGGGAAGAACTCAGAAACATATTATTGGCAACTTTAAATTTGTACTGTCGATTCAATAAGTAATACTAATGAGGGAACTATCCCATTTGAAAGAATAGCGGTGATTACAGTTAACTCAGTTACACCCAGTTAAACCTCGATAAACATACTCTACATTGACGGACAAGCTGGTGCTTATAACCGTAATCATTTAACTTTGAACAGACTGTAAACTGATGGAAGGGAAGAACAGAAAACATATTATTGGCAACTTTAATGTAATTCAGTCCATCTGATTGTACCATACATAGAAAACCTACAACTACACTCTACAAACAAGAGATAACATTGTTCCTCTGTTTATTTGTATGTTATCAATATTGTCAATGTGGTCCCCTATTATATACTACAACAAGGACTTACTGTTTTTCGACATTAGCTGATTTTGACATACTTAAAAGACGATGAAGTCGATGGTTGTAAATATAACTGGTTCTAATTCTGATGCACTGCTTCTCAGTTATTTTGACATACTTATAAGACCAACGAAACTGATGGTAGAAAATATAACTGGTTCTAATTCTGATGCACTGCTTCTCAGTTATTTTGACATACTTATAAGACCAACGAAACTGATGGTGGAAAATATAACTGGTTCTAATTCGGATGCACTGCTTCTCAGTTATTTTGACATACTTATAAGACCAACGAAACTGATGGTGGAAAATATAACTGGTTCTAATTCTGATGCACTGCTTCTCAGTTATTTTGACATACTTATAAGACCAACGAAACTGATGGTGGAAAATATAACTGGTTCTAATTCGGATGCACTGCTTCTCAGTTATTTTGACATACTTATAAGACCAACGAAACTGATGGTGGAAAATATAACTGGTTCTAATTCTGATGCACTGCTTCTCAGTTATTTTGACATACTTATAAGACCAACGAAACTGATGGTGGACAATATAACTGGTTCTAATTCTGATGCACTGCTTCTCAGTTCTTTTGACATACTTATAAGACCAATGAAATTGATGGTTGTAAATATAACTGGCTCTAATTCTGATGCACTGCTTCTCAGTTATTTTGACATACTTAAAAGACCAATGAAATTGATGGATGTAAATATAACTGGTTCTAATTCTGATGCACTGCTTCTCAGTTCTTTTGACATACTTATAAGACCAATGAAATTGATGGTTGTAAATATAACTTGTTCTAATTCTGATGCACTGCTTCTCAGTTATTTTGACATACTTATAAGACCAACGAAACTGATGGTGGAAAATATAACTGGTTCTAATTCTGATGCACTGCTTCTCAGTTATTTTGACATAATTATAAGACTAACGAAACTGATGGTGGAAAATATAACTGGTTCTAATTCGGATGCACTGCTTCTCAGTTATTTTGACATACTTATAAGACCAACGAAACTGATGGTGGAAAATATAACTGGTTCTAATTCTGATGCACTGCTTCTCAGTTATTTTGACATACTTATAAGACCAACGAAACTGATGGTGGAAAATATAACTGGTTCTAATTCTGATGCAATGCTTCTCAGTTATTTTGACATACTTATAAGACCAATGAAACTGATGGTGGAAAATATAACTGGTTCTAATTCTGATGCACTGCTTCTCAGTTATTTTGACATACTTATAAGACCAACGAAACTGATGGTGGAAAATATAACTGGTTCTAATTCGGATGCACTGCTTCTCAGTTATTTTGACATACTTATAAGACCAACGAAACTGATGGTGGCAAATATAACTGGTTCTAATTCTGATGCACTGCTTCTCAGTTATTTTGACATACTTATAAGACCAACGAAACTGATGGTGGAAAATATAACTGGTTCTAATTCTGATGCACTGCTTCTCAGTTATTTTGACATACTTATAAGACCAATGAAATTGATGGTTGTAAATATAACTGGCTCTAATTCTGATGCACTGCTTCTCAGTTATTTTGACATATTTAAAAGACCAATGAAATTGATGGATGTAAATATAACTGGTTCTAATTCTGATGCACTGCTTCTCAGTTCTTTTGACATATTTAAAAGACCAATGAAATTGATGGATGTAAATATAACTGGCTCTAATTCTGATGCACTGCTTCTCAGTTATTTTGACATATTTAAAAGACCAATGAAATTGATGGATGTAAATATAACTGGTTCTAATTCTGATGCACTGCTTCTCAGTTCTTTTGACATATTTAAAAGACCAATGAAATTGATGGATGTAAATATAACTGGCTCTAATTCTGATGCACTGCTTCTCAGTTATTTTGACATATTTAAAAGACCAATGAAATTGATGGTTGTAAATATAACTGGCTCTAATTCTGATGCACTGTTTCTCAGTTCTTTTGACATACTTATAAGACCAATGAAATTGATGGATGTAAATATAACTGGTTCTAATTCTGATGCACTGCTTCTCAGTTCTTTTGACATATTTAAAAGACCAATGAAATTGATGGATGTAAATATAACTGGTTCTAATTCTGAAGCACTGCTTCTCAGTTATTTTGACATACTTAAAAGTCTAAGACCAATGAAATTGATGGTTGTAAAAATAACTGGTTCTAATTCTGATGCACTGCTTCTCAATTATTTTGACATACTTAAAAGTCTAAGACCAATGAAATTGATGGTTGTAAATATAACTGGTTCTAATTCTGATGCACTGCTTCTCAGTTATTTTGACATACTTAAATGTCTTAGATCAAAAAAGTTAATGATTGTAAATATAACTGGTTGTAATTCCGATGCACTGCTTCTCAGTTATTTTGACATACTTAAATGTCTTAGACCAATGAAGTTAATGATTGTAAATATAACTGGTTCTAATTCCGATGCACTGCTTCTTAGTTATTTTGACATACTTTAAAGTTGAAGACCAATGAAACTGATGGTGGAAATATAACTGGTTCAAATTCTGATACACTGCAGAGAAGTTAGAAAAGTTTTAAACTGTACTGTTTTCATATGGCTCTGACGTACCTGACGGACATACCTGATGCAACACTTGGACGTAATCCTGGGGCATGACGTATAGTGAGCACCAAGCAAGGTAGAAATGCCAGTATCATTTTTAGCAACTAAGGTATAACTATAAGTCACAGCCTGAAATCAAACCTGTAACTGCCTATTCCTAAGGCAGACGCAGTGCTCCAACCAACTGCTCAATAACTTATGATAATACACACAGTGACATATATTGCTGGCTTAGAACGAGAAGGTTGTAAGTACAAAATTGATATTTTGAGAAAACAAGAAAAACCTTTGAAAATTACTCTTTACTTATTTGGTAAAACAAGCTTTTACAACTTTAGTTTGGACAACATGGCAAGTTCCAATTTTCATGAAAATTGGATCATAAGAAGCACCTTATAATGATGCAGATTTGAAATATATATATCAGTCTTAGTATGTACTGTAGTTCTTACGGCCTTCTCATTCTAAGCCAGATATATACATACAACATTAACTGTAATTTGATAAATCACCAGTTAGAATAATTCATGATTTACATCGATATGACTATACCACCAAGTATTGATGTAAATTATATACACAAAGCCATCTTCAATGGAGAATCTGATATCTATAGACACCTGTTTATTGTCCGATAGTGTCGTAGGTACAGACATGTCGGAACTAACTGCACACCTTCACTTTGTCACCGCTATAGGTTAGAAACCACCAAATAAATTTGCTCTTTAGCTCAATGTAAATTGCCCGTAGTAGGTCCCAATTTTCAACATTTTTTAGTCTATGGCCAACTGGACCACGTACATCATTGTAAAAAGGGGTCTTTAAGCTTTCAGCTCACGGAGGCAATTAGTGGTTCTTTACCTATATAAATATCTGTGAACACAAAGCAATTTGGAAGATCTATAAAACAATATTTTAATGAATACATGACTTTGTTTATAAATTAAAATCATAGTGTGCCTCAGTAGCTCAGTGAGTGGTTACAGAGCTTGCTGTGCTTGGCTTTGTAAAATAACTAAATTACACTAATACATTATCACATATGTTTCCTAAGTAAGAAGGTATCTTACAATCTGGCAGGGACAAAGCGAATTATCTCAGTCAAATGCTTTTTTTACAAAATTTTCTTTCGCAAAAATTTGAATTAAACAATACTCCATATAATAATCAGTTTCACAATTAGGAAAATGTCCGTCCATTATACAGCATGCAATGCATTATTTCAAACATTTCAGATTGCATTCAGAAAACGCTTACATGTATGTCATAGTTGGTAGCCTTGTCCATAACAAATAGCTAAGTCAATCAACTTGAAAGTGGTGCAGACGATAATTAAGCAAATTGTAAAAAAACTTGATACACAACACAATGTAAATAATAATTAAGATAACTTGAAACTTGCTGAAGAAAACTACATTTCTAAAAGATTTGAACACATTCTAGACAAATGTATTGAATGAATGCATCTTTTCTAAATAAACATCGACATAGAAAAAGAAAACAATCTAGGTTTCAAGTAAGGTCTACGAAAGTGCTCACTCCCACCCATACTCATAGATTATGTTCTTATTTTATTTTAACCCAGCTCACAAGAAATCCGTGCAAGAACTAATATATGGGACAATTCTTCTTATTAATCAAAAGGATGTATAGTTATAATATGGAATATACAAGTAATTGCGTGCATAGATCTAAATTTATCCTGCAAATCCACACCCCCAAGCACTCCTTAGTTTAACATTTAGAATATTATAAACACCACTGCAAACAGATATATCCAATATTATAACTACACAATAAACAAGAGAAGAAGAGCAGAAATATTCAACATCATTATTATAATCCTCACCATCTGACATCCAGCTAGAACTACATAGATCTCCTAGTAAAACACTGTTTCAAACATATTCAAACACAACTACAAAATATTCACCTGTATACTCGACAACCAAGAGTATAAAATTGTGTAGCCGAACGAACAAAGAAATCCACTATTAGTTATAAATATGTCGGATGAATTTATCTCAATGCGAACTGTTATGTAGTCAATATAATATGCACAGGGGGCCACGAATTAATGAGGAAATCACAACATCTTTACACTAAGAAATCTCCTTGTAGAGTCGTTACAATGTTAGAATTTTGATGCTATAACGTACATACGACAATTACCCATCTTTTGACAAGTTTGAATTTTCAAAATCGGATTTATAAGTCGAATAAAAAGGGGTAAATAGTTAATGCATTCGGACAGAAAATGATAAAATTTTCAACAAGAAAACAAAGTAAATGAGACCAATCGAATCGATGCGGTTAGTTCTAAATGCCTAATTCTACATCAAATGGTTTATTAGTTTGAATAAAAAAGTCATCGATGGTAAGATTAATGTATGCATGAAACAATGTCACAAAATATGCATTTGATATATAATGAAATATGTAAACAATTACCTTTTGTTTATCCGATCTTTTGACAGCAAGGATAAGAGTATTGTGAATGTAACGGGTTTCCACTGAAGCGCATACGAAGATTCGTGACGTCATACATACTGCAAACAATAAATATAGGAAGCCAGAATTTTCCAAACCTCAATCACCAAACACATTGAATATTTTCTATATTATCGTCTGAACCAGTGAACAAGGCTTTTGTTTAGTGACAGAAATATTTATTTAGACATTTAGCGATTGAAATGTATGTTAAAACCGAACGAATTCGATGCAAATTGGACGTTAATTGGGATTCAATTTTAATTTCACGAGTCCTGATTAGAGTAGATCTACACTGTATCTATCTCATTTTGTTTTAGTTGAATATTCTTGAAGGTGTTTAATTTAGCATTGTGTGTTCTGATTTTCCCAAATGTTTGCGTTAAACTGGGGGAAATGAGTGCTATTGTGTCCCTAATTAACAATTAAATGTCAATTAAGCACGAGTTTATTTTATTAAACCATGAGACATATTTTGAAAGAATATGTAAAAAAAAATTATAGTCAGAAGAAACAATCTAGCATCTTAAAGTTGTTTTGTGATTCCACACATGTGAAAAATATTTTTTGGGGTATTAACTTTATACATGAGGTGACGTCTTTGTATATAAACAAACGCACGTGTGGCTAAAAATAGTTTTTCCCACGTGCATGACACATTTATTTTTCATAAAAACTTTCGAAATATTATCACACTTTCCAGCGTTAATTGTGTAAAACTTTGACTACAATGTATGCGAATTACACACACGGAGTATGAATATCTGTGTAGCGCACCAACCATCTAATAAAATTATTGCAGACGATACTGTGTAAACTAGGACGCGAATTTTTTCTTTGTAGTTCACTCGACGAGTCTATTCACGGAATGAGGGGGTCGTAATTGACACAATGGGCAAAGGGAAACAACTCAATTATTATTTCATATATCACCCTCTAATAGCCTCCCTTTGACCATGAACAAAAACTCATTCATTACACAGTTGTAAAATGTTCATGATAACCGTAGCATGTACTTTAGTGGGGAGCGGTGGCCTAGAGGTAGGACGCGCGCTTCGGGATCGAGAGGTCCCGGGTTCGATCCCCCATGGACCACTGGTTAATTTCCTTGAGCAAGACCCACAGATCCTTTCCACATGGTGTAAAACAGTACCTGTGAGGGCAGTGTCTATTCCTGGGCGCCGCAGATTGATGTTGGCTGCCACACCACAGGAGAAAAATAGTCCACAGGGAGAGTGTATGTTTCCATATGTAGCCCAATGACCAGGGAAAGTTGAAATGTCAAAGGGTGCTTGAGCGGCCTAACAGCCGAAAAGAGCCCTAGAAATTGGTAACTTAACTTTTTTTTTAACTTTAATTAAAGTACATGTCATTAGATATATCGTGGGCTGTATATTGAAATAGATTTGCTTTTTATACATTTAACATGAGACTCTGCAGTACACTAATAACAAATATAATGTATATTTTTCACATCATTTCAAGACAGGGTATTAAAATAGCAAATTGGCAATTAGTAATTGTGGGGCTTGGGCTCATGAATACAGCTTAGTCTAGCACTTTATTGATTGATCTAAGCGGTCAGCCTCTGACACCCTAACATACAACCTCAGGCAAATAGGCCATCAAGTAAAAAAACCGCTGCCACACCAAGTAAATCAAGGAGGGGGGGGGAGTGGACCTAGTGAATTTCTGGACTCACCAAACTTGACAAATAAGAATACAATGGGGTGACACAGTGTCAAGCAGATAGCCCACTTGACTGCTGATGGAGAGGTCCCTGGTTCAATCCTCAGCCGGGGCACGTGGTCATTTCTGAAAAACGCTTTCAGTGTTTCCAACTAGAGATGAACTGGCTGGCAACCCAGAAGTAGCCTGGCTTGTATAGGTGCTGTACACCGGGCACATTAAAGAACCAAGGTGTCTCTTCGGAATAAGCTAGGGTGGCGTGCCCAGATACCTTGTATCACCCCGCTGTATCCTCTACTTGCCCTCCCTTCAGCAAAGCACAGAACCCTATTGGAAATAATTGCTTGCATAACCTGGTATTTAGACAGGGGATGCTGAACCACGACAGGCGAGGTTAATGATAAACTCAAACACATCATATGATTTGTATACATTTTATTCATTTATATCAACATTGTGACAATAATCAACATAACAGTAAAGTTCTCCTTCTCACACAGTGATAAATAAACAACCAGTATTCATAGCATAAACAACAAGACTGCGTTCAATAAACGATTATGCCCCCGTGGAAGCCATGTCCATAAAAAGCTAAGTCAATCAGGGGCCATTATTCAGTTAAAATGTTTGATAGTGTTACATGGCTTTGAACTATAAGGGGCTTATGATGGTAAACGAATATGCCACATTTGAAAGCAGTGCCTTGATCGACTTCATGTGTGATCTGGTGATCCAGGTGTTATGGTTCTTTGTCACTGCACTTCTCCAAGTTGCCATCTATTCATATACCAAGTTTCAAGTCAATATCTTAAACACGTTTGAAGATACACTCCTGTCAAAATTTGATTCTGAAAATACTAAAGGGGAGATAATTCAAAATTTAAGACAGACATAGTTATGGTTCTTGGTCATTGCACTTCTTTAAGTTGACATCTATTTATATTCCAAGTTTCAAGTCAATATGTTAAATAGTTTTGAAGATATACTCAGAGCAAAATTTAACTATAAAAAAACACTAAAGGGGAGATAATTCAAAATTTAAGACAGACAGAGTAATGGTTTTTTGTCAATGCACTTCTCCAAGTTGCCATCTATTTGAAATTTCAAGTTTCAAGTCAATATGTCAAATACTTTTGAAGATACGCTCCAGACAAAATTTTATTGTAAAAATACTAAAGGGGAGATAAGTCTAAGTCCAAAATTAGGTCAAGGTGAAGGTCAAAATGGAGTCAGGTGATACAGGCGTATGGAGAGAGGTCATATACAACATCCATGCAAATATGAAAGCTTTGTAGCAAGCCATTTTAATGCTAGAAGAAACAGTCAATTTGGGTTAACCAAGAATTTTACCTTTCAATAAGTCTAAGTCCAAAATTAGGTCAAGGTGAAGGTCAAAATGGAGTCAGGTGATACAGGCGCTTGGATAGTGGTCATATACAACATCCATGCAAGTTTGAAAACTTTGTAGCAAGCCATTTTTATGCTAGAAGAAACGGTCAATTTGGGTTAACCAGGCCGGACGGACAGGTGAATTACTATACGCCTCCCGATCTATCGATACGGGGGCATAAAAACTACACTACAGTACCAGGGGTACGTTTCATAGACAATATACTGTACTATAATTTTAAAGTCTGCCACAATGTCTGTATTAAAATAATGTTTTGAACACTTTCGCTGCTACTAAATTTCAGTAATTTCAGCCACTTGTGAACTCCGCAAAATTGAATCGCGTGTTATTATTTCTTGGTTTACAGTATCTGAGCTAAGATTCAACCGGTTTATAATTTTTTAAGCCAACTAAATCAGCTAGTACATTCAATCAAGGTTATATGAACTAGAATGATCATAAATTAATATTTCAACTTGACGAAAATGAAGAATGGGTTCATTTAATGATGCTTTTAATCATACACAGAAAAGTCTAATCTTAGCTAAGATATGCCTATGTAACGGGCCCCTGGACATTTATATGGAATAATAACAGATTATTACAGTGTACTACTAACTTGAACAGATAAACAAATATCACATGACTTTCCTAGTATCCATGTTAGTATAGCGAGTATGTGTATACTTATACCAAACATGTGTAGCATAACCTTATACTACATGGGTGTGTTTTTCCAACAGAATAATTTGTGTTAATTGTATCATATGATATTAAGAATCTATCACCCATTGTCAATTGATATATTTACATTAAACTTGTTCAGGAAATATAATTAAGCTTGCACAAGGCTCTCTTAATCAAATTTCCAGAACCCATTAAAAATAAATGTATATCAATTGACAGCTCATAATAGATCAAGGTTACACCTCTGATACCATGATGAATCAGAAATTAAAGACAACAGAACTGGGACATGTAAATCTTCAAGAACAGATGGTTCATTCATTGTAACAGCCTTGAGTTTCCATGTAAGTTCAGGAACCAGTTATGGTAAGTGAAAAATTAATACAACAGCAAACGTATTTCTTTTTTTGTGCATTCGACCAAGCCAATGAGACAGTCGTGAGTTTTAATAAATTGTTATATTCTTGAACCTGTCAAGTTATTAAAGGGATCTAACAGGGGCACAACACCTCTGAATGGCAAAGTATAACAATAGCATTCCCTATGGGTGCTGGATGCTTTCTAATACTTGATTATCCATGCTCATATGTCAGTGAAAATTCTAAGAGTAACAAGGGGAGATAATCCATATAATACAATTTAGGTCACATGGTTACCAGCCCTGTCAGTATGGACTCCCCTTGTGATGGTGATTAAGTATCTTATGTTTCAAGCGGATACCTTTGATAGTCCTTGAGAAAATGACCCTGACAAAAAACCGAACCAAATAAACATATGCACACCCATGATCCTGTCATGACAAAGAAAACAAATCAAGCTAAAAATTGTACACATATACAGCTAAAAACTACCGCAATTAAACTATAAGTCTATTAATATTAACAAACAATGTTATCCAGTAACATATTACACGATCATCAAAAACTTATGGTGAATATGACTAAATATGGACAAATACACAATATACCATACAAAGCCGTAAAGAGTTATTGGTTTGTTACATGAATTTAGCTATAACAAGAACAAAATAGCTATTATAACATAAATAATACAATTAATTATGCTAAAAAATATCATCATGTACATAATTTAAGAATATAGTGCCTTACCAAGGTTAATAAAGTGAAATGCTAACTGAAACCTACCTAGTAGGTCCCACTGAGCATTTTTGCCTCAACGATGAACTCCCGATTTAAATAAATTCGCTTCGGGATGTGTAGGGAACACTCAACAGGGAATTCACAAATTTTTCTAATGATTTCCACGAAGCATCAACTAGACCACGAGGTACCTTTTACCGATGCCTTCAGAAGCATGTGTTTTAAATATGGAGTACATAGCTGAGGAAAATATGCTAAGTGGGACCTAGGCATAAACATATAATTTCACTCCAGGTGCCAACCTTTCTGTGACATTATAAATAAAGTATAAATAAAATACATTAACGTGTATACATGGTTATTGCACTTATCACTATTAGTAGACAACAATAAACTGAGACTTTAACAAGTGTAGGCTCAAAGACTTCAGCTTAATATGGTTAGATAATACAAAAATTAGAACGTTAAGATTATAAGGATCCATCATTCTATGTAGAATAAGGATATCTCACCTGAGGGGCAGGATTTTAACCAGGGACAAGGCTTGCCAAGTTCCCTGGTTAAAAGACTTAAATCGAGACTTAACTAATTTCTTTCCGATATGGATAGGAATAAAAATGTGTAACCAAGATACACTGACTATGAAAATATGGCGAGCATAGTGAACTTATGGTATAGACAACTAATACAATTGTACATATTGCATCACATTGTCATGGCAACATAGCCTCATAGAAATACAACACAGTTAATTCACACAATTACATGTAACTTTACAAGCGATCATCTAATTGGGTTAAGACATACAGTATTTTATTCAAAATATCAGAAATGACAATATACCTCCGATCAGATTGACACCTCTAAAGAATTTGGCTGAAATGTGTACATGTACCTGAAACGAGTTTTGTCTGGATTGAAACAAAGTCTAGGCCCGAAAGCTAGTACAAGTAATCTTTCTTTCGGATTTGTAGGCTTGGTCATTAAGCAGTTACCGGTAAGTTGATTTTCTCGTTTAGTTGGGCATTGTGCTGTGTAAATGTGGTATGTGATGTAGTTATGTTTTCTGTGCTCAGCTGTTTATGTTAGTATACCTTGACACATTGACAGGAGCTTGACCTATTGATTAGCATAATTTAACAGTCAATATATTATCTACGTTTATAACATCGATTGTATCATGTTTTTATAATCGGGGAGTATCAGGAAGACGCTCTAGATGCAATACAAATATGATATACCGATAGTGCACAATTTGCTTGCAGAAATTGATATATTCAAAGCAAGAACCTTGTAATATATTCTTGCATAAAGGTCAGGCTCAGGTCAAAATAGCCAAGTTATACTGCCTTCACTGTTTGATTTTCTTATCTTTTTTAATTTAAAATGGTCCCCTTATAAGTCCCTTAAAAATTCAATGTGTGCCTCCATAGCCCAGCGGTTAGTTTGCTTGCCGTCTAATCTGGCGACCCAGGTTCAAATCTAGGAGGAGGCACTTATATATGCCTGCCATATTTTGGTAGAAATAAAGCAAATAAAGGCTATGCTCAGCATTAAAAAAAAAACAATAAAAAATCATCCTAACAGAATAAATAACATGACAAAACTGATAAAAAAAACATGTACATGTAACCATACAATTTATACAATGCTGTAGAATATACAGAACTAGAGATCAAAGTTACAATAAACGAGGGATTTCATCACATAAACACAACTAGACCTATAACTAATCGTAGTTGATTGATACCCCTGCAATACCAGTTTTGTCAGATAGGCCAAGGGCAATAACTCTGTAATACCAGTTAGTCAGATAGGACAAGGGCAATAACTCTGTAATACCACTTTGGCAGACAAGCTAAGGGCAATTACTCTGTAATACCACGTTGGTCGACCAGCTAAGGGCAATTACTCTGTAATACCATTTTGGCAGATCAGCCAAGGGCAATAACTCTGTAAAACCACTTTGTCAGATTAACCAAGGGCAGTTACTCTGCAATACCATTTTGGCAGATAGGTCAAGGGTAATAACTCTACCTAATTCAACATATACAAAAATTGTTTCAGGCAAATCCTAGGACTCAAACCCACTACCCCCAAATCAGAAGTCTTGTGTTCTACCAGCTTAGCTAAATGGGCTGACAATCAATCGACCGCAAAATGACTTCTTAGTATACCCTGTAAAACTTTGTTTTCCGGGGTATAATAATAATACATACACAACATAGTTTTGCATAGAGTGACATAAACAAACATAAATAATGGTTATACAAGTATATATTACCGTGGAGAAATAATAAATAATTTGTCATATACAACTATATCATAATAAAAATTTGGTATATGTTATAGTGCGCCCAGGATAATGTGATATTTACAAATTTTACAAACATTGACCAGATTTGCCTACTGCTGAAAAATTGGTCACTTAAGTAAACAGATATGGTCAATTTTATACTAAAATAACACTGATAAATCGTGCACACTTTTCGTTTATCCGCATATGTGGGTTATACTAAAATCTTCCACCTTTCTAATTATCCTGGGCATACTATATCAGTGTATGTTTGTCTGGTTACATATTCAGCCCACTAACCACATGATATCAGTTGTCTACTGCAAAATAATTAATTTTTGTTGAGGATTAAATTTCATGGATTTTGTGGTTCGCATTCTACCACAAAATCAAATCGTATCAAACAATAATTTTGACCCTTGTATTTATTACGTGAAATGCATAATCCTTGAATTAATGTCCCATTGAAATGGTCTTTTTTACCCAAACCACAAATTTGGTCCCATCGAAATTAGAAGAATTAACAATATTAGTCAACTTTTTGTCTAACAAATTTATATATCAAAGGCATACAAACCTATCCAATTGACCATGTGATTAGAATTGACCATCAACATGGATTTTAAATTAATTTATTGACAACAATTTGGTAAAACATCAATTAACTGATTTATTTCAGACATATCTAAATGACATCATTTTTCTAGAAAATAGTTCCTGACAGTGTAATAATAAAATACTGTAAAATCATTCATTTTCGTGGGGGATTAAATTTTGTGGATTTCGTGATTCACCTCAACCTCGAACTTAAATCACAACGAACATTAATTTTGACCCTTGTTTTATTACCTGAAATGCATAATCCATGAATGAACATCCCATTGAAATGGTCTTTTTTACCAAAACCACGAAATTTGGTCCAATCGAAATTCAAAGATTTTACAGTATTAGTAAACTTTATTCTAGAAAATAGTTCCCGACAGTGTAATGATAACATATAACCCTGACACAGATCTATGGTTTTGAAATTGTGGACCTTATACAACCCTGATATCGCTGGCTTATAATGAGAAGGTCGTAACTACAAAATTGATATTTTGAGAAAATGAGAAAATACTGTCCAATAATTACTCTTTACACATGGTAAAACAAGCGGTTTAAACTTCGTTTTGGTCAAAATGACAATTTCAGATTTTCATGAAAATAGGCTCATAAGAATCGCCTTGTGAAGCAGATTTCAAATATGTATGAGTCTTATAAGGTCGTAAGTAGTAGTTATGACCTTCTGGTTCTAAGCCATCGATATAAACATGACACAGATCTATGGTTTTGAAATAGTGGACCTTATACAACCATGATATATTGATATACATAAAACAACCTGAGGCCACGAACTACGAGCCGTTGATAGTTATCAAGAACCAGAGCTCGAAACGTGGAGAGAAGAGTGGTCAATGTTTAATATTTTAGGAATCATAGCCAGTGAGTTAGGCCCTGTAATGACACTGATTGGTTTCATGACAACAGGTAATTGGTCACTGGTTCCTAGGTTTGGAACAAGTCCAACAGGAAATGGAGAAGTATTTGACTGGTTCCCATTAGAACTTCCTGTTGCTGTCACAGATAATAATGGATTGTTTTTTGGAGGTGTATCAGTAGTAATCACTGTATGATTGGATGATGTGCCTAGCGATATCTCCATGATATCATCTTCTTCAAACATCACTGAAATACAACAGTGCATTAAAATTAAATTGCGATGTTCAGAGTAACAGAGTAACGCCACAGAAATTTTAGCAACAGGCACATAACACTTCATTTAATATTTATCAAATCAGCTGATTGCAAAAATAATTTTTAATAATAAAGCATGACAGAAAATCGTTAAAAATTATGATCAAGTGAGGCAATATGGCATCATTAATATATTTAAGTTTTTAATACATACAATCAATTTATAATAATCAAATAATGCAGCACATTTCATGTTGTACAGTACAACCTCTGTAGAGCAACACCATTTGGGCGCTGCATACATTGGATATTATTAATAGGTTATTACTCTAAAGAGGTTGAATTTAGAGTAAATATCAGGTTAGGAAAATTTCAAAGATGTTGTTATAGATAGAACGGTCGTTGCTCTACTGAAATTTAGAAATCTTGTACTTTGAACCGGTGGGACTGAAGACGAAACCGTAACAGCTCTAGTACACAGTAGTATATGAATTCTTAATAGCTAAATTCTTTGAATCCTGGGTTGACCAACCAGGAACCTAAAATCCATCACTACAACAAAGTTTAACAAACTCACCAGAATTGATTTGACCTTGTGACCTTTGTTGCATAGTAACAGGACAATCTTTATGAGCTAATAACATCGTCTTCAGATGCGCTACCTCACCACGCAATTTCTTGACCTCACCCTAAAAATAGAAACATAAAAATGTTCGGAAAAAAAGAATCCGGAAAACTCATTTAATTTCAATGGGACAAAATTCATAGTTTTTGTGAAAAAAGACCATTTCATGGGCACGTAATTTCAAGAATAGCGTATCCATTATTGATTAAGTCGTATAAGATAGAAGTATAGAAGAATATTCATGGGGATATAATTTTGTGGTTGAGATCACTCACCAAATTCACAAAATTAAATCCCCATTGAATTTTAATGATTTTACAGTAATGGAATTGTTCCAATAAAAGTATAGCATGTATATAGGGGTTCTACGGAGGAATCATGTCCAATCCTGAAAATGTGTCAATAGCTGTTTGTGCAATTGAAGCATGCACATCTACTCCAACTCAGTTCAAACATTATTTTGTTGTCACAAATTAGCTAAAGCCTTATGTACTATCGCAAAGTTGTTAATACTTGTCGTAGAATAATTTCCATGGATTTAGCAGATAAACTAGATCACTTTCAAAGAAATTGCTAACAGTTTTCCCAAGCTTAAAAAGTGCTGATGACACTTCCCTGGTCTCGAATGAGAAGGCCATAAGAACTAATTACGACTTTATAAGACTGATACATATTTAGAATCAGGATCATAAGGCGCTTCTTACGAGCCAATTTTCATGAAATTCGGAACTTGTCATGTTGACCAAAATGAAGTTGTAAAAACTTGTTTCTCCAAAAGTAAAGAGTAAATTTAAGACCATTTTTTCTTGTTTTCTACTTACTTTTGTACTTACGACCATCTCACTCTAAGCCAGCGACTTGACGTAACAGGCGTATAGTCAAATTAGTTCAGATGTAAGTTGTATATTTAGTAAATAGATTTTCCGTGATTTACCGGCCAATATATCACATTTTGGAGTTCAAATGTGTAGGAATTAATCACAAAGACCATAGGCCTGAGTGATTTTAAAATAACTATGCATGTGAATGATACATGGAGTAAAATACAGACAGTGTTAGTATTATAATTTTGGGTAACCCAACAATATCATACATTTTTTGTACATTATTCATCATGTGAACTTACACAGAGCTTATTATTGACAGATGAAAGGTCATCAGATTTTTGTTCCAGTTCTTGAACCCAACGTTTTCTCTTCTGCCTACATCTAGCTGCTGCAGCTCTGTAAAATAAATCATGTACGGTCAGTTCAAAGTTAAATGAAAATAATTATAAACATAAGCTTGCCTGTCAGGTAAACTGTGTTTATCTAGGGTTAACTTGGTGAACCTGAGTTAAAGGTTGTCCCTGCTATTATTTCGAATGGGATAGTTCCCTCATTAGTATTACTTATTGAATAGACAGTACACGTTGTTGTATTATGTACACCTAAACTTTATACATAATTGTTTATACATTGTATCATACCAAACAATATGAAATACGTATACAGAAGACAAACCAGCCAACTAAACAACTGCAGTAAATAAATCAATTTTAAAACAATAACTTGTGGATAGGAATTTTCTTAGTAAGGCCAATTTGGTGTATATTTTGACACAAAAATTGTAGCCTTTAGTGTAGGCCTATATCAAAATTGGTCAGTTGCTATCGTATCAAAAGTGAGGAGGATAGCATAATAAATTATAGTATAAACCTGTTTCTTTCCAAGAATTTCATCCTTCTTCCTTCGGGATCAGAACCATCCAAGTCGAAGTTTCCACTATCAAACATTCTGTAACATATAACATACATTTAGAAAAGTGCACACCCTAGTACCTGGCCCCGATCTCCCGTAGCATCTCTAGTAGAAATCTCATCTCAAATTGAAATTTGTCTGAACTTTGGGTAGGTCTGAGGTTCAGACTCTTGAAATTTTACTGTAATAAACTAAAAATTGTGTTTCTATTTTGTGATGCAAAATTTGAGCCCAGCTTCTCATGGAAAATATCTCAAAGACAAATGACAATATTTAAGATGAGATTTAGCTCAAGTAAAGATGGCTCCAGGGATGGAGTCTGGACACAGTTTCCACCACAATCAAACACTCTGTAACAGAAACACATGAAGAGAACATGCTGTATATCTCATGCTGCACATCTATTTTTTACTTTACACATCCACACTTCAGCTTCATAACTCGGGGAAACACGTTTTTAATATTATACTGGCAACAAAATGTGTGATGGTCTTTATTGTTAAAGAAAATTGCTTTGATTTAAGTTACATTTGTTCAGATCAACCAACAGTATATCTTTCCACCAATCGTTGAGTAGCAAATCAACGGTAAGAAAAGGCCTCAGTGGAAACCACAGCACATTAGCCTTTGAGCTTCTCAGGTATCCATTCATACAACTGGGTGAAGTGGATCAATATCAGCTATTCTTTAGCTCATAGAAATTGACAAGTGGTACAAAGGATGATCAACATGGAGCCTGTCGATTCCGGTGTGCGCCCCACTTCTTGGCAACAGCTCCTTAAATTGTAATACTTGTGACCATACTTACTGTGAAGCCCTAGGAGAGAAGGCACTCTCCCGGGAGGACACGGCCCCTGGTGATGTTATATCAGGTGTACTTACTGCGAGGCCCTTTGAGAGAATGCATTCTCTGGAGAGGACACGGCCCCTGGTGATGTTATATCAGGTGTACTTACTGTGACGCCCTAGGAGAGAATGCACTCTCTGGGGAGGACACGGCCCCTGGTGATGTTAGATCAGGGGGAGATGACTGTGGTTCTCTCTTCACATCGACCATCTGATATATGTGAGACGTCTTCTGTCCACTGGATGGTGTCATCTGTTGTTGTAAGGCTGCCTTCAATCTCTAATATAAACATGTATAAAAATATAACATTTTTCTCAGGTAAGCATGGCTCGACACTAACACTGGTCTGCTGGCACAAGGCAAGTCAAAATCAAGAAAGACCCGGGAAGTTTTGAAGGACAAGTAACTGTTCGGTTTACCAATTTTATGCTTCTTTTTTGTTGGTCCAGTGACCAAAATAGTTAAATGTCAAGCCCTGGTACAGATTCTGAATATAAACTAGAAGAGTTTTGGTCACAAAAAACGTATGTCTCCCACAAAAAGGACCAAAACTATGGCAATACTTTGACATCTAGCTAGTAACAACTAGGCAAGATACTTAGTATCAGTGGCTACTTCATGTTTGATTCCATTGAAAAAGGATATATAGGGAGAAAAGAGGCAAACTTATTTTCCCATTAAAAGGGTCATTACTGCAGTAATAACCATCTGACAGCAAAAAGGAAAACTTTATCATCATTATTGAAAAACTTGCTACTTTGATCCAATTTGTCAACAGTAGGCACTTTATATTCTGGTGTTTAGTTAAAAAATTAGATAAAATAAAATTGATGAAATGAAGAAAGGACACTTGATATATGGCGCATACCAACCTGCTTTGCATAAGACTGGTTCCCAGGATCAGAGATGGTTGTAGGTGCAGACTGTGACACTTTGGCTGCTGGACTGGTCGCTATCAATCCAATCTGTTTGTTTTGTAGAATAACAGGTTTAAGAGCCGATTGTGTGCTTGACTGGTTTAGAACTCCTTGTAATCCAGATATGTTTAACACTGATGGCATTCCAACAACATTAGACTGGGCACCTGCTTGACTTACAGCCACTCTTAATGTTGGTTGGGACACAGTCTGATTAATCACAGGTTTGATGACAGTCTGTGTCCCTGATTGGCTGAGAATTGCTTGTAAAGCAGCCTGGGTACCAGACTGGTTGAAAATAGTTTGTAAACCAGTCTGTGGATTTGATTGGTTTAACACTGGTTGAGATCCAGACTGGTTTAAAACATTTTGAAGAATAGGCTGGTTCACTAACATTGTCGTCTGCACAGTATCAGAGGGTTTTGGTGCAGATTTTATAGTCAAGGGGAGATTATTTTGAACTATTCTGGCTTGAGTCACTGGAATATTTGTAACAGGTAAGGTACCACTGGGGATAGAAGTTCTTGCAATGTTTAACACAGAAGGTTGAGTTTGTGTGACCACACCATTAGTTAGCTGTACGTTGCCATTTTGAGCTAACGTAGCATTTTGATTGTTTGTTAGACTGGAAGCAGGTACTTGAACAGTAACCAGCTGTCCTGTAGGTAACTGTACAATCACAGGTATCACCAGATTACTACCAGCTGTTGCTGCTGCTACTGTTGTTGTTGTTGTTACTGATGTTGTTGCTACTGGCACACTTGGGACTGATCTAAAACACAACAAAACACACTTAATATCCACAATGCAATAAACAGTTATACGTTAATTTTAAATATTATTTCTTTGTGAGTGTGGAGGTAATTTATCTACATATATATTTGTTTAATTGCAAGGGCCTGTGGTTGAATACAGGGGTATTGATTATATCAGAGCATATGGAGCATAGCCTTTATTTGTTTTATTTATAATGCAATATGGCAGGCATATATACGAGTGCCCCATGCAGATTTGAACCCGGGTCGCCAGATTAGACAGCAATCACACTAACCACTGAGCCACGGAGGCAATTAGGATTCATCTACAGTAACTGATATTGGTTGTTTGATACAGGTGGCTGTTACTCAAGGTGACAACTAACACAGGGGCCTTATTCACCAACACTGCGAGACTAAAACTTAAAATTAACAATATAATTAATCACTGCCATACCTTAGCAATTATATTAACCATGTGAAATTTTATCTGATTATTTGTTGTTACCCACTGAACATGTATACTCATTAATATCAGAATCGGTTCATTAAAAGCAACATGAGAGTTTATAGAACATTTGACAATATAAAGTCTAAGTCTGAGTTTTAAACTTAAATGTTGTTGAATAAGGCACCTGGTGCAACTGTTACTCAGGGCCTCCTCTGTCATTCAACAATGGAGCCATTGAAATTTTTTGAAAGAGGCGACAAGAATTTTAGCAAAATCATGCAGATTGACACCATTTGGTCCAGAAATTGGCGTTTTTCTCAGGAAGTGGTGACAGATTTCCAAGACCCATGGGACGCCCTGGTAATTACCGGTAGTACTTACTGTGATGTGTGTGTAGCTGAGGTTAATGTTGTAGTCATGTTGGTACTGGTTGTTGTGGTATGTGGTGTTTTTGTACCGACACTTCTAGATGGTGCAGGTATATACATATAGTCTGTGACATGGACTGGAACATTGTTAGTTACACTGTCAGGTGTGGATTCTATAGAAGAACCAGTCAGGGGCACAGACGGTGAATCAGCCACAACATCGTCTTCATCTTCTGAGGTGGAAAAACTCTGTAACAAAATAACAATATCAAATATTGGACAATTGCCACTCATTCACTTTCAATAGGTTATGATTCGTTGCTTTTATCTATCCTCGCCACAGGATATTCCATATGGACGAGGCCCCGATAAGAGTTAAGTCATTTTAGGTTTCTGGGGATAGTGCAGATACAGGAGGTGTACTCATTCCCAGAGGCACCACTGATTCTTTTACATGCCAGGTGTACAGCACCCATACATGGGATGTATGTTTAAAGTCTCACCTGAAAGACTTTTACCGTAGTAAATAAAGTTGGTCAGCCCAGGGACTTGAACCTAAAGCCCTGAGATCAGAAGTCTCATAATCTACTGACTGAGCTATGCCGGCTGACTAAGTTAAACTAGGCTATCACTAGTTCTCTCCTTTTATACCTCAGTTCTACCTTACACAACCAAGGGAGAGAACTCATAACATGTTTATGTGTACTTATGTTGCATACCTAAAATGTTACCAAGCCCTACTTGAAGCACTTTACTATCTCTATGCCATGACATGTTACCAGAGAGCAGTGCTTGCCGACAATACACTCATGTATAATGTGTCTCAGTACTCTGCTAAATGTAGACAAGCGCTACAGAGTTCTTTCTGATGCAACGGAATGTTTCGGTAGCACTTTGCTGTGCAACGGTCTGCTATTCGAGAGGGCTCACCAGAAGCATATAAAGTTTTTGCATGTCGGATTGTCCACCATGTAAGGCTTTTTTGAAGCAAGCCATTTCTTAGCATAGAGCTAACAAATACTTGGTTACTTTGTAACAGTTTGGTTGGCAGCGGGCTCCAGGTTTATAGAAAGGGAGAAAACTCCTACCCCATTATTTTACACCATTGTTTTTTTTGTTGAGAGGGTTTGTGATAAACATGTTAATCGCTGCCCAGTATCATTTTTCAACTTTCATTTTCAATAGGGAAATATATTAAGTACTGAGTAGTAATTTGGTAAGTAAGCAATTTCTTTTACCTTTTTTAGAAACTTTCTCTTTTTGGGTACAATAGATGATAATTCCTTGGATAGTTTAGAATGTTCATGTATGACCTCCCCACCAATCACAACTTTAGGTATAGGTGGTTGAGGTGTATCCAGATTATCACAGTCTGCTACAGGTAACTGTAAACTCTGTAATAAAAATAGTATAACATCAATTATATTTTACATCCTTTCAGCATTTTTAGTAAAATTTAGTTATCTATAGGTTTGCCCTCCGTCCGCCAGTCTTTCCAGAAATCTGGATATTTCCATTACTCAAATAGTTTTCAAGCAAGGTATAAAAAACTTGGTATGTGGATAGGTACCAATAAGGAGATACAATGCAATGCAGGTTTTCACAAGAGAAAAGTGAAAAAAAGACTATTCAGAGGCATTAATACACCATTGAGTTGACAATTTGGAACATGCAATTTCAAAAATTTGAAAAAAGCCACATTTTGACCAAATGGTTGAATTTCCTTCGAATGACAGTTATTTTGGCAATAAAGAGGTAAATCCTACTCAAACATGTCAAAATGACATTAGAGATTCAGTCCCTATTGAAATAGGTCCCTATTATACTCACTGTACTTCCATTGCCATGTTCCATTGGGTCATCCATTGCCTTTTTAAATGAATCATCAAAAGGATTTTTACTGAGTTCCTGAAACAATCCCATCTCTTCACAGTTTTTGAGAAATTTGGTAGGAGTTGGTGTCATGTCTGAAAACAACAAAAATAGAAGTACACAGGGGTGTCAACAGAGCCAGTAGCATGTTGTTACATAGATATACAGGTAGTAAAGCACTACCAAAAAGCGCTTGATAGCACATTGGCTATGCAATGGGATCCAGGTAATAGCTTTCAACTCACACATTTTAATAACCTTACAAGGGATATGACAAGAGTAAGTAACTCAAACAATACATACCTGAGAAGAGACCTAGAGGTGAGAGACCACCGGGTGTTAGGTTTAAGGCCAAGGATAAATCATGTTTCCTGATATGTACAGACAGATGGTCTTCATTAGTGAATTGCTGAAATAATAACATATAAACATCAGAACCTCTGATAGTGATACACTAATAGCAGGGCTTTCACAAGCCTCCAAAAGTGAAGAGTCAAAATGACTCCTGACTCCCAATTTTTAAGAGTCAACAAAACATTGCATGAAAAATTGTATTACAAGTATAGTAAATTTGACTCTTCAGCTTAAATTTTCAAGAGTCAAAATTGGCACTTTTGTCAAATTCAGCGGTCAAAATTCAGTTTAAGAGTCAAATCTTTTATGAAAGCCCTGCTTATAGGTCAAATACCTGTCTTCAGCAGCCAATTTCAATAAATCAGTATCAGATTACACATACGGTTTTCAACAAAATATGACAAAGAATTTACAGTGAGTAACTTACAGTAAAATTCACAATTATAGTGCATTTTGCCAATTATAGTGAGATAGCCGAGACAGCATAAATTGCTCGTTGCCGCATTTATCACATTTATTTTAATCCCCTGAGAATGAGCAAATCTTCAATCTAATGAAAATCAAAAATAATCCATAGGTCAAGGTCTTGATAAAATTCATGGCACATCAGCCATCTAACACATTTACTGGTATTACTGTAAAATCATTCATTTTTGTGGGGGATTTATCTCATGGATTCCGTGGTTCATCTTTAAGCACAAAATCAAATTTCCCATTGAACAAAAATTTTGACCATTGTAATTATTACTAATGTACCTAAAATGCAAAATCTATGAATTAACGTCCCATCGAAATGGTCTTTTTTACCAAAACCACAACATTTTGTCCCATCGAAATTAAAAGATTTTACATTAAACCGTTTTCTTTTATAATTGACTTACCATACCACAGCCTGGCTGTGGACAAACAAATGGTTTGTCTTCATCTGACATCTTCACACTTCAATCATACTTCTCTTTAAACTAAAAATATACATTTCTCTAATAGATATCCTATATTTCAGAGTGGTTAGCAACGGTAAACGCCATACATATGTATGTGGAAAGCATATCTCGCACATTGTGACACAACGAAAATCCGGAATTCCGAAAAACAGATTTTAAACTCAAGTGTTGATATGGTGAATTGAGTTTTCATATAACCACTGTCCTCAAACGTACTCTCTGTAAGACT
This sequence comes from Spisula subtruncata, assembly GCA_963678985.1. Lineage (NCBI taxonomy): Eukaryota > Metazoa > Mollusca > Bivalvia > Venerida > Mactridae > Spisula > Spisula subtruncata. The sequence goes on from OY787668.1 coordinate 20,825,955, forward strand.
GTAACTTGAATTGTCCAAACAGTCAACAGGTGCTATACATGATTACATCTGAATGCCAGCCCTAGGTCGAAAGAGAACATCTATAGGAAAGCTGTCACATATTGTTTGATGTTTCTCTCTTCGTCAAACAAATCACAAAGACCATTCTGATGATATGATAAGTGGGTCTCTCATGTCCTTGTGCTTCAATAAGGGTGATAATGTGTCCGAGAACCGCTCATCCGCAGGTCTGTTCATACTTCATATGGACTTAACCAAGGATTTACATATAGTTATATGTAAATATTAGTTATATACCTCCGTGACTTAACCAGGTCCTAACAGGGTGCCTATCAGATACGAATATCAGACCAATCAAAAAGATTAATCAATATTACAATACAGCCTCAGGATATGTAACATCAGTATCATCTGTCATACATTCTGAATGGTCCTTTTAGAAACGGAAATGTTTACAAAATTACAGTAAATATAAAAGTATTGGGTCTAATGTTCAATTAAATTTCAATTATACACTTTAAAAATGGAATTTAAAGGAATTATGGCGAACGATGCATTCATACATCTACACGCTAACCAACGTCTATGTAGATCTAATTCATACAAGAGGCTTATTCAGTACAATTAACAGATATCTAAATGTTAATGTTGTCAACAAATTTCAGTTGAAATTGATTGAAGTTGAACAGAAAGTGGACAACTTGTCAAAATTGATAATTGCATGAAAGAACGCTTGATCAGACTAATTCAGTTTAGTGCTGCAGCTTAAACTGTTAACATATTATCTAAAACACGTAAACTGTCACAAAATAAAGGAACCATAGCAACGAAAATGGTTTATTTACCAAAAATAATTGACGTTTCTTCTTTCCTATTTGGAAAACGGTGTCTAGATAAATTTTATCCCGTTCGCTTTTCCACCAAGGGGAGTAACTCTAACGGATTATTGGGAACGGAAAATAAAAATACAGGACACGTAATTACTAAAAATTCTTGATTATTATGACCGATTAAGACAGAAATCATGGGAGATCAAATGAATGCTGAAGATGTGGCTGAAACAGTCCATCCAAATGTTCTGGAAAATGAGAATCCATTGTCTGGAATAGTTTACACAGGTAAATTTTCTCAATTTTCTGTTTCAGAACTGGGTCACTCATGTTTTTGTTCTGTTGTTCATTTGTAATACTCATGGTTGATGACATATTGACGTAAATACACAGTTGGTGTCTTTTCGATTCTGCGGTAGGTATAGGGGCCATAATTGCGGTCAATGATTGTGTCAATTTTTCACTGGTCAAGGCACCCAGACAGGGTTGCTTCTAGGTATCCAGCTAAGTAGCCATTTAAAACTGCCGCTGACTCCAATAAATAGAATAGACCATATCATAATTCATTGAATATCAGATTTTCTATCGTAGGTGCAAGCTCAGGGTCAGCTTTATTTAATAAAAAATAATTTATGAGTATAATTATATGTACAATTTTTTGTTGCAGTAACGAGCTTCTTCGAAAGTTATGGCTGGATATTGTTGATTGGAGTGGTTGTCTGCTTATACCTGAAAACCAAACTAGCTCCAGCAGTCAGTAAATATAGACAACAGTTACAAGATACAATCGATAGCAAAAAGTTTGGTAAGTAGCTTACAGTCAAAGACCTAAATTACATTTAGGTCTTTGTTACAGTGTACTGTGTATCCTTGACTAACAGCATTATACTAACTCGTAACTGGTTACGGCTGACTGATGTTAGGCATGCCCATTACAGCTGTGGTTGCCTGTGACGGCTGTTCCCGCCCCTTGACGGTAGACGTTATAACTACAACAGTTATGTTGACTGCTCAGTACTGCAATGGTTGACAGTTTATCATTTATCCTCACATTTTTCTCATATTGTTTATTAAGTCAATAGTCAAGTAGGCCTATATCAGTGGTCAAATTCAATCTTCAACAACTATCGCAGAAAAATACTGTGTTAGCATTAAAAAATGCCAAGCATAGCCTTTATTTGCCAGTCAGCTTTCTGCTGAAATATGACAGGCATACATTATATGAGAGCCTCCACCCGGATTTGAACCTGGGTCACCGGATTTAGACGGTAAGCACACTAACCACTGAGCTATGATGGCAGAGTGCGACATATATTTGAGTTATTCATTAAATGAAACTATTTACAGATGCTAACAAAGCTCAGTCAAGAATAGAGAGTATGGAGGCAGCCAGACAGCGGATGCAGGAACAACTAGATGCACAGGCTGCTAGACATGCTGAACAAATGAAGAAGGTATACTGTTATTTGCTATTATCAATTTATTGCTACATAGCGTACACCGCTACCGTGGCTGATTGCTTAGGGACCATAGGGTGTCGGTATTGGAAGCATGAGGTAAAAGGATAGAATCCCTGCCGCCTGCAGAAGCTGGGTTAGAACTAATGCGTCCATTTAATGAGCTGCCAGCTTGTTAAAGAATGATTTAATTGTTGTCATAATAAAACAACTGATTCCAAATTATGTGATTGATAAAGTGGTTGTAATTTAATGTTTAAATAAATACTAAGTTGTTAAAACTAAGTTTTTTTGTAAGAGCTAAATCTACCCTTTATCTATGTTAGTACCCATTTTAGATCTTTGTGACTCAAAATGGGGAACAAAGAGTACATTAAGTTCCGGTCTTATGTCTGCCTACTGTATAATATTTTATATATCCACAGAAAGAAGAAGAGAAAAGACAACAAAAGATTGCCGACTGGGACGGTCACGTGCAGGGCAAGGGATATAGATCTAAACATAAAGTGGTATAACTTCTAGCATTATTTATATATGTCACTCATCAATGTAGATTTTTTCTTCCACATGTGGAGACTTTGTTGATTCCTTGTGGAAGGGTAGGTATGTACTGGTTAGGATATAGTACAGGAAAACTGGTTAGGTAAATGACCATTCTGCTGTCTTAAATAATTGAAAATCTTTATGAAGTTGAGAAACTGCATTAAACCAAAATAAACAAAACATATCAAGATTTTGTTCATTAACTGAGAGACTCGTGTTTATAAATAAAAAAATCAGCCCAGAGTACTCTGGTTTGCTAAAGGACAGTTCAATCCAGCTTTGCGAGTTTGGATCTCTTGGGTGATCAAAATGTGACAGGTGTTTTGACGTTGTGACGTCCTTAAAGTGCCCCGGATAGCTGTCTATCATGTTTGTTTTTCATTTCAGAATGAGCAAGAACAGACTGCGTCTTCATTAAACAAAGTAAAGAAATCCAAACCATTACGTCAGTCAGGTCAGTACTTTGAGTCTATCTCTTACTGTAAAATCATTTAATTTTGATGGGACAAAATTTTGTGGTTTGGGTAAAATTTTCTTTTTGATGGGACGTTAATTCATGAATTTTGCATTTCAGGTAATAAATACAAGGGTCAAACTTATTGTTAAACTTCATGGATAAGGAGAACCACAAAATCCATGAAATTTAATGCCCCACAAAAATTAATGAGTTCACAATAAATTAATGTCAGCTGATTTATAAATTAATTTGGCCTAATAAAAATAATTGTTTGTTTCCAGTGTAATACGCTGAAAATATATTTGGTAGGTTGGTCAGAAAATATTTTCACATTCTTTTACATAGAGTAGGAGCTTAAAAAGTACTTGAAATAGCTAAAATACTAAAAAAATAAAATGCCTTGAAAACATTAATGATTACAGCAAATGTTTAGGGAGGTTGAGATACCAAAAGTTTTTCAAACACCTTACAGGGTGTCGAACTCCTCACAAACTGTTGGGCGAATTTTCTTCAAACTTTCACAGATGAACAACCTTGATGTCTAGTTGACCGTAAAGGATAGAAGTTTTTCTGAGGCAATTTTTATCAGAGTTATGACCCTATGGTACTTCTACTATATACCCCAATGGTGGCACCTATGATGATGAATACTTGTCTAGTTAAATTTCACTTCAATTACGACTGTATTGATGAAATATTTGTATAAATTTCAGAATATAATCCACTAACGGGTAGTGGCGGTTCGAATGATTCGTGCGCCTGGAGACCCGGACAGAGACGTGGAGGTGCCGGTGGCGGATGAGGTTAATTCTGTGTGTTCCCTGCTGTCTAGTCATGTGAGTTGGTCATGTGACTTGGCTACACATGTTCTTTTCTAGGTTTTAAAATGACAATAGTCGGGTTATCAGGTTGTTGACGGTATATGAGAATGAATGATTGGATGATTTTATGTGCCATTCCTCACTTACTTACACAGACACTGTATTTATAGTCAGAAACATACATTGTATTTTGCTTTTACTACTGGTTAAGTTTCTTTACTTCTGTGTTACTGAACTATATCAAGCAGAATACATTGTTTTTGTTTGAAAAATTGTATTTCAGAGCATTATTCACAAATATTTTACGTAAAAGAAATTAAGACTTTCATTTGTTCTGTTCATTGGTCAATCTTTTATAAGAACTATAAAATATAAGTTATTTTAACTAGGCAGTTTGTCATCTCAATTTTATGAAAAATATTGTTTAGGTTTTAATAAAGATTGATGCCTTGGCAGTACCGGTATAACTTACACCAAATTTCCCCTCAAAGTCAGATGTCATTTGACAAATCTGGCTTGAAAAACCCTGGATGACCATGTGGCATACACTTACTACTGCCTCAGCCGTATGTAAACAAACATCAATACCGTTTAGAGGGCTCAGTGCAAAATTTTGGTAACTTTATCAATTTTTTGTATCATGTACCATAGTTTTGCACTGAGCCGTCAGATAACAATTCAAAGAGTTTCTGTCTGTGAATATTTGTGAACAATGCCCCTGTCTTCATTTGGACGTTATAAAACATGAGTAACTTTGTTACTATTGATGCAACTATTGATAATCTATATCATGTATATTGATAGGCTTGTATGAATGTTGTCATATTGTTATATCTTTGATACCAGTATATACCTGTATACCTTTGTATTTTATAACCTAGAATTGAATATTGAAGGAACGCACTTGTTTTATATAAAGATGAAGTATATTGTTAGATGACTGTGTTAGATTGTGTGAGAAATCTCTATTTTATTGACTTGTGAAAACATTGTTGGCCAGAAATAATTTTTATCAATTCTAATTTCGTGATACTTAAGTTCCATTGATGATGTCACATTTTTTGTAAAAGGAGAATTCCTTCAGTATCATGTTTGCTAAATGAATATGTTGAAATACTGTCCATCTTAATAATATAATATGGATAAACTAATATTGTTAAAACTCAGGCACCAGTCGGCAGTATGTCGCATGTAACAGTGTACAAAGTGTAATGTTCTATTGGTCTTCCTGCAAGATGGTTCAATATTTTAAAGGCATGTTTTCATTCTCAGTGCTGTAGAGATTTTTCTGGTGAAGGTATTTGTCTGTAATTTGTGTTGAGTTGGACAACTCTGTCTATACCATAGTGCCTAAGTTTACCATTAACACTATTGCAGCTATTGCTCTACCACTAATTGTATTTAGTTGTTTGAAGCTGTATTAAAGCTAGTGTTAGTCAAACTGTATAAGCAGTTAAGTTAGCGACTTGAAAATTTGGCAAATTTTGCAGATTTACCATTTTTGCCAAAATTTATAGGCTATCAAGCCTTGATCTCCCAAACATCTCAATCTGAGATAAATCTCTTCTCAAATACTGCTATGTGTAGTTTGGATAATGTCCATGGGAGGATTTACTCAAAATTAACATTATAAGCAGAAAACATTATTCATAGATTATTACAGTAAAATTTTATGAGTTTGAACTTCAGATTTATTGGAAATTCAGAGTCTGATTTGGGCAAAAACTCAGTTTGAGATGAGATTACTTCTTGAGATGTTTCAAGAAATCGTGGCCAGGTGTTTTAACATTTTGCCAAGCTTTAATACAGCTGTGAACAACCAGGTCCACAACTGCGTCATCTGTATGATGTCTTACTTTGAAAGAATCGAAGATTCTAAAGTTTGACTGATGTAACAATACTTCTCTTTATTGTTTATTTATACCACAGGTAACAGTATCATTGAAAAATAAAAAAAATGTGTCAATTTGTATTATTATAAAGGTAACATAAATTTCGAGAAAAACATAAATGTTTCCAAAATGTTTTTTACTCATTTTCGATGATACAGTTACCTGTGACTTATGCATGTAATATATTCACATGGAATTGTGATTTTTTTTTCAAATCATTTTTCCATTAAATGAATCATTATTCAACGAGGAAGACTTGATATATGTGAGACACAATCGTTGAATTCTACCAATGTATTTGGCATTATTACATCTCAAGACTATAAGTCTATGTCTTAACTCTGTAAGAATAATTTCAAGAAATGTTATTGGAAAAATAATTGAAACTTAGAATTTAAGCTTTTCCACAATCTGCTTCTCATAATATTATATGTTGTGTCAAAGACCTATTTATACCATCTTGCCATGCTTGTAGTGGTGGTGGTTATTTTTCGTATGACATTTAACATTATTGGTGTTTGCATTTTCCAAATTATTTGTAGAAATTTCCATCATTTTATCAGGATGCTGGATTTGTGATCATTCATTTTGTCAGGTCAACATCTTCATCATGTTGGGTGTTTTGTTTCAGTTAGTATGGTGTTATAAATAAACACTTGAAACCAATGCTGTGTTTGTTTTTCAGTACCTGTGTTGGCATACAATCAGGTGCCATTGGCAGCATACTTTGAAAGTTATCTTTATTCTTGTGATTGCAATTTTCTTGGGGACTACTGGTTTGCCCTCTGTCCGGCAGTCTGTTGGTCTGTCCATCAGTCCGTCTGTCAAGAAAATTTGGATCCTTTCATAATTACATACCGGTAATAACAGTTTTCAAGCTAGGTTTATGAAATTTGGTGTGTGGAAAGGGACCAATAAGGCGATTATACATGTCTATTGTTTTATTCGGACATATTGCCATGTCAACAGAAACATTGACAATCTGGAAACTTGGTTGGGGTCTTCTGAATTGCTTGCTGTTGAGAATCATTTAAAATGTATCCCATTGCGTACGATTTGATTTGGAGATAAGTTATAATCTGAAAATATGTTATCATAAACATCCTGGCGTCATATCACTATATTTTCTGGAATATTGTTTCAGTAATTATCTAGTGGTCAAAGGGAAACAACTCTTTGTCTTCACGAAGTATAAAGGTCAAAGGAAAACAATCCATTAAAATTCGGTTAACAGGCAAACTTGAATAGACTAGTCCAGGTACTTGATTTCAAAGTCGGTAACCAGATAAACGTATTCCTTTGAAGCATCTCTGTCATTTACTCTTGTAATTAAACTACAACAATACCATTTTCTTAAGTCTTGACGGTAAGTAATCCTACCAAATCCACTTAAATACTACCCATGCATTAAACATAAGTGTTATAGATACAACTCACAGCAGCTGAGCATTTGAAATCAACTCAAATGTATTTGTAGATGCATTATGATGACTTGATGCGTTACGTCATAGCCACGTGGTGCTCCGTACAGCTTGACGTCGACGTCTCTGACAGAGAGCATCAAAACTCTGGTGCATCCTGCCGTTTCAATAATTATGTTATTTTCGAGATATTGCTTTGAAATTTGAGGAAAAACACAACGGATATTAAATTTCAAATCATTCAGAGTTTTAGGTAAATGATGTTTAAAATTATAACAAAAGAGATGCAGAGACCGTGGCTAAATGATGACGAACGTAATAAAATAAACTTGGGCTGATCCGTATTGGGCTACAGGCAATGCCTTACCGGCGATAACTTACGTTTATAATATTAACTACACAATATTGCTTGGCCTGTTCAAATTCTTAAGATGTGAGTCTACATGTGCTATGGATTTTATATCTGTAGTCAATCTTTACAGACACATTATTGCTCCCAGAACTATTTTCCGATCATCCATTCAATACATTCATTATTAAATTATGGAACCATTAGGCTTTTTAACAAATGACCGATACTCGACGACATAATGTTAACTATATCTGTCGAAATTGCATTATTCTGCAGAGAGTTCATCAGGTTTAACTTATTAAAATAGCAGTTATAGCTTTTAGGAGTTGTCCACTTAATGGGTGACCTTCGTTCTTGGTGCTGGGAACCTACATACAACTAGGGTCCCCGTCACTGCTTGATGTCAGGACTCGTAAATAAAAGCACATTTAGCTAATGAAGCAAACAAAAAATAAGCCCGAATATTATCTTTATTATAAAGTAGCGTAATACAATGGAAATCATTTGCTTACAAGCACTTGGCAGAGGTAACTTGTTTCATTGAAAAAGTACAATTTCTATTTTTCTATAAGGTCTACTTGTTCGAAAGTTGCCAGAATTTCAAGGTATCAAAAACAAGAAATGGTTTTCAATGTCTTCATAAACAAATAATGTTCATACAAAGTCTTGTTATTTTTTTTTATTAAAAAGCAAATAAGCTATGCAATATGAAATGTAGATACTGTGTCGTGCATTCTTTGGTGCATTCAACACAAACAAACAACTGAACATGACCATCCCAAAAGCGTTTTACGCCAAAGTTGAAAACAAAGCGACCAAATTTCATCTAACTTCCACGAACGACATTTGTGACACAGTTAATGTACTTCTTGCAACCAGAACAAACTATTGGTCATAGAAATGGGCTATCTTAGCCTTATTGTTGTCGCTTTATAGCATGTGGGAAGCCGATACAATTAGAAAAAAAGAATACCCAATATTTAGACAACATTTATACGATTCTTAACAACCGAGCACGCCGTGCTGCCTTGATTGAAAAGACTGTACGTAGTAATCAAAAGTCTACTGTAGAAAATTAAGTCATTGTAGAAAGTCACAATATTAATTGCATTGAATCCATTATACATCTCCACATTTACTTTTTTCTGTGATGATCAATAAATAGACATCTTATGTCTAGATGTTTACCGTTTGGTTAGTTTAGTATCAATGCTAAACCACAGACAGACTATCCAAAATCGTGAAAGCTCGGCCATTTCAGTTTGTCTACGGTATTTTCCATTGGATTAAAACCGAGGTGATCAGAATGAGACTACCCCGAGACCACGTGACCACGATATCATGATTTCGGTGGAACAGCTACCTTAAGGTAATGTAGGCTAGGGTCTGTGGATTTCACAAACACTTGTAAATATTAAAAACCACCAGCAATGTAACACGAGAGAGTGGGTATGTGGGAAGGTATATTTAAATACTTTTTTTCTTGTCATGTGACGTGTTACTCACATTGAGTATTGAATAACATATTAAGCAGATCTCTCCGCTTGTTATAGCATTGCAAGGGATTTGCTTATGTGACATTCCTATTTACAGGTCGAACTTTGATGAGTTTTATAGTGTTGGTTGATCTTACCTAGCTCAAAGATTTGCGCGCTGTGGTCTGCTATTTCATTTCTGATTAAAGTTCATTATAACATTATGGAGTGGAAACATTTGGGGTGCAACACGGCTGCTTATGCTTTGATGGTGTCACACTGTTGCCAGCTGTGAAGTTTTGTTGTTGACTTGACTTTTGTACTCGAGAGGGCAGACACCGAACAAAGAATGGCGTCTTTGACGTTTTTAATCCTTAACCGGTCTTCATTTATTTATTATTATACAATATTTTTATAGCCCTTTTCCATGTAAATTACACGTTCAAAAGTGCTGTACAATCACAATTTAGACAGAGTTAAAACCATAATATGTATTGGATACAAACATGCTAACGTTAGTAGAAAAAAGGGTAAAATATAAATAATTATAGACAGTTTATAAATCATCACATACATTCCTTATTTATGTACACAAGTAAAATGCACAATTTAAAATTGTTCGAGTCCAGTTTGTTTCGTAAGTCCAAACGCGCATTACTCTACCAAACATTTCTTTCTCACTTCTCACTATGCGACTTTACTTCAATATATTGGTGTTTCAAGAACAGCATCAGATACCACTGATACGTGAATCCGTCTCCAAAGGTTTAATCGAAGCTATCTTTAAAGAGACCCCTATACTAAGAAATTAAATACTTTCTTTTAGAAGTAAAACCTTAATAACCTGGATAAGCTTTTGTAAAATAGTGTGTTTTCAGTGCTTTCTTGAATGTCGGTAGTTGTTTATTGCCATGACTGGTTCAGTATCCGTTTTGCAATTATTGCAGTACCGGCTGGTACGGTTTAAGTAACTTTAAGGGTTATTAGAGTGAGTATCCGCATGAGTTAGATTCCAGTTTTTACACAATCACTATATGTATCGTGGTACATCGCTTCTCAGTTCGGTCAGAGAATTATTCTGTTTTCATACTTTCATATGGATCTGACGGTTCTGGAACCTGATGAAACGCTCGGATGAAACTCTAATGTCACGTTTCCTGAGTTCCGTCAGAGCATTACATCATTGATGACGTTTATTATCATGAAATCCATTTATTCGATATCTTGATATTATCTGTGTGGTATTCTATGACGCAAGAGAAATATTCTTCCCATTTTTATTGTTTTTCATGTTCCTTAAATGTTTAACATAATTTGTTTTTTTATGTTGTGAAGACGCTGAACCATTCATGTTTCCACGGTAAACAGATTTGGTGAAATATATGAACACCATAGAGAACATTATGGAATGTATAAACGTGATTCATTTGGAAATCTGTCGTAAATCAATGTATGTATCATGAATCTTGTCGACAAGATTTAAATTGCTATTTGGTTTTGAATACAAAGAAATTTCACTATAATAATTATGCACACTTCATGAACTACTAACTGTCGAACAATTGGGCCACCTTGAAAACATACTTGTATACTAGTATATTATAAATATAGAAAATTAATATAAATTCCTGTAAATTATTTCAAAGTACATCAATACTACTAGTAAATGTACATATGACTTTCTATAGTAGATATATATCATCTCAATCCAGTTAGGGTATGAATAGAGTAATGCAGTGGTATCCACTACCGATATTACGGTTTAAAAACAAGTATAAAGGCTTATACAGTTCGATGCTTAACTAAATTCTCAGCAATGGTTTCATTATTTGGGTAAACTAAATCACTCTCATAATATTCTAAGTGGACTGTATGAATACGTGTTTACCTAAGACAAATAGAAATGGTCGAGCTTCCACGATTTTATTTCGTGGAAGAATGGGAAATATGAATTATATATTTTGCACCACAACCGTCTCACCACTCAGTCATCCCCTGGACATGGTCTCCGAAGTCATTCTGTTATGCCTTGGTCACACTGAGCACTTTTTGGCGTCGGCTATATACTCCCGATTTAAATAAATTGGCTTAGGGAGGTATCGGGATTATGGATATTACATCTTGTCTAATGATTACCAGAAGCTTCCCCTAGACCTAGAGGACCCTTTTCCCGATTCCTTTCGAAGCCCATTTATTAAATCGGGAGTACATCGCCGAGGCAAAATATTATCATTGGGACCAAGGCATTACTATACTAGTATATGGTGTTGACAATTTGACATTACTCCTTATGTACGTGGATCAAGAATTCCAGATACGACATCTATGCCTACAGAAATCATCAATCATTTCGCCAAAATGTTAGTGTCACTACAGCCAACACATATACTTACTTACTTACATATAAGAACTAAATCAGGAATGTTATATGTACAATATCATTCGGGACTCCTCGGCAATAAACATGTACAATGATTCGAAATGAGAATTGTAAGATGTAACGAATGATAGAATATAAGTTCATCCATCATTTTGAATTAAAACCAGGGAAGGTATTGGTAGTGTCCCCCATCTGTATCTGGAATATTTAGTACAACAAAAGGTGTCTTATTATTTTATGTTTTTGCTGTATGATCGGTACAGCGTGATCGTTGATCATTTTGATGCCTGGTGAAATGTCTACGAGCCATGACATTTATACCGATTACTTGGTGTCCATTCCGATACCAGACATAGACAAATCAGCCTTAAGGTTGTACAAGATGTATGATTTTATGACGAAGTTGAATATAAAAACGATACTCTATAATTCATGTTGCAATAATTGTAGTAAGTATGCCCACGTGTTTCGCTGGCAAAAATCTCTGTTTCCTTTATATAGAAACTTTTGCCAATTAAGTATGTTATCATTGGGTCCGTATTTTCAGGAGCCATAAACAGCCAGACTAATGGTTCTACTTACCGGTTCTTCGACGGAGGTTTGGGTGGAACCGTCAGCATTGTATTCCAAAAACAAGCAGGTGACGCTCTAACTCCGCAAATATTTACACACAAAACACATCAGTACGATTGCATGTCTTTAGACGAACATTCGGTGTCGGGTGAATTCTTCCCTCTTTATAATAAATTTATTGTATAATTGTTTAATACATTTACATGACGTGTTACTGGTAAAGTTTGGTGGGCTCAGACTACGTGTAGTTTTTTGAGTCTGTAGAAAGACTAGCATGGGACCAAATTGTACCGACAGTAATATATCAATGATCAGCTAAAAACCAGATATTTTGGCATTTATGTTTATGGTTTATAAATGGTCAAGGAAAGTAACAGTGACTGTGTTAGGTGTTTGATCTCCATGCTTCCATCTATTTCACATACAGGACGGTGTGAACTAAGTCCACACACAAATACGATTGCATATCCGCCCGTTACTTTTGGAACGTCACGTCGTATGAATCAGCCAAACCGAAGTGCAATAAAGTTGCCTCTTGAATATAACACATTGCTGATCTCGCCCAACACCACAAGCTAGTCCAGCATTCGTGAAGCATCACTATTAAAGCATATACGTGTAGTCATGTGGCGGAACGTTCAAATTGATATGGTAACGGAGACCAATGATGTAAACAGAAGAAAAAAATAATGAAATAGGTGCTCCATTTTGCTATTACAGAAATTATTGTAGTGTATTCTTGATTCCCATTTGTACATCACGAGGTGTTAGTATGCATGCTTGCTAATAATATATACTTTTTGTGGATATGGATAGTTCTTCCTATGTTTGACTCTTGCCGCCGTTACCGTGTGGCTTTGGATTGCTTGTGCAACACGTATTCTGGTAGGTTTAGAAAAGGTGTACACATGTACATGTATGTCTAGTCGGCCATATGAATTTGCAATGTCGCTGCGTTATCGACGTATCTGTGGACAAATGACTTCGAAATTCCTGTGCGTGTACATTTGATCAACACTTAATTAATGTGCAATTGCCATGTAAATTGTACATGGCATGATTTGTACATGTTGATATTTATTAAATCTATATACTGTATCTAACAGAACACGTGGTGATATACTGTAATGGTTTGTTTTACAATGAGATTGTTGATTGATGATAGGATAACAAAGTATCCCATTATTTTGTAAGAAGATATTCTTACTGTTATCAATTATTCACAACAATGTAACCCAGATTAATCACCAGTCACGATTGCAATATTGAACTGCTCGGGTAGGTAGCATTTCATACTGGAGTCAAACATGTGTTTGGTGTGCTTAAAACATTGGCAACAATATTGAATATCTCGGGTAGCATTTCATACTGGAGTCAAACATGTGTTTGGTGTGCTTGATTAAAGAAACATTGGCTGCAATATTAAGGCCTCAGGGTCGAAACACTTACTAAACTTACCATGGCTTAAGAGTTGTGCGCTAGTTAAAGTTTTCCGTAGATTAAATGCTGGTTCACAAGTACTTAGTCGAAAAACGTTACAGGGAGTTATATTTTGGTTCACATTTCTTAACTGAAACTTGATCAAAGTTGCTGATTCATTTACCGCAATTTATATTTGATTTGCTAAAGAATTACAATGACTTTACTCGTGAACATTTGGATTGGTATGAAGTACATGTGTGTGTTTGATAAAACAGTACCATGTTTTGGTTCATACTTGGTCTATGTTCATTGTTGATCAAAGTTATCAACATCAGGGTACTGTTTTATCAACGGACTTACGGAAATCGTAAACTTACGTTCCGAATAAAATATCTATCTATCTATCTGTATATTTCTGTAACTTCTGCAGATTGGGGACGGATATTGTTTGATGTTCATTAGCTGAATCTTGATAAGTATGACAGCTCCATTTATCACGCTTTATAGTAGTAAACGTATGATGAAGAATTAAAATTTTATCGTAAGTTTAGGTTTTGCGTAAATGCGTCGATAAAACAGTACCCAGTAGCATGTCGGGCCAATGTTGAAGTTCGATTATGTTGAATATATGTTTCGTGTGTAGCATTTGCTGAGTTTACGACTCAAACTCATATAAAATGAGAGTCCACTCAAACTGTAGCACAATGCTGAGTAGAGGTGTGACGTCGTCTGCACGTCGATTCACCAGTGGTTGCCAACGTGATGAAAAAAACCAGCTATTTTTTAAGAATAAAACTTCTGGCCGTGTTTTGAGAACTTGTATTTGTTTTACAATTAATATAAAGAATGGTATCCTAGCAAATGTTTAGTAGGCTTTTAGCTGTTTAGTTTATGTATTTTGCTATTTATTTTTTTCGTTTCCTCCCCCATCTGTGTGCTCATTGGTGAGTGCTGCGTTTCCTGGCTCGCTTTTTCCTCCTTTTGTGAAATAAGAAGAGAAAATGTCAAACTTCTTTCTTACAACGCGTTTTTAGTCAAATTGAAAAGTATTATGATAAAACTGAACAAGATTAAAAATAATGACACATTTTTATTTTGTCTAAATATTTTTTTGATGTTAACAAATGTTTCGGTAAAATAGTTCGTTTCCATGGACACGTTGTTCTAACAAGAAAAACATTTCTGTAAACACTAAAATGTCGCCATTTAGTATTTGAAAACTGACAAACAGGTCAAAATTTTATACAGAAATCGGAAGAAAAGTAGATTAAACGACTACATGCAATACAATTATAACATTCTTATTAAACTAATTTCAATGCACTATTCCGTATTTTGCCGTATTTAACCGTCGTGACAACTCATACTTAAATTGCGAAAAAAGTACGAGTTTGTGTGTTACGTCGGAATAAGCATTATCAAGAGGGAACTGTCGTCGATCATTGAACCGATTTTGTCCTGGAATATACTTGTATGATATTTTACCATTGCTTGAAATAGTAATTTCCGAATGTATCATCACGGCTGAATTAAAAATTCAAATTACTAGATCTAGTACATTTTTTTGTATTGATAAATTTACATGTATTAGAACGCCTCCCTAAAAGGAGGCGTCAACCAGTTTGTGGTCCTATATTTCATAGTCACTACGTGTAATCAGCGTGAGTCCTGGGAGACCAAATATAACATCATGACGTACGACAGGTTCAACGATGTATAAAGATTATAAATTACATACAAACACTTGGTATATAGTTCTGGTAGAATTAATCCGATAGAACGTCGTGAAACCATAGTTTTATAAGCTGGAGTTCTTATTCTGTTATTTATATTTAGCACAACAAATGAATCAGGCTTTTGCATAACGTGAGCGGATTAACTGGGTTTTCATTAAGAGTTTTTTTAGCCAAATCTGAAGATATTCCCACCACTTGATCCTTTTGAGTCTCCGTTTTTATCGTTTGGTTCCACGGGAACGTATCCTTGCGCGGGCATCCAAATCCAGAATCCGTTCCGTTTGTCGGCTGCTTTCGAATCGTGAAGATAGCGTTTCAATTTGTTCATATATACGTGAGGAGGGGCTTCCAGAGCAAGTCCGTCATTTTTCATATTGTTCAAGAAGTATCGTATATTTGGCGGGAAACGTTCGGCTGCGTCTTCGGCAAGCTCTTCTAATTCGGAGGTGTAAGTTAATGTTACTGTTGCTAAGAAACAAAGAAGCAGTCCAATGCCCCCGTAAATCATCGAAACGTTCATTTTTTATCTGAAAGAAAAGAAAAACGAAAATTTATCATACTGATTTTGGAATGTGATAAAGGTAAGAGGTAAAACGTTTGTTTATTATATTGTCACCCCTATTGAAAGGACCAGCCAATTTGACTTATGAGACACCATGCGCACAATACCTCCCGAAGCCCTTCTAGTTTGCCGGGCGCCTGGCTGAGATGGGCCCATGGTAACCATTCTTTAACGAACATTAGACATCCCGCTGCGAAGGCGGACGCCCTAACCACTCGGCCATGGTTGTGATTTGGAATGTGTGTGGAAAAACTGAAATGTTTGTAATTGCAAAATGTCGTCGTAAACGTAATTGCATATACCATTGACCACGAAGTACCATTGAACGTAATTATGACACTATAAATGCATAGATTTCCGAATTCTACTTCACAAATTTCTTCGTAATTTTTAGTGTTGGCCTAAACATGCTTATGGAACTCGACTGGTTTGTGCTACGGATATAGAGATAGAGCTGTTAGAATCGGTAGTAGTAGTAGTATGTCGTACACATCGGGAGAAGTTAACCGCCCCTGGTGGATCTCATTTTTACGATCTCGTTAACTTATAATAGTAAACAGGAAAACTGATAAATTATAAGATGAACGACATCAAAACACTAATAAGACATACAAACAGATAATTTGTTTTGAATTCGTAGGACTAAATCGTAATAGCTCGAATAATAGAAAATGTCATGTTCCTGGGGGAGAAATTTCGAATTGTGATTTTTCACGTTTTATTTTATCGAGTACATTAAATTTCCTGGTAGGCCCTACTTGTTTAAACACAACTTCGTTTGGTCGATAATTCATGGATTTAAATTCCAAGGGAGATATAAAATATTTTCGTAGACATTTAATTTGGTGGAATATTGTCTTCGAAATGTTATTTCCATGGCTTTCCATGCGCCTGTTTCATTTGCTCTACCATCGGTATCGAGAAATTCTGATATGTCAAATTTTAGTAGTTTGAATGCATGGTCGCGCCATAATACATCACCGCCTATTTCTCAGATCTCGAATCTATCAGACATTGTTTTAAATACGCCAAGTGTTCATTTATAATGATAATAATGTTCACTTATAAATATTAAAACGTTTAGCGACACTAACTTTGCGTCCGCACCCAGTCTTTACGTATCAGATTTAAGTTCCATTCAAACTCTCTGCGAGAATTCAATCATCTTCGACACAATCATGAATAGATTACAATAAAATTCCACTCAGGGATAGCAAAATCACTAAATGTGAAGGTTGTGATTTGATTTTCTAGACAAAATTGTGAATGAAATCGTCGAACTAAAAATAGAGGAGAAAATTATTCAAATATTATAAACTAAGCTTGATACATGACACAAAGTGTTTCGGTTATTATTACGTGCCACACGTATTCAAAAAGACAATATGGTTAAGGCCTACGCAATCGTGAAAGATCGGCCATTTCCGTTTTTCTCCGGTAAATATTTTCCTTTCGATAAAAACCAAGTTGATCAGAATGACGCCTACCCTATGAACACATCCACAACCACTACGCTCAGTAACAACTATATCTACATGTCTACGCTCAGCCAAGGGTCCGAGAAAAGTTTCAGCCTAGCTCGCCTTTATACACTAAGTCAAGCTAAAGTATTACTCAATCAAATCCCAAAGGGGTTTCTGCACGATGCTCGTAATACTATACGTGCCAATGATAAAAGGATGATTATCCAACTCAGACGCATGTTTATCCGAAAATATTGCGCCGTACAACGATCAGAGCGGCCAATTATCGCCGTTTGCTCTAGACCAGTCCCTTTAAATATGACAATTTTTCGTGTGTTTTTTTTTCACATGAATATACATGTGACTATATTTAGTGTTCGGTCATCTGTACCGTTGAGAAGTTAGTGTTTATTGAATCTTGAAAAAAAGAAATGAGGAAATCAGAAAGGGAATGCAGCACTCAACCTAACCAGCCGAGCACAGAAAACAGTAACAACAGAACGCAACTACACGGAGCAATGTCAACACACAACTACAAGTGATTAAAAGCTCATATGAAAACTGTAGGATAATTTTCTTTATATGGAGACATTGTATAAAGAGTAAAAACTAAAAAAGAAAGAAAAAATATAAAGTTTTACGCGGATTCTCAGGCGTGTAACTAACAATGTGATTGTGAGTACAATGCAGTGGGAAATCTACGTTCACAACCTGTTCTGTACGTTAATAGAATTATTATTACGGTAAAATATCAACAACTCCCCATAGACAAACCATACAGACTTCATATCTGCGCCACTGCCCACAACAATTACCTATTATAGCACAGTCTCCCACAGTAAATAAGATATAGTATTTATATAATATTTCTCTTTCTCGGTCGTTTTCCATCAAAATGCGCTTATAAAAATATCACCAGATGACGCAGCTCAGACATTACAGCCATTCGGAACACCTCGTACAATTTTCCATTCGAATCATATATATTGCTGGCTTAGAATGAGAAGGTCGTAACTACAAAATCAATATTTTGAGAAAACCGGAAAAACTGTCTGGCAATCACTCTTTACTTATGGTAAAACAAGCAATTTCAACTTCAGTTTGGTCAACATGACAAGTTCCGATTTTCACGAGAAGGGACTCATAAGAAGCGCCTTATGATGTAGATTTCAAATATGCAGTAGCCTTATAATGTCGTAAGTGGCACTTAAAAACGACCGTCTCATCCTAAGCCGGCGATATATTGCCAAGGAGTTTTGAATGACACTACAGCATGTTACCCAAAAACGTTTATACACGCTGACGAACACTTTGGTTGAACCAAACCATCAATTTGCAACCTCCTTTAGACGTTTGTAAAAGAAAGTGGGTTCACACTATTAACGTTAATTGGTTAGTATTTCAAAAGTCTAAAATGATCCCAAACGTCGGTGGAATTACGTTCACAAGAAGGAATATCATGGCTCGGTCCACACAAACGTTTGCGAACGTTGTATTGCAGTTGACTGCCTACAGAGTCACGGAATAGTGGCAATCAGAACTGAGCAGCTGCATAGCGGTCAGGTAGATCACAGCGAGGGACGGGGATTGTCAAAATACGAAAGAACATTATTCAGTGAAAAAACATGCATTGTGTCCATGGGAAAAGACTCTGGAACAAATATAGAAATAGTTTAGCTGGAACAATTACTTGGTACATTTGCTATCGTAACAATAATTATGGTGCATTTCACGGAATATTTTACATTCACTTGACCGTATCAAAAGAATAAAATTCATATTGTTCACAAACAGAATTTGGTAACTTAGCTTTGTATAAAAACCGATATCGCATCGTGCATAACCACTATATTTAGCTAGGCATAAACAAGAGAGCACAAAAACGCAAATAAACAGCAAACAACGAAAAGTAATGGTTATGAAAACACAACTATATACGGTAGTCTGCTGTATCAAGCAGTCAGACATCAGCAAAACAATAACGGACCACTTATCAAAATAAAGGAACATTGACAAAAACATATCGCTGGCTTAGAATGAGAGGGTCGTAACTACTATTTACGATCTTATAAGACTGATATATACATGTACGTATTTGAAATCTGCACCATAAGGTGCTTCTAAAAAGCATATTTTCATGAAAATCAGAACTTGTCATGTTGACCAAAATGAAGTTTACTATAACATATACTTAGTAAACAGCTTAAAAGTGAATATACACTGACTATCGTTTTATTTGAAAGGGCAATACATATAAAACTATCCGAAACATATGAGGGTTATAGTTGCTTTAGTTTCCAGTTAGAAACTTACTAGGCGACGAAAGAACGTTACACAAAAAACATTCTCGCTTTTAGCCAAGTTAACATGTGATCGCTTTGTATATTTTTTGATTATTTTGAATGTAGTTATTGCTTTTTAAGGCGTGAAGATTTTATTCTTCGCATAGACCAATATGAAAGATTAGGGGACTTAACATTAAAAAGAGGAGCGTCAATCTATTAAGAGGCTGTTCAAAAATAAGTAAATTTGCTTTGAAATGTCTGCTGAAGTTAAGATAACACATGGCTCGTTAAAGACGTCATTTTCACATTTGTCGAAAAAACCATTTTTACAAGATTCTTGATTCCCATATTCACTGGGTACACCCTCTATTTTTAGAACTTGAAAAACCGTTACTTGGGACGTGTGATCTTCGGTTTTAACAGCTTAATATTTGATTTTCTATCTAACATCTTATGATCCATAAACCTCAACTAGCGCACCGTATGCCTTAAGAGTTATCGTCATTTTATTTGAAACGATACTCCAATTAAACAAAATAGCCGGTACCATTTTTTTATTTGAAAAGTAAGAAATTGTACCAGCTATTTTATTTAATCTAGGAATCTTTTGAAAGAAATTGATGATAACCTGAACGTGGCAACCCTTAAGGCATACGGTGCGCTAGTCGAAGTTTATGGATCACAAGTTGGTATATAGAAAATGAACCATTTACATGAAAATAACCCGTCCCAAGTAACGGTTTTTCCAGTTCTAAAAATGGAGGAGGGTTTACCCATTGATATTGCACATAAGCAGCAATAGTCATGTTTTAATTATCAATAGTTTTAATTCAAACGAAGCTGATAAGAAACAACGCTCATATGTCTTACTGCAGATTGGTGCAAAATTGATAAAACTCTCCTTTCTTTTCACTATTCTGTTCTAGCTAGACAACACACTTCCAAACAATGCCACCATGAACATACAATAGCCAAGCCAAATCTAGTCAAAATTAATGTATTGGTAGGCCTACCGATGTTTATGCTAAGTTCTAAGACAAACATCTACAAAAATGTAGCATTATGCAAGAAAAGCATTAATTAGACGTGTCAAAGAATACAATGACGTTACGTACGAAACTCGTTCTTTTTACGAATTTCGGGTGGTCACTAAGAATTATAGGCCATTGCCAATTCAACCGTTGGAGAAGATTATATTTTTTAAATACCAATAGATTATTAAATATTAATTCAATCACTGACCAAAGTCATCTTTTTTGGGACTAAGTTCGATGGTCACATATGTTAAAGGGGATGTAATCATATCGTTTTATGTCTTAAACTTGCGACTTAAAAAAAATAATGAGAATCACTAGTTAATTTCCTTACAAAAAGCATTCTGAAAGTGTCTATATATTATTTATTCCAAATTATTTTAAACACAAAAGACTCGCGAAATCTGCGTACAACTTTGAACCCTAAACAAATAAAAAAGGATTCATGATATATGATCAGTGCATTTGAGATGACTTCTGCAGCATTTTTATTTATAAAGTATATTATCTAATCATAATTATAATATCAAATCGCGATTTCAATATTTGTAAAAATACGGAAACTTACACTTTAAGCGATTTTTGAACAAATAAACATTTATAAAAGCAATGCCAAAAATATAGAGAAGAGAACTTACTTGATAGTATCCCTAACTCAGATTATCACGCTACTGCTAGCACACGAACTTGTGTCCAATTTTCTTCTGCCGAATACCGTTTCGCCGTGGGACTATTTATCGAATCTGAATTACTACGCAGTAGTGCCCCGCCTCCGAACGTGGGTCTTTACGGCTCGAAATGACATAAATGATTGAAATTATTCGATGACGTCTAAATATACAGCGTTCAATTAATTTTCTGATTAATTAGGATATCAAATGTATCTTCCGAGACAATGACAGATATAAAAGAAAAATTACCCGTGCCTTTACGGGCTTCCTAATACTGGATAGATGCTTCAACACAGAGAAACGGATATTAGCAAAAGTAATGATGAGTAGGGACCGGTAAATACTGATATAGTTAATGTCGAATTCATTGCAATCCATTATTGTAAGGAGCTGACTGCTCGTGATGTCCACGATCCCATTTGCACGTACCAAACTTATCTAAGATACATTTACATGGTATAAGATCTCGGTTATACGCAGTTACTTCATATTACTATTTGAATTAAGAAGAATAATAAGCCATGACTGAATTATTTCATTTTTCAAAGATATAAAAAAAAATTAAGACAACCCAGAGCATTTGTAGGCGAGTGCGTGTTGTTGTGCGGACAGACACGCAAAATGCACGTTTTAGGCGGGACAAAGTTCTCTTAGCTAAAATACATGCATTTAGTTCAGTACTATTCATGATGATGTACGGTCGATTCAAAATTCTCACAGGAAAAGTAACACGAGGATATTTATATACGGCATGCAGATTTTAAGAATTCAGTATTAACCCCATAGTCTAACTGAGTGAACATCATTTATCATTGAGTTCAAAATAATTAGACATTCAAACTTTATAAGTTTTCTCAATGGATGTTTAAACTTTTGTATAGATTCAGTTAATGTGGTGCAGAACTATTTGTCACGTGATTACATACCACGTACATATTGTTGACTTAGAATGAGAAAGTCGAGAGTACTACTTGTAAACGACCTTATAAGACTCGTGCATATTTAAAATCACAAGGCGCTTCTTATGAGACTATTTTCATGAAAATCTTGACATGTTGACCAAAGTGAAGTTGAAACAGCTTGTTTTACCTTAAGTAAACAGTTATGTTCGGACAGTTTTTCATGTTGTTTTTTCTCTCAAAATATCGATTTTGTACTTACGACCTTCTCATTCTAAGTCAGTAAATTTGATGAGATGTTTGCCGAATGTGGCGACCATGGAGGTTTTCATATGCCTGCCATGTTTCAGTAGAAAGCTGACTGACAAATAAGACTATGCTCGGCATATCAGATCATTGAGCCTTCGGGTTATTTCACAGTCCAACAAACTTGCAAAACATGTTGAACAATTAATTTCATCAGTCCGAACACAGAATTAACAAGTGAACGTGGAACTATACTAACAGATATGCGTTTACCAATGGCACGCGCATGTAGGCGTATCTGTTTTTAAAGTATCTGGTATCCTTTGGCGCTGTGCAAATAACTTTTACTTAACGATTTATTGTATCGCACTGATGCAAACCTTAGCTTCTATATTTGTTAACGACTTTGATTCATTGAAATATTTTTTATATCTTTTCGTAATCGGATATTAATTATTGTAGGATTTATATCATCCTCACAAATGAGTTGTTAGTCAAGTCTCCAAACTAATAAATACGCTGGTGAAACGAGAGCGGGTTTATGTTTATATTGGCTGAAAAACCGTTCAGGGGTTGTACCGTGAGAACAGCATTGACCATATAAGCACAAACATGCAACTGACTCACGTGACAGAAGTCTCATACAGGGTGATTCATAATATCTGTTACACTTTCAACAGAATTCTATAAGAAAACACTTCATGCCATCTGATATTTTTATATACCAATTGAAAGCTAACCTTTCAAAGTTTTATTAAGTATATAACATGGCTATGTTACTATCGAGGCAACCCAAGAATTAAGATTCTTGTAAAAAGTCATTTTTTTCAATAAAAGTTGAAATTAAGCCCAAATTTAGATACCAAAATAGCAATTGACGTAGTGTTTATAAACAAGTATGTATTAACTTATTGAATTGTTAAAGTGTAATGATAAAAATACTGTTCTCAAATTGAGTAAATTCATTAAACTGTCTTTCAATCGCAGAAATACTTAAATTAACTAATTAATAGATAATAACATATTGTAGTTATAACGCTCATCCTCTAGAATTTGATATGTGTATTTATGTAATTGTGTAGTAATTAATCATGTATGTTTTGTGTATATATGTTCTGTATATATGTTATAACGATGTACACGTTGTACAAGTTAATAAAATATATGTTCTGTTCTGTTCTATTCTATAATGGCTTTATAATACCATTCATCCCTGCCAGTTATATACTTAGCATTTCCCAAGTGATTATGTGTTTATGTAAATATAAATATAGAGCTCGATATCAGACCTGTCGAGATTTTATCGTCACCAATTGTCAAGAAATATATTTGTATCACAATTTATACCCACGAGGTGTTCTGGAAGCCATAAACCAGTTCGATATTGGCCTACCAACATCCCTTTATGGAAGATTCTGGATATAATGAGTAATATAGCACCTTGGCTGCAGCTTGCAGATTTAGAAGATGATTTGTGTGATAGCATCTAAACAACAGGAGATACTTTGATTATAAATACAGTCAAAGACAACTAATACTGTCTTAATGTCTGACATTTACAGAACGCATGAGAACACAATGAGCGTGATGTTTAAAAACAATATTTGTACAAATGTATCTGTTACCTTCCATAGTTGATGACAATGGAGTCGATCGCTCATTGGAACTATAAGTTGTGAATATCTGGGCGTATTAGAACTTTATTAATTGGTTTAAATGCATGTAGTAAGTTAAGTAAGTTTACCATGTAATGATATTTGTGGTTAGTTCGAAATTTAACCCCACAAAGTCGAGTGTCGCGAAGGGATTATTCTGTATTTGATATGTTGATTTCAAGAATAAAGTACAACCCAACGTATCCTGACAGCGAAAATCATTTATCACTGAGTTCGAAAGAATTAGACTTTCGAACTATATAAGTTTTCTCAATGAATGTTTAAACTTTTGTAGATGCAGTTGATGTGGTGCAGAAACATTTGTCACGTGATTACATACCACGTACATATTGTTGGCTTAGAATGAGAAGTCGTGAGTACTACTTGTAAACGACCTTATAAGACAAGTGCATATTTAAAATCACACTTGGTGCTTCTTAGGAGTCTATTTTCATGAAAATTTTATATTGACATGTTGACCAAAGTGACGTTGAAACAGCTTGTCTTATCTTAAGTAAACAAATATGTTCGGACATTTTTCTTGTCTTTTTTCTCTCTCAAAATACCGATTTTGTACTTACGACCTTCTCTTTTTACTTAACGATTTATTGTATCGTACTGATGCCAACCTTAGCTTCTATATTTGTTAACAACTTTGATTCATTGATATAACATATCTTTTCGTAATCGGATATTAATTATTGGAGGATTTATATCATCCTCATAAATGAGTAGTTAGTCAAGTCTCCAAACTAATAAATACGCTGGTGAAACGAGAGCGGCTTTATGTTTATATTGGCTGAAAAACCGTTCAGGGGTTGTACCGTGAGAACAGCATTGACCATATAAGCACAAACATGCAACTGACTCACGTGACAGAAGTCTCATACAGAGTGATTCATAATATCTGTTACACTTTCAATAGAATTCTATAAGAAAACACTTGATGCCATCTGATATTTTTATATACCAATTGAAAGCTAACCTTTCAAAGTTTTATTAAGTATATAACATGGCTATGTTACTATCGAGGCAACCCAAGAATTAAGATTCTCGTAAAAAGTCATTTTTTCAATAAAAGTTGAAATTAAGCCCAAATTTAGATACCAAAATAGCAATTGACGTAGTGTTTATAATGGCTTTATAATACCATTCATCCCTGCCAGTTATATACTTAGCATTTCCCAAGCGAGTATGTGTTTATGTAAATATAAATATAGAGCTCGATATCAGACCTGTCGAGATTTTATCGTCACCAATTGTCAAGAAATATATTTGTATCACAATTTATACCCACGAGATGTTTTGGAAGTCATAAACCAGTTCGATATTGGCCTACCGACACCCCTTTATGGAAGATTCGGGATATAATGAGTAATATAGCACCTTGGCTGCAGCTTGCAGGTTTAGAAGATGATTTGCGTGGTATCATCTAAACAACAGGAGATACTTTGATTGTAAATACAGTCAAAGACAACTAATACTGTCTAAACATAAGAAGAGTTATGGTCTGACCTTTACAGAACGCATGAGAACACAATGAGCGTGATGTTTAACAACAATATTTGTACAAATGTATCTGTTACCTTCCATAGTTGATGACAATGGAGTCGATCGCTCAATGGTACTATAAGTAGTGAATATCAGGGGCGTAGGTAGGGGTAATTGAACATACGCGAAATATGAGAGAAGTGGAAGGGTGGTCTGGGGGGCCTCCGCCAGGAAATTTTTGTATTGCATTGTCGATTAAGACGTCCCTGGCGGAGCTCGGACGCCAAATCTAACTCATTTTTTCAAGATTTGATAAAATACTGCTATAAAACGTAAGTTTGAATTTGTTTTGAAAGTCATGTATCATCTGACAGAATGTAGATGAACTTAAATGTATTACTTCACACATTATCCTTGTTGAACATCATGGTGAAGGTGAAAGTGCAGTACAATGGACATGAAACACTTGATAAGTAGACAGGCTATATGTGAAATCTGATTATAGTTTCTGTAGTTGGAATGTCAAATTTACGAGTGGTAGCTTACTGTTCAAGTACATGTTATGGCTGCAACTAGGATTTATCATAATCGAAAATTGTTGAGAAAGGGATTGGTCATACTAGGCACCTCGCCTACTAATGAAGGTTGGGTCAAAGTGTTTGAAAGTATTGTTACTGAATGCAAAATGTTTCTCCGAATCCACCCGTAATACAATGATTAAGCGAGCAACAACTGATGTATATTACATTGAACGTCATACCATAAACAGACCTCGCATTAGAATTAAAATGCATTGTTTATCTTAAAAGCTTACTATACAACATCGTTCTCGACCTGATTATGTTAAATATGAAATTATTGCGCGAGCGTAGCGAGCACGAACAACGCATCGTTACTCAGAACAGCATACCATGGGCTCGTTCTACACCTCATAGATAATTGTATCCAGAACCAGCATAGCCAAGGACAAAATCTAGGCCTAAGAATTCTCATTGGGACCATGAAATCCACAGCATTAATTGAAATAGAAAATAAAGTTACTTCAGACAAGACATGAGCACAAAGCCATTTAAAGAGCCTACTACACAACCTACTGCACACAAAGCTCCAGAGTCGATCCAAGAACATACTGAAACAAGTCAAAATATTATCGTTTAACAAATTGTTTATTGTCATTTTTTTGTTAATAGCGCTTTTGCCAATACATGTGAATTTAAATTAATTAGACCACACCATTAATTTTTAGCTATTTATATGTAACGGCGATATGATAAGCCAAATATCTTTCATTTCGTACGTTATTTCTTTCACTCGAGAAACCACCATTCGGT
Organism: Spisula subtruncata; assembly: GCA_963678985.1. NCBI lineage: Eukaryota > Metazoa > Mollusca > Bivalvia > Venerida > Mactridae > Spisula > Spisula subtruncata. The sequence goes on from OY787668.1 coordinate 20,852,951, forward strand.
CCATAGCATGTAGATCTTGATTACCCAAGCGATATAAGCGTTCAGCCAATCAGGGTTACTAACTTTTAACATTACAGTCATTAGTTGCATAATGCGTAGTTCATAAGCACACCGTTCAACCCGATACGTAGCATACAGATGGTACTTAGCATAAGCTGTCTATATACATTTTGTATATGACATTGGGAAACATTTTTGTTTTGTTCGTTTATTTGAAGACTAAGTAATTTTTAAAATAGTGACAATAGGGCTGGTTGTGTGTAGGTCGTTGTTGCTAAAAATAGCAAAAAAACAGATTCTGACATTGTGCTGTAGTTGAGCGTGTCGACCAGCTTGCGGCGCTCAAGTTTTGAATGTAGAAATAATTATTGAAGTGAGTTAGTTCCAATATTAAGAGAATATATTTTTTGTGTATGTCTATTGAAAAGAAAAACAAAATGATATTGGTGTCTCTAACAACAAATTTGTTAAACATAATTATGTGCATATCATTCTTTTCTTATGAGTCGTCTAAGGGTATACCAGCATTGTATCCTATCGCCATGTTTTGGTCAGACCCTTTTGCAGATATCATTTTGTTTGAACAAATGTTAATAGATCATGTTAATGACGGGTTTCAGGATATTTTAAATTTTGTCATTTCGTATAATTTAGAAAAATCTGGTGAACGATATTTGAGTAGTAGGTCCGTTTCAATAACTTATTCTTGTTTGAAAATACCATCCATTTAACGTTGGTTGAAGGAATATGTGAAATATATTCAAATCTAAATTGCTCATAGTCATGATGTTCATGTTAGAAACGTTTAGGATTATTTACATCCAAATTTCAATTAAAGACTGTTCGTTAAGATGTGGAGTACAGCTGTATTTAAGTTACGTAACAGTCAAACATTATGCTTGGAAATATATCAGTACAATTTTCCTTACTGCATTGCATAAAATTATTATGTCACACAAACTGGCACAATTAAATTGAACAGCAAGACGAAACCATAGCTTCATTTACTAGTGTTTGTGCCGCACTTAAACCACAGAGGTATGTGCATTCAATAGATACACATACATACTGGCCTGGTGCTGAGCACAAACTAATTGAATAGCAGGACGAAACCATATCTTCATTTACTAGTATTTATGCCGCACTTAAACCACAGAGGTTTATGTATTCAATAGATACACATACATACTGGCCTGATGCTAAGCACAAACTAATTTAAAAGCAAGATCTAACCATATATTAATTTACTAGTATGTATGCCGCACTTAAACCACAGAGGTATATGTATTCAATACTGACCTGGCGCTAAGCACAAACTTATTGAAAGAACAAATGCGTCAAGTGAATTGGCTATCACAACATACATCGTGTTAAAGATCGAATGACGAAATACTATGCAATGCAGTAATGAAAGTTATATCCTATATGTTTCCGAGCATAAGTTCGGACTGCTGACCAGTTACAAAAGTTAGCTAAACAACCAGTCATTAATTGGAATTTGGATATAAATAATCCTTAACGAGTCTAAAATGAACATAATTACTATGAGCAATTTAGAATAGAATAGATCAAACATGTTCCTTTAACCGACATTAAATGATTGGTATTTTCAAACAGGGATAAGTTATTGAAACGGTCCTTCAACCCAAATATCGTACCACAGATTGTTCGAAATTGTAAGCAAATGACAAAAAAATTAAATATCCTGAAACCCGTTATCAACATACTCAATTAACATTTATTCAAACAAAACAAGATTTGCAAAACGGTCTGGCCAAAACATAGCGATAAGATGCAATGCTGGTATACTCAAAATGACGCATAAGAAAAGAAAGATATGTAAATAACTAAGCTTAACACATTTTTTTTGTTGTTAGGGACACCGATATCTTTATTGCTTTGCTTTTCAATAGACGTACACAAATAATATGTTCTCTTTACATTGAATCTAACTCGTTTCAATAATTCTTTCTACGTTCATAAAAAGAGCGCCACAAGCCGGACGCCACGCACGACTACAGCGCATTTTCAGAAACTGATCTTCTATTTTAGTAACAAAGAAATGCATCCCATCAGCCCTAGTGTCATTATATCTACATCAACATCTACATTATACGTTGTACTGTCAGACTTGACCACTATACAACGGTGCGCAAGAAAACAGAAAACAGAAAAACATAAAAGTGTAAAATAGAAGCGGTCCAGTAAAATGAGTAAAAGAGAAAAGAAAGAAATACAAATAGGATCAACTACTGCACTCTTGTCAGAGGGTTGGTGCGATCAATCCGGCTTGCGTAGCGCTACCAGGATTCTAGATCCCACCGGCACAGCTCGCTCTCATCAGAGTGCAGCAGTTAGTGGATAGTTCCCCTAGAAGGGTCGGGTTGAAAGCTCCCTCTTGAAGAGTGCCAAGGAGGGAGCCTCAGCTGTAGATGCTGGCAGCTTATTCCATGTTGGTATAGTACGTGGAAAGAAGCTGTACTTGAAGGAGTCGGAGGATGTAGAATACTGGCGGTACTTGTACGAATGTGCAGCCCTAGTCCTGGAGGTAACTGGTGTTAGGTAGGTGGAGGCTGGTATATCCACAAGATCATGGATTACCTTGTACAGCATGGTAAGTTGTGATTTTTCCCTTCTGGTCTTGAGGGACTCCCACTTCAGTTGGTCTAACATGTCGGTGACGCTGTTCGTGTTTCTGTAGCAGTTCGTCACAAAGCGCGATGCCCTGCGCTGGACCATCTCAATCTGTTGTATGAGGTCTTTCTGATGTGGGTTCCAGACTGAACTGCAGTAGTCGAGGTTGGATCTTACCATTGAGTTATAGGCATTTGTCTTAGCGTCTTCGTTGGCTTTATACAAGTTGCGACGAAGAAATCCCAGCATATTGTTGGCTTTCTGGGTTGTCTTGTTGATGTGTTGCCTCCATGAAAGGTTGGACTGTATGGTCACTCCTAAGTTCTTGGTGCTCTCATCTTCTGTCAATTGAATACCTTTCAGCTTGTAGGGATAAGCCAAGACGATGTTGAATATTCGAGTGAGTTTGACGATGGTTTAAGAATTACAGTTACGCATAAACAAAGTAATAATGCGGGTCTTAAGTTCATTGCTACCTTTTCAGTTGAGCGGAAGGTTAAAATCGCAGTCCCTTAGACGTATCACAAGCATCTAACTTTCCCTTAGACGTATCACAAGCATCTAACTTTCATGATCAAAACGTCTACAAAAGCTTAAAATTGATATGTCAGCACCTTTTCATGTCTTAAAATCGAAATAATTCTGATTAGGAAATACTAATTTACAGTATTGACAAAAATATATACGAAGCTGTTGATGAAACTTTCAGAGTGATTTATGTCGAATGCTTTAAAACACCAAATCTCGCGAATTGGTTACAACGTTTGTAAAACGTAGTACTATGCACTCGTATCAAAACTAGTCAATATTTTAAACATCATCCCGAATTTTTTAGAAGAAGATTCTTTTGAATTTATTTCTTAAGAGTATTGACTGGCAAATGCAGAAGCAACAACTCTAAAACTGTAAACAAATTTGGTCAAAAATGTTTATTAAACACATATTATCGCGACAACTACAGACTACGAAAACTCTTTACAGTATGTTGATCAACGAATTTTCACGATAAACATAATAAAAATATTATTTAAGATATTTTCGGTAAAATACATTTTTCAGATTTTAGGGATTGTCCCCTTAATCCAAGATTTTCTTAAAAACTAGCTGAGTAAAACAGTTGGGAATTTTCCAAATGATTGGCATTTATGATCTTCATAAAAATAACAGGTTTTATATACCTTATACAGAAAACCACAAAAGGCAGCAGTAACCTTAATCGTAACCTTGTCGATCCTACAGATCTTTCAAAATTAAACGAGATTCGTTTGTCAACATCTAATCGTCTGTCGGGTAAATTATGTTTGTTTAGGTATACCCGAGTTAATGGTACTTTACGTCGAATCATAGTATACTTTAACCTAGTCCCCGCTATTCTTTCAAATGAGATAGTTCCCTCATTAGTTACTTATTGAATCGACCATAGTGTGTGTCTCTACCCTAAAGGTTTTAATGATATTTTACTGGGTGTCATTGCGGATCGTTTATTTTCCAGTGTATAAAACTTAACCAATATCTTAGAGATCAAAGATCAATTGTTTTCCCTACCTTATTGTGTTAGTTTATTTCAGTATATCAGTGTGAATTATGCGTCATTGTGATGCCTCTTTTTTGTTTTAGTATAGCTAGTTTGCGATAGAAAAAAATCGTGTTTTTTAAACATTTCTGAAAATCTATTCATCAGATTTTGATAAAAACTTACACAGAACTACAATAACTTCCTACCTACTCCCATTCCGAATTTCATATTTTAATCAATTAATTAAAGACATTTATTCTTTATTATATATTGCAATTACATTTGCGCATGGACAGTTTAACGCAGGGAGGTAATCTGGTATTCCATTGATGATTTACTATCAAGTATTTAACCGTTACAATCCGTGATCGATGGGATTGACATTGCTGGTTTGAAGACGAGACTTAGGGGGCCCGCATGATTCGATTTATTTAGGGGTAGGGCATGTAAACATTGTACAGCAATAACATGAACTTCGTCAGATTCTCAGACGGGCCTAGTGTGTGTTATATCAAATAGGTTGCAAATACGTAAATATACCGTTAGGCGTATCACATGGCCGTTAAATTGGTTGTTGCAAGTATCAAGTCTTTTAAGTTGATATTTCATACAAAACTACAAAAATGTTGCATAGAACTTATGAAAAAACTTTTTTTAATTCATTTCTGATGTTGCTGAAATTTCAGAGTGTATCAGGTAGATATATTGCATTTATTCATGCAAAATGTCATGCTTGTAGGTGTTGTTATTACAAAGAAACTAAAAAAAACACGGATTTTTTTCTATCGCAAACTAGCTATAGTATGTTCGAAGACACCAAGTACTTTTATATAATGACAATTGGTCTGATTGGATGTATGTCTTTGTTACTATGTAGAAATCAGTTTTTCTGTCAATGCGCTGCGGCCGAGCGTGGCGTCCGCACTGCGTCGCTCTCGTTTGGGATGTAGAAATAATTGTTGAAGTGAATTGGATTCTATATTAAGCGTGCATATTATTTGTGTATGTCTATAGTAAAGCTAAACGATAAAGATATCAGTGTCCCTAACATCAAATGTGTTAATCATAGTTATTTACATATCTTTCTTTTCTTATGAATCGTCTAAGTGTATACCAGCATTGTATCGTATCTCAATGTTTTGGCCAGACTAATTTTGCAGATTTCATTTTGTTTGAACAAATGTTAATTGAGTATGTTCATGACGGGTTTTAGGACGTTTTAAATTTTGTCATTTGCTTAAAATTTCCAAAAATCTGGGGTACGGTATTTGAATTGAAGGACCGTTTCAATAACTTATCCCAGCTTGAAAATACTAATCATTTAATGTGGGTTAAAGAAATATGTAGCAACTATTTTAATCTAAATTGCCCATAGTCATGATGTTCATTTTAGAAACGTTTAGGACAAGTTATATCCCACTTTCAATTAAAGACTGTTCTTTGAGTTGTGCAATTGGAGTACTATTGTATTTAAGTTAAGAAAACAGTTCGAACCTATGCTTGGAAATATATTATGCAAAATGGTATTACTGCATTGTATATTATGTCACACATACTGGCATTGTCCAAAGCACAATAATTGAACAGCTTGACTAAACCATAGATTCATTCACAAGTATTTATGCCGCACTTAAACCACAGAGGTATATGTATTCCATGACACACACACATACTGGCCTGGCGCTAAGCACAAACAAATTCTACATCAAGAAATATACCATTAATTAATTAACTAGTATTCATGCCGCACTTAAACCACAGAGGTATATGTACTCCATAGATACACACACATACTGGCCTGACGCTAAGCACAAACAAATTTAAAAGCAAAAATATACCATTAATTAATTTACTAGTATTCATGCCGCACTTAAACCATAGAGGTATATGTATACATGGATACACACACATACTGGCCTGGCGCTTAGCACAAACAAATTTAAAAGCAAGAAATATACCATTAATTAATTTACTAGTATTCATGCCGCACTTAAACCACAGAGGTATATGTATTCATAGATACACACACATACTGGCCTGGCGCGAAGCACAAACTAATTTAGCAAATTGAAAGAACAAATGCATCAAGTGAACACACATCGTGTAAATGATATGCAACTAACTTGCACTGCATCATAGTACATACAGCTCTCACTCGCAGTTACTAGAAATTATTCACCAGTTAACATTAAGAGACGAAATAATATGCAATGCAGTAATTGACATTTAACATAATATATTTCCAAGCATAAGCTTTGACTGCTGCTTAACTTAAAAACAACAGTAAACTAATTACATAAATTAACAAACGGTATTTAATTGAAATTTTGATATAAATTATCCTAAACGTTTCTAAAATGAACATCATGACGATGAGCAATTTCGATTAAAATATATTCCACATATCCCTTTAACCCACATTATATGACTGGCAATTTCAAACAAAAATAAGTCATGAAACTGCCCTTCAACTCAAATATAGTACCCCAGATTGTTAAGAAATTATAAGCAACTGACATAATTTAAAATACCCCGAAACCCACTATCAACATACTCAATTAACATTTGTTCAAACAAAATGAAATCTGCAAAAGGTGTCTGGCCAAAACATTGAGATACGATACAATGCTGGTATACACTTAGAAGATTCATAAGAAAAGAAAGATATGTAAATAACTATGATTAACACATTTGATGTTAGGGACACTGATATCTTCATCGTTTAGCTTTTCTATAGACATACACAAATCATATGCACTCTTAACTTCGAATCCAATTCACTTCAACAATTATTTCTACATTCCAAACGAGAGCGACGCAGTGCGGACGCCACGCTCGACCGCAGCGCATTGACAGAAAGTCAAACTGATTTTCCATTTTAGTAACAAGGACATACATCGAATCAGTCCAATTGTCACTATATAAAAGTACTTGGTGTCTTCGAACATACTATAGCTAGTTTTCGATAGAAAAAATCGTGTTTTTACAAGATTTCTCTGTAATTGCAACACCTACAAGTATGAAATTTTGCATGAATGAACGAAATATATCTACCTGATACACTCTGAAATTTCAGCAACAGCAGAAATGAATTAAAAAAAGTTTTGTTCATAAGTTCTATGCAACATTTTTGTAGTATAGTATGAAATATAAAGTTAGAAGACTTGATGCTCGCAACAGCCAATTTTACGACCACGTGATACGCCTAACTGTATATTTACGTATTTGCAACTTCTTTAATATAACACATACTAGGCCCGTCTGTGAATCTGACGAAGTACATGTTATTGCTGTACAATGTTTACATGCGCCACACTAAATAAACCGAATCATGCGGGCCTTAGTCTGGTCTTCATAACAGCAATGTCAATCCCATCGATCACGAATTGTAACGGTTAAAGATTTGATAATAAATCATCAATGGAATACCAGATTACCTCCCTGCGTTAAACTGTCCATTCGCATGTAATTTCAATATATAATAAAGAATAAATGTCTTTAATTAATTGATTAAACATTATGAAATTCGGAATGAGAGTCGGTAGGAAGTTATTGTAGTTCTGTGTAAGTTTTTATCAAAATCTGATGAATAGATTTTCAGAAATGTTTAAAAAACAGGATTTTTTTTATCGCAAATTAGCTATACCAAAACAAAAAGAGGCATCACAATACCACATAATTCACTTAATATTATTGATGTATATGAAATTTGGTTTCAAATTTTAGTAACAGTGACCTTGACATTGGCCAAAACTTTCAATCGCAAGATGTGTCTTCATGCAAACAATATATATGTGTGCAGCACGTTTCTTTCCAACATTTCAGACATCTGCCAATTATAATCGAAAAGCACCAGTTACCTTGACCTTGGACTCATTATCTGTCCCAACTATCGATCCATTCAAAGTGACAGTGCTTCACGTTGAACACAGCAGCTCCACAAAACAGCCAATGACAGTAACTCTGTAAAGACAAAATGCAGTATTTATCTCATTTTGTTTATACAATGGGTTCACCATAAACAAACTACGTACTTATTTGTCTCGGGGTTTTAGAATTTGACTAAATAATAAAAAATATATATCGATTAGTTATTCATTGTGTTTACCAAATTTTATATAAAGAATAGAATAGAATATATTTTAGTTCCAATTATGGGCCATTTCTGGCATACAATTACTTTATAAAAAATACACAAGTGTATGAAACAAGGCATAACATAACAAAGGCTTGATTTATGATTGGAAACACAAATAACTAAAAGAGAAAGAACACGAGGCAAAAGTAATTTCCAATGATGAATCAATGATTGACAACATAGAGCACTTAAGCCCTCTTGGAAAGAGCGACCATGTTATGTTATCATTTTATGTTAAATGTTACAATCCGGATGATGAATCTGTAAAACCTGTTAGATATGCTTATCATAAAGCGGACACTGATAAAATGTATCAATTATTTTCTAATTATGATTGGAACACCACGGATGATGTTTCAACTGAGGATATGTGGAATGTTTTCAAGAACAAGATTCGTGAAGTGGTTGATGAATGCATACCGGTAACTAGTTCGAAATCTGAAAAGAAAAAATCATGGATGACACAACATGCGTTGAAAATGGTTAATGCAAAAAAAGCTGCATTCAAGAAATATTCATTCTGTAAGAATGATGAAAACTTTAAAAATTACACATTGAAACGAAACATGGCGACTGGTGCTTGCAGGAATGCAAAGAAAAACTTTGAAAAAAAATAGTGGATAACTTTAAAGACGATCCAAAATCGTTTTGGAAGTACATTAGTTCCCAAACAAAGTCAAAAGGATCTATCGGCGACTTGTTGTGTGATGATGGAACATTGACAGATGACAATCTAAAAAGGCGGACGTATTCAATAAATTCTTTAGTAGCGTATTTGTTCATGAAAACTGTGAATCAGTACCAACCCTCGAGGATCGTGTATTCTTAACTGAGCTATTGGACGTTGTCGTGACACAAGAAATTGTAGTGAAAAAAACTGCTCGAATTGAATTCATCGAAATCTCCTGGGGAGGACCAAGTTCATCCGAAAGTACTGAAGGATAATTCTAAAATTCTGGGATCGTATCTATCCAAGTTATTCAACAAGTCGTTACAAACTGGTCAGTTACGAATGGAATGGAAATCGGCAGTTGTAGTTCCGCTATTTAAGAAAGGAAATAAGCAAAAAGCAGAAAATTACAGGCCAGTTTGTTTGACTAGTATTGTCTGTAAAGTTTTTGAATCAATATTACGAGATTACATCGTGCACCATATGGAATTCAACAACCTATTTGTATCGCATCAACACGGTTTTAGATCGAAACATTCTTGTGTTACAAAGCTTCTTGAAGTTACTGACGATTGGTTTGAATTATTAGATAACGGTTGATGCATTGATGCGATTTATCTTGATTTCGCGAAAGCGTTTGACACAGTTCCTCATGAACGATTACTAAACAAACTACACAGTTATGGAATTAGTGGGAATATATTAAAATGGATTCGGAACTTTCTATCTGGAAGAAAACAATGTGTCAGAGTTGGTAATGCTCTATCCAGCAAGGTAGATGTTGCAAGCGGTATTCCGCAAGGATCAGTGTTAGACCCGATCCTTTTCTTAGTGTTTATAAACGATCTTCCGAATGTTGTCAAATCTACAGTAAAATTATTTGCGGATGATACCAAACTTTATAGGAACAATGAGCCTCAGAGGGACCTGGGGACTGTGATCTTATTCAGGAAGATTTAGACAAATTGTCACAGAGTGGTCAGACACATGGTTATTGCGTTTTAACGCTGGCAAATGTAAATCTATGCATTTGGGTGTAAAAACCCCAAACATAAATATAACATGTCAAATAATGAAATAGTCCAAAATGAAAGTGAAAAAGACATTGGAGTAACATTTGATTGTCAACTAAAATTCAACGAGCATATTACCCAGATTGTGAACAAAGCCAATCAGAAACTGGGCCTTATTCAGAGAAGTTTTGAATATATGGACAGAAGCATGTTTCTTATACTATACAAATCACTTTAAGACCGCAGTTAGAAAATGCTACAGTAATATGGTCACCGTGGTTTAACAAACACATCTCGCGGTTGAACAAGTTCAACGACGGGTTAACGTCTTGAAAAAGAAATTGCACATATGGATTACAAAGATCGTCTAATCAGTCTAGGATTACCGACATTAATATATATAAGGGAAAGGGCCGATGTTCTGTAATTATACAAAATTATGAATAATTTTGACAAGGTGCATTTGGACTCTATTTCTGTGAATACCAATGCAAACACTAGGGGACATAATATGAAATTGAATAAAAGACATCATAACTATAAGAGCTGTATGAGCAACTTTGTCACCAGAACAACCAGTAATTGGAACGATCTACCGGATGAGTGCGTACAGAGTAAGAACGTGAATATTTTCAAGAACTCGTTAAATAAAGCCTGGAAACATAAATCCAATAAATTTGACTATAAGTTTTAACAATGTACATAACCACACATGCAATTGATATAGTAGTGATTTCTCGGCAATTGGTCAACACAAGCTACCAGCTTATTCATGACCGGTCTACAAAGGTAAAACAAAGGTAAAAACAAAAACATGTAATCTTGAACATTAGTGAAAAAATAATGAAGTACAACATAATGATATGAACTTAAATTTGACGAATATCATACAATCAGGCACACATTTCCGGTAAGACTCAGGGTGGTGAAAAATATTGTTCGTTTTAATCAAAGGATATAATATAATGAAAGAAATAATGTAATTGTGTTTTTGTTTTCTCTTCACATTTTGTTGATATAACTATAAATGTAATAATACTGTTTTTACGCTGAAGTATTGTCAACGAAACGAACATCTATCGCTCTTCCAGAAGAGTATCTACCTTATTCGCCATCCACGCTTATCGCGGAACTCAACTAACGTTAATAAAAACATTCGAATTCCAAATTTGAGCTAGAAATAGCATTGACATAGACTCAGAAATGACTATGGACAAAACAAACAGTTCGAACGTGCTCTTTTAGACTATTGAGCGAATTCATCTGTTCAAAACATTAACAGTCGCACACACAACTGGAGTAGTTTTGCTAATAAGTGAGCTTCAAGAAAGTTCAGCTTCAGATACGAGATATACAGTAAATTATTGAATATGAAGGTGAAAATAATCGCCAAATTATCACTTACCTTATCAGTTCTGTTTTAACAAACTACATGTACATGTCGTCCTCGAACAGTGACCCAACATATTACAGTACGACACAAACCTACCCAGTATAACACAAGAACGTCAACACGTGAACACATCGTGAGCTGAAAATCACGATTTATTCGTTATTTCTAGTCACGTGATTTAATGTTCATTGTTCGGTTTTAGACTTCGAGCATTAAACCAAGACGAGGTCGAATATCGATGTGTGTTCAGATGATAATAACCGTTAGGCATCAACAAATTAATTGTATGTTTCTTGTAACCCGATCGACCTTAGTTTTTCCCCGTTTTTCCCTAAATGTAACTAGAGCCACAACATTACATTGTTTTGACCTTAAGAAGGACCGGGTTACATTGCGAGCATGTCCAAAACATACTGCATTGCTCAAAAAGTGCTGTAATATATCATTAATAACATTTTAAAATGAATATGAGGTAGTCATATACATGTATATTTTTATATGCAAAAAAGGATGGAATGAATAAAATTCAAAGGCATGTCATTAGAAAATCGAGCCTAATGGCCCGTCACCTATAAACCCGAATTGAATATGATTATACAAGATCAATTTTAAATAAAAAATAGGTGTGTTTCCTGTAAATCGAATCATTATGATAAATTAACTAGTTACTTGGAGCGAGGAACTCATAAGAATAAAAAAAAATAAAAAAATGAACATGCTACTTTGGTTCGAACCTACGGTCTGCAAAATTAAAGATTTCAAGATAACGTTGCTTACCACTGAGCTACCGTGACAGACAAACCAGACATATTAAAACTAAAACTTATATTGGTTTTATTGAATGCTGATATTCCTGTTTTGATAGTTAAACAGCACAAACAAACATGACGTCACTGTGAAGTTATAATCCAAAACCGACTGTAGTTGGAATTATCATGAACATAAAACAAGCTATTTTTAAAAAAGTAGGTAGAGGGTCTGGGTTAGGCTCTCCGGGGAAATTTTGAGAACAGTAGATTCAGTTGTTGCCTCCTGTGCATTCTGTGGAATCAAATTTGTAGTTTGAAAAGGACACGTTGGAGGTATGATTATTGGTAACGAAATTATCCCGTTCCAGCACACTGTCAATGAATAATTCAATACATTTTTCGAATTTTAAACGATTTTTATTGTTTGAGATTTTCAATGTCAACTATACTCGATCGAGAGTGAGTATGCGGTGCTACGCGCCTGCATATTTGTCTGTGTTTATATCGTACATTGTCCCCAGGCCTGCACTATAGGGCCTACTGTACTAACCTACTGTGATAATCGTACTGATAGTTCAGTTGTCGTATAAAATCTACCGTTCGGGATGTCAAACATGTGTCAAAGACAAATATAACAAACATGTGTCAAAGACAAATATAAAAAATTGTGTCAAAGACAAATATAAATGGTACCAGTGTTTCTTTTCAATCCTAATAGATTTACTTTCTATAAATTCATAAAATTGAGTGATTTATAACTTTAATTATCAATATTGGGAGCGTTGGCCAAGAGGTAGGACGCGCACTTCGGGATCGAGAGGTTTAACTCCAGTCTGGGTGTACTGGTCAATTTCTCTTAGCAAGAACAACCCACAAGCTCCACTCCACCAAGTTGTAAATTGGTACTTATCAGGGCAGTGTCTATTCCAGGTCGCTACAGATCGACGATGGCTGCAACGCCCACAGGAGAGAAATAGTCTCCCCAGGGAGACTCGAACGAAGGTTTGATAAGGAAGCTCAATGACCAGGGGAAGTAAAAAGGTGAAAGTGTTGAACTGTTAAAAAGAGCCCTGTAAAAATGAAAACTTAACTTCTTTTAGTTATTACTACATATATGACCGAACCAGACATCCAAAGGTCGCTTTACGACAGACACCGCCTGTGAAAAGGAAACCTTGTAAGCCGAAGAGAACCTGGTGAAGGATAGTTCAACTAGAACTGGAAGACGAGAGTCTATCAATGAGACTGGAAGATGTGGGTCTATCAATGGGACTGGAAGACGTGGGTCTATCAATGGGACTGGAAGACGTGGGTCTATCAATGGGACTGGAAGATGTGGGTTTATCAATGGGACTGGAAGACGTGGGTCTATCAATGACGTGGGTCCATCAATGGGACTGGAAGACGTGGGTCTATCAATGGGACTGGAAGATGTGGGTTTATCAATGACGTGGGTCCATCAATGGGACTGGAAGACGTGGGTCTATCAATGACGTGGGTCCATCAATGGGACTGGAAGACGTGGGTCTATCAATGGGACTGGAAGACGTGGGTCTATCAATGGGACTGGAAGATGTGGGTTTATCAATGGGACTGGAAGACATGGGTCTATCAATGACGTGGGTCCATCAATGGGACTGGAAGACATGGGTCTATCAATGACGTGGGTCCATCAATGGGACTGGAAGACATGGGTCTATCAATGACGTGGGTCCATCAATGGGACTGGAAGACATGGGTCTATCAATGACGTGGGTCCATCAATGGGACTGGAAGACATGGGTCTATCAATGACGTGGGTCCATCAATGGGACTGGAAGACGTGGGTCTATCAATGGGACTGGAAGACGTGGGTCTGTGACTGGAAGACGTGGGTCTATCAATGACGTGGGTCCATCAATGTGACTGGAAGACGTGGGTCTATCAATGGGACTGGAAGACGTGGGTCTATCAATGGGAGAGGCTCAGAAACTGGCCAAAGGTAAGACCAACTGGAGAGAGGTCGATCATTGCAGTCTTATGTCCCACCAAGGACGAAGAGGAATAATAGGCCTCAATGAATTCTCATTTTTTTCCGAAACCTCATAAAATTATAATCTCAGCTCAGCATCTGACAAATCTGAAGTAGCTCATTTTGAAATTTGCTGCCGGAAGCAGAGAACCTCAAGTTTCTTTTCGATTTTTTTCTACATAGAAATGTACTAACTTAGGTCTCATAATTTTTGTTTGTACTTGTCTTTCTGAACTCTTCCTGCAGGCAGACTTTTAAAGACAATTGTCTACTGACTATTTTCAATCTCAGACACTAAAAGATTTACTACAATTCAAAGATAAAACACCAACTAATAGTATTACAGTCAGAACAAAAGTTTAAAGTACTTGATTTGTAATAAATTATGAAAACAACCCGAGGTACGTCTGTCAGAGTTCTTTGACCCCGGGTACTATAATCACTATTCTCATGACGACAGTTCTGTTAAATTTATGTGAATAGCTGCAAGTTAGAACCCTGTGTTTATGGGATATTTACTGTTTTGTTGTGCATCTATATGTCGGTACATTTGTGTATATTATGTCATATGATATATGATAAATATCGAGCTGCTTTGCTCGAGGATTTGAAAACGCAATATTGCATGGGAAAGGTAAATCTATCAGCAATACACAACTAGTATCTCTGGGGTTGCTTGCAAGACTGTAGTATGTCCTTTAGTTATAAACAGTCACCATAGTCTTGCGGGCAACTCTCGATTTTTATAATTCTGTATTGTAAGTTAAGTGACCAGTTTTTTAGAGCCGCTTTCATAAACGTAACCACCAGACAACCTTTGACATTTAACTTTCCCCGGTCATTGGGCTACCAGCGTTCTAGTATACTATCAATGGAGAAACTGTTTCTCACCTGGTTGGTGTGCAACCAACATCGGGATAAAGCGCCCAGGAATGTAGTCATCGTTTATGGTCTTTCAGTACCATATTATTGGCTTCGACCTAATAGAGGTTGGAGTTGTGTTTCTTTGTTGCCCTTTTCGCAAGTTCCACGGTCACTGTCCGTAGCTTCATTACCGGCTATGACCATATGTACAGGCATCCCGCTTGGAGTACTATATTGTTCAAATAGGTGACTGGTGTTTAACTGTAATTGTCTTGTTAGCACACCCTATGGTCCTGCTGGTTGCGCCTTAAGTGCAATCGTGAAAGCTCGGTCATTTTCGTTTGACTCCGGTAAATATACATAACGTCCTGCTGGGTGTGCCTGAAGTACTTACATGGAGTCTCAGCCCATATATATGGTACAGATCAAATGCCTATCATACTTGGGCTTTATTCACTAACGTTTTGAATCTAAAACACAGACTTAGACTTTACATTGCCAAACGTTCTATTCGCTACAAATGTACCGTAAATGTATGACCAATTAACAGACTATGGCACCATTCCTTTATTTTAATGCAGACTAACCATTTCCCCATAAATGAATGACAAGTTTCATGCCCCCACCCCCACAAACAGGAGGGAGAGTAAATGGTTTTCTTTCAATGAAATAAATAACACAAGCACAACATTTTCAATTTCAATGCATTTATCCACATGTATGTCATAAATGGTCATGATAAAGCAAATTTAACAAAACAAAAACAGTATACATATCATACAGTATTTTATATCATACAGTATTTTATATCATACAGTATTTTACCTTGGTGTACAGAATTGTCAGTCAGAGCATCTCCACTAACATAGGTGTAATAGTATAACACCAAACTGAATGAGGGGTAATAAAAAAATTCCCAGAAAAATTATCTGAAATCTTAATTACAACCAATATTGCTGAAACTTGTAACATTCGTTGTGTCTATTATGTTCTGTGGCCTTATTCACCAACATTGTAGATTGAAACACATACTTAGACTTAACATTGACAACATTTATAATCACAGCCATTTCTTGCAATTAGATTTACCGTGTTAAATTTTATCTGATTATTTGTTGTTACCCACTAAACAGACTTAACATTGACAACATTTATAATCACAGCCATTTCTTGCAATTAGATTTAACGTGTGAAATTTTATCTGATTATTTGTTGTTACCCACTAAACATGTATACCCATTTAAGAGTATATCAAAATCAGTGCATTCATAACAACATGAGAGCGATAGAACATTTGGCAATAAAAAGTCTAAGTCTGAGTTTTAGACTTACAACGTTGGTGTAAAAAACCTTTGAGTCTATTGTGCTCTGCTATTTCTGTTTAGTGCAGCATAACATGTCTCATTTTTGTTTTTTCTAGTCAGACAAATGATTGGCACAATACTAACATTAATACAGAAACTTAAATTCAAGGAAATTTTAAAACAAATGTTACCTACCGATTCTACAAGGTACACCAAGACTTACAATTGTGCTAAAAGAAATGAGAGAAAGTTTTTCCAGTTTTTATGGATCATCCCTCATAGCAGTTCTAAAAATTACATAACATACCAGATAAGATATTGAAAACGAGGGTTCAAATCCTAGTCTGAGTATTATTTAGTAAATTGTTCGTTTAGATACATAAACATGTACAATGCCAATAAAGATACTTCAAATGCATTACATGTACATTCTCATAGAAACAATATTTATGCAAAAACATTACACCGGTTTGTAAACTAGCAAAAAATTAAACTATACTTTACACTATGGTAAAACACAGGTATATATTTATTATTTCAAAAAAACGTGAAAAGCCAATTATTTCTAAGTCAATACATGTATTTAAGCCAATGTGACAACTAGTATGAACTTATGTATGTTGGTTAATTTTAATCAGGGCCTGAGATCATAACCAATTCTTACACTCTGCATACAGCCATTGAATTTCATCATTTTAAGGATCATAGCCACCATTTTTTAGAGCAAGTTATAAAAATGTTAAACAGGTACTAATAAATATTATTTTTAGCTTATTTCATAGTGTAATTTAGTGTATTTGTATGCTATAAATGTGTATTATCAGTCTGAGTGCTGGGTGTGGCATGCAGATTCAATATTTTCATTTTTATCTCATACATAGTACACAATGGCAAAATAACGTATCAATGTTACTTTCCACATTCAAATAACAATTCTATTCCCTTTCCCGACCTAGATATGCAATCTACAAATACAAATAGCTAATTATACGACAATTTCAATATTTGAGTGCAAGTATTGGTTTTGCTTATGTTTTCAGTTGATCTTATCAGTTTTCCTGGAATTAAAATACCTGTTTAGCTAAACAATGCAACAATACCAAATGCCTGACAAACTTATTTGACAAAAGCAATTTATTGAATATCAATCTGATTAAAATATTAATTATCATGTACATAAACATTTGTAATATGCTGCAAATTGTAATGCCAAGCAATGTGATAGAATTAGGATGTGTATACATGCACTCTGTATTAAATAAATAAAAAAAAATACTAAGTATGTCAGTATGTACAAAAATAATGCAAGAATTATTAAGTTCAAATCATGATTTCAACAGTAGTACGCAGAGCATAACTCCCTAATCTTTCAAAAATAAATTACTGTTAATTTGGGCATTGATGTTAAATATGTACTCTTATTATATTCCATAGGGAAAAATGAATCTAACACTATTAAACTTTGAACATAATGAAAGTTCAAAATGGCTGACATAAATGCCAAGAAAATGCAGAGGAAAGTATTTGCAAGATATTTTGAAAAAAAGGCTTACATTGAAACGTTGATTAAAGAGTAAAAACTTTACTAGTAAAACATGTTATTTGCTTTTGTATGCACGTTGAGGGGTGTTCATTATATTGAAATCACCATTTTCACATGATGACATTTAGCTTATTTGACTAGCGATTTATTAAGTTTGTTGAGCAATAGAAGACCACACCATCAACGCATATCAAATTGGTTGAATTCAAACAGTTGACATAGTATGTAATTACCCAGTCGAATGTATGTCTCTTGACAAAACAAACATAGAAAATTGACCTAATTAAACATATTTTGGTACATATGCTACACATTGACAAGAAAGATGTTTTAATGAAATAATTCTTATTGACATTACCCTAGGCATGTAGGTGCAAGTCAATCAAGAACATGTTTGTAAGTTAATCATAGAACTTCATTGCATAATATAATTAATTTACCTGAATGCAAAAATATTTGACAGTTTTACTCCAATCAAGAAACAATCAAGTGGAGCAATCTCTGCACTGGTATAAATCGCTGGCTGAGAATAAGAAACTTGAAAGTACTATTTAGGCTGATACATAATTAAATTCAGCATAACAAGATGCTTCTTATGAGCCTATTTTCATGAAAATCGGAACTTGCAATTTGGTCAAACTTATAGTAAGTTAAGAGTAATTTTCAGAAAGTTTTTCTTTGTTTTCTCAAAATATTGATTTTGTACTTACGACCTTTTCATTTTAAGCCAGCGAAATAATTCAAATCACTAAGGTCTTCATTACCGTTAAAATTCTGATTATTACACCCATTGAATTTCAAAATTGGAAGCATACAGTTCATCCGAGATATCACAACCTGACTGTGTTAAATAAGCACACACCTCAAGGCCAAAGCAAGCATTTTTGTTAAAATTCTGTTCAAGCTAGCAACCTTTTCCAAAGAACTAGTTTCTTTATGAAGGTAACTTGTCAGAATGGCAGGCAATAATCTTAAGCAATTTCAATGACTGTAAAAGCCTTTCTTAAACATGGTTACAATTGTTGTCTTGTGTCCAACGAAGTAGCAATTGTTGGAATAGTTTCAATAGGATTACGTTTCACTAAGGCGTCTGAATCACTTCCATCCATTATAGACCTTCTAGAAGCTGACTGAAGAGCTTTAGAAAGTCGACTTTTAATGTCTGGATTCACTCTAGTTAATGTACCTTCACTGTATAATGCCTTAAGTGATGAATACCCCATTGGTTTTGGGGTAGGGTAATGCATAGCCTTCCTACCAAGCATATTTGCTGTTGATGATATTGATGATATTGATTTAGTAAGAGTTTCAGCACTTGAGACCAATGTTTTAACTGAAAAGTTTGAGTTGGTTTTAGATTTATCACTTATACTTTCTACAGTCTTTTTATGTTTGAAGTCAGAGTGTAAGTCATGGAGAACAGTATCTGGTTTCATTGGACCTGGAGACGACTTCCTCTTACTGGTATTCAATTTGTTGGTAGTGTTGTTTCTCCTAGAGTCTGTCTCAATCTGTGATTGCAAGGATTGAATGTAAGCATTCTGGAACGTACTACTGGGGCTCTCAGTAACACTAGTAAGACCATTACTGGAAATACTAACTTTACCTTCATTAATTAAATGTGGAACACCTTTACCAGTTTCATGTTTTTTATCAATTACACTTTTTGAAGTCTCCATTGATTTTGCATGTTCAATAGTCATGTCTCCTTTTATAGACATTGATAGTTCCGTTGCTGAAGGTTTAGAAATCACCGATTTAGGTTCAATAGTCACACCTCCTTTAACAGGTACTAAAAGTTCCGATGCTGCAGTTTTAGACTCTGGTTCAGCAGCATCAGATTGTGAAGATGTGCTACCTGCTGCATCTAAAGTGGAAAATGATGCAGACTGAATCATTTGTTTCAGAACTTTAGATGACTGCTCTGAATTATCAATAAATATCCGCACAGGTTTGTATTTACCAGTATCACCGTCATGGTAATACAACACATGAGACTGTCCAGATTTTAACAGATTATCCACTACTGATACCGATCCTGAACTAGACAGATTAGAGGATACTGATCCTGAACTAGACAGATTAGATGATATCGGTCTTGAACTAGATGGAATCAATGAACTATCTGTAGGTTTAGATGAGATCTTTTCTGGTATTTTCTGGTGGTCTCCATCTTGTATGATAGGAGTGTGGTCTTTTTTAATATCACTAGCAAGTTTTATTTCACCGCTTACATTCTTGGACTCAGATTTGCTTTGCAAGCCTTTCACACCATCTGACTCCTTCAACTCATCACTTGCTGTCTTTGTTACTTCTGGCAGATCGGTACCATGTTTTACAGGGACTTCTTTGTTAATACCATCTTTCACTACCTTTTCTGATGCCTGGAGATCACTATCAGCAACAGGTTCTCCTATATCACTTTTACCTGAAACTTTACTACCCCCTGTCTTATCTAGCTCTTCATTTTCACATTTATTATCATTGTTATGTGTATTACCATCATCAGACACATTTTCATCAATAACGAGACCACTTTCACAATCTTCATCTATGTCCATCACAAGTGTTTGCTCTTCTTCAATAGAATTCCTCACATTATCTGTAGCAGATGCAATTAGTTCAGAATCATCGGCACTATTAACCGATTTGTTCTTTACAATTTCAGAAGTATTGTATACTTCAGTTGTTTTCCCTGATATTTTGTCTTTCATAACATCAGAAAGTTCAACTTCCATGGAATCATCCGAGTGGTCTGAATAAGCTTCAAAGTCTTCTTCAACGTTACCACTGGTGTCACCTAACACAGGTGTACTTCTGGTGTTACCTAACACAGGTGTACTTAAAGTACTTTTAACAAAACTCGAAGTTTGTCTGTTCTGTTCACTGTGATCTGCATGTTCGGGTAAAGAATGAATTCCAGGAGAACCTGTTGAATTTGAAGAATTAGCAGTAGAGTCAATCAATCTCTCATTAACAGAAATTTTATCCGTACCCTTGATAACAAGTTTATGGTTTTCCGATGAAGCACTATGGTCATCTTCAATCTTGGAATTATTTTCCTGACGGTTGATTGGTTCTTTACTTATACTTTCATTAGTACTACTACTAACTTCAGTTTCTGGTTTTGCATCCATTGTATGGTCAGAGTTTTGTGTATAGTCAGGTTTGGTATTACTGTCACATTCACTTGATACTTTATTAATCACAGGTGCAGGAGAACTACTGATACTTGGTGCTGAAGAAATGGTGAGATCATCCGGAGCGTTCTCCTCAGTGTCCATACATTCTGATGTAGCCCTGGATAAAACTGGCATAGCAGGTGACTCAACATCGTCCATTGGTTCACTAATGTTTGTGTTTGTCTCATCGTTTGCGTGGTCAGCAGATACATCTGGTACAGTTCCACTAGAATCACATTCATTGCTAACACTTACACCGGATTCAATATTCTTTTTACTAGTTCCTAGTTCAGAAGAATTACTTTCAGTATGTTCAGTTTTCTGTTCTGACTCAAGATCCTGACACTTATCTTGTACCACAGTTTGACTTACAGTAGTACTAACATTAGTATCTTTCTCAGACACATCAGCTTTTTCACCCACTTGCATTCTATCATTATTTTGAACTTTATCACTTCTATCAGGTTCGGTATGACCCTTTTGTGCATCAGGTGTTTGAGTAATATCTGGAATGGGCTTCAAGCCGTAAACCTGATTCATTTTCTCGAACAATTTCTGAGCATACAATGGATGAAGGTTTAGAAATAAGTTTTTGAAAGCATTGGCTTTCTCCGACAGCTCATCATTACCACTAGTCCTTGTTAATGTTTCACTGGGTTTAACACTTGAGTTCTCAGCAGTATTCTTACTTTCAAGGGCAGCAACTAATGAAGCATGTTTTTCTATCACATTACTTTTCTGTGAATGTTTCTCTTTGTTGTTTTTACTTTCCCTTTTTCCTTTTTTACGTGGTGGTCTTCCTTTGGGCTCCGGAGCTACAGTAGGTTTCGGTACGCTGGTTCCTCTCATACTTAAATCAATGGGTGATGAAGTTGAAGATTGCCTTGAGTATGAAGGTCTACTTGGTGGTCTGCTGTCCGGTGAGTCTCTAGATCGATCATATTCCTCATACACAAGTGGTATTCCATTCATTGACGGTCGTCTGGACTTAGACTCGGAGAAATCCGTCCTGCTTGGTACTCTTGCAATAGGGACCTATAAAATACAAAGTAGAGGTAAAAATAATTTAATTTATAACAGATTAAATTTCGTGGTTTCGGTGACACAGACCATTTCGTGGGGATGTAAATTCAAGGATATCTCATCCCCTAAGTCATATACAATAGAAAGTATTGATATGCATGGTGATTTAATTTCGTGGTTTAGTTCAACAACAAGATCCATGAAATTAAATCCCCCTCGAATATTAATGATTTTACAGTAATTCTAATCTTTAATGAAGAATTCATTAGAATAATTAAACAGCAACATTGTATGATGAGATAAAGCTTATAATGCTGAATTTGAGATGCATTAATATTTTGTTTATTCCCGAACAAAATTCAAGAAAATTTCAATTGTAGAACGACAAACTAGTCTGGCCCGAAATCCCCAAAAATTGACCAAACTTTACATTGGAGTATAAAGTTTTTATTCTTTGCTGATTTCGGTAGACAAGACCTTCAGAATGAAACTTAATTCTACTATGATCAAGTACCGTTACCTATTAGGGAATCATATCAGTGTAACAGTGACACTATTAATTTGTGAAATATTTTTTCAGAGATATTGCAATAGCTAAGAGGTCTAACAATTCATACTTATCATTGGTGATGTTGCCATACACTATGTGTTTGAACCCTAAAATAGTTTCTGATGTAGCTTTTACAATAGTCTAAAAACATTTAATTTCAATGGGACAAAATTTCGTGGTTTTGGTAAAAAGTCCATTTCGATCGGATGGTAATTCGTGGATTTTATATTTCAGGAAATAAATACAAAAGTCAAAACTACTGTTCGATAGTATTTGATTTCATGGTTGAAGGCGAACCACACAATCCATGAAATTTAACTCCCACGAAAATTGTTGATTTAACAGTAGTTACAGCATACAATACCTTTTTAGCTTGATGTATGTATTGTGGTTCATCCACTCTGACATTATCTAGAGCTACATTCAATAGATGTAACAACTCATCCATTTTACCAGCTTGAGCAATCATCAGAGGCGTCACACCTATAAAAGTTCATAAACAAAGTAGAAGTGAATGTTAATTTGCTACGCAGACCACTCAAACTTTGGGGAGCATGTAATATACCTCTCAAAGTAGGGGTCATGTAAACCCCTTAAATAGGAACCATTTAAACCACACAAAGTAGAAGCAACTTAAATCCCTAAAAGAAGGGACAATCTAAATCCCTTAAAGTAGGGTACATTTAAAAACCTAAAAGTAGTGATTATTTAAAACCCTTAAAGTAGGGACCATTTAAATCCTTAAAATAGGGGCTATGCCAGACAAATAATAAAAGGCCCTTAAAAAAGTGAAATTATACATCAAAGACCTATTTTACCTGCATAGTTCTGTAGTTCAGCACTCCCACCATTCTCCAACAAATAGCGTACAATTCTACATCTGTTATATTCCACTGCATACATTAATATGCTCCGTCCAGCCTTTCCATCCTGTAAATCAATCATAAATCAATTCATTCATTCCTAAATCCCCAAAAATGTTTAAGCCCAAAAAGTCAAAGTTCTGTATTTCAGTAACATAATCCCGACACCGGTATGGTTGAACCAGCAGTTACCTAGAACTGACTTTGTAGACATTGTGCAGGGGAATACTGGTACCATAACTAGTAGCCTGTTGTCTCCTATTTCCGGGCATCTAAGGATAAAACTGCTTTTAAAAATGTTTTAAAAAACTTTTTGAATAATTTAAGTTGGAGGAAAGTATGACTTAACCATTTATGCAAAACATGCAATCAACGAAAACACAAAAATCAAACGTCCATGGACTATTTTTAGCATCACATCACGTGACCTCCATGATCAGAATTTTCAAGCACTTTTTCGTATTTCCGGTCTATTTCGTAATTTTTATTGTCTGTTATTCTTACAAACTTCACATGTGGCCCAATTTGTAGTTTTATCCTTTCGTCACATGTTGAAATGCTGGTTAATGGTTTCAAACCAGCCTAAGTAAGAGTTTGAGCAAGGAGGGGAGGAGTTGTTTCCCTTTTCTAAAAGTACGTTGATTTTTTTTGTTTTTCAATTTTTTGTCAAAATGTGGTGCATTTTTTGGTGGAAATCAACTAATATCGGTTAAATCTATCAAATTACTCCAAAACAATAATTCGTTAATGCAGCTTTATGTGTGCTGGAAATATGAGAATGCCCGGAAATATGAGAAAGAAGGATACCAGTTTAATGACTTTACTTGTTTTAGGGTGTGGTATCAAACCTCTTGCTCACCTCTCGCAAAGTAAATGCTCTAACACTAAGCTGTTGAAGTGGAAAAATACATTTTGCACTTTGATAAAAAGTCTAAATATAATTCATGGGTATCAGTCAAATTAATTAACAAGTGCTTCCTAACACTGATGATCCAGCATTAATTCAGAGTACCGTAGTTATTTCCGTTAGTAAGAATAATGATCAATTACTGTAAAATCATTTAATTTTGTTGGGACGAAATTTCGTGGTTTTGGTAAAAAAGACAATTTCGTTGGCACTTGAATTCGTGGATTGTGAATTTCAGGTAACAAAACAAGGGTCAAAATCTATGTTCGTTGGGATTAAACTTCGTGGTTGAAGTGAACCACGAAATCCACGAAATTTAATCCCCCACGAAAATTAATGATTTTACAGTAATAGACATATGAGTATACTCCCTACCTGAGCGTTAATGTCTGCTCCATGATGCACAAGTTCTGCTAACATTCTCAAGTTGTCAAGTTCTACACATGTGTGTAATGGAAAGTAACCTTCAATGAAATATCAATAACATATATTAAGTGTTACCATGGAAAACTTGAACACAGAATAAATGATGATGATTTATCACACTGGTTGTGTACATGGCAACAAAATGAGTAATAAATAAACTAATGAATATTAGTTTAGAAGCGTTGATAGTTTTATTTTTTGGGGGATTTTTTTGTAATTCAATTGAGAATTCCAAAATGAATTGTTATAACTGTTTATACAAAGATATCAGGTGTTTGAATATTGATTCCTGCTGGCAAAGGGAGGTAATCCAAACTGAACAAAGGAGAATAAAGTACAAAAGTTGTCCCCTTTGATCATACTGGAAGCAACTTGGCTTGCAAAAATAAAACATGATTTATTTTGCAGGAAAATAATCGCCATTTTTATTATAATTAAACTTTTTAACAGAAACTATTATTATCAATAATTTTAAGTCCAAATCAAGTTCAGTGTTTATCAACGAACCCGAAAGCAATATCAAGTTAACGAATATCGCAATATTATGTAAGTGCAGAAATGGAACTTTTGTTCAATTTGGATGTGAAAAAATGAACAAATGTAATGACATCGATAATTCAACGAATATTCAAATATGAATTTCCAATATTCAAATACAGATTTTTGTATTCGGTCCCATCTCTAATAATTATTAATTTTAACCTTACCTTCATAGTCTCGACAATTTAAATTGATTTCTAATCTCGACTCTCGTAACACAGTATCCATACAGCTATCAAACTGTTTACAGACAGACGAGTGGATCGCTGTACATCCGTGTCGGTCTAGTAGATTAGGATTGGCACCAGCAGAAAGAAGGGCTGTCATAATATCTGGTTTGTTCACAAGTATCGCTAAATGGAGAGGTGTCTGAAAATAGTAAGGTTCAAGTTATTGGTTACAATTATTACAATAGTTTCCTCATTAATACACATGTGCACATTATATGACCTGTTTATAAATATTGGTGGAGTTCTTACACATAGGAATTCACCATGAAAGCCGTAGGCCTGAGTGGTTAATAACAAGCATCAGATCGACAAACAATTGTATCAGCAGACATACTACAGCTTTTCAATATTATATTTCGATTCTAACATGATTTAATTGTGCAATTATATATAAAGTCAACGTTACTGGTCAATAATAATGATATGACATCACCTCCATCGTATATTGGCCTATATACAACAGTATGATTTGTTCTTTGTCCATTCAGTCTACATGGAAAATCGCTGGTCATGTAATAATTATATTTAAGGAACATAATTTCTTGTTGTTTTTCATCATACATGCCATATTTTCCTGAATCCTATGCAGGAGATCAATGATGGAAATGCAGGAGATTTCAATGAAATGCAGGAGATTTCAATGAAATGCAGGAGATTTCAATGAAATGCAGGAGATTTTTCTTGCTCAAACTTTAAACTTGGACAGATGAAGTTGATATTCAGTTTTCACTTATTTTATTTGTAGGACGTTACCATGCATGCTTCATAAACCTATCTAAATTCATATTTGTTATCATTTTAATCATGCAAACCAAAAATGTCAAGGTCCCAGTATTCCAAGAAATGCAGGAGATTTTATCAATTTGTGAAAATCATGCGTGAGTTGAGTCTCAAATGCAGGAGATCTGGCATGTACCGTATGTTTCATAAAGGAACCTATTTCCAAGAAACTAATATGAACTAAGGCATTGCCTATATGGGTATTTAATAAATATTAGATAACCGCTAGGCTATGTTTGTAGATATAGACACGGGCCCCAGTTGCTATGCATTATCCAAGGGAGATAACAAATGCATGCAATCATTGTGAATTGTAATCTTTATACAGCACACAAGTCAATCAATCAAATTGTCATAATTTGATTCCAATTCAATAAAATCAAAGACATACCTTGTTGTACTGTATTGTAGTATTGTAGGCCTACTTTAAGATGGTTTATTTATATTCCGAATATAGATAATTTACAGCCTCCGATGTTTGTCTTTCGTCCTTATCCGCTTGGAAAATCGAAGATGTTATTACATAAGCAACAACATATGGACCCTCCTAGTACACAAGTTTTGTCCACCACAAATAATTAATGCACCAGTCAGTTGCATCCCCAGTTCCCCCAACCACAGGGATCCATGGCGGATAGCCAGGGAGACAGCCATGTTTTTACCATCCAGATTCCCCCGCAAGGCAGGGGAAATTTAGGATTTATTATGCGAAAACCTATAGCCTAAAGACAATATTTACCGGTAGATGTCCGGGGAAACGCGGGAGATTTTACCATCAGCTTCCCCCGCTGGCCGTAGAAGGGCCGTTGTTTTTGACAACTCAAAATTCCAGAGCGCCCTTCCCCCGTGGCTGGGCTGCTGTGGATGAAACTAACTGGTACATATGTCTTATACACACTGACAGTAACAAAATAATCTCATAAACATTGCTTTGACAAGCTATACATTGAGACATAGAATTGTTGATTTGCATTGTTCAGTTGTTGACATGGAACGAATTGTAGCCTACTTACGTTCAAGCATCTGGTATGATCTGAGTGTTGATATCATTGTAAAGCTACGTAAAATTGTCTATTAAAGACCAATTTCCTCGGAGATCGAGTACTGTCATGATAAATCGGCTATTTAAATGAAAATTTCACCTTTATTTTTGATGTTTCTTAAAACATCTTCCATGTGAAACGGGCGCTTGGAAATCTCGCAAACGCTCGCAATGAATTGGCTAGTGACACGGTCCACGGTCATGGGGAGTAGAGGTATTTCTTACTTCCCTTTGTTTTTTAAAAATAGTTTGTTTTATTTATTACACATTTTTTTAAAAATAATAATTAATTGAAAGAGAACGATAGGCTCAACCGGTTACAGCTTACTATTTTTTTTATATTCCAAGGACCATTCACCTCGGAAAACTGCCTGAAATTTTTGACCGGAAATAACTTTTTTTGAAAGCATTAGTACCTGCTGAGACTCAACGAAAATACGCATGTCACCCGTATTACCGGTCTGGGTATTTTCAATAGCCTGCGCTACGCGCAGGCAATTAAATACCCTATAAATTTTTATTGAACCAAATGTAAAACACCAATTGAAACTATCACCAAACTACAGTACTGGTATCTGGATTAATGATTACTACCTGTTGTAATTTGTTGAATCTATCCACAGTCTTACCAGACATCAACATGATATCTATAAACTTCTTCACTAACGCAGTGTCTTCATGTACCACAGCTATATGCAGAGGTCTGAAATGAAGGGAGATAATTGTAGCATACAACACTTAAACAATGTATATCATACCTGCCAGGTACTCCTATTTAAGCGGAGTTACTCCTATTTTCATTTATAAATTCTGGTTTTCCAAGTTCACCTACCATGGAACAAAGGTACATTTGATTTATTTTATGATCTTCTTCCTATATCTATAACAGCAAGAATTAATACCTCCCTTCTATTGATTATGCATCTAAATCTCTTTTAAATAACAATTAAGTGCGTCTTGTGACATGTTTTGCTTTATCACTCCTATTTTGGATTTAACTAACTTGGCAGGTATGCCTATGTATTGGTAAATCTGAATTTAAGGTAGATACAAAATTGTACAAAAGCTACTGCAAAATCAAGGGAGACAATTGTCAAAAATCTATATGTTGAAAAGTCTGAACTCAAGGGAGATTATTCAAAAGTGTACACACGCCATATGCTGAGGACTGAAATCCAGTATTACACGACATGCAGATGTGCACCATCACAAATAAATTGCATGTATGTAAAAGTCTCTTCGGTTTAAACTAAACTCGAATGTTTCACAATTATAATAGTTTTTATCATGCGAGCAGTAGTCTTGTATAAGGACTGATACAAACTGATAACCTGTGTCTGTCTCACATTGGAATGAAAACCAGACACACTAAGGGTAGTTATACCGACTATGTCTATATTGAGAACATTTGATGATATACCAATCAATTAATTATTGATTAGAGAACACAGTTAACACCCAGCATGTGTCATCAGACTAATACACATGTACACTATACAGGGATTTGTTGACAGTTCAACATTTGGGACAGTGCCCTGGTCTGATAATCTGGGGGAATATACTAGATATTATTTTTGAAGAAGATCATGGTGAACTTCAATTTTGAAGAATTTTAACTTCCTTCTTGGTTTGACAGATGACAAAAATACGTGCATAATATTATGCCATATCCCCTGAGATTTTTTCTTTGATACTTTCAATGTTTCTCCCAGTAATTATGTATTACACTTGCAAAACTTACAGATCTCCATCTTCATCGGGTGTGAGAGCAAACTTCAAGTCAGAAAGAACCATCAAACTTGTCCGTGGATCAACCTGTACTGGTCTGTAACCTTCATCTGAAATAGACAATGACATAACCTTACACTTTACACTGAAAGTTTTTTTTCGAACCATTTCTTTGAATTGGGCCTTACCTTTGATTAATTTTTTAGGGGAAAAAACTTAAGTGTTGATATTTTGGTAACATAAGGGAAGACTTTGTTGAGACCTGTAATTTTTTTGGGGGAATTTTTTAGATTTTTTCCAGGGAATTTGGCACAAATTGTAATCAGAGAAAAGGCCCCAATACATGTTACTATATGGTTATTCTATCAAATTTAGCCCAGATTTCTGCATTTTTGTATTTTCTTTAAAAGGGCTTACAAGTGCAAAACATATTGTCTTACAGTATGGTATAACATGCGGAGTAGTATAGGCAACACATTTTGCTGAAAGAAATTAACATTTATGACAAAAAAATCAATGCTCTTATTGTAAATCAAAGGGAGGTAATTTGACTTAATTTAAACTTTGGTTTGATATTGCTATCAAGTGAAACAGAAAGTAGCCGGATTTTCTGAAAAATTTGACTACCGGCCAGACACTTGATATCAAGCCTTTAGGACACAGTCTGATGATTATCTACCAGTACTAAGTTCAGGCCATTATAAAATTATTGCTAGATAATCATTATAGTTTTGTCAAAATGAAAGTGGAAAGAATCTTTAATCTTCAGCTCTATTTGTGAACAGCTGTTCTGATATCAATTTTTGACTTACAATTTAGATCAATCGCATCTTGGAAAAAATATATTGGCAGTGTAAATGCACAAGAAGATGATACATGTTTAATCTGGCCTTTAACTACTTACATAAATTGTGTAACTTATGTAATTTTAAATTTGCAACATTTTCTTCCATTAAAATATAAACAGCTGTAAGTACTGATAATTTTCAAGCTCTGTGAATGTAGAGATTTGTTGAAAACTATTCGTTGAACATGTTTAAATTTGTATAAACACTTGAAATACAAACATTGTGAATGTGGCTGTAATTTTCAGAAAACGATTTATCTCCAGGTTTAACTATTTTTTGCTATATCTACACTTTATTTTGAAACAGACTATATATTAAATTTGGACTATATTCAGAAAATCCCCGGTGAAGTTTAAGAACATGTTGAGATATCATGTATATGTTCAGTGGATGACCTAGTTTCTTTCATTCACAAATAGTATAGATAAAGTTATACTGTAGAGAAACAATTATATAAATTTTTCAACAACTTTTATCCGTTTATAAAGTACCCGTACCAAGGAAATAACACTTAGAGCTGTACTTTAAACTGTAAATATTTTAACTTTTCCGATTACCAAAGCAGGATAGACGTTTCTGTGAAAGGCCGAGAATATGGTGTGTTATAATCTGTACCAACTTATAACAAAATTACCAGCACTTGCTAAATTTCCCCCCCCCCCAATCTCCCCAAATCCTTCAAATTTATTATAGGCCTACAGACTCATCAGTACTTTACGTACTAGCTATTAAATAAATCTTCCAATTTTTTAGACCATATGCGACAGTTAGAACGAGTATAACTTTAAATCTTAATCAGGAAGATGCAATTCGATACCTCAAATAAAGGCCAGTTTGATGAAATATGTGGTTATGGCCACACAAAATACAAACATACATACTTTAAAATGGGTATAAAAATTGCACCGATATTAAATGGGTTTAAAAGTAAGAATAACTAAATTATATTGATTTTTGACAACTTTTCTACCATAAAGTGATCTAGAATATGAACGTAACAAAACACGTGTACTTAAAATAGATTTAACACCTGACAGGTAAATAAATATCTCACGATCCAGAACATATCAACAGAGTGTAGGTTTTCATTATAATTGTTACTAAATATAGCCATGAACTTATCGGTATCCTGAAATAAATATGACTTAATGTAATGTAGCAGTAGTTACCAAGGGGCGGTATGTAAATCTGACTGATAAGTGATAGGAACAAGTTTCTTACTGTATATATTTAGTTAAGTGTTAAATTAATACTTTACATACTATAGTGAAAACAACCTATCATGTGATCGTAATAAATGGATGACCAAGGACATCAATTAGTCACCCAAAGTCATTTATTAGCACATGTAGAATTACTTATTGCAGGCCCATAGCCACATCGAGACACACACACTTCGGTGAAAATTTGAGAAATTAGGGCAATAGGCAGGGGTTTTTTTTAAAATGAAAAGTTTTGCCTTTTTGCTTTTATGTCTCTGGACATGGTACTGAATTGATACATGTATACATCAGGGCTTTCATTTGACTCTTGAAACTGCTTTTATACTCTAGAATTCGACAAAAGTGAAAATGTAAGCTCAAGAGTCAAATTTTATTTACTATACTTATAAAACAAACGTTCTTGCCAAATTTCGATGACACTTGAAAATTGAGAGTCAAGAATCATTTTGACTCTTCATTTTTGGAGCCTAGAGAAAGCCCTGTACATTATGTTGTATTAGGCCCTTAATAAAGAAGTGTGTTAACGTGAAAACCTTCTGTTACAATCAAGAAATTTAACTATGTAATTATATCTAAGAATATCTGTTTAAACTTCATAAAGATATCATATTTATCCTCAAAGTGACATGTATGGGGTTCAAGTAAATAAGAAGCATCAGAAACAGTATATTGGATTGCCATGTAAGCAATTTACATAACAACAGGGGCGTAGCTAGGACCTTAGCAATGTGTAGGCCTGTAGGTAAAGATGAAAGAAATGGGGGGTCCCAGGGATTTTTTTATTCCATGAAAGGTACTGGTGCGTTTTGACGTATATTTAGGAGATCAAATTTCAAGTTTACCTTAAAAAAATATATTATTTTTTCTCGAAATGATGTGTAGGCCTGGGCCTAATGGCCTAGTGGCAGCTACGCTACTGTGTTCAGTAATTAAATGCTTTTGTCTAGTGGAAGCCTTGTCCATAAAAACTAGCAAAGTCAATCAACTCGAAAGTTTTTAAACTCTAACATGGAAGTAAATAATGACAGTGATTTCAACAAACTATGCTACCACCTGTTAAGTTTCCTGTAGCAATACTCAGTGACGTTCAATTTGGTGGAAGTTAATTAATTACAATTACCTGGTTTTGAAAAATGGTCGGACGCATTTACTGTGATCGCACTTGAAATTTGGTATCTTTGTGCATCCATTTGCTCACTTTCCATTTGCAAAATATCATCAAGTTGTCTGTAAGTTGCGAGTGATCCTAAATTTACGCTGGAGTTCACAGGGCCGGAGTTCACAACTGATTCACTTGTACTATCAGGGTCACTGGAAGATGCATTAATCATGCCCACTAAACGTCTCTTCTTTAACGGAAGATTTGTGTCGGAATTATCTTTTTTCTTCAAAGGTACAGATGACGAAGTGTTGTCAAGTTTTTCAATGTCTTGAGTAACACTAACAGTTGACATTTCACTTTTAGCGTCTATTGTCTTGTCCAATTCAGTTTTAACAATATTTTTCGCCATAGCGTTTCTAAGAGCTTTTACTACATTCTGATTAACAGTATGTGTATGAGGTATCACTGGTATGGTAAGTGGTACTTGTTTTGCAAATATTTTAGAATGAGGAAGTGTCAATGGTAGAGGGGAGCTCAGTAAATGAGTCCTATTAGCGGGCCTAGAAGACGTCACTCCTGTACGGGATGTCGAAGTGACCACGTTGTCACCTGTCATATACTTCAGTCTGCTTTCCAAACCTGCTAGGATAGCATTATTTCGTGCAGCTGTTATTGCGTCCACTGTAGACGATTTTGGCGGCCTGCCAAGCTTTGGAAGTTGGGGTGTTATGCCCAAAGAAGTGGGAATTCCCGGTAACGATGAGAGGCTACGTAAATGAGAAATCATGGCGGAGGGCGTATCCTGTGAGCTAGTCTGTACATTGCCTTCATCGTCATCAGCATCTGCAGACAATGGTGGCAGGAACATCAAAGAAGACAGAGCACTCGCCGCATCTAGTCGATCTTGTTTCTCTTTTTCATTCATGACCTCTGCCGATTTTGGTTTTTCCTCCATCGAACCGTGTCGTTTGCGACCGACACTCTTTCTGCGTTTCGTTTTCTTGCCGTCCATCTTAGTGTTCATTATTATTTCGTTCCAATTACAAATCAACAACAGTCATCAAAAATACCTCATGTACACACAAAAATCCAGAAACCACAAAGATATTCCTGATCCAAAATCCCATATTTCAAGTTGCTGCGTGGAAACAAAATGGCATTCAGGACTTTCCAGATGAGCACGTGACCAAGTTAACCAATCAGAACGGCGTATGGACACATACGGGTTTTCCCGCTGCTCGCTAAGGACGATTTGTGTCTATTTATAGATCCGAGTCGTGAAATTCCGACGAATGGAAATTACCTACTATAGTCTGTTTCATTTAACTCTGAAAATATGTCTGAAAACACGATGAGCACTCGTGAAAGCGTTGAGCGATAAACGAACGTAAATAAAACGCAGGCCCGGTTTCACCGGGGGGGGGCACAGGGGGCCCGTGCCCCCCCAGTCGGCCTCGGAGTGACCATTTTTAAATCACTTAAATGTTAAAATCCTTAAAATATTACCAATCGATATGGCTATGGATCGATAATTTGTGACAATAACCCTGTATATTACATAATCCGGAAGCGAGGGCAATAAAATGTGCCCCCTGTTGTGTAATCTCCAGGTCCATGTGCCCCCTATTGTGTTATCACCAGCCTGATGTATGTTTTACAGCGTCTGAATGATGGGGATCAAGGTGTCTGTGTCCCTTGATCAATGTCACTACAGCGCTTGAATTAACATATTAAAAATTTTGACATGAATTTGAAGAAAGTAAATTTATGATATGTTTATTTGTTATAACTGATTATTTAACACTACAATTTTGATAATATCAAGCCTGTCTGGTTTTCAAAGAAAAACGTTAAAAAAAGGATTTTCATTTAAAATAGAAAAAATTCTTCACAAGGGGCACATTTAAACAGGGAGGTATATAAGAAATATATGTATTTAAATCCTTGATTTATATTGTCTATTTTTTGTAAGTTCAAATATTTTTTCTAAAATGTAAGGACGCAATAATTTGCAAGATTTTTATTATCAAAAAAATGATCTGAATCTGTGAACACTAGTCACTACTGTCTAAGATAAAACCATGCATGGCCTATGTAATACACCAACCACCCCGGGGATGGGCGATGGATAGCCGGGGGGAAACGACCGTACATGTTTTAACCTTCCAGCTTTTCCCCCACTGCCGGGGAAAGGTTGGGAATTTTTTCTCCGAACCAATTCCTCAGGCACAGTATTTAGTTGTTAGGGGACGGGGAAATACTGGAGATTTTACTATCAGCTGTCCCCGCAGGGCCGTGGAAGGACGGGGATTTTGACAACTCAAAATTAAAAATCCCGGCCGATCCCCGGGGTGGGGTGGATGCATCGGACTGGTGCATAATTATTTCACTTCTGTTCTTCAAAGTGAGTATTATTTACGGGTAGTCTGGAAGATTTCTTCTAAGAATATTGTGTAATTCATGTTAGTTTTTGATGTTGAAGCAGTTCAAATTTATACGTTTACTTTTGATTTTAAAAGCTTAAAGTGCAGGAAATTGCATGATTTTAATTCAAAAAGTGAAAAATTCGTCGCCGGGAGGGGACACCCCTCCCGCACCCACCCCAACTTAGTCTTCCAAAAATGTCTTGTGCCCCCCCAGTCCGAAATTTCTGGATCCGGGCCTGAAACGAGCGTTTTCTTTTACACCAAATATTAGCAGAATAGAATGTATATATTAAAGTTTATTTCAAAATTTGGCAATATGCATTTATAAGCGGTTGCGTGTAATTGAATTTCAATTAACATCACGTGAGCATGCGTTAAGTGTCACGTGTGCACGTGTTAGCACGTGATTGACTTGTTTTTAGGACCATTAAATATACTTTCTCCCAATTTTCTTTTTAATGAAATACATCCACCCTAAAATGACATCGTCATTCAAAATGCGACTGTGCGTAAAAGTCAAACTAGACCAAGAAAAATAATGAATTTACACGCAGTATGAATGGGAGCATGTGTCTTTGGGAATAAAGATTCTTGATGGGACAGAGTGGTCTTGCGGCCCGGGACTTACCTCAGCTTTGGACATTCTTTGAACAAAATAGCCACGTTGGGCCATTTGCAACCTGTGTATCTAAAAAACGAGCCTGGTGACATTATGTTTTTTTTTATGATTTCAATTATCACGACAAGGATTTAAATACATATACTTTCTTATATACCTCCCTGATCACGGATATGGAGAAAAAGTGTGTGCATGGTGTGTATCTTATTCTAAGCCCGTGTATCAATGTTCTTGAGTAAGATTTTTCTGTCATTTTACTAATGCGTTTCGAAGAAAATGCGATCGTTAGATAAAAGGCACACCTCCTTAAATAGTACATCAATATATAGGAAATCCACATACACAAACAATTCTTGGAAAGCAAGGGCGTATTTTGAGTTACAGGAGAAGTTTCATTGAATTCATAGACATTTTGCAAAGAGACAAAGACGCATGTTCGCGATACATTCTCATGAAAAACGTCCTACGATTTCTAGGGTCATTGAATCTATGGTGCCACTCTATCCTGACTGAACAGGTGCAAAAAATTACGATTGGCTAAGACATTTGCTGCTGAGGTTGCACCCGCGTCGTTTTTCTAGGACTTCATATACTAGTTAAGTGTAGATCTAGTAAATTATTAGCACATACACATACACAAGGCTTGCAAAACAAAAACATAAAATTATTTCGTTCTCATTGAATCTATGCATGGTCAAATCAGGAAGAGCCGGGCTAAACAGTTGAGCACTAATTAACTGTGCACGGTACGTTCGCGTCGGGACCCATACTTTCATTTTGGCCAATCATGACATAGTTCAAGTTGCCGTATAGAAATGTTGTCGCTGAATTAAAATTGCCCGTCAAAATATCCTGGGATCATTGATTTGCTCAGTTTTTCTTTTAGTTGAAACGTTAGATTCGATGTCCGCTGCATGTTAAGAACATTGAATATCATTGAGGGTATATGCATGATATAAACGCTTGCAGACTGTGTATTCATGACTACGTGCGTTGCTGGTGAGCTCAACATTCTGATCTTCTGCAATTTACCAGAGACAAACGGAAATGGTGGAGCGTTCACGATTGGAGATCGGAAATGGTAGAGTTTTCACGATTGATGATCACAAGGGTTTGGGTGAGAAAAGAGTTTGATCCTTTTCTAGCTCTTGTCTTTAGAGTAGGGTCTCAGCTAGTCCAAGCTTCTTAGACGATGATTATTCCATTTCAGTGATTATTCCAATTCAAAGATCGACGTCAGTCAAAAAAAGATCATTTAGTTATGGTACCCAGAACTAGGTCTCAGCTTGAAGAACTTAGACCAACTTAAAAACCAACTTGTCAGAACAGCATGTGATAGCAAATATGGATTTTGCAGAAAACTTAACTTGTAGCAATATGAACGAACAAAGTGCTTATTGGAATGTTGCATCGGTTGCACTCCTTACTATGAAAAGACGAAGCACTATTCACTTCTGATGTCTGATTTGTATAATGATAGCCACCCAATTAGATTTTGCTAAGATATGAATCTTTTGTATACACAGATTCATAATTTGGACCATTTTGAGGTGCATAAAAGTTACAAACACGTCCGTCCGTTCAATGTGTTGCCTTCCATCAGACATTTTAACATTTATATTTAACTTTTTATATATTTCTGTTTTGTAGCTTCAATAAATATTGAGTATCGTTAAAATACGTTTCTTTGATTTTCGATATTAAAAATTGTAACTTTGAGCATGGACCGTATATGAATGTCTATGTAACTCCATGCTTTTAGTAAATTTGAAGCCCGTGCGGGCACACTTAATTAAATATCCCTCACGGCACCGTGTAAGTGTAGAAATGCAAGGTTGAGTATTAATTAAACTGACAAGAAAAAAAAAACTTAGGCTACTAAAAACTAACCTTACTCGATCTTTATTTTTTCCTTGGAATGTATTTGACTCACGATTTCAAGACACTCTACACTACACAAGTAACGGTACTGCTAACGACCTTATTAGACTCAAACATGTTTAAAATGAGCATTACAGCGCGCTACTTATGAGCATATTTTCCTAAAAATCGGAACTTGTCATGTTGACCAAACCACGGATCTTATATATATTGAGGAGCTCCTGACCAAACTGAAGTCCAAAAAGTTGGGTTTCCATTAGTACTCAGTAGCTAGAATCCAGTTTTCAGACGGTTTTTGCTTGTTTTCTCAAAATATTGATTTTGTAGTTACGACCTTCTCATTCTAAGCCAGCGATGTATGTAAGATTTAAAATGCCTTGAAAAGGAAGAAATATAAAATATTGATTTATCGTATTGCGAAGTGGCATTATGATGGTCCCGCATATTTAATTATAAAAACGTCTGCTAAACTTTTTACGCATGCGCAAACGTCATAGCAACGATTGGATAAATCCAAGATGGACGGCGGTGAAGAACAACAACCTGCTCCTGAAGCAAAGCCAGGTATTTTAAGAGATTTGTATGCATCTTACACAGGACACACCACACCTCGGGCGAAGAAAATATCAGTCACAATATATACACTGTTGTCATTTTGTTAAATTCCGTCGAAATCAGTTATTTTAACCGACATTTTGGAAGAAAACAAACCTGACAAAGTTGTCAAACTTCGGTTAAACTATGGCTCTAGGCTCTAGCCACTAATTTCGCCAAATCAAGTAACGTGCTGTAGCTGTTCCGCGAAAGTGGTGTGGTTGATACATATTGTAGGGTATATAGCTACCAACGTTTACAACGTAGTAGTGACTGTGTAGACAGGCCCGGCTAGCCTATGGGCCTGGTTAACCTTAACTCTTTTAGCAGAGTTACCGATGATTTGATTATGTA
Source organism: Spisula subtruncata (assembly GCA_963678985.1). Lineage (NCBI taxonomy): Eukaryota > Metazoa > Mollusca > Bivalvia > Venerida > Mactridae > Spisula > Spisula subtruncata. The sequence goes on from OY787668.1 coordinate 20,891,104, forward strand.
CTCACTGATTAACAATGAAGTCTTCGGCTGAGTATCCGTCTGCCATCAGGTTTTTTGTCCCTTAAGTCAGAAATTTAAGGGGGTAAGCACTGGTAATCAGCCACAGATCCATCTATCAGCCTCAGGACTCGACGCTAACACTGGCCTCGGCTCAAGAAGGAACAATAAAAGTCTTAGACCAGAGTTATTTACAAATATTACCCTTCTTTCCTGTCGGAGCAGTTGCCAAAATAGTTAGTGTTAAGCCCTGTCTATGCTGGCTTTCATATTGTTTGCCGATGAAGTCTACAAAATGTTAGGCAAGTCATCACATTTTGCTCTCTTCTGTTTGTATACTCTCTCCCCCATGGCACAACTATTATGACTCGCTTCAAATAGCTTTAATTTTCGATCCGATTACAATATCTTGGCTTAGAGTAGTATAACTGTTAGCCACTTCTTCCAGAAACTGTAGTTTTTCCCCATTCATAATTTGTAAACTCTGTCTGGTGTTTGCATTTTGTTGGAGAAACTTACCTATTTTTATATTTTCAGAATCTCAACAGGAGCAGGAACCCACAGAACCTGCCCAGGAGAAAACAGAGGAAACTCCAAGTACTGAGCAAGCTCCAGCTGAGTCACAACAAGCTGAGAGTGAAAAACCTGAAGATGCAGGTCAACAAAAAGAGGAAAAACCTGATGTAGCTGAACAACAACAAGAAACAGCTGAACAAAAAGGTACAGTAAACTCAACTTAATAATTATGTTGTGTTTAAAATATCAAGACATCTTTCTTTGAACTACAGTCTGACAGTATCATCTGTACATAGTTATTATTATTATTTTATTACTGTTCGTTTCAAAATTAAGTGGGCACAGTGCAGTAATAGGCTGAATATACATTTATAATATGCAGTGCAAATTCAACTGTAAATTAAAGTGCATGACTGCTGTGTTTGAATAATTTTGAATTACTTCGCGAGAACACTCAAATTTAGGGATGCGATGAGTCGATGACTGTAGATGATGATAGTGATGGTTTATCTTAAATAATTTCAGCGAACAAACCCCAGAAAGTAGGATAAACTACATAAAGAAAGTAACATGCTTTTAATGATTAATGTATTTTAATACTTGCAGAAGATGCTCCTGCTGAGACAACACCAGCTGAAGCTACTGAAGGTCAGAAACCTGAAGAATCAGGTGAACAAAAACCAGCAGAACAAGCGAAGTCAGAAGTACCTCAACCCACTGAAGCTGAACAAGGTTAGTATAAGATAATAACTTAAGAAACACTTTTTAGAATACTAATGAATAAGAAAATTAAACACCAAACACATATAATTTAAGATGTATCTTTAATTTATTTACTTGACAACAGCTTCATCAGGTCATAACAAATCTAACAATCAATTTTTTTTTAGAAGACTGTAATTTTTAACATGCCTGTAATGTTCATTGGCAATGACAATATATTTATTAACTTCAGCCACCGGTTCACAACAACTCAATACACAGAGTGTTTAGCAATAGCATGATATGGCTACGTAGTACATAATATAAACAACATGAAAGATAATGATTATTACAATTTCTTCTATATGATTTTCAATCACTGATTAATATTTAAAATTCTTGGTTTTATCAGGTAAAGAACAAAGTGCTGAAGGTGAGGCTGAGGGTGAGACAGTAGTGGATGGTGTACCTAAACCTGAAGTTCAAGAACAGAAGCCAGATGGGGAGGAGAGCAAACCAGAAGGTGAAGTGCAAAAACCTGCTGAGGGAACTGAACAAGCCACTGACGGAGCAGAACAGAAGCCTGCAGAGGGTACTGAGCAAAAACCTGCTGATGGAGCAGAACAGCAAGCCACTGAGGCAACTGAACAAAAACCTGCTGAGGGTGCAGAGCAGAAACCTGCTGAGGGAGAAGCTACAGAACAAAAACCTGCTGAAGGACAGAGTGCCGAGCAGAAGCCTGATGACACTGCTGGTGAACAGAAACCTGCAGAAACTGCTGAACAAGGTAATACTGATCATCAATCTCTGCTTCTTTATATAAACTCAACAAAGTTGTTCAATCATGCATCAAGTCTGTTCACAAGACCATATACATGTTTGGTCTGAGATCAGGCCATTCCAACTTTCAACTTAGACACCAAAAGCAGTTTATTAAAATTTATTTTAAACCAATGTTGTGGCTTGTTTCTGAGTCAAAGATTCCAACATAGTGTATACAGTGATACTGTTATAGTACAATGAGCAGTCACTATAGCTTATATATAGTCAACGGTACTTACTGATGTTTTCCTTTGCAAGCCAAGTCATATCATGATGAGAATGGCTTCCTTCATACTGGCTGTTTCTTAGGGTAGACATACCACATGACTTTTTGGCTAAGTCTGCAAGTAAAAATATGTCAATAAGAAAAACCGAAAGTATCTTATTCTTTGACTGATTTTGTGGATAGTGCTCATTGTCTGATTGAGTGTTGAACGTATCTCATGAAAATTGGTCAAAGAATAAAATACTTCTGGTTGTTTCAACTTTTTGTTGATATATATTTACTTGCAAACTTATTCAAAATGTCACATGGTTTATCCACCCTGTTTTCTGTCATTCAATATTGTTACAATATTTACTCAGTATTCATGCAGTATTATTTATTTTCTAAAGCTTTAGATGATGATGATGAAGAAGGAAAAGAAGAAAAAGATGAAGGACCAAAGATTCCGGATGATTTCTATTATGAATTTGAGAATTTCTCATCTCGTGCTGTGGTCACTGAGGGGTCTGGTCTACCAGAAGACATGCTCACATTGCAGTATCCTTTTACTGAAGATTTGTGTTTGCTTAATTTAACATGCAATTTACTGTTCAGTGTTCACCTTATGACCATTGTAGTAATTAACCCTACCTAGTCCTTTTCCGACTGGTTTGCCTCTAAGGCCATCACCAAAGAATGCCAATGACTTCTATCAGCAGCTTATTGCTCCTATTGACCCCATGTCCAACCTCTCGATTTGTTGGTCTTCCTCAATTTCTCCTTCTTGTTGGTGTCCATCTCATAGCTACACGTGTAACAATTAAACCACAACTGAATTAACAATACAGTTTGACTATTTTGTTTTTTGTTTGACATATTCAGTTATAAGAAAGGCAATTAAGGCAGTTATAAACAAGGTTTTTATGTCACGCGATATAATATTTATCAATTTTCCAGAAGAGTCTCTTGATTGACAGAGAAACCCAATTTATCAGCATATAAAATTGTGCACATGCTATTTGGCTGGAAACTGATTTTATTATATTACCGGTACACTTGAATTTAGTCTAATTTTCATGGAATTTCCACTATATACGATGTCTTGTATCTTATTCAGTATACATGTATTTCATTTTGTTAAAACAGTAATGGTGGTTGTAATCCTTAACTTGATTCAAGGCGTTCATTTGGTTATGACTGCACAAAGCGTGCCAACTTGCATCTTCTTAATGAAAGGACAGTTGTATTTGCTGCTGGTAACATGGTTCTTATCCTCGACCTCCAGACTAAAGATCAAACATTTATACGCAGTACGAGTGGTGGTGGTATTGGGGCCATTACGGTAAGGGTCGTATATTATTCAATATTCATGTATCAGTATTTGTTTTTCATTTGTTCAAACATCCGTTAAAAAATTGAGAAGTTTCTCTGAACCTCAGGATTTTGAATGTAAAAATATTGTTGTTTTCTTTAATTATGCCCCGGTATCTACTGATGCAGAGGCATATAGTGATTGTCCTGTCTGTTGCTTGTTTGTCCATCTTTTCCTTACAAACCTTTCAAGTTGGTTGACTTAGCTAGTTATTTTGGACAAGGCTTCTCAAGGGGCATTAGCGTTTACTGAAAGCAGCCTTGTTTTTTCATGTAAATTGACGATATTCGGATTTTCTGGATTTCTTACTTTTACCCATGTTCTAATTGTTTCTTATGTCTTAAAGATTTTGTTTATTTGCTCAACGCCTTATTACAATTTAACATTTTAGCAGATGTATTGTTGATGTCTTTTTTAAAACAGGTTCATCCGAGTAGGAATTATTTTGCTGTAGCAGAGAAGGGAAGCACACCCAACATCAATATTTATGAGTGGCCATCATTAAAACTATACAGAATTCTCAGAGGAGGAACAGAAAAGTCATATTCATATGTAGATTTCAAGTAAGTCATGCTATTATCAAGTTTGTTTTATTATTGAAGTTTTTGTAAAATGTTTATTGTATTTGTTTATCATAAATTAGTGAAATGTTCAATAAATGTCCCTCTTATAAGGCACAAAGGATGACAACATACGGTTTAAGTTCAATTTTCCACATAGCAAGAAGTTTGCATAGATAGCCATATATATCTCGAACAGAAGATAATTAGGGCCCTATTTTGCAGGTGCCCTATAGTAATCACCCTGTCTGTCTGTCGGTCTCTGTCTGTCTGTCTGTCCGTCCACATTTTTCTTTTTTTTTCTTAATAACTTGCAAACCGTTAAAGGTATCGACTTCAAACTTTAAATATAAGGTTACAGCAACAATACACTATTGTATGCCTAGTAATGTTACTCCAGCTACAATATTGTAAGAATTATGGCCCTTTGTAAAATTACAATTGTCCTCATTTTTCATCTTTTTTTCTACATTACTTCAAAATCGTTACAGATATTCAAATGAAACTTGCTATACATATTGATAGTGACAATACGCACTTGTGTAGCAAAGGGCAACAACTCTAGCTTTAATAAATTTTGGCTTGTGCCCCTTTTTCGACTTCAAAACTTTAACATTGGCCATAGTTCTAAAACTTTTCAAGATATTCAAATGAAACTTGCAATACTTATTGACAATGATAACGACAGGGCCCTGATCACGACAGTGAATGATGGTTCTAGTTGTACTATAATCTATTTGTAAAAAATCAACAAAGGGCCATAACTCAGACAAAAATATTGGCATCACAAATTCTGACAATATGCGCTGCACACAGAAGGTAGGACTGACCATATCCCCTTCGACGGGGATAAAAAGAAGAGTTATGTCCCCTTTTGGCATTCTGCTGAAAGGCCATTATATGGCACTAATATGTCTAGTATACACATTTTTAATGGCAAAGCATGTCATATATTTGAGTTCCTGTTTAAATCATCAAATTGTTAATGATACGTTTTTGTACAATATTCATCCATGTTTCTGATGGCAAATATATTTCATGTTAACTAACACCATCTTGTTTATATTTTAGTCCTGATGGTACCCTGTTGGCTTCACAAGGAGGGGATCCAGATTTCATGTTAACTGTATGGGACTGGAAACAAGAGAAGACCGTGTTAAGATCTAAAGCATTCTCCCAGGACGTGTTTAGAGCAACATTCTCTACTGAACTGGAAGGTCAGCTGACCACATCAGGAACTGTGCATATCAAGTATGTTACCATAGCAACATATTGTTTCTGATTTACATAATAGGGGATTAAATACCCATACCAATAATGTCCACGTGCGTATCTTCGTCGAGTCTCTGCAGGTACCAATGCTTTCAGAAAAAGTTATTTCCGGTCAAAAATTTTAGGCAGTTTTCCGAGGTGAAAATGTCCTTTGAAAATAAAAAATAGTAATCTGTAAACGGTTGCCCCCTATCATTTTCTTTCGAATTATAACCATCTTTAAAAATATTCAATAAATAAAATAAACTATTTAAAAAACAAAGGGAAGTAAGAAATACGCTACTGTACTGGATACACGGCGCCAATACAAGACGTGATGTCATGACGTCACAAATAACAGGAAATGATGTCATACCAAAAGTACGCCAAACAGACTCATGACGTTACGTTGCAACGTATAACAAATCAGTATAATATAGGTAAAGCTCCAGGTTAGGGATGCCTACACTTATTCCAAACATAAACCACACAGATACATAGCCAATCTGAAATTTTGAATAATTATTATTTCTGGTCTTAAATTTAAAGAGGAAAAGTGATCAGTTGCTGATCAATAACTATCTTTGTATATTTTATAACCTCTAAATTCAACTCATATTTAGTCAGTTTCTATCTGAAGCATAGCTTAGCAGATATCCAATGTGTATTTAATCCCTCATTTAGGCGGTGCCTTAGTTCATATTACAAATAAACTTCTAAAATAAAATGACAGAAAAACTTCTTAACAAGGATTCTCATGTGTACATAAATTATTTATGTTACAAATGTAAAATGTTTACAAATATTGCCTTCTGTAATGCAACAGTTACAGTGCTGATTGTAAAATATGAAAATCTAATGTTTTATGGTATTTGAATATGAGAAAATAAATTTAACTTGTGGTTTGAACAAGATGCATATTCATGGTTATACATAGCTCGATAGGTAGTTACGGCTTATAATCTTCTTGTTAACTAAATTTTAGATTCTGGAAAATGGCCGACACTTTTACTGGTCTGAAACTTCAAGGAGAGCTGGGTAAATTTGGCCGTACTGAGATCACGGATATAGAAGGTTATGTAGAATTACCTGATGGTAAAGTACTGTCTGGATCAGAATGGGGTAACATGCTGCTGTGGGACGGTGGACTCATCAAGGTGGAGATTAGAATGAAGAATAAGAAATCGTGTCATACAGGTCCAATACAACAAATCTTATTGGACGAGGGAGAACTCATGTCTGTAGGCATTGATGGATATATTCGGGTACGTTTGTGGTTTTGTAATTATAGCCTCAATCAATGATATCGCACACATACTAATTAATATTACAAACATGAATTTAATTGCTTTGTTAATAACTCTCTTTAAGTTAATAAAACTCGTTAAGTTAATAACACTCTTTAAAATTGAAATAAATTAGTATGAACAGACCAACCAAGAAAATAACCAGTTCTGTAGTATATTGAATTCTCAACCTGTAAGCAATTGATGCTAGTTCTATTGTGCAGTAATACTATAGATGAGAGTATTATAGGTTGTAAATTAGGTCTGATTCCCAAGTTCCCATGGTTTGTATTGTTATTTGTGTGGACCAGAAATGAGCCAGTAGGCAGCAAAATTATCTGGCTATTGGATCTTTTAACTGGCTACTTTTAATAATTTTCTTCTTTTTATTTTGGAAGAATCCTAAAATCAACCACTTTCAATTAAAAGGTAAACTGGCTACATGAAAACACTTTTACACCCCTGCTTGAACTGACTATGTGTCTGGAAAATGTAGTATAAAACTCAATAGAAACAAGTTTTCACCTATAATTGGATTTGAACTCATATTCTATGGGCCATCATAATATTGAGTGTACATTATACAGGTATGGGATTTTGAAGCTATAGATACTGCTGATTCTACGGACGACTCTGGTATATTTGAGATCGATCCAATGAATGAACTCAAAGTCGGTAATGATGTACAACTCAAAGCTATACTCAAATCTATAGATGCTGAAAATGAGCCGACAATCTGGTATGCTCAGGTAAGCATGTTCACATCTGTATAATAATTATTTCTTATTGTTATGATTCTAGGCTTAGAGTAGGCCTACTTTTTATCTGACTTCCCTCAAATTTTGAGATCATTGGCCAATTTTGCAGGTAAAATCCTGAATAAATTAGCAGGCACAACTGTCACAGTCACAGGTAAACAAACAAAACAAGCAAAACAACCAGCATGAAATTTTTTATCAGATATTTAGAGAAGGCTTGATTGTCTGAACAGGACAAATTTCACATTGATTTCATTCTGCTAGGAAAGAAAACACGAGCTCAATCAATGACATTGTTTAACCACCTGAGACATAATTTATTACCAGGAAAAATATTTGTGTCAATGTGCCTGAAAAATGTTTGGAACAAGAGCTCTCTCGGCAAGCCTCAGTAGTCAGCAATTTCACTGACTACTGAAGGTGTGAAGGTTTTACCACCGGCTAATTTTCTCAAACTGCATTTTAGGCTCCTAAGTTGTGGAACTGCTTCCTTTCGCAATAGTCAGTTATTCAGACTTTGCTTTAGGTTTCTGTTTTCCATTTTGAGCGCTCATTGCAAAACTATGGTACATGCCTCTGTAAATTGATGTTGTTACCATCGTTTTGCACTGAGCCCTCAATTTGCTTTGTCAATTGTTCATATGAATGGCTTAGAACAAGAAGGTTGTAACTACCAAATCGATATATTGAGAAAACAAAAGAAAACTGTCTGTAATTTACTCTTTACCTATGGGAAAACACGTTTTTCAAACTTCATTTTGGTCAACATGACAATATCAGATTTTCATAAAAATATGCTCATAAGAAGCGCCTTGTGAAGCAGATTTCAAATATGTATGAGTCTTATAAGGTCGTAAGAGGTAGTTACGACCTTCTGGTTCTAAGCCATCAATATCATACCAAATTTAATTGTTTGTTCTTACATTAGATTGTTGTTGAATGTTACAGGATGCTAATGGTGGTATATGGAGACTAGATTTATCATTTTCTCACACATCGAGCGCACCAGAGAAGATGTTTACATATCATGCAGGAACAATCACAGGCTGTGATATGTCACCAGTCTCACAGATACTGGCTACCACCGGTGCTGATAGTAAGTTCATTAACTTCATACGGTCTATACCTTGCCAAGCCATTCGAAATAAAAAAATTGAAAACCAATAAATTTTATCAATTTTTGGGCTTTTAATAGAGGCATTGTCACTCAGATATTTTAATGCAAATATACAGTATTAAGTGAGGCAATGTACTAACCTATGTATGTTCTGTCAATATGTTTATATTATTGTTGTGGGCTGGTGGCCAAAATCAAATAAAGAGTTGTCATTGTCAGTGTATCTTGAAACTGCTTTGTTTTCGATCAGGTAGCTAGGTTTCAGAATGCCAAACCTAACGCTAAACACTAAAGCGATTTGGTATGGCCTTATTTGTCAGTCAGCTGAAATATGGCCGGCATATGATTGCCTCCGCCTGAATATGTAACAGGGTCACCAGATTAGACGGCACTGAGCTATGGAGTGTTTCTAAAATAATCTTGTTTGTTAATGTGTATCAAACTGTTACCTAAAGTCTTCAAAAGTTAGTAAAAATGATGTGGAATGTAAAAAATTATTCAAAATCTTGTAAAAATGTATTGCATATGTATTTGAACGTGTTGTTGTATCCTACCGGTACTTACCTGAGCCTGTTTATATTTTAGATACTGTTCGTGTATTTGACTATGTACAACAGAAACAGATTTGTGATACAAGATTTGCTGCTGGTGGTACTTCATTGATATGGATCCCAGAAATTGTAAGTTGACTCAAAAATCACCATGAGGGCAATAAATACATGTAATTTCATTTACATATTTATCACAGGATACAAACGCCTAGCACATGTAAATTCCTTCTATATTTACATTATATACAATACCACTTGACTGAAGTACAACAATTGCTACACTTCCACATGTATGAAAAACATTCTTCATCTTCATGAATGAAATTCTCTTTTCTTGTACGCATACTGATTGACTTAAGCTTGTTTTCTTGACCAACTTAAGGCTTCCATCAGGACCTAAACAGTCTTGTTTTTAAATGAAATAATATCACACATTTACACTATTTCAGATTGATCCTAAAGGTGGTTCAGTAATTGTTGGTTTTGAGGATGGTGTTGTGAGAGCTCTAGGTATCAGTAAGATAGGAGAGGATACATCACGTAAGAAGAAACATCATGAATGTAGTATGGAACTGATACAAGCCTTCAAACCTCACAGTCAGGCTGTTACATCACTAGCTGTTGATGCTCATGGTGATATATTGGCATCTGGGGTAGGTTTTCATATATACTGTAAAATCATTAATTTACGTGAGGATTAAATTTCATGGATTTCGTGGTTCACCTTCAACTACAAAATCAAATCCCATCAAACAATAATTTTGAACCCTGTATTTAATACCTGAAATGCAAAATCCACAAATTAATGTCCCATTCAAATGGCCTTTTTTACCAAAATTAAGTAATTTTGTAAAAATTAAATGATTTTCCACCCAATCTATTTTTATGGCCCGCCAAATATTTATTGGCATATTGTTTTGTGTTTACTTATATATGCATGCACTTTATGCATTTACTTTACTATTTCAGAGTTCTGACGGTTCAGTGTTCTTTATGACCATTGGTAAAACATATGAACCTATTGGCTTTACGAAGGTTGCTGGTCCTGTCACTAAAGTACAATGGTCACCAGATAGATTTGTAAGTATATTCTGATGTGTACTTTCTTTCCAAAAAATGTAATTTTCCAAATCCAAACTGAACAATTTCCAAAAAATAGGAACATTCACCTTAAAAAAGACTCGTTTAGAACCCCAACAGAGTTTAGCTTGTACTGATAATACCAATAAAAACATTCCCTCCTTATGTGGTGAAGTTGCTGGTTTCTCGATGAAGGGTAAGTTAGTAATCCAGGAAAACTGGTTAGGATACAATCCAGGAAAACTGGTTAGGATGCAATCAAGGAAAACTGGTTAGGAATAAGATACAATTCAGGAAAAATTGGTAAGGTTACAATCCAGGAAAACTGGTTAGGATACAATCCAGGTAAAACTGGTTCGGTAAAACTGCTGATGTTTATAACTGAAAAATTGCTGAGTCTCTTTTTAAAACTTAATTTAGATGTGAATAAACTGATGATACCTATAACCACATTTTGTATGTTTTCAGGATAAGACAACTCTGCTTGTGTTTTGTGCTGGTGGTATTGTACAAGAAATAGATTGGCCTGAAGATGGCAAGTTTGATACATCTCATTCATTTGAGATTAAAGGCATGAAGAGTCGATTGTTTAAGTTTGGCAGTATCAAATCCAGGTTACGGGTGAGTGGAATTTTTCCTTAGTTTAAGCTATTAGCAATTTCAATGAATTAGATAATGTTTCAATGTCTGCTTATCTTGCACAAACTAGCCTGGAACTTGAAATAAAAGGAAAATAATTTTACGAAATATTTGGCTTATGAAAAAGTCTACTAAGAAATGAAAAACTTTTTCTGCATGCCAAAACATGTCTGAAATGCAGAATTGGCTTACTTTTTGATCCACCAAAATATCTTCGTTCTGGTGCACAGTTTTAGTGTACACTATAATTTCTACTGTCTATAATGCCTTTTGTGCACAGTATTGTCAATCAATTTATTTAACTTCAGCATGAAGAGGAACTAGAAAGAAAAGCAAAAGAAGAGGAAGAAAAGAGAAAGAAGAAAGAATTTGAGAGAAGGAAGAGGATTGAGAGAGGATTGGAGGAAGAATCAGACGAAGAAGAGGGTAAGTTAGACAAAGTGAGATAATTCATATCATTCAACGTCATTTCTGTCATTAAAGCCTTAATCACACTGATCAATTTTTGCCTCAGCGATGTACTCTTGATTGTAATAAATTAGCTTGGGGAGGCATCGGGAACAGAGATTTCACTAATTTTCTAATGACTTCCTGGAAGCCTCTCCTAGACCACTTGGACTCTTTTCTTGATGCCTTCCAATGCCAATTTATAAACTTGGAAGTATTTTGCTGAGGTATAAATGCGCAGTTGGACCATTGCATAAGATTGAGATATTTATGGTTAACTTGCATAGTTTTCTCATTTTTCTAATATTTAGTGACTTGTGTTTTAAATGTGGTTGCTATGGATAATACCTAGTCACATATTATATCATATTGATTGAGTTTAAAAAAGACTTGAACCCATTCTGATTATATCAAGGTGTTTAACCCCACTATCCCCCCGTCATTTATTATATTATGTCAGTGACATTATGTTATGATTTTACAGAGGAAGAACAGGAGAAGGAACCAGAATGGGAAGCATATATACCATCTGAACCAAGTCCTATACTTACTGGTTTTTATTCTGATCCCGGAAAGTTCTGGCTCTCTATGGTAAATATAATGTTGATTTTATACTCATACATAAAACTGATCTCAACCAATGTTTCAGTAACACTTTATATGATGACTACAAGTGCAGTTTACAAATATGTTTTGCTGCCTTCCCTATTTGATCTTAAATGGTATTATTGCCCTTTCTAAAAAATATCTGATTTTAATTTTATAAGTTTAGCTCACAAATTAAAATCCCTCCAAAATGGGTTTTTTACCAAATCCACTAAATTTAGTGCTATCAAAATTAATTGATTTTACAGTATACAATGTATATTAGAGATGTATATTTTATTTTATCAGGGTGATTTTGATGCTGGCTACCTGTATGAATGTGAGTTTGCCAGTGAAGAGACGAGATCTACCCGGGATGAGACTGCTACTGATGAACCGGTCCAATCTGTGCCTGTACTCGAATCAAATGATGTTCCTGTCGGTACCATCACATGGAGGTATCTATACCTACATAAGAAATCATTATTTTACAATTTGTTTCTCTTAAGAAAATATATACTAAGTATTCAATAGAAGAGCTAGGTTTTTGAAAATGATGACTGGTAAATATATTCCATGCTTCAAAATACTAATAGTTTTTCTGATGAGACTTTAAATCGAGGTCCCATGTATGGGTACTATACACCTTGCATGAAATAGAACCAGTGGTGTCGCTGGAACGAGTTCACCTCCTGTATCTGAACTATCCCTCGAAACCTAAAATGACTAAACTCTTCAGGGGGCCTTGCCCATATGGAATATCCGGTGGTGAGGATAAATAAAAGCATACAAAGATAAACATAATCATGCATTTATTGTGTATATTACTTGGTTTGGTGACCTCATGCAAGTTTGTATTCAATATTTTTTCTGCCTTGAAGATGGTTTTACTAAAGTATAAATTTATAAAGTGCCATAATGATAAACATGTATAACATCAATGATTGTGTTTGTTTAACAGTAAGAATGGTCAGCAAGCATTGTTTGGTATGATGAATGGACAGATTAGAATACAGAATCTGGAGAATGCTTATAGTATAGCAGAGATGGGACCATCCTGGACTCTCAGTGTGCATGACAATGTCTATGGTCATATCACAGCGTTACAGGAAAGCTACGATGGATCTGTTCTCGTCTCCACAGGTGCTGACGGAAACTTCTTCCAGTTTGCTGTAATGGGTCAGGAACAACTGGATGAGAAGATAGCTGAGAACAAGGCTAAACTACCATCTGCTAAGGTAAGGCTATGTCACTGGTACATTTATATATGTTCTTATCATAACCAGACCTGTTTACCTCTACGGAATGTCTGTATTTCCTACGAATTTGCGGTAAGAACTATGCATTATGGATTGATAGCTAAACTACTATATATCTGCTAAGGTATAAACGGTTTTACTGGTACATCTATATAGTCTAATCATGAATCTGCTTTTATATCAATTTAGTAGATTATGGGTTAAATTTTTTAGCTCAACTTTTCATAGAATAGGTAAATAAGTTGGGGTCTAGGTCACTGTTACTTAAATTTGAAGGTCTATTTTTGCTAAAAACATTACTCAGGAATGCTATGTAGCTTCTGTGAAGTCACTGCTTAGGCATGAAATCAAGGCTGATGGAGGTTTGTTGTTATAAAAAATGTCTGACAACAAGCCATAGTTGAGCGTGACGCTCTTTTAGTTCAATAAAACAGCTTTAAAGTGAGCATCCATTCATATGTTCCACAATAGTTTAACACTTTGTATGAGTTTATGTAACATACAACAATATACCTACGGTACATGATCTTATCTATATTACAGAAACAGGACGAAGGTAACCTACCAGATGATATACAAGATCCTAACGCTTACAGGTAAATATCCTCATTACTTTTTTAAAATACATGTACAGTAAAACCTCTTGTAAGCATCCCCCTACCACCTCTCTATAGCAACATATTCAAAATTCAAATTTGACCTCATCCATTAGCATCTAGCTTAATTTTTAACCTGCAAGAAATGCTACAAAGAAAGAAAAAATTACTGATATTGCCACATACTTAATGTCAGAAATTTATAATTATGTCCCCCATCTTTTATGAGGGGGTAAAGATATTGCTTTGCATATATCTGTCAGTAAACAAAATGGTTTCCGTTCAATAACCCAAGAATGCTTCGACCTAGGATCTTCAAATTTTATATGGAGGTTGGTCAGCAACAGTAAATTACCCCTATTGATTTTGGGGTCAAGGTCATGGGCTGCCATGGGGCATACAAAGATCTATTGTTTTCTTCCTTTTCACCCCTGAAAAGATTCACATTAGAATGAAAGTAAAATGGATGAATGTTTAATATTACAGTATTGAAGAAGCGAAACAGAAGGCAGAACATGATAAAATGATGAAGGAAGCAGAGGAAAAGAAACGTGAAGTTAGACGACATATCGCCAAGATGAGACGAATGTTTAAACAACTCTTGGAACAAAATGATTCCCTACCTAATAATCTAAGACTTCATAAAGATGTAAGTTTCATTTGATGGGCGGAATTTCTTCAAACTTTCACAAATTAACAACCTTAACGTGTTGTTGACCGTAAAAGATAGAATTTTTGCTGGGTCAATTTTTTTCCAGAGTTACGGCCCTTTATTATGTAAAAAAGCAAACTAGTCTCCTTTTGGAATAGGTGTCAATGGAGTTAAGAGTTAATTCATGATATTATATTGGTTAGTATTTTCATGCTGGTGCCTTGTATTTATTTAGGAATTTGAAATGGATCGTGAAATCAAAGAAGAACTAGAGCAACATAAACAAGAAAAGATTGAACTGGTGAGGAAAGAATTAGCGTGGGAATCAGAAAAACAAAGGGTTGCCTTGGAGAAACTCAGAAAAAGGTTTGTACATACAAATGTAAAACTTTGATGCCTCAAACTGCTTTTGGCTCTGGAAAATAGTTTCAGCCATTTACCTGCTCAATGACTTTGACTGTATATTCGATATGATAGAATATCATCATTTTGTCAAGATGGAAGTTCTGCTTAAGGGTCCTTTAAAAATTCAGATATCCGGAAGTTATTGGACAGTATGAGGGCCTTATAAATACAAATGTATACTCGTATCCAATCAAATCAGATGTTTTGTTTAACAATGGAAGAATTTCTTTTCACTGTTATGTTTGCATTTGCCCAATGATGTGATTCTTAAATTTGAATCTCTGTTACATATTCCAGGTTTAAAGATGTTGTAGAATGTGATAGAATTCTAGTGAAGGCTTTTGAATCAGCACATGAAGTTGCAAGTTTCCGTGCATCCAAACTGTCAGATGATTTCTATCATTTGAAAGCAGATTTTGAACGTAGGAGAACTACAATGCATCGTGATGATATCACTAGAGATCCAACCAGAGATCTGCTTACAGGTATGCCAATCTTCTTCCTTATATGTTCGTATACATTCTAATGTGAGAAAATATTTTTCCTGGAATCAAAATTAGGTGGTAATGGGGTTGAATAAGCTTAGGTGAGGGTTGAATGAGCCTCAGTTCAAAAAGTACATAAAATCACTTGGGTTAGATTGAGCTTGGAACATGGAAGATCGAGAAACTGATTGTGTCATCCTCGTTAAATAAAGGTGTTACTTACTTACTTACTAGTAAACGATCTGGGCAAGCACTCAAGAGACATGTTGTTGATTCCTGACTGTGCTGAGAAATGTTTTGTGCAACCCTTAATCATATAATTATTTACACCCTGATTTCTGTACTCTCTCTTCTTTGAATGGGAAGAGGCTATATGGGCGACTCGGTGAAAAACTATGGTACATGCCTCTATAAATTGATTTAGTTACCATAGTTTTGCACTGAGCCCTCAATATAATTTCTGGTTGCATGCATGTATATTTGTACCACTATGTAATACAGTATATTGTTACATATATCAGGTGCTACGAGACTTACTGACAGTACAGGACAGATAGGGGAGAAATCTGATGAACAAGGTGGACCTAAAGTTACTACCACACTCACAGGAAGTATGGGTGAAAGAATTACAAAAGCTCTTCAGAAAGTGGAGGAAAAGAAGAAGAGAAGAGCTGAACGCAGAGCACAGGTATATATCAGTGTTTCAGTAAATACTGGTTAACTTGTTATAATGTAACTATTCAACTTTATACTGCCAACTGATTATTGTAAGCAGATGTCTGACAGGACTTAGTGCAGACATTAAATCAAGAGGCAGAAAGAGATTTAAGTTATCTGGGTGTGTTATCCTATTTCATTTTAAATAAATTCCTTGGTTCCTTGACACATACCCAGTATTTTCCTTTTACTGTTTATGCATTTTATACATTTGTCTGCTCAAATGAAGAGCAATTTTCTGACTGCTATATACAATGTATCAATATATTTGTTATGGTACTGTTTTACAGTGGGAAGAGTTATATGAAACTAAACCTGATGATGATTACGAGGACCCAGCAGATATTTCTGCCATCAAGGAAGCTAAAGATAATATGGGAGACTATAAATTGAAGACCGCCAATGATTATGTTGTCCCTGATCATCTTAGAATGAATGTTGACAAAGCTCGAGGTCGACTTCTGGTACTCAAAGATTTGGTGAGTTACTTGATGTTATCATATAGTGTGAAAAAAAAATTAACCAGTACTCCTGAAACCTTCTTAATTATAATTATAATTATGCCCCCATCTTTGATGAGGAGGTATATTGCTTCACACATGTCTGTCGGTCAGTAGGTCGGTTGGTCGGTCAGTAGACCAAATGGTTTCCGTTCAATAACTCAAGAATGCTTTGCCCTAGGATTTTCAAACTTTACATGGAGGTTGGTCAGCAACATTATATAAATCTTATATATTTTGAGGTCAGTATATATGTCAATGTCACTGTGACCTATACCATTTTCAACTATTTGGCTGTCATGGGGCATACATGCTTTACAAACACCTCTTGTTTAACTGTTGATTGAGTGTCTTCTTATTATGACCTTCGTTATATGGACATTTGTAATATTGCTGCTCATTACTTGCTGTATAATAAAGACCACTTTCACAGTCAACAATAAATAAGTGAATGGAATTAAACTCTTTGTGTTTTGTTAATAGGGTTCAATTCATTTTCAATTTAATTTTCAGATTCATGAGAACAAATATGAATTCAACCAAAGATTGCTAGCACTGCGAGATAAGAAGATAAGTGTCATAGAAGAGATCAAGGATCTAACTGCTGAACTTGAAGTTGTACATGCTAAACTCGGAGCTCAGTTAGTCAAACCCATACCTGAAGTACCTTCAATGCATCCGGATGAAATGCCTGAAAAGTATGTACATGTGTTACACAGAGTTTTGTCCCTTGCGATGTGCAAAATAATTCCCCCATGTCAATATGAATACCCCCCTTCCCTCTAAGTAAAGGTCTTTATGGAACCATCCCAATCATTAGGAAATAGCCCTGTCATTTATTGTGATAGATAAAGTCAAATATTATTGTCAACAATGTATGTTCGCCATATTGGTCAACATGAAGTTTAATATTTATCAGTATTTGATGTTGTGCATTTGATATTTTTGCTCCAAATTGATACTGTTCAGACTAAGGGGACTATTACTTTTACAAGTCACCCATGGATCAATTGCATATAATTTCAGGAAACTAGAGTACACAAGAGAAACTCTGATAGCATTTAAGAAGGACATGGCTGAGAAAGCAGCGGCTGCTAAGAAAGGTGGACAGGAAGCCGGTGGGTTTGGTGGATTCGGAGGATTTGGTGGTGACAACAAGAAACCTGTAAGTAATCATAGTATACTGTCAAATCATTTAACTACGGTGCGACAAAATTTTGTAATCTTAAATTTGGTGAAAAAGACCATATCGATGGAACATTAAGTTGTGGATTTTGCTTTTCAGGTAATAGATACAAGGGTCAAAACTATATTTTGTTGGAATTTGATTTCGTAGTTGAAGTTGAACCTTGAAATCAATGAAATTTATTTCTCCAAGAAGTTATTCAATTGTTCCTAATTAAAACAAAACTAGAAACAATATGGATTGATGTATGGGATTTGAACCTATTTTATGTATGTATATATGCCCTGAGAGCAGGAGTTTGCTGGTTTGATCTCATGTCAACCCATACCAAATTCTATCATATCTTAGATGTTACTTTGCTTAGTTATTCAAAGATTTTTGAAAAAAGGGAAGTAATTCATACTGGTTTTGTATTACAGGATGTGCGTAGTACATCACCCAGCTTGGCACAGAAACAGAGTACAACAGTGAGTACAGCTAGACCATCTGATGAGGAGTATTCACCTGAAGATGTTGACGAGGATGATTTGTCTCCCTTAGAACTACAAATAAAGAGAGCTGAAGTTATAAGGTATTACACAATCCCTTTGGTGCAATAAGGTTTTCTTCTTCTTCTTATTTCTCATACAGGACAGGAATCCATCAACTGGATTGTAGTAAGTCCCAGGTGAGGTATCGAGCAAGACAGTCCCACTTGAAAGTTGTATCATCTAAAAACGTTCCGGTATTTACAACACACTGAGATACCTTGCTGGACCGAAGGGACATATTTTCTTTTTAATTTGGTATATAAAACTTTGATTTTTATACTATTAATTGCTGGCTTAGAATGAGAAGGTCACAAGTACAAAATCATTATTTTGAGAAAACAAGCAAAAATGTCTGATAGTTACTCTTTATTTATAGTAAAACAAGCCATTTCAACTAAAGTTTGGTCAACATGACATGTTCCGATTTTCATGAAAATATGCTCACTAGAATTATGACGTCATAATCGGTGACATGATTTGGTAATTATTATTTTATTTCTGTTACAGTAATTATTGTTATCTTTTTCTACAGACTGACATACGAACAAGATCGTCTTCTATCACGCATCAGTGAAATAGTGAAAAACTTTGATGCTGAACTTCGTCTTCTGCGTCATGACAAATTCAGATTGGATATTGTTATGAAAAATGCTGATTTGAGGTAAATATCATACAGTCGAACTTCGATGCCTCAAACAGTACTTGCCTCGAACACCCCAGATGCCTCAAACTCGTTCTCCGGTCCCGTCAAAATCCCTTCTTTATTCATATTGAAAAACCATAGATGACTCGAACAGTACGAGGGTCGAACACTCGAACTGACTTGCTGATCCCTTGCTATGATTTACCAGTAGATGACTTGAACAATGCAAAATTTCGCACCTTTCATTGATTGTTGAAATCCGTTGTTTGTCCAGGGGAAGTTGGTGAAAGGTGTTATTAACACTTTGTGACAATTATTGTACTGATTACAGCTGTATCGTAGTACAGTTTTGTGAAAAAATTAATAACTTAATGAAGGAAATTATAACTGATTTATTTTTCATTAATTTAAATGATTGCATTTTTTCAAACAAACTTAACTCGATTTATATTGCAATAAAATAATAAGTCAAACGTATGTATCTGTTTTCGCTATCATTATATTTATTGATGGACAAACCTGACGCATGAATCGCTAGTTTATAATAAAACACTGATTTAACAGGCTACCGTGCGGAGCGAGTAATTGAACAGGGAACTTTGTTTACAAATGTGAATATTTGAAGAGCTAGTTGGCGATTTCAAGTCAATTTTGTCAAACAATATCATGTTATATTATGAGTATGCTTATTATTTAACAATTTGACACAAATGCATTAGATATGTATTAAATATGAAATACGAACAAACACTCAAAATACGACAATTACACACGATTGACAGGTACACGTATCTAGAAGAGTTCGAATTTATACATATACATTGCATATATACTCGTACCCCCGATGCCTCGAACCGGTAGATGGCTCGAACTATTTTCCCGGTCCGAAGGTAGTTCGAGGCATCGAAGTTTGACTGTACATCGCATTTATCTGAAATTTGATGTTTGTTTTCATAATTCTTAGTTTCTTGGGAAATATGTGCTGCTCAACAGTTTTCAAGCTAGGTTTATGAAACTTGGTATTAATGGATTGGGACGAATAAGGGGATTATTCATGTCAATTTTTTTAAATTTCGGACATAAATTGTGGTTGCCATGGCAACAGACACATTGACAACCTGGAAACCAAGTAGGGGACTTCTGTATTGCTTGCAATTCCTAAATTCTTGTTGTTCCTAAGTTTCAGACAGTGTTAATTGAGGTATTGTTGTTTATGTTTCCAGACAAGTAACATTATTTGAAGAGTTGGTATTACTCAAGGAGTATGAGAAGAGAGAAGATGTTCTAGCAGAGAAAGTGACCAATAAACAACAAGAAAAGTTAGACATGCAAGCAAAGGTAACACTACATTTTATACTTAAGCCTAGGTCTCACTGGGCATTCTTTTTGCATCTGCAATATTCTCCCGATTTGAATAAATCAGCTTTATGAGGCATCGGGAACACAAAGTTTCTAATGACTTCCTTAAAGCTTTCCTTAGACCACGAGGGCCCTTTTTTCTTGATGCATTCCGAAGCTCATTTATTCAAGTACATTGACAAGGCAAAAATGCTCAGTGGACCTAGGCATAAACTGATGGTATTCCCGGTACTTGATTCATCTACTTGTGAAATATTCACACAAAGTGACACTCTAAGTGTGGCTTTTCATTTTTGTATGAGTCCTGTGCTCTAGTCTCATCAAAATTGGCCCAAAGTCATTTAATTTTGAAAATACTTATTCTACTGATGCAGGAGGCAAATATAGTCATTGTGCTTTTGTCCAATTGTTTGTCCAAAATGTTAACCAAGAAGTAGTTGAACCTCAAATATGTTTCAAATTTTTGACTTGGCTTTACTTTTTTATGACCAAAGCTTTAACCAGGGCATAAGTATTAATTGCATGCAATCTTGATACATTGAAAAAGGACACATAGTTTACAAAAACAAAACGAAACACTGTAAATGCTAAACTAATATTACAGTGTTGAGAAATGATGGTAGATGAAAGGGTATTCTAACTGTCAAGTGACTATCTTTTAAGCTGTTTTACACTCTTGATGTTAATTTTAGTTATGTTTTCTGATTTAAATTGTTTTAAATTGTTGACTTTGTGTTATATTTTTTTATCTAAATATTATAGATTGTTGATGTCACGTCTAAACTTGAAGTGAAGAAGAAAGATATTGAGAAACTACAAGAGCGAGAGAAAGCGTTACATCAACAGTTCCTGGCGTCACTCGGAGAGAACAATAAATTTGGCGATTATCTTACCAAAGTATTTAAGAAGAGGATTAAGCGCTCCAAGAAGAAGGCTACAGAAGGTGATGGTAAGTTCATATGCGCGGATGTTAAATATTGTTTCGACATTTTACTAGAATACTTACCTGCTTAGTCTACTTTTTCCCAGTGAGACATAAGACTGATAGAAAAAAACTCTCCGTTTGCACCTGTCTAGGTTGGCTATTTTTTGTGCTTCACCAATACATAAACCCATATCAGCTTGTTCTGCTATTCTACTATTAGCAATGGACACTGATTGCAGACATTTAAGATAGTACTATGGACATTTTGTTCATGTGCATTGGTGTATGGCAAGGCATTATGATTATTTAGTCAGTTAAGTAACTTTCCTCAAGGCCATGATTCTAATAATATAGGCAATTGCTCAATATGCTTCCTGCAGACTGATTATGTATTGTTATAGGTGATGTTGTAGATAATTGTTGTTATAGATGATTGTTGTTATAGATGATAGTTGTTGTTGTTAAAGATGATTGTTGTTGTTGTTATAGATAATTGTTGTTGTTTAAATAGATGAGTGTTGATGTTGTTGTTATATATGATGATGATTGTTGTTGTTATAGATGATGATTGTTGTTGTTGTTATAGATGATGATGATTTTTGTTGTTGTTGTAGATGATGATGAAGATAGTGATGATGAATCAGATGATGATTCTGACTGGGATGAAGATGAGGATGATGAGGAATCAGAGACCGGAGGTTATGACCTTGACATTTGTCCTCCTGGATGTGACCAGGTACGCCACTATTCTGTCCATTTTGTTTTGAATGTGTATGGGTAATAAGGTAAGGGAGTTTTATAAGAGGCTGATTATCAATGAAAAAAAGATGTTGATAATTTTTTATTGGATTTTAAAGTTTTCTATATTTCAAAGAAAATTTAACCTTTCAGTCAGGAATGAATAGGAAACCTGAAGGTAAAACTATAGCTTTTTGTGAGGTTTTCAATGGTTAAATGAAATGTGTGTCATTAATATTCAGTTGTTTAAAATGCCTATTCACAGAAGTTTAAATTTGAATACTGTTAACGTACTCATCTCATTCTGTTTCACCACTGTAGACCATTTTGGATATTGCCTGAATGTTGGCCCTTTGTGTGAGTCTTTTATGTTTTTGTGTTGAAACTGCTTCTAGTTTTATGATACATGTTACAGAATCTATATGAAGCGACATGTCAGCTGAGAGAAAAGAGACTTGATATTGAAGAAGCTCTTGTTGAAGAGAAGAAAACAAATGATACATTGAAGAAAGAACTTGATGGATTCCATAAAAAATCTAAGGTTATTGATAATGGATTGAAAACAGCTCAGCAAGATCTCGAAGCATTCCAGGTAAGTCTGCATATTGGCGACTACAAATTTTTGTGTTTTTAAATCTGCTGCAATGTCCAATTTTAATGTTTTGAACACTTTCACGGCTACTTAATTGATAGTTTTATGGTGTTGAAAATTTAGATAACTGTTTATCTATGAAACGTTCCAATTTTTGCTGGAGCCTTGTTTAATCAGAGTTATGGACCTTGTTTTGAATTCCTGGTTTTCATGAAATGACCATATAATTCAGTTACGGTATTTCATGAAATATTACAATTTAAAATGTCATATCAATTGAGATTATATTAACTTAAGTAACAAAAATCCAACAATTTATTAGTAAATCCAACAATTTATTTGAAAATCCAATTAATTTGTAAATCCAACAATTTATTTGCATTTCAGCTTGAGAAGCAACAGAAATTGAACGAGCTTGATGTAGTTGTTTCCCTCAAGTTACACCAGATACAATATATGATCAACGGTATATTACCACAAGATCTCAACAACACACTGGTGTTTGAATCTAATGGTGTTACAAGGCTACAAATGAGAATCAAGGAACTGGAACATGAGAAATTTTCACAGAAGAAATTCATGAAGTAAGTAAAGCCTAGGTCCCACTGAGCATTTTTGCTTCGGCGGTGTACTTCCGATTTAATTAAAGAGCATTGGAAGGCATTGGCGAAAAGGGTCCTCATGATCTACTAGGGAAAGCTAACGGTCATTAGTAAATTTGTGAAATCCCTGTTTGGATGCCTCCTGAAGTTCATTTATTCAAATCAGGAGTACATCGCCGAGGCAAAAAATGTCCCGTGGCTTAAATATTAAGTGCCACTCAATTGAAGATCAGTTATCAAAGTCTCAAAGTCTCTAAGGTCATTCTATCATTGATAGTTTACAACATACTTCATGACAAATGTATAAACATGCCATTAACCTAATTTAATTTCTTTTTACAATAATTTTCAGAGAGTCAAGAAAGAAACATGTTCAACTTATAAAAGATAGGAAAACATTTGAAGCTAAGATAACAACGATGGATTCAGAATGTGAAGAAATGATGGTCAGCAAGTTTGGATGTGTTATAGACATTGAAAAGTTAGAGACTGTAACAGTCAATAGAAATATTGAGGAATTGAAAGAAAAATTACGAATGACTGAAATTCAATGTTCTGAAGAAGTCGTCGAATGGAATGTAAGTATAATGTATATTCATGTTGGCTAATCAGGCCTGGTATTTTTCAGGCATGTGCCTGATTTCAGGTTTTGTCTCTATTGAAGGTGGTGTTTCAAACTTTAAAACCAGGATTTTCAGACTTGAGAATAACTGCTAATTACCAGGCCTGGCTAATAGACTTACATCTTTTTAACAAACTGAAATAGTCCTTTTGTAAAACACAGTTTTTGTTGATTGAGATAATTTCCTTATGCCTAGCCAGAGATTGCTCTGCCTTAGTGTTTTTCGAAAGTTGCTTTGGAACTGTTTTATTAGGCTATTTGTGATATAATTTACAGTTACATTGTTAATACTAAGTGCTTATTTATCAATTGATTGATCTAAGTGATAGTTTATAAACCAGTCAAAGTGATAATTTGTAAACAACTTTACCATTGGTCAATTTCAACCAAACAACAGAGAGCTTCTGTTTCTGTTCTTAGACTACTAATTCAATTTCATGATTTTCCCTGTCTGAATTTTAATTTTCTTTCCTTTGTGCTTGATCTTAAGTTCAGACATTTGAAGAGGACGGGTTGTGTTGTTAATAATGAGGAATTTATTGGGTGAACACATGATTGGGTGTGCCTCCGTAGGTGAGTAGTTAGCGAGCTTGCCATGCAATCCGGCAAACCGGGTTCAAATCCTGGTGGAGGCACTCATATGCCTGCCATATTTCAGCAGAAAGCTGACTGGCAAATAAAGGCTATACTCGGCATATATGATTATAGATTTGATGATTCTTGCAGGAAACAATAGCTGAGAAGAAGAATCACATCACAGACTTGATCAGAGAAAATACAAAACGGTTAAATCAACTATCACACTTACTTAACAACAAACACGGCTCAGAAGGGCTACTTAATTCTCGGCAGAAAAATCTGGTAAGTTTACTCTTTAGTGATGACATGGCATTAGTGAACCTGTTTGAAAAATTTAGAAAAATTGATGAAAATCTCTTGTTTTATTTATTGGTTAATAATACAAAAAACGGTTTAACGTTGATAAAAAATTACTTACTAAAAGAATGGTTAATGAACAGAATATTTTTAAATCCTTGCATCTATTGATGCATGAAGCACCTCAAATTACTTCAATCAATGACACTTTTGTACTACGTATCCACCCCGATGAAAGCTATTGCATTGCCGAAACGTGGGTATAATAAATAAAAGATATTAAAATGACCCATCTAGTCTGTGTATTCCACTTTTCATACTTTTACCTGTTAAATAAATTGTATTGTATGCTTTTATTAGCTGAAGAAAGGGGTAAGTTATAGAGCAATAGCATCTGACAACATTGACGTGTTACATGCATTGCACAAATCTGTATTCATTGAATAGTTAAAGTTAATTTAATTATAGTTATTGTTGAATATATCATTGCTTGCTTGTTTAATGTTGATTGCATTTAGACATTGACTGTCTTTGTTTTGAACTTTTGACACATGCCTGCTATTGGGTTTTCTACCTTTTATAATGTTACTGCATTGTCCCATTTATTTGGAGTCGGTAAGAGTGACCTTCCCTGAAAATCAGGGGAGCAAACTCTGTCATGAACATGAGTTACTTCCCTGGACTTGTGACTGGTACTGGATAGTGTCCCTTGTTTAGAGAAGACATTTAAACAAAGCAGAATATATTACTTAGCGGGATATGTGAAGTTTAAGATTAGTTATTGTATACCATGGATACTTTAGTTTAGAACTAATAAATGTAATGATGCTTATGGCTTGATATTTCAACATTTTCAAATTGCAATATAGATTATTATGCATTTACATCATCTCAAAATCTGATCTAGGTGTCTTGGTACTGTGTGCTCTTTCTATGATACCAACAATTTTATGCATTTCTAAAGAGATTACACTTAATCCCTTCAGTGCAACATGGTGTTACGTCTCTTTATACATGTAGTACTGTATAAAGTAAGATTGAACTGTGCCAAAGTTGCCAATTTGTGGCATTATATTTCAGTACAAAAAATAGACTTATTTATCTGTATAATTTCTTGAGACATTTAATTTCTTGCACACATATTCTCATGTGTTGGTTGCTTGGCAAAACATCATCAATTCTAAATCCATCTGTGCATTTTCATTCATTGTCTTATGTCATCTAAGTTTCATTTTATTCTGATACACAACTTGTCAGTTTCGTCAGAGCATTACATCAGTTTTCTGTTCCATCAGAGCCATAGGAAAAACATACAATTCTATCATTTTTCTTGTCTATTTATCTTTCCAAATGTTAAAACCGTTACACTTGTGACAAGAAATCATCTTTAATACTGTAGAAAGTTAGTTGTTTAACATGATCTCTCTTTTAGTGACTGTCATTTCTGTCAAAGAACTACTGTAAAATCTTAATATTCGTGGGAGATTTAAATTCAGAGAGTTCCTGAATGACCTCAACCAAAATAATTAGATACCCCACAAATACTAATTATTTTATAGTATCTGACTTAGTGGATGGTGTATCCTTATAAATACGTCCCCATGAAATGGTCCTTTTCACCAAAAAAAACACACAAAATTTTGTCCCATTGAATTCAATGATTTTACAGTATTAGGTGTTGTGCAGTGATTCTACTGGATCAAGATATTTAAGCTGTACACAATGTTTTCTTTGATTATTAACAAACTGTTGTTACATTATCAGGGTGAGGAATATTCAGGAGCTCGTAAAGCCGACATCCGAGAGAAACAGAGGTTGATACAGCTCGTACAATTACAAGCTCAGGAAATCGACGCCCTTAAGGAAGAAATCATGTTACTATCAAGGAAAGGTGGACATATCCTGCCCCCCGCTCAACCACCACTTCCACAGAGTCCTAATATGAGGACCCTTAGCAACTAACTGAAGTGTGATAGAAAAAAAAATTGATTAGTAGAAAAATATGTGATTGAACAGTTATTTTCTGTCAAAACTGCTGTTTGAGACAATGTGAAGATATATTTATTATGTTTCAATTTATGTTGTTCATACATTTGTTTCTGTGATGAATTAACAAAAAAGATTTGATTTGCATTTTCTTAGTGACAATTTTTCAGTAAATTTTATAAGTACTTATTTTCACTGTTTTCTTTTTCTGCTCATGTGATCATTTCTTTTCTTATCATTTTGAGATTTTCGTTGTCATGGTGATTCCTTGGAGTTTGATGTATGAATCCGTCCTTGTGTGTCGCAAAACTATCTCCACGATAAACTATTTTGTCTTGTCAGATCTGATGTTTCTTAAAATGATCCCAATAAAAGAGTAATCACGTGACAATGCAACTTTACTATAGTCTTCGTGATAAATATATCACGAAACATCTAACAGGGAAGGCAGCACTCAACTGAAACAGCCAAGCACAGAAAAAGAATTAACACAAACAAAGTTTAAATTTGAAACTACTTCAAGTTTCAACTGTCCAAAAGATGAAAGTCCAAATTGACTAACATGATTTTTTTCTCGATAAAATGCTATTGCAATTATGTACATGGGTGATATACTGGAATAAAGGGTTAAAAAGCATCATTCTGTCACACATTTACTGTTATTGTGTGATCCAATCTCTTTACTGAGTAGGAGGAGAATGATTTTATAAGTGTGGTTACCATGGCAACAGAAACATTTACAACCTGGAAACCAGGTAGGGGACTTCTGTATTGCTTGCAATTCCTAATTACCTGTTGTTGAAGGAGTGTATTGTCATTAAAAAGACGATGTTGACTTAATTATATATGAGATCTTTTCTGTGTACTTAGTATTAATAAGCTTTTGTTTAAAGTTGTCAAAATATATTCCCACTGCTGACTACGGACAGTATTGCTGCTGGTAAAACAAATAAATGCTATATTTATTTTTAATTACCATAGACCATCTTACATTTATTGTTAGAAAAAGGGAAGTGGCTAGGATTATTTTAAACAACCACTTTTGGTTATTTAGAACGAAAATTAAAGAATTAAAGAAAAATTGAATAAAATATTTTGGCTCCAGTGGGGTTTGAACTCACGCCCTATAGGAAATATGCCAATTTACCATAAACTTACAAGTTGTTAAGGAGTTTGTTTATTCTGGTCTTATAGACCGTGAAGCTGATACATGTCTAGTTGCTACCTTGCAATATGTTAGTCTTTACCAGTTATAAATTACATAGAATTGATGATTCGCCAGCCCTGTCTGACTGTGATATATTGATTTGTTATTTGTAATATATGTGAAATTCATATTTTGTATTGCTCACCATACAGTAAAATATTATATGAAAAATACAGATAAAAATATACTGTTTTGTTATCATTTCATGGAACGTTGGTACAATTGGGTGCAGTGTTCATGGCTGTTCAAATTGTCAGCCTTGGGTTCAGTACTGTTCCAATAGCAGCTGTGTTTCTAGACTGTTCCAATTACATCCCTCCTGTTCAGGAAACAATTAACTGCCGGCCTCTGATACACGCTTACAAAATTGTTAAACTAAGATATGTATAGTATGTTGTCTTATACCTCAGACCTTAAGTATTGTCTGGAAAATCAGCTCTCACCTTTGTTGGTTCAAGTCTATGAATGTTCTGGGATCTGGTTGTCATTGATGACAATCTTACGGGAGTTGGTGTCTCATCTCCATGTGTTCGCTTGTGTCACCCATATATATACACTTGCTGGTTTCAACTGTCTCTAGTGTATGCCCATGTACATGTACTTGGTTGTTGTTTTGGAGCACTACGCATTTTGCTGAATGGATGGAATCTCATCAATCATCGACTTTTCCATGGCCCCTGTGCTGTAAGATCTTCTTGGAGTAGCTTGCTGTCTTCCTGGCTGTGGTCTTGATTGATTAGTAGACCGTCATCGTCAAATAGTTTGGAGGGTGTTGATTGACTGAGATTGCTAACAATTACCCACACTCCAACGTAACACCTATATTTTTCATGATTTCTCGACTATTAATAAATGAATATGGTTCAAATGTTAGCTGTGAATAAACTAATACTCGTTGAATATGTACCAGAGTTTATAGTTAATAAGTTCTGCGAATAAGATAAAATAAATCGAAATAATGAGCATTGCTGTAAAATGAAAAGTCACAAAAAGCACGGCGACAGGTAGATGTTGCAGATATATGAATATATCACGAATAGACATTCAATATGCTAAGGAACATTAACTGGGCTATTATTATACTCCGATACGCCCTGTGACTCCATTGATAAAGTGTACATTATTTTCGTAAGTGTACACTTTTTGATTTGTAAGAAAGTTGTTTGTACAAAACATTTACTCAGAAATAATTGGTCAATCATGACAAATCCGCTTATAACTACATGAACAGTTAAATAAATGACATACTGTAAAATCAATAATATTAGAGGGCCATTTACTTTCGTTAATTTTGTGGATGATTTCAACCACGAAAATCCTTTAAATTGCATTGAACTTTCCACGAAATGGTCTTTTTCACCAAATCCACAAATTTTGTCACATTGAAATTTAATTATTTTTACTCGTCAAAACATCATGAACATGTAGCTAGAAAATTGTAAGTCCACCCAAAGGTAGTGCAATATTAGACTGTACTACTGTAAAACCATCTTATTTGTGGCTTTTACTCGAATCAATAGTGTAGATTTACTAAATCATGAATTCCAATATTCTTGATTTATTAGGCTAGAACAAATTTTAGAGAAATTGTTTATTGTTTTGTAAACCGCAAAATGGGGAGCAAAATTTATATCATTGTAATGACCAAGAAAAGTAGAAATTAATTATAGCAATTGAAGCAAAGTTACAGAATATTCATACCAAGCAAAATTTATTTTCTTATTATTCCCATGAAAAGCAGTGCTTTTACAGTATTTTTTAAAAGTATTTGTAACAATTTAAGCGAATTTAAGATTTAGCTGTAAAAATTCACTGTGCAATTAATTACATGTACAAGAAACCTAAATATATACATAATACAAATAGTTACTATAATTGTCTATCAGGTGAACTTTATTCTTTATATTAATATAACTGTGAGCGTCAACAAGGGCAGTACGAATATAACCTTGTTATGTGTATTAGAAATAAAACAATACCAATATTTTCATAGAAATATGACAATTGTGAAAATAAGATGCATAAATTTCTACCATAGTGCACTAAGTCCTTTATCAATGAATGAAGAAAACTAGATGGAAGTGTATTATAAGCACTTATAAGGTGTATAATCACATTGACACTTGTGTGAATTTTAATCACAAGCTAATTAAACCTATGAATGGACATTTTTGGACAGTTAACTTAATCCCTTTGGTACATTATAGGCTAAGCACATTTTTACATTAGAACTATATTTTCTATGCTACGAATGATGCTCTGTTCATGGATTGTGCAAGGAACTTTTGGATAACCATAGTCTCTCTGGGGATCATTTTGCTTTTTGTCAGAGTATAAGTCAGATACAGAACTTGTTATCGCAGAAAAGTGTCTTCTTACAAGTGTTATTGTACAGTTTCGGAAGGACGAACAACAAATTATCCTCGGCTTCGCCTCGGACAATTATGTTGTTTGTCCTTCCGAAACTGTACAATAACGCTTGTAAGAAGACACTTTTGAACGAAAACTAGTACTGTATCTAATACTTATTCGATCATTTGACTGTGATGAACCCTTTAGTAAAACTTCCCTCATTCATGACATATGTTTGTAACTTTTCAATTTACAGTGGTGTTGATTGCTGGAAACGCTTGTGCAACCTGTAGCAAATTTGAACCACATCTCTTCACCAACAGCTGAGTAATCCTGAATAAGTATAGGTGTTGCGCTAGGAGTGAGCGTAATGGTATATATAATGAATAATAGTGGGCCTAAAATAGATTATATATGTGGCCCGTCGGAACTTCGCCTTATTTGACTTTGTTCCATCTAATGTTACCTACTGGTTCCTGCGTAGTAGGCAATACTTTGGTTCCTAACATCAGTGTGCTGTGGCTCAGTCAAAATGTCATCGACCTGGTTTCCAGACGACAGCCAGTGGCGTCTCGTCGGCGGTTGTAAGGCAGAGCTGGTTGGTTTGACAACTCTTTCCACGGGAAACCCACATGTTGACTTTCAGATAGTATGTATAACCCGATGCCTCCACGGCAGAGTGGTGTCTCAACGGCAGAGGTAAACACCGATTTTGGGTAAGAAGTGGTATATTTATTACCCGAGCGATTCTGGATTTCGATATTTTTTTGGATATGACGATTTGTGAACGACCCCGAGGATTAAAATGTACTATTTACACAGCCTCGCATGCTATAAAGGGAGAATGCACGTTATTTTTCTACACGATCCATCAAAAGAGGCTCTTTTCGGTGCTGTCAGAGCAAATGAACACATTGCAATACTTAAATTTTTTCACTTCAAGTGGATCGTAGAAATATTTACAGACTGACGGTTAAAAATGCCGTCGTCCGAAATCGATTACCACTTTTACTTTCGTTTTTGTCCAAAGTTGGTACGATGTCTACCAGTGAATGTAGCTCTATAAATTGAACTGTTTTCACATGACTACATGAGCCCAGGTATGGACATCTAGAGCTCTTCCCTACTTAACTATCATTATTCATTTAATTTAACCAAAGGCAACTAAGCACGAGTAAGTTAATGGGAACGTATTGATCTAATAGCGAAATACTGTTTTTAATTCAAAGAAAGACAATCCAAATATTGAAGTGAACGGGAGACAAATATTGGGTCTAGAAATGACAAGAAAGTTTTGATAGTGTTCTATTGTGCTCATGGTCAATTTTTTTAGAATATTTTATAGTCTCACTTTGATAGTAAACCGATCAAAGGGAGGTAATAACATAAATGGAAAAGTTGACCAAGCGAACAATAGATTCCTAGACAAAGTTGTTTGGGCAGTTTTTTACCCAATATTTGTCTACCGTTGACTTCAATATACTTGGATTGTCTCTCTTTGAATTAAAAATATGGAATACCTATGGTGTCAAAGTGTGAGGGGTTCTTGGATAGTTTTGGGATCCCATCATCATCATCATCATCATAATCATCATTATCATTATTATTATCACCACCACCTCCACCACCACCACGAACTATATAGACAACATTTGGGTTGTTTGGCCAGCTGTATTTTGGACAACACCATCTGACGAAATCTGATTGTGGTGAGATGTATGCAGGACCTAACATGGGCGTAGGAGCGTCTTCAACATTGGGGGGGCCAAACATTTGGCAACTTGGGGTAAATTTTTTTTTTAACTTTCTTATGTCAA
The DNA here is from genome assembly GCA_963678985.1 of Spisula subtruncata. Taxonomy (NCBI): domain Eukaryota; kingdom Metazoa; phylum Mollusca; class Bivalvia; order Venerida; family Mactridae; genus Spisula; species Spisula subtruncata. The sequence goes on from OY787668.1 coordinate 20,923,041, forward strand.
TTAGTCACGACGCAATATTTGCACAAAAACTATTCTACACGCAAACTGTACTCTTAAACGTCCAAAACACTCCTACATCTATGTTTAGGGTTCTGTGGTCATTTGAGTAAGTAATTATGTCTTAACTGGAAGTTAATCCGTTGAAGTATACACGGGTCCGGGGGCGTAGCCCTCCGGAAATTTTTCTAAACAATGGATACATCTAGTGCATTCTAGGTGTTCTGATATACCTTATTTTGCATTCAAAAGGGACCTTAATGCAGGGAATTTAAGTTCTTACAAAAACACAATTAAGTGTTTGCATCAAATTTAAATTTTAAAGGTGAAAACGTTTGTTTCAAAGGCTTTATATATAATTGGCAATGTCCCAAAGTCATATAGGAGGGTTTGGGGACATTAAGAGTAGAATTTATGGCACAAGTGTATTTTTGCAAACAATGGGTGAATAGGTATTTCAATATAAGGAAGTTATTATGCGAGCGAAGCGAGTAAAAAATTTTTTTGATACGTTTTAACCAAGAACTGAAGGCAAATTGCCTATAACGAGATATATTAGGTCGTAAATTATAATTTTTCGTCTGAATTATTGGGGGGGGGCAAAAGATATGTTGGCCCCCCCGGTCAAGACATTGGGGGGGGCCTGGCCCCCCCTGCTCCTACGCCCATGCCTAAGTAGCCATTGACCTCAGTCGCCACAGGTCACATTTGACTTTACAGGCTTTATACCAAATGGCACAGGGGAACTTCATATGTCTGCTAGTACTTTAATGAATTTAACGTTTCTAATCTCGACCTGCTTGTCTTGTGTCGTTATACCATTGTCTTATTGCAAAATGCCGAGCATAGCCTTTATTTGCCAGTCAGCCTTCTGTGGAAATATGGTAGGTGTATATGTATGTGCCTACACCCGGATTTGAACCTGGGTCGCCAGGTTACACGACAGGCGTACTAACCACTATGGTAGAGAGGCACTGTGCAACATAACCAATATGATCACACAAAACAAACAACAAGCCGATATTTCATTTTTATTACATAAATATTATAATAAATCTTTAATATGAAACAACGATATATAGTATTGAGTATTCAGTCATAAAAATATATAAACATGCCATTATATAAAATGAGTGTGCGAGGGACAAGGGGCGATAAATCAACACAACAAGTCTTCAATATCAAAACTGAACACTTATGTTACATTATCTTAAAAAGGGTAAACACATAAAATATTAACTATTTTACATAACATTTGTGCATAAACTATGTACAACATAAAAGTCTTATTTACATAAAACACAAACAAATGCATTAAAAGTTTGTATTAAAATTTCAAAGCAATCACACAGGCGTACTGACCTAGACAAAATATTATGGCGAAAAAATATGTGTCATTTAATAACACACATATAAATAAAACGATCAATCAATGTTAAACACACATACGTTTCTTGGTGAATAAAACATCTTCGAGCAGAAGATTTGTAGGAAATAATAAATGGTGACGTTTTGTTAGTTTGTTTTCAAATTGTCTCTCTAACCATTGGAAGACTAGTCGCGGAATACAACATACAATGCACATAAATCTTAATTTGAGATACCCAGTACTGATCAAATCAAATAAAACACAAGCATACTTAAAATTCATGGCTTATAAAATGATGATGAAATGATATTTGTGTTTTTTGTTTCCAAAATGGCATTCTAGAAATATACCGTCCGGATTGTGAACCTATACACATGAATATAAAGTCATACAGCCGTTGACTCTGTTGCATTGATACTTTACACATGTACACATAATCGCATTTCGATACGACCTCAACGTAAATTCTAGTTTTTAACAGGGTGTGATAGCACTCCTGTTCATGGCGATGGTTATTCTAAAAGCAAACGGGACATTGATGCTAAAAATAGATACAAGTTGTCATTCACGAGGATTACTTTTGGCTTTATCGCCTTGCAGTTATTGTTAACCATTTGGTAATTCACTGTGTTTACATTCTCATAACCTACTCATATCTTGTGACAATACTTTAACTTCATATATTTACATTACACATATATCCATCCTTATAGCATGTGTTAATTATGTTATCAAAATACAAAAAATATTAAATTTCGCTAGTGATATGATAGGCTCATATGTATTTGCCTCCAATAGCAAGATTAATAGACGGCAAGCGCACTAACCACTGAGCCGCGAAGACACATTAAATATCACATCGTCCATCGACGCAACAATGTTGTATCTCTCGATGCAGTATATAGAGAGATACAACCTTGTTGCGCCAAAGGGACGATATACTGTATGGTGTAAGCAACGTCTATTGAACATCAGAAACCTAAGAACATGCTCTTTTATGCGAAATTATATCTAATCACTGATGCTACACAGCATATCATCCTACTGTCATACAATTTTTAAACCTACACTACTACTATCTATAGAGAATGTATAAACTGAAATATTACATAATAAATAATTTTTTGTATGATTTGCGATAGTTTGACACATAATGCATAATGGTTTTGGATTTAATACACAAGTTCCTATACTATACAGTCTAAGTATACGTCATTTCACAATGAGTTGTACTTGTCCATCCTTTGTCCTAGTTGAACGTTTACGGCACATATAAACATACAGCCAAATCTCGTTAATTTGAAAACTATCCGAAGCTCCGACATCCACTACAATATGTCTCTGATCACAAAGCATTTTTTATAAATGTTAAACAATTGTCAATCATGGATACTCAACCCACGATTGAAACACATCGTTCGATTCGAATGAACTTTCAAATCTTGCGAAAATTAAAACAAACGAGGTCCTGTTGTATGTATTGGTAATGAGTTGAACACGTACATCGGTCACATATATTATACATCGTGACTGCTCACAGTTATATTGCAATTTGAACCAATCATCAAACAGAAATCTACTATCACTTGAATCATATACTTTGTCTGAACCGTATGATGATATTCTTCTTCAAGCACTGAAATGACAACAGATACTTTTTATTATACATTCGTATATCGCTCAAAACAGAGTACCAATTGATCCATTAATATATCACTGGCTTTGAACTAGAAGGTCATAAGTACAAACTCAATATTTTGTGAAACAAGAAACACTGTCTGGAATGTACTATTTACTTATGTAAAACAAGCTTTTTCAAATTCAGTTTGGTCAGCATGAGAAGTGCCAATTTTCACGAAAATATGCTCATTAAAAGCGCCTTGTGATGCTGTTTTTTTTATTATGTATCAGTCTTATAAAGTCGTAAGTACTAGCTATCATTAGACAGCTTTTCCAAATAAAATATAAAACACAAACATTGCTTACCTTTGATTCGATCAGTTCCAAAATTCTAATAACTCTTTTCATGACTGCAAATAAAAATAATCATAACTACACCTATTCTGTACAAACGTTTTAACTTGTAAATGTCTGATATACAACACAAAGCGTAGCTTTCAGAACACCAGTTATATATAATACAGTTACACTTCAAACATATGACATAATCATGCTGAATGCTTGCATCATCCAATATTATTCCAAACATATGCCAATCAATTATGCTGAATGCTTGCATCATCCAATATTATTTCAAACATGTGACACCTAATTATGCTGAATGCTTGCATCGTCCAATATTACTCCGAACATATGACACCTAATTATGCTGAATGCTTGCATCGTCCAATATTACTCCGAACATATGACACCTAATTATGCTGAATGCTTGCATCGTCCAATATTACTCCGAACATATGACACCTAATTATGCTGAATGCTTGCATCGTCCAATATTACTCCGAACATATGACACCTAATTATGCTGAATGCTTGCATCGTCCAATATTACTCCGAACATATGACACCTAATTATGCTGAATGCTTGCATCGTCCAATATTACTCCGAACATATGACACCTAATTATGCTGAATGCTTGCATCGTCCAATATTACTCCGAACATATGACACCTAATTATGCTGAATGCTTGCATCGTCCAATATTACTCCGAACATATGACACCTAATTATGCTGAATGCTTGCATCGTCCAATATTACTTCAAACATATGCCACAAAATTATGCCGCATGCATGCATCATCCAATATTACCGCAATCATATGACACAAGTTTATACTGCATGTTTGCATCGAACAGTACTACTCCAATTATATGACACACGTTTATACTGCATGCTTGCAGCGTCCAATATTACTCTAATTATATGACACAAAATTATGCTGCATGGTTGCAGCGTCCAATATTACTCTAACTATATGGCACAAGTTTATACTGCATGGTTGCAGCGTCCAATATTACTCTAATTATATGACACAAGTTTATACTGCATGCTTGCAGCGTCCAATATTACTCTAATTATATGACACAAGTTTATACTGCATGCTTGCAGCGTCCAATATTACTTTAATTATATGACACAAGTTTATACTGCATGCTTGCAGCGTCCAATATTACTCTAATTATATGACACAAGTTTATACTGCATGGTTGCATCGACCAATATTATTCCAAACATATGACAAAATGTACTAAATGCTTGCATTGTCCACTATTACTGCAAACATACATGTACGGCCTACTTGCGGTGCCTATGAATTTTTGAATGTTTATAAAGTGTAACAGTATGGAGATAAAGTCCGGACTTACCGTAAATACTGGATGAGGATGTTGTTCGTGTTGTGGTCGTTGTATTTCATACTGAAAACATCCATAAATCATAAAATAAACACGGGAAACAACAGCAGTAGAATTTACTTAGAAAGTTAATAAAACTGAGTATAAAACTTATTTTGATTCAATTTAGTTTCGAATGTCCATACAAACAATCGTAATTTTATTTTTAAGTCAATGAGTTACCAATTACAAGCATAAAATGAACTGCTTAACTTGTCAAAATGCCATATTTAAGGTACATGTAATTGGGAATGATGCATATAGTAACTTTGGGTACATACAAATCGTAACTGGGGTGTATGAATATCGGTAATCTGGAAACTATATTATTGGTTTCTACAATCATGTACACATACAGTAATTTAAAATATTTTACTACTCACCCTTTCATGTGGATGTATATAGTTGTACAAGAAATCCCAGGAGAAATTCGACACTGGACCATTATCATTGTCATAAGCTGAAACAAAATAACAATATTTTATATAGTGATAATGGACCCAACTTGTTAAAATCATATTCTGTTAAATGACTTAGAACTACGGTGGACCAAAATGTGTTTATTTTTGAAAGTTTTATGCACATGATTGATAGTTCCATTAATCAATTTCTAACGCTTTCTTATCACTGAATTAAATAATTAGTCGAGTAAAAGAATATAGAATAGTGATTGAACGCTTAGGGAAATACTAAACTGTCAGATTAATAATATGCGAGGGGATTCAATTAAACAGATTTCGTAGATGACCCAAACGATTCTTTGGGATATGGGACTTAGTGGATCATATATCCTTGAAATTACGTCCCCACGAAAATTTTAATCGTCTTTTTCACCAAACGCCCCCCCCCCCGAAATTTTGTTCCCTTGAAATTAAATTAGCCTACTAGTCATACGTACCACGGTAGACTTCATCAGAGCGTAGCATGTCTCGTCCACGTCGATACTGTTTCCCATCGTCCGTGGCTGTAGACGCGGAATCATCATCCCACGTATTGGGACCATATATACCCACAGGATCTCCTCGGCCCCATGTGTTTATCTTGGTTGGCATCATATGTGGGAAGAATCCATTATTAAATGAACCTCTGCAAATTAGAATGAAATGCATTAATTACTTTTCTATGTCGCGAGAAACGGATTTCTTTGTCAGTGACATTAGTTAATAAGAACTTTACTATATAGAATGGATACATGTTTGAAATAAAAATTATATGTTTGAAATATCGCAATATGGAATGGGCTTAATGTAAACCATCACGTTTAGTTATTTTAAAAGTCATTGCAATGCTAGAAAAACACACTTAAATGACAAATTACCTCGTTTGAGTGTAAACGTTAGTTTTATAACAAGATTTGTGTTATTGATATTTAAATATTCGACATTTTGAGATCTACACATGATATTCAAACATTCGAAATATGTAGGTATTCAAATACATTTGTGTATTTCAAAATTTTGGGATTTACAGAAGTTCTCTAACCTGTCCATATCTTCTGTATAATAACGTTGTTTTCGTTTAGATTTCACTGTGTATATGATTACCACTCCTACAATTAATGCAGCAATCAGGAATAGGGGTATACCAACACCAAGCCCAATCACTAAACCAAAGTTATCTGTGGTCTTCCTTGGTCTGAAAAAAGTCATCACATTTAATAACATAGCTCCATATATACACGGAGAGATAGATATATGACACGAATTAACTTCAATATTCAAAGGGTATTGGTTATTTTATTTTCGGATGCATAATGCTAGGGTTAAAAATACTTCAATCAAATTGCGTTAAATTTTGAGCCTACACATGCTGCAATGTAACAGAGATTATGGTGTCATATTAGGAACTGAGGCAATGCCATGAGAAAATTATAATTAATGCCTTTTTTGTCAAAATTCCTTTCTACCAGCATCACATCTTAGTTACAGAACATCAGTGTTTTGCAGGAAGGTAAGTTTACGGATTAATTTACTAAAGGAATGATACTTTAAAACTCCGTAGGTCAAGTCATTGTGTACATAATACATAATGACTCAATTGGTTGAACAAATAAGGGTTAAATCTTAAAACAAATGAAATGCAAAACAAATATTTTGTAAAAGTCGTATGATAGAAGTGACAAACTTATGTCACCAACTTACTGGCATGTTGGTGCACCGTCCACAAGAACACATTCAGAGCTAGAATCACAGTTGGATCCACGTGATGCCAAGAATGCGGCACATAACACCTTCTTATTTGTACCATCCGTTATATCAATTACTGCAATATAATAAAGAATCATGGATGAAGTAATACTAATATGAGTAGCCAATATCATTAAAACCAGATCCTAACGTTTGCTATAGATCTACAAAAAGCTTCGATGATTGACTAGTAATAACTTTGTATTCTATTTCTAAACGGGTTATTACCTAGAGGTCGTTGTAGATCTATACATTCATTTACGCTCTTATATCGGCGTAAGGTCGTGGAGCGTAATAAGGGTATGATATTAATTAGATTGTTTAGTTACATATCTTTAATTTTAAAACAAAAGTAAGTTTTTTAGTTACTGAATATTTTCCTCCGAACCTATCAAAGCGTAAATAAATCTATGACTTGGAATGAGAAGGTCGTAACTACTACTTACGACCTTATAAGACTCATACATATTTGAAATCTGCTTCACAAGGCGTTTCTTTTGAGCCTAATTATCATGTTGACCAAAATGAAGTTTTAAATACTTGTTTTCCTACAGGTAAAGAGTAAATTACAGACAGTTTGTTCTTGTTTTCTCAATATATCGATTTTGTAGTTACGACCTTCTCATTCTTAGCCAGCGAAATATCATTTAGAAACTAAGGTTCGCAACGAATATCCGGATAGTCATGGTGTGTTCGAATTCCGAGTATCCACATAGCAGATTAATATTCAAATATTCGTTATATCATTTCGAACAATCTCATTAAAATCAGACCCTTATTTCTCTTCACTACTTTACGCTTTAATAGACATTAACAGCGTAAAGGATGGAGCAAAATCAATGTTTGGATCTGATTTTAATGAGAACGCATTTCGAACATGCAATCTTTTAAGAGTCTGTGTGGCCCTCAAACTTACTTGTATCGTCATCCAATACAAGTTCCTGTGTTGTAGTTTGCTGGTTGAAGATTTGTACTTCACTTCCGGTTTGTAGACGTCGGATGGCAGAAGCAAAGTTTTGGGCAGATTCAGTATCATCAGTGTAAAGCAGTGTCATGTTTGCCTTCAAACTTCCACTGTAAGAAACAGAAAAAATGAATAAAGTGAGATGGATTTAAGACGTCATGTGTTTGAGATGATATTCCGTGCAAATATTGGAATTTATTGAATTAAACACAAAATAGAATGATATGTACGTGATCATTGACTGTTTTTGGTACAAGATTATCTAGCTTTTTACAGCGAGGACTTGGACTTTTTAATTTTTTATTTCGTTAGGGTTACGCATGTGAATTATTCCGTGTAATTGTATTATGTTGTTAATGTTTTCTATGGTCGAATGGTTAAGTTGAGTGCAGCCTTCCCTGTCCGATTTGCTCGTATCTGTATGGAAGCGACAAGTAAGATAGCAGTCTTAAGCCAGCTTCATATCAGTCTTAGAAAAAAATTGTAATACATATATTTGTGATTCAGATTGTCAAATATTCAACATTAACGTCTCTAGCATGCTAATTTGAGTCTCACTAAGGTCACTAGACGTATAGTGCGTTAGCGACTAAGCTGGACCCCCATAAACCTTAAATATCTTAAAAACTACAATGCCGAGTTGAACAAAAATGGGTATGTCTTCGTAAAACACCCTTACCAACTCTGATAAAATAAGACAGAATTTTTAGTCCACAGAAAAGTGTACTTTGCATAGACGCCTAATGCAAAATTTTAAGTCTAAAACAGGGTAAATACGTATGGGTGATAGAAGTGATCGGAACAGCAAAGATCAACAATTTGGTCCAGTATAACTGTACATTAAGTCACACACCAGTGACTGTTGAAAATATATAATGAGGCCCATACATGAACGTTTATGTTAGCCTGTATAACTGGAGCAACTTTGTAGAAATATTTGAAAGAAAGAACATTGTATATACTGTTTGTACAAATGATCATTACAATCAGAAGATGGGCCTCAACTATATACACATTGATGACCAGACAAATTTTGGTCAAAGTTATACGATAATCCCGTTATAGTTGTTACACAATACAATAGCATTATTCTAACTAGCTGATCGTAATAGCTTACTTTACTCCCTGGCTTTTTGTTGATAAAAATACCAAAAATAATACATAAGACCCAATGGGGAAAACATTAATTAGACATCAAAAAAGCCTGCAATTTAAACACAGAGTTGGTAAAGGTAATTTAGTGATCTATGCCAAATTTCAATAAAATTGCATAATTACTTTTAAAGATATTTAAGGTTTATGGGGGTCCAGCTTAGTCGCTAACGCACTATATATAATTTGAATATCAACAAAGTGAAAAATGCCAATGTTTCGAAGATTGGCCACTACCGGCATGCGTTGAAAACATGTTAAGAGTTGACGCGTACAGTACATGATATTTTGAGGAAATATTGAGGATGGTTAAATGACTTACGCTGTAACGGCACTGACAACAACATCGTTTAACGACACCCCCATACTGGTTCTGAAGAAACTCAATAACTGAAATGAAGCAATTCACAATTTAGAAATACATGCACCAATACAGTCGATTAATCTGTCAGAAGTATGCAATACATTATGTATAATATTAAACTACTTTTAAATTTTGTAAATATGCTTGTTGGTAGTTTCTTAATACGACATAAATTCCATTGGAGGAACAACAACATAGACACCACATAACATTATAACATATACCCTAAAACCTTCATCAGTACCAATGCCAGTATGCATAGACTGCCCTTTTCACACTTAATACTAAGCAATATATTAAGTGGTTGTTACCTATAAAAACTAATTAATGTTAAACGTATAGTTTCGCTCAGCCTGTTTACACCCATTTTAAGTTCAAAGTTAAAGGTCTGGCACACTAGCTTGTAATTGAAAGTGTTGTTTTGTGATATTAAGGCAATGTTTAGTTAGTTCATGCATATCATAGCTTCTATGGACAAATAAAAAACATCGCATACCTTGGTGCTAATTTCTGCAGCATAATATTCAAACGTTGCGAATACTGTCAGATCAGTTCCAGATGAAATAGTGTAGTTCAGCGTTATTGATAAACGAGTTGTAGTAAGTCCAGCTGAAATTGAAGAACATATACATGTATAGTCAGAAAAAGATATGGGACAAAATAGAAGCTCAGAATCGGAATCCTTTGTAATGGGGACTAGTAAGCGAAAAAAAAGCCGTGTTTTGAGACTTGTCAGAGACTAAAACACTATCAGGCAAATATTTTCTGATATGTTGGGTGTCCGTTTCTGCCTCCAAAAATACGACTGTTTTGGACCTTTACTCCAATGTGTGATTCTGTATGGCTAAGGGCATGTTTAAATAGATTGCCAGGGGAAAAGGCAAGTATTTTAAGTGCCACCAAAAATAATAGCTATTACACCAGAAACAACGTATAAATATACATGTATACAAGATATATCAGTAACATGAGCTACTTATTTAAGAGAACTCTATTACTAATTTACTAATATTAAACTAGAAATAGATACTTACGAATCGAAGGTATTTGGATCGTCCAATCAGGATCTGAAAGTAAAAAATATAAATCCATAACTAACATAAACAATATAAATCAATAGCTGACATAATAAATATAAATTCAAAACTGGTATAAACAATATAAATCCATAACTGACATAAACAATATAAAAACGATAACTGACATAAACAATATAAATCCATAACTATCATAAACGATATAAATCAATAACTGACGTTAACAATATCAATCCATAACTGACGTTAACAATATTAATCCATAACTGACATAAACAATATAAATCCATAACTATCATAAACGATATAAATAAATAACTGACGTAAACAATAGTAATCCATAACTGACATAAACAATAGTAATCCATAACTGACATAAACAATAGTAATCAATAACTGACATAAACAATAGTAATCCATAACTGACATAAACAATATCAATCCATAACTGACATAAACAATATTAATCCATAACTGACATAAACAATATAAATCCATAACTATCATAAACGATATAAATAAATAACTGACGTAAACAATAGTAATCCATAACTGACATAAACAATAGTAATCCATAACTGACATAAACAATATTAATCCATAACTGACATAAACAATATAAATCCATAACTATCATAAACGATATAAATAAATAACTGACGTAAACAATAGTAATCCATAACTGACATAAACAATAGTAATCCATAACTGACATAAACAATAGTAATCCATAACTGACATAAACAATAGTAATCCATAACTGACATAAACAATATTAATCCATAACTGACATTATATACGTCAAATTATTCATCAATAAGAAATGAAACTTATGAAGACATGGTATAATATTTGACTTACTACATATACTGACTTTATAGAAACAAGTATAAGTTAATTTAAGAGTGAGGACCTTTGAACCAGAGTCATACCTTCCAGTCTGATTGTAATGCAAATCTATTATGACTGTACAGAGTTACACTCAGAATTATGCCACATATTTTATGAAACACTTTATAATTACCTTCGACACAAACCCCATTACTATCTACTTCATAATAGAGTAAGCAGGAACATTGGAATCCACCCTCGGTGTTATGACACCCTTGATTGGCCGCATCACAGCCACTGGTACCCGCAGCACACTCATTTATATCTGTCTCACACCGGGTACCATTCCAATATGCTGTACATTGACAGGTGCCCGTCACGTGATCACATGATTGACCAGGATTGGCTGAATTGTCGTTTTCACAATCACAGTTTGACTGACAATCGTTACCATAGGTATTGTTGGAACATACTGAAAATGAACAAGGTAATGATATGAATATACGAGTGCTGCTAGGCAACTGGGCACTGTTTTATTAAAGGACTAACGAACATTTTAAACTTACTCTCAAATTTAAATTCCTTATAATGCGTTTACATCTGCAAATGAGGGAAATATAATTGTTTAAAATCATTAACTGCATTAATTAACTTATGATTTTATCTATCGCTTTACCAGAATTTGAAGCAGTTACATAATTATAAAGGATTCAAATTTGTACGTAAGCTTACGATTACCGTAAATGCTTTGATAAAACAATGCCCTGCATACTATATTTGACAAAGCTGATCGAATAATCTTCGCTTGCAAGATACTAGTAGCATGTGAAGAAACAAACGCTAGTTGTGATCAACATAACATAAACAACATGTTTGGGAATTATCGTCATCATCATTGTGCCGTACATATGTTTCACTTACAAAGAAATAAATTAAACCTAGTAGAACGATAGAAACACAATGGCTAATAATTAAGTCCAGTTAAATGTAATTACACTATTATATATACAGTACAGCTTTTGTAAAAAGCATCATTTGGGAGCTTCAAATATTGCCGCTTGTACAGAGGTTGTTTCCTTAAGAGAGGTTATACTGTTTATAAGTATGTATATGTATATGTAGTTTAATACAAAAATCCCCTGTATATACACGTACATATATACTTGCACGTACCTTGACACAAGCCGTTGGTATCTTCCAGGTAACCAATATTACAGTCACATTGATGGCTACCATGTATGTTAGTACATGTAGAATCAGCTGGACAAGAATGACCACCAGTAGAACATTCATCTATATCGTCCTCACATGTGGTACCAGTAAAACCAGATCTACATGTACATCCAGATGCTGCGTCACATTCTATGGTGTTGGTACTGTTACACCCACATGTGTTTACACACTGAACTCCCCAAAATCCAAAGGCACATGCTGTAATATAGATACTCAGCATTAAAGGCAATGGTGTGCAATTGCATTCATTCTGTTTACATGTTATGTGTACGTTAATAAGTACATTGGACCAAAGACACAGAACTCCATAAAATCTAAAGGCACCTGCTAAAATAAGGATACTTAGCATTAAATGATGTCCAACAAAACTCATTTTTTGTTACATTTTATGCCCAAATGTTAGAGAGAGCCTTGTACTAAATACAGACTAAAGATACTAAAGAAATCATGTCATGTCACAAGTCATAACTTTACTAGGGCTTGCATAGGAACAAATCACAAAATAAACGATGTTCAACTTAGTATGATGCATTTATTTGTTTATGTCTTCATTTCATGTTTTATTTCATGCTCTGGATCAGAACTTGATAAAAAAGTATTGGCAAAATGACATTGGAAATGCCTTTGACCATGTTATTGTTATTTAAGCTAAAGAGAATGAAAGGTGTAACTTACGTGTGCAAGTATTCCCAGTTCCGGTGTAACCAGAGAAACAAGAACATTCAAATGTTCCAGGTGTGTTTGTACATTGGTATACACACGTCGATGTTCCCAGTAAACATTCGTCATCATCTGGATATAACAACCAAACATATTAATGATGATATCCAAACATACGGGTATAATAAATTCAATGCATATTTATGATAATGATCATTTAACAAACATAGCATTTCCATTTATTCTAGCTATACGGTTTTTTATTAATTAAACACATGTCTGTCTGTTCAAATGGCAGTACCAATAGTTAAAATTTATGCATTTACAGTGGAATTTGACTCTGCACTGAATGAGAATGCACTGAATGCATAGCAAAGCGAATGAGAACGCATCACTTTAATTATAACATATGGTTCCATTTAATGTACTAGAAATCTAGAAATTTCTATCTTTCCATTTTTTTGGACCGGTAGGAATATTTTACTCTTATCCATTATTTGTAGTCGCTCAATCATGTATAATATAAAGAATTGACAATCCATCTTTAATGATATTTAGTATCGCTCTTTGAAATGAATGCACGTCATGACTAATTCACCAGAACTTTACAACAAAACATTTTCATGTTAATGTAGTGTATTCTATTATGAAATCAATGTATAATTACATACCGATGCAAACGCCAAGATTGTTGATAGTGTATCCACTGTTACATACACATGAGTAGGAACCAACTGTATTCTGACATGTCTTTAATACATCACCACAGATAGATGGATCTGCAGCACACTCATCTACGTCACTAGAGCACGTGCTGTCTGACCAACCAGTATTACATGTACATGTACCGTCTACGGGGTCGCACGTGTCTGTATTGCCCTCGACACAGGTACAATTATTGGCACAGTTGGTACCCCAGTGAGCGCTATCACATGCTGAAATAAATAAATACCCTTTGTCACATGCATGCTGCTCAAAACAAGGTTAACATTTACCTATCAGGTTGTATTTATTTATTTATATTATTTGTGATCAGAATATAGGTCGCCCCTTTAATGCAACATACTAAATATTGAGCTACAGCCTTGTTCCGCAAATGGGATGAGATATTCTTTAAGTTAAAAGGGACGCAACACTACAATTGAGCTTACAATGTATGCATAATTTGTTATTATTATGGGATTCGAAACCATATAAAACGATACACACGCCTAGCTCTGACAATTACGAAAGCATTATATCATAATAACTACACATTAATAATAAATTTTCTTTCCTCTTTAATGATTTTGATAGAGCTTTCTAGGTTTTAAAAACAATATGTTTAAATCTATGTAGTGTTACCTTGACAAGTGCCATCCGAGGATTTCAGGAAACCAGCGTTACATCGACAATCAAATGAACCAGGTGTGTTGATACATACAGAATTAATAGGACATTGGTGGATAGCTGAGTTAGAACATTCATTGATATCCTGTGTACAGAACACACCAGTCCAGCCATCAGCACAGTTACATGTACCATCCATACTGTCACATGATTCTGTGTTTAAACCACATGTACAGTTCTGTAGACAATCATCACCGTACGTTCCATCTGGACAAACTGTGAAATGCATGCATGAATGAAATTGTATTATACGATTTAATAGTATATATAGTATCTATATTAAATACACCAATAAGAAGCAAAAATGATACATTTGGCAATTTCTAGTAAAATATTTATAAATTTACCAAAATCTAGAAAATTGTTTATGCATTTACCCAAATGTAGTTAAACATTTATGCGTTTACCAAAATGTAGTAAACTATTTATACATTTACCAAAGGCTAGTAAAATGCTTATGCATTTACCCACATGTAGTAAAACAGTTATGCATTTACCCAAAGGCTAGTAAAATGTTTATGCATTTACCTACATGTAGTAAAACAGTTATGCATTTACCCAAATGAAGTTAAATATTTATACTTATTCCAAAGGCTAGTAAAATGTTTATATATTTACAAAAACTAAGTGAAATATTTATAACAATTTATATACATGTACCAATAGATAGTTGTATATGTATACATTTACCAAAGGCTAGTAAAGCATTTATAAATACCAAAAACTACTAAAAATGTGTATATTTACCATCAGCTAATCACATATAATTTCATGTATAGATAAACCATGTTTTATGAGCCGTGACTAAATTATACAGGAAGGTTGATTTGCCCTCGAAGGATATATATAGGGTATGTATAAAGGCTTAAACAATATATGTGATCAATGGCAGTAACCAATCCATGGCCCAAAGAGATTTTAACCAGGTATATTCTCATACCATGACTAAGAAGTGTAACATGGTTTATCTATAGAATGTTTAGTTTGTGCTGACGATTTATTGTGAGTTTAGTTACGTACCTATGCATGTAGATTGATCCGTGTCGAGTTTGTATCCATCTTGATCACAGGCACACATGTAACTACCCTGTAACTCCTGGCACTCCTGAGAGCAAGGACTAGGAACGGCCGAACATTCAGCGATATCTGTAGACATAAAATAATTACAAACAAATAGGACAACAGTAAAATAGATGTGTGCGTTGGGTGTTTGAAATATTTCAACTTATATAGCAAAAGAAATCAATCTATTCAAGGCCTAAGCTTATTCAGCGAAGATGAATATTGCAGTTGTGATAATCATCGTTGAGTTTCTAAAGAACAAAACGTACTAGTCCTAGAAATAAATAAAATAAAATTACCTTCACAAACTAGACTAGATCCCGAAACAAATTGATATCCAGCTAGACAGCTACATGTTTCCACACTAGATATGATAGCACAGTCTGTGTTAGCTCCACATGGATTGGTGCTTGGATCACAAGAGATCTCCGCTGTAAAAAATGAAATCAATAAACAGTTAAATGATATAATGTGCAAAAGTTCAACATTCTGTCTGATTGTAGCATATTTATAACCATAACAACATTACTTAATGTCATATTATCATTTCGATAGAGCACTCTGGAGAACTACTGTTTGTGGCACACACCAAAGACAACAATGGCATGTCTAAGAAAAAGCTATGGAACAAGAACCAATAAGAATGTTGTGAAGTGAACAGCCATCTGAGTTGACAATCAGTATAAGAAGTAGTAGAATGTATGTTAAGGACCAATACGAAAGGTGTGTAGTGCATAACCAACTGAGCCGGTGACAAGAGTTGTAAGAATGGATGAAAAATGTACTCACGCATACACGTTACTTTATCCGTTATGTCCAACTTGAATCCGTCGTCACATGAACAACGATAATATCCAACATTGTTTGTACATACTTGAGTACACTCGTTTTGTCCTTCACATTCATTTATATCTTTAATAAAATACAACTATAATTATCATTTCACATACCACAATAACCACACTTGAACATAATGATCGAAGCTCCGTAATTAACAGGACATACCATTTTTATCCAGAGATGTCTTAGTTTGATCTCCATAACGCAATAATACTACTAATCGGATTTTGATGAAAATTGGACGAGTGCCCTTTTCCTTCTACCAATAGAAAGTGTTATGTTGTTTATATCAAAAGTAAATTAAAGTTAGAAATTTCCAAATTCAAAGAATCGAGCAAAATTATATCTCAGCTAAACCTGTTTACAATTTCGGCGCCAACCAATCGCCATTTGCACGTGATTAAGAACATGTATGCAAAAGACGGTTGAATTGTTTTTGTTCTTATCAAACAAGGGTCTGGGATATAATATCAAACATTATACAAACGTACCATTACACAGTGTTCCATTCTGCATAAACCCTGAATTACAACTACACTGGTATCCACCAACAGTGTTTGTACATATCTGACTACAATCGTTTAATGTTGTTGATGAACACTCATCAATATCTGAAATACAACTTTAAAAATATATTATCTATTATACATAGCAATTACATGAACTGTTGCGAATACTATACTTCACAAAATACCTGTTAAATAATTGACGAACATGTACCAACAGGTCTTATGAAATGTGTTATAATTGATCATACCGGCGTTATACATGAGTGCTTCATGAATTTATAGTCAGACAGAAAATAATTAAAGTAGAATAATTACCTGTACATATATCATTGCTATTTTTCTGGTACCCGGATTCACAGTTACATATATAGGACCCGGGTGTATTGGTACACTCTTCCTGTATTCCGGTACATACAGTTGGGAATATTTGACATTCATCCTTGTCCACATCACATTTTTCTCCTAACCAACCAGATTCACATACACATCCAGTCACCGAGTCACATCGCGTAGCACCTACACCACAGTTACACTCGCTAGAACAATTGAAGCCATAATGGAACTCGTCACAAACTGGAAATATAAACACGACAGTTACACTCGCTAGAACAATTGAAGCCATAATGGAACTCATCACAAGCTGAAAATATAAACATGACAGTTGCACTCGCTAGAACAATTGATGCCATAATGGAACTCATCACAAACTGGAAATATAAACACATACATTAACCACTCTTCCATAACTAAGAAACATCTTTTTACTCGGAGGCCAAATGCTCATCTCCAAACCATACCGTTTAACACCTCATATCAATAATTATGTTCATGTTTTTATGGGGTGTTATATTATACGTGTCAAAGAGGCAACCGCCAATTGTATCAATAGTTTGCACCATTAGTAGAATTCGAACATGTGTTGTACGACGCGATCGCCTACCAATGTGAGGTACGACAAGGAGTTTATGTATTTCATTGATATCTATGTACAGTACACATTTGGAGTAGACCATTATGATACGGAACCATTATACATCTTGGCCATCGTAACAACTCCATAACCGGTTTCGAAAATGACCAACACCAATAAAACTACACGACACCATTGCAATCTATAATTCCACTGTTTAATAACAATATATTTACCCCAGTCTAGTTGTTCAGAATACAAACATACCTGTG
Organism: Spisula subtruncata; assembly: GCA_963678985.1. NCBI lineage: Eukaryota > Metazoa > Mollusca > Bivalvia > Venerida > Mactridae > Spisula > Spisula subtruncata. Next base: position 20,941,171 of record OY787668.1, read on the forward strand.
CAAGTTCTTTTGTCATTTTCAAGTTTAAATCCATCCACACACGAACATTCATAACCACCTTCAGAGTTCACACATGAATCTGGTTCACTGCATTCATTCAAATCGAGTGAGGCGTCACATTCATTTATATCTGTAAGTAAGAGGCACGTGTTTAACCAAGTTTTGAATATCCAAATCACCAAAATATAGAATATAGAACCATTAGATATCAGCTGATGATAAAGTTGAGAATTTCTTGGTTAATTGGTACTCGAAAGTTTTAATACTAAGACAAAACTACAAGTTAGTCTAAATCGTTAAGTACTGATAATATAGTAAGAAAAATATATGATAGACATGATCATTACATTTTGGGGAGGGGGTAATTTGACAATTGAAATTAGGCATTTGTAACGGGTTTGGTTTCTTTTTCATGTTCATTAATTACAACTGTGCAGGAATAAAGCAAATAACAAATCGGGCAGCGACGGCATTTCTTTACAGAAACAGCATATTACTAAATGCACAAAAAAAAACTAAACGAAAAACTGAACAAGAAATTGAATATATTGCAGTACTAATATTGCAGTGCCTCCGTAGCTCAGTGGCTATTGCGCTTGTCGTCTTTTCTGAGACGGTCGGATTCAAATTTGGAGGCATATATATATGCCTGCCATAGTTCAGTAGAAATAAAGCACATAAAGGATCGGTACTAACATTGCAGTACTAATAATTATTAGTTTATTACCTATACACGTCTTCTGATCGGCACCAAGAGTATAACCAGAGCTACATGAACACACTGCGGCATCGTTCACTACTAGACATATATCTGAACAGTCGGCATCAGGGAAGTTAATACACGGGTCCGCGACTGAAATAGAGAAAAAAGAAAAAATATCGAGACCATATAACAATCTAGAGATAGATGGATGACATTGATTGCTAAATACTGATATTTTATTTCAAGCACCTCGGTCAGGATCATTATTACTAGTATTTTACTATGAACGTTCACAAAACATTCAGGAAATAAGTTTATTTACTATAATTTACTAGTTGTCGAGGGTCACTTTCGGGATTGAGACTAAGTTAGCCTTCCTTTGACATTTAACTTCCCTGTTCATCGGGCTGGCATAGGAAACCTACGTTCGAGTTCGATTCTAAAAGTATTTGTTATTTTAACAAAACAGCAACAACAACCTTGTACATGTAAAACACTTCTGTTAAATTGTTTAAGGATTTAATGTTTAGCATACCCTTTGAGCATGTTTTTCTATCACTGTTCAACAAAAATCCGAAATAACATTCACAACTGGATCTGCCATCAAAATTGATGCAAATCTGTTCACAGCCAGAGATTCCTGCTGCACATTCATCCAAATCTGTAAGTGAAACATGGAGGAACATGTAATAAATAGAGGATCTATCACCAGTTGTCAATTGATATAAATTTATATTAAATGAGTTTTGGAAATTTTATTAAGCGAGCCTCTGAATTATAAGAGATTGTGTGCGGAACGAACTGGAAAATTCAGTTCTAAAATAAAGCGAACTTGAGTTTGTCATTATAAAACTGATAAAATTTGTTCGAGTTAATACAGAAATGTAGTTCGAGATAACCGTCGTTGTATGTGTTATTACGACACGATGAATTGTTTTATGTTTGGAACTCCCCCTTGCAGGTTGACATAAATTAAAAGTCACACACTACGTTAGACATACCAAATGTACTTGCGTGTCAAGTAATACAATATGATTTATATTCATATGAAACGAGATACAATTCATGTAAGATACATACCCAAACAATTTTTAGAATTTGTTGAATCAATGACATATCCAGTCCTACAACTACAAGAATAACCACCGATTGTATTGGAACATACTTGCTGGCAGTCATCTAATGTTGGATCGTCACATTCATTTATATCTGGAATTATAAGAAATAATAAGTAAGTAAGTAACGTCATTATTTAATGATGCTGACATGTTCGGTTTCCCGAGCTTCCATGTTGGCCTCAAAAAGGTTTATGACAAACATTATGAGTTTATACAGTCAATATTTCACGATGAGAAGAGTACATTTGTACGGCAAATACTAACTGAGATTCCGGTCAACTACATACTGTATTGCATATAAACTAGTAAATTAGTTGTATTTAGAATTAAGACATAACTTTGTGCAAGATGTTCAGCTGATTTGGACAACAAATCACGAGGAAAGATAAATAAAAAAGACAAACAAGTTTCAATGGCTTACCAGTACATGTTCCGTTTAGTAGACTGAAGCCGGAGCGACACGTACAGGTGTATGATCCTATAGTGTTAGTACAGACTTTGTTAGAATCACCACATATGTTGGCATCTAAACATTCATCCACATCAGTATCACAGTTTGTACCAGTCCAACCAGTCTCACATATACAACCTGACACATTGTCACAACCAGTAGAACCACGCCCACACTGACACGTGCTCGAACAACTATCACCGTATGCAGGGAACTCACATGCTGCAATATAAACCATCAATCTGGCCCTTGTATTTGATCCATAGCTGTTCACATTGTGCACATGAGGTCAACTTTGAATAAAATTAAAACTTTACTGGAATATCATGGAATAAATAAGACAAACCCCACGAGTTTCAATCAATTCACCACACGACTTGTGAGTATGCATGACATCTGATCAACTTTCTACGGTCGATCTCTGTTTTTGTGAAATAGAACACTACCGTTTTAACATATGTCCAATAAATAACCACCAAGTAACAAACAAAATAAGACGCCCATTCGAAAGAGCAGCAAAGTTATTACAAAGGTAACAATAAAATGTACAAAAATCTCAATTCTCAATGAGGGTCAAATCACTTACCAGTACATGTGTTGCCATCAGTCTCTAGCTTATATCCCTTATAACAACTACATGTAAAACTACCGACGGTATCCTGACATGCCTGGGAACATACTGAAGCTGCAGCACACTCATCTATATCTGAAATATAACATATTCAAAATGTACACATTTCGTTCTCAATCCAGGCTATACATTTGTATTTGATTTCCAGTGCTTGGCTTATAAGAATAAGCTTTTAACGATGATAATTCATTTGAACTTCGAAGGAAGCATATAACAGAAACGACAGATGACAAAGACATACATTACAAAGATTTCACTTTACAATGCAAAACAATCTAATTGATTACAGAGGTTACAATTTGCAATGAACACAAATCTAATTTATTACAAAAATCTAATTTATTACAAATGTAGTAAGAGAACGAAAGGAACAAGTCACGTATTCAAGGAAAAAACACCAAATCACAAGGACTACCATTAAGACCAACAAGAACAAATGAAAAAGCACAGTCTAATTGCACCCCGTCTGTCTGACGCCTTAGTTGAAATTATAACTTACTTGTACAAGAATTGTCGTCTTGAAGTTGGTACCCAGCATTACAGATACAAACAGCGGAACCAGTATCATTCAATGAGCAACCATCAGCATTGGAACAATCTAGCGCATTACACAATGGAAGCACACCTGAAATACAACAAAACACTAACTCAATACCGATTAAACATCCAGAAACGGTGTAAAATACCATTTACACGTACTGTCGATTCAATAAGTAATGCTAATGAGGGAACTATCCCACTCGCTATAGTTGACTCAGTTAAACCTTCTTATATCTAGTTACACCTTGACCTTTAATATTTACCTGCTGTTACGAAGGTTGTATAAGTTATTAGTAAATTAAATTTATATGAGTGTTAACGTACCTTGGTCACACGTTTGAGTGAGAGCATTGAGTTGAAAGCCAATGAAGCAGCTACAAGTGAAACCACCATCTGTATTTGTACATATCTGACCACAGTTACTCGTCGACTCTTCACACTCGTTGATATCTGAAATGAAATTCATCTTCATATACAACGCATAATATACCAGAATCACGAAATAGCTTATGCTCATAAATATCAGCCTCATTCCTAATTATAGAACTTAGCTTAAGTGACAGAAGTATATCAAACTTCTTTCGATTCCAATTCCTTTGACCTAACATTAATCTTTGGATCTGAACAAAGTGACTAACCTATTACATCAAGGTACTTGAGGCCGTATACCATATATGTTTATAAATTAAGGTCTTACACGATACTGATTATACAAACATTTTAAATATTTTGCCCAACGATTTTATATGGTACGGATCCGGAAGCAAATATTCGAACTCCTAAACTACTGAAAGAGACTGGTTATCTTGAAGCATTACGCGCACTGTCTAAGATTTACAAAAGAAAACGTCAAACATCTAGAAAGAGGCTTTAAGATATTTGATCACGTTGTGTCAATCAATTATATTTGCATTGTACATCAATTGGTGTTTGTGACATCCAACATTTCAATGTGTACATGCATTTGGTATGACCTGGGAAACATTATAATTTATCTGAATTTACGTACCATCACAATCGTATCCATCGGAAGCCAGTCTGTAACCTGTATTACATCGACAGTCATAACTACCGTCAGTGTTCACACATACCTGACTACAGTTGTTGGTAGATGCATCACTACATTCATCTATATCTGTAACACATACACATATAATACTGTAAAATATTTATATATTTCACTAAACCAATACTTTGGACAATTACAATGGTGATAGTTATAACATAATTGATCAAACTAGTAAAATCTCAAAATAAATTCGAATTAAGTACAATAACTTTGGGTCCTGGTGTCATAGACCAGCCCTGCATCGTCAAAGGAAGAAGAAGAAGAAGAAGAAGAAGAAGCAGAAGAAGAACTAAAGGTTGTTATATCTGAACACATTAAAAAAAATTCTTTGCAATTAGTTCTGGGACGTCATTATAAAATGACCAATAATGGATTACTAAATGAAGCGAAATAATAAAGCACACTAAGGGATACTTGGCTACTTTTTAAAAACATGTCCTAAGTAATGGCAAACATGGCATTTTTTGCGAATACATGCAGTGAATTTCTTATACACGAGCGCGTTTTCCAGAATTACAAAACCACTTTAAAACTACACATGTAATAATGACAATAGCTTCCTTGTGTACTTGATTACTATTCCCAACTTAAGCTCTGTTACTTACCAAAACATTTATCATCAATATCCTGGTAGCCAGATGGACACGGGCTACACGTGTATGCTACCCCTGTATCTGAATGTACCTGTGCTGTGTTATCTGAACATGTACGACCAACAGAACATGGGTTTACCTCACAACCATCAAAATCTGTCTCACAATCGGTCCCTGCAATGTATATGTAGAATGTTGAAAATCCGATGGACAACAATCTCATTTAAATCGGACCCTTATCAGCTCCACTACTTTACACTGATATAGGATCTGACGACACCCAGGATGGGTTCATGTCGATGTGAACTTTACATAATCTATTCAAATCGCTAATTTCACAAATATGAAAGTGCAGAGAATATCTGTTGCAGCCAAAGAGATGTTTAAATATTTTAGATAGAGTTTTTATGCTAGAGTACACTATATACATACAGATGAAAAGCTTTACTACAAAATGCACTAGAGAGGTCATTTGCACGTGATATTTTATGAAGTGTTGTCAGATATAACTAACAGTACAAAGGAAATGAGCAAATTGAATATTGTTGATTGGTCAATAATTGCATAAATATCTTACATACATACTAGTGCAGTATTGTATTGTATTCATTATTCTAAACTACATTTGTTTTGTACACATTGACTTTGGTTTAATGTTTCCAAAAATCAACTTTCAGATTTGGAACCAAAGTTATGCCTTCGGTTTTAACAATGTGAAGTTTACAAGAAGTTGGTATATTACCTGTCCAGTATTGCGTACATTCACATGTAGCATATTTAAAACTGTCTGTAGCATTATCGTCATCACGTATCAGACTGTGATTACATGTACCATGATCATTACATCCTGTACATAATACAACGACCACATCAATTACTGGGGCACTTACACCACGATCATCCTCCGCAGTTACACTGAATAAAAATAAGAACAAGTACTGTTACATCGGCAATAACATCATTTCTACTAAGATTTAAATTCCTTTTATATATTCTACTATGTAGTTAAAGAAATACTATTTTGAATAAAGTCAACGTCTACGGATTTTAAAACAAAAACAGCTTTTAAACAAATTTCAATAATTGTCAAAGTGTTGATTTTAACAATGGTTTAAATGGAAGAAAATCTTCCGGGGGAAAATCAATTTGGAACCATGGGTAAAATTGTGTATCATAGTTACGTAACCTCGGTGCTTTGAAAAAAATTAGTTGTTATGAATTGTACTTACCTGACATATACGGGATCGGTGTTGCTTAGCAACAAACTGATATCAATAGTTCCGTCATTCTGTGGCGACCCTAATGTGGCCCCTGCTGTATTGTTAACAAACTGATAAGTTAATAGACCGTCATCTGTACCGAGTAGGGTGAAGTTAACAGGTTCATTCAATGTGGTGTAGAGGTAGTTTTCACCGTCGATGGATGTTATACCGCTGTCGATGATGAGTGCAGGTACGATGTTACCTAAAACATAAAAAAAACAATTATAAGAATTAGTCATTTGCCTTACATCCAATGCTGCTTGTCTATTCTGGCGCATTAAAAAATGAATGCGTGGTCTATAATTGCACATCGGTGTAAAAGTGAGGTTATTTTGCTCGCCATTTCAAAATAAACGGCAGTTTATCATTTTACAAATAAACTATAAATATGCTATAAGTATATTTCCAAACACTCCAACGAGCACTTTTCTTTTAACTTCTAGAAAACCGGAACTCTCAGAAATTGGTTTTGCTTTCCGGTCAGAACAGGGTCCAGTTTAGAGGGACTTTATTGAATAATTGTGTATCTTACTTGCGTCAGCAGCATTTTCAGCAGCTTGTGTCTCTGTTGCTGTTGTATCGGCTGCCAACTCGTTGTTTCCAGTGAATACAAGATCGAAAATACACTGGTTGTTGTCTTCTCCACAGAAGACTGTTGCCTCAGCAACAAGCGTTTGATTTGCTTCATCAAGGAATTTAGGTACAAAGTCTGGGAAACTGTAATCAGCGTGTGATTTACCATTGTTGTACTTGAATATACTTTCGTCAGATGTTGTTATCCCTGTAAGGCGTCGAAGTTACACATATTATCAAAGTTTTTTTTCCAAAACAATAAGGGTAACAATTTCATCTGTTAGATAATGTTTAATAAAAATGTTCACTTGGTATTTATTATATTATGTTATGCAATGTGTGTGCTGATTTTAACAGGTCACATTCAGATATATTAAAAGTTCTAAACATTTAAATCGATATTTAGCTTAATACATCGAACTAGCTATATCAAATAACAATGGCTCTTATTCAAATTTTCAAGTTCATACTCTTATATATTACAATCACGAGTATACTCATTATTTAAGAGTGACCTTACGTTATTTAACTTTGAAATAGTTCAGAAAATAATAATGGATAGTTACATGTGCTTCCAAAATCTTCAAATATCTCTCGTCCGGTAGATGTGCTTGCTATGGGTACTGTTAGTCCTCGTGGTATCATGTCGTCTGTTGCATCATTGTTGAAGTTTCCAAGCAGACCTTCTGTTAGCGATCGGTATGAGTTGCTTAGACCAGTATTCATTTGTAACAAACCCACTCCGGTGGTTACATTGAATGAAATACCTGAAATACATATATTATGCTTACTCAGATATGTTCCGGAGATTACCGAAAATGAACCGAAATTACCCGATCTTATAAAATTTGGCGGGTGTTGTCCTGCTTTAAGCTTGGAACATTATGGCGTTTGAGAAAATAAAGGGTATATGATAATCAATCTGTAGCAGCAAGCCAACAGCTAATGTACTAACTATGTATATCTCAGATGTCAAGAAAGTCTGTAATTGAACGTGTTGCAAAATAAAACCCATCCAAAAAAAAGATAAATCATTCCTGATATAATCAATACAGACTACAAAATACATAATCGATACTTTATAACATTACAAAAATATCAAATTGCTATAAAATAGATGTTTCTAGTAGGTAATTCGATACAATGGAACATAACACTACTCGATTATAAAATAAATGGAATTCCTCATTAAACGCATTTCTTTTAGATTTAACTGAGAAGTTTTGTTGTTAACTTTATCAATAAAGAGAGTCGGGTTGAGTTTTGTTTTACTCAAGGCAACAATATGTTGATCTCTTACAAAGGAATGGTTGAGTGACTTCAATTTAGTACCTGAGAAAGATGTTATCAGTGTTTTATCGTCTCTAGAAAGGCTCAGCGAGTCTGTAACGTAGGAGAAGCTATTTCCATCATCATAAAAACTGTCAGTCAAATCCGCCCAGTAAGAATTATTATTCCCGACAAATACGTATAGTCCAGTTTTATTAGCATCCAGTTCAACTTGAACCCACGCGCCGGCTGATTGAATAGCAAACGCTGTGAATATGGTAGCTTCTGATGAAGTGTTGTCAGCAGTTACTGCCCGATCTGTTCTAGATTGTACCTCAAACCCAATTGTTGATATCTTCAGTAGTACGTATTCCCCATGTCCATTGAACGTATACGTAAACCCATCCAGTGTTGCTATATGCGGATCACCAAATGCATTAGCTGAAATATTTAATAAATATCATTACTAGTAAATGTTTAGCGGTTTGCATTCATTGCGTGAAATTACAAAATGATATTAAACTAGAATTCACGCATAGAAACTGATATACATAGTGCTCACTGGTGAAGGCAACATGACTGATGACACCTTTAGTACACATGCGGACAATAATTACCCGTTTACTAGAAACCTTATTTTTATTAAAATGATCTGAACGCAGGTTTTAAAAATAATCTATATTTTGAAATGCCTAACATTGCCTTGGATTTAAACAAGTCTTAAATAACACTAGCTGGTGCTTGCAAACAAATGAAAAAAATCGTACCAAATGAGAATGGGAAGCTGGAATAACAACTATGTGTTGGTCTGACGTCATAATACAAGTTACACAAATCTGATCGTTGACAGCAGACGTTCTTGTAGTATACGTCATTGATTGCATTCTCACGTGGGTTACTGAGGGCATTGTATGTATTGAAGGACCCAGCGTTCGCACCAGTGCTTATGAAACTTCCAGTAAACCAGCTGTAAGCGCATGTCTGAAAAAAGAAAAGTATCAGTGAAATACCCAACTGCATATAAAAACGACAAAAACATAGTGAAGAAAAACATTAAAGCCAGATGTCAATGTTAAGAATATTCCACAGTTAATGTAAGAATTTGTTCACTGTTATGTTCAGTGTTTTTTTTTAAACAATGGGTTCCAATGCAATATCCTGTATGGATTTGCGACGCTGCTTCTTTTTCTTTGTAATTAGTGTTTTAGTTTATTCTAGTACATTAAGTTTATACTTATTTAGTTGTTTTACTATACTGTATTCATAATAAATGTATGTCACATTTTCTTAAACCTACTAACCACTAAGCATACGTATTACCTAAAAGTTTTGATTGTCATTACTTACCTTTCCTGCTGACGCGTAATCAGCACGTGGTAATACAGGAACTGTAAATGAAGCAGTCGACGAATCAAAGGTAATAGGACCAAACTGTCGATCAAAGAACAAGAAAATGGACGAACAGGGGCACTGTGGCATCTGATTCAGCGTCGTTTGGTATGTCACTTTATTCTTTGATTCCTTCTTGTGCCATTTTCTACATTGTACTCTATAGTTGGTTGTTTCGTCAGTTTCATCTTGAACCAATCGGAAGGTGGATGCCCCCTGGTAAGCTACAAACCAAAACAATCAAAATGTCAAGTGTTGGAAAGACATACAATTGCACATTAAGTATGCATATTTTAGGCCAAACATGTTAAATATGTTTAATTAATTATTACTTAATTGTTTTGTAAAAGATAATTTCGTCCTATGTCCCCAGAATGGACGAAGCGGATTAAGCTAAGTAAAATTTAATTAGTTTGACATTCCTGAAAGTGTTATCCCCACAACGTAAAATGTTTGCTGTAGTACATGTACTTACGCTCTAGAGTTAGTGTTTCGTCGGGACGACGAAGATACGCTCCGTCGGAACTATCGTCAAGACCCTCTGCTTTTCCATCGACAAGCAATCCGATGAATTGTGATCCGGAGGTGAAGGACATATTACCGGGTGAATAACTATAGAATGTATACGACTTTTCCCCGTCAGACGTGAACACAACTTGAAATGTTACAGTCTGCAAATGAAAAAATAAAAATAAAATTTTCAATTATTCGTAAAATGTATATCGATGTTTACTTCATCTTTAACATGTATGGGTCTTCAAAAATATTGGATTCAATATTTTGTAGCGATATGGATCTAGTTTACTGTTCATAGCTGTCATCAAAACCATGAGTGTTTATGAACATCTTCCGTCTCTCCTTTTAAGCAAAATGTGGATAAAAGTCTTACTTTAGTAAATAGCTAATTTTGGTCTAAGTTCGATGTTAACTGCTCGAGTGTGGTTAGAACCAGTTCTGTTTGGATATTTGGTAATCGATTGAAATATCCTAATAAAACCAAGTCTTGTCTTCTGTCCTGGATTAAGTACTTGCATTTTCTTTATATCGAAGCGTTATTTCAAAATAAAAAGATATGAGGAATGAGAAATTCTAGCAAAACCATAGGTTAAACGTTGTAAGTACACATGTTTCAAACTAATACCTCGTTTTCTGGGCCACCATATCTAGGTCCTGCCTCCCAAGTAGCCCTTATGTAAAATGCTGGACTAAAGTTATCAACTCCATAAATTTCGTTGACCAGTATCTGAACTCTCGCTTCAATGGCATCTTTATCTACATTACTTGCTGTTTGGTCCGCGGTAAAATCTATAGCCGTATACCACACTCTTCCTGTGTTACTCAAGTTAATATCAGCGAAATATGGTGCCAAACAGTAAATGTTCAGTAAATCGTTCTTGTACTCGTTGTTTGCAGGAACTGTATAGCTCTCATACCTTCGGTTAAAGCATAAAAGTCCATTTGCACATACCTGAAATAAATGAAACACCATTACAACTTTAGAATTACAAACTCATGTAGTAAGTAAGCGTGCTGATGCTTCTCATGGTACAAAGTCGGAAAACACCATAAATACTTTAGAATCACAAAGCCATTGTAAATAAGTGTTTTGTAACTTCTCATGATACAAAGAAAGAGCAAACAACATACACGAATAATCAATTCAGATTTCGATATGACGCCAAGCCATCCATTTGACACCAATCCAATGTTGTCTTTGCTGACATTTTTTGAAATGATAATACATCGAACAGAGAAATTATCTTGGTCTCGCGTGTAATAAATATACAATAAGAAAACCCTACAAAAGACAAACAGTGTCATTAATACTATCGAGTCAAAGGTTGTTAAAACCGTACAATTCTGATAATATTTAGATATACTCCCTTGAGTCAGATGATGTCCCAACAACAGAAGAACTGCCCAGTGAAATTAATAAAAACGAAAAAGTCTTTTGCAGATATACAGGGTGTCCCAAAAAAACGGGGACCTGCCTTAAACACTTATTACGCACTCATATTTTGATGAAATATGCTGATACTTTGTGAAAGTGTATGTAAGGGATCCCCACTTCTAAAAAGGGTACTTGTTCAAATATCATGTTTCAAAACAGGAAGTGACGTCATCATTTTCACTATGGCAACATTTCACGTTATTTTTTGCTTAATCACCTGAACAGAGGCATTATGAGAAAAAGGCATTTGTGTCAGGGCACTAATTGTTAGATAACAACATTTAAAGTCAAAGGGGTGATCGAAATATTGTGAAAATAAAACAAATATGACAAGAAATAGCAAAAAAAATAGGAAAACGTGGCAAGTTTACTGACCAAAGGGGAAGTGGAAATACTTCTAAAATAGCATCAACAACCATTCAATGATTAAAAACAATGAATATTGTCAAGGGCTCTTACAAAAAGAAGCTCAGACTATAGAAAGAAGTAAAAAGAGAAGTTTTATTCAAACGAACATTCCATAGATATATTTTGGAGTAATTGTATACTAGTATGTCAGAAATTATAAAATAGCACCATTTGCTAGCAGAAAACACTTCTTGTAGTAAATCAGCAGCAAAATCAGGTTTTGTTTGCGAAATAGTACTGACATCTTACCTCATATCACAGGCCATATAACCTAAAAATTACTCAAACTTGATCCCAATAATTAACCTGTTTGCTATACATAATGAACTTATGTATCAAACGCCAATAAACAATAATTTGGAGCACATGAGAAGAAGTTTGAAGTCAGCATGGAAAAGTATCTCATTGAATTCTGGAAGTTCTGCTTCACTTTATGGTATTTTACTGAAACTTGCGGTTGTAAACATGGGAGGTAACTCTAGGTATTGAACTAAGTAATCATGACAGTGATGCTAGTATTCTGACCTGTGTTCTTCTCTTATTACTTTGACATATTAATAGTGTGATATCTATGATAGAGAAAAAAGTTACAACTGTTTATCCTAGGTCCCCGTTTTTTTGGGACACCCTGTATACTACCCCAGAAATAAAAGATGAAGTAAACATAACCAACGTTTTTAAGAATACACAAAAAGGGGGCATGGAAATATCACAATACATTGGAGTTTAGTTTAGTGCTGCATTCCCTGTCCGACTTCCTCATATCCTTTTCATTTACGAAACATATATTTTACGGATTATATTCAATCGTATAACTTACATATATTTTACGGAACTTTCTATTTCTAAAAGGAACGCTGTAATCAATGTCCACTTTGTCGTTACATCCGTCATCAGTACCAGCCATTGTGCTTGTATCAACACTAGGTCCAAAATCAAATAACAAACCTACAAGATAAAAATACTAATGTTACTATATATAGTAACCAATCTGCATGGGATAAAAAATTTGTATAAGCTTTTGGCCCGCCTCGAGCACTTCTTCCAAGGGACTGATGATTATCAGTGAAAATCGCCTTATGAAGACTTTCGCGCACATCGTTACGTCCTTTGCTTCTTTAAACATAAACATCAGCAAATACAATAGGACTATACTTTGGGATATCATATCATACAATTCTTATAAAAGAAAACATGAGTAACATTTTATGAGATGTAGATGATGCTAAAATACAAATTCACATTAGGCTTTACAATGGTTTAATGTGCATGGTTTAATGTTATGCAATCGATGCATCATTGTGGTGAATGTACTGCTAATACAGGCATATAATGAGGCATTGAAATAAGATTATGTGTTACTCACCAGAAATAAGAACTGGAGGGAGCGTTGTAGTACCGGCAGTTGTTGATTCAGTAACTGTGGTTGGGGCTTGAGTAACTGTGGTCGGGGCTTGGGTAACTGTGGTCGGGGCTGCTGTTTGTGTGAGAGTTGTGGCTTCGGACGTTTGACCAGTTGGGCCATCTGTTGTTGACTGTGTGACAGTTGTCGCTTCGGACGTTTGGCCAGTTGGGCCATCTGTTGGTGCCTGTGTGACAGTTGTTGCTTCGGACGTTTGACCAGTTGGGCTATCTGTTGTTGATTGTGTGACCGCTGTGGCGTCAGACGTTTGACCAGTTGGGCCATCCGTTGGTGCCTGTGTTACAGTTGTGGCGTCAGACGTCTGACCAGTTGGGCCATCTGTTGGTGCCTGTGTTACAGTTGTGGCGTCAGACGTTTGCGGCTCAACAGTTGTTGAGGTTGGGTAATCAGTTGTTGTTAGTGTTACTGTTGTGGCGTCAGACGTTTGACCAGTTGGGCCATCTGTTGGTGCCTGTGTTACAGTTGTGGCGTCAGACGTTTGACCAGTTGGGCCATCTGTTGGTGCCTGTGTTACCGTTGTGGCGTCAGACGTTTGACCAGTTGGGCCATCTGTTGGTGCCTGTGTTACAGTTGTGGCGTCAGACGTTTGCGGCTCAACAGTTGTTGAGGTTGGGTAATCAGTTGTTGTTAGTGTTACCGTTGTGGTGTCAGACGTTTGACCAGTTGGGCCATCTGTGGGTGTCTGTGTGACCGTTGTGGCTTCCGATGTTTGACCAGTTGGGCCATCGGTTGTTGTCTGTGTTACAGTTGTGGCGTCAGACGTTTGACCAGTTGGGCCATCAGTTGGTGCCTGTGTGACAGTTGTGGCGTCAGACGTTTGGCCAGTTTGACCATCGGTTGTTGTCTGTGTAACCGTTGTGGCCTCAGAAGTTTGTCCTGTTTGACCATCGGTTGTTGTCTGTGTAACCGTTGATGGCGCTGATGTTAGCACAACTGTTGTTGTCGGTGCATCTGTCGTTGACTGTGTGACGGTCGAGCCTTCCGATGTTTGTTCAATGGTTGTTGAAGTAGGTCCATCAGTGGGTGTTTGTGTAACAGTTGAAGCCTGTGATGTTTCCGCTGAGGTCGTTGAGGTAGGTACATCAGTTGTTGTCTGGGGTACAGACGATGATTGAATGTCTGTTGTGGTGGAGGATACATCCATAGTTGTTTGGTCAACTGTCGTTGGCTCAGAGGTTGTTTGTGCTATCGTTGAAGACGTTGCAATGTCCGTTGTGGTCTCTTCTACTGTTGTACCTTCGCCTGTAGTAGTCGGCACTCCAGTCGTTGTTTGATACACTGTTGTTGTCTCAAACGTTGATGTTGTTTGGATATTTGTAATGGTGGATGTTACTTGTGCTTCAGTTGAAGTAGTTTGAGTATCTGTTGTCGACTGACTGGAAGTTGTTACATCAGATGTTGATGATTCTACTGCTGAAGTAGTTTGAGACCCCGTTGTTGTCTGTCCCACAGTTGTTGCTTCGGGTGTCGTTTCGGCAGCTGTCGTGGAAGTTAGGAAATCGGTTGTTGTCTGTCCAACAGTTGTTGCATCGGATGTTGTTTCGGCAACTGTCGATGTACTCATAGCATCCGTTGTCGTTTGTTCAACGGTTCTTGCATCTGAAGTCGTTTCGGCAACTGTCGTGGAAGTTAGCACGCCGGTTGTTGTTTGTCCAACAGTTGTTGCTTCGGATGTGGTTTCGGCAACTGTCGATGAACTCATAACATCGGTTGTTGTTTGTCCCACAGTTGTTGAATCTGTTGTCGTTTCTGCAACTGTCGTGGACGTTACACCATCGGTTGTTGTCTGTCCAACAGTTGTTGCATCTGTTGTCGTTTCGGCAGCCGTTGTTGAAGTTACCCCATCGGTTGTTGTTTGTCCCACAGTTGTTGCATCTGTTGTCGTTTCGGCAGCCGTTGTTGAAGTTACACCATCGGTTGTTGTCTGTCCCACAGTTGTTGCATCTGTTGTCGTTTCGGCAGCCGTTGTTGAAGTTACCCCATCGGTTGTTGTTTGTCCCACAGTTGTTGCATCTGTTGTCGTTTCGGCAGCCGTTGTTGACGTTACACCATCAGTCGTTGTCTGTCCCACAGTTGTTGCATCTGTTGTCGTTTCTATAACTGTCGTGGACGTTACACCATCGGTTGTTGTTTGTCCCATAGTTGTTGCATCTGTTGTCGTTTCGGCAGCCGTTGTTGAAGTTACCCCATCGGTTGTGGTTTGTCCAACAGTTGTTGCATCTGATGTCGTTTCGGCAGCTGTCGTGGAAGTGAGAACGTCGGTTGTTGTTTGCCCCATTGTTGTCGCATCGGATGTGGTTTCGACAACTGACGTTGAAGTCATAGCACCTGCAGTTGTCTGACCAACGGTTGTTGCATCTGACGTTGGTTCGGCAACAGTAGATGTAGTTTGTGCAAATGTTGTTGATTCGGCAGCCGTCGTGGTGGTTTCATCATCCATTGTAGTTTGTTCCACAGTTGATGAGTCTGATGTGGTTTCGGCAACAGTCGATGTAATCATAACATCCGTTGTCGTTTGTTCAACAGTTGTTGCATCGGATGTCGTTTCGGCTACTGTTGAGGTAGTGAAAGTATCAGTCGTTGTCTGTCCCACGGTTGTTGCATCTGTTGTCGTTTCGACAGCTGTCGTTGATGTTACACCATCGGTTGTTGTCTGTCCCACAGTTGTTGCATCTGTTGTCGTTTCGGCAGCTGTTGTTGAAGTTACATCATCGGTTGTGGTTTGTCCCACGGTTGTGGCATCTGTTGTCGTGTCGGCAGCTGTCGTTGAAGTTACACCATCGGTTGTGGTTTGTCCCACAGTTGTGGCATCTGATGTCGTTTCGGCAGCCGTTGTTGAAGTTACGCCATCGGTTGTGGTTTGTCCCACAGTTGTGGCATCTGTTGTCGTTTCGGCAGTTGTTGTTGAAGTTACGCCATCGGTTGTGGTTTGTCCCACAGTTGTGGCATCTGTTGTCGTTTCGGCAGCTGTCGTTGAAGTTACACCATCGGTCGTTGTCTGTCCCACAGTTGTTGCATCTGTTGTCGTGTCGGCAGCTGTCGTGGAAGTTACACCACCAGTTGTCGTCTGTTCAATAGTTGTGGCATCTGACGTCGTTTCGGCAACTGTCGATGTACTCATTACATCAGTTGTTGTTTGTTCAGCAGTGGTTGCATCTGTTGTGGTCGGCGCAGCTGTTGATGTAGGTTGTGCATTTGTAGTGGTTTGATCAGTGGTTGATGCAGCTGATGTTGTAATGGGAGCTGTTGTCGTTTGTATAACTGTCGTTGTTTGTTCTTCCGTTGTTGTATAAGGTGTAGTTTCAATATCTGACGTAGTAGTCTCGGCAAGCGTTGTAGTTACAGCGACGGTTGTCGCGTCTGTCGTGGATGCAGTAGCTGTCGTAGTGGGTGCATCTGATGTTGTGGTGGAAGCGGCTGTTGTTGCAGGTGGTGCTGTCACAGCACCTACCTTGGTAGTTTGTGCGAAACATGAAATGACTAGCAGAAGGGTAAGGAGTTGTTTCCGATACTTCATCTTGCTCTACCTGGAATAAATAAACCGGATTTCGTCATTGCTGCTTATGGTGTGATTTATTTATAGGACCACGTCATATATCTTTGCTGTAGTCCAGTTAGGATATTTTGACAGTGACGTCTTGTTTTATGTGTACACAAAATATTAAAATCATTGTAGAGTTTAGTTTGGTATTGGACTGTTGGTATAAGAATTTATACTTGTTTTACACCGTACTAGTGGTTTGTTCCATTGCGTCACTGTATTCCAACCCAAACTTGACTGTAGTTACACACATATATAAGTCACAGCAATAATACATAGTTCATATTTTTTTTTATAATAATTCCGCTGACACCGGTGTTTACTTCGTTGAAGGTGTAAATAGCTAAGTAATACTAACGCGGGAAATATACAAAGCAAAAGAACAACGAGGCCTACAGTTAACTCGGAAACATCCAGTTAAACCTAGATAAACATAGTTTACCTGAAGGACGAGCTTATGTTTATTACCGTTCTCGTTTAACTTTAAACGGACTTTATATTATGTTCTTGCTATTATGTGTATACATAATTATGTACAAATGGGTATTATTGATTGAATTGTGACGAGCTGTTGGATGTACGCACACATAGTAAATGAAACACTTCTGTTCTGTATATTTGTGGAGACCACCGTGTTTTAGATATACAACACGGTCATGTTAGGTGTCGTCGTATAAGTTATAGTGACAATACAGACATACGGAACTATCAGTAAAACAACTTCGTTCAAAGTCAAATAATAACGGTTGTAAAGATACTATCACCCGGCAGGTAAACTATGTTTATCTAGTGTATGTGTAACTGGGTATATGTGAGTTAATGGTATTCTTTCGAATGGGATAGTTCCCCCATTAGTATTTCTTACTGAAAGAACTGTACGATGTTTGTAATGAGATCGATTTCGTTAAACTAACTAACAACAATATTAAAATCAATTTCATAATAGTCTTCATTAAGTTGGTTTCAACTTATAAAAGATCCGTAGTAGATGACAAACTTTCATAGTGCGAGACTATATTAATATGCGTCATTTATTTACAACTATTCCGGCCAATATCGTCAACATATATATTACCAGGATTGGTCAACAAAGTTGTAAGATTACAGTAATCGGATGTTTTGAAAATAAATTTAATCCTAAAAAATAGTTGTGGTTTTATATTGTTTGTGAAAAGATCCGTCGAAAAAAATACTAGTTATGTCATTTTATTGTGAAATGGTGTTGATTTGTAAACGACCTTTCTTCCTTAAAATTGATGCGCAGTCAGTTTAATTCAAACTTCAAGTTTAATGTTACAGCATTTTATTTTGAATGAAATAATAGCTTTTATATACATTGTAATTCTAACACTGACCGTTCGAAACCGTCAGTGCATTGAAGTTAACATTCTTTAGATTCAATTTAGCGTGGTCAGTTTTTATTTCTCTGTTGATATTTATTTAAGAATGTAAAGGGAAACGCCCAGATTGTACGAGATCGGTAAATGCTTATTGATTAATGTAAAACTTGGACATTGGTCGGACTAGTATATAAACGAGTTTCCAGTTCACTGCTGAAGATTGCCCTGTGGTAATAGTAATCCTGAATAACAATCGAAGCTAAATACATTCTTTATTTGTAGTAGCATTTAACAGGGCGAGCTATTTGTTTAAATAATTTGCCCACCGTTCATAGCTTGAACGCTATCATCCATACACGAATCTTAAACATAACTGGATAGTTATTTATATAAGAGAAGAGTTTTTCCTATCCTAGGGCTTGTCATTTGTTGCAGTCTAATTGAAACGTCTTTCAGAAATAAAGATATTAACCTTATTAAGTTGACCTTTTTATGTGGAAACTTCAAAACTAGGTTGACCACCCAGATGATACATTTTTTCTCACAGACGGATCAATTTTGTGGTAAAATACTAATTCAATCTGGGGCAATTATTTCTCCACCTGTGCCCCTACGTATTGCTCCTAAAGCATCAAATTGCGAGTAATTTGTAAATGAGTTGAACTCGAGTAGCATTCATCGCTGGCTTAGAATGAGAAGGTTGTGAGTACAAAATCGATATTTTGAGAAAACAAGGATTGTTGATTATTATCTTTACATTTATAATAATTATATTATAAGTATATTCAAGTCATAGAAACACGATACTTTACACACAATGAAACTTAACAAGTAGCATTTTGTCGATTCCTCTAGCTCTGGTCTAGGATAATTATAATACATCACATGACTTTCCTTATATCCGGGATAGTAAAGCAAGTACGTATATGCTTATACTACACACGTGTGATATAACGTTATTTAACATACAATAACAAGACCAGCGACACAAGCCCGTATTTAGCCATACCCGTATACGATTGAAGTAGGGTTAGTTAGAAATTATACAACTTATAGACTATTATAATTATCTAGTCTAGCAAAGCCTTTAGCGTATTTATAGGTTTATAAATATTTTACGATAAATTGAAAACGAGATTAAATAAATACAATTTAGGGAATTTTTACTTCTCAAAATTAACATATACAGAATTCAATGGACTATTTGTTATATTCCAATGCTTGACAGTTTAGTGCAGTCTGCACCTTTCCAATCCAAATTTGAAGTCAGTCACCAAAGCACAAGTAACATTTCAACACGGACTTTAATGACAAACGGAGGTTATTCAGTGACAATAGCTGTTCAATACAGGATCAAAGCATATAGTGCATGAGAAAATCATTAATAGCATTTGATAAATGTACATTAAATTTGCTCAAAATTAGCGATCCGTAATGTGATTGCAGCTTTGTCCATCCTATAAACAACAATTATTGCCAGTTTATTTGCTATGACACCGTCAAGTTTCACCTTAAGGCAAACCTATTTTGACTCATTTGACCAGTATCATTGGTGCGCTGGGTTGTCAAATAGATAAAATCTAGAATGTTTGAAAAAGAAGCATTAGTTTGATTCAGCATACCTGTATGTCAACAAGGTATATTATCTAGATCATGTACCACTGTGTATGCACCAGACCGATCATTGTAATTCATACTCATACTAAAAATGTCTGACCATCCAGTCCGTAATTGTACCGAACTATTCGTAACGTTTGTTAGACTGGGAGTTAGCCTTGCCTTGTACCTCGAGCTCGTCAGTATATTTGTGAATATATTCTTCTATATTTCGCCGACTTAGAATGAAAAGGTCGTAGTAACCTTATAAGACTATTGCATATTTGAAATATACATCACAATGCGCTTCTTATGAGCCTATTTTCTTGACAATTGGAAATTGTCATGTTAACCAAACTGAAGTTGAAAAAACATGTATTACCATAAGTAAAGAGTGATTTTCAGACAGTTTTTCTTGTTTTCTCAAAACGTTGATTTTGTAGTAACGACCTTCTCATTTTAAGCCAGCGATTTGTGCATGTTCCACATAATGTAGCAAGACATATTGTTCACATGACATGGCTCCGATTATGATCGCATGCATATTTCTCTTTTCCGTTGTCATGAAGCAAACCGGTCTGAGTTGAATGTTGACTTGATGGGACGATATCAATGTCAATTGCATTAACACTCTATTAAATTGTTAAAGCGTCCACATGAGGCTCGGACAGCTGATTAAATTTCATGTAAAACGGTTTGACACCCAGTAAGTGTAGTTTCATGGTAGTTTGTCCCCATGCCTTGGTACGCCCTATGACTGGTATTACGTCTGTATGTGTGCCGTATGGAGAATACCATGTCCCATAATGCACACATGGAACTACATGACTGTGGTTTGATATTATGGAATTCATTGACTAGTATTTATTCAAATTCAAAAAGCATAAGACATAATTATGCACTTAAGCTTTATTTCAATTAGGCTGTTTCTATAAAAAAATGCTATTAACTGTTTCTCCTGGATTTGACTTGTTTTATACCAAATACAGATTCAAAGGTATTTTAGTATATATAGAAGCACAGAGTTGGTCTTCTATTGACATTATACGTGGTTACGTTTCAAACCGGACCATTGGCTTGCTGATTGTCCTTTAGATCTATTTTGAATTGCAAGGTCCTGTGGTACAAGTGAATATTAACGGTGAAATATTACTGGGTGATTTGATTTGACGGATGCGTTTACCCGTTCACAGTCAAAAATTAAACAATTGTGTAGTACTAACTAGTCGTAAAATGGACACCAAAGGATGTGACCCATAACTCCGGTCAGTGTGTCATAACATCGTAACTGAAATAGGATAATGATATCCAAAGTTAACCGATAGTCAATTTACGGTACAAGAAACACTAAAATGACTGCAGGGATATGTTGGTGTAACACTTCTACTTCGTAGCTTGACAGTTTTATTACCGAAAATTGATACCAAACAATAATCATACACAAATTTAATACATGTATTTGTGCACTGTAGTATTCGTTTGTTCTAAAGAAACGCTTCCATTAATTTTACAAAGGTGGGAAAGCTGTTTTTACGTCATACATTTACAATGAAGTACATATTATATTTCCATTTTAATCATGGGCCAGTGGACTTGACGAGTTAGTTCCCTTTGATCGTTCGATTTATTTTTTGGATTAGCCGTTTATTAATATCAGAAAATTTTGCATTAAAGTTAGTCATATTAAAGTACCATTATAAATCAGAGCGAACACAAGAATGTACCTTGTACGCGTACAATCTATAATGTTCATGCAAGTTATCAGGCTGTGTGGGGGAGTGGTTGTCTTGATTGAGGGGTCTCAGGTTCCACCCCAGTCAACGTCACTAATCAATTAAATGAGCAAAATAATGACATAATCTAGTTCCTTGTCTCACATTGTACAGGAGTTTGGGTCTGGTAGCAACTGATTAATCGATAGCTCCAGTGGTCAAATAAAAATGTCCTATGCACGTAAATTTATATAGGCAATTTTAGATAATCTCACTAAACAGTGTGTTCTGTTGATGGCATTTTGAAGAGACTTGGATAAGATTAAGATACCGGAAACCAGCCTAAATAATAACCCAACATTGATCCACTTCACACAGGTGTATGAATGACTCCCCAAAAGGATAAAAACAATGGGATGTTGGCTGCCCTTGCCACAACCACCAACTTGTGACTCAATGACCAGGGAGTAAATGTACTCGTACAGTCGGCTGATAGGCAATTTCAGCGGTACAAGAAACACTAAAATGACTGCAGGGAAATGTTGGTGTAACACTTGTAGTTCGTATCAGACGACTGAGTCGGCTGAAAATTTACTTTATTTTTTCTTATGGAAAACCATTGTTTGGTTGCTACATGTAGAGGTCACCATTTTTTGGGTCACATTGATGGTTGTATTACAGATTGTTTGTGGTCACAATAAGTTACGGGTTTGACGTAAACTTTATGGTCTTCCAATCGGTAACACTTTGCAGGGAACTTGTTAGGTCACTAGAGATCAAGTCGTAGCTGCGCTTCATTTGGTCTCCAGTCATTTGGAATCACCGTTTTTGGTATATCTTTGTGAGGCTAGGTTGTCCAGCTCTTTTACTGTTGGGTTTTGGGCTTTATCATGTTTATGCCAAAAAGTTTCTTGAACTTGAACTTGAACATGGAATAACCAAACCATTACAAATATGGTGCGGTTTATTTGAAACGATTGTCTTATAGGCGTGTCCAGTAAATGCCAGCAGGATTAGAACCCGAGTCATTCAAACAGATTACAGCTTAACGTGTCACAAAAAGGACATATATTTTAATGAGTATAAACATAGTTTAATAGTTTGCTATACTTCAAAAGTTACAATTACAATTTGTGTATTCTTATTACATGCAGATTCTTTTTAACTGCACACAGGTAACGCCTACTAGTATTTCGTGTGGATGTGAATTTTATCACATGCAGATAACTCTTATTACTTCGTGCGAACGTAACCCAAACTGCGCGCAGATAACGATTATTTTGTGCGTACGTAACTCATACTGCGCGCAGATAACGATTATTTCGTGCGTACGTAACTCATACTGCGCGCAGATAGCACTTATTTTGTGCAAATGAACGTAACTCTTACTGCACGCCAGATAACTCTTATTATTTCGTGCGAACGTAACTCATACTACACGCAGATAACGCTAATTTTTATGCTAGCGTAACTCTTACTGCAAGTAGATATCAGCATTTGATTCATTCGCCAGTGTATTAAAGGCATCTGTTTTAAATAAACACAATCGATTTACCGACTACTACTACAGTTTGAATATAAACCGATATTGACATTGTTATGCACAACGAGTGCACTATGCCTTATTTTTTATGTATTCAATGTGTACTTTGAACGCACTTGAGGCTTGAGACATGTGATACAGCTTCCTAAACTATTTATCATACATATACGTATAGTGTTACACTTTGTTATTTATTCTACTAAATATTGAATGTTATAAAGATTACAATCCAGGCTATTTCATTACACATCTTTAGTTTGCTATAAAAACCCAGGTTCATTGATGCGCTGGACTGATACTATGTTTACGGTCTCGCTTGTTGTTTGACCGAGCCGCGTGTGAAATAAGCAAATAATGCCTGAGGCCAAAACAACGGTGACCAATAGCCACTTATATCTGTATAACAAATACGTCATATTGCGATAAATGACTGTATAATACTATCATTACCTTTAATTTGATTATACCTATCCCCAGGTAAATTATATCAACGCATTGCAATGATTCATGTCGTCTTTAACAATTAGTACGCTGGGTGTCACGCCAACGCAGCTTCTGTCACGTTACCAAGAATGAATGTTGAAGATATTGTGCTACCTGGTTTGAAGACGTAAGGTAATGCTGACACGGTAGTACCATATTAACACGATCAAGTGATTATCACACCCAGGCAGCTTTTGTCACTCGTTGAAGATATTGTGCTGCCTGGATTTGGAAGACGTAATGCTGACACAGTAGACTCGGAAGTACCATATTAAATGATCCAGCGATTAGAACGTTTGGCGACGGGACAGATTGTTGTGGTTTCAATTGCATTTTAGGTTTTACTCCAATTCTTTTTCAGTCATTTACAGTTGACATTTGACGAACAAATATAGTATTAGCTCGCTGTTCCGCAAGAATCAGACAACATCTCCACTTGTGAATGACTACAACATTGCCAATGTTTCATACATAAGCAATAGATACAATGCGCTAGTAAAGTGGTGTTTTTAATCGAATTGTATTTTGTATGTTTAACCAGTTTACAAAAACCGAAAATACAAGAGCTCATCGGGTCCTCGATCTTGTTATCCTGTCTCTAATGCAAAATGGTCTCAGGCGAGGTTGGTGGATCATCGCACGTATGAATTGGAGATCAGAATTTTTTTTATATTTTAAACACAGAAGTGTTGTACTTTGAGCATAATTTTAGAAATGCAATATTTCAATTTAGGATATGTTCGGTTTGATTTTTTATTTGCTTTGGGTAACCAAACAAGTACAGAAACCGTTTACTTTTAAAATATCTAAGCGAAAGATGTCCAAGTTCAATAGAAGACATAATAGTTCCTTATGTATGCGGTCCGTGTGCAAAAGATACAACTCCCCCAATAAGTTAATTATGCTGATAAAATGAAACCCGGAACAAGGTTGTCAATTAAAAAAAAAGAACCAAGTAAATAAGAATGATATGAATTAATTAAACTTAATTAGCAGTTACAGTATATAGTCTAATTTTAAACCCTGATAGCTGATAAACCAACATATGTTGTTGTTTATGTAAATAACCCTGTTTTTATCTCCAGGAAGTTTCGTGGGTTACACATCCGTTTCGGCCAATCAGCTGTACGTACTTTATCAATTTGTTAGCCTATTTTTTCAATGGAATGCGTGTTCATATTATTAGAGTAAAATGTTTAATGATACATAAGTATAACATTTATGTATTAAAATATTACAACAGTTTTAACTATTTTCATGCAAGTACGTAGATAAAATGTGTGTCTTTGCTAAAATATAACGATTTTAAAAATTAGTTGTGCCATAACTGGATAGTGATTTTGTCCGGGATTTTTTCAAGTATGTCATATATTGTTAAAAGCTCCGAACAATTCCATTAAAACTAATATTGCCAGCAGGTAAATCACACGGAGGATGTCCTTCTCCAGCACTTTATGGTATAAAACAGAAAGCTCACGCCTTAACTCAGTAGAAAACAATCATTGTGTTTAAAAGTGAGAAAATTCATTTAATTGTCAGATTTTGTTGACAATTATACGCAGAAATACAGTTTTCCGTTTATCTTTATTCACAATCCTCATTTATATATACGAAGTGTTACAAATGTATGTTTCCATGGCCACATATTTACGTTACTTAGAATCAAAGTAAAGAGCATACTATGATTGAAAATTGCAGTTTATTGACATTTTCACTATTTCAAACACAAACAAATTCAGTGCCTTCAGCGCTTTGATTTTATATCGATTCAATAATACTTGAAATATCTCTAACGGACTCTAACACCAAATATTACTGACCTGACTACTTTCTGATTTCATACTTTAGAACCTCTCTTAATCACAAACCCAATGCTATATACGGTCAGTAGTTTGAAAATCCAACTAATTTTAATTTTAAATATAGCTCCTGCAAATATTTACTTATAGTATGTGTATGATTTTACTGACATGTACAGACCAGACCATAAATGTTTGAATGGTAAGCTGTTTAGTTTTGTTGTAATGTAGTGTTGTTTATATGCAAATAACCAAATGAGATTATTATAATGCATTCTTGAACGAGTTGCGAAATGCGCCACCGGTAACCACCTGTTTTAGTGCACACATAGGCAGCGAAAAAATTTATGACACTAAAACATAAACCTATACAAGTAACAGACTTATCACAGCCAAATTAGGAAGCTTACTGGTAGACTGTCCGAACTCGACAGGTGACCGTTCGTCGCCGAGCATAGCCTTTTATGCCGCGCATAGGCTTTACTTGCAAGTCAGTTTTCTACTGAATATGGCAGGCATATGTGTGCCTACACCCGGATTTCAACCCGGGTCGCCGGATCAAGCGTCAAGCATGCTAAACCACTGTTGTGACATTTTTCAGATTTAAGAGCCAAACTTTCTACGCAGACCGTTGTTGATAGGTTAACCGCTATTACGAGGTAGCTGTTTTTTGGATTATAGCTTACATTATATTTTTTATGTTTTGTGTGAATGAATATGCATATGCTGACCATTTTGAATTTAAAAATAAAAAAAGTAAACGTTTCAAATATATTTTGTATTATATTTCTCTTATCAATGCGTTTTCTTTTGAGGATCAAGTTTTTTTACAAAATAAACCGATAAGTACGGGATGTAATAACACTTTCAAAGATAGTGCAAATATTGCTTTGCGAAATGAGTTTTTGTTCCAAGATAACACGTCGTAAATTGTACAACAGTCAATACTATTTTCCAATTATATCAAAGACAACGTACCGACTTGACAACTTTATAGTCTATAATTGTTCAATACAAGGGTACTATCTTAAAGCCGGTCGGTCAGGGAAAGTGCAAACAAGCCGGGAAAAATATTGAATATCAATAAAATTGTAATTGCTACAAGGAAACAACGGGATTATTGGAAATAAGGGAAAGTCTCACCTGGTTTTTATCCAGTAGCATAAATAGTTATATTTGCAAATAGTTTATAATTCCTGGCAATTGTGCATACAGTAATCTGATAATATCAGTGCAAAATCCTTTTCCGTTATATCCAAAGTATTCGCGCAATTCGAAATTAAAAAATCCAAGCAAATTATTCAGTAATTTCTCATAATTATATCAGTTTCACTTTTAACGTTTGCAGTTTTATTAATCCTGAAAACACACAAATAAGTTCCATATGTATGCACTGGACAGAGAAATACTACTGACCAGGAAAAAAACTTCCCATCCACTGTAGACCGAGATCGAAAGTGTTAGATTTACAATGGGTTTCTTTTATTCAAACACTCCACACCCATGTTTCATTCATACCGGCTTAAATTAGAAGATCGTAATTCCACAGGAGCTTCTAGACCCGTAAACTATTGGTCAACTCCGCTACAAGAATACAATAGCGTATTTTCAGCTCCACTGACCACCCTATGGCCTTAGGATTATGGTGTTGTAATATTGGTCTACCTACTCGAGATATTTGCAATAACTTAACTCGTGTGGGTTTATTTATCAGTCATTTGCTATTTTAAAATTATCGACTTATGATTTAAATTCGCGTAATACTTTGTTGTTTAATTGAATAATAGTTGGTCATTAATCAGAGATTTGTCACGATTCGTAAAAAAATGAGCGTTATAATTCTCTGCTAGGTATAAATGTATATAGTTAAAGCGCTTATTACATAAATACCGAAATGTTCAGCTTTAATACATACTTATGACATGATACATAGTATACATACTTAATATCAGATTTGCTTGTTAAATATTCCTTAAATACAAATGTTGGTGATGGTCAAGCAAATTTAATGGTGAAATGTGCATTGTTAAATGTAGCAAATAATAGTTTCGGTCCGATTCAAAATTAGTATATTAATGCTTTATTAATGGCTACCGGTACAACATTTTCTTTTGAATTATCTGGTTAAATCTAAATCAACTGTTTCTGTAGCGATTATCATGTTAGAAGGATTGATATGTACATTATATTCGTCATTGTTTGCCCCGAAAGCGATATTTATATACGGAAAACTAAACTTTATATAACTGACCAAATAAAATATTTATCATTAAAGAAAATCTGCAACAACGCTCTCTGGTCCGTGAAGGCGAGACGCGTCGTATGTGAATAATGGCCGTCTGGGAACGTTCGGTAGTGTATAAAACCCGGTCACCATTATTTCATTTAATCTAAACTTTGAAAAGAGATTAAGGGCGGTTCCTTCATATAGTAAATAATCACAAAAGGCTTAAGTGATCATTAAGTAAAACGTCGAGGATTAACCCTATTCTATAAGCCCTGGGTGTGAGTAGTGGGGGGGGGGGATTCTTACAACTAAGCAATAAATTAAGTGTAAGCGTTGATGGACCGGGATATTTCAACTAAATATTAAATATAAAAACTAATTTGATGTCGAGCACTCTAAATCTCGTTTATTTGGACCAGTCATGTGTATACACAGCATAGTGGACACTGCAATTTTATTTTCAATTAGTTGATTAATCTGGTCGCGGCTAATTGATTGTTAATTTAAGCTGGGCATATAAAATCGAACTGGTTTTGAGCACGACACTTATACATTTAGAATACCATATTATATCTTTCTAAATAGCATATGCATTTGAAATCACTAGGATTCATATGATATTTTACCCTTTATAAGTTTGCATTTATGCAGTAGGCCTACTTATAAAATACTGCATAAATTATAACGTTGTTTGACATTCCACTTATCTATGGCAAATAATATGGAAATGCAAATATACGTTCATGTATAAGTACTTTGTTAAGTTACTTGACATACAATTGTATAAATCATTGAGCTTGTTCGTGAAACGGTCAAGATAAATTTTATCTTGGAAGCACACCGAATTACAGTAAAATCGTAGGTAGATGATTTCGTCTTTTAGTTGTCTCCCTTTAATTACAATTGACTATTGTATTTATTATACACAATATATATATACACGTAGATCTATGTTCCAATATCGCTGGCTAATAATGAGAAGGCCGTAAGTACAAAATTGATATCTGGAGAAAACAAGACTGTCCGATAAGTACTCCTTACTTATGGTAAAACATGATGTTTCAATCTCAGCATGTTCAATATGAAAACATGAAAATTTCCAATTTTCCTGAAAATAGACTCATAAGGAAAGCCTTGTGATGCAGACTTCAAATGAGTATCAGTCTTATAAGGTCGTTAGTAAAAAACTACTTACGACCTTCTCATTCTAAGCCAACGATATAGACGATGGCCTACTGAACGCGTTGTTAAATATTCGGTTAGGTAGTTGACAATAAAGACCATTCAAGTCCGGTGAACTTGAACTACATTGCTGGGTTTTATACCATACCACACTGAATGGACATTCTAATACATTAAAATTCATGAATGGGAAAGATGAATGTAAAGATGTAGGGAGTATCGGATCATTATATCTAAACTAGACTAACAATTGTATAGCGATTATGTATTAACAAAACACACCTCAATGAGCCTCATAACAAGCAGTATGGACCCTATTAGGTGAATACTTGATATAATACATGCTTAATATACAAATAACCACAAGAGGGCACTCCAATAGTTTTATGCTGGTCTATCTAATTTTTCATATACACATGTAGTAATCGGATAACAAATTAATATCAGGTTATAATATGTGGTCAAAGTATATATCGCAGTTCCAGGAAATTGGCCGGAATCATTCCGGTGTCATTCTGCGACCTTCTGTGTAAAGTCTCATGTGTGTCCTTCATGTTGATAAACATTGATAGGCGCAAGAAATACTTTGACCGGTTGACATAGCCGGTTTATGCAGTTGTGATGGTTGGCTACAATCAGGACCGCATATTTGCCATGCGTTATCCGCAGTGTAGACTTCTGTTTGATGGCATCGCCCAAGCGTGTTTCCCGCCAAAAGATGGGGATTTGATTGGATGCCAGAGAAAATGATGGTCCTAAACCGTTCAAGTGAGACGCCCGGGAACGTTCCTTTATGTTGATTGGTTGTTTGGGATGCTGAGGAATGCCGGGATCGCCAAGAAGAAAACATATCTGCCATTGTCAACAGAGCCAGTGCATCAGCTGTGATAAAAAATCTGGCTCATTATTACTGGTGGAAAAATCAGAATAACAAAGTAAGTGTGCCTTGATTTCCACCTTGTTGTTGTTACTGGCATGTATCTTACAGCATTACTTGCCAAGTCCAGGAAAGGAACTGTCAATCGAAGCAGCCAACGTCGGATTATTTTGCATCCACTCTTCGAATGCATTTGTATTTCTTAAGGTAATGGATAGTGTGGACTGTGTTGTCTGGCTTACCCTCACCATGCGACAGATATGTGTTACCGTCGGTGTTTGGTTGGTGTTTCAAGTTGAAATGACTTCATATTTTGGTATGCAGGTTTCTTAAAGCGACCCGAAGTACAGTGCTGTACTCTGCATTGTGCAGTGTTTTAATTACCTCCCTTTGATAAATTCTGTCATAGCATTTCTTGTCCACAGCATAACTTTTTCATTGTAAGTGCAAATGCCTTCAAACTTTGTATGAATGTTTCTTGATGACACGAAGTGCAGTGTGCAAGAACCATAACTATATCTTGTGCGATATTACTTCCCTTTGATTGATTTCATTAGAACATTTTTGTCCACAGTATAACCATGTCATTTTATGTTCAAATGACTTCAAATTTGGTATACATGTTTATTGCAATCATTTGAAGTAATCAGTTACTGTAATATCGGACACGCGGAGCTTCTATCAGTATCGTATACAACAGGTACGTATCTACCAAAATGTTTAATGTAACGACCGGGATAACACTCAGCAGATATAATCAAAGCGCTGGTAGCCCTGAATGAACAGGGTTTGTTCCTGTGGTCAGACAATTATATTTCCAGTTACAAAGCCTTTGACGGCACATGTCCTGAGTCTGAAAAGGCATGTATTGCAGTATTTGAAAGAAATCATTGACATCCTTGCTAGTTATCTGCGTCTTGTTAGTGAACCACCAGATACGTATATGCCAGATGTACTGATTTGTCTCCTAGACAAGCCTACTAGTATCTTGAAAGGTTTGTCATGCAGACAAATGGGCGTTGGTTGTATTAGAGTGAATGGGCAATACGCAGAATGTGTCCACACAAAAGTCTTAATTTCACAAGAACACATCAAGATAATGAAATATCTGACATGGGAAGCAGCCGATGACAGAAAGTAACACATATCTCAAGCATCTGCTGAACACATGACTGAACGAAAAACAAAACTATATCCCTGCCAGTCCAAGTCATTTAAAGCTCCAAAAATCCACACGACATACCCCTGTAGTCAAATGAATTTTGAAGGTGGTAAACCGAATGGAAATGACAAAAAATAAGGGACGAAAAGGCGCTAGAAAAACAACAAAAAGGCAATGTCACGGTTTTTATCCCTTTAATATACATACATATATTTCCAATACAAATTTATATAAGATCACAAAAAGTACATGTATACGAATTAACAAACAAACAAACACACAAACAAAATAAATGTACAAAAAGTACAAATTCAACTAACATATAATACATTGTATATTTAGTAATATTATTATGAGCATTTAAAGAAGTAACGATTAATGGCTTAAATTTCTGTTGATGCAACAATAAAGTTACACCGTATTGCTGAAGCCATTTTTATTACCCTGTAACTTTAAAATGATATGTTCTTTAGGTCAGAAATGAGATAATGCTTATCATGTATAACCAATGTGTTTAAACATAAAAAACCAAAGTTTTGAATTTAGGTCAATTTGGATAGGTCCACATGTACACATGTTCATATATATACACACCATAACCCACCTTGGGAATAAATTGCCCCTTTGTACAGATAATTTTGACAAACATTTATAAAAATACATTCATCTGACTAAAACAAACACATTTGAAATTTATTTTTTAACGCACACATTACCTTTATTAAGATTTTTTTTTCTTAAATTCATGAAATTGCCAGTTATCATGATTAATAAATATAACTGACCAATGATTAATGTAACACTGTAAGTACAAACATCTAATCATTTATATCATTTCAATTGAACAACATACTGATATGTATACACGTGTAAAACTCTATTTTAACTGTTTAATTTAAATATGTGTAATAAAATATTTACATTTCTTGAATACAAAAAATAAAGCATATCAAAACAACACAAAAATATATAAATGTAAAAATTTGAGTATTTTTAAGGTTATTGAACAAAATATTCTGCCGATTCCAATGAATCATCATTATGCAAAAACAATAAAACATTATGAAGACATAAGCATGTACATTTTGTACATGTACTACACAATTAAGATAATAAATCAGTGTCGTCGCTGTGATTGACTCAAATTATAAAATGAATATTATTCCAAGGCCTAACTGAAGCACTATTTTCGCTTTACCTGTTCAGACAATGGTTGTAATAGTTTGCGTTCAATTGGCAATAAAATAAAACGTCACTCTCATATTATCCTAACTTCATAGTAAGAGGTATATACTTTCTCAAACATATCTTTGGTATTCAAGTGAATGTATGCATAACGACATTAAAACTCGATGGTAACACAGAGCATGTTTAAACTATCATTGTCCTAAATAATTCCATGAAAGTTTCTGATAAAACTAATTACATATTGAAGAAGGTTGTGTTAATTCAAAAAAGGTGATTTCAGACAGACAGGTACATATTTTTCATTAAGTCTCAAATAAAGACCTATAAAAAAGTACATAACGAAATAGGATTAGAAAGACATTCAGACAGAAAATTATGGCAGCTTTGTAAAATCATTGCACAAGCAAATGATGCAAGTTTGTCGTAAAATTTGAACATTCAACTTTTAATGCCCCGAACATTTTGTTGAACATATATGGTCGATGTATACTTGTCAGCACAATCGGTATATCTTGCTATCGATTCTTATCCGATATTGCATTAATCGAATCCTGTAATCTACTATAGTTTTTCTAATTATTGTATTAGAACCTAAAACGTTTCAAGCTTAGTAGATATAGCTATTGCAACAATAAAATAGCCCAGTTAGTCATTCGCTTGAATAACCTCGAATGTAATAGCATTGCTTCATTATTTATAAAATACAATGTTTTGTTGAAATTCGGTTAAGCCTAGCGAATTTGATAATTTTTAACTTGAATATTCGGTAGCATGAAAATAAAATAAATGCACAAAGACTAAAATATTGTAAAAATACTATACCAACTTTTGTATAATTGGATTAATTTCTTTACTCGAATAGATGAGGTCCGATATTATGTAGGATTGAAAACAAGGGAAAATTGTATATCAAGTGACACACAATAAGTCTGATAAACTATGATCTCATAGAGTGTATACTAAACTATATATATACAGGCAGCATATGTATAATGCATTGTATAGCACCTTTATAAGATACATGTTTGTCCTTCCCAGTATTTAACATAATATAATACATTAATTAATGGTGTTAGTATATTCATGAGAGACAAGGGGTGGTTGTCACAAAGAACCTTAAGGGAAAACTAAAAAAAAATCTAAAAAATCTTATAATTTCCTGAAGTGTTTCAGTTAAACAGGAAAATCTAGATTGTCAACTTTTTTCTTTGTTTTGAAGCATTCTGTAAAGCACCACTATTATCACCAAGAACATATGTGCTATTCTTAGTTTCTTGCAAACTAGGGGCAGTTAAAGGTTTTAACTTAAGTCAAAATAGTTAAGTTTTCATTTAAGATGCTTTTTGAATACCGACACTGATGTCCAAAACACGATCAGAAGTATCGTTAGATTTATAATAGACGTATCGTATTAACTTTAACACACAGTTCGCTCCCATACAGGTGAGTTAGGTCTCAACTGCAGTTATTTCCACAATCGGAAGGGATCTGTGTAGTAGGCAGCCTGTGCCAACGGGAGTATGCATACAACTATCCTACGTTCGTATCACTAAGTCGTCTATTCCATATACACCAACTATGTACATTTCTTGGTCTGTTGCATTGTATATACATGCCCATTTTGTTAAACAATCCCGGAAGCTGCACATAGTGACTCCTAGTATAAGACACTAATACCCACATTCAACAGTCACCTTGTGAATACTGGATTCTGGTAACAAGATACATTGTCAGAATTATATGCTGGTACCTGCACCCAGCGAGTATTAAAGTTTTAACACTTGTACAACACCGAGCGGTGAGTATAAGATGCTGGTACCCGCACACAGCGAGTACTAAACACGTGGTGAGTATAAGAACGCTGGAACCCGCACACAGCGAGTATTAAACACGTGCAGAGCATAAGAACGCTGGAACCCGCACACAGCGAGTATTGAACGCGTGGTGAGTATAAGAACGCCGGAACCCGCACACAGCGAGTATTAAACGCGTGGTGAGTATAAGAACGCTGGTACCAGCAAACACACGGAACACATATAATATAACCATCACCATGATCATACGTAGAACACATATTTATATTTCAGACACTCACAGTATATACAAATAATAACTTCCACTTTATACAAAATGTACAAACAATAACATGAATATATGGCACACACTCTTTTTATTGAATTAATATTTGACTGCAGTGGCTGATGCAGTGATGAAGAAACACGCATCCTTGCCGAAATTCAAGCCTTCATTGCTGTCAATCATACACGTGTTATATTCATATTCCAAAACTGTTCAATGTACGTAGAATTCTTCCTATCTGAGATAATCTAGTTCTGAAAGTATGATAGATATCAAATTATTATAAAGTTGTAATCCTAATAGATCCCTAGATCCAAAATGATAATAGTTTTGAAAGTGACAATACAGATAGAGGTTTACCACAACAGAATAGCAATTAAAATTAGGATATCTTGTAAACAAACGGGTGGATGTATATATTCTATTATCTTAATCTTTTTTAGAACAGTCTAAAGTAACTCAAAACTAACTGACTGCATATATGTTTAATTAGCAAGAGTAAAATGTCAAAAGATAGAGTAAATGTGCAGATAGTCAATGGTTTGGACCTACAGATGCCTTGTGTAAACAGCTATATCTACTGGTGTAGCTAATCAGGTAGTGTTAACAATTTATTATTTCTCCTCTATATAAAATCGTAACAGAAACAATCACTTACCCTATATGAACGACCATTTGGACCATCTACATGAGGTCTTTGTATCTCATACTGTGAAATATAATTACGAATATGATTATAAATGAAATATTGAATAAAAAAATATAACACAAAACAGGGAGGTCTCTTTACTACAAATAGTGGTTCCGGTTGTACGAATCTGTGTGTTTACCGTCACTACCCAAATAGTTGCCTCAGATTGTTCTCGGCTACTTCTATATACACATAAATGTGCACATAAATTGTGCTTGCCATTATACATCGGTGGATTACATATCACAACTCTAAAGATTACCCTCTTAATAGCACCAACCTCTGAGTGGTATCAATGTAATATTGCAAGCATTAAGTTGCAATCCAACATCTATATTGCACTACAGTCTCAATTAATGAACAAGACGATCTTTGCTACCCAACACTATTGACACCGTCATACCAAGATCTCATTAAAGAGTAATATTGTGGAGGGTATGAACTTTGTAGTGTTACAACGAATAGACATTGTGCATATATGCAAATCAATACTGTATTAGTTCTTACCCGTTCGTTTGGTGCTATATAGTTATACAGGAAATCCCAGGAGAAATTGTTTTGATTGTCATAAACTGAAATAAAACACAACATAAAACCAGTCAGAAACAGTCTCCTCAAGTGTCAAAGTCAACTTTCAATTCCAATTAATTTAGTTTTGAATCACTGGTTTGGAAACCTCAGAAAAACAATACCAAAATAAACATTAACAACAGAACTTGTCATGCATAGAATTGAAAACAGAAGTCACATAGTGTTATGACAGAATTCACGTTGTTTGGTTTGAAGACAGAAGTTCCATGGTTTGTAAATAGAAGGCACTTGTTTTGACCAACAGAAGTTACATAGTTTTAAAACAGAAGTCATATGGTACATTTTGTATGAAGAAAGAATTAACTTCATTTGAAGACAGAAGTTACGTGGTTTGAAAACAGAAGACACTTGTCTTGAAAGCAGAAGTCACACAGTTTTATATAAACCAAACAATAGTCACATGGTATGGACATAGTTTGGCGACAGAAGTCACCTTTTTGACCAACATAAGTCACACGGTTTAGGACAGAAGTTACATGGTGTGAAAAACGAAGTTGTTTGGTTAGAAAACTAAAGTCACGTGGTTTTAAAACAAAAGTCAGTGGTTTGAAGAGCTTACCATATTCTTCACGTTCATACGGTTCATCACGTCGACGCCGCCGCCGTTTTTTATGTGTTTCAGAAGATGAAGAGGAAGTTGTGAAAGAGTCCTCGGTTTGTTGATCCCACCCATAGGGGCCATATACAGGATCCGTTCGTCCCCATGTAGTGATCTTTGTAGGGACGACTGCTGGGAAAAATCCTTGGTTGAAAGTAGTTCTGAAATTCGCATACAGAGTACAATCAGATTATTTACAAAACTGTTTGATTATTATTATTAAGATTTTTTATCATAACTATCTATTACGTAACAAGCAATATAATCTTAATACTTAACGTGTCTCCTGCCCACGTTTTTTTATAAAATAATGTTTCGTGCACTGCACTGCACTACTTACCATGCATGCCAATACTGTTGCGCACAGGCACACGATAGCTGCATCTTACCTTTGTCGTAGTTTCGACCATTGTTAACAAAAGCTTTGGAAGCTGTATTAGAAAAAGTTCAGGGTGCTCTACAGAAAATCCGAAATAGATTGGATAGGGAAAATGGCACTGCATTTTTAAAGCGGCTAACACAAACAGATATGTACATTTCTAAGAAGCTTCATAATTACCTGTCCAAATCATCGGCCTTGTACCTCCTCCTTCTATTCTTCACATAAAGGAGAACAGCAACAGCGATCAATAAGACAACAATGAAGAATAAAGGTATACCGACACCAAGGCCAAGTATCAAAGCTAGATTGTCCTCTGTTGGCTTCAATCTATGAAGAGAAAACAGCAAACTATGCATCTGTGTTGACTATTTTATAAATACACAGTACTTAAGATAATGTTGTGTCCCGTCGTTTTATACTTAGTTTTCTTATATAAACACCAGCAATGATTAATTCAAAACTGTACTACATAATTTGATTGGTTAAATGAATCAGCTAAGTTATAATTCGTCTGAAACTCTTGCTAGTATCTACCAATACATATGGTCATAAAATGCAAATGTTAAAAATAAAATATCAGTGAATATTTCGAAGAATATGTTGTTTTATATGGCCTGACCAAAAAACTTGTACACAACCGTACTCCAACTGACTTTTCATCGTTTTACACGATGTAACAATATTCTAGAATTGCATTGAAAATATCTAGAAATATAAAAACCTATGGCACTTTTCCCG
Organism: Spisula subtruncata; assembly: GCA_963678985.1. Classification (NCBI taxonomy): domain Eukaryota; kingdom Metazoa; phylum Mollusca; class Bivalvia; order Venerida; family Mactridae; genus Spisula; species Spisula subtruncata. The sequence goes on from OY787668.1 coordinate 20,978,280, forward strand.
AAACCTTTCTAACACCCCTCGTACTTACACGCATTGTGGCTTTCCATCCACGAGGTCACATTCTTCATTGATGGTACATACAGCACTGGCAGCAAAGTATGCAGTACATTTCGCTTGTTTTTCCGAAGCAGCAACAAGGTCCACTGTAAACCCAAATTCAATTTATAATCAAAACATGCATTCATTGTCATATTTAGAGTTATAAAGAATTGAATGTGAAATATTAAAAGTACTAAACGTTTAAGTAAACTTGGTAATATTTCGATGTAATAGTATAATTATATCTGAATCAGCATCAGCATTTAGACATGCCATTTACCTTACTTAGTCAATGCAAGTTAAATTGATAGGTAAGTTGTGAATAAAATTATTTTTCTAGTAGTATATAAATGCAAACAACAACAACAACAACAGTAAACAAACAGCCGGCCGCTTAGCTCTGTATGTCGGTAAAACACGAGACGTATAATCACGAGGTTGTGGTTTCGAATCCCGGACTGACCAACTTAAATTTACTAAAAGTCTTTCGAATGAGACTTTAAACTAGGTCCCATATATGGGGGTTATACACCTGGTATGTAAAAGAACCAGTGTTGTCCCTGGAACGAGTTTGCCTCATGTACCTGCACTATCCTCGGCGACCAAAAATGCGGGGGGGCTGTCAGCCATATGGATTATCCGGTGGCGACGATAAATACACGCAATAAATAAATCAACAATAAACAGCTATACATCTCACCTTCACTTTCATCTCCCACGTACAGATTCTGTGCTGTGGCATTTGTACCGTTGACAATAACATGTGCTCCGTTAGCTAAATCGTCTATTGCTACAGAAAAGTCCTTCTTCGCCTCATCCGTGTCCGCAATGTCAACTGAAACGTTGGCTATCAGACTGCCACTGTAATTTACATAGAGACATTAAGATAAACTTTATTTAACGTCGATTATGATTATCATAAGCTATAAGCTTGTATTCGACATACATGCATGGTTATCATTGACAGGTTTATTATAGGCCTAGATATATCTAGTTGTATATAATATATTATATTGTTGTAGTTACCACTGCCACTTGAATTTTTGTTTGTTTGATTGGTTGTTTGTTTATGTTCGACTGAGGCAGTGGTCAATTCGTGGTCATCCGATTTGGCACATGCTTAATTAGCCAATCACCTCTGGCTTTCCGAGAAAATACACTTGTGCGATACCCTATTTCACAATATTTTCAGAGTCTTAAGTAATGCCCTCAAAATGAGCTTCAAAAGTGTGTGTGTAGCCTAGGAGCTGGCATAAATACAGTTGTGCGATACCCTTTTTCAGAATATTTTCAGAGTCTTAAGTAATGCCCTCAAACTGAGCTTCAAAAGTGTGTGTGTAGCCTAGGAGCTGGCATAAATACAGTTGTGCGATACCCTATTTCAGAATATTTTCTTTCGGTTCCTTAACAAGCTCAGTATATTATATCACCGATACACAGTATACTTTTTCGAACTTCACATACGTTAAGTGATTAGCTACTAATATGTTAGAATTAATATTGATGTATTATCACTTTTAAAACAACTATTGAATTGTTAATTGAACATTGGTCAATAGAATTAATTACTACGTCGGTACATACTAATTGTGACTTTGGTAAAATTGGGAGAACACTTATAAATATGCATGACTTTGTAAAGACAAAAGAGAACGCATGGAAACTCATTGATCAACATTCATTTAGAGTTATCAATTAGAATTAAGTTAGAATAAAACGAAGACATTAACAGTTTTATGATATCTCTTTGCCAATGTAAATGTAATTAAAATGGGACTAAGGGAATACTAATATATAACATGCTTACCTCTCTATTGATAGAGGATGTATATCTCTGAAGTTTGCCGCTTCCATTTCTGCTTGGAAGTATGATATAAGCTGTAAAATAAAGTAGTAAAATTTAACTCAAATAATTGTATAAATACGTTTTGTATTACGATATAGATATACACAGAATGAAACAAATAACAGGAGAAGTGGTTATGTAGTACATGTATATATAAAATTTGCTTTTTATATCACAGATGTTCTCCGTCTCCGTCTTAGCAAGTCAACTTAAAATGAGATTTTGCTAACATCAGTCACAATTTGAGATAAATCTGAAGTTTCGATTGTTTGATTGTTATAATCACAGAATACCATTTGTGTTCAGTGATGCTAATTTTGTACCCAGCCTCGTGTGAAAATTAACATTAAGATGCATGCCAATATTTAAGATGAGATCTTGCTAAGGTTGATTTGCTTCGGGAGATTTTGAAAGAAACAGTAGTTGAATACTTACAGCTTGTAATACCACTCTTGTATAATATTCCAACGTTTCACTAACAGTGAGATTGTGACTGTCATAGGCCAGCAAATCCTCGACTACCCCTACTAGGATCACACGCACGAAAATTCTAACGGTGGCACCTGAAAGTAAACATATTATTTTATAATAATTACGGTTAATTGTGTTCTAGTTTATCTATAAAACGCTAAACGGTTAAAATGAAATTGAGCAAACCATAATTAATTTTCCACCAGGTTCATAATCTGGTAAACTAGAACTTCCCGATAGGTTTGATAATAATGCGTATTAATTATTAAATATTATATTTTGATGCCATTGTTGTTAAAGCACTTTACATGGAAGATGTATTATAAAAACGGATTCAAATGCATTGTCCTATGCCGGTTTGTCAGAAAAATACTTATCATATTAGTATTGACTCACTACGAAGCATTACGATGCATTCAAATAAAAAATACGAAATGGTTAAATATCATATTTATAGAGGATAATATTTATAGACGTTTGCAGTATATCATAAACTAATTTCGTACCTGGAAGTACTTGCGTTGTTGTTGTGCCCATAACTGAAAAGGTTAAAAAAAGTTATTATAAATTATCTATTATAAATGGACCATGTTAATTGTGTAAAAATAGAAAATCAATTATTACTGGATTATTATGATGTAAATGTCCATGGAAAAAAGAAAATTGTTGATTTCCGACTGACATTAGTTCATATACTTCCATTTATTATAGTTATTCTTTCCAGTTTGGTATGTTGCGTTGCCTAATGAAAAAAGTTTCCAATGTTGCTCTAGAGACTAGATAACCACTATAACTGATCTGGACTTTGCAGTTAAGTGTACAACTTGCTGACTCTGACAACATTGCACACTAGGTTTAGATAATTCTTTGCTTTGTACAATAAATAGTAGGGCACAAACCAAAGTCACACAGCTACGCCGGCAGCGCCTAGCGACACACACACACACAAGAGTCAGACATAGTACAAGCCATCCACATCCCCAAAAATGGATGCTTCAAACGAGCTTATATGCTCACTCCGCAATGAATGACACACTGTGAATTTTGTGAATAATTACATCAATTAGCAATTTTATGAAAATGGTACAGGAAGGACGTACAAAATACTAACATGACGGAACATGGTTTCCGTCAATACTGTTACACGGCGTATCCCTCTTAAGAATAAGTTGTATACTATAGAGATGTGTTACACTTACTTAGTACACAGTCACCATCGACATTCCGTTCATTTCCAACCAAGCATGAACAGTTATATCCGCCATCATAATTGTGACATCCTTCATTTGGTAGTGGACATACGTCAGTAGTAGAGTTGCACTCGTCGAAATCAACCTCACATCTTACTCCTGACCATGTTGACTTGCATACACAGTTACCAGAAATATGATTACATGTTTGGTTAGCGAATCTAGCATGCGCTACCTCACAGTCACATGTATCCGTACAATTATCACCGTATGTATTTTGATCGCACACTAAAATGAAACAAAAACATGGTGACTTTAATTTGCATCATTTATGTATACTTCAGTAAATAACAACGCCAAAGTCATTTATAAATCACGCATAACGTATGGGTTCAAATTGCAAAGATCCAATCTTTATATAAGAAAATAGACAAAAATATTACAATATACGTTTTTCTGAAATGTTAATAACTAATGAAAGAAGTTCCAACTTGTAAAGATCCAGTTTTTAAATTTAGAAAACAGAAAACGATATTACAATATACTTTTTTCCGAAATTGTTACAAGTATTGAAAGAATGTCCAATAGCATACTTGTGCATGTTCCACTAGCGGCGTCCAAGTAACCGGTATCACATGGACAGTCATAGCTACCCTCTGTGTTGAGACATTGTGAGTGTGTTGGACATGAGTGTGTATTTGTTGTACATTCATCAATATCCTCACTACAATCTACGCCTTGCCATCCCGTCTTACATACACATCCTCTCACAGGATCACAGTTTAAATCTGTGTTGGTAACATTACATGCGCACGTGTTAGCACATTGTTCCCCCCAGGTGTTGGCAGGACATACTACAATGAAATAAATCAAAGGTAAGAATAGAAGCTGCCATGTATTATATTCAAGAATATCATGTTCAATCCATAGGGAACGTTTTATTATTTACAATCATATACTACTAAGTCATTCTATGGACTTGGTTCTTTTTACTCGCTACGGTGTTTGAATTGTTATAAGAAATGAGAATATGAAACTGGGTAACACTACTGGTATGGAGAATATCGTCACACAGCACAGTCTTAACATGTAAAATAAGTCTGTTACAGCATCGGTTATTTCGTGTGTGAATAAAATAATATAATTATTATTATGTACTAGTATATACAGACGACAATGAAACTGAACTGAACTTTAAAGCAATTCCGGTACTAGGTAGTAAATCTTACATGTGCATGTAACGCCATCTCCGGAATATCCTGCAGCGCAAGTACAGTTGAATGAACCCACTGTATTCACACATGCTTGCCCCGTCCCATCACAGTCATCTGTACTCAACAAGCACTCCTCGTCATCTATATAAAACATTATCATATGCATTAAGTATTATCCCAGAAATGAGTTAACCTAACCTCAATCCCTGGAACAATTAAGCTAACCAGTGCCCATTAAACAGTTGACCAAACCAGCATTCCAGTAACTGGCGACCTAACCAGTATACATGGAACTTTTTAAAATCTGACATTTTCTTCGCAAACATGTCACTGATGTAGATGGCATGTATAAGGGCACTGATGCATAGACACATCCGCATACCTGAATACGACACGGACTGCAGCTGCTCGTAGCACAGTTTCGTTCACTTTACGTTATCTGCATCAGAGCTCGTTATAGAACTACCAATTGTTACATGATCAATGGAAATACACGTGGGACAGAAATGTGGATACTTGAAATATATGAGCTTGTTGGCAGTGCATTGATGTAATGATGTATTTCTGGTATAAGACAATGTACGTTGTATACATGTGGCATTGGCCACTACTTTAGTATCTATGTATTGTTGCATTTGTGTTTGAAACAAGAAACACGGACTGCACCCAGTGAATTTTGAACACACAGCTCATATCACCCCGCTGAACTTGTGACGATATGTACGACATATGCAGTATTTATAACAATGCGTAGAGGCTACAAAATATGCATTGCTGGTGGTAGTAAAAAGTAGACTTTTAAACTAAATAAATTATTTAGAAAGTTATAAATACAATATTATAAATATAAAAAATCTGACAAAGTCCATTTTATGATGCTTACCAACACACACATCATCGCTATTGATAGTATAACCCGAGTTACATAAACATTCGTATCCTCCTAGGTTGTCTTGACATGTTTTCAAAGTATCATTACAAACATCGGTAAGTTCAGTACACTCATCGATGTTGTCAGCACACGTGGTTCCCTTCCAACCAGGCAAGCAATCACAAGCACCTGTTTCGTCATTACAGTCAGCAGTGTTTAAACTTTCACAAGTACATACGTTTGCACAATTTTGGCCCCAGTGTGTAGGATCGCAAGCTAAAAAACAAATCACCGAATGAATGGCTAAGTATACAATGGAATGTATAAAACTCGCATCAAATGGCATAATGTATAATACATTTACCGATATTCATAAAGACAGGACAGACATTTGAAAAGTATTGGTCCTAGATAATCGTCCAAGCCCATGATACAATACGGTATCCATTGTACCACATCGGCTGTATATGAATTAATACATATAGAGTGTTCGAATCTTGGCCATGTTGTTGTCATTCTGAAACACTACCTTGTTGGTTCGTGTAATGGTTTAGACCAATAGTGTATTCTCATGAAGCAGGAACATTAATTAGAATGGAACAGTCATGCAGTCCAACGCTTCCTGGTGTGATTCAGTAGTTCTTTCTGAAAATACTTCTTTGTTCTTTTACGTGCAGACAAACGCGATACTCCCTCTAGGGACCTTCTTGGGATATTTTCGAACATGCTCTATAACCATCATAAACAAAACAAAAGCCTTTACCTGCACATGTTCCATCGGCTGCCTTGGTATAGCCTACGATACATTGACATATATATGATCCGTCGGTGTCCACACATGCAGATTGGCTAGGACATGGGTGATCAAGACATTCATCTATATCTTCGTCACAAATTGTTCCTTCCCATCCACTGTTGCACGTACAGGTGCCGTCTGTATGGTTACATGACGCCGTATTGGCTTCTATACAAGCACACGTTAAACCACAGTCTTGTCCGTAAAAGCCTTGATCACATGCTGTAACATAAACATTACCAATATAAGTCTAGACTTCTATAACATTGTTCAGTGTTTTATGAAATATTTCTCGATTTGTCCGTTATTCGTTCAACATCAAATATACTATAGGAAGTCCTGCCCGGTTGACCGTGAAAGTTGTTAAAACTGGATACCATTACCAATAAAATTTCGCCAGATTTGCGGCAAAATTCGTCAAAACTAGAAACGTGGCAAAATGCTAGTATTTTGCCAGATCGGCAAAGAAAATCGTTAAACGTAGATAAACGCTATATAATATTGCCATATCAGCAGTGCAATTAGTCGAAATGAAATAAAACTCTATGACATTGTGCCATATCAGCAGTGAAATGTATCAAACCATAGACAACTAAATCAAGAAATAAACATAACTAACCTATACACGTGCTTTCATCAGCATCGAGAATATATCCCGTCTGATCACAGGAACAATTATAGCCTCCAGCTTCTTCGTTACAAACCTGTGTACATGGGTTCACTGAGGCACACTCTTTAATATCTATATATAAATATAACAGTCATAAATCACACGCGTCTAGTGTTTTAGTACAAATAGTACTTGGGTATTTTTTTTCTTGTTCGGTTAGGTGTAGGCATTGTGTATTTATGTTATGTAATATTTTTTGTTCAATATGTTTTCTGTGCTCGGCTGGTAAAGTTGAGATGAGTGTTTTCGATTATCTCAAATCTGTTTGAATAACAAAAACACCATCAACTATGAAATTGACAAATTTTCATCCCATACTGAGTGGGTTTACTGGCTATGTGCTGTATTCATATGTCATATTTTGGACAGGCTAAATATAGAGGATATATTACGAAGTAAATGATAAAACATTTAAGCAAAATCTTTGTTTGTCATTATCTATCTACAAACGTGAAGTATACATTCTATTACATGGTAGGCAACATTCGTACTAACATTTAAATTAATTAATAATTATCAATATACTCGTAGCCACACCCATATCAACTTTTATGAGCCTCAGATATTGTTCTAATTAAAATACAATGATTGATATTACAAGATGTAAAACACAACTAACGGAGTTACTGAAACGCTTGCCCAAATGGGTTATCCCGGTGGCGAGGGTAAATAAATTCATCTCGCTACTGAAACGCTTGCCCAAATGGGTTATCCCGGTGGCGAGGGTAAATAAATTCAACTCGCTACTGAAACGCTTGCACAAATGGGTTATCCCGGTGGCGAGGGTAAATAAATTCAACTCGCTACTGAAACGCTTGCCCAAATGGGTTATCCCGGTGGCGAGGGTAAATAAATTCAACTCTCTACTGAAAACCAAACGCAATGAATTCAGAGCACTCACGAGAGTAAGTACTTACCGACACATACGGTTGTAGATGTGGTGTCAAACTCGTAGCCTTGCTTACAAACACACGTATCGACGTTAGACCTATTTACACAGTCCGCTTCTCCCTGACAGATGCTTGGATTATCACAAAGATTGGTAGCTGAGGAGAGAAAATAATTGAAGTAATAAGCATCATACACAGAATACGTTCAATATAATTAAAATCAGATCCTAACATTTGCTCCATTCCTTATCGCTGTTAGTTAGATCTGAATACACTACATAAGAGGCCACGTTCAAATGACCTCTCTATTACATGCAACATTATGGCTATTCACCTGTATAGATAGATTACTTAAGTCAGTCTACCTATAAACTCGATGTATGAAATTTAAACATCTCTATGTATACATGTACTAGGTAGTTCAACAGAGAGATTACCTGCACTTTCAGATTTGTGAAATAAGAAATTTGATTGGATGATATAAAGTTCACAGCGACATTACCCCATACGGAGTGTCATCAGATCCTATACCAGTGTAAAGTAATGAAGCGTAAAATGTTTCTGATTTAAATGAGATTGAGAAACATTTTTAATTCATTTAGAATAACTTAAGGTTGCCAATCATGACAAGCCTAGATAAACTGTTTTAACACACATGCAACATACGCTCTTGTTGGCTTTCTAAAATATTTGAGTATCATGTCATATAACGTGTGGAACATCGAATCTGATTATAAAACGTTTAGAGCGAGGTCGTTTTAAAATTAGGTGTGTTCTTACATGTAGTACTACTATTTAATTCTTGAAAATAAACAATAAGTAAAATAGAATATTGTATGAAGAGTGGATACATACGAGTGCATGATTTCTTGTCAGCGTTCAGTTCGAAGTCCGGCTCACATGTGCATCTATACCCACCCAACATATTGTTACATATCTGTTCACAACCATGTTGCCCTAAACACTCGTCAATGTCTACAATAATAAATCATAACATACGTTAACATTTCAGGCAATATTGTATCTAAAGACAAGTACATGTACTGCTTAAGTTTGGTAACCATCACTTTGATTGGATCTTATATTTATGTTTAGTTTCAACAATATTTTATTTTCATAAAATATGATAAACATTCATTTACACGAATCGTGTATTGAGTAGAATGCTAAGTTTATTAATAATATCGTCCCTTTCAATAATTAGGCCGAGCATAGACTTTGTTTAGTCAAATATCTGCTGAAATATGGCAGGCATGTGAATGTCTCCACCCGGATTTGAACCAATGTCGTCGGATTAGGCGGCAAGCGGGCTAACCACAGAGCTACAGAGGCACACAAAGCTAGCAGGGAACAAGTGTGTTTATGTACACATACCATTACAATTGTTTCCATCTTGTAGAAACCCAGAATTACAGCTACAGTCGAACCCACCATCTGTGTTGTCACACACCTGATTACACACGTTCAATGTAGCTGATGAACATTCATCTACATCTGTAATATATCAATTTAAAGATTGTAAAGCACCATTCAATAATGCAAACTATCACGAATATTCTTAAATGCAATATTAATTGCTCATACATTGTCATAATTATTCAAGGTAACTTTCGTTGCGGTCAATGATCGATACCATCACTTTGGCAGACATCTGCTATTATACATGTTACTACTTAATTGTAATTTATTATGATCTAGACATTTGGTTGTGCTTTATACCCGGTTATCGCTTTGTCAATTACGTGGTTTAGAAAAAATATGAGAAAGCCACGTGTCAGTATTACGTTTTCAATATGATAAAACCTAAGCAAAACGCACTTATTTTTATATGAATAATTACTTGGACAATGAAGTATTACCATGAAATGTTCAAAATGTAACACTTGTAGTTAACCAAGTGTACAGTTTTCACAATTCAAATAGTAAGCACTATAAGTGTGGTTCTATCGAACAATTGAACTTTCCAGAGTTAGGCAGATCCCTTCCAGAGTTAGGCAGATCCCTACACATGAATATAAAATACTGTGTTTTCTACGTACTACTATTGATAATATCAACACATGAATACATTATATAATCGTTTTCATAACTCTTTTCTCTCGTATACCTGTGCACGATCCTGTAGTATCTTCGTATCCACTTGCACATATACATGAATAGGTTCCCCTCTGATTGATACATATTTCGTTATCTCCCGTGCACGGAGATGTTTCACACTCGTCCTGGTCTGTATCGCACTTCTCACCCGCCCAACCTTGCAGACACACACACCCAGTCTCAGGATGACAGCTCGAGGCACCTTCCCCACAGTTACAAACGTTTTCACAGTTGATGCCATAATGCTCAGCGTCACAAGCTGAAAAAAAAGATATTGACAATAAAATACAATACTAGAACGATTGTTTTGTGTTTTTAACTATTGCAAATCCGAAAGTTTATTTTGCGTGAATCATAATACAAATAAAACAGATGAAAAATAATGTTAGGCTAAAATGAACTAAGGCATTGCAAATTGTGTGAATTTTATCTGATCTGCTGTGTCAATTATTTTGGCCGCAAGTACCACGACCAACCTATTCCATGGCCGGTTGACAACGATACTTGTTGTAGTCGCAGTTGTAGTCGTAAATACTAAAACTGTACCACAACTTATTAAATCGGATAGTGATTTAAGCTCTAATAGTTGGTGTCAAATGGTGAATGAGTTTGAAATTTTCCTGTACTCTTATTTTTTGGTTTTATTTTGTTACTTCAGCCTTGTACTTGAAAAAAAGTTTTGCCCTCAAATTTTCATGTCAATATTTTGGCGGCCATCTTGGATTCAAAATGGCCGCCATGTAATTTTGTGATAGGACTTCTAAAATCTATATATCTTGGTCAATTTTAAAGGTAAATTGGCCAAAATGGTGTCAAAATGACTGTAATGAACAATCCTATGTGTTATAATTGTTTTTGTTAAATACCGCATTTGCATATTCATGAATATTAATGAATATTTAAAAATCATCGCTTTTTTTGTCATAAAATTGACTAAAATTAAAGTTTTCCCAATATTTCCTGCAAAATGTGACACATCGGAGTAGCCTTATTAAAATTAAATAGAATAGAAGTGAATATTCTAATTTTGATATCACAAAAGAGTGATATAATAGAAAAAATTACACAAAGTTCAAGTATTAGTGGGTGGGGTATAAAATGACAATTAGCAAATAGACATACAATAAGATATCTTGTTGGATTTTTTGGAGTATGATGATCTATACAGAGTTTTAACATTCATGGAGTATAGCATTTTGAAGATTTTTGATTGATAAATTGTTAAATATACAATTTACTACAGTGTTACAGTGTTACAGTGTTACATGGTTATTTTTCATGAATCATTCAGTCTACGAAAACAAAAACCTGAATTATGACTGGTAATTAGGTTACCTTCAAAATTGCCTGGTGTTTAAACATTCTTAATTGTCTATACATTTACATATTAGTTATTGCTAACATGTAACATCTTTTATATTTGGCGACCGTGTAGTCATGAGACGGTTTTACATGATGTTGTGGTATGTTAGGGAGTGTCATTTGGCCCAACATCGCTGATTTCAACTCCGTGGGATTTCTACCGGGCTTAGACTTTGTCGATCCAACAACTAACCACAAGGCAGTGGTTTCCTACTTGACCCGGTAGGCGGGGAACATTATAACCCTAGGTATCACAGGAGTCACTGCCTCACCTTTAAGAGTGGTTCTGAGCACTCCATAGTCTAGCCTGGGGCCGTAAGGTGCCCAGTTGATCCATGCCGCCACGGAGAGGCACTTTGGTAGGACTTGCTACGGAGAGGCTATGTACTGACAGGCTTTGACTTACAAAATGCCTTGGCAGTTGGTTACCCCACTTGTCAGCGGCCAGAGCTGAGGGTTTGAAGTGCTAGGCACGACTCATCCCGCAAAGGCACTAGGGCGCATCCTGTAACCATTTGGCATCGCCTTAACAGGTCAGAACAAGTGATAATGGTTTGACTACGCTCGGGACACAACAGGCTGAACTCCCACATGTATCGGAAGTACAAATTGGTGCCATGTCCGATCTGTCCATGCGGGGAAGAGCAAAAAGATGCAGAACATACAACCAGGAGCGATCTGCAACGTGGCCCACAGACACAACTCTTCAAGAGAAGCTCTATGGAGATGCTGATGATCTGAGGAAGACCACAAAGTTCATTGCAGACACTGGGATGATAGCGTAGGACGAACGACTGAGGTGAGGTGAGATATTTGGTGACAGCACAGTTGCACTTCACCAACTGTGCCAAAGTAGCGGCAGATGCTATGTCACCACTGAATGTCAGTACTTGTAACAGTTTCAAGATTTACCATTCTTTAAAAAACTTAAAGGTGTTGTAAAACACTGGTTCAATCACTATGTCTTGGCATCCGTACATTTGCTTGCAAATGAGAACGCAGTTTATGTTAATAGCATGCACTGTAAGTTGAGGAAACCTTTTCAAAACATAACAGATGAAAGAGATAAAATGTCTTCGAACAGTTCACCTGGGCGCGAACGTGTATTTTTTGAGAACTGAGAAATTTGCATAACTAACACATACATGGTAAATCATATGTTCCTAGTTGAGCTAAGTTCTTCATTCAAACATTCATTAAGCATGATACAGTTTTCTTCTTTTTAACGTTATTGATATTCCCGGTTAAGTACCCGAACACGGTGTGGACATGATACCCACTGAAATACTGAATAGTGATAGTGAGCACTATCTATTTGTACTTACTGTATTGTATCAAACAATCTTAAAGAGAAGAACATTGACAGTATGTCCAGTCACCCCTGCAATATCATGCCCAAAGTAATCCTAGGCAGAGTCTGCATAAAGCAGAATAAGTACGAGTACTCTGAGGAGCGGACTGACTTCAAAGCATTCAGAAGCACAATAGCGCAGATGTTAAACTGTTGATTTATAATAGACAAACATCTCCAACACCAACTTGACATTTACCACAACTCGATTTTAAGAAATCATATTCTAGGGTTTGGCATTATGACAGCAATTGGTGTCAGACAAGTGTCTTACTCTCACAATTATTATTTAACCTCTTGCACGAGATAATAATGAAAATCACACCACTCTAAGAACATCTCTCTCTCTCCCTGAATCGATGGAAGACCAGTCTTCAACCAATTGTTGGCGAAGACATATATCTAATGGAGGGTGAAATGGTAAGCTGCAGGACTTGGTAAACAATCTGGTTACCAGCTTTGTTACTTGTTGACCCAAAGAAACCCTTGCTAGCAACCATAAAGAGGAGAAAACTCCAGTGGTTTGGCCACGTCACAAGGCATGGCAGTCTTAGAAAACAATATGTAGAATGTAGGGGACAGAGAGGAAGACAACACAAGAGTTGGTCCGACAACGTCAAGAAGTGGATATCATCTAATTCTGTTTCATTTGCAATTACAGTCCAATTAACAATTATTAATTTCTTCTCCTTTCTACCTGTGCTTAACAGCTCACTGATAGCTATAAAAGATTCTTTCTTCTAGTGCAATAATTGGTATATACATGAGTTTCAACAAAAACCTTGGACATTTCCAAACATGTTTATGTATATGTTTGCAAGAAATTCCAACTTACAGTACAATATCCATGACGTCAACAATTACATATAACGTTACATGTATTTCATTATTACTGCTGGTACTGTGCCAAATTCTTCAATGAGATGTTTCGATTCACTTTTGTTTTGACCCATCACTTTTCATTATAGTTGTATTTACATAATATCGACGGTGCCAAACCAAAATCCAGTAACTCAATTTTAGCACGAAAACTTTTTTTGCAGCATCCGCATCTGCTAGACGTCCCGTGCATTTCTGTCTTGTCGCCATTTAAATAGCCAATCGCGTTGCTTATATGGCGACAAGACAGAAATGTGAAATTGAGTTACGGGGTTTTGGTTTGGCACCGTCGATATACAGGTAACTCATAACTAGAGAATGCTTTTTAGAGATAAACTAGTAATTGTCGATGATATTTGCAACAATTAACAGTCTGGATAATAGTGTTGTTGGTTTTGCCTTCCATTGTCTTTAAGAATAGTCTGGGGCTTTTACTTCATTTCATCATACTGTTCCTCTGATATTTTGACTATCTCCAAGGCTGCTAGACCAAGAAAAGATGTTGGTTGGTGTGTCAGTCCATATATTCATCATCCCCCCTTTATTAACTTGTTTGGCGTTTTTGTGCTAGGTTCAATCCAAATGACGTAAGTGGGATTATATTGTTTTGAGAGCTATATATCGAGGCTAGGGTATCATCCATTCTCGATGTCGAATTGGTGCAGCTGTTGTTCTATGTTCATGGTATTAGTCCATGTCCCAGGTCTTGAAAATTGAAGATCCATTACCAAAGAGGTGAACAGATCCAACAATGATTTTGGGTTAGCTTGATATCTAAGCTGTACGAAATCAGTTGATGGACTTGCGGGACATTTTGCCAAATTACCTTTTGGCGGCCATCTTTAAATATGGCCGCTGTTATTTTAAGCAATCAGAGGGTTTAGGAAAACTTCGATTATTCCTCACCAACAAGGGCTATCGGCTTGTAATATGTCTTAAAATGTTTGCAATTGAATCCCGCATGTGGTTATATATAAATATAAATATCATAATATGGTTATTAATTAATAATTATTTATTTTTTAAGGAAATTATGATATTTTTCGATTTTTGTCGTTAATTTTTCTCTTTCAAATCGGATCTAAGTGTGTATTTGACTATTTGGTGATTGTCATATGCAGAGGTTGGTTCTAGGCGTCCATAATAAACATTACAGTGACAGATTTTTATTGAAAATCCTTCATTAGCCAGGAATATTGGATAACTGAAAGTTGATTAATAGTCAAGTCTATTAATGGGGTATTTAGGTTATACCCGGCATTGGATTGTATTGTAAATATTTTTTTGTTTTCTGTTAGGGAATTTGTTGTAATTGAAGAATATGAATAATGCCCAGCTGGCATCATTGAGCATTTTGTGAATATCAAAATGGCGTCCAAGATGGCCGCCAAAATTCAGAAAAACGATCAGAGGTGCCAGAAATTAGAATCAAATCGCCTTTTTGCAGATTGGTTGTAGTTTAAATGTTTTAAACATAATTATTTATTTATATTCAATATTATTGATTGAGTTAGTCAATGTTAAAAGGCAATCGTGATAGCTGGAATCAACATGATGGCTAAAATGACAAGCTGTTAGGAAAATAATTTGTTTTTATCACAATTTAAGTTGAAGTGGTGTAAAATAAATTGTTCAACCGTAATATGTAATAAATGCTCCAAGAAATCTTTGAGTTTTAAGCATTGTACCATAAGCTGATTCAAAATGGCGGACAAAATGGCTTCCAAAATCAATTACATAGTGTATTAGTTGTCCAAAGAAGTTACAAATTGATACTTTTGTAGTCGATAGCAGTGTAACTTTTGCAAACATAATAACGACTTAAATACACTGTATAAAATATAACATTATATCTATTTGGTGACCGACTTATCCCGTTAAAAATGGTATCAATGAAGGCTGAAATCATAATCGAGACAAAACGGCCGTCGCATACAGGTATTTCAAACTGAAAAATGCATTAAAACATGTATCGTAATGGAATGTGTTAATGTGAATACTGCTATAGGTTAAAAATATAGATCTACTGTAACATTAGAACATTTTATGTGCAGTATATTTGATATGACTACTAAGATGGTTGCCAACCATGTATGTTCAAATGGGAGTGGTATTCAATACGGATCTTATCTAATTGGAGAATAAGGATAGCCACATAGTCACATCGCCTGTAACTGACTTAGTGTTTATTATGGATATCTGGTTGGAGGTTCTTATCCTTAAGTCAAGTACGATCAATATTGTGTACCACCGGTACTGATTGTCCTATGTATGTTGGATTGGTAACGTGGTGTGGAATATGTATAAGATATTCTTCATACATAGTTATACATGTTTGATTTACACATTGCCGTCATAGAATAGTAGTAGCTAATCTGCACATACATCATACTCGACGCATACACCGAATTCACAGTAGCACCATCAATATGCCACGGAAGCGATCCGCTCACAATTACATTAATCTACCGATAACCCAGCAGTGACCCACCGCCATCAGCAACCCAGCTTTTATGAAGTCAACCACCTCCAACCTGCCTTCCCAACATCGACAAAATGGCTAACAGGCGACATCAACTTACCAGATATCGACTTGGAAACTGGCATGATTACAGACATCACCTACCATCGCCATACTTGCCCAATATTTATAGACACAGTCACAGAAACAAGCTCAGAACAATTTGTCCACTTCACGATAGGGGTAAACAACAAACGTATCCTCTTTATAACCACTACAGCACTCTCTTGGGTTAGCGACCATAACGCTGTATTCATAGTGGCGAGGACCACATCGGCAAGATGGAATACCCCGGCAAGAACGACACTTTATGAATGTTATTTCAGAAACTATGCCAAGGTACCATATAAAATTATAAACCCATGTACCATCCCAGGTATTTCCAACCATTGTTAGTAGTAATCAGAAAAGTCAAACGTCTTTGATGAAGAAGTGGGCATTCTGCACAACTTCAGTATAGACAAACTGGATACCAACAGCCAAGCTCTCGACAAGGTCCAGAACTAAGCGTTGCGCATTATGACTGGTGCTTCGAAGTCTATACCGATTGAATTTATGGCAAGGTTCACTGGTATCCAGCCATTATACAATGAAGTCATGCTTCAAGTGGAGAAGTTCAGGTCAATACCGAACCACCCAATGGAAACATGATTAGCTGGATTTATCAAAATTCGGATCAAAGGGAAGCAGCTTTGTACACGAAACCAAGTAAGACAAATAATTTGCACATGATTTGACCATAGCAAGTACACCCCTTGTCAGGGATGATATAGTCAACCTATTAGCAAATGATCTGTCTGCAGTAACTGTGAGGCTCAAAGTCCCTCAACTCGAGCCAGGCAAGCAAAATGATGAATGTGTTCGAAGGAGCCTGACACTATCCATGATAAGCCAAGAATACCCTCCTGAGATATGGACCCATGTCTATACTGATGGTTTGGCCACCAAAGCTAGCAAAGATGGAGGTGCTGGAATCTTCATCCAATATACATCAGGTAACAAAGAGAGCCATCACAGAGCCACAGGGAAGCACTGCAGTAACTACAGAGCGTAGACCGAAGCTCACAACATAACACCAGAACTAGCCAAAATATTACATAACCTTAGTACTCACTGCAAACTAGCCCTACAGTGGATTCCTGCCCACTGTGAAATGCCTGGACATGAAACAGCAGATGAATTGGCAAAACTGGGAGCACAGTCAGCACAACCACCAGTACATGTGAGATATATATATAGAGACAGTAACAATTATTAAGAACTTCACACGACAAGATGCTGATCGCCACCATAGCCTTAACAGGTCAGAACAAGTGATCATGTTACGAATACACTCAGTGCACAACATGTGCATGTACCGGAAGTACAAATTGGTGCCGTCTCCGATCTGTCCATGCGAGGAAGAAGAACAAACTGTCGATCATGTCCTCCAAAGCTGCAGAAGACACAACCAGGATCAAACTGCAACGTGGCCCACAGACACAACCCTTCAAGAGAAGCTCTATGGAGACGCTGATGATCTGCAGAAGACCAGAAAGTTCATCACAGACACCGGGATGATAGTGTAGGACGAACGACTGAGGTGAGGTGATGACAAACTGGAGCGTCACACCCATCATCAAAACGGGAGACCAATTTATAGCGACCTAGCAACTACTGGTCCATCTCAATCAAGTCTGCATGAAGTGAACTGGTCGAGCTCACACCGTTACTTCAAAGCCAGATCATGGCCCTGCTTGACACGTTTTAGATACTAGCTGACTAACAACATGGTTCAGAAAGATATTCACTGAGAGGCAGATGCACTTCATAACCAACTACAACTGTTACCTAGATGGTGGAGATCAGATTGTCCCGTCATTCGGGACTTCAACAAAGCCTTCGGTCTAAGGAGAGGCAAGCCAGTAAACTGAATTATCACAATATCAGTGCAACCTGCTGGGCAGGATTATTACTAGCATAATTCTTGCAATCAGAACCCAACATGTACTGGTCGGAGAACCCAACATGTACTGGTCGGAGAACAGTCCACCAACACAGCACCAGTCACACCAGGCGTCCCTCAGGGATCAGCCATTGGACCACTTTTTTCTGTTGTATATCTACCACCTTCTAACTCGTGCAACGTCTACTCGCCATCTGCTTTTTGACAACAACCTCTTGAACAGGGTGATTACTAAAGAAAATGCTTAAGCCTAACAAGATGACATGGACAGACTACAACAATGAATGTGAGGGTCCATGGTTGATGTCATTTAATCCTTACAAGTATAACTAGGAAGAGAACTCGTATTAAGACTCCATTTTTCACCCCCAACAGCATGACACGTTACAAGTTGTGGCAGAGATAAGTACATCGGGGTATACATAGATGAGGTCTCCTTGAGTACCAATGTTGCTGCCATTGTGAGGAAAGCAAACAACAGCATCGCCTTCTTCTGGACAAACTATGGTAACAGATTAGGGTACCAGATACCTGTCAAATCAATCCTTGAATACGCAAATTCGGCAAAGGGTCAACCAGGGCAAATATTTGTCATCTGGAGGCAGTTCAGCATATTGGACGCAATTCGTCAAACGGTACTTTAGCACAACAGGCAACATCAGGCAGATCATAGGTGACTTTGGTTGGAAACTCTAGAACCAGATTCATGAGCATTGTCGACAGCGAGTCTGCCTTCTCGAGGTGTCTTATTTATAGTGATAATCATGATTGTTTTTTTAAACAAAAATAACTCGCCGCTCACACGATCTTGTAATTAAATATCAATGGTACGATAATGCCCTAGAGGACGACCATAGAAGAATAATCTACAATTTATTCCCCACTTACGTAATGTTAAGTGGCCATCTATGCTGCCATTTTGAAGTTAAACCATAATGCATTTCGGATAAATATAAGGTTCAATACAAATAAAAACAATTTGAACACACTATACGGTTTTAATAAAATATGCTTATTTAGCAATTATGATGGCCATTACAGCCGGTAGTTGA
Source organism: Spisula subtruncata (assembly GCA_963678985.1). Classification (NCBI taxonomy): domain Eukaryota; kingdom Metazoa; phylum Mollusca; class Bivalvia; order Venerida; family Mactridae; genus Spisula; species Spisula subtruncata. The sequence continues at coordinate 20,997,474 of OY787668.1, forward strand.
TTTCTTAGCATGCTATCTTAATAATTTCAAACAATTAATAATGCTATGATTGTATAGATACTATGTTTAACTTCTACACAACTATCAATTAGCAACAATAGTAGTTTATGTAACTAATCTCTTGCACCGCCGACATATTTCCTGATTTTGGCGGCCATCTAAGACGCCATTTTGAATAAGAAAACGGGTCAATTGAGTCGAATCGAACTTTTATTTGAATGTAAGTTATACAACAAAAATCATTTAAATATATGTTTTAATAGAATATATCAATATGTCAATTATTGCGGCCGTTGTTACCGCCATTTTTAATTTAGCCGACATTGATGCCATCCCACAATATTTTAATCGACGAATAACAATAGATATAATATAAATATATGTGTTAAAAACATTTAAACTACAACCAATCGGCCAAAAAGAAATTTGTAACTAATTTCTGGCATCTCTGATTGTTTTTTTTCTGATTTTGGCGGCCATTTTGGACGCCATCTTGATTTTCGCAAAATGTTCAATATGATGACAGCTGGTCATCATTCAGATTCTTCAATTGCAACATATTCCCTAACAGAAAACCAAAAAAAATTTACAATACAATCCAATGTTGGGTCTAACCTAAATATCCCATTTATAGACAGGACTATTATTAAACTTTTAGGTATCCAATATTCCTGTCCCATGAAGGATTTTTAAATGAAAATCTGTCGATATAATGGTTATTATGGACGCCTAGAATCAACATCTGCATATAAATATCCACAAATGGTCAAATACATACTTAGATCCGATTTGAAAGAGAAAAATTAACGACAAAAATCGAAAAATATCATAATTTCCTTAAAAAATAAATAATTATTAATTAATAACCACATTATATTACTTATATTAAAATATAACTACATGCGCAGTTCAATTGCGAACAGTTTAAGACAAATCACAAGCCAATAGCCCATGTAAGTGAGGAATAATCGAAGTTTTCCTAAACCCTCTGATTGCTTAAAATAACGGCGGCCATCTTTAAAGATGGCCACCAAAAGGTCATTTGGCAAAATGTCCCGCAAGTCCATCAACTGATTTCGGACAGCTTAGATATCAAGCTAACCGAAAATCACTGTTGGATCTGTTCACCAATTTGGTAATGGATTTCGGTCTGTCACATGGACTATATCTGGTGTATCGTTCATGCTTTGGCGAGTTTCCTTTATATCAGAGGTAGACCTTGGCTCTACAGATTCTTCAAATTCCTTAACAGTTATAACGTGTCAATCAGATGTTCCTGGTGCCCTAGTCTGTTTTCTAAGCATGCTGACAACCAAAGATTAGTATACCTCATGTATATTTTCATGTGCCTCAAAAGCTCTATTATAGTGTATATCGTTCATCACTATATATTGCTACCTCTAAGTAGATCTTTATAAGTTCCTTATTGTAAAAATACCAAGACAATCATATACATACAACTCTCTGGCACCCACATGATTGCTAGATAGGGACTTTAAGCTCATTAGACTTTTCATGAAATAATTGACTTTATTGGGACTAGAATTCCTCAAGATAGTTTCTTGTATTGACTGAATATGCTAAATATGATTTTAAGAATTTACTTAATAGTGTTATATTATTAAAATGCTGTCGATATGTATGAATATGCAATTGAGCTTATTCATAATGATGTAGTGAGTTTTTATATACTACGAGCATTTTGACACTATTTGAGCTCTCTAACTCCAAGACATACAGGTTTAAAAATAGTAGCTGTAATGAAAATTAACACTTTTTTGTTTATTCTCATTTTATACCCCACCCACTTGTGTAATTACTACATGATATCATTCTGTTATGGTAGCATTAGTATAGTTTCTTCTTTTCTATTTAGTAAGACTACTCCGATGTGTCACATTATGTAGAAAATATTTGGTAAAACTTCAATTTTAGCCAATTTTATGACAAAAATGCTATTATTTTTACATAATTATTAATATCAATGAAAATGCAAATAAGGTAAACAATCAATAACGATCGGAAAAGGCCGGGTTATTCATTGTAATCGTTTTGAGATCATTTTGGCTCATCTCCAATGACAATTGACCAAGCTGTATAGGTTTTAGTAATCTAACCACAAAATTGCATGGCGGCCATTTTGTTAATTGTAATTTTATACCCCACCCACTTATAACTGAACTTTAGCGTAATTTCTACATGACATCATTCTGTTATGGTAGCATTAGTATAGTTACTTCTTTTCTTTTTAATAAATACATTCCGATGTGTCACATTATGTAGAAAATATTTGCTAAAACTTCAACTTTAGCCAATTTTATGACAAAAATGCTATTATTTTTGCATATTCATTAATATTTACGAATATACAAATAAAGTTATAAATAAAAAATGATCGGAAAATGCAGAGTTATTCATTACAATCACTTTGACATCATTTTGGCTAATTTCCACTTACAATTGACCAAGCTGTATAGGTTTTAGTAATCTAGTCACAAAATGCATAGCGGCCATTTTGAATCCAAGATGGCCGCCAAAATATTGACATGAAAATTTGAGGGCAAAACTTTTCTAACAGTATATGGTCTATATAATAAATTGAAACCAAAAAACTAGAGTACAGGAAGATTTCAAACTGGACCCTATTTTTTAACCATTCAAAACCCACTATAAGGCGAATTTATTCACGACTGATACCTTAACGTTTACTTACCCACGCACGTTCTCTGATCGTTCTCCAGACGATATCCTATCAAACATGAACACGTGTAGCTCCCTTCAGAATTTTTGCACGTGTCTTTATCTGAGCAACGATTTGTGTCGTCTGATAAACACTCGTTCATGTCTGCAAAATAATATATTTTTCATGTCATTTTAAATTTGTCTTGGTAATTGTGTAAATGTAGAAACAGAGAACCAGTTTGGATTGGAAGAATGCGGTTCGTTAGAAATGTTAGGTAAATAAATTGTGTTCATCTAAGTCATTATTAGACAACAAGTACACACATGTACTATAGTGCCAATTCTAATATATAAAATATTTATGTAATTGCAACATTTAATATTTTCGTTTGTTAAAGAAGTCACACATGCAATAAAGTCAACCACACATGACTACTGATACTACCTTGGTGTTTTATGACATATTTATATTTTTTGTGTAAAAATCTACATTTACTACATAATAAGCGACTTTTCTAAAGGAAAGTTTTATTTCACAATTATTAGAATAACTATAACATACCTATACATGTTTGGTTGTCAGACCCCAATTTATACCCAGCATTACAATAACACACCGGCAAATTGTTTTCCACTAGACATATATCCGAACAATTCGTATCAGGAAACGCTCGGCAAAGGTCATCCACTAAATTAAAGAAAAACGGGTTGATACAATCACAGGCCTAAGAAATTGTGTCACAAACGACAGTTTTTACTTCCCCTTTTTTCATCTATTCGCTATAGTATATATTTTACTGGTTTCCAACGTTTCGGGTTGGATTCGATTGTCAATATCAAAACAACGCGACAATGGCTTCCAACCCGGAAACCTGTTCTCTTATATCATGTATGAGTGAAAATTTGTTCATGTTAATCTCGTTTTTGTGATATAATTTCTTAGGTCTGTAATACAATATGCCTGCAACATTTATTTCACAGTAGTAGATATAAAATCTAATTCACTCATCAGCAACACGTATTTTGAAATTTTATAATCACGTATTTGCACTCGCCTTCAACAGAATAATTTATAGCGTAGTAGATGGAAACGATATTCTTAATAGTGTAAGTTTACATTAAAACAAATCTGAATTTTGACAATCAAACAGCTTGAAGATAAACCAATCGAATCAAATGTCTTTTTTTCCAATTTTCTGCATTTTTTGCTTTAACCAGTTAGCCAAAATCTAAAAAGTTAAAATCCTTTACCAAAATCACAAGACATTATTTGTATAATTTAACCATACAGCTTACCATTGACACAAGTTTTTCTGTCGGGCAGTAAGGTGAAACCTTCGACGCATTCACAATTATATCGACCAGGAACATTAGTACATTCCTGATTGCATTCAGCAATTCCTTCTGCACATTCATCGATATCTATAGACAAAAAATGCAGAGATAAGTTTTAAGTCTGAGCATTACAAGTTTCTGGAGCATTTTTGAACGAAAATTGTAACATAAAGATTTTCAAAAGAACATTTAATGAATTGAATGACAAGATAAACAAATAATATATTCGAAAGAACACTTATTGAATTGAATGGTAAGACACAGCCTTTAGAAAGAACACTTATTAAAATGAATGGTAAGATACAGTTTTTTAGAAAGAACACTTATTGAAATGAATGGTAAGATACAGTTTTTCAAAAGAACACTTATTGAAATGAATGAAAATATGAAGATATAAGAAACATTATACGGAATGGATTTTAAAATTGAAAGCAAATACAAACCGTCGCATAGAGTGCTGTCTGTTGAATTGATATTGTATCCTGAAAAGCATCCACATGAGTAGGCTCCCATGGTATTGTTGCACGTTTGTTCACAGTCGTTCAGAGTAATATCTTCACAATTCTCAATATCTGAAAGAATCATCATGAATGAACATGCTATTAAAATGAATTATGTAGTCGAGTAATTTACTGGGCACACAAGCTGGAAGAAACTTCGAAATTCAATAATTTCGGACGCACAAAATCGCATTCATGCAAATGTAAAGTAGGTTAGCAATGAGGTTTACGAGTATCCGTTCTAATATGAAAAGCGCATTCTTTTGTCCGTGATTTTTTAAACATATTTGTCAAAACATTAATTGTAAGCATCTAATATACCAAAGAAAGATACGTCAGTTGCTAACAACCTTGATTAATTGACCATCATTGCTTATATTTGATCAGATGATATTTAACGCTCACGATTTGTACGCACCAGCTCAAAGTTGCAAAGTTTATTGTATTATATTTACCTGCACAAGCGGGGCCTGATCCAAGGTCTTGAAGTGAGTAACCTACATCGCAAGCACAACTATAAGACCCAATAGTGTTCACACAATATTCCTCTACACCAGGACATAACGTTACATCCACCTCGCATTCATCAATATCATCGGCACAAGTCTCACCTGTCCACCCTGGAGTACATACACAACCTTGGACAGGATCACACCTATCCGCACCACGACCACATTGACATGTGGATGCACAGTTTGTACCGTAAGTAGGGTATGTACATGCTGCAATTAAAACATTAAAAAAATCACAATCTTAATTCAGCAGTTCTCAATACGATAGACTCGTAGTAAGATAAACATTATCTGAATACGTTTTCCTTGATCTTATTACAGTTTTAACGAGCTGCATGTTATAAAAACTGGAATGTCTCAGTCCAAATTATCCTGAAACCTCGTTTGCCGAGAAACATTTTAGAACAAGAAAACCACCGGATCCAAAAAAAGGAGCCATTTTTACTTCATATAATTATTATATTAAGTTAAGCAAATAATATAAATTCAAAATCGTTATATCAATCCCTCCCCTGGTACTATCTTACTGAGTATTATATTACAGATTTCATAATGACTTTCGGACGTCGAGGTTGGTAGTTCATTAGTCGAATGCTTCTGGTCACAAGTAGTTATCTGATCAAAATATATATTAAACATTTATTAAACTCCTTAGATAAAAAGACGGCAATGACAAAGACTGAAACAGAATGATCTATGATATAATTTCTTCTAAACTCCAGACTCCCCTTCCGCTCCTTCTTGCCCCTCACCCTCTAGTCAATTTGTAAAAAAACTTAAAGCCAATTATTAGACTTACGTGTACATGTGATGGAGTCACCTTCCAGTATAAATCCAGTATAACAGCTACATGTGAAACTACCGTCACTATCCACACATTCTTGCGAACAAAGCCCAAGATCACATTCATTCACATCTAAAATACAAAAAAAACCACATAAAAACAATAAAATAAATCTAACAGTATTTTGATAATTTATTATATATTTGGTTTGTGTTTCTACTTGTAAAACATAAAGTAGCAAATATCCATTTCAGGTAAAATATAGGAGATTTTTCACCTTACGGATTGATGATCAAGTAAATCGGCTGGATGGGTTGAGTGCTACCTTCCCAGTCGGATTTTCTCATACCTTTTTTGATGATCAATTATGATCAAACCAAACCAACTGGGATAAATGAGAAGACTCGAATTTATTATACATGTAACAATATATACCTAGTCCATGTGGCAGCCAGAAGCACATATGACAAGGACTAGAGCTTTGCACTCTTATGTAATAATATACAAACATGCAATTGAACGCTATACGAAATTTAATGTATCCGGGAACGAACATGTTGGTTCTAACTAGAGTTTACTAAATGTATACCTGTGCAATTAGCAGTCAAAGTGTTGTCAGTAAGTTCGTATCCAAGATCACAGAAACAGACCGCATCACCATCAGCATTCAATGTGCATCCAGTAGCATTAGCACATTTACCATCACATCCAGCAGGAGGACTGGCATCTGTAATTATAACATTACTGATACAATCAAACCAGTTACTCTGTAGATTTAATATTTTACCAATGACCAAATAGCTTATGATATGATTTATGTATTGTAAATCACGTAAAAACATGTAGGGTTAAAATATGTGGTAATTTCCTTATATGTAATAATTATGCTGGACAGCTACAACCTGGCAAACCAGCCCAAGGGATAAGCAAACGCCATTTAAAATGATAATGTTAAGGTTCTTCATAAACTACGCTAGTCTACAAGTGCATGTTGTATGCTTTGACACTAATGTTACCGAGCCGATCAGGCATCAAGAAATAAAAAAGAAAAAAATCATTAAATTTAATTGATCATTTACCTTGATCACAAGCTGTATCTCCAGCATTTCTCGTGTATCCTGTAAAACACGTGCACGTATATCCGCCTTCTGTGTTTGTACAAGACTGATCACAGTTGTCTGTCGAAATTGCACACTCATCAATATCTGAGGGATAAAAGTTTCACATTGAATAATCATGGTATATGTGGGATAAAACATAACATTCAGGTTTTTGCATTGAACTATCATGGTATATATGAAATAAATAATTGTATTGTATGTTTTACATTGAACAATCAGTATATATTTGGGATAAAACATTGTATTTTTTACAAAAAACTGTACTGTATTTATGTTTTACATTGAACAACCAGTATATATTTGGGATAAAACATTGTATTTTTTACAAAAAACTGTACTGTATTTATGTTTTACATTGAACAATCAGTATATATTTGGGATAAAACATTGTATTTTTTACAAAAAACTGTACTGTATTTATGTTTTACATTGAACAATCAGTATATATTTGGGATAAAACGTTCTATTTATTCTTGGTATTAAAATAAAAACACATATTAATGTTTTGCATTGACCAATCATTATAACTGTGGGATAAATATTGTATTTATAGTTTACATTGAACACACAGTTTATCTATGATATAAAACATTGTATTTATTCTTGGTATTAAAATAAATAGTTTCAATACAACATTTGGTTTGGGAAAATATTTGATGCATATTTACCTTCATATGCGGCTAGGGAGTTACACTTAATCAGATTTATTGCTATATTTACCTTCACATATAGTCAAAGAATCACCCTGTCTGAAACCACTGTTGCATGTACAAGTATAACTGCCTTCAATATTTACACATGTTGAATCAGTGCATGAAGTGCTGTCTAAACATTCATCGATATCTGTAAAATAAAGGATACGTAGTGTTAGATACCTGTAGCATGTTTGACCTATGTTTAATTCACATACTTTAATTTAACGATAATATAATCTACGATTTCATTCGATATTTTTGTTATAATATGATATAATCGCATTTTGTTTTAGAAATCCTTATAAAAACACGATTGCTATTAATATACAATAGGTTGATTTGTAGTTATACTCATCGTATACAGCAATGTGAAAGCTCTGTCATTTCCGTTTGTCTCCGGTAAATGCCCAGATGACCAGAATTGGAAACAAACGCGAAAGCTCGGGTATTTCCGTTTGTCTCCGGCAAATATTGCAATATATAGAATCCAAGGGAATCAGAACGCATAGTTGAGACATACCTATACATTTAGCTCCATCATCGATGAACCCGTCTGGACAAGGGGTACACGTGAACGCTGGTAGAGAAGTGTTAGCAATTATGTCCGTGGCATTTGTGTCGATGCAATCTTGTCCAATCGAACACGAGCTTTCAGTACATGCATCGAAATCTTCCTCACAACTAGCTCCTACATATGAAAACAGTGGTTTATGTTAATATATGTGTAACAATTAAATATACGATAGAAGTACCGTCAGATTGTTTTATGACGTCGTGCAGGAAAACAACAGACGTCTTTGAATAACGTTTATCTGACGAAAATCGGAATTTTATAATGAAAAACAAACATTTGATTTATTTTGTAATTTAACGTCAAAATCACAACTTTAACATGGGAGTCAAATTTCGCACCCGAAAGTGGTGACGTCACGCATTTGTTATCACACATGTTCGAGAACATTGTTCTGTGATTTTCTTTCTTACGTGGAAGATCGCGATATTTATTTGTTAAAACTGATATGTATATGCATTATGTGTGCTAACAATTCATGCTTCATTATTGTTTTTTCTAAAAATATAAATGTACTATAAACAACGAGATACAATAACTTGTAGATGAGAACAAAAGGGGAGATAATCCTATATGCAACAAAAATATATACCTGTCCAATACTGGGTGCATTCACACACGGCAAGTTCGAAGTTTTCTACCTGGTTATCTGTGTCTTGAAACTCAGTAAAATTACAGGCACCGTTTGGTGAAGTGCATCCCGTGCAAACGACTAAAACAATATCCAGAATAGAGGAAGTTGCCCCCTGAGAATCGGTACCAATAATTCTATAAATAGAATAAAGTAAGTGTAATAATTGTAATCATACTATGGTTTCTTTGAGGTCGATTGTCAAACATGTTGTTCCACAGCTTGCATTAATTTCGCTTTCAGAATCTGTATCTCAATCATGTGGATACTCAAGCCAAAACGGGTAAATGAGAAGAAAACCCCCCGATGCTGAATAAAATGCTATGCTCGGCATTTACCCCCACCACCACCAATTAAACGGTCCTATCATGGGCCTAACTTGTGGCTCGATCCATTTGTGATGGATGCAACATTGTAAACGTTTCTATGGTTTACATTGACGATATGCTTCTATTTGGTGTTATTACTGATATATATGCAAACCCTTTGAAAATGTTGCAATGATATATGATTAAACTAAACTGAAATAACATGCTAGACCATATTTATTTTAATGTATAACTACAATGTGTTATACGAATAGAGTGGTTATGCTATGATCATACCTGCCAAGCTAGTTAAATATAGAATAGGAGTAATAAAGCAAAACATGTCACAAGATGCACTTAAATGTGATTTGAAAGGGATTTAGATGCATAAACAAGGTATGAATTAATTCTAGTGGGTATAAATATGGGACAGAGGATCATAAAATGAATCAAATGCACCTTTGTTTAAAGTTAGGTGTTTTTTGAGAAAAAAACCCAGAAATTAACAACGAAAATAGGAGTACTAGTAACTCCGCTTTAATAGGAGTACTGGGCAGGTATGCTATCAATACTAAAACACTTACGTGAGTTCAACTGGACTGGTGTCAGACAAAGTAAATTTGACGGTAGTTGTCCCATCATTGTTGGCTGTAAATGTAGCACCAGCTGTATTACTTACAGCACTCACAGTGACGGCATCTGTATCGTTCGCTAGAATAGTTATAACTTTCTCTACACCAATATTAACTTCCGCATAATTGACATCGTTAAGGAGATTAGTTCCGTCACTGACTGACAATGATGGAATCTGGTTTGCTGAAATAAATTACACCCTCTGATCAGTATATAAAACAATATATAACACTACGTAAGGGCACATTTGATTTGTCTTTTAAGATTTAATAATAATAATAATAACATAAAAAAAAAAAATACTCATCATGAACTGTTAAAGAATTGTTGAGATGAAGAAAAGAAGTCATGGAAACAAATAAACGCACGAGTGTTAGAGTTGACTTTTTTTATTCCCTGCAGTTCAGTTAACTTAAACTATGAAGTACTAAGCATATTGTATAATGTTTTTACCTGCAATGGCTATATTGACGTCATTTTCTCGTTCTGCATCATTTGTTTGTAAAGCCAATTCTAAATCACCAGTAGCTACGTAATCATAGATACATTGTTTCTTATCATCACCACCACATGCGACACTTGCCACATTCCGTACATCGTCTTCAATCATATCATAGAATAGCGGTGTAAAGTCTGTGTTAACATAGGTGGCATGAGAAAATCCCCGGCGGTATTTGAAAAGGGATTCTGCATCGTTTTGTGTAGCCCCTGCAAATTAAGAAGTTGGATATAATATACATGTAAGTAAATTGGACTTAATTACTAGTAACAGCACTGTATGCAGTGTATAAATATGTTTTCACTCTTTTCGTAAATATTGGCCCAATCATAATTAAATTACCAACATATATAACACACTATGACTTCGGTGGGATTAAATCATATTTGATATTTGACTTTATGAAAAAGGCAAACCATTCAAGCGTTGTTTTACCATTAACGAGCAACCTGATTGTGTGAAACAAATTTGGCAATATAGCAAATACCGAAATAGTTTATACAAATGTAGATCAAATCACCAGAACATGCTCACTATTTTGAGATACACCAGAAGGAAAATATGTTGGTGTACATCAAACCACGTAATCGAAGTATAGAAAATACCTAGTACAATACTTGTACAAAATACTTACATGTTTTCCCAAAATTATGAAAGATATCAGATTCGAGTGCAGTGCTTGATAATGGACTTGTTGCGCCTTTTGGTAACAGGTCGTTTTCTATATTTCCATCAAAATTTCCAAGTAGCCCTGTTGTTAATCCCCGGTTGTCGGTGCTCATAGCTATACTTGACTGAAGCAGTCGCTTACCGATCGTAATATTGAACGTTATACCTATAAAATATCATACAATCATATAAGTTACATATATAATAGTTTCCTGTTAGAGATGTGCACATTTAGACGGATGTGAGGTTCTATATCTTGTAACGGTAAATGTACTAGGGGTTTTCTCAAAGGTATGTGTGACTACTACTAATACAATGGATTGATTAAACATCAATACACATGATCAAATTTGTCTGCTTTATATTGAATCCAAATTCATTTGAGACAACCCCTCGGTTTTTAATCTTAAAATGTACAGATATCCATATTGGCCTAGGTGTGCACATCTCTATTAATATTAGAAGTTATTTACTTCATTAATGACGAGATGTATAATATAAGCGTGTTGTGTGTGGACATATCGAGCTAGATAAACAGGCGAGGCCGTCTCAGATAGAATACGGAAATATAATAGTCTGACCACATAAACAAACCCTGTTCTTTCAGCGCATTTAGCGCTGTCATTGTTACTACATATATCGATGGCTTAGAATAATAAGGTCGTAACTACAAATTGGATATATTGAGAAAACAAGAGAAAATTGTCTGTAATTTACTCTTTACCTATGGGAAAACAAGATTTTAAAACTTGATTATGGTCAACATGACAATTTCCGATTTTCATGAAAATAGGCTCATAAGAAGCTCATTGTGAAGCAGATTTCAAACATGTATGAGTCTTATAAGGTCGTAAGTAGTAGTTGCGACCTTCTGGTTCTAAGCCATCGATATAATAATTATAAATAAAGTAACAAGTGTATTAAGTTATATTTAATAAAGCTATAGAAATAAATAGAAATAATTTGTATGTAGAAAACTTATTAATAGTAAAGTTCAATTTACCGAAATCCGGGAAATTGGCTATCAGTGTGTTGTTATTTCTTTCTATATTTGGTCCGGGTCTATTGATGACTCTAAAGTCATCTTGGTCGGAATAAAAGCTTGTCGTGTAATCTGTGTGTGATGTCCGGCTAGTACCAGAGAGTACAGAAACCAGAGTTCTATTTTCATCCATTTCCATCTGTAAATGAATATACTCTATGTTTAATATACATATATATACAAGTAACTTAAATTGATACATCTTTGGGTACAAATTTCGCAAATTATTTCATACTAACAAGGTTTTAAAACGCTCATTGTGAAAACTGTGTGGACAATTTCTTATATTATCCCGGATCCTGTCTCAAAATCTTTAATTACTCTAAATCATTGTAAGAACTGCAACGGAAACCAAACTATACTGATAGTTAGAACATTTAATAAATTTACTGTGAGTTAAGTTATGCTCGACGGTAGCATTCAATACCCTGAGAATAACGATATCCAAACATGTTGTCAGTTATTGACCAAGTACACAAATGGTGTGATCTTACTCATTGCCCTTTTCCTTAAGTGAAGTAAGGATCATTATTTAACATAATCATACACGATAGTCAAACAATAGGTGGTCTTGCGTGTATCTGTGTTGTTCAGGTACATTTATGTATACATAGAAAGAACCCACCATCCGCATTTCTTCTATCATCAAACCGTTTCTTCCTATGGAGTCAGAGATTACTTATATGTACCCACGTGGAAATACAACATGGCAGGAAGCAACACAGATTGGCCACAAACTTACGACCGAGTGTGTCTGTTATAAAACGCAAACCAACAAAAACAAATAGTATCACATAACATTTTACAGTCTTAGTTGTGATATGTGTAACCTTTACCTGCAGCCAACTGTCACCCCCTTGTATCACGAACGCCGTGAATACTGTTGCATCAGACATGGTTCCGTTACCTAGTATCGCTTGTTCAGTTCTGGCTTGTATTTGGAAATTTTTAGTTGGAATGGATACCATCGTGTACTCTCCAATTCCGTTAAAGGTGTACGTTAAACCATCCAGAGTTGTGAAATGGGGGTCTCCAAACATAATACCTGAAATATTCATTGGAATATATTAAAAATCGAAACACAATTTAGCATAGTTTACTATAGTTAGGTATTTAAAACAATGCTAAATTGTGTTTGATGAGCAGCTACATGTATGGTACAGGGCTTTCATTTGACTCTTGAAACTGCATTTTGACTCTTGGATTTTACAAAGGTGCCTATTTTGACTCTTGAAAATGTAAGCTGAAGAGTCAAATTGACTATACTTATAATACAAATTTTCTTGCAATATTTTGATGACTCTTGAAATTTAAGAGTCAGGAGTCAATTTGACTCTTCACTTTAGAAGGCTAGTGAAAGCCCTGGTGGTAGGATCTATAAAATAAATACGACACTTAACTGTGTTTGTGTTATCAATACCTAGGGTCATTCGATGCTATAATTAGTTGTAGTATGTACATGACTGACGCGGTACATATGTAATATTTATTAACTGCGCATATCAAGAACTCCGTATGATTTCTTTTATTCTGGTTTTAACGTTGTTTTTGTACTATTTTTCAGTCTTACACTGAATTCACATATTCACAGAACCAGTTTTCCTGGACTCAATCTTAACCATTACTAGCGTACCATTCCAACTGGGTAGGACAGCTGAGGAAGGGATATTTATTGGCGCTAAACCGATGCGACCGGTAATCGATCCGGGATATAGTGCGCTCAGGAGATTAAAAAAGGCGGGAAAATTTGGTATAAACCAGAAACGTGCACGATTAATCGGTGTTTTTGTAGTGTAAAATCGAACGTACGAGTACGTGTTAATTTAAGATACAAATTTCGCAACAGTAGACCAAGCCAGTCAATGTTAGTAAATATTAACTTATCCTTGTCGCTCTACGGCAAGTTTTATCCACAGGTAACTGTGTCGTTGCAAAAGAAAACAGAAACAAAAATTATTTTTTTTTGAAAATTTACATTTTTCTATCAAGGTCAATTTGTACAGAAATCCACGAGACGGTTCGAGAGGTGCAGTTTTTTTTTATAAAAAAAACTGCTTTATGCATACCAATTATCTATAAAAGGATGTGTGTTTACACAAACAATGTTATGGGATGAATGTAAGCCAAAAATTGACTTCATATCATAAAATCCATTGCTTAAAGGTATACTTTAACTGTCGCTGGTGTAACAAGTTGTGGGTGACGGCCATATGGATTAGTGCTGATTGCACCATATGAATCGGCTGTGAAACAGTATCTACATTTTATAGAATAACTTTTTAACTATTTGATCAATTCTGATACGATCTGGCATATAAGTACTTTAAACATTGCTGTATATGAATATAATTAGTTTATGGAGATATTGATTAGTCAAATTTTGTTTTTGATTGATTGAAATTCTAGTTCATCTAGAACAAATAAACCTTTATAAAAAAATATAAATTTTCAATTTTTTTTTTCGTTTTCAACGATACAGTTACCTGTGGTTTTATCTAGCTCACTAACCACTGTTTACGGATGACGCTCTGTATTGTAAACTGAATTATACTTTAAATATACGACGTTTTCTAGAAGCGTAACATACTTACTCAAAAATATCCTGAAGTTGAGTGCTTGGCAGGATGATGTTGCAGGTCTTGCTTCACTGAATACTCTGCACCATTTATTATTGTTTTTACAACACAAGTCATGGTAGCTTCTATCTTCTTGTTGATGCAGTCTAAAGTCGTAAAACATATTGTAGGACTGAAAATATCCAGCACGGCTGCCACGACCGATAAAACCCAAATTAACCGATGAATAAGAACAAGTCTGAAGAAAAGATAAGAACAAGTTTGTAAGAAACATAAATATGCATTACATTGTTTTATATTTAGTATGACCTAATCGTTGGCTCTGAAAATGAAGAATGTTCTTAAGTATATAGTGTTTAGGACGTTTTTGTAAATAATATTGAGATGTGACTTAATTGTGGTTAGGTTATAAATGATCTATGGTATGCAATAAACAATTTGTATGCAATAAGATGTTTTTGTATTATTTTCATATTTCTGAATCTAGGTTTTATTTATATCCCTGAGTGTGAAACAAGCCGCCTAAACCCAGGCCCATTATGCACATTATTTGAAATGACCATCGATACGAAAAATCCTATAACTTCGTCAATTTTTTAGATTCAACCCTCATATTTTCAGGTTTTACTCACTTTCAAAAATAAAAAAAACCTCAAAATCCATTTTTGGCCCAGAAGCCCCAAATTAACATTCCAAGCCACAAGTATTCAAAGTGTGTTCACTCGTGGTTTTCAAATGAACGCATTCTATTTATAGAACATGGATTGTAGTAAGCATTTTATACTGGAAGACTTTACCTGTCCATATTGTATGCCGACATTGCTATTTGGCATGAATGCCAGTGTGATCACACCGGTCACAATATCAATCTCTACTATCCTATATTGCCCGGTAAACAATGCTATGAAAACATTGCAATGACAACTCCCCATTCTTTCGATGGCTTCGTCACGTTCTTGTTGCTTACTCTTCTCTTTATTGTTCCATCTCTTGCAGACCTTTTCTGTATTGTAGAGCGACAGACCGACTTCTCTCCTTACACACGGAACTAAAAGCAAGAAATAAATGATGACATATGTAGTAAAATTCAACAGAATGACACTGTTCAGTAAAAGAGAATACACACTATCAGTTATTGGTACTCACCACTTATACACAAATCCACACTATCAGTTATTGGTACTCAACACTTATACACAAATCCACACTATCAGTTATTGGTACTCAACACTTATACACAAATCCACACTATCAGTTATGGGTACTAACCACTTACACAAACCCACACTATTAGTTATTGGTACTCACCACTTATACACAAATCCACACTATCAGTTATGGGTACTCACCACTTATACACATACCCACACTATCAGTTATGGGTACTCACCACTTATACACATACTCACACTATCAGTTATTGGTACTCACCACTTATACACAAATCCACACTATCAGTTATTTGTACTCACCACTTATACACAAATTCACACTATCAGTTATTTGTACTCACCACTTATACACTTACCCACACTATCAGTTATTGGTTCTCACCACTTATACACAAATCCACAATATCAGTTATTTGTACTCACCACTTATACACATACCCACACTATCAGTTATTGGTACTCACCACTTATACACAAATCCACACTATCAGTTATTTGTACTCACCGCTTATACACAAATCCACACTATCAGTTATTTGTACTCACCACTTATACACAAATCCACACTATCAGTTATTGGTACTCACCACTTATACACAAATCCACACTATCAGTTATGGGTACTCACCACTTACACAAATCCACACTATCAGTTATTGGTACTCACCACTTATACACAAATCCACAATATCAGTTGTTGGTACTCACCACTTATACACAAATCCACAGTATCAACTATTGGTGGAATGTCTGGACGTAGAAGAGCCGTGGCCACAGCAGGAATGGAATTGTCCCAAGGTGATACGGCTAACCCATCTACGAGTTCACCAATGAATACACGTTTGTCAATAATGTTCATCCCCCCATACAAATAGCTGTAGAAGGCGAATGATAACAAACCATCAGACGTGAAGATCAGTTGAAATGTTGCCGTCTACAAAAGCAATGGCATATTATCATTGAGATATTAGTACTTCTACAGTACCCTAAAACTCGAAAAGAAAGTGATGCTAGATTGTAGGTTCTGTCTAACTTATTGACTACAGCGCTATTGAAGATCAGTCTTTGTCTAAAAGTTATAGTGTTACTTTTGTTTAGTAAGTAAACAACAGAAAATTAAATGTATTGATTTGTAAATGAAATTATCCAACGCGTTGAATAAAACTTCTTTGATTTAATTTAATTCACTACAAAATTTCAATAATATTAAACCTAAAACTCTTTACTTTCCATACACTCTATGAAGTGCATGTCTAATGTGATATAATATTATAAACAACACTCGGAGTACACACTTGCATAATTGAACAGTTTAAAAATACAAATGTTAATTAAACCGATACAATAGTACATAATTAAGACTAGTTTATTTTACCTCATCGATTGACCGATTATATGCAGGTATTCTTTCCCATGTCACTTTCAATGTTATGCACGCATCAAAATTGGTTATGTTATGTTCACTCAGGACTAAGTCCTTTGCTAGCTGTACGACAGGGGACGTACTGTGCGAACTATTTGCTAACACGTCATACAGCTGGTACAAGACTTTCCCTGTTTCAGTTGCATCAAGATCAACAAAGAAGGGCGCCAAGAGATCTCGATTCTTCATGGTATTTGGCGTTGAACCAGAAAACGGAGGTTCATACCCAAAATATGGCTTGAGAAGACTAACATAACCATTCGAACAAACCTGCAAGAGTGATAGAAATACATGTTCACCTAATCATACGTTCAAAGTGCTCCTATTTAAGTGGAGTTACTCCTAATTTTGTTGTTAATTTCTGTTTTTGCAAGTTCATTTAACTTTGAACAAAGGTACCTTTGATTAATTTAATGATATTCTGTCCAATTTTTATAATCACTGGAATCAATATATTCCTTGTTTATATATGCATCTAAATCCCTTTTATATCACATTTAAGTGCATCTTGTGACATAGTTTGCTTTATCACTCCTATTTTGGATTTAACTAGGTTTGCATATATGCCAAATTATCACTGATTGACCAATCATAGAACATTGAGAAGCATATTATACTGCATATGCATTTCAAATTAACCCATACGACATACTTCCGGTTGTTTCAGAGAACACTTCCGGTTGTTACACAAACACGTCCGGTTGTTTCAGAGAACACTTTCGGTTGTTTCAGAGAACACTTCCAGTTGTTACACGAACACTTCCGGTTGTTTCAGAGAACACTTCCGGTTGTTACACGAACACTTCCGGTTGTTTCAGAGACCACTTCCGGCTGTTTCAGAGAACACTTCCGGTTGTTTCAGATAACACTTCCGGTTGTTTCACGTTTCGATATTTTATCATCTTTTGCGTATTGTTTACCTACAGTATCGCAGCTCTTTGTTACTTAGATATTTTTACTCTTTGTTATAAGGAACCAACAAAAACTAAGTTGACAAAGGACTCTGTGGTCAATTTGTACCAACTAGACGGTATTTTTAGCTTTGTAAGAAAACAAATTCGATCAAAAACTAGTTATGTATCTATTACGTAACATATAATTATACGTAATGGCACAGTCACAAAAGGCATACTCACATAAATTTATCGAACATCTGTATAATTATATTATATAAATTATACGTATTGACAAAGTCACAAAAGGCATACTCACATAAATTTGATCGAACATTTGAAGACCGAAGGGAAATTGTATTGACGTGGTAAGCTTTGGTGCACACCAGTCATCTACTCCTTCTAGTGGTAGCTCATCATAAGTTAGAGTCTCATAATCCGGACACAGAAGACCTATAATTTATTTAAACAATCTCATTTAAATCAGACCCATATGAGCTCAACTACTTTACAATGATATAGGATCTGACCACACTCCGTATGGGGTCATGTCGATATGAACTTTACATCATCCAATGAAATCGCTTCTCTCACCAACAGTGAGAGAAAGGTTAAAACTTTATAAATTAGTGTGTACATAGAGAGTTTCTCGACTTTCTTTGCATGTATACCGCTGAATAGCAATACTACAATAATTATGCACTTGAGACGTCATTTGAACATGACCTCATGTGCATTGCTGTCAGATCCAACACACAGCGCAAAGATTTGGAGCTAATGTGATGGTCTGATTTTAATAGAAGTTGAAATTTTAAATAGATATTTACGATGCAATTCAGTTAACAATTTATTTCACTGATTAGGGTGCTTTGCCTATGCAGTACACACACACACACACACATGTAGAAAAAACTATGTTCCTGGCATGTACCAGGAGGAGGAGTATCGTAAGGTTATTCCTGGTGAGCTGTAAGTGGAGGACACTGGTGCTGGTGATTGAAGTAGCAGAATATGCCCTTGTTTATATTTCCCAGTTTTTTTTGGACACTCTGCATGTATGTTTTGTTGCTACTGTTTTCTTTGCCAGACTTTACAACGATTTAAGTTTTTGTTTGCTTTCTTCGATTTATTAATTGTGCGGTTGCTGGGTTGTTCGTTACTGTTTTTCAGACTGTAAAAACTACAGACAGATAGTAATAGGTATGTGAGCCTCCCCTTTTTACTGTTGCAACTTTGTCAGTTAGCTAGGGGAGGAACTAAGGTAACTTTGTTGGCATTCTTTTCATTATTTTTCTTATGGTTGCTTCATTTAGAGGTCACCACTTGTTGGGCTAAATTTATGGACTGTCGAGTTTGGTCACTATAGTGTACCCATTTGTGTGGCCTTCATGGACTTCCGGTATCACTGGGTATATTTAGAGGGAACTTGCTTGATAATTGCGTTGCTTTGTCGTTTAATTTCTTTGTAAAACTGGGTCATCCTGCATTGTTCAGTTGGGACTTTTCATTGTTTCTTTGGCTAATGTGTGTGAATTGCTCAGTGTAGTTGTGTTGTGGTGCTTCTGATTTCTGTGCTCGGCTAGTTAGGTTGAGTGCTGCCTTCCCTGTCATATTTCCTCATACATTTTTTAAAATGATCTATATTATAACTTTTATAACATGCGATGTTTCACCACCATTTAAACTATCCAAAACTTAATATGAGCAATGTATTTCTAAGTATATATTCTTACCGTCTAAAGAGGGCGGTGATGTTGTTCCAGTGGTTGTGGTTGCATCGGTCACTGTTGTTGTTGGTGCTAATGTTGTTGTTGTATCGGTCACTGTTGTTGTTGGTGCTAATGTTGTCGTTGTGTCCGTTACGGTTGTTGTTGGTGCTAATGTTGTCGTTGTGTCCGTTATGGTTGTTGTTGGTGCTAATGTTGTCGTTGTGTCCGTTACGGTTGTTGTTGGTGCTAATGTTGTCGTTGTGTCCGTTATGGTTGTTGTTGGTGCTACTGTTGTCGTTGTGTCCGTTATGGCTGTTGTTGGTGCTAATGTTGTCGTTGTGTCCGTTATGGTTGTTGTTGGTGCTAATGTTGTCGTTGTATCCGTTACGGTTGTTGTTGGTGCTAATGTTGTCGTTGTATCCGTTACGGTTGTTGTTGGTGTACTTGTTGTCGTTGAGGCCGTTGAATCTGTTAGGGTTGTTGTTGGTGCACTTGTTGTCGTTGAGGCCGTTGAATCTGTTACAGTTGTTGTTGGTGCACTTGTTGTCGTTGAGGCCGTTGAATCTGTTGGGGTTGTTGTTGATGCACTTGTTGTCGTTGAGGCCGTTGAATCTGTTGGGGTTGTTGTTGGTGCACTTGTTGTCGTTGAGGCCGTTGAATCTGTTGGGGTTGTTGTTGATGAAATTGTTGTCGTTGAGGCCGTTGAATCTGTTTGGGTTGTTGTTGGTGCACTTGTTGTCGTTGAGGCCGTTGAATCTGTTGGGGTTGTTGTTGGTGCACTTTTTGTCGTTGAGGCCGTTGAATCTGTTAGGGTTGTTGTTGGTGCACTTGTTGTCGTTGAGGCCGTTGAATCTGTTTGGGTTGTTGTTGATGAAATTGTTGTCGTTGAGGCCGTTGAATCTGTTGGGGTTGTTGTTGGTGCACTTGTTGTCGTTGAGGCCGTTGAATCTGTTGGGGTTGTTGTTGGTGCACTTGTTGTCGTTGAGGCCGTTGAATCTGTTGGGGTTGTTGTTGGTGCACTTGTTGTCGTTGAGGCCGTTGAATCTGTTGGGGTTGTTGTTGATGCACTTGTTGTCGTTGAGGCCGTTGAATCTGTTGGGGTTGTTGTTGATGCACTTGTTGTCGTTGAGGCCGTTGAATCTGTTGGGGTTGTTGTTGGTGCACTTGTTGTCGTTGAGGCCGTTGAATCTGTTTGGGTTGTTGTTGATGCACTTGTTGTCGTTGAGGCCGTTGAATCTGTTGGGGTTGTTGTTGGTGCTAATGTTGTCGTTGAGGCCGTTGAATCTGTTAGGGTTGTTGTTGGTGCACTTGTTGTCGTTGAGGCCGTTGAATCTGTTGGGGTTGTTGTTGGTGCACTTGTTGTCGTTGAGGCCGTTGAATCTGTTGGGGTTGTTGTTGGTGCACTTGTTGTCGTTGAGGCCGTTGAATCGGTTGGGGTTGTTGTTGATGCACTTGTTGTCGTTGAGGCCGTTGAATCTGTTGGGGTTGTTGTTGGTGCACTGGTTGTCGTTGAGGCTGTTGAATCTGTTGGGGTTGTTGTTGGTGCACTTGTTGTCGTTGAGGCCGTTGAATCTGTTTGGGTTGTTGTTGATGCACTTGTTGTCGTTGAGGCCGTTGAATCTGTTTGGGTTGTTGTTGATGCACTTGTTGTCGTTGAGGCCGTTGAATCTGTTAGGGTTGTTGTTGGTGCACTTGTTGTCGTTGAGGCCGTTGAATCTGTTGGGGTTGTTGTTGATGCACTTGTTGTCGTTGAGGCCGTTGAATCTGTTGGGGTTGTTGTTGATGCACTTGTTGTCGTTGAGGCCGTTGAATCTGTTGCGGTTGTTGTTGGTTCACTTGTGGTTGTGGAGGCCGTTGAATCTGTTACAGATGTTGTTGGTGCACTTGTGGTCGTGGAGGCCGTTGAATCTGTTACAGATGTTGTTGGTGCACTTGTGGTTGTGGAGGCCGTTGAATCTGTTACAGATGTTGTTGGTGCACTTGTGGTCGTGGAGGCCGTTGAATCTGTTACAGATGTTGTTGGTTCACTTGTGGTCGTTGAGGGCGTTGAATCTGTTACATATGTTGTTGGTGCACTTGTGGTCGTGGAGGCCGTTGAATCTGTTACAGATGTTGTTGGTGCACTTGTGGTCGTGGAGGCCGTTGAATCTGTTACAGATGTTGTTGGTGCACTTGTGGTCGTGGAGGCCGTCGAATCTGTTACAGATGTTGTTGGTTCACTTGTGGTCGTTGAGGCTGTTGAATCTGTTACAGATGTTGTTGGTGCACTTGTGGTCGTGGAGGCCGTTGAATCTGTTACAGATGTTGTTGGTGCACTTGTGGTCGTGGAGGCCGTTGAATCTGTTACAGATGTTGTTGGTGCACTTGTGGTCGTGGAGGCCGTTGAATCTGTTACAGATGTTGTTGGTTCACTTGTGGTCGTTGAGGCCGTTGAATCTGTTACAGATGTTGTTGGTGCACTTGTGGTCGTTGAGGCCGTTGAATCTGTAACGGATGTTGTTGGTGCACTTGTGGTCGTGGAGGCCGTTGAATCTGTTACAGATGTTGTTGGTGCACTTGTGGTCGTGGAGGCCGTTGAATCTGTTACAGATGTTGTTGGTGCACTTGTGGTCGTGGAGGCCGTTGAATCTGTAACGGATGTTGTTGGTGCACTTGTGGTCGTGGAGGCCGTTGAATCTGTTACAGATGTTGTTGGTGCACTTGTGGTCGTGGAGGCCGTTGAATCTGTAACGGATGTTGTAGTTTGGGCGTCAGTGGATGTTGTTGAACCTGGTGTTGTTGTTGAAGCCTCTGTTGAAGTCAGTGTTGATGATGTGGCTGTCGTGGTTTGTGCGTCAGTTGATGTTGTTGAACCTGGTGTCGTTGTGGACACTTCTGTTGTACCAGTTGTGGTGGTTCCAGTCGTTGTTGGTGGGTCGGTAGTTGATGTTGACGTTCCTGGATTTCCAGTAACAACTGCATACGTACTGTGAACAGCCAACAGGCATACCACTGTACTGATGAGTATAGTTTTCATAAGCATCGTCTGAAATCAATAGAAAATATGCATTAATTAGTTTGGAATATCAACTAATAATTCTGGTTTGTATCATTATCTTTGAAAACGGATGTATCCGGGAATGATGATACGCGCATGTTACATCTGTAGCGTACAAACTCGCTTGGTCATATATAATTTCATCCTCGAATACCCAGCGGTGACCCAGCGGTGACCCCGCTCTTGCACTCGCTACATCGACTCCTATGACAATACTTTGAAATACTTTCGGTTTACCATGAACAGAGTCTGGTGATGACAATGGCCGGTTTTTTCTTCACAAGAATGAATAGACCAATGCCAATGATTCTTACAACAGGTGGAAATGTCAAAACTCAAAATAGACGATTATTGTCAATCAGCATGTTCTGAATTCACAATACCCTCATTTAAAGACTTCTAATAGAGCTGTTACAAATGTATTTCTACCTTTTACTAAAAATGTTACATAACATAAACAAAGTTTTGGACATGGAGGCCGCCATTTTGGATTTAATTGGATTTTGTAAACTGATCGCTGATTGGCTAGCGTATCTTTTTTAGGCCGAATGAACGGGCCAATTCAACGTTTTACTAGCAGTATGTGACTGTCCCAGGGGCCGATGTGGCGAGTGCAGTAACACACTTAATGCTGTCATGGTGTTATAAAGAATCTCTCCACGAAGAATACTCCAGTTCAGTAATTTATGGAAAATTGACGGATTTCCTAAGATGGGTTCTAACCCCCCTACTGAGTAGCCAAATATTTATTATTATATTTTTCTATATTTTTTAGATTTAGACCATGTTTTTGATTCATAACATGACTATATAGTGTAATTTGGAGATATTTTTTTTCTTTTTTTCTTTTAGCTTATAGGAATTAAAACGCGGTGAAAATCGGGTAACTATGGATTTTTTAAATGGATACTTATAAAACCGCACTGCATAACCTTTCAATTTTTTATTAAGACTTTACACACACGTTGAAGTTAACTCCGAGGAAATTTCGATGGTGTCAATTTTTTCGTTTATATTTAATTGGCATATTCATCAATACGGTACCAGTTTATTGGCAATAGGCAAAGAATTTGCCTTTATTTCAAGGGGGTAGGATTACATTTTTATTTAGTTCTACTTTACAATTACTCCTAACATCATTTTTACTCTTTGACTAAATAAGCATTACCATTAGATTTAAACTTACTTTTGTATGTATCTTTTCATCGGTTGGAGAGTATTTTACTTGTCACGCAGTTGCCTCCAACTTTGTGTTTGCAATTACGTTTTACGCTGGATGTAGGGAAATAAAAATAGTAATTACTCTCTTAACACTGGCACATGCAGTTGTCTTAATGGGTATACGACAGAATGAAAACGTTCAAAATACAGTCATCAAAACTTTTAAATAAAGTTGTTATGACTAAGTTTTTTTAGTGTTTTCTTTTGTCTCAGGATAGCCAGGTAGGTTTTCGAACTTAGGGTGGACGCTAAACGAAATTACATTTTGGTATGGCCTCGGGTAGAATGACAAGTGATTGTGATTGTGCCCTTTTTAATGGTATTCATAAGTTAAGATCTGATATAACATGAACTAATACATTATACATAAAACACAATGTATAAAAATAATACTGCACTATTCATAGGCGATCTTAAAAAAAATATACCATCATTTATTTGCCAAGTCATACATTCTGTCACCGCTTCTTTAAGGTAGTATCCATACATGAAAGTTTTCAAGAAGCATGTTGGTGCATTGGTGGGGATTTAGGCGTATTCACTAAATTTGTAATGTCTGAACATGGCTCACCGGCATGTAATTGTATAATATAACTGTTCTCTTTCTATTATTTCTGTAGCTAAAGCCTCGTTCTTTGTTCATAACACTACACTTAAACGAATTTCTAATTGGCCACCCAATGAAATATTATATTATGCGATATATTCAGTCAATATTTCTAAAATTGTGGTTATTTTCATTCCATGCACTTATCTTTCGATTTCAAGAAATAAATTACGCATGCATGTATAAAATCATCCATGCGGAACAGTAAGTGCAAAATGGCTTACGTGCACGTGGTTCACGTGCCCGACATGTTTGATTTGTGAAATCAGTGAAAATGTATTCTCTGTCGATTGGCTTAATGAAAGGTATTAATACTGGCGAGAATAAGTAATACAGGACGCGCTGAGGCCGATAGAATGACGAATACCAGCACTAAAATCCAGACATGTACATCAAAACGTCTTTTTGTAAAAAGCGATATTTATAATAACGTGTGGTTTAGCTCGAATTACTGCGAGAAATATATTTTCTATCAATAAAATTGGACAGTAACGGGGTTTCGATTATTTATATTCTTCTAAAATCATTTTTTTAAACTAATTTATGAAAACACGTGGCCATTCCGAACATTCGTTCAATGTATGCATGCATCTGACGTCATGAGCGCGTTCCGCATGGCTCGTTTTCACAAATTATAGTGTTTAAAGAAAAGTCGATCTACAGGGAACAAATTTATATCAAATACAATACTATTCCAAGCTGTGCACGAGACCAACGTGCAAAAAAGCCATTTTGCACCAACCGTTACGCATGGATGATTTTGTACATGAATATGCCATTTCTTTCTAGAAATAGATAATTAAGTACGTGGAATTAACTAATAACACAGCCTAAGATTTATTGATACAATTTATCAGACGATATAATATTTTTTAGGGTGGCCAATTAGAAATTCGTTTAAGTGTATTGATCATTAATTACTCATATTTTCATGTTATGCATGTATTGAGATACGAGTAATTAAAATGATGATGTTCATGTTGTTGTTGTTTTTGTCGCAGTTTTGTTGTTGCAACAATAGCTAGCCTGCATTATATTTTAAACGAGTTAAGAAAGAATCCATCCCCCCTTTGTCTATTGACGAACATTAACGAACTAACCAAGTACACCCGCTGCGACATTTAAATTGCCAAGTGGACTTCAAGAATTCAAGACGAAATACACGGATTATGATAGTAGCAAACGGTAATAACTTAACTGTTACTCTTCTCGAAAAAAAAGTTCGAAAATTATTCTTTACTAATGTTAAAACAAGCTGTTTCAAATTCAATTTGGTCAACATGAAAAGTGAAAAGTTCTATTTTTCGTGGAAAATAGGCTCATAATAAGAGTGTCTGTCTGTTCATGACATACGATAGCTAAGAGGATAGACTCCTTTGATTTTCTTGTGGAGAAGTTGCTCGTTGTATACGAAGGAGCAAATGGTGGCTGTGTATATTTAGAAAAAATATAACTCAACACCACACCATATTAAAATGACTGGAAATGGTTAAAATACATTACCCCGATGGGATGATTTGTCAAACCAAACGTCAACCATGATAAGGTTAGGGCGTCAAAAGCAATGATAAGGCGATGAAGAGATATCAAGTCCATGAATAGAAAAAATACATTCTAAACGTATTTATATCAATCATACGATGTCAACATACAATGGCAACTAGTCACGCATTAATTAATATATTTTACAAGTAAACATAATTATCTTTTAACATATGTGTCGAGTTTTTATAAACGAAATTTATTACATATAGTTAGTTGTACATTTTTATCCTGGTACCTCAGTGGTAAGACAGTTTCTTACACACTGGTTCTGATGAGCAGAGCAGAGCAGAGCAGAGCAGAGCAGAGCAGAGCAGAGCAGAGCAGAGCAGAGCAGAGCAGAGCAGAGCAGAGCAGAGCGAGCAGAGCAGAGCAGAGCAGAGCAGAACATATTTATTCTTTAGCCAGGTATGCATATACGTACAGCTTGGGAAATACCAATAACTGGTTGAAGACGAATTTTAGTGAGTTTCCGATAGAAGAAAGTACATTTGGTATAATCAATAAAACAATGTAAAATAAGTACAATTATCAGATAATACATGACTTACATGTCAGCAAAGTAATACATAAGAATGTGTGAATATGATGAAAAACTGACATTCTGACCCATAAGCATATCGTCTGAGGTCATGTAGTGTAACACATTTACAGGTAGTCTAGGGACTGTCCAAAATGTTTCAGGTTATTGGACCATCAGACATAAATGCAAATCGAACGTCTTACGCATTACAGACCGTCTTGCGACAGTCTAAAAGAAATATAGGTCGCCAGGGTAAGTCTTTAACACAAATGGTCGTTTGTGGATAGTCAAGCAAAAATACAGGTCGCTTGGGGACACCACAAATACAGATGCACATTGCAAACAGTGATTTTGCTTTTGTCATGTGTTAATATTTACAAACACTTAATCTTGACATGAAATCTGATCACGTTGAACATTAATATTGGCGCAACACTTGAGAAGTATAAGCATGTTGATTGTTTGGGAAATGAGATAGCGACTTCTGTATTCACTACACATGAGGTACGGTTGGTGACATCCCGCAACCAGTAACTAACTTACCAGCAATTGCAAGTAAAAGCAATTCCTTGCCCGGTGTAAAGTGTTGAGGATTGACACTGACCTTTATATTTGCCCCATGAAATACGTGTTAATATATACTCACTGAATAAATAATAAAGTACCTTTGCTGAAAAATATATATCACGTTTCACAAAAATTTGCCGTCACATTTAAACGTAAATTGTATAATATACTACACACTAACACAGATAATGTTTTGAAGAAGTATACAGCGTCTTTAAGAGGGGGGGGGGGGGGGGTCTGAGTGCTGTCAACTCGACAAGTGTACCAGCCAAATGTTGTAAAATTCTAGCTCACAACAAAATTTTAAAATGTAAATTATTTTTTGTAATTGCTATTTGAATCTCTGCCTTTAAGTATCTATCGTCTGAAAAACGTTAATAGAAATATAACACTTAAGTCATTTGATAAAATATACAATGTATATAGATATTCGTATAACAGTACAATAGGACCAACTCCGTCATACTCTGTTGGGGATATATTGTTACGGTGATAATAAACATTCTTAAAGTTTGACTCGATGATTTTTATAGATAATATTTTGCTGGCTTAAAATGGGAAGGTCTAAAGTACAAAATCGATATTTTGAGAAAAGAAGAAAAGCGGTCTGAAATTTAGTCTTTATTTATGGTAAAACAAGCTTTTACAACTTCATGTTGGTCAACATGACAAGTTCCGACAAGTATGAAAATATGCTCATAAGAAGCACCTTGTAATGCATACTTCAAATATGTTTCAGTCTTTTAAGGTCGTAAGTAGTAGTTACGACCTTCTCATTCTAAGCCAGCGATATCCTGCGTGGTACATGCATAACTAGACCACTACGGATTGGGTCATACGATGTCTACAATTACCTTGTGTATTTTTTACCTCCACCAGGGCATGACTTGAACTGATTTTATTGTGAGAATATGACACGGGTGTTAGTAATATGAACTTTGTCGGTGATTGGAATTTCATATTAGCTTGTTATATGTACAGACGATCAGTAGGTTGACACACTATTTAACATTTTCTTTCATCATATCTTTACAAAGAAAACGTAGACGTAATTTTCCCTATTCTATTAACTATCTCTTTGACATTTTCCCATTAACACTGATTTTCAATAAGTAGGTCCATTTGGAAAAGAAAAAAAATGAAAATGTGACCTTTTCAGATATAGTTTAAGTTTGCCTCAAAAGTTTGATATATCATCCAGTAACCATGTCTGAAAATCTTGAATACAACAAATGCTTAGTTTTTGTGTAATGATCGTGCAAACACAGGTAGGTAGAAACTAATTATAGTACTTGCAAAACCTACGTTACCACAGCCTCATGGTGAAATCTACATTCTTATTTGAACTAACACGTCACAAATGATATTTAACTTAGTATAATCGGAAAAATGATGTTTAGCAATACCAAATTTGTTAAGGTCTGAATGTAAAAATCAACTAACTAACATATAGTCCACCAATATATTGACATTAATATATTGATTGTAAACAAAATACGTTCAGTATGTGGATGCTTTAACTTCAATTCAATTAGAAGCTGCTTGATGGTGTAATAGAGCGTCAATCGAAATTCAAATTGGACATTGAAAACATTGATATCAAATGAACTATTTTTCAATCCATAGACATATAATTTAGATAATGTACGCCTAACAGAAACACTCAACCAAATGACAACGAAGGTTTTGTTTTATCATATATACATTCAAAAGAAGCATATTATGTCAATCTAAAGAACTATTTAATGTTCAGAACTAGAATAGAAGAGGACATCAATGTATAACATAACATTTAAAATGAATATTTAGTGCTGCTTTATTAAAAAATTGACGAAAATATGTTTCAAAGCCATACCTGAAATGCCAGCATTTATTTAAAACAAACACTACAAGCCATACAAGCAAACGTATTTAAACATATAACTCGTTTTTAGGGGTGTTTCTTATTTCATTTTACTATAAAAGAAATTATTATATCATTTTTTGATGTTCTACATATTGTGATCGTCCAGAATAAATGTTTCAGCATAGTGGCAACGAAGGTTTTCTAAGAATCAGAATATAATAGGTTAACATCTTTTTGAGAAGATCGGCAAGTATCTGAGTTTTTTGTACGTTTACGTGCATGTTGGAAAGAACAAGTGGCATATAGCCACTTAACTAAAACATAATACCAAAATGGCAAAAAGAAAATGGAATGCAAACATGATGGCCGATAACGAAGGTTTGGTGATATCACTACAGTTCAGTATACACCACATACATGCTCAAAATACACTATCTTTCTCTTTCACTATTTGGTAACAATGACTCTGACTTCCCTGTAGCCTGTGGAGCATCTATCCTTATTGATATTTCACAAATTTTCCGTCAGACAAACTTTTCATTTCTATGTCAATGGAAAAACTGCTTCTTAGTTTCAATAAATGTCTCTTCACACTCTCCATCGTCTGTATCAACTGTTTTGTCACTAAACCAGATATCTTCATACACGACAGGAACATGATAAACAACTGCATATTTCATGTAACCCAACAAGCCGGTGTTCCCTTCTTCTTGTACTTGATGATGCATTCATAACTGTCATTTTATCATTTATCTTTGTTGCTTGTTTCTATTTAATTTCTCCCTTTCTGACAGATCAGAGGAAATGCATAGTAACGACGCAATCTTTCTTGCTACTGACAAGGACAGTCTGCATTGTGTTACTCTTTCAAGCGTTTACACTATACTATTTGGAAGGCAACTTTACCTTTTATTATATTTATTATAACCCATATGAAAAATAAACCTTCGTTATCATTATGAAACCTTCGTTGTCATATGTGTAAACCTAATTGTAACACTTTTCTTATATCAATGCGCTATAAAATTTAGCAAATGGTGTAAATCTATGAAATAGCAATAACAAGGTTGATGTTGCATATGGGTATTAGATTTAGCGGTCTAACAATCACTTACAGAACACAAAACTATCACAAATTTTACCGTAAATCGACTTGCTCATTAACAAATCATAAGGGATCACACTGCGAACTATGTAATTGTACCAATTTCATACCTATGTAACGGCTGCTTTAATGCAATGGAGTAAAGCGTGTACATACACGATGCAATACCACTTTTTCAACAGAAATAGAGATAAAACCTTCGTTATCACTTGATAACGAAAGTTTCATTAATTTAAACACAATGGCTATACAAAAGAAGAAACAGCGCTCTTATGTCTAGGTTTACCTTAGAAAAGCGTAGTATTGTGCGAACGTTGTCATGGTTTGATACCATTTCAGACAATCTTGATGGCAAATAAATTTCTTTGGAAAGAAAGGTATAAATACTCACAATTTCAGTACGAAATATAGGCCATGTTTTATGACATCTCTCGCTGATTTCGCCTTCTAGTATGCTAACACTTCAATAAGCCCCACAAAATAGTGATATAACTATAATCTGGTGCCTTTTTAGCTAAGATTTCAAATTTGGGTAACGAAAGTTTAAATCACGAAGGTTTAAATACCGCACAAAACAGAACTCAGCTTAACGTATAACACCGTGTTGAACATAAGTTTGGTCTGTATTCCACCAATAGGGTATATTTGTTTGTGTAAACAGACTGGCATACGTTAATTTAAGGATCAATGTGTATATCACATGATCACGAAAGTTTTACTCTATTACTTTTGTGTAAAAGTTGATAAATGACAATGTACGCTGTTCGCTATTCTAGAATAATTTGCCTAATACACATGGTCCTATAACCGTATACAGACTTTTGTGGTGTTCATTATGATGTTTCGATTGTCGTTAACACATTATTTATTGGCTTGCTACACTATATTAATTAGTACTAACGAAGGTTTTTTCAAATGTAAAAATCCCGGCGACACATAGAACTTGCTAAAATTTGACAATATAATTGGCAATTAACATCATATTTGCTAAAGAATTATTGAAAGGAAGGGTTGATCTCGAAGTCAAAACAAAAAATATCGTTTCAAACGAGTGATTGTTAGAAGGAAACATTGTTCATTTCGGTATTTTGAGTCGGCGACAGTAACGAAGGTTTAACTTTTGATAGATGTTCTGAAAATTTGACATTTTTTATGGATGATGGAAGAGAGTACTTTATCGCAGTATTTAGTATGATGTTATAACCTTCTGCAGAGACACAATTGTTAACATTCTAGTGGTCTGTTTATTAATAATACAGCGGAACATGGAATGGACCTACTTATTGAAAATCAGTGTAAGTGTCGTACAATTGGGTATGGTAAAATGATATAAATGTACATGTAGATTACATTCGTTTTAATGCCACACCCAATATCTCACTGCCGTCACGTGTTCATGTTTTTAATACATTTTTTGTAATGTTTAAGTACATTCGGTTTTACTGCTGTTTCTAAACATGTACCTAATATTGCTAAATGACCACATAATGGTGACTAGATAGATCTACGTTTCTTCGTCGGAATGATATGCCCTAACCACTAGAGTAAGGCTGCTGTGGGGATGTTGTACTATACATGCCAATCAATTCTAAAAATGATGTTAATTTGTTGGCCTATATTTAATGATAAACAGAAAAAGATATTGTCTTGTAGATCCATGGCAAATTAAATCAATCTATATTCTTACTTTAAATTAAAACGTATTAATAACACATATAACCGGGCAAGGAATACTGTCCGTCTTAGCAAACACAAATATGGCAGACCATCTAGAACAGCGTACCGACGATACTCTGTGTGTTGTTGCCCACGGGAGACAGCCCCTTCACCTATGCTAACACTAACAGGTGAAGGGGGTACCGTCTTCACACGATGAAGCCAAATTCTCCCGTATGTGAACTATCAAACAGTGGTGCATTTGTCGATATTTCTAAAGCTGACCTTATACACAGACAGTCAGTGGGGTATCACCTTGTATAGTTAATTGTCAATTTAAAGAAATTGATTTGATTCCTAGCATGTGTTCAATTGAAAATGACTGATAAATTGCATTGTCATCTATCAAATAAATGGTAAATCCGAGCATTGCTTGGTTAGATGCAGTTTTCTAAATCGCTCGCTTAGAATGAGAAGGTCGTAAGTATAAAGTCTATATTTTGAGAAAACGAGAAAAAAACAGTTCGAAAATTACGCTTTTCTTATGGTAATACCAGCCCTTTCAACTTCAGTTTGGTCAAGATGTTCACGAGAATGGGCTCATAAGAAGCGCCCTGAGATGCTGATTTTAAATATGTATACATCAGCCTTATAAGGTCGTAAGTAGTAGTTACGCCCTAGTGAAATGTCCGTAGCTACAAAGGCGCTAAGTTAAAATGTTTCAATATAAGTTAATGATATCATGTATTTTAGCCTATTGCAACGAACTACGGCTGTAACCAATTCTAAGGTTGATTGTAACTTCGTTTCATGGTATCTTTTGGTAAATGGTAAATTTGGTTAATAATGACTTCGGTAACATCGGTAAGGTGTGGTGCTGTAAGTAGCGTGGATTCTTGCGTGTCTTGACCTAAGCTTATGTATGCTGCCGAATTATGGTTGATCAAGTCAAGCATGGATAATCAAGTATATAAAGTAATCAATATGACAGACAGACTTGTAAACAGTATCTTATATTACATTTGTATCTTTATTCGTATCATTATCATTATCTTGTGGTTGATAACAAAAGAGTAATAGATACGGGTAATAATCACGAATGTCACAGTCAGGGTATCGACCTTACGGAAGAACTGTAGAACCATACAGCAATACAACCCATCGATCAACAGATCAATATAGCAAATATGCATGTATATGAAAGAAACAATGCTTGGTTTGCTATTAACATAACCATGTAGCTAGTCTTGGTAGACGATCGCGAATAGATCAGTTATGTGTACTTGTCCTGCCGAACCTAAACCACTGGAGAATGAAAGCTAGGATACGCTAGGAACGAAAGCTAGGACACGGTAGTAATGAAAGCTAGGACACAGTAGAAATGAAAGCTAGTGCACGGTAGGAATGAAAGCTAGGACACAGTAAGAACGAAAGCTAGGACACAGTAGTAATGAAAGCTAGGGCAAGATAGGAATAAAAACTATGCCACCGTACTAATAAAAGCTAGGACACAGTAGTAATGAAAGCTATGACACGGTAGGAACTAGGAATCAAAGACAGGACACGAAAGAAATGAAAGCTAGGACACGGTAGGAATCAAAGCTAGGACACGGTAGGGATAAAAGCTACGTCACGGTAGGAATCAAAGCTAGGACACGGTAGGAATCAAAGCTAAGACACGATAGGAATGAAAGCTTGGTCATGATAGAAACCAAACACTTTGCCACAATAGTAGAACCAAACCATGGACGCGCTATGGAACTAAATAATGGACGCGCTATGGAACCAAATAATGGACGCGCTATGGAACTAACTAATGGACGCACTATGGAACAAAATAATGGACGCGCTATGGAACCAAATAATGGACGTGCTATGGAACCAAATAATGGACGCGCTATGGAACCAAACAATAGGCGCGCTATGGAACTAAATAATGAACCCGCTATGGAACTAAACAAGTGACGCGTTATGGAACCAAATAATGGACGCGCTATGGAACTAAATAATTGACGCACTATGGAACCAAATAATGTACCCGCTATGGAACCAAATAATGGACCCGCTATGGAACTAAATAATGGACCCGCTATGGAACCAAATAATGGACCCGCTATGAAACTAAATAATGGACCCGCTATGGAACCAAATAATGGACCCGCTATGGAACCAAATAATGGATACGCTATGGAACAAAATAATGGACGCGTTATGGAACCAAATAATGGATGCGTTACGGAACTAAATAATAGACGCGCTATGGAACCAAATAATGGACCCGCTATGGAACAAAATAATGGACGCGCTATGGAACCAATTAATAGACGCGATATGGAACCAAATAATGGACGCGCCATGGAACCAAATAATGAACGCGCTATAGAACCAAACAATGGACGCGCTATGAAACCAAATCACACATGTCCATACATACGTTTTATGTTCATATACTCTTTGTTGGGCCGGTACTGTTTCGATATTCCTGGAAGCCGTTGCTCGGTGTTGGATGCACTCTCGCGAGGAGAGAAGCTGTCTGCCCAGGATGACTCGCCTGTAGAAGATCTTATGTAAAACAGTGAAAGCAATATCTTCAAATGGCAAAGGGTCGCTGAACGGCAAAATTACTGAAAGCCGCTCTCGAAAACTGGCGACTTAACTTTTTATCTTTTAGTTACGTTCTAAACTGTTTTATGCTTTAGTAATTGTGTATGTGTTTCAAACTATTAGCATTGGGTTTATTAGGCACCATATCGTATGATTTCGTGATGTCTTCAGACCTGGATCCATTTAATTGTCTTAGACTCAAGGGTACCGTTTTATCAACGTACTTACGGAAATCGTAAACTTACGATCAAATTTAAATTCTTTATAATACCTTTACATTTATAAAGTGTGATGAATGGAGCTGTAATACCTATCAAGATTAAGTTAATGAACGTATACAAACAATATCTGTCCCCAATTTATAGTCATTAAGGAAATACACAGAATTTAAATTTGAACGTAAGTTTACGATTTCCGTAAGTCCGTTGGTAAAACAGTACCCAGTAGTATAATTTATAGCACACCCAAGAAAAGCTGCTCTTAAGCAATGTTGCTAAATTTGCACGTGTGTATATTTCGAATGTTTGATGTCATTAATAATAAACGAGACAGGATTTGATTACCGAGTAACATTATATTTGTGAATATATTTTACATTATATAGATATTTCATTTTGATAATATTGAAAGTAACTCGTATTGCCGCTCATGTTCGGCGTGAGAACGACGAGTTCACGCAGTTTTGGGTTTCAATTAACACAACACAATCACAAGTGATATTGATGTCTAAAATAAAACGCACGGTGGCTTTAACTCTTTCAATTGACCATTATAATCTCCATTGACTACTAAATAACTTTTATTGCACCGAAATTGGACTTAACCACGGTTTTGAAATAGTTCACTGAATGACCATGGTCATTAAAGGCGACCTGGTCTTAAATTGTACGTAAATGACTGGCGTAATTATCGAGCGGTATTGGAATACCATACCCAAAGGGGTCATCATTTTAAAAAAGTCTTAGAAATCTGATACCCATCCTACTGATCAGACATCTAAAATAATGGTATAGAATATCTAAAAAAAACTTGATAGTTATCTGGCGTATCCGTGTATCGTTACACCACGACATAACTTTACTGTGTTCAAACATATTTTCACATCTAGCAATTTTATTCATCGCCCCAAAATACTAATTTGTCATTCCTCCCAACATGATGTCTAATAGTCAACACATACATAATGTTACCTATGACATATCGGTGGCTTAGAATGAGAAGGTCATAACTACTACTGTCGACCTTATAAGACTGATACATATTTAAAATATGCACCATACGGCGCTTCTAATGAGCCTGTTTTTATGAAAATCGTAACTTGTCATGTTGACCAAACTTAAGTCCAAGAAGTTGATTTTTCCATAAGTAAAGCGTAGTTTTCAGACAGTTTTTTTCTGTATTCATCAAACATTAATTTTGTACTTACGACATTCTTATTCTAAGCTAGCGATATATGCATACACTTATCTTCAAATTATATTAATAATAATAACTAGGGCGTTGTGAACAGAGATTGTACAAACACCCGTGAATTTATATTTAAAAAACGTTCATTCATGTTTGCATTGCTATTTCAATTTACCATACGAAGACGTGTACAACAATCATTCAAAAATCTGTATATCGCTGACTTAGAATGAGAAGGTCGTAGCGACAAAATCGCTATTGTGAGAAAACAAGAAAAAACTGTCCGAAAATTACTCTTTACTTATGGTAGAATAAGATGTTTTAACTCCAGTTTTGTCAACACGACAAGTTCAGATTTTCATGGAAATAGGTTCATAAGAAGCGCGTTATGATGCAGATTTCAAATATCCCTAAATGTTAGCACACTCAATATAAAAACGTGAATGGGCGAAAAATATTGGGGATGTCCAAATTTGGTATCTTGTGATATAATTTGTTAGACATGTGTTTGCCTTGTGTTGACTATTTTGGTCATAGAACACTCTCGCTAGAGAGAATTGCAACAGTTTTGAACCGTCTGGTGTAATTATATTAATGTTTTATGTGCTAGGTGGTCCCCACCTATCTCGGTTATATGATATACTTGTACAGGTAACGTGCTTGCCTATATGAACACGCAGTGCTTTACAGTCTTCGCCGTATGAATTATAGATTTTCCCGTACAGCCATTTCCTGAATGGTTCTAAATATAATATATCATAGACCGGTTCTATTGGTATTTCAAATACACTAGGTAGATCTATATAACTACACAATTGTGTTTCTGCTTTGCGTATTGGCAATTCTACATGGCGTAAGTTCTCTACCAAGTCTGGCTTAAATATATTTAAAACGTTTTAAAAACTATAAGTTTTCAATATTTTCTACTTCGATATGTTTTTAAAGTAATAAGTAATCATTTCATACTCACCTCAAGTGTTTTATTTATCTATATATGGTCACAATTATCAATAACGCACGCATGTGCTAGAAGCGTACAGTGTTCCTCTCTTGTATTATACACCGATATGTTAGTGCTTAAATATTCCGAATATAAATCACTTTGAAAAGTGTTAATCCACAGGAAAAAGTATATTCCTTATTGCAATCACATTTTTGCGAAAATCACGAAATTAAATCCTTAATGAAGATAATTCAAAGACAGCCCTATCGCAACCGGGCGAACAAGTTATATGCGAACCAATGTAAAAAGTGGATCCACCCTTTTCTTCATGTAATTCAATACCAAAAATGCTCAGCGTTTCGTATTATATAGTTAACCAACACTCCTATTCATTGACTCTACAATGAACAGTATCAATGTAAAAAATGCCACCGCCTGGTTTATTCAACCTTGGGGTAGTTATGGTCTTCACAACTGTTTTGAAATCTACAATTAAAAAATCTGAATGAATGAGAAAAAATGAATGATAAAAAATGTCACATACAATGTACATGTAATGTGGTCGAGTGACATTCTTAAAGATAGATGGATTTTTAAAGAAATATTATACTTTAGAAATGTTTGTTCATTATTTGGATTTAGCAAATATGAACATTAAAGCGTTACGTTTAATGCAACTGTAAATGTAAATACGAAATGTTCAAATAAAACCTACAATTTTGTATTTGTTTGATATAAACGTGACTTTATGCAAAAACAGAAGTTTGTAACACACACTTTGAAAGACTTCAGTTTTATTTTACATGTGCAAGATTTGCACGGTTAGAGTTTCAACAATATTTTAATTGCACAAACCAGTTTTATTGGCAAAAACGATTTGAAATAATTATGTTTATGGTTGTTGATGGACTGAATACAGATAGACGGACAGGAAAATCATTTTCATAAATACATCAATGGTACAAACACGCCATGGCGTTTGTACACATATAACCAAATTCGTAGTATAACCATAAGAAGGTATAAAAAAAAAACATGTTAAAATGATAATTTGCTGGCTTATAATAAGACTGATACATATTCAAAATTCAGCACCATAAGGCGCTTCTTATTAGACTATTTTCATGAAAATCGAAACTTGTCAAGTTGACAAGCTGAAGTTGAAATAGCTTGTTTTACTATACGTAAAGAGTAATTTTCGGACATTTTTTCTTGTTTTCTCAAGATATTGATTGTGGGCTTACGAACTTCTCCTTCAAAGCCATTCTAAGCCAGCGATTTATGACGAGTGTTTTTCTTATTCTAAACTTCATCAGTTACAAAGCAGTCAGTTTGTCCTCCATTTACACATTGACATTAAGAACCTTCTCATTCTAAGCCAGCGATGTATTGGTATAACTTGACCAGATTTAGTAGGCACTCCGGACATATTCCGTGCATATTTCGGACAAAGTCGGTGCAAAAAAAAAAAATTTACCGACTACGCTTACGGAAAATAATACATGCTTCCGAAGTTTAATGAGGGCCTAATAAATCTGGTCAAGCTATAGTACATGTTCAAACATATACAATTATAAACAAAAAAACATAACTGTATAAAACATACTTGCTTTGACTTTTTTTTTTTTTAAGAAAATAAAATTGACGCAAATTTTATTAAACAGCTTTTACGTAGAAGTTATTTCAGCATAATCATAGCCAGTTTCCAGTTCTAAAAGACTGTAGGGTGAAAGAACGCGTCGATATATCGATGCACCTCGATGCCAACCTTAATGACAAAGCTTAATGTTTGAACCGATACTTCGCTGGTTTAGAATGAGAAGTTGGTAAAGTTGGAAATCGATATTTTGAGAAAACAAGAAAAAGCAGTTCGAACGTTACTCTTTACTTATAGTAAAACAATTTGTTTTAACTCCAGTTTGGTCAACACGACAAGTTCCGATTTTCATGAAAATTGACTCATAATAAGCGCCCTGTGATGCGGATTTTAAATATGCATTTGTCTTACAAGGTACTTCGACTTTCTCATTGCTAGCTCTAAGCCATCAATATTTATATTTATTAAATAAGTAGAAAGTGTCATTGAAACTGTACCTGATTTATCAGCTGCTATTCTGTTCGAATGTTTCGAAAAAAAATTATCACATGTTCGCTGTTGCGCCTTTGGTAGCTAAATGCGGTTAGATGACATGCGCTGGCACGGTCCATTGGTTCATGTCATCCTACACAATGTTCTTCACAAATATTTTTTATCCAATAAAATGTTGTTAAACCATCTAATTGCAATATAATGCAATGTGATACCAAAAATAAACCGGAGAAACGATCCGTAAAAGTTGTAAATAGAAATATAATAAAAAAGCCGTAACTTTTGAACTTTAATCACATTCATATCGTCATGTTCATCGGTTCAACCCATTGCTTTGTCATAAGTTCTTAACCATTTTCCAGGAAAATCCTGTATGGTATCAGCCTTTAAATACGTGATTAATAATCAATTAGTCTAATTATTTCAATAAATAATAAGTGTAAATATTTATTTTGATATTTCTAATATCGAGTATCTTTATCCTGTCTGTTTTATAATATCGGCGTATTTACAAACATTCGTCGCATAAGGCCATACCTAACCGTTTCTTAGTTTAGCGTCCGAGGACGGATAGGTTTGAGCATCATGGGTAAGAAAAAAAAACAATATTTGCAACCTCTTATATCTTCACAATCCATTGAGATATTGCTATCATACCAATCATACTTATTCACCACCATGACCCCAACCCCACAACAGCAGTAGCCTCTACACAAACCCGTTTTAAGTTATTTCAGTTAAGTTATTATGATTGACAATGCTCGATAGCTTTATATATTAGCCATATGCCTACGTGTATAATGATGATGATAGAAGTCATTATGACTTGTTTGTTTTTCGAGTGTTTTTTTTTTGTCTCAGGATAGCTAGATAGGTTTTCGAACTTAGGGCGGACGCTAAACGAACATACGATTTGATATGGCTGAAAGCCCAGGTCCCACTGAGTATGTTTGTATCGGCGATGAACCCCCGATTTAATAAATGAGCATCGGAAGGCATCGGCAAAAGCTAGGGTTCTCGTGGCCTACTAGGGGAAGTTTCGGGGTCATTAGAAAATTTGTGAAATCCCTGTTCCCTTAGCTCATTTATTCAAATTTAGAGTACCCCGCCGAGGCAAATAACGATCAGTTGGACCTAGCCTTAAATAGTATGTTGAATCTTACTAGATGGAGATTCGTCAGTAAACAAAATGTAAGTTGACGCTATTCAGTAATAAAAACTTGAGAAGACAAATATTAGTACGAACCATTTGGCTAAGAACAATATCAAATGAAAACTAGCTAAATCAATGACACATCAATGCATGGCCATCATTCCATTCCGTTACGACGACACTTGGAAATGTCTAGGTCATGTCACAATAAATTACACAACAACTCCAAAACAAAACGTTCTGAAGGCAAGAGGAAAGAGCTAAGGTTCTCATGCTGACGGAAGCTTGGTTAGAACTTAATCGATTGATTGGTGAGATACCAACTAGTAAAAGAATGATAACCGTATGCCAATATCTGGTGGGAGCCAGGAGAAAGGGGTTCGGTTGTGCTGTTTGCACTAAATAAAGGATTTGCATACCTCCAAAGCATTAGTTTGTTTGCTGTAAAGTTTTCCTAATTACAGCAGCAAAGACATGGTATTTAACCTCGAGTCAACAGCATTCAAGTCTCACAGAAGATCCCATCCAAGTACCGGTACCTTGTAGAAGTACACTATTACCAAAAAGTTAATACAGAAGGCTCTGGATGAAATAACAATAAAGTGTACGTATGTAATTATTTGGGGGGTATTGAAACGTAAATGCTTTTTTGCGATGAAAAACACGCTATAGTATGTAATAGCTCGCTGCAAATGGTAAAGGCTTTTGCGATAGAAACATGCTATAGTATGTAATAGCTCGCAGCAAATGGTAAAGGCTTTTGCGAATGAAAATACGCTATAGTATGTAATAGCTCGCTGCAAATAGTAAAGGCTTTTGCGATAGAAACATGCTATAGTATGTAATAGCTCGCTGCAAATGGTAAAGGCTTTTGCGAATGAAAACACGCTATAGTATGTAATAGCTCGCTGCAAATGGTAAACGCTTTTGCGAATGAAAACACGCTATAGTATGTAATAGCTCGCTGCAAATGGTTAAGGCTTTTGCGATAGAAACATGCTATAGTATGTAATAGCTCGCTGCAAATGGTAAAGGCGTTTTGCGATTGAAAACACCTTTTAGTATGTAATAGCTCGCTGCAAATTTTGTTTTAAATGCGTTTTGAGATTGGAAACACGCTAAAGTATGCAATAGCTCGCTGCAAATGGTAAAATGTTAAAGACATATAGTCTGTATTTTTAAACCAAACAGTAGATGTGTCATTTAGTATTTATAACTTGATGATCGATCAGTTCAGACGTCATCGTGCGACATATTATATTGCACAGTATGAAGACTGCAAGATCACAAAAATCAATGCATACTGGTATAGACATGTTATACAATATGACCCCTGAATACATGGTGCGTGTAAATGAATGTAGGTTATTGTTCAGTACCAAATCTTCTTATTGCAACCACTTGTGTTGGTGATTTAGTTTCGATGATGTCCGCTTCGGGTACAGTATGTTTTTGATTCGGTACCAGACCGCCCTATACCAAAGCACTGATATTTGTCACCTAGCGGAAATGGCCGGGCTTTCACGGTTGCCTCATTAGAATGAAACATTATTAATCACTCGGGGTCATGGTTGCTGGGTCAATATCGATAATATACTTATTCTGAAATCTACAGCTAACCATATATATTTTTGTACAAAATAATACCTGTCTGCCATGCATTTTTTGCTTTCGTGCATATTCAAGTTGCACAATACACGCCGTGTCAACATAATAACAAAATGGGGTTTTAACGTGTTTTCCTCATAAGATCCTATAGTGTAATATCTGATACTCGTATTTCAAAACACGTTAAATTATTCATGATATCAACAATGTAACACTGTTAAATTGAGTCTGTTCTCTATTATACTAACCATAATTTATTGTGCATCACTTTCGTTGATAATGTCAGTGTCATAAAAAGCGTCGCTGTCTCCGCCAGGAGCCCGTTGACTAACTAAAGTACTACCCAGCGAGCGACTTTCGCTAATTGGTAGCGGTTTGGGTCATCCTGCATTTTTTTCGGCGTGGACTTGTACTTTTAATTGTTTCTTTGGCGTATGTGTGGGTGGGCATATCTCAGTGTATAGTTGTGTTTTGTTGTTTCTGATTTCTGTGTTCGGCTGGTTAGGTTGAGTGCTGCATTCCCTGTCCGATTTCTTCATACCTTAATTGACCGGGAAACCATAAACCCCGAGTGATTACATTCTAATCATTTTCGTTTGCCTCCGGTAGATATGCACAAAGACCGGGGTGGTCAGAATGTCTAAGGAGGAGTTGGTTGGTGAACATGAAATCACTGTATCGACCATGTGCTGTTTGGTGATGTGGATAATCATAGCCATCGACGTTTTATTGTTGCTGAAATAGAGGAAATCGTCTCAAGAACGCCCCCGCCTTGGGAAATGGTTTTCAAAATGTCACACGCGTATGATTTTACACTCTGAAAATCTGATACCGCCTTCGTTACCATTGTGACATTGATACAACACAATATTAAAAGACACAGACCATGGGTCCAGTATTCACTTTGTAACTCTTGTACGAAAACTCGACCATATGATTCGGTTGATAATAATAATGAAAATAAAAATGATAAAAATAATAAATATGATAATAATAAATATTTTTAACAAGGAAACTTGTTGACGATAGATTTAATATCAATCTTAT
Organism: Spisula subtruncata; assembly: GCA_963678985.1. NCBI lineage: Eukaryota > Metazoa > Mollusca > Bivalvia > Venerida > Mactridae > Spisula > Spisula subtruncata. Next base: position 21,040,184 of record OY787668.1, read on the forward strand.
ATGCGACTCGTATTATTCATTGGGCCAACTGTATCTGACCGTCCTGCACACCCGCTACGTCATCAGTCGTCTGACGTCACCAGCCGGCTGTACCGTCACTGAGGGGAAACTTACCAAAGTATCTAAAAGTTAATCGATAGCGTAATTAAGCGGAAGTGACACCATACATAGAAACAACACTGGATGGAGCATCAAATTAGATATCCCCGAATGAAAAATTACTGTCTATAAATATTGTCAAAAAACGTTTAGCTTCATAAGTGGGTCAGTGCAATGGTTGTGCTAAATCGTAAGCATTATTTTAATCAAAGCATTTTCAAAGGACCTATCGGCTTGCCTTCTGATACCTAACAGCACTAGTCCGAATGATGTAGGCCTACAAAATCCCAGCAAATGGTGAATAGTATACAGGGTGTATCTTAAATGTGTGATAAAATCATATTAGAATCTATGCAACGGATGGAATAAATAAAATAGAAAATGATTATGCGAAATACGAACTACAAACACGAATGTCAATGTGTGCAGCGGAACATATTGCAAGGTTAAGATATGCGTATAGTGATGTTTTTCTTACACTGATTATATGATAAAATCATGGACGGGAAAAGAAATTTGCATAATGCACCGCCCGATTCTCCCCACACCGCAGTTGTCATGTTGTTGTGTTGTTTTTTTAAGTTTCAGTGAAATGGGAATGGGCAATGTCATATACAGTGTCTTATGTGGCTTTTTTAATGTATCTTATCTTATGTGGCTTTTTAAATGTATTTATGTAAACCGCATTCACACCCTTGTGACAATTCAAACTCACACAAAGGGGTATGCATGAGTATACTTACAATTGTTTACCACACGTACATGTATAGTTGAAGCGGTAGAAGAATGGTGACACAGCCTCCTGGTCCCTTTTTGTTCTCTGTCTATTTAGTATCACAGTTCAACATAAGACATATTTGGAGTGTTACAGTTATCGCTATCTTTTCCTATGCTGCATTACAGTTGTAACACTTTTTAAATGCGAACGAACGAACGAACGAACGAACGAACGAACGAACGAACGAACGAACGAACGAACGAACGAACGAACGAACTGCTAATCTTTCATCAGTTTTTCAATTCTTGTCAACCTATCTTGTGACTACAAACTTGGCTGCACTTTGATGGTGCGAATTTACCTTCATGCTAGCCTTTCGCGTAGCCTATCCACTGGCCATGTAGACTTATGTCTAAAATTCTCTATGATGCAAATAGTTTTCTTAGATTACACATGATATACTAGTATACCATACATAATTTATTATATTAATATGTAAATGCCTATCGGCTATCGGTACTATATCGACGGATATTATTACAGTAGAAATCTAGCAATATTTTGTCACTTTTGAAATTCACTAATCTGACTATTCTCATGTAGAGTCGGTACAATTTTACAATTTTACAATTACACCACTACATCATGGTAGTACGTTTTTGTCGTCGGGTCCGATGACTATATACAATAACGATTTACAACTGCGACATGGAAACACATAAAACCACACACTACTTTTCTACACGGCGCACAGTGTGTGAAGACTCATATTTCAAACGTTTTGCACATACAATTACTGGTTAATATAATTTTGGTTTTACTGTGGGGATGGGCAAACAGTAAACACCCATATATTTTAATGAATTTGTTAGGACAATCCCTCAGTCAAATTGTCCCGAGGAGGACACAGTAACCAAGCATAGCTTTTATTTGCCAGTCAGCTTTCTGCTGAAATATGACAGGTAGCCTATATAATTATATGAGTTCCTCCATCCTGATTTGAACCTGCGTCGCCCGATTAGACGGCAAACGCGCTAACCACTGACTCACGGAGGCACTGCATCGTGGTAGACGATATGTCAGTCTGTTATATCTATACAATACAAGAAAACTAAAAAATGTAAGATAACAGCTAGTGTATACTAGTTGATGACGGTGCATACATTGCAGAGCTTATATTTGCATTTTTATGATGAATAAATGAGCATAAACATTTAAAAAACATTCCATTAAAAGTTCAATGCACCCATTATTCAAATAAAATTATCATATAATTATCAAATGGCATATCGCACATGGGTGTATCTATTTGTATGTGCTAAATTCATAAATTATACTTTTGAACATTTTGAACCCGTTTAAACTAAATTACATTTACATTTTGTATATCTATATCAAAACGCTATACTATTCCATCTATGACGTCGCATTTAAATTACAGTCAGTGTTGAAAAAAAGGTATGAGAAAATCCGACAGGGAAGGTAGCACTCAACCCAACCAGCCGAGCACAGAAATCTGAAACACCATGGCGCAACTACCCTGATCAGTGCCCACAGAAACCCATGCCAAAACGGCGACCAAATGAGGCACAACAACCCCGGGGCGTGACCTTGGTTAAAACACTAAGGACAGTGACCTATGAAATCGCATATCAATCTAACAGTTCTAAACGTTGATTTATATTGAAAAATAAGCGACTAAAGTTTTTAAAAGTTCGTTGGTTTATAAATTGAAGACAAACTGACTGCTTTGTAACTGATTAAGTCTAGAATGAGAAAACCACTGGTCAATGAATATGAACTGGGTACCGTTTTATCAACGTACTTACGGAAATCGTATATTACGTTCATATTTAGATTCAGTATATTGCTTTAACAACTGCAAATTGGGAACAGATATTGTTTAAGGGAGTTCATTAACTGAACCTTGATTAATATTTCAGTCCCACTGACCACATTTTATAGATGTTATTATAAAGAATTTGAATTTAATCGTAATTTTACGATTTCCGTAAGTACGTTGATAAAACGGTACCCTGTTCTCTAGGAAAACCTGCTATTTGACATTGGTTAATATTAAGCATGGTTTGAAAAAGCTCTACAATAAGAAAACAAATTGATTCTATTTTAAGTGATTTACCAGCATAACACTATTTATTAGCTTTAAAAGTTTCCAATAGTTTGTTGCTATGGTAATCGATTTCGGAAAAGGACTCAGATCATGAACATGAGGAGTTAGTGTTTAAAGCAGTATTAGCCTTTCTCTGAAGGAAAACACTTTCGTTTTTTTTTTATATTTATTTAAAAAAAACTAAAACATAATTCTAGAACATGATGCTATTTTGAACAGATTATGTAAAAATAACCGATTGGTGTACTTGTGTACATAGTGCTTGTGATGTTAACAACGTTACAAAGCTCCAAAATATGAAAACGACAAAAAACAGCTGTAACTTCCTTAAAACTCAAGATATTAACAAAACATTATTTTTGCTCCACTAACGAAGTTAAAAATCAAAAAAAAAATCAATATATAATATATATTTTAGGCCTATTAAAAAACAGGGTTACCTTGAGATTTGCTCATAATAATGTATGATTTCCCTGTTGAAATCAATATAGATCTGTACATAGTAACATTATTATAACATTTTACCGAGTATAATAAAATACAACACAAACTCCAGTTTAGCTGATCCAGTGTTTCGACATTATGTTCAAGTCTTCATCAAAGAAATACAAATTGTTATGACGTCATCAATTATGACGTCATAAAATATAACATTTTACCAAACATATCTTTATCATAGACTGTTGGTGAACAAAATGTGCTATGCACGGAATTATTGATCGCTGGTAGCCCATCACATTGGCTTTTCCATCTTTCTCAGGTTCCAAAAAAGGTATAAGGAAATCAGACAGGGAAGGCAGCACTCACGACGTCACGTACGTTGTTGGCGTACATCGGGATTTTACAACATTTTTATACTTCAAAGTTACATAAAATAAGTTTAAGAAATACGGTTGTTAATATTTTTATATAACAAGAAAGAAGAAACATTCGTTATGCTAATAACGTGGCTTAATTTACGTTTGATACTTAATTTACCTTGAAGTTGACACAATATAACGGAGAACGTCAACATGACGTCATGTAAGATGTAACACAATTGATCAATGCGCAATATTTAACGACATGGCTTATTCATGAAATTATATTAATCAACCAGATAGATAGCCCCAGCGATGTAGTGGCAACTTTAGTTCATCTCCTTTCAATCGTTTGCCGTTGAATGCTTCCGGTAACAAACTTGAAGCGAAAGACTGGTCCTAAAGAAAACGTAAGATTTCTTTTCTTTCTGCGACAGGGTTTGTGAAAACTTAGTTACTTCCGTGGCCTTCAGTCGACTTTCTCATATATCTATTCTGACAAAAAGTACATGCAACCTTCTTTAGAAAAATGTATGTTTTGTACTAGTTTGACTTTGATTTTAGCTTCTGATATACGTGTACTTTTTGCTAGCCTCGATGTCACACGTGTCAAAAAATGCGGAAATTAACAAAATGCGTTTATTTGTACCAAAATATCTAAAGAATTTTGTATTTTTTCATTAAACAAAGATAACAGCCAGAAATTACATACATTTTTCCATGCTCTGATATGAGTCAGTTTAACATTGGAAAAACTAGCCATAATGTCACACCCTGCTTTTTTACGTAACGTCAGCGTGTACGTGATCGGGTGGATATTAACCCATCTTCAGTGAAATGTTACATATGCTTCAGAATCCAATGGTGGGTTTTATGAATGAAGTATGTTCTAGGGATTTCGTAACTGAAATGTAATTTAGTCTGAAATAGTAAGTTCAGCGTTGTTAAATCGCCACCTGATGGAAATTTTCTCATATTTTTTTACTCATTTTCTTTATGTTTCTATATTTATCCCAATATCTGGGCAAAACGTATGATGTCTACTTGTATAAAATGAAGTGTGGCGTATTTTAATGTAAGTTAAATTAAACTGAATGAGTGCATCGCCTTAATTACCGCGCCTCTTTGTAGTGCGACATGTCTAAATAAGCATGTATTTTGCGTTAAAATAAAATTCTCCAAAACGAGGTGCGGTCTAAACGATTAGTATTTGAAAGGGACTGCGTCACGTTTCAGCGTATAGCAAAAATAAAACTAAATTGTCAAATATTCACTAAATTTTGGCATAGATTCCTGTATATCCCATAAACAAGCACACTGATATAAAATATAATAACTTGTGAAACATCAGGATTTTGAAATTATAAAGGTCTTTTACATCCAAAAGTCTATACCGTATTAATACGGTATAGAATTTTAAACTACTCTCATTTCAATTGCCTGAAATTTACTCGCATGTAATGAAAACATATTTAAAACAAACCAAATACCTCATGAATGTTTAGACTGAAGTTTGTTTATGTTACTGACCGATCTAGTGAATATTATTACTCACAAATCATATTATTTGCAATAAATATTTCTTAAAGCAATAGTCAACAATGTTCTATTATATAAATACTTGATTTGGTAAGAAAAGTATACTTTTAAAATAAACTCGCCCTATCTGTGTGACACGCCCTTAAATAGCAGTTGATTACTATCTGACGAATTAAATGATCAGGTTCATGGTTTAAGTTCTTAAAATGGAATGATAATTAAATACCCGAATACTCCTTGTTACGCAATAAATACGTTAAAATGCCGATGACGTCGTTAATGGTGTCACACCGGTGAATTTTCTGCCATTGAAATTAATGCAAAATGACCCAAATTCGCATCTCTCCCTCCGTTTCACTGACATTCCGAGTGATTTTCTGTGACCGTTTCCATAAAAAGCAATCCCTGTTATCCAAAATAAGCTGGAGAAAATGGCATGTCGATAGTTTCGTTTTCGAGCTACTGCAGGGATTCTGGAAGGACAACGCTATTTTCCATGCCTCAAAAGCTGACTTGACCGAAGCACACATACATTGTCAGTCTTCAGCCAGGGAAAGATAATTCAGAAAAATATCAATAAAACACTCTTAAAAGTTAGCATGCAGGTCATAGTTGATCTACATTCATGTAATTTGGTCATCAATCAGCATTTTCCACATTAAAACAGTGCTTCCACAGACATATATCAAATTTCTGAAAGGGACTATTTTAGCATACTACGACCCGGAAGTACTTTCCACCGGTGTGACACCTAATCGGTTACGCTAATGTACGCCAACAATGAGCGTAACGCCTCAACCGAACCAGCCGAGCACAGAAATCAGAAATACCACAATACAACTTCACTGAGCAATTCCCAAAAATAAACCAAAGAAATAATCAAAAGTCCAAGTCCCTGCCGAAAAAATGCCGGATGACCTAATTTCAAAAAGAAATTATAGAATAGCGGTTATTGCACGAGACCGAATAAAACGCAGCCAAGACCCGACCAAGTAACCCAATGCCCCACTGCACTGCGACACAACAGCACAAAACCATGCCGTAATGGCGACCACATGAGACACAACCACAAACATGGATCAGTGGGGCGTGTTGGTTATTCTTGCAGAGAGAAACCATGAAACACTAATTTCAGACATAAAAAATCAACATTGCAGTCGACCTTGATAGTGGTAAACTGCATTACAGCAACCGAACAATATAATCGTAAACTGTTTTAATGACAAAGACATAGAAAGAACATGTAACAATGTATGTAGTTGATAACAATCCCACAACCGGGTACTCTACATTACATAGTGCGCCCAAGATAACAAGATAACGAGAAACGCGGCAAAAGTTTGTATATGCAGGAGGTGTAAATAGCAAACGTGAACGATTTATCAGTATTTTTTATATAAACTTGACCATATGTGTTTATTTAAGCAACCAATTTTTCAATAGAAGACCAATACAGTCCATTTTTATAAAAATCACCTTATCCTAGGCGCACTATAACAATCGTTCGAGTATCAAGTAACGGTGTACAGTAACAACAGCTACTGATGTTGGGCGATCATTAATATATGGTACCATAAACAACGTTGTCAGTTTGTAAGATAATATGTGTTGTTATATGCCATGCTTTAACATATGCATGCAAGTTTTATTCTGGACATAAATCATTTTTAGATGTTACATATAATTTTCTCAGCAGATGTTTAAAGCATTTTCCTTCTGTTAAAAGGCCAAAATCAGCAGCAAATGACGTCGTAAACTACCAATTAATTCCTTGCATTTTACCCATCGATGCTTCCAATTTGACATTGTATTGTAGTTTTCAAATCAATTGAATATACTAATTTAGTATTATACAATCCTTCCTTCTGCCATTCCCATGATCAAAAAGCCAAGGGGTATTAGTCTGGTGAGTGTAGGGGTCAAATTTAAATGTGACCTTCAGCGAAATTATTCCAGATTGCAAAATTTCCTGGAATCACTGAAAATGTACGGCATCATCGATGACGTTTTGACATCATACTCACATAGCATGCATTTATAATTCATATCTTTAAAAACTTGGAGCCATTAGCTTTGAAATAAGGGTCGAACCACTTATCTATCATTAAATCTGAGAAAGTTATTAACGTTATTTATTTTACCATACTATTAATGATCACACTGTACTAGAAACTGACACGGTTTTTAGAAACTGACACGGTTTTCATATAACAAATTACATGGCTTTAAGGTTTCTATATTTAACTATTTTCGGCACATTGTCACAGTCATGCCTGACGACAGATACGCCCAATATATAATAATTGTTTCATTCTTTTTTTTCTTCTTCATTCCTCATAGGCTCATACGCTATTTATGAGCGTTTTATTGTAGATCTGACGTCATATTTATTACTTGTTTTCTATAGAAAGCAACCATAATTATCCTTAGAGTCCACTTTTCACATCATTAAATGATGTTCTATAACATTTGTCGTTTTTAATACTATAAATTCTTTTTTAAACTTATCATAAATAGAGTATTATTTTTTAACGTTGTATTTTTAGTTTTTGTTACGATGGCACTTTTAAAATCGAAACCATAGCTTATACAGGTGGTGTGTTAAAATATGTTATCGTTTCATTGGTTAATGAAATTCTTATTGAATCAGTGAAGCAATATCACGAATATATTTCAACAATGTTAGCCAATTATATTGACTTCGCAAAATGCTTCAAAAGTATCGACATTTATGCGCTATGGAATATAATATACTTTCACACTATTCCCAGGAAAAACAACCACGTTCATCAAAATGTTTTTATACAGAATGCATTGGTGAAGTCATTTGTGATTTAGAACTTTAAGAAAAACCCGATTTCAAAACTGCTAGAACATGCGATATTTACTATTACCTTTGATATTCTTACTCAGTAATGGCAGATGAAGAAATCAATCACCAAGAACAAAAAGCCGGGTATTCGATGGACCTTTGCAGAAACCCATGAAAATTGAAACTTCGCCGATGATATAACGTTACTGATCCGACGACAGTAAAATACTCAGAAAAAAACGGAAAACTTAGTTGTAAACATACTGAACTTGCTATCGACCTCAACAAAATTAAAATGAAATTTTGAACCCAAAGTCCACCCAGTTGTTTACGTTAAGCACAAACATTGGCAGCAATATTACAGAAAATGCCGAAGTGCCAGTCTATACTTGCAAGGTTTCAAGAACGTTTGAGGCCGGGACAATCTGAAACTCCACCAAACTCCTAGAAAAAAGATGTTCAAGAGAACCGTCTTTTTTGTATGGGTCAGAATCCTGGAAAGTGACGAACTCCATCTGCCTCAAGTAAGCTGTATTCCAATCAGATGCATCGGACGGCAGAATGTTCCAAATCAGCTTGCCGAACTCTTCAAAACCAAAAAAGGTATGAGAACATCCGACAGGGAAGGTAGTACCCAACCCAACCAGCCGAGCACAGAAATCAGAAACACCGCGACACAACTACCCTTGAGCAGTGCCCACAGAAACCCATGCCAAAACGGCGACCAGTGAGGCACAACAACACCGGAGCGTGACCTAGGTTAAAACATTAACAAAGGACAGTGACCTAACGTTATGCGACCTTAAGAGGCACATCTACGACTTGACCTAGTTAAAATATGGGCAAGGTAGGAATGGGGTGGGAAATAGTATTACATATTCCCAGCAACTACAATGCGCAATGCCCACATATAAGCCGAAGAAACAACCAAAGATCCAAGGAGACACAGCTTCTTCTACTTTAAACAAGTTACCAAAGATTCGCTTAACGAGATGACGAATTTCAATAAAAAAGTAGTCCGGAGCGAGCTAGTTAAAAACAGAATACGGACTAAATATCGAGGGTGTAGTTGTAAAATGTCAATTAATTGATAGTTATTTAATGCCAGTTGTACGTACTTGAAGAAAAAAGAAGCAATTTATAAATTTAAAAAAATTATTTACATATTTTACGTTGCCAGATGACTATCAATTCTTGGCATTGTATGTGCTTATAACCGTGGCGGCCTGGGCGTTCGTTTGTTTTGATTTGGACGATAAAGCTGCATACTAAACGTTTTGCGATGAATTCGACACGACCCTATATACCTTTGACTATTAAGGCGGTGCTATTGTACTTGATAAATAAGACATTTTAAAGGTGAAATTGTTGGATGGTCATTTACCCTTAAGCTAAGGTGTGGTGCATAATTTGTTTGCTTGTTAAAGGCACGTGTCTGGTTTCGTGTTTATACAAGTCAATCACCGTTTATCAAATGGGTGTGTCGGTACAAGACCTGATACACAAATGTAATTACAAACATGCCAATGATATTACAGAATGCCGACACCTGCCCGCACATATGTTTGCTTCATCGGCATGGAATACATCTACCTGGTCCAAGTTTTCCCATGGTTAGAGATTTCGTCTGAAAAAGTGGACATGATGGGTTCGGGCGTAAAACCGAAAAATACCAATACTCACTTGAATGGAACAAGAACTCCATAGTGTTAAAGAAGTTCAATGGTTGGTACGAATATAACTAGGTGGCTTCTATCTACGAGTATGTTACCGGACAGTCTTTATGTGACTTGAAAGCCATCACAAAAACCAGTTATTTGAATTTACGTTATGTGGCTAATTGTCAAGTTTTTTTGTTCGGGTTGAATCTAGAACCTCTAGCCAATAGAAAAGAATAAACCATTTCACACCGCACCTTAAAATATACCCCTTGGACACCAATGTCTTATTCACGGCTAGCCCAATTGAGGAATTCAAACCACTGATGTGTCAGGGAACGCCGGGGTGCATCGTGCAATATGTTATCCTCCCTAATCATTTCCCGAGACTGCGCGTGCCCTGTGCATGTTCCCCACATGACATTGTAAATGAATCGGACAACATTCCCAACATACATTATATTAAGTTTTCCGTCACTAAATGTCCCAAGACTTCTATTGGCTTTCTCGATACATCGGAGAGCCTTCCTGGGAATGGGGGGGGGGGGGGCTCCTGATTAAGATCGACGATACAAATCCCGAGAAATATGTACCGACGTATAAAGTCAGGAAGACATGAAATTCTCCCGATTCATTATGTTTCCTCTCGATTTCACAAATTTTCTCTTGACCTAGATAACGAGGAGCATGTTCCCGATGCCTCACGAGTCTCATCGGGATTATATCGCCGAGGCAAACTGCTCAGTTGGACTTGAGATTTATGCCCAAATTTCTTTTTCTCAACAGTAATTTAAGTTGTGAATGTGTAATTTAATATTGTGTTTATTAAAGAACTGATTTGTCGTTCTTCTGTAAAGAGGTCTTTGTGCAATCCGCGCAGTTATTTAACGTCTGTGACAGGGGCGTTAATAGTTGATATCCGGAACTCTGTGCAAGGTGGTTTTTCCATTAATTTACATGTAGGTACAAACAAATCTGGCCTAGTTAGACTGATTTTGTATTCATATGCAAACATAACTGACCTCAACTCTATTGTCCAGATATGAATATTCATGTATCGCACGGATTATAACGGTAAAAGTTTATTTGTACCTACAGATTAGTTGAGATCCGGAGTAGGTCTATTGACAAGTTGCTACTAATTGTTAATTCATACAATCTGTGTTATGTAGCGTATCAATCTTATGTCATGTTGAGCTGCAATAGAAATCAGTAAACATATATCATAAACGTACTATTGGTATCTTTTGATAAATAATAGCAGGCGTAACCAGGGTTTCGTTTTTTTATAACAACTAAAAACCATTTCAAGCACCGCTGAATTTCCTGAAAGACAGTGTCGCATTAATCTCAAAACTGGGTGTTGTGCTTACCTACATTTTATCTAAACACTAAAAAAATATAACAAGCAAGTCTGATGTTATAAAATTATGATCAATTCTGTGAAAAGTGTATTTGAAACCATCCCTTCATTGAACAATTATTTTCTGATGTACTGTAATGAGTTACAGATTCTCCATGCATGAAAGTAAACCTTATACAAGATCTTGCTGATACGATTCAACGTGCTCATTGCCGTTCCATTCATCAGAAATTAAATACATCTGTATCACAACTTTTCATTTTTTGCATGAAAAAGTAAATACATATTTTGTTATAATGTAAAGCAACAGTTACTACATAGAAAAATAAACACGTACATTATTAACCAAGTAACGTCACACTACACTATATAGTCAATTTTGTCCACCAAAAGTTTCCAATTCAGTGGCGTTCAATAGCGTTTTGTGATTACATCGGCAGAACTTATAATGATTTTATGTTAGAATATGTCGTTATCTTAATTAAAGTTCGCAATAGCTATTATATTAATGAAGGTGTGGCTGTTTTCTGTATGAATGTCGTCATGCTTGTATTTGCCATCCAAAAAAGTACATTTTCATGCAGAAGGGATCTAGTTTCAAAATTCAAAAGGGTACCATCGTCGGATACCCACAGTCGGTGTCGAGATGTACGTATCGATTAGCGGAGGCACCGACTGTGGATATCCGACGATGAAAGGGTCCATGATAATACAGAAACATTACACAATGGTATTGCTTGGCTATTTTGACCTGAGCCTGACTTTTATGCAACAATATATTACAAGATTCTTGCTTTGAATGTATCAATTTCCGCAAGCAATTCGTGCGATATCGGTATTTCAAAGTTGTGTTTGTATAACACCTTTAGCGTCTTCGTGATACTTCCCGATTATGAAAACATACAGTCGGTGTTGTAAACGGTAGGCAATATATCGACTGTTAAATTATGCTTATCAAAAGGTCAGGTTCGTGTCAAATTGGCCATGCTATATAGTATATGCTAATCTCCCAAATATCCTAAAACTAAAACATTAAGGTACATGTCGTGGCGAAACCGCCTGGAGTGTGGATGTCCACCATGCGTATATAATTATAATAAGTCGATATCATAAAGGTATAATTATGTTGGTATATGTCGCTGGATTAGATTGAGAAGGTCTTAACAAGACTAATTGCAAATTTTGGACGTCTACATCATAAGGCGCTTCTTGTGAACCTATTTTCATGAATATCGGAACTTGTCATGTTGACCAAACTGCAGTTGAAATAAATTCTTTACCATAAGTAATTAACTGTTAGTGATTGTCAGACATTTTTTCTTCTCATTCTAAGAATTATATGACTCTGTAAATTAATTTATAATAAATATCTGCTTGGTCAGAACAAGTGTATTGGCGTACTTACTTATTGATGGCCAGTCAACATTACGGAGTTGTAAATGAATTACTCCAGCTAGACTAAAGAGGTTCACCTTGTAGACGAAAAAGACCCACATCCGATCCATCCACACACAACAGTGGTTAGTCAAGTTCACAAACTGCTCAGTTTCGGACGAAAACATACACTGGGTGTACGAGAATCCATCCGGTCGTACGTACAAGTGATTTGAGGAGAGGTTGGGGTCACACGGGTTGCCAATGGGAATGGTCCATTATAATTAAGTTGGATATAATTTTGATACAATATAAATAGTTAATTGCATGAAAACATTACAAGTATTATGTCAATTGCAAATTCAAAAAGACAGAACACAATACGACTGATTAGAGACGTTAGTACACCAGTCAGTTGAATCCACGGCGCCCAACTCCGGGGGTGGGTAGTGGATAGCCGGGGACCGGTCATGTTTTTACCTTCCAGCTTCCGGGGGGGGGCGTGGTGCCATTGCTTCACCATGGTATTGAATCCATATGATTTTATAGAGATATTAGGAAAATATCAATTAAATCCATGTGTTATTTATTTTTCTCTGGATTTTGTTACCAGCAAGTGACGGTTTCTTTTTGATAAATTTATTTGAAGCTTTTGCAATAATTAAATTATGAAAAAAACATGATTTTAGTGTTTATTAGAACTAACCATGTGTACTTTATTTTGATTGGGCAATCTTTCAACCCGGAAGTCACGGTTTCTTGATGAATTTATTAGAAACTTGCAATAATAAAATTATGGGAAAAAATAATTTGAGTGTCTATGTATTGGAGTCAAGTGAGGTGTGAATTGGTAATTCGTGTTTATTTCATGGTATGTTGAGATATATCCGTACTTGACAAAGAAATATAATACAATTACCCGAAATAGAAATACATTAGGAATGAAACAGATAATTGCATTAACAACACAATGAATTGTTGCTCGATTTTATTACTTTTATTGCACCCTTGATGTTAACAGGCGATGCGTATATAGACGCAATAACACACATATCCACATAATTCATAGGAGTTTGAAAAGTGTCAAGTAGTTCGACTGTTACGTTAAAATTGCAATAATTGAGTACTTCTCACAATTCCTAAGCCATAAATTAAGACTTTATTCGGTGAAAGCAATATCAGCTTCAAGGTCGATGTACTACCTATTTTGCGTGTCCGATTTTAATACCGTCAAATATATGTAGCACTTTTAAAAGGTGAATAAGTTGGCTGCTTTTTCGTGAATCCCAAATTTTGGCGCATTTGTCTTTAATAAATCCAGATAGGCCTTAACATACTGAATAACAGCAAATAACATGGTCCTGCAGGTGGGCCATAGACACTTGCTTTATTTCCTTCATGGTAAGGCCATACCAAATTGTTTCTTCGTTTAGCGTCCGCCTTTAGTTCGAAAACCTATCTAGCTATCCTGAGATAAAACAAAACACTCGAAAAACAAACCGAGTCATAATGACTAATGAATCCCTATCATTATATGCCTAACAAATAAGCTTTCCTGCATTGTCAATCCGAATAACTAACTGAAATAACTGAACGCTTATTTTGTGTAAAACCTACTGTTGTGTATGGGTTGGGGCCATGATGGTGAACAAGTATGATAAGTGTGATAGCAATGTATCTTTGGATTTTTGAGATATAAGAGGTTACAAATTTTGTTGTTTTTTTCTTTCTGCAGATGCCCAAACCTATCCGTTCTCGGACGCTAAACGAACAAACGATTTGGTATGGCCTAATTGCAAGTCTGACAATCCATAATCTGGGAACAGTATCTGACAATGTATTGTCGATTCAAAGATGTCTGTCAAAACCGCCAAAATGTTCCATTTTCATGAAAATATGCTCATAAGAAGCGCCTTTTGAAGCAGATTTCAAATATGTATGAGTATTATAAGGTCGTAAGAGGTAGTTACGACCTTCTGGTTCTAAGCCATCGATATCTGCTTCTTTTACCTGCCTCATGTATACATGCATATAGCATCACAGACGAATTCATACGTCAGTGTTTCATAACTACTTACCATCATTGTACGCGTTTATACCATTAGACTCGAAAACACGGTGTTTGAAGATAAAACGCTACTTCCAAGTCCCTGGTTCGAATCTCGCCGGGGAAAATGGCTTTTTAAGTGTTTCCCACACAACTAGAGACGAACCATTTTGTAACCCATTTGTTGTCTCGCGTGTATTGGTGCTATCGGATTCCTTGTATAACACCATTGCTTCAGCAAAACACAGGACACCATTGGGAACATGAGCTTGCACTGTTATGGGTTATCCTTGACTGAAAGGTGCTGTACTTTTATGGGTTATCTTCGACTGAAAAGTGCTGTACTTTTATGGGTTGTCATTGACTGAAAAGTGCTGTACTTTTACGGGTTATCCTTGACTGAAAAGTGCTATACTGTTATGGGTTATCCTTGACTAAAAAGTGCTTTACTGGTATGAGTTATCCTTGACTGAAAAGTGCTATACTGTTATGAGTTATCCTTGCCTGAAAAGTGCTATATTTTTATGGGCTATCCTTGACTGAAAAGTGATATCCTGTTATGGTTTATCCTTGACTGAAAGTGCTATACTGTTATGGATTATCCTTGACTGAAAAGTGTTGTACTTTTATGATTTATCCTTGACTAAAAAGTGCTATACTGTTATAGGTTATCCTTGACTGAAAAGTGCTATGCTTTTATGAGTTATCCTTGACTGAAAAGTGCTATACTGTTATGGGTTATCTTTGACTGAAAAGTGCTTTACTGTTATGGGTTATCCTTGACTGAAAAGTGTTGTACTTTTATGAGTTATCCTTGTCTGAAAAGTGCTGTATTTTTATGGGTTATCCTTAACTGAAAGGGAATAACTACATCAACAATACATGTATGTGTTTAAAACACATCATTATGGGCATACCATTTCAGACGACAAGCGGTTAGACTATTGCTACGTATACGTGTGTTATATAAAGTTATAAACGACTTGGACTCCAGGTTATCGCAATAAGGCATATAATATTGAATTGTATAGTATCCCAACAAGTCATACAATTATCGAAAGTTACATGTGTTTTCAATCAGTTATTTTGTTTGTACGCAGAGGTAACTGATACTTAATTACCATGTACGAAATGGTGCAATCGTGTAAACAAGTTACCATGTACGAAATGGTGCAATCGTGTAAA
Organism: Spisula subtruncata; assembly: GCA_963678985.1. Classification (NCBI taxonomy): domain Eukaryota; kingdom Metazoa; phylum Mollusca; class Bivalvia; order Venerida; family Mactridae; genus Spisula; species Spisula subtruncata. Next base: position 21,055,910 of record OY787668.1, read on the forward strand.
CAAGTTACCATGTACGAAATGGTGCAATCGTGTAAACAAGTTACCATGTACGAAATGGTGCAATCGTGTAAACAAGTTACCATGTACGAAATGGTGCAATCGTGTAAACAAGTTACCATGTACGAAATGGTGCAATCGTGTAAACAAGTTACCATGTACGAAATGGTGCAATCGTGTAAACAAGTTACCATGTACGAAATGGTGCAATCGTGTAAACAAGTTACCATGTACGAAATGGTGCAATCGTGTAAACAAGTTACCATGTACGAAATGGTGCAATCGTGTAAACAAGTTACCATGTACGAAATGGTGCAATCGTGTAAACAAGTTACCATGTACGAAATGGTGCAATCGTGTAAACCAGTTACCATGTACGAAATGGTGCAATCGTGTAAACCAGTTACCATGTACGAAATGGTGCAATCGTATAGACAAGCAGGATATGTGATGCCGGATACAATCGAAGGTCATGAGTTTTAATTCTACCATGACAGGTGGAAAAGCTACCCTGTCAATCATTGGATAAAGTTTGAATATTGAACTAGGAAGTTTTGATGAACAGTGACTTGTATAAGATGTAATCATGCCTATTAGTATTCAATAATAATGGATTGGCTTGTCAATCATTGGATAAAGTTTGAATATTGAACTAGGAAGTTTTGATGAACAGTGACTTGTATAAGATGTAATCATGCCTATTAGTATTCAATAATAATGGATTGGCTGAATCAAGCAAAACAAGTACGTGCGTAGTCAAACCATATCGTGAGAAAGAATTAACTATTTTATTATCAAATTATTTACACATATATACAAAAATAAACCCTCTGATGTTGAATAACTTGCACCAGTTAACGCAATGATATATAATTATTTAAGTTCCAAACTCTTTTGCATTCCTAAGAAATGAGAATGACGTGTTCCTGATTCATGGTGGTGGTCACTTCAAGGCTTGGCACCAATCTCGTTCCGGTACTGTCGATTCAATAAGTAATACTAATAAGAGAACTACCCCGTTCAAAAGAATACCGGGGACTACCATTAACTCAGGTATACCCAGCTAAACCTAGATAAACATAGTTTACCTGATGGACCAGATGATATTTACAACCGTTATCCTTTAACTTTGAACGGACTGCAGTCGGACCGATCTCTTCTAAAGCACTCCAATTATTAGATGTATAAAATGATCAGATGTTCTGTAATACGATGATGAAAACATTATTCAAAATATTTTTTTTAATCCAGTTTAAAACGAATTCGTTTACTTCGTCTGAAAATCGTGAAATTGCTTCCAAATGTAACAATTTTATCGACCGATGAATTACGGAATTCCGTTAGGGCCATCGCATATGAATGATGCAATCTGGAACGCGAAGATACGAAGATAAGAAAGTACGAAGATACGAAAGTACGAAGACGAAAACACGAAAGTATGAAGACGAAGCTACGAAAGTACGAAAACTCGAAATTACGAAGACGAATATACGAAAGTACGAAGACGAAGATACGAAAGTACGTTTTCGCGTTTTCGTCTTCGTACTTTCGTATCTTCGTCTTCCGATCGTACTTTCGTATCTTCGTCATCGTACTTTCGTGTTTTCGCGTTTCTGATTACTTTATTAAAAGGCGAAACTGTATATTGGCCCGAACGGAATTCCGTAATGAATAGGTTCGTACAGTTGTTACGCTGTAAAATACGATTGTCATTAGAAATAAAAAAAGCTCTTTTAAATTAAAGTACTGATGCATCTAGGACTATTTTTATCCAAAAAAAAACGTTTGATACATTTGTAATTAAGAAACGCCCAGTAGATCTAGTGTGTATATGGTATAATAATCAGACGAAAGTGCACGTAAAAAAACTAATAAAATATCCTGAATGTCAACCATTAAAAAAGTCAGTCAGGGAAGAGGGTTAACCTGATTCTACAAATGTACTTACTGAAGATATGCTAGTACATACGTACTATGTTATGCATGAATAATTCGATGGCTTAGAATGAGAAGGTTGTAATTACAAAATCGATATATTGAGAAAACAAGAAAATACTGTCTGAAAGTTAATCTTTACTTATGGTAAAACAAGCTTTTAAAACTTCATTTTGGTCAACACGACAAGTTCCGATTTTCATGATATATGTTGAGAAAACAAGAGAAAACTGTTTGTAATTTAGTCTTTACCTATGGGAAAACAAGTTTTTAAACTTCATTTTGGTCAAAATGACAATTTCAGATTTTCATGAAAATAGGCTCAGAAGCGCCTTGTGAAGCAGATTTTAAATATGCATGACGCTTATAAGTTACGACCTTATCATCTAAGCCATCGAATTATATGACTGGCTAGTCTACATGGTACTGCTTTATCAAAGTACTTACGAAAACCTTAAACTTACGTTCACCTTTAAATTGTTTTTGTATCTAAAATGGGGAAAACATGTTTGCAAACATTACTTCAATTAATTAACTATTGACATTACTTAATCACCTTAACATACTTTGTAGCAGTTTAAGAAGTATCAAGAATTCAAAGTTTAGCGTAAGTTTACCGTTATCGAAAATGCTTCGATAAAACAGTACCCATATGCCATAAATATGCCTTATATTGGTCAGTGAGACTGAAGATAATATTTTGATATAAAAAAACAAACAAACAAAAAAAAACAAAAAAAAACAACAACAAATGTTCCAGATCGGGTTGTTCTGCATAAAATTTATTGCCACCTGATATGTACATGAATAAATCCGTATTGATTGTTATATATAAGACAAATAGGTTATGGTATGGACTATATTAAATTCTCCTACATTAATAGGATATGGTCTGTAGATTTAACTATACAATTTAATGTGATATGTAACAGCGGTCCGCATTCTCTTAAACGCCGTTGTCAACTAACGTTGAAAATGAATGGAGCCAGTACTTATATACCATTCTATTTTTAGACCCGGGTAGAATTACAATGCGGTTTGGAAAATCGTGTGATGTATGCTTCAATGACACGTCTGGCTATTGTATGAAAAGCTAGCGTTGAATGGCGATTTAAATAATAAAGGAATGACAGTCATAAATATACTACTGTAAATATGGTTTAACCCAAATTAATATCACGACAAAAGCCCCTCCCTCTGACTGTAGCTATTGACCTTTAGTTAACGATACACTAGTACGCATTTAAATAAGTCCAACAAAACATGTTGATTAGGTCTACTGAAGGTTTACAATAACATGTAAACAAGTGTTTTACATGTAAACAAGAAGGTTATATTTCTTTTACTGAATCATGCATGGGCGCTTATTGGCTAAAGGGCGTTTATTTGTAATTTGGAGAGGCGAGCCCTCTAATGATAAAGCAGTAATTATCAGTTGTCACGATCATGAAATATGTATTCATATATGATCTAACTTCCAACCATTTGGTCAGACGTCAGTTCTTGTCATTCACAATGTCTTTAAACACTGGTTAGCATCATCTGACATACCAAAGGCATCGATGAGGGTGGGGGATAGCCAGCATATCACCTGGATAACACAACCAACCCGGCGTACACCAGCAGCAACACGGACCACTGAAATACCGTCAAGTACCATAAAAGATCGAACGACATGTCGCCAATGCATGATGCCACACTTCTCATGATTGTTTTAGAGAGTATATATGTGTACATCAGTGGTTAGTCAAGTTCCAAGACGCAAAATACACTATTTGAACGAGAATGGTTATCTGAAGCAACTGTCTATTAATAAGTGTATTCATCCTTTGTAAATACTGCAATAACAAACATTTATCATGATAATGAATAAATCTAATATTTTATCAAGCGAATCTAAAGGCTATTGTGAATTTGTGATGGATGCAACTGTGGCAACAAATACAATTCATTTCTGTGAAAAATATGATTGATTTAGTTTATTTTTACGTGCATATAACCTGAATGTTAAAAAATATCAATATCATGAGAAATAACCATAATTTATATACTAGTAGGTGAAATGGTGAACAAGTGAGCCTTTGTAACGCGAGCTGTGGTACGAAACATGTCGTAAAACATTGAGGAAAAATGACGTACATTCACACCTACATCTCATCCGGGTACAATACCAATACAGCGTGATCATTCTAACTTTTATTGGATGATTTAGGCCACCCGCCCATACATCAAATACAGAAAAATAAACATACGATTACTAGAATTTGACTTGTTTTTAATTGTTTATACATGAACACACTCATCGGTATAGCATGCTGCTGCAAACCGCACGTTCTTTCTAGAAAAAGTAAGGATTTGTAACTTTTCTTTACTTAAGTAAAACAAGCTGTTTCATCTTCAGTTTGGTCAACATGACAAGTCCAGATTTTCATGAAAGTAGGTTCGTAAGAAGCGCCTTGTGATGCTGAGTTTAAATATGAATCAGTCGTATAAGGTCGTAAGTAGCACTTATTGTCTGATAGAGATCTGAGAATTTAGCAAACTTATTTTTGGATGAAACTGTAAGTTGACATGGGAAGGGCCAGACTGCACCCCGTTTTGAATATAGTTCAAAGCGGACCGCGGCACCAGTGTATGGAGGGGCAGGCAGGAAAATAAATTTTGTAGACCAGCGTACACTTGTGTGATTTAATTATTATAATATTAAACTTATATTGATGATTGTGAGACATTTACTCAACCAAAAATACTAAAACCTACAATGTTAACCAATAAAACACGATGAAGAGGAGCGGTTTCATTGACAATATCATGAACCAATGACCTTATTCTTCGACAGACAATTTGATAAGTTGTAGCGTTGAATTAAACCGGTTAGTTTGAATGAAACTCGAGTCATTCATTGATTGAAATGTAGTATAGGCCAGCGTATTCTGTACATATACTTATTGTAATGTAATATTGATTTGCCCTAGTTTAGTCAGACAGTACGCACAATTATCACGGCTAAGTGAACCTATTGGCAGGAACCACAGGAATGTTAGATTTTACAAACGATTTATACTTAAATTGACCCTGAACACGCAACCGACATTTCAACTGCATTCAGTACAAATAAACTATTAAAACAGTCAGCGTATTTGTACTTTTCAGTGACTACTCATATCAATAATTGCTCTCTATTACACCCTATTACCCCTCCTAGATAGACTATTGACTGCGGGTGCGGGAGTTCCTTGCTAATCACAGGCCACGTCATAGCAATGACGAAATAAAATGGTACAAATGCACTAGAAAGTTTTTTTTATATAGGCTCAGTATAAAATGGGAAACTGACTTCTCGCCTCTCATATCTCTCTTTGCGACGAAAATGAGAAATGAGGTGACCTAAGGGATTGGTATGAATTTGAAAAAAAAATTAACAATCGAACCTAACCGCTATTAGTGTTACCCATTTTTTAATAAGTATCAAAGTTAATCAGTGGCCACATCGGTCCGGTACTACAAAGTCTACACGTCCGATATTAGCTACACAGTCATGTCGGTAATAGCAATACAAGACTGTCGGGTTTTCTGATTTTGTATTACTTTACCGAACTGACGACATACTTTTTATGATCAAGCAAAACCTCTAAAATCGTCGCACATACCTACGTACGTTGGAGATAATAAACAAGACGACACTAGTCACAATACCCCCTTGAATGTTCCCAGTTTACCGTGAAAGTATGTATTCAAACGTTTTCTATATGCCAACATAAATTGCAAATAAAATCTTCTATTCTATTATTCTTTTATATTCATAGCGTCATCGCTATATGACACCCCATATATATTCCTATTGAAACATACCCTAGCGTATCTGATTATACTTTTAAGAATGTGAAATGAATTTTTTGGGTAAAGGGACGCTACTCGTATTGCATGATACACACATTCTTGCTACAGTTAGTTCCCCTGAATTAAATGTTAGTCGGTATGTTGCGCAGTTCGAGCACGTTTGCATACGTTAAACCTTGTGGTCGGTATGTTTCAAGTCCGCCCTTTGAAAAGTGGAACTCCATTTTGTTGAAACTTAACACATAGGCTCATATAAAATGAACCTAATTCTTGAATTGCAAATCGAAAGAGGAAGTTATTTGAAAATCGCGTATTTTCACGTATGACGTCATGGGAATTCCCGCTGGGGATTTAGCTTTTGAGATGCATCCGAAATAACGACGATTTGTGTATTTTGAGGAGATACATTCCAGTTTTTAATGATGTAAGTATGCTATATGATTAATATACGTACATACAACTAGCTAATTTAAGTTTGACATACTCGGTATCGTGTAAAATGAATAACCGATAAAACATTTCTACTTTCGGTTTTAAATTAAGTTTGATACATTATAGTTTGCTTGATCTGATGGTTGATTAGTAATGTCAGTTTGAATTCTTATTTTGTTAATTTAATTTCGTACCATGAGATATCATTTTTTATGTTATATTATTTTATTAAAATTATATTGAATTTTCTACTTTCGATTTCATATTTGTACTTTCGGTTTTAACTCGCCTGGGTCGACGGTCCATTTGAACCCTAATAGATTCAACAGATTTTCAACGTTTATAAAATATTGATTTGGATGTGTGTTTGATATTGCACTTATTTGCCAGCATAAAATATTGCATTGGAAATTAAAAACTATGATTTTACAGTAACACTAGACAGCATTATGTATATAGAACATTACACCACGTTATCAATATACTGTACAGTCATTCAGCGTCTCCTAAATACTAGTACGTGTATTTGATAAACATTCTTCTTCCTATGTATGTATGTATGAGCCCATTCCTCAAAATTCTCGTATATGAGCAATTTTGGCCATCTTTTCCGAAATTACGAGCCTTTAAGAACAGATCCACCAATTACAGTTGACATATGTTATAAAGTTACTTTTAAAAATAGGAGGAAAAGTGCACCCGACCGATGAGACCGGTATTACTAGATCGTAGCTCTGCCAACGAAGCCAGTCTGTCTTTGATTAGTCTCCACAGTCACTACACGTCGGTGGTAGGACTACCGGATGAGCTTTAACACGAAATTAAATCCCTACACATTTTATAGATTTATATAGTATCTGACTTAGTGGATAAGTTATCATTGAAATTACCCCCATAATGATCATTTTCACAAAAAAAACCACACAAACATTTGTCCCATTGAAATTAAATGCTTTTACAGTATGTCATCTCCAACTATTTGAGAACAAGGCCGATTTGAATATGTTTTACGAACTATGTAATGAAGAAACGCCCAGGTATATAAGGCCAAAACACAATGATGTTGTGGTTAAGGTTTCCGTACCTACTCTATTATTTTGCTGCTACCCTACAACATTTTATTGAAAATGAAAAGCCAAAACTTGAGAAGAAAACAAGTCGTAATTAAGAATTGAAAAAACTAAATAAATTAATATTAAAAAATAAATGTTTTCCCTACCTACCTACCCTAATCTTTTGGGCCCGTACCCTTAACCACAATATAATTTTGTCTTGGCCTAATGATACAAAGCGATGGCTTAGACCCAGAAGGTCGCAACTACCACTTACAGCCTTATAAGACTCATACATATTTGAAATCTGCTTCACAAGGCGCTTCTTATGAAATTGTCATGTTGACCAAAATGAAGTTCTAAAAACGTGTTTTCCCATAGGTAAAGAGTAAATTACAGACAGTTTTTTTTTGTTTTCTCAATATATCGATTTGGTAGTTACGACCTTCTGGTCTAAGCCATCGAAATGTTTTGAACAAGAATGTACCATATTACTTGTAGATTGGTGTTTGAAGAACAAGTATGGGGATGCAGACAGTACAATAACAAACATTCAGGTAATTCATCATTTTACCTCGGCCTTTATGCATTGTAATAGGGTATGTAAGTCTCGTTAACTTTCGTTTTCGATTTTCAACTTCCGGGTACGTACCCACAACAAATGCATTGGAATACGTTCTGATTAACCCCGCCTTTATGCGTTTATTTAATTTATTTCTTTCTTTGTAATTTGCAAGGCCCACTCTGGAGCATTTGAGAGACAGAGGTGAGATACAAAGAATCCGGATGCGATACCCTAGCTCGATTCAAATAGATTCCTTGGTTCTTTAATGTGCATGGTGTAAAGCATCGATACACGCGTGACTACCTCTCGGGGGGGGGGGGGTCCTACCAGTTCGTCTCTAGTTACGTATATTTACCGCAGACAAACGGTAAAAGTCCCTGTGAAGTGAGCTTTATGAGCTGTAAGAGTTAAATTACATGTATTTGAATACATTTTTGTAATTATTACATTTCACATATCACATTCCATGCGTTATTGAATTGCAAACATTCTTTTTTCAGTTCAACCATGGACCAACCCATGAGAACTGATAGAGTTGGGTCTACTACAGGAAGTAATGGGAATACTTCTTCTTTTGAAGCATTGATGGCCACAGCATCAGGGACTAGTACCCACCATGTAGGGGATGGGAGACCCTATAGGGATACGCCTAGTGGCGGAGATTCTGGTTTCATTCCAATATACAGTAACTCAGATCATGGGCATTTTCCTAGCACACGTGGTATCTATGGCAATCGTTCAGCAGAATGGAACGAAAGACGCTTTGATGATTATGACGGAAATGAGGAAAGTCAAGTCAACTTTGACCAACATGGCATATATGCTCAGGCATCGAATTCCAGGACATACCAAACACCGTGGGGTCTCAGTCGAAGCTCTGTTGGTATGCGGATAAGATTTGGGTTCGGTGGATTAAGCATAGAAACCAGTATGAGTTCAATGATACCTAGTGGAGGAGGTGGTGGTAGGATGCTGATGTTCTCCTCATCTGGCGGAAACATGTTTCCTCCATTCCCATCATTTGGTCTGATGTCTGGGCGATTCAATCCTTTCAGTTCACCGTCCTCATCATTCAGAGACATGATGTCACCACATATGAGTTCTACACATCTGTTTGAGCAGTCTCCTTTCAGAAATGACGCAATGTATGGTTATCCTACGAGAAGCTTCACAAATGATGAAAATTATAATGGGCCAATTATCACAGAACTTTACGATGATGAAAATGAGGAGGTTGGTTGTGATGTTAATGACGCGAAGAGGAAGTCAGAAGGTATTAGAACTAATGGCACACCACTGACACGTGATGCAGTGTATGGTTATCCTACAAAAAGCTCTCTAGATAATGAGGATTACGATGGGCCTATCATTACTGAAATATATGATGATGTCGATGGTGGTGCTGATGATAATGATGTGACTCAGAAGAAGAAGGTAGTTAATAAAGGAAGCACTGAAGCCCAACCTAGTAATGACCAAGCTGCTTTAGATGTTATTTCAACAGTAACTGATGATGTAGCAAATGATAAATTTGAACACGAAGAAAATGTTGAACAGCAAAATCATGTAGACTCTAAAGAATCTGAAACACATGGAAGTATGGTTAATGCATCTGAATTGGCTGATATGGTCGGCAATATGACGGATTTTGAAACTACTGGGATTGACAGAGTTGAATATTTAGAAAATAATACAGCTTCATCTGTTCAAGCCAATGGGAACAATGATGTGGAATTGACTGTTACATGTTTGCAACCACTCACTGAACAGACCCCGACAACTGTAGCTGATGAAATGTCAGTTCATAAACAGGCTGTGCATACCAACACAGTCAACAAACCAGACAGTCGAAAGAAGAGAAGTTTTAGAACTCAAAGTTTTCTCCATACACCTTTACCATTTGAAGATATTTTGATTGGTCCCAATGAGTCGAATCGAGACATTCCTGGTAGTCCTGAAACTCTTCCTGGTTTAGAAATTGGTAGTGACAAATCAATCGAAATTAATGGACATAGCATTGATGACACTGAGAGCATTGGGAAGACTGAAGATGCTACCTGTCCGACCAATCGACCACATGAAGATGTGGGGAATACCAGCATGATACAACGATCACCTAAAGATGCGGTGAATACAGATACGGCCAATAGAGTGCTTAGTAACAGCAAAAGTATTGAGGATTCATCACGTGACCCTCAGAATGATCTTTTCGATGGAACATCTTCTTTAGATGCTGCTGAACAACGTAGGGACAAGTATCAATCTGATATAACACATTCCAGAGTTTCCGACTGCAAAAGTGACGATTCTGATATCAGTGAACATGAAATGTTTGACTCATTAAATGTTGAAAGAAATTGTTCACATTCAGATTTGTCCAAGTCAGATGTTTTGCGCGAGGAACCTAACGTCCAGAGCGTTGGTGATACAGGCCAACAAATACAGGACGATACTGAATTTAGTTGCCCAGATAATGAGGATCAGTTACAATCTCTTCCATCTTCAGAGAAGGGGCAGAACAATGATGATATACGCGCTATTACTACTCCATTGCAATATCAAAGTGATGGCGATAGACAATGGCAATATCCCGGACAGCTTCTGCCGCAAGGAAAATACCCAACTACATTCCGTTCAAATGTTGTTTCCAGTAATCGATCGGCTGATGAAAATGGAATTGGACAAGAGTTTGAAGCTGTGTATAATCCTATGAAGAATGCAGAATCGCTTCAGCAGCAACAACAACACCAGCATCAGTGGCAGCAGACATGGCCACAACAACAACAACAACATGGACAGCAACAACTTCAACATCATCAACAATCGCAAACACAGCAACAACAGTGGCAGCAGACATGGCCTCGTCAGCAACAGTCAGAACAGCAGCATTCATGGCCTCAACAACAGCATCAGCAATGGCAACAACAACGACAACATGAACAGCAACAACTTCAACATCATCAACAATTGCAGCCGCAATCCGAACAACAACAGTCGGGTCATCAACAGCAAAAGAATCAACAACAACAGCGTCAACAGTGGCAACAACAACAGTTACTGCAGCGTCAGCAACGACAACATCAACAGTGGCATCAGCAACAGAGTCAACAGAAACATAATCACCAGCAACACCAACGGAAGGAGCAGAAACATTCACATGAACGACAACATCAGTATAAACATTGTTCTGGACACCCGGTAGAAAATGGAAGCCGTTTTCTCAGTAATTCTAAGCAGTTACCAGAGACCAACGGTCAACAGAAATGTGAACATAATCATGTGTATATGTACCATACAAATATGAACGGAAAAGCATATATGTGTCTAGATTGCGGTAAGGAAACGCATGTTGTTCATTGTCACTGCTGTGTACATGTGCATCAGTCCTACGAAGATGAACAGTTTCACCCTCACGGAAATGAACATAGCCACCCTGATGGGTGCGAACATGGTCACCCAGACGGTTGTGAACATGGTAAGTTTTCAGGTTTATTTTTTCTACATTCTCATTCAGCATTTATAAATAAGTCTACTACAGAATCATTGACAACATCAATTGATGGTCATACAAACTAGATCAGGTTTAATCAACCTTTGACAAATAATAACTCGTAAAAATATAATAACTAAACGTTTTTAATAGATTCTAATTCCTTGAGTAACGTCCATGAAGCTTTGGTAGAAACAACCAATTAACAAAAATAGCTGAAAATATATTTTGTACATGCGAAAATACATTGATAACGTCTCCTGTGCGCAAAAAAAACAAACAAACAGAAATTGCTCTTACATTTCTAAAGGAATTGGACCAAACTTTACACAAGTACTATTTTGAGATGCATTAGGCCATGTTATCAGACGTTTTGGTGTAACCATCGTATGGCGAATGTATGATTCTTCGTTTATTTTGTGCACATAGCTATAGAGAAAGGATATTCTTTGTGCAACTCATTTCTCTTGATAGTTTAACTTCCACATACATAACTGCATGTGTAGTAAAACCTCATACAAATATGTTTGCCAACAATTGTAGTTGGACCATCTGCTGAAAGTTTCAACAATACCAACGCCACATCAACAGCTCCTAGATCAAAACGGAACAAGAACGCTACTGCCAGAGTTAATAAAAGTTCTACAGCAAATTCTCAACAGACAGGTTTACATCAGGCCACAAATAAGAATGACACGGGGACATGTAACAGCTCGCCCGAGTCCACGACTAAGAATGAACTGGATACATGTCAAGATTCGCCCCGGTCCACTAGCAAGAATGAAACAGTCACAGGTAAATCATGGCAAAATAAAATATCATTAACCGGAATGCTCTATCTTTAGTTAATTCAGTTAATGCCAATAGCCGTGGGGTAAAGTATCCTCTTAGAATAGTCCAAGGGTTGAAGTTGTTGTTAAATTAGAAAGGAAAACGGGCTTATCTTTTCCTTACCCGTGTTGATACGGATTACTTTAGTAATGGAATGTTTGGTGTAATTAAAAGCAATAAAATGTGCTAGTGTTATCTAGCAGTATCTCATATAACGATTTCATTTTATTAGCTCACCTGAGCACGAAGTGCTCAAGGTGAGCTATTGTGATCGCCCAATGTCCGTCGTCCGTCGTACGTCGTACGTCGTACGTCGTCAACATTTTGACTTGTAAGCACTGTAGAGGTCACAGTTTTCATTAAATCTTAATGAAACTTGATCACAGTGTTTGTCTCTATAAAATCTAGGTCAAGTTCGCAACTGGGTCATCTGCGGTCGAAAACTAGGTCACCAGGTCATATCAAAGAAAAACCTTGTAAGCACTCTAGAGGTCACAGTTTTCACTTAACCTTTATGAAACTTGATCACAATGTTTGTCTCTGTAAAATCTAGGTCAAGTTCGATATTGGGTCATCTGGGGTCAAAAACTAGGTCACTAGGTCAAATCAAAGGAAAACCTTGTGAACACATTAGAGGTCACAATTTGAGCCTAATCTTTATGAAACTTGATCACAATGATCATCTCCATAAAATCTAGGTCAAGTTCGATATTGGGTCATCTGGGGTCAAAAACTAGGTCACTAGGCCAAATCAAAGGAAAACCTTGTGAACACATTAGAGGTCACAATTTGAGCCTAATCTTTATGAAACTTGATCACAATGATCATCTCCATATAATCTAGGTCAAGTTCGATATTGGGTCATCTGGGGTCAAAAACTAGGTCACTAGGTCAAATCAAAGGAAAACCTTGTGAACACATTAGAGGTCACAATTTGAGCCTAATCTTTATGAAACTTGATCACAATGATCATCTCTGTAAAATCTAGGTCAAGTTCGATATTGGGTATTCTGGGGTCAAAAACTAGGTCACTAGGCCAAATCATTGAAAAACCTTGTGAACACATTAGAGGTCACAATTTGTGACTTATCTTTATGAAAATTGATCACAATGACCATCTCTATAAAATCTAGGTCAAGTTCGATATTGGGTCATCTGGGGTCAAAAACTAGGTCACAAGGCCAAATCATTGAAAAAGCTTGTGAACACACTAGAGGTCACAATTTGAGACTAATCTTTATGAAAATTGATCACAATGATCATCTCTATAAAATCTACGTCAAGTTCGATATTGGGTCATCTGGGGTCAAAAACTAGGTCACAAGCCTTTAAAGCCAAATCATTGAAAAAGCTTGTGAACACACTAGAGGTCACAATTTGAGCCTAATTTTTATGAAACTTGATCACACTGATCATCACTATAAAATTTTGGTCAAGTTCGATATTGGGTCATCCGGAGTCAAAAACTAGGTCACGAGGCCAAATCATTGAAAAAGCTTGTGAACACACTAGAGGTCACAATTTTGACCTTATCTTTATGAAACTTGATCACAATGATCATCATTATAAAATTTAGGTCAAGTTCGATATTGGGTCATCTGGGGTCAAAAACTAGGTCACGAGGCCAAATCATTGAAAAATCTTGGGAACACACTAGAGGTCACAATTTGGACTCTATCTTTATGAAACTTGGTCACAATGTTTATCTCTATAAAATCTAGGTCAAGTTAGATACTGTGTCATTTGGGCCAAAATCTAGGTCACTAGGCCAAACAGGTGAGCGACCCAGGGCCCTTTGGGCCCTCTTGTTTTATTCTAAAAGTTGATATCAGTTATCAACTAGTATAATTTTGTAGACACGCCTATTGACGATAGACGTTATGAATATCCTGCCAACAGATCAGATGGACTCAGTGTTCTTATTGAAAGTGTTGGTCTGCAGATGAAAGACGTTGTACCGGATGGGAATTGCCTTTTCACAGCCATTACAGACCAACTTAGAATACGAGGGGACTTTTCATTCACTGCAAGAACTTTACGGTGTGCTGCTGTTGAATACTTGAGGATGAATCCTAACCAAGTTAGTATAAAACAGATGAATAAAAAGCTGTTATGTTATTTTATTGGTTTTGAGGGTTTGGGACTTAACTTAATGTAGAGCATAAATCATACAGCTCAAGTACAAAATAGCCTGCATGATGTAAAACCATTTCATTTCAATGAGATATTTGGAGACTTTTGTATGATTATAAGTTAGTGGCGTATTTCGTAAACAATAACCTGATTTTTTAAGTCATGATATTTATTTTAAGGATAAATGTTTGTAATGTTTGGAATCGAGAAATATTTCCAGAAATAAGAGTTTGCTCATACTAAACACCTGGTGCGGTGATTGTACAGGTTTTCTCATTCTCATACTCAAACTCCATGCTCCATGCTCGAACGTGACAACTGCTTTTTTAGAATTTTGCATCAAAACCGACACCAACTTGTGGCAAATAATCCCAGCTGTCCACCCTCGCTAAATTTAAACTTCAAACACCCCTCTACACGAATAAAGCAAGAACGCCCATGACTTTTTTCACACAAATAGCCCAGATGCTAAACTAAATGATATAATGAAGAAATTGAACCCCCATATTATTTGTTTTCATCCAGTAATAAACAAGTTACAACTGTTTGAACAGTTGTTGTCGCTAAATGCATGCTCGAATTTGAGTTCAACATGGAGTACTTCTCCAATGTTTATAATCACCGAGCAAGGTTCTATCTGTTCTTCATGAATGAGTACTTGTTTCAGGATGATGACACTCCATTGTTTGAGTTCCTGGATGAACATGAAGGCAGTTGGGATGAATACTTAAATAAAATGTCCAGAGACGGATACTGGGGCGATCATATTGTCATTAGGTAAGGTTCACTTTTAACATCATTCTGAAAGAATCTGTAATCTACTGCTTAGAACTCATAATTTAGTTATAAATTTCCATTCAGATCTAGGTTCAATTACGAGAAGCATTCATCTAATTTACTCCTCATGCCTCTACCTTTTGTAAAAATGAGGCATATATAGGTTTGTCATATTGTAATGGGAGTATACTCGGCGGGCACTTAATAGGATTGTTGGCATTTAAGATTGACGATTGGGAAATACAGATGGGCCGAAAGGCATTATCGCAAATGTCCCTTAATTTATCATTGTGCATCTTGTCCCAAGTCTTGATAGACATATTAATCATTAATTAATTATTGACAGCTTGATAAACATCAATTACTACCTATGTGTTTAAAACTCCTTGAATAATTGGAAATTGACTAAATTTACAATGTTTTCCTGATTGTTAACTAGCTTTGTGCTAATGCTTATGACTAAATATACATTTGTAACAGACAAGTTCGATAGCAAGATTGGCCCATTCCTTCATAAGTTTGGGCATTTATGTTATCAACAGTATTTGCTCTGTCTACATCACTTATGTTGCCTTTCTGTGTCGTTTCAGTGCATTAGCCCATGTCCTGAATCGACGAATCATTATCTATCGCGGTAACGAGGAACTGTCCAGTACCATAGTTGAACCACGTGGTAATGTTACGTTAAACGAGAATGAATCGACCACAGAAGAATCGGTTGATGCCACTACAGAGGCTGATAACAAGAATGACGGGGCGATACTTAATGAGATGTATCTTGGTCATGTATCACAAAGCCACTACGTCAGTTTGCGACCATTGGATTGGAAGGATAAACTAATGCAAGGTAATTCTAGGAAAGTCTATAGTATAACAAGGCTCAAGCAGCATATCGCTTGTTTAGAATGAGAAGGTCGTAAGTACAAATCAATAGTTTGAGAAAAATAAACACAACTGTCCGAAAATTACTCTTTACTCATTGTAGCTGTTTCAACTTCAGATTGGTTTTCATTAAAATAAGCTCATTAGAAGCGCTTTACAATCCTGATTTTATAAGGTCTTCTCATTCTACCCCGGCGATATTTAGGGGTTTTAGTACATTAGTCATTACTTACAAAAATAAATATAACTAAAGATGTTTGTAGACCATGTATGCCCCATGACAGCAAATTAGTCATTTGTGTTCAATGCTACGGCGACATTAACTTACACACCCAAAACAAGATTCTCATCACTACCCATCAACATTGTCTTTAGTAATTAGTAATTACATAACTCATTCTAAGGGAGTCTTGCTATAAATGTAATTTACTGATAATGACCTATCTTGCTATAACGTTTGGAGATACCAGACACAAAGTTCAGTTATTTAAAAATGATATAAGTGATGCTAGTCAATGCAGCATTAATTTGTCTTCAATAGTCTTCCACATTTGCATGAAATCGTCCAGACAAAATCAGTAACGATATAAATGTTTTTAGTGTTTTCTGTGTTAAACCTATCGATGATACTCTCACTGTTTTATTGTTCCTAATATATACTGAGTTCCAAAAGTTCTGCATCTTAATTCAAAATTCATTTTTTTTTGGAAAAGTTAACTTAAAAGAACTTTTTAGGAACACTGTCCATTTGCTTACCCTTAGTGTTTATGTTGAACCTATGTCCGTTGAATTTCGCCACGCGTGAATGATCACACCATCACAAATGGTAAAAACGTCTATTCAAGCACGCATAATTTTGGTTCTTCATTTTTGACTATAATTTCACTTCCAATTTACTTACATCGTGTCTGTGTTACGAAAAAACACAATAAGTTAGTCAAATAAGTTAGAAATGTACGCTTAATTTGATTGCAAAAATTGATAATTGTGAATGATTCGTGTATATAAGGCGCTAGAAGCTGGTGTTTCACTAAAAATACATCGTGTCAAATTAAATTGACATGTCTCTATCATAATAAGACTGCTGTATCATCTCCATCTGAAAAAAAATGTATATGACGTACCACGTGACAACAGGTCAAGGGTCAATGCCGCTGACATAGACAGGTAATGCTGCTATATTTTTGCACGAAGAACAACGGCATTGTTGTAGCTTAATTGCAGTCCACCCAACATTAAAATTATGGGAAACTTGCTTTATTGTTGCGTTTTTTATGTCAAAGCGGATGTTTCTTAAAATCTGGCCTGTTGTACAGACTCTATTGCAACATCATTAATTGTCTGTGGTCAAAGAGAGATAATTTTCGGTATTTATTACCTTCCTTCCACTACAAAATAGTAGTTTATCGTTGTGTGTACTTTGGAATCGTGGGGTGGTGTCACGTGTGGTTTTATTATGGACCGATACATATCTTCAAATCGATAACTGTCATGGATTTATATCAAGTACACATCGCTCTACACATGCGCATTTGAATTATCATAAACAAGTTGGAGATTCTAGTAAAAAAGACACATCATATATTGGATGCGGAACTTTTGGAACTCGGTATATATATATATAAAAAAAACATTCTTCAACACATTTGGACTTAAGTAATATAGATGTCTAGAATAATAAAAAAATAACTTAAACATACATTGTAATTGCTTTATGGAGAGAATACTAAAATATATGCTCTACATTTTTTCCAGAATTGAAGAATAAGTCAACATCTTGCCTTATTGGTAGCAATCCTGAATCAAGAACTATAGGTAAGAGAATGTGTACATACATTGTTAGTTTTGAATGATTATATGGCATATTTCCGGAACACTTCTCATATTAACTTCTTACTCATTTCTATCTATAAGCATGACTTTAGCTGATGAATTTTGAGTCTTTTTTAAACATAATCAAACTTGGCTAGAAAATTGGTAAACAAATACATGTACTCTTACAAATGCTCTCAAATTCATTTACAAGTGATGTCGTATGAGCTTTACTATAAGAATCATTCTGCAAGATCAGTTGCAGAAATCAAAATTCATTTGTAACATATACATAACTTAAACCTTTTAACAATTATTTCATAGTGGTGTCCCAGTTTAAATCCTGATTATTTTTTTAATTCTCTCTAACAACCCTTCTTGACTTATGCTAGATGCATGCATAGATTATTTCCTAGTGCCGTGTGGTGAACTATTTTCGTATTGTTTGATTTAATATTTTCAAGTATGTGTTGACTGCAGTATTATTCCTATGACTAAAACAATATCTAAAGTTTAAGCTAAAGCATCCCATCATTAAATGTTTCTAAATGGGTTAGTTTAGATAATAATTTAATATAGCGAAGGTGTTTCGTTTTCGTGCTAGAAATAAGATTGTTAAAGGCTTTAAAGTTTTCCAGTTTGGCTATGTATTCCTTGACTTTGATTCACTTTAGGAATTCTACATTCTTTAGGATTTTAACAACTAATTCAGTATCTTTCTATATCACTGCAAGAACTCTTAACTTATTCAACGCACTAGAGTCGGTTATTTATTGTCACGAGGAAAAGCAATTTGATGAAAATTCAATTTGGGTAAAATAATCTTGGATTGCATTAATTACTTAATTGTAAATTGTACGTATATGTTGATGAACAACACTGTACCAAACTTAAAAAAATATTATGATTATGATTTATATAATTGACTGATGTATGTGGTAGCTAGAAACTGATTGTGTATCAAAACATACGAGGGATGATCAATATATTCGAGGACTTTCCCTCTCAATTTTGAAATATTTGAACTAGATTAATGGAATTACAAGCTGGTATAGATCAATCAATTATCTCGCGATTTGTTTAATTTACTTTATGATAACGTCATTATTTACTTGATGACGTCACTTTTCGTAACCATGGTGAAGCACGCACTGTCGAGCATCTTGGACGTAACGTTACTTCTGAGTAACGACATGCTAAGCAAATTAACGCGGAACTTGTAAAATCCTCGCGATATCTCCAAAATTACTTGACTAAATTCTGTATGGATTCTATGCGCTCCCAATTGGCCATTTTCATATGATTCCGTTGTTTATGTGATTGTTGAGGCTCTGCCAAACGGTTGAGTCGATAAAAAAAGAATAAACAGCAAAAATAACACCGCGTTGGGGACACTTTCCGTTAAATTCTGCGAAATAGGACGCACTAATCTCAACCAAATGTAACTGGCGAAAACGAAGACAAGCATAGACTACAAAATATCAAATCGTTGACTCAAAATCAAAAGGGTTATTTCGATATTGCGTCCTAAAGCTGATAGGTCGTGCTTCTTTCTTAATTGGAATAATCTATTTTTGTACAGCCAACCGCCATTTTCCGAGTTTTGTTCCCAATAACGCATCGATACTTTTTTATTCCACTTCACATTCTAGAATTGACTATTAACTACTTATTACAGTAGTAAAAGAAAACCAGTCCCATACATGGGACCGGGCATCAGTGCAGAAAGGAGCTATGTGCTGCTCCGACGATGACGCTTGGAATGACGTCGCGCGACGTCCAGCGTCACGGGCCCCTTGTATGAATCAAATAATCTTATTAGTGCATTCGGTCGGACTCATCTTACTCAGAATGATGTTAAATGGATTTGAGCCTTGCTGCCAATATGAAATTGCTAAATGAAAAGTCCTCGAATATATTGATCACCCCTCGTACATGTAGTTCCATAGTTATATACTAAACGTGAAGGTCTTTGTCCTGTAATTATTCAATGTTTATGGACATTTGCACATTACATGTATACAAAAGCTTGTTTTCACATACCTCAGATTTGGCTGTATGAGAATTGATTGATACATTGACAAAATGTATTTTACTCAGCCAAGAGTGCTAAATTATTACAGAAAGATTTTCCTCATCTTAGACACTATTCAAAGGTACAACTACCAAGTACAATTTGTGCACTTACAGATTCCAATGAAGCCATTCATGTTACAAGATGTCTTCCACAATTTTCGCCTTCGAGTGTGAACTTTCTTATAAAATACATCCTGAGAGGTGACTTCTTACGGCCAGCACGTATGTTATATTCATCAAGGCATGACCATATGGCTTGTTATAACTATTATCGCGACATGACGGACACATATATGTTCAATACCCGCAACAGGAGACGATACAGAGACCAACCAATGACATTCTTTGTCAGTCCTTTCGATACACGAGTAGTAGACATACACCATGAAGCTAATCAGAAAGACTTGATTGCCTTAACAGAAGGCATGCCTGTTGGGAAACTGAAGCTGATACCAGCTCAGCCGAATCTATGGAAACCATTAGCCGTGCCAGAAATGAATACATTTGTAGTAAAACATGCAGATGTAAAACAAATCCCTAACACTCTTGCACAGAAAGGAAGACAATGCAACATGTTGTTGGCATTCGAGAGTGGATGGCCAAAAGACGCTGAAGAGTGGAAGTCAAGGAAAAGATTGTGTGGTTGGCCTGATGAAGAGTTGGTACAGAGTATCCTTAGACAACGACTACACGTGGTTCCTGCAGAAGATGTTGTCAACAGTACAGCAAACACTGTATGGGAATATAACTTTAATGAGGCCGAGTTAAAGTTATATGACGCCTGTGACTTGAAGGTCTCCGGTTTGCCATTTATCTTCAAACATTTGATTAGAATGACATGTGAAAGCAAGGCAATTATAACTAACCAGCATTTAAAGGCAATAGTTTTTTACATGTGTGAAAGGTTCACGGATGAAGATGTCAAAAGGTCGCCGGCAACCTGTTTGTTGTATATGATTAATGAAATGAAGGAGTTCCTAAGAATCGGACATTTCCCATGTTATTTTATTCGTGGGAGAAATCTCATTGCAGGAATGGAATATGCAGACAGGTCATGGTACATCAAGAGATTAGATATTTTGAAGAAACATTTAACTGTGTGTTTATACTTCGTGTTGGATGAAGCAGGGCTGACCGGGAAGTTCTTTGAGTTTGAGAAAGTATTTGTTGGTCTTACTGATGAAGCATTTGGAATACACGATGAAGAGATTGTTGAAGACACGGAAGTAGACTCCAATCTTTCTTATCTTGTTCCAATGGCAGTGCTTGGTGTTCAAGAATGGGTGAAGATTGAAATGTTCGCAAAAGCTAGAGAGGTTTTATTAGTTTGGCTGTCTGACCTAGTTCAGAATTCTCATCAACAAGAGTTGAACAAAGAAGTTTTGATGAAGCATGTGTTGGCAACACTACCAGCAACTGAGAAGTGGTTAATGGCGTTTTATATGGATTTCACCGATGGCATGAATACATTGGAATATGTTTGTGAAGCTCAGGAGTGTGCTAATATTTCCATATTGTATGGTGAAGATGTTTTGCCAATGTTACGAAAGAAGACTGCGTTCAGAAATGAAGAACTGTTAGTACCAACTGGAATTTTGTTAGGTACCAAGTTGATTCAGTTTGCATGCAAACTCCAGCATGTCCTGTTACATATTGATGATCCAGAAATTTTCCAAGCTGCGTTTTATCATTTCCTGAAAACGAACACTCATGATCTTCTCCTGAGTATAGAAATTGAGAGAAAGGAACATAGCTATACAGCAGAGACTCAGTTAAGGGAATTAGGTAGACTGTTCGGTGGTCTGTATATGTCATATAATAATGCGGATAAACTTCAGTTCTTTAGAGATCTTATGGATGACTATGAGGGTTTTTGTAATGTTATCGCAACTGAAGATTACTTCATACATCTTACCGAATTGTGGAACTATTATGGAGAGACCAATCGTGAAGAGGAAGCGAAGAGGAAAGCTGAGCTAGTCAAAAGTGACATGGAAACTTACGTTTGATTATACAAATGGTGGATTTAAAATATATGCACGTATGAGCTTGGGCGACCCACAATTAAATTGAAAACTGCTATTACAGTAAAAGTATACTTAGTCTAGTGAGTGGGAAAGGTGATGAATGTGTCGAGTTATGTTCAAGTTTACAATAGTCCATGGTATTTCGGCATCGATTTATATGACTTATTATTCTACTTAAACTGCTTCAGGTTCTGCCAGCGTATAAGTCGTGCTAAGCTCTTCACAAACAGTAATTCTATAGCAACCTGGCATATCCTCTCCTTCTCCATTTGAATACATGTTTCGTAAATTATTGGCACCCGTGTTCTGATGACATAATTTTAGATTTTATTACAGATTATAATGTCTGGTTTATATATTGTATATTGCATATTTATGAAATATTCCTTTGGTATACTGAGTCTGGAATGACTTGTTGACTGCTCATATACGAGTTTCAATTAATATTGCCCGGTTGATACCGGTATATGATATACACATATAGACGTTCTATTTTCAATTATTTACTTCAGTTTTATACTTTAAAGCTACTATAGTGTCACTACAAAACTGTACTGTCTTTCAGGTGCATCATTAGTGTATGCTTTGAGGTTGATACTCATATTTACATTTTACCATGTACAAAAAGTTTAACTGTAGTGTAATTGAATGCTTCAAATAGTATTGTACTGTATATGTAAAAACTTATGTATACATGTAATTGTGAAAGGTTGATATAGTCGGAGATTTAGACTTGATCCTAAAAATCTTAAAATGAATAGAAATTGTTTCCGTTGTTTTAATTACGAATATGTTAATTGTATGATATATACATGCTCATTACTGTTGTATTGATTGCCTGTTTTCCTTATCATATCGGTCTGATTCCAACGAAACTTCACTTGATCGAATGCGTGTTGCAAAGCATAGTTGACCTGTAGCATATGTTTATACTTGAGCCGTTCTCCAGGAAAACCCACTATTTGACATTATGCTATTACATTCAAAACCATCAAATCAAGAAAAATATATATCCATTAACTATGAATATAAGGGTGACCAAGGACATTTTTCACGAACCTGTGGTTTGAATATCATTTGCGAAGTGATACAAAAAGCTCTGAATGTGGACATTAAAAACAGCTGTAACTTCCTTAAAACTCAAGATATTAACAAAACTTCTTTTGCAGTGTGCTTCATTAGTGAATATCAACATTAGTTTTTACTGTTTATTTTAGTCAAAAAGTTTTGTTAAAATATTGGTTTTCCTGGAGGCTGGCTCGTATGTGTATGTGCAACTGATCAAACATGTTCATGTGTTGTCCGATTTATGGGTACATGAGTCCATACAGACACAGTTATAACATCGTGAAAATGGTAGGGATACTAAATTACATTTTGTCAATTTCTCTATATAACATTATTATATTCATATTATTAAGTTGATTACTTAAGTTATATGCTATTTGATTTGTGCTCATTCAAAAATATATGTAATCCTTGACGACATGTATGTGAATGTTAAAATGTTGAACAAAAATAAAAAATGTTTCTGTTGTTTCTAGTGATTCCAACAAACATTTGTTTTTATGACGTACATATATTGTTTTGCTATTTTGGATAAATACTTTAATTATTTTTTCTTTTTCTAGTCATTAGAAAAGAATATCTGAACTCAACTCAACTCAAGTTAATTGTAATTGCAATACAAGGCCACCGGCCCAAAATCGGTACGGAACATCGTACGGGGAAAGCAGCATTCAACTTAAACAGCAGAGCACAGAAAACACATAAATATCACATACCACAAATACACGGCACAGTGCCCAACACATCTTCAATCGAGAACTGCCCAATTTACAGACATTAAACAGCAATATGATACTCGTGTTGAGGCACACATATAGCCAATTAATGTCAGTGAAGAACAGGTTACGCCAAACCTAGGAATGAAACCCTGAACTAATTGTTATCAGTCTATCACACTACCAACTGTCTTTGAGTCTTATTGAACATAGAGAACTTTTAAATGATTATTACTTCGGAAAGAAATTGTACTTATATTCTTTAACGTTATTCTTTATTTTAAGGTATACTTTAATTGTAATTTTTTTGTTAGCTAGACAAAACAGTTACCATATAGTTTGCGTTTCTCATAGTTATTGCTTGTTAGGTCTTTGAAAAGGGTTAGGTTAACAATCTTAGCAAATGTTTTATTCATTATTTATTGAAGGCAAAGATGAAACAAAGAACTTTGACGTACCTTGTGAACATTTCACGTTTGCTACCAAGTATATTCAGATGAGTGACATTATAATAACAGGCAAGAAAACAACTGAATTGCAAAGTGATAACAAAATGTGGCGCTCAGAGATTGAGCATCCAATCAAAGACATTATGAATGCTTATATAATAGACAGTGATAAAGAATCTATAAGAAAACAGAAAGCAACCTGGACTGATATACCAAATGATACGTTTGTTGCTAACTCTAGAGACGACGCTAATGGCAAAGATCTTGTTTGTGATAACAATAACTGTCATCCGGGTTATACCAAACTTTTGCCTGTTGAACCTTGGCGTTGGCCAAAGGTTCTGGATAAAGAACAATATCTGACTCATTTGAAACAAGTTAGAACCAATAAAGGCAGTAATGATGATGAGCAATTAGTTTCGAAGATATTGGCCTTTAGATGTGAATGGCCAAAGGAGGCGAAGGAATGGATCGAACGTCCAAGAAAATATGGATGGCCACCGGAAGATGTGAAGAGCGATATAGAAGACCACTGCTGCCTCGTTATACCACAGAGTCATTCTTCTAGTGATGATGTCACTGAATGGAAATATTCTTTCCATAAGGCTGAACATGTTCTAGCTGAAAAAGCTTTGTCCTTCTCTCAACTTGAGTGCTTTCATCTAATTAAACTTATGCTTGAGAACATACAGAGGGACACTAGGAAACTAGGCTTGAGGGCCCTAAAGCAAGTATTCTTCTACACCTGCGAAGAACTTGGTGACCAACTTTGGAATTGTGATACATTAGTATGCGTTCGTATCTTCCTGGATCGATTGTTGATCAACTTGAGACACCAGACTGTGAGGGGATATTTCTTTGAGCAGGAAAACTTTCTAGATGATGAACTAAATGGTGATGCACTAGATAAGTGTATCAGTGACCTTGAAGTTCTTAAAAATCACACCTTTCTTATGTTGTATTTCACCTTTGATGTTTATGTGCAACTACATACATCTCTGAATATGTTGTTTGATCGTCTGATTGAAGATGTTATATTTAATGCTGTAACAAAAGACTACAATGCTACAGTTCACAGTTGCTTTCTGCCACTAGTAACAGAAGGAGTATCAACGTTGTGGCATTCCAAGCAGTACTATGATGCTTTTAATCGTAGTATGAGAGCCGTCCATCAGATCAACTCAATACGCCAGACAACGTACCAACTATCAGAGCAGGATGTTATACTGAGCGTTCTCAATTCACTAGACTCTTTGCTAAACAAATGGTTGTATGCATTTTATGCTGATCTAAGTCTTGGAACAAGTTACGTAGACACTGTGAGTGACCAGCAATCTCCTGCTTCACTGAGTGATGTGTACGGTCCTACACTGGCAGATTATGTACGTCAGCAACATGGTTCATTAACCATTCCATATGAACTGGTGAAGGTACAAAATCTAGGTCCGACGTCCGTAGCCTTCGTCGGTATGCTTGAACAACTGCAGACACCGTCGAGAATCTACGAAAGTGTTATTTATCAATGCACAAGCCACGTAGACCTCATTCTGAAGTCGATGTCTTCAATAGATGTCAACGATCATAAATGGGTGCTCAAAGATGTGACAGATCTCATGTACAGAATTCGTATTCAGTATATACAACAAAAGATAGCATCTAATGAAAGCACGATTGAGAAGATTACTACCAAGATGGCAAAGAATTTGATATTATTAGCGCAATGTCATAAAGCGAACGGAAATATCGAACAGTTTGAAGCAATGATAGATGAAGCCAAGGGCATTTTGAATCGATTAGATAAACAAGATTGAGAAGCTGAATCAACAAATGAATAGTAGATCAGTATGTATAATGATGTAACTATCTAGCCGTATTATTAGCTTGACACTCTAAAAGAAATGTTTGCAAATTTCAAGTGATTTATTAAGTTTCGTACAGTGTTCGACCAGTACAACAGTGTGTAGTTATGAATCCTTGGCTAGAACTCTAAATGAATGTGATAATTTGCCATGATCAATTCATAATAATGGTATGTAACTGTGATATTGGATTATTAGTTCTATATCGGTTTTCAACATGAGGGTGTTATAGGTTTGCCCTCCGTCCGTCAGTCAGTCATGAAATATTGGATCCTGCCATAACTCAAACAGTTTTCAAGCTAGGTTTAAGAAACTTGCTAAGTGGATAGTGACCCATAAGGTGATTATACATGTCTTAATTTTGTGTGGTTCCCATGGCAACAGAAACATTGAAAACCTGAAAACCAGGTATGGGACTTCTGTATTGATTGCAATTCCTAATTTTTTGTTGTGATATTTTTGCTTGAAATAAAATTTATACTGAATCACCATGTGTTCATGTAATGTGCCAGACCAGACAACGGAGCACATACTTCAGATGTGTCCTCTGTATGAACACCTGAGAACAAGTATGTTTTAAGAAGCTCCATGACAAGGGGGTGATCTAAAATTAGGACTGCTTGCTTTTTTATCACTACGAGCGGAGTGGAAGTGTAGACGGTGAATGAAACAGACGATTAACCAACTCCACAGCCAGGGGCTTAATTCACTAACGTTTTAAATCTAAAACTCAGACTTAAGACTTTATACTGCAAAATGTTATATTCGCTCTTATGCTGTTATAAACATACCGATTTTGATATAAATGGGTATACAAGTTCAGTATTGTAACAACAAATACATCGATGGCTTAGAATTAGAAGGTCGCAAGTGCCACTTACGACCTTTTAAGATTCATACATATTTAAAATAAGCATCACAAGGCGATTCTTATGAGCCCATTTTCATAAACATCTGAAATTGTCATGTTGACCAAAATGAAGTTTAAAAAACGTCTTTTCCCATAGGTAAAGAGTAAATTACAGACAGTTTTCTCTTGCTTTCTCAATATATATGGCTTTGGTAGTTACGACCTTCTTGTTCTAAGCCATCAACATGTAATCCGATAAATGTTCACATTGTTAAATCTAATTGCAATGAAATTATTATAAATGTCTTAAGTCCAAGTCTGAGCTTCGTTCTCACCATGTTGTTGAATAAGGCACCTGGTGATAGAGCATTTGTGATTACGAGAGGTGTTTAGACATTGTTTAAAAATTGTGTTTAAGTCATTTTCTAATATATTTAGGAGGTATGTTCTTCAAAATACTTCATCGTGGTCAATGTGTTCGTAGAAGGAGGTTACTTGTGATAGGTTTTATTATTTTTATTAGATTTTTTGTCACTCTTCAACACATAGTACAGTACAAGCTTTATAGAGCAGCCTTCTGCAGAGCAGAATCCTCTAAAATTTCATTAGGCCGATATTTACTCTATATAACCGCGATAGAGAAAAAACTTCTACACAATGGTCAATTTTTGCAGCTCTGACAGGGTGTTGCTCTACAGAGGTTGTACTGTGTTGTATTTCTTCTCAGAAGTTCTGGTTGCTATATTTCTCTGACAAGGCAGTATTGTTTGGGTACTGTTTGCCACTGTGTGACAATGTTTCCATTCTTGTTGAAATAAGGGGCATACCGACACTAGCAAAAACATACTGTAAAATCATTAATTTTCGTGTGGGATTAAATTTCATGGATCTCGTAGTTTATCTTCTACCACAAAATCAAATCCCATCAACCCATAATTTTGACCATTGTATTTTTTATAAATGTTAAAGAAATGCAAAATCCACGAAATAACGTCCCATCAAATAGTATTTTTTACCAAAAACCATGAAATTTTATCCCAACGAAATTACATGATTTTACAGTAACTTTTTTGTATTCTTTCTCAAAAGGAGAAAACTGAGGAACAACCTGTATATCTCATAACATTGTTTCAGTCCAGTCACAGTTTGGGCAAAGACCTAAATTACACAGATTGGACACTCCACTGAAAACTTGGAGAAAATGCAAAATAACAGGCAGCAGATTCATTTGGTGTGCATAAAACTTTTTTTAGTCATCCAATTTTAATGGACAATGTATCATGTTGAAGAGCTAAGTTTCTTCTACTACACAAAGTAATTCATTTTTGTCTACCTCTTATAAAATACAAAAATTTAGGATTCGAATGAGGCAAATCAGATATTTTTTGATGAACTTGGAAATAACATTAATTTGATGAAAATGAGAGTAGGTCTGGCTCTTCGGGGTCTATTGTTTTATTCCTTAACTGATTTCAAGAAATGAGGTATCATTTTAAAGCTGAATAATAATTCTATTGCATAGACTTATTAGTTTTTTTTGTAAGTATATTGGAACAGGGGATATAACAAATTAAACTCAAACGAGATTTCGCGAGATTTCAGAAGACCTGCCACAAGATATCTTGAGATTTGTTACATGTTTCCAATCTGTGTAATTTAGGTCGTTGGTTTGGGAAAGATTTTAAACATCACAATACAAGTTAAGATTTTAACAGTGGTTTATTTAAATATAAATGTGTGTATAAAGTAGAGTAACATGAACACATAGCAACAATGGTTAACATGGGTATTAACAATTTTGGCAAATAATTATATGTTTACTATCAATGGAGGCAGTTATCTATCTATAAACTAGGTGTTTTGACATAAAAACATGTCTCCTATGATGCACCATTTCTTTGGCAAAAAGCTTTGGACCTAAAATTCCTCACAATATGCACAACTAGGCTTGGATCACCATTTTTGGTTATGTCCTTGTGAAATAGGGTGTGGGCATTACGCCCTGTAGGTGTGTTTTGATGCTACTATTTTCTGTGCTCTGCTGGTAAAGTTTAGTGCTGCCTTCCCTGTCTGATTTCCTCATTTCGTTTTTAGTACCAAGTAAATCATGTGACCTTTCATGGAAATCAGACAAATTGTTGGGTAGAACTAGAATGGAAAAATTTTCTGACATCCATCTAGACAGACGTCCAGGGGCCTTATTCACCAACATTGTAAGTCTAAAACTCAGACTTAAACTTTATATTACCAAATGTTCTATTGGCTCTCATGTTGATATAAATGTAACGATTTTGAAATAAATGGGTATACAATTTAAGTGGATAACAACAAATATTCAGATAAAATTTCACATGGCTGAATCTAATTTACAAAGAAATGAGTGATTATAAATTTTGTCAATTTTAAGTCTAAGTCTGAATTTCAGTCTTACATCGTTGGTGAATAAGGCCCCAGCACTAAATATGTCTCCCCTTTTTAGGTGGGAAACATAAAAACTATTCAAATGTGACCAACTTTTATGTCTTACTTATATCTATATATATATAGACAAAGAACAGTTCTATTCACCACTGATATGATGACCTCTAGCACGTGAACTTTACATACTTTTAACTTCTCGTGCAGAAAAGAAGTAACACATGCTCGTATTGTAAAAATAAATTAAGCAGGATTACATTAAGTGTATAGAGCTATATTCTAACAGACATTTAATGTCGAAATAATTACTTGCATCATTTTTAGTATGATACTAGACTACTTTAATTGCAAATTAAAACTTTGGATTGGTTCCTTGTACTCAGATTCAATCTTCGAAAAATAAACGATTCTTATAATTTCGTAGCGTGTTCTAGATTACTTTCGTATGAAAATGGACAGTTCGCATGTCCAATAAATCACAAAGAGAGTTTCTGTTAAAACTGAAGTGAAAAATGATCTAATGAATATGAAAGCATAATTGTTTTTCAGTTTTTGAAACTTTTTTAAAAAATACCCTCCGATATAGCTCTATACACTTTATACCATACATACAATGCTATTAATTTATTAAACACATATTGAACACATTTTGGTCAAAATACTTAAAACAATACACTTGAGTATACCTAAAACCATGAGATAAATTGCAAGAAAAATAAACATGTATGTAAAATAATAATATGTACAATGGCAGTGTTGATTCAGGAATAACTGACACATCTATATGTATAACAATTTTACATGAATACAGTATATGCAATTTAAACAATGAATTAGGAAGGTTTTTGACACAACAAAAACTAGCAAAACAATACATTTGTTGAAAAAAATGTGTTTTTTTTTAATTTATGAAAGTTTGTTTACATCTAATATAATTATATCCCTTACAGGGGATCACAATATGGTTTGTAGCTTAACAGACTCAATACCATGTGCATATCGCTGGCTTAGATTGAGAAGGTTGTAAGAACAAAATCATTTTTTGAGAAAACAAAAAAAAACTGTCTGAAAGTTACTATTTAATTATTGAAAAATAAGGTTTGTCAACTTCATTTTGGTCAACATAACAAGTTCCGATTTCATGAAAATAGGCTCATATAAAGCGCCTTATGATCCAGATTTCAAATATGTATTATTCTTATAAGGTCGTAAGTAGTATCAAGCTTGAATGGATAAACCTGAGTGATACTGGAGCATTTTACCCGTGCACAGTTTCTTATTTCCCCAGGTATATCTACAGAATGTAATTTTTCACCACTTTTTGTATAGGTCTCCTACACACTGGGCACAATTTACCACGTCGTTTCAATCGTTTCGCACATGAAAAACAGCAAACCTGATGTCCGGAACTTCCATGAATTAAACTTGCTGTCTTAGCACCCGTTAAACATATCATACATCGGTCGTCCACGGATGTCCCCCTACCATCAGGTATTTTACTACTGGAGTTATCACAACTACTCGAAGTATCATTACTAGAAGTTTTAACAGGACTGAAAGCACTATGTTTTGAACCTAAGGACACACCAGATTCACGCCCCAGCTGGAAGTTAGAATATGTACATCGTGAATCACTATTGCTATAAATCTCTTGCGTCAGAGGTGGAAAGTCTGATGGAAATTTCACAGAATCAACGCCGGGAGTTTCTGTGAATACGGTATCGAGTTTAGACAAGGATATGTCTGATACGACAGTCTCCTGACTGGAAGGTAGTGTAGAACTGAGACTGCTGATCCCAGAATCAAAGTTATCTTTCTCAACCATAAATAACTTCTCCTTCAGTTTACTGTGTGATATTTCTTGAATGGTGCTATCCACTGTATCCACTTTCTTGGAGTATATTTCGTTATCACCTTTGACCTTGGATGACGAGAGGTCAGCCGGCAGCCAATCAGATCGTAGCTTCCAACAGCGACTACAGTATCTCTGTACGGGTGGATTGATCAGGTCACACTCCGTACAGCACCAGTTATCCTGTAAACAACAAAATTATACAATAACAACATGTCTGTTATACCTGGTACCAGTAGAATATAGTACAAAGTCTAATACATCCTTATTTTAAACTCAAGATAGCAAATACTAAAGTATTAAACAACCATTTGTTCTCTCATGTGTAAACACCCGATCTGATGGAAAACATTGAGTAAGCCCCAAAACCCAGCCACATGCATTCATGTTTTTGAAAAATCATGACAAAATTGTCAATTTCTTTAGAGGGTTACCAAACAATCAGACAGGAGGTTGACTTGTTATTAGGTAAGTTAACAGCACTTAAGTTTGTTCATTTATAATTCAACTAAATTTTGTAATTAGTTTAGTAAAGTTGCCTACTGTCGAAAAGTTGGTTTCTTAAGCAAGCACATGTATTTATTATTTCAATTCTATGCTAGAATAACACTGACAAATCGGGCACACTTGGTTAAACCACCTATGTGGGTTATACCAAATTTTCCCGCCTTTCATGTTATCCTGGACACACTATATTATCACA
This sequence comes from Spisula subtruncata, assembly GCA_963678985.1. NCBI lineage: Eukaryota > Metazoa > Mollusca > Bivalvia > Venerida > Mactridae > Spisula > Spisula subtruncata. The sequence continues at coordinate 21,087,674 of OY787668.1, forward strand.
ATAAAATTAACACTGACCCCTGCAGAGAGTTCCTTATCTCCATCATCACTATCCGAGTCACTGCAGTCAGCAAAGAATTCCACATCACTTTCTTTACAGATTACCAACAAGCCCTGAAACATGGCCATACAAAACTGATATAAACATATCTGACGATTTATCATATTTAATCATAAAAAGATGTTAAACACTAGTCATATGATCTACATATCAGAAGTAATACCCTCTTAACTTTATATTTGTGAATAAAGAAAGAATTCAACTACTTCAAAGATTTTGGTTAAAATTTTCAAAAGAAGGGACTAATAAAAGGATGGACAGGACAATCATGTTATTCTGCCTGCATCAGAAGATACTAGGGCATAACAAGAGCACCACCTACGACTATGAGTACTGGACGCTGGACTTTCTTGGTTTTGATAGTAACAAGGGCAGATAACTCAATAAATAAAGGTCACATGCTTATCAGCCTAGTCAATATGGAGTCCTCTTGTGATAGTAAATAACTATGCCAAGTTTCAAATGGATACCTTTGATAGTCTTTGAGAGATTAGCTTTCAGAACAAACTTAAAAAATGCCAACACTAACACTAATGACCTGGCTATGACAAAAGCTCTTCATATTCTTCGAAAAGTCGAGCTAAAAACAGTCATTTGCAGCAAGGTATATGCGGAGGGCTCAGTCCAAAACAATGGTAAATGCCTCAATAAATGGATTCAGTAACCATAATTTTGCACTGAGTCCTCAATGAATAATATAGACAATCCAAGATAAACTCTTACCTCCCCAGACCTGACAGAGTTTAAGTCTGACTCTGTTGCCAGGGAAACATCAGACTCGACATCATACTCGACAGAAAAGCCGGTATCTGAAGGCACCTCCACTGAGATAGACTCTTCTTCCAGGAACCACATATCATCTGTCGAATCTTGAACAACAACCGTCTCCTTTCCCTGTTCAGATATATATATTACATTGTTACTTTTATACATAGTACTACTTACGCCCTTAAAAGACCCATACATATTTAAAATCCACATCAAAAAGTGCTTCTTACATCAAAGCGAAATAAGTCACAAGATGCACTTAAATTTGATTTTAAAAGGATTTAGATGCAAAAAGAAGTAAGGTATTAATACTAGTATTTATAAATATGTACTGAAGATCATAAAATGAATCATATGTACTTCTGTGCAAACTTAGGTGAAATTGGAAAACCAGAATTTTATCAAGAAAATAGGAGTAACACACTTTAATAGGAGTACTTGGCAGGTATGACTGAGGTAAAAAGACAACTCACTTGTACACTTAGTACTTCACTTTTATCATCATCATCATCATCATCGGGAGCATCACCAAGCTCTACCTGGAAGTACCAGGGATAATCACCAGCTGTATTATCATCATTATATGTTATACTCAGTGATGTGCCTCGTCTACGCGACGTCTCCCCGCATGTATGTGCAGTGTCCGCGCGTCTATGTGATGACTCGCCACATGTATGTGATGGTTCTGTTTTATGTCTCTTTCTACCTGAACTGTTGCCTACAAAGCAGAGACTAAGTTAACATTTGGTGTACATTGCCGAAGCAAAGCGCTATGTAGCACTTTCAATGTGAGGTCATCCATGCCTTCTGTATTTACTTGAACAGGAGGCAACTGAACAAAAGCACTCGGTAGCGCATTGCTTAGTCAACTGACACTTGGTTAACGGATGCACAGTTATGATCTTTTTAAACTATTGTTAATTGCAAGAAATGGGGGCAATGTTATAAAAAAGTCTAAACTTTCACACCAATTGAATTTCTTTTAAATCCATTATTCAAGATTATACTATACATGAATACTACTGGTTTAACAGTATCATGAGTAGCCATACATCTCATTGGGGTAAGTAACATATTAATTATAAGGCTACTTAATAAGTGAAATAACCAGATATTTACTTTTATTTTTTCGTTTTCTGTGATATGATGTTTCACTCCCTGATGATTCATCACAATTATTGGAAGCACTAGAAGCTGACGAGACTTTGCTCTCTTGTTCCTTGGTATCCCTGGTAACCGATGACTCAGCAAGTTTACAGTCCTTGTCTTTATGAGAAACTGATGATTCAGCACTTTTACATTCCTTGTCTTTAAGAGAAACTGATGACTCAGCACTTTTACATTCCTTGTCTTTATGAGAAACCGATGACTCAGCACTTTTATAAGGTATACTACTATCTGACTTTTCCCCGCTCGAGGAGGATGACTTGCGACTTTTAGTGAAGGACTTATGTCCGGGTTTGTTAATGGATGAGCTAGAGACAGCCGAGGAGGAGGAGGGATGGGAGGATGGACATAATGAGATAGTCACTGAGGTAGGTGTACTGCTTGATACATTTAATGAAGATTGTGAACTTGATATACTAATAGATGGATGTTGAGGTTTCGACACGAGACGACGCCTTCTTTTCAGACATGTATCTGGTAACTGGGTGCAGCTTTTTGTGACAAGTTCACTGAAATAACAAAGAAAAATCACATCAGTTTTTTGTGAGCATTTTTAAATGCAGTGCTTAGCCTTTAATTTCCAGTCAGCTTTCCGCTGAAATATGGCAGGCATTTATATATATGTGCATCCATCGGGATGTGAACCCGGGTCACCAGATTAGACCACAAACGCACTAACAGTTGAGCTATGGAGGCACATATTACTTTCATTTCAAACAAAATTTAATTGGGCAAAAGTTTTTATTAGCTCTGTCATTAACATCTTCTTCAGTTTCACAAATTGAACTTTCTTGTAACAACATTAGAAAGTTGCCCTCCAAAATGGCTAAGTTAAAATAGTTCAAATTACTCTAATAATTGTTAAGAACCGTTCAAATAATGACACAGAAATGTCTGGCAGGTCCTGATTCTATGAGATCTACATATACACTGGGTACACCCTCTATTTTAGAACTGGAAAACCGGCTACTTGGGGCGGGTGACTTTCAGTTTGGGCGAGATAAATAGTTGATTTTCTATCCAACAACTTATGATCCAAAAACTCAACTAGCGCAATGTATGCCTTAAGATTTGCTGCATACAGGTTGGCATCATTTTCTTAGAAATGAGTCTCAAAATTAAACAAAATAGACGGCACCATTTTTTTGAAAATTAAAAATTTGTACTGGCTATTTTATTTTCTCCGGGAAACTTTTCAAAGAAAATGATGACAACCTGAACTTGGCAACCCTAAGGTCATACGGTGCGCTAGTTGAGGTTAATGGATCTTAAGTTGGTAGATAGAAGTTCAATTATTTACCTGAAAATCGCCCGTCCGAAGAAACGGTTTTTCCAGTTCTAAAAATAGAGGGTGTACCCAGTGATATCTACATAAAGATTAAACTTACATGACATCATCTATGGTAAACTGTTGTACTTCAAACACTTCACCCAGCAAATCCCCCTGGCAATGTACAATCCTCGGATTGGATTGGTCGAAAAGTTTTCTTTCCACAATATACAGTTTCATATATCGTAAAATCTGCAAACAAAGAAATACAAAATACAATATATTTTAAAACTAACTAGCTCTTCACATGCAACAGGCAACTTCTCCACATGTGGAGAATTAGACAAATCTTTCTAGCAGACAGGAATTTGACAACCTAATCTACCCCGAGCCCCGGGGAATAGACTTTAGTTCGGTTCCAAGACCCGGAAATTGCCATGTAATTACATGTCCCAACCCTGGGGATTTAGACAGTAAGCATAGTATCAAGGGTGGGGATTTAGACATAAAAAAATTAAAAATGTCTAAATAGAGTTAAGATTCACAAATAGTGAAAATGTTAATATGCATTTACAATAGTACAAAAATATGTTACTTACTTCTTTCAATGTAAATATTTCATTATCAGCACCAGCCAGTTGTAGCAGAGTCAAGAAAGCTGGTTTAGGACGTACCTAAAATGATAAAAATATATATATCACACTCTCTCATACTTGACAACTATTGCAGTACTTGCATTTTTTAAAAAGACTGCTAATCTATAATCCTCAAACAAACTGTCAGTCCAGGCTGCGCATTTTTTTTAAACATGTCAGTCCGAAATGATAAAATGAGTGGATGTTCCTCTTTGTCTAATAGGAAAACAGAATTTTCTGTCAGTCTGAATAAAGATTTGTCAGTCAGGACTGGAGGACTGACAGTTTTCGTGAAGCCTGTCAATCCATAGCTTGATAAATACATAAATCTATCATTGTTTACAAATATTCACACAAAGTTATATGAAGATTTTCTGTGTAATGGTGAACATCTAGTCTGAAACTAACCAATGGTACGGCTATTGTAAACTCCTCTTCTACCAGTCTATAGTTGCTGGATTTATCCCCAGCTTCACCTTCTGTATCCATCACTGTACTGCACACCTCCCACACAGTCTGAAAGTATATATATATAAACTGTACCACACACCTCCCACACAGTCTGAAAGTGTATATATATATAACTGTACCACACACCTCCCACACAGTCTGAAATTATACATATATATAACTGTACCACACACCTCCCACACAGTCTGAAATTATACATATAACTGTACCACACACCTCCCACACAGTCTGAAATTATATATATATAACTGTACCACACACCTCCCACACAGTCTGAAATTATATATATATAACTGTACCAAACATATATAAAGTTTGGTAATTACCTCGGGTTGGGCATGACACTCCGCCTCATGAATAGTCATGTCAAATATAAGAAAGATTGGTCAATGCATGACAAAGTTATGGTTGAACAAACATCAATTTGACCTTTGACCTCCAATTATGACATTGACTTTTGAGATAGATAAACATTCATACCTAATATAAGAAAGGGCCAAGGGCCAAGGGAAGAGAACACTCCTGACTTAATCTGATAGGACTGTGACAGAGTTCTCTGCCCTTAGGCAATAAGCTTTTTATGGACATGGCAATATGAACGATTTTCTAAAACCTTAGATTCAATAAAATATAACAAATCAAACATGTAGCTTTTTGGTTATGGCAGTTTATGGACTGGGCAGTCAGAGCTAGAATGGTACATGGCCCGAAGCAAAGTCATGTTTTATTTGTTAAATATTGCATTTACCAGGGGTGGTTGTCTTATTTGTCACCCACTGTTTATATATGTAAATCTCTTATAAACAAAATCTGAGTCACACTCGGCACTCAGACGGATAAATTACATTTATAACTTACAAATACACTAAATTACATTAATTTATGAAATAAACCTAGAAAAATATTTAGCACCTATTTAACATAATTACTAGTTCTCATTCTCAAACAATATCACTATTAACCTAAACAGAGGGGGGGATCACGTGATGGTTGCATTTCGGTTTTTCTAATGGCGGCGCCCATGTCAAACAGGTATTTTGCTGTTTTCTGTCTTTCTTCTTCGATATGTTTACATATTATACTGACCATGTTCTGGCCAACAACGTCCGGTTTCCATTGATATCTTGCTTTTGGCTGTAGGTGCCGTAGTTTTTGTGATTACCCAGTGCACAATTTCGAATCGAGAACTTTCTGTTATGAAAACCGCGATTGCAATGGGTCTTAACGCAAAAAAGTCACGTTTTTTGTCAAATACTGAATTTATCCAGATTATAATCGATCGTATATGTTCTCATTGCACAACATAGTATCTGTGTACTATCTGTTCAGAATAAAGAGGCATTTTTACGATTTTATTCGAATTAATGAGTAATGATTGCATTGGGAAACATATTTTTCATGGTTGCATTGAGTACCAAGCAGTACCACATAATCGAGAAGTTATACATGCGCTATTTACAGTTGTCATTTTAAATATTTAATAATAAAAAATATAATTTATAATACGTACATTGAAGTGCAATGTCAAATAATATATCATATACAGGTAGTCGGTCTTTTCCATACAATTTATAAGGCATTCCTGTAGCATGCATTCAGTGCTGTATTAATTATGCATATTATCTTATTTCCAGTTTCTAAAGACATGTTAAGAAAGAAAAGTAACCTTCGACCATATATTTGGCACAGTAGCGAGCTAGGTAGACGGCACTCAAGCCAGAACACCAATCAAACACAAGATCGGGAAAACGAAAGCTAGAAAAAACGCTATTTAGTGACCATTCAAAGCAGCACATCTTTATCTGAAGTCGCCTTCTGATAAAGGTCTAACTCTCTTAGAACCTTATTTTGTTCCAACAAAGAGTTCGCCAAATAAAAGTGAATGCAATGTCTCTGAGGAAGTCAGCAATTATTCCGGGAACTATAATGTGATACTACTGGCCGTAGACGCACGTATATGTGAGTTGGGGTTTGAACCATTGTGCGATGATGACAACGACGACCAGACTGTTGAACCGGTATATTTTAATAAGCTATAACTTGGTAACTTCTCTGCAAAATGATGCAATTTGGACACTTTATATGATTCCCAAATGTGGAAAACACCATAAGATGGAAGAAAATGTAATAAAACATCCTGATGGTGCATGATTTAAAGTCTAAGAGGAGCAACCCTTGCAAAATGAATATTTTGTTTACCACACAATTTGCTAAATACGATACATGGTCTACTATTTAGACATAATTATGGAGTTTACATTACGTCGTCGAGTATTGGTCATTTGTTAAGAAACAGCCCAATGGTTCCATAATTCATTGTATGTAATGAATGATCGGATGAAAAAGTTGTGGGAGCAATAATGTGACTTTAAAGTATCGGTAATATAACCAAATGGAAGAAAATCCAAGTACAGCCAAGATTATATGTTAATGTCCAGAAGTTTAAATGAGTTTGGCAAAATACATGGTATTGGTACAACTATAGTAAGAGTATTGAACTCGTCGCCAGCAAACAGTTTCCACTCCATAGTATAGCTTTTCTTCTTCGGACGGATTAGGAAACTGGTTTTACTTTTCATCTACCACAAAACCTGAGGTACATGGAGAATACGAAGTGGTTTTGGAAACTTGGGCAACGACTCGTAAATTGTATTGATGGTTTCAAAAACCACTGAGAAAGTGTCTGCAAATTACCGATAGGGGGCATTTCAGCTCCGAGTCATCTGTAATAAACTTTGTCGTTCCTGATATACATACATGTGTTGAGCTATTTGATCAATAAATAAAAGAACACCCTTTTTAAATTCATATTTTTATTGTTTATGAAAAAATGGTAAATGTATTTGTTTTGAAAATATGATGAGAAACATTATTAAAAACTGAAAACAAATAATGTGAACCATGTGTATGCTTTTACATTCAATAAATTACAGAAACAATATGTAAAAGGAAATCACAATGTACAATTACACAAGAACCAAGGTCTCACTATACTTAGATCATGTCGTGCCTATGTTAATGTAAAGGCATACAAAATTGGATTGATGTTACAGTGAGACAAACCATGTGGTATGAGACATCATGAATGTTTGACTTTAAATCACAAAAGTAAATGTGTGCCCACAACCGTAAGTATTTGATTCTTTTACCGATTTTAACGAGACTTTCTCTACGCTCAAGTCTAGAATGAGCAACGCCATGTCTAAATCCTCACATACTGTCTACATCCCCAGGGATGGGACACGTAATCATAATAATTTCCCTTTATATATACGGGTGCATCTTCGTCACATACCACATATATCTAGTATGTCCACACTGATGACTAGTAATTTAGATCAACTATTATGGTGAACCAAAGTAAAAAAAATCAAATGCAATTCAAGTGGTTTTCAGTATGTAACTAATCCTCGTGCACTATTCCAGGGACCCTGTTATTAATTATTAAGTGTTGATATGACCCTATGTCGCTCACACTAGCTGAATGTGAAAAATGGGCAAAGACATACGCGTTGATCATAATTCATAAGTAACTAATACATACATCAAATTTCCGACGAAGAGGCGTAGAACAACTAATGACTATGTACAAGTACTCATATTGGGCATTTATTTTGTGCACAAGTGAGCTAAAAAGAAATCACAGATTACGCAATATTAAAACAAAATCAAAGAACGAGATCAAACTAACAATTTATCAAAATTTTACTAATACATGCTTAGTATCACTTTTATGTCTGTACGGTACACTAGTAGTTAACACGCTGACAGCTTTTGTCACATCTACACAATGTGTTCCTTTCAGGCACGGATCCAGGCAGTGGGCACGAGGGCCCGTGCCCCCCCAGTTGGCTGAGATTTTTTAAAAAACTTTGAATAAATAATAAAACAGATATTGAACAGACACACTTTATTTTGTTCCTGAATCAAAGTTTGCGAATGGTACTTCTTACGACGAGCCCAGATTGTTCATTATTGCCAAATATTTATGTCACATTTGTGGTTACTTGTGACGTCTACAACATAACCACTGGTGGCCGTTACACTGATTCACGGGGGCCCCAAAAAACCTAAAGAATAATGTGTTGAAAGCGACTGCCACAGACTTTATAGGTGTGCATCAACTACTATTGTTTGAAATGTGTTTTTATTCTGTGCCCTTTGAAGAATGTTATGACTCTGACGATAAAAACAACGTTTCTATAAAACGGAACTGATATAATTCTGTCTGAAAGACATATGTACATAAGAACAGCATAGGTATCATTGTTCTATCGTATTATGTGGGTTAATTAGCTGACAGTATGTCTACAAAACTTATACTTATGAACTGTAAATATATTTCACCAGAAAGAAATTGACTATTTTGACTAAGAGGATGAGCACTTACAATATACGAAAAATGCTTCTGAATGTCACAATTCCATGGTGTAGGAGTCATGTGACCTGCAGGGGTCAGGTCCCTAATGTCAGAACAAGGAGTCATACATAGTTTTGCCACCTCAATAATTCATATCAAATGTATAATGTTCGGCCTAAACTAGTCTTACATATCTCTAAATAATATGGGTACTTTTTCTTATGTTCTAGATGTAAAAGTATTTGTAAGATGGTCATTTTTCGTGCTCGCTTCGCTCGCAGAATATTTTTAATATACAATGTACATGTATGTGTTAATACGTAGATGTTGCATGACAGAAACCAATTACAAGAGAAATTTTGTCCTAGCTCATTATATTACCTTTTGATTTTTAAATAATCATTACTAACCCATTAAGGTTAACTCGCGGAATTAAGAAAAAAAGATATTTCAGGGCTCCCAGATAGGCTTAGAATGCACTAGATTCATCCATTGTTTTGAAAATTTTCCCGGGGGAGTATGCCCCCGGACCCCCCTACTTATGTTATAATATTCCAATGGTCAAAGGATGAAAGCTGCTATATAAAATACTGTATCTGAACACTTACTAATATGAACGAACATACACAATGTACATGTTGACGCTGATAACATAAAAAGGTAACTATGGATTCCCCCACATATACAAATGTATCCCCCTTCCTGTGCATTTTCACACACATATTAACCAATTACCCTCCCCCCGGAATCCCGTACATACCTCGTGCCCCCCCACTCAGAAATTTCTGGATCCGGGCCTGCCTTTTCACCCTTGTGCATACTCGTATCGTCCTGAATGCTGTTCTTGAATTAAATTCGAAACTACAGGTGTCGCATTTAATGAAATTATATATGCAGTCTCATCATTGCGAACGAGCGAAGTTTGCCGCTGTGCCTGTTGTCGAGTTATAGCTTATTAAAATAGTGACTTCAATATACCGGTTCAACAGTCCAACTCACATATACGATGTCTACTGCCAGTAGTTTCACATAATAGTTCCCGGAGTAATTGCTGACTTCCTCAGAGACATTGCATTCACTTTTATTTGGTGAACTCTTTGTTGGAACAAAATAAGGTCCTAAGAGATTTAGACCTTTATCAGAAGGCGACTTCAGATAAAGATGTGCTGCTTTGAATGGTGACTAAATAGTGTTTTTTCTAGCTTTTGTTTTCCCGATCTTGTGTTTGATTGGTGTTCTTGTTTGAGTGCCGTCTACTTAGCTCTCTACTGTGCCAAATATATGGTCGAAGGTTACTTTTCTTTCTCGACATGTCTTTAGAAACTGGAAATAAGATAATATGCATAATTAATACAGCACTGAATGCATGCTACAGGAATGCCTTATAAATTGTATGGAAAAGACCGACTACCTGTATATGATATATTATTTGACATAGCACTTCAATGTTCATACTATAAATTATATTTTTATTATTAAATATTTAAAATGACAACAGTAAACAGCTCATGTAATAACTTCTCGATTATGTTGTACTGCTTGGGACTCAATGCAACCACGAAAAAATGTTTCCCAATGCAATCATTATTCATTAATTCGAATAAAATCGTAAAAATGCCTATTAATGCTGAACAGATAGTACACAGATACTATGTTGTGCAATGAGAACATATACGATCGATTGTAATCTGGATAAATTCAGTATTTGACAAAAAAACGTGACTTTTTTGCGTTAAGACTCAATGCAATCGTGGTTTTCATAACAGAAAGTCCTCGATTCGAAATTGTGCACAGGGTAACCATAAAAACTACGGCACCTACAGCCAAAAGTAAGATATCAATGGAAACCGGACGTTGTTGGCCAGAACATGGTCAGTATAATAAGTTAACATATCGAGGAAAAAGACAGAAAACAGCAAATTACCTGTTTGACATGAGCGCCGCCATTAGAAAAACCGAAATGCAACCATCACGTGATCCCCCCTCTGCTAAATAGAATGCATTTCAATATATATGATAATATGAGTGCTGAGTGTAAGCACTATTGATTGTAATTCCGGGCCCTGGTCTTAATAACAACAGTAATGAAACATTTAAAATAGAAAGACAAAGATTTCTTCAGGAGTTTCTGAAGAGTTGTCAGCAATATTCATCCCCCAATTATAAAGTTACAAACTTTAAAATTCAATGACATTTTAATATCTTTTTGCAAACATCACAATTTGTGACAAATGCCCTATTAATATGAAACTCAAAGTCATTTTGTAACTGTAAATCAATTATTATATATAATTTCTTGATGTAATTTTTTTTTAAATAGTATTTAGTTTAGAAATGTTGCTACTTTTACTATTAATTAATACAAACATGCTTAAAGGATACTCTTTAAGAACGAAAAACTAGCCCCTTTCTAATTTTTATGGGCGCCTTTACAAAGTTGGTCACCATAGCAACAAAGTATGGGTAATTCAAGACATATTATGAGTTTTTATATAAATCTAAGTACCGTCTGATTCGAATAAATATTTAAAAGACATGATAGTTTTTTTTATTTTAGAGCTTTTTTAAAACATTAAATTATTATTTACCAAGACTTAAGTTTAAAGTTCACTGTTGTATAATTTCAAATTTTCAATAAGCCTTATTAAGTTATTTTCATTGAGAGCAGTCATTTTTTTGTACAACTATAATCATTATCAAACTTATAAATTCCTCTATTAAGGAATATGAACAATCACAAAAATTCAAAATAAAATAACAATAAGAACTATTTTAATTATATAAATTCAATTACCATTGTTACACAAGCAATTAATGAGTAGTCCGAACAACATGAAAACCGCAGGAAGAAAGAAATGTAAAACGGATTGCGGCGGTGACCCAAACAGAGGCTTGCGCATTAAGTGTTTTGCGCACAACACCAAATGCGCGGTAGTATATTGCGCACATATTGCCACCACTCCCTAGGCCACTCCAGATGAGAAGTTTCGTCATCGCCCGAAAAATACTACCATACCGCCATACAGACCAATACACATGTTATACAAATACCATCTTTCCTCGGTATGTACTATCGCTTTATGTTTTTTTTTGTAATAAATGTATGATAATAAAATAGAAATCAGCAATAAGATGAACCTATCACACCAGTAAAATGCTTTGATACAATGCTTTCCATATTAAAGGCACATTATTAAACCCATAAACTTATATGTTTTGTTCAAGAAAAATGTTTAAATCATTATATTAATATATCTTTAAAAAGAAGTTAAAATTAATAATGATTGAAGATAAAATTAGGTCTATATATCATACTTTAGATTGAAATACTACTAGTGAAAACAGTAAAAGAAATTACACACATAATTGGACAAGATATTTACCAGTGAAAATTTGGACAATTGGCATCATCAAAATACTTTTAGAAGCTATGTTAATTTTGATTTTTTTTTTCAAATAAAAAAACCCCCACATAATGCCATTAGAAAGTGTGCAGTGAGTCTTAAAGGGTGCATTCTCCTAATTGAATGAATTTTATGCAAATATCACAAAGAATGTATATAACAATTTATAGACAAGTATATTTTGTATATATATACCGGAAGATTTCCATAAATTCCATCAAAATATTTCATCCATGACCTCTCACAACATTTGTTAATCCCAGCGTGACCAGCACAGAAACAGTCTTGTTTTCCAGAATGCATTTTTATTGGATTGGAGCAATGCCATTTAATTATTTCATGTAAAAAAACAAGATCTTTCACTTTCCGACTATGTAAACTATTAACCATGAACGTTTCATCATTGCTATAAATAGAATAATTACCTGACAAGTTTGGTCACATTCAATTGGTTATCCTGAACCATTGCATCCATTGTAATACCAGTTCAAGGGCACGAAAAAAAGGTTAACCCTTGGTCAAACATTGGACACTAAATACCTTGCAGCCTCGGCCAAGACAATTGACCAATTTGAGAAAGTGTTTGATCCAAGTATGGCGCGATAAGGTTGAATCTAACTATATAATGTATATTGAGATACAACCTTCTTGTGTTAACGGGAAGGTTTGGGTTATTCAATATTCACTGAGATGAAACAAGGGTTGATAATAATACCAGGATACTTAAATTCTAAGATTCATGTCCCCTCCAGCCACTTTGCGTTACAACTTACATCAAGCATTTGTTTTCTATAAAACCATCCTAATTGAACAATTAATAAATACAGTCGTTTCGGGTAATTCTGCGCATCGGGTAATTCTGCGCACCCTAACTTTCTATTTCCTAGAGACTTTGCTGGGTCGTTTTTCTTCGGTCCTCCAGTGTTTTTGTAGATGTGGGTTACTTATGTAAAGTTTTATAATCATTTCAACAAAATCGGAAAAGTATTTCTACGAAAATTTGACCAAAATGAGTGTCAACGGCAATTTTCGTTAATTTGATATACCACGTGACACATAAATTGAATAAAAGCACTTTTGTAATGTATGATGACTTTTCCTTTTTTGTCAACATTGGCTTAATGACTTATTCTTTCGATACTGTGATAAATCTCTTGTGAAACAAATCTTTGAAACAGACTATACAAAAACACAACTCCACCTGCGCAGAATTAGCCGAAAAAAATTACGTCATGAAAACCGGAAGTCATCATGTTTTCAGACGACATTTGACCTAGTTTAGCGAAGGTATGATGTTTTGAATTGCTTACATTTGTCAATGAAGGTTGTTTCTATCCAAACAGCACCATTATCTATTCTAAAAATCAAATAATCTGAAATGTAGAAAGCCAATACCCGTTAGGTGCGCAGAATTACCCGACAGCACTGTACAGTAAAGCCTCTCCAGAGCAGCCCTCTGTAGAACAACAATCTCTCTATAAATGTCTTCAAAGTTTCCCTGAGCTAATAGTTTGCTATAAATTTGACCTCTGTAGATCAATAAACTCTAAACAACAGCCAAAATTTGCTGTTCCAACAGGATATTGCTCTAAGGAGGTTGTACTGTACAAAGTTTACCTTAATGAAAGCATTGGTTGGTTATATTTATGTCACTTCATTTCAAATGCTAGCATCAGTGCCAGTAACTGATAAGCCCAAATAAATATTGATATATTTTTTTTTACTGTTGTTGATTTCAATCATGTCCTTATTTAAATTGAAATTGCTCAGGTAAGCCTTAAAGGTAATTCCACCTATGTGGTTGTTTAAGTGGTAACATCAGTCTTAATGAAAATAATGCACAACTTTATAGCAACATCCATGAAGCTTTCTGTGCATCTATCAGGTTTTATGACCCATTGACAGGCCCTTGATGCTATTTTTGCTCCAGAAAAAATTACTCCATACATAATGCATCAGTCAATGCATCCACGGCCCTCTATCCGAGAATTTTACTTTTGGATTGTCAAAACCCCTGCCCTTCCACGGCCCTATGGGAGACAGCTGATGAAATAATCTCCGGTATTTCCCAGGCAGTGACAACTAAATATTGTCCACAGGGTATTTGTTCAGAGAAAAAAATCCCAACAATTCCCTGCAGTGGGGGGGGGGAGCTGGAACTTCAGGAAGGTAAAGACACGGTCGTTTCCCAAGCTATCCCTCACCCCTCCACTGGCGTGAGGTGGCCGTGGAAGCAACTGACTGGTGCATTACTCTATTATAACAGTAACTTTGTAGAGAAGGCCCAATATTTTCTTCCAGACCATAAAATTTTGTGGCTCTTGGTTCTGTCATTAATGTTAATGCATCAGTCAGTAGCAAGCACTGCCCCCCCCCCTCCCCATCACCGGCAATGGGCAGTTGATATCCTTCTAGTCCATCTGCATTGTCCTGGAAATGTCTCCGAACCAAAACCACACGTCCGAGGGACAATATTTAGTTGTCAGAGGCCAGGGAAATAATGGAGATTTTACCATCAGCTGTTTTGACAACCCAAAAGTACAAACTCACACACCTCCCCTGGTGTGGTGAGATATGGATGCAACTGACTGATTCATAATTTCCTTATTCCATGGCCATGTGTCATGTTGAACAAAGCAAACAAAAATGTAATTTAGGTCTATTTCTATTTCATACTCCCAACAATCAAAACCGATTATAACAGGGAAGCGCAAGTCAGGGTAGCAGTTTATTAAAAGTATAAAGGGGTGCAAAAGTTATATAGTACAGAGTGAAGGTGATAAAGAGAATTTACAGTGCAAATTTAAAAACAGTAAGATATTTGTATGCGGTCTAGAATTTTTGTGTCTCCAGCCTCTCTCGAAAAATTGGGAGGCTGGGACTGGACTGTATGTAAGCCGGTAGAGAGTTCCAGAGTCTGATAGTTCTTGGAAAGAAAGAGTTTTGCTGATATTGGGTACGAGATTGGGGTATTAAATAGTTCAAATTTCTGGTCGGGATAAGGTGGCTATGGTCTACATATACAAGTTGGTATTGGATTTTATAGAGGAAGATCAGGGGTCTTTGAACAAAGCAAACAATTTGATTTTGATTTCAATTTACAGTTAAATTGATCAATATGGTACCGATTTAATACATGTAATAAAGAAGAGCCCACACCATAAACCCGTTTAAGTATGACAGACTTTAGTATTTACCTTTGACTTTCGGTTTGCATACGCTCGAGTCACAACCGAATCTGAAAACGAAAGTGGTTAAAATTATGTATCCGAAAACACATCAAGTTACAGCAGTAACTTCCACAAAAAACAATCAACATCAATCTTACAAATGAAAAATATTTATTGCACATACCTGTCTTATGAATGGTTTATAACACAGCACCCATGCAGGTAGCTTAAAATTGCGTGTAGCACGTTTTTATCATAATTGTGCAGCGTGTCCGAACTTGTTTTTCTGTCAGGGTAAAGTTCGGTCTTGACCGTTTTATCCCGTATCGGGTTGATCAGAGAGTAAAGTTAGTCCATATTCTACATTTTAAAACTAGCAACCAAATACCTAAACTACATGTATGTTAGGCATAAACAGTCTACTTAAAACCCAGCAAACATGACCATATGCATGTGCCTCATATGGGCTATTCCTGGTACCTTGTCAGTAGCGTAGCTGCCGCTAGGCCATTAGGCACGGGCCTACACATCATTACGAGAAAAAATAATATATATATTTCTTTAAGTTTAACTTGAAATTTGATCTCCTAAATGTACGTCAAAATGCACCAGAACCTTTTAAGGAATAAAAAAATTTCCGGGTAAGCATGCCCACGGACCCCCTACTTCTTACATCTTTACCTACGGGCCTACACATTGCTAAGGTTCTAGCTACGCCCCTGCTTGTACCTTGTACCTTCATGGGCGTAGGAGCGTCTTCATCATTGGGGGGGGGGGGCCAAACATTTGGCAACTTGGGGTAAAAATTTTTTTTGCTCGCTACGCTCGCAAAGTAACTTTCTTATGTCAATTAGTCAACACGCAATATTTGCACAAAAAACTATTCTAGACGCAAACTGTACTCTTAAACGTCCAAAACACTCCTACATCTATATACTAACTGTGCGTTTAGGGTTCTGTGGTCATTTGAGTAAGTAATTACGTCTTAACTGGAAGTTAATCCGTTCAAGTATACACGGGTCCGGGAGCGTAACCCTCCGGAAATTTTCTAAACTATGGCTAAATCTAGTGCATTCTAGGCGTTCTGATATACCATATTTCATAGGAGGGTTGGGGGACATTAAGAGTACAATTTATGGCACAAGTGTATTTTTGAAAAGAATGGGTGAATAGGTAATTGAGTACAAGGAAGTTATTATGCGAGCGAAGCGAGCAAACATTTTTTGGATACGTTTTAACCAAGAACTGAAGGCAAATTGCCTATAACGAGATATATTAGGTCGTAAATTATAATTTTTCGTCTGAATTATTGGGGGGGGGGGGGGCAAAAGATATGTTGGCCCCCCCCGGTCCAGACATTGGGGGGGGGGGCTGGCCCCCCCCCTGGCCCCCCTGCTCCTACGCCCATGACCTTGTACCTTGTCCTGTAATGTCCTTCTTAGACTAGAAGCACATCTTCCAGCAGTAGGAAGATTCTGATTGATCTGTAGATCACATAAATTTCCTGGGCAAGCAGATATGGGCTTTCCCATCTGGTACCCATATGGGCTATTTCTTGGCAAGCCCATATGGGCTTTAATTTCCCCTGTTGTACCAAAATGGGTCCCATATGGGCTATTCCTGGACAAGAGTGGTGTTTGGTGAAAAATACAATTAATGATTTGCAATAGATCTGGGTTAAAAGTGCTCATATGAATCTGGGCTGCCCATATCGGACCCAATATTGGTCCCATTTCTGAAGGATCTGTGCTTCACATATGGGTCCACATGGACAGTCCATTTGGGTGCCCATTTCTGAAGGATCTGGGCTGCCCATATGGGTCTCATATCCGTGGATCCCGGTTGCACTCCCCAACTGGGTCACATACACTTGTTAGCAGCATATGAAAATTATTAATAATAGCAAAGACCTAAATTACATGTGATTTAGGTCTTTGATAATAGATAAGATTATAATGATGTTGATGACCAAACAAATTTGTATCCGTCGACTAATTGACGGAATTTCAAACCTACAACCAGGCCATAGTTTTCCGGACAATCCAACATCATTAATTGGATAATCCCAGCATGTAACAACAGTACGTGTCTCTGTCTCTACATTATTAAAGGTCCACTTAGATGTCTTTATTATTCAACAACACCAATGGTCTTCCTACCAGATGGGCTCAAGTCTTGTCACAGGCTCCTAGACTATACTTAAGTGTACATAGTATTCGAAAGCACAAAGATTAATTTATGTGCGTGACAAAAGTAAGGCCATATACAAAATGCCCTATAGCTACTCACATGCATGTTTGCACGTACAAGTTATCCGTGGTCGATCGACGAGACCTTACATTGTTATACTCGTTTACGGGTGATCCGGTGCCTCCAAGTCGACGTCAGCATCAATATGCTTGGCCCTGGACCGGTCATGCTGGTTGGAACAAGATGGACTGGTCGACAAACAATTATAGGCGTGTCATGGTATAACAAAGATCATAGGAAATATTTTATGCTGCAGGCAATGGATACAATGCCTGGGGACTGAATGCTTTACATATGGAGGAATTTAAATTTCGCTTTGAAATAGTATAATGAATATTAATACAGAGCAGCAAATATTCAGCACATATGTATGAGCCGTTATCCAGGAAAACCTGCTATTTTGACAAACATATTGGTTTTGAGATTGTTCACAAATTTAAAGAATACTTTTATGAAGCAAAAACAGAAGGAATTGTGTAAATAGTCCGCGTTTCGGGAAAGCTGTTTTACAGTCCATATTCGAAGATTTATGGGGGGACGTCGCATACGTCATTCGAACGTTATTAAATTTTGACGTAACTGTAACTGTAAGTTTTTCACAATTACACCATATTTTTTTACATAAATAGTGTCTTGCTTTTTTATTTATGTTCAGAAAACACACGCGATACATTCCAAAATAAAAACGTGTTGCATATAGAATGGCTATACTGTTGTTTTAAACAGCTTTCTTCCGTATTTTTGCAATCGAAGTACTTTTTTCCGAAATTGTATTTGATTTCACTGTGACCATCTTTCATGTAGTACAATATGGGTAAATAACTTTTTAAAAAATAAGTAGATACAGTCGTTTCGGGTAATTCTGCGCACCTTAACTTTCTATTTCTTACAGACTTTGCTGGGTCGTTTTCTGTCGGCCATCAAGTGTTTTTGTAGATGTGTGTTACTTATGTAAAGTTTTATAATCAAATCAACGAAATCGGAAAAGTATTTCTACAAAAATTTGACCAAATTGGGTGTCAACGGCGATTTTCGTTAGTTTGACATACCACGTGATACATAAATTGAATAAAAGCACTTTTGTAATGGATGATGACTTTTACCTTTTTGTCAACATTGTCTTAATGACTTATTCTTTCGATACTGTGATAAATTTCTTGTGAAACAAATCTTTGAAACAGACTATACGAAAATCAATATCCAAGTGCGCAAAATTAGCCGAAAAATTTACGTCTTGAAAACCGGCACCCATCTTGTTTTGGGACGTTATTTGACCAACTTTAGCGAAAGTATGATGTTTTTTATTGTTTACATTTGGCAATCAATGTTGTTTCTATCCAAACAGCACCATAATTTATTCTAAAAGTAAAATAATCTCAAATGTAGAGAGCCAATGACCGTTAGGTGCGCAGAATTACCCGATAGCACTGTATGCATTTTTTGTTATTTTATAACTTTCCCAAAACCTTGTATTATACAGTAATTTTATAATTGTCAAAATAGCAGGTTTTTCTGGAGAACGGCTCCTATATAATTGGAAACTGAGGACTTCACCATTAGTCTACGTATCCGAAATCCTGTTTGAACAGAACAAAATTCGTGGAACATTATTTCATATAAACATGTTAAACTACCTATCCGTTACGAATTCCGGAAAGTGACCATGTGGTGCAATTGTTTCAATTTATTATTGTGATACGAATCACGTTTTCAAGATCCTGATCGTAGTTAAGTTTTGAAATTTGGAAAGATTTTGACTCGAAGAAAGTGTGTATTTAAAAACTTTATTTTTGTTATTGAGAATTTTTTTTGTTTTCGAAACGAAGTCATTAGTTGTTCAGACGTTAACTTACTTATAAAATCATGTGATCCATTCGAGGTGATCTTAACTGGTCTTTCCAAGGGAGATCACTACGTGCAAGTTTGGTAAATTATTTCCATCACAAAATATTATTGTCTCCCTTGCTATCTTCAGTCTAAGATATTTGAGTACTCTATAAATCGTCCTTGGGTACTGCTGTTCATATTATTAAACAACAGACCATGCACTAAATTATGTGTATAGCTGGTTTACTGCTTTATACTTTATTCATTCCCACTGTTACTTCATACTCGCGAGAGTAAAGAAATTCCGTCATGTACGGATATTTATGAGCTAGCGTTTGAGACATAATTTAAAATAGATTTATTATTTAGCACTTTAATATCGGTTTTATTGGGATAAGAGCGAACTGTCATATAGTTCCAAGACAGCTCGATTAGACCGTCAATTTGAAAATACGTCTAAGACTATGGCCAGACATCACAGCTTTTAATATATCCACACATCTAGTTGAAAGGGTATACGTACGTATATATATATATATATATATCGTATTCAGCTCGTCCGTTCGTCCGGACGTCCGTCTGTCAGTCCGTAGACGCATTATAGTGGACACAACTCCTACAGTTCTGGGAGGATTTCCTACAAACCTTCAAAGATGAACAACCTCAACATGAAGACGCACTCGATGGATGTAATCTATGCGACTTGCTTAAAGATTTTTTTTGCCAGAATTATGACATTTTGTTCGTTTATTCACAATGCAACATAACACTAGACCTGTCGCCATTCAACAGACTTACGGAATATACCCTCTGTCGACAAAGGTCCATACTTAAAGCAAAACGACTCGGTGATAATTCTTTCATTCATGCACATATACATTTTAAGGTTGTTCACGTGTGAAGGTTTGAATTTCAAGGAAATCCTGTAACAATTGTAGGAGGAGTTGTGTTCACAAGAATCTGTCTACGAACGGATGGACGGACATACGGACGGACGGATTGACAAGCTGAAAACGTTACCCCCTTACAACATTCGGTGTGCAGGGGGTATAATAAAAAATATTGTGGGTGCAACTGGTGCAGTTTTAAATGGATGTACTTCAAACTTTGGGAGGCGAACAACTTACAATTATGTTGATGCACTCGATGGATATGAATTTATGCAACAATAATTTTGTCAGGATTATGGTCCCTTGTTCTTCTATGTACTGTCTATAACATAATATAGAAAACAATCATTATGTCTTTAGTAGGCCTACACCTCCAACAGTTTTGGAAAGACCTGCTGCAAACTTTCTCAGACGACTAACCTCAACGTGTAGATATGAATGAAAGAATGGAATTCGTGTTCGTAATATTTTTGTTAAGTCAAGTCAAATTATTTATTGACATAAACAATAACAATTAAGTATATTCATTGGCATTTATAAGCAAATAAGCCCTTCGCCAAATAAACATGTATTCATTATGCTTCTTTTTATTGGCCAAACTTGAGTGTGCAACTCCCTGCTACGGTTTGGACAGGACAAGATTTCCTTCAAAATCTAACAATGTCACGTAGATGCGCAAGGTGGAAGGAACAATAAGCTGGCTTAGAATGCACGATATGAATCATGTTACACAACTTCTCAGTTCCATCAGAGAATTGTTCTGTTTTCATATGGCTCTGGCGGAACTCAAAACTGATGTATCGCACGGACGGAACTCAAATGTCATGTATCCTGAGTTCCGTCAGAGCAATTCTGAGAAGTAGTGTAACACGATTCAAACCGTGGAATGAGAAGGTTATAAGAACAACATCGATATTTGGAGAAATCAAGAAAAAAATCTATACTTATGGAAAACAACAACATTTTTTGGACTTCAGTTTGTTCAACATGACAAGTTCCGATTTTCCTGAAAATAGACTCACAAGAAGTGCCTTATGCATGATGCAGATTCAAAATATGCATAAGTCTTATAAGGTCGTAAGTAGTAGTAACAACTTGCCATTTTCTAATCAAAGGGTTACATATAATGCGCAGAGACTGTGTGCCTTCGTAGCTCAGTGGTTAGTGCGCTTATCGTCTAGCTAATCTGGCGAGCCAGGTTCAAATCCGGATGGAGACAACAATGCTTGCCATGTTTCAGCAGAAAGCTGATTATAAAGGCTATGCTCGGCTACCAGGATAAATGGCATTGCATTGAATTGAATTGAATGCAACATGACTCATTTAATCCGATTGACCATATCATGCAAGTAATTTTGATCACAGGCCTAAGAAATGAACGACTGTTTTTACTTTCCCATTTTTTTTCATCCATACAATATAGTATAAAATTATTTTATGATAATTCTATAATTCTAATGAATGAGTGAAAAATCGGGGATGTTTAACTCTATTTTTTGTTATATAATTTATTAGGCCTGTGTTTTGATGTACTTGCATATTATATGTGCATATTGTATAAACAAACTAATACAATGTTCTACAATTGCTTAATTATATCAACAATATTATTTAAATAGTAATTGTCTGTGTTACTTCAGCTATTCCTACAGTTGTATCATGTAATTATTTGGTGCGCGTTTTTTAAATAACTTCTTTCAGATTCTGAATTAATAATTAGCGGAAATGCAACAATCATGAATGTGTTATTATTTTATGGCTGAATTAAATAGTTAAGTCAAAGACGTGTTGGACGTCTTTAGTTAAGTTTATTTTAAAAACATAACCTAATCCGTCGAGTTGGATTATAAATTTATTAAACAATGCGCGCAACGGAAGCAGCAGACGCTTGTCAGAGCTGACACTTCATTCACGATTTATCACCAATTTACCTGACGTTCCCCACTGGTAGCCCCTTTACGCAGGTAAACAATCAACTACTCCGCGCGAGGCATTGTGGGATAGTTTTTGAGTCATGGCGGATGTGTTATACTGAAATTTCGATTGACGGTGACTCAAAATAACATTTTTCTAGTGTGTATCGTGCTACGAAGAACAATAAAGATGGATTTTAACAAATATTCTTTCTTGGTTTTGTTAACGGCGTTAATTTTAATCAAAGGTAAGTTAGTTTTAATACGAATACCTGTACGCGTATAAATACACGGTTTATACTAATTGACAGATCAGAAATTTGAATGAATCTAAAGGTGTGCCCTCGTAACGGATAAGCTTCCGGTATTTGTGTTGGTCAGACTATTTGACTTGACTTTGTATTATCTCAATGTAAATAGTAATTCTGTTTATTGGGATTTGTAAAAATTAAGAATTACAAATTTTAAAATCAAAATTGCCTGAGGCCCTGGATTGGGGGTATAGCCTAGATGTGGGGCAATCTGCTAGGAGATTTTTTAATTTCTGACCTTTATCTCCATCGCATAGATGTGGCAACTCTAAGTCGAGATTGTTTGACTAGGGTATAGCCAGGTAGACAATGATAATTAGTGTCTGGCATGTTTTGTAAACACTCTTGATAGATGCATCAGTTAACATCCTTAACAGGAAGATGAAATTTAAGATAATACAAACATGTACACGCCCTAGGCTAGGGTCAAAGTTTGGTGTTGTGTTCCTTATTTGTATATAACTTATAAGTTTTGCTAATTGTCTACCATATATAATTTCGGTCAAATCGTACATGTATATATGTATTGTAATAATATGACCTAAATGTCAGTCCTTCATTTGTCATAGATAAGCAAATGCTCTGCGAATTGTATGACACATTGGGCCAGTATGGTTTGGCTGATGTGGAAAACTAAATCCACTTCCCATGTGAGACATTAACAATAATTTAATTCCCATTCAAGATCTTCATACCCGACAATACTGATCCACAGAGACCTTCATTCCCACAGTCCAGGTTAGACCTTCATTCCCACAGACCCATGCAAGACCTTCATTCCCACAGTCCGGGTTAGACCTTCATTCCCACAGACCCATGCAAGACCTTCATTCCCACAGACCCATGCATTACCTTCATTCCCAAAGACCCATGCCAAACCTTCATTCCCACAGGCCCATTCAAGACCTTCATTCCCACAGACCCATTCAAGACCTTCTTTCGCACAGACCCATTCAAGAATTCAATTCATTCACATAGACCCATTCAATACCTACATTCCCAAAGACACATTCAAGACCTTCATTTACACAGACCAATTTATTATTTAAGACCTTCATTCCCACAGACCCATTCAAGACCTTCATTTCCAAAGACCCATTCAATACCTTCATTCCCACAGACCCATTCAAAACCATCATTTCCACAGACCCATTCAAGACCTTCATTCCCTAAGACCCATTCAGGACCTTCATTCCCACAGACCCATTCAAGACCTTCATTCCCACAGACCCAGTTAAGACCATCATTCCCCCAGACCCATGCCAAACCTTCATTCCCACAGACCCATTCAAGACCTTCATTTCCAAAGACCCATTCAAGACCTTCATTCCCCCAGACCCATGCCAAACCTTCATTCCCACAGACCCGTTCAAGACCTTCGTTCTCGCAGACCCATTTATGACCCATTCAAGACCTTCATTCCCACGTACAGAGTAACAGACCTGACCCATGTGAAACCTTTGAGACAGTGAGAGCTGTTATATAATATTCCCACATATCTGTGCAAGTTAGATTCAGGCAGAAATGTGTCTTAAAAGTTACTGGAAAGCTTTGTCAAGTTCACTTCGAAGTTTAGCCACAGGACCTTACAGTGCACAAAGACTACAATTTTAGATCTTTGCAGTGCTGTAAAATATTTTATAGCAGCATGGCACCACCTGTTGGTGAATGTTTGCCTCTCTAGTGTCATTTACCACCATGATGTTTGACAGAATATTTGAATAAATACTTCCTGTGTGAAATGTTTATAATGTATTCCCAGAAGATTTGTCAGGAAGGTTTTACACAAACCAGATGGTAAAACCACTTTTGTCGGCAATCTTTAACTGATTCCTGGGACAAGCTGGTTGTGATAAGAACTCCAGAGTCTGGTCTTGATTGCCTGTTGTTAATAAAATGTGTCATTTGTTTGAGTAAACAACTTCAAGTCTGGGTTAATGGGTTTGCTTTTAAATACTAAGTTGGACTAAAAATTTGATGTCCATGTGTAATTTTAAATCTTCATATTAAAAGGTTCAAGAAATGTTTCAAGAAAAGAATGAAAAATTTGACTTTGATAATATATATGAGATTCCGAGATTGTCATCGATGATGATCTTACTGATGATTAGTTATAAATAGTTTACTCTTTATAATAACTGGATGTAATCATTGTTTAGGTCCAATTCCTTACTGATAATCTGACTTGTTGATCTTCTATCACAGTATCACTATATAATCAGGTGTTAATTAATTGATAAAACACTGTTATTAAATTTTAATCGTTGTATTTACCTAATTTCTAGAATTTTCTGGTAATTATAAATTCATGTTTGTCATCGTCCTTCATATTTGCCTGCAGAATTTTGATATCTATAGTTTAATTGTTAACATAATCTTCCTTATATAGGTCAACCGTTACAGTTTTTGATAGAGTTATATTTCTGCAAGTTTGAACATTTAACAATTTGTTAGCTGGTTTCCTGCTTGACTGCTAATGCCTTTTAAATTGTATCAAAACATTGTTTTCATAGCCAGCTGACCTTTCGCTTTATTGGCATATTTGAAAATTAAATAAATGTATTTGTTGCAACAATAAATGTTTTGTTTAGATATTTATTCGCATTGAATGTTTTTGTAGTCAACCTTTTGGTGTTATCATAAATTTATTGTAAAGTCAGGCATTTGTTTTGACATGGAGGAAAGAGTTGTAATGATAAATTTGGTCCCCTGCAGATTACACTGTAACCAATTGACTTCTATCTCAGCTTTTCAAATAGGTCTGTTGTGGTGTATACCGGGGTTGTGTTCTATCTTATATGGCTTGCATACATTTATTTAAAGATTTGAGTCTAATTTGACCAATTAATAAATACTTTAGTGTCTTATAAAATGATAATATATGTTTTATGCCCCACATCCTAGATGCAGGAGGCATAATTATGTCCTACTGCCAGTACATATACTTTGGTACTATATTAGATCTTCTATTTATTTTGCAATTGTCTATTTCAACTGAAGATTTCATAAAATATTCATGGATCTCCTGGTACAATGGTTTTTTTGCTTTCCATTTTAAAAATTGCTAGTTTAATAATAATTGTATCCTTAGAATCACGTAAGAAAGTTATTACTTTTGGCGCCTCCAAGTGCAAATGCAATTTTATTTATTTAATTTATTTATAATAATTTAGTATATATAACATAACATAAAAGATATTCATTATCTAGTCTAAGATTCTTTGTAGTTAAAAAATGTAAAACATGACAA
This sequence comes from Spisula subtruncata, assembly GCA_963678985.1. Taxonomy (NCBI): domain Eukaryota; kingdom Metazoa; phylum Mollusca; class Bivalvia; order Venerida; family Mactridae; genus Spisula; species Spisula subtruncata. The sequence goes on from OY787668.1 coordinate 21,113,420, forward strand.
TTGTGTCAATTAGTTATTACTCTAAATTGTTCTAAATTGTCAGGTATTTCAAATGTTTGTAATATTTTGTAAATTACACATTTTGTATAATGCTCTTAGTATATAAGAAAATTACATATAATATATCGCTGACTTAGAATGAGAAGGTCGTAACTACTACTTACGCCATTATAAGACTGATACATATTTGAAAACTGCTTCAAAAGGCCGCGCTTCTTATGAGCCTATTTTCAAGAAAATCATAACTGCTCATGTTGACCAAATTGATGTTGTAAATTAAAGCTTGTTATACCATAAGTAAAGAGTAAATTTCATACATTTATTTCCCAGGTGATTCTGGTCTATTCCGGTTATTTACGTAGATTCCGGTTAAAGGGGTGACCAAGTTTATTTGTTGTTTTCTCAAAATATTGATTTTGTACTAAAACGACCTTCTCATTCTAAGCTAGCCATTATCTAAAGACCCTGATTACACACTGTGTAGTGCTGTTAGGTTTTTTTTGTCCTATTTGATCAATGTCTCAGATTGTCTCCTGACTCTCCTCACAGATGTAAAATTGTTAACATATTTTTCAAGGAGTTTAAAATCAACTGAGCAACTTGTAGGTTTATAAATTATCTATCTTTGATAGATGTTTGCCTATAAGGTTTCAAAATGTCACTTATCTTTTATAAATTTGAGATTGGCTTGAAGTAGGGTTAAATCTATTTATAAGAACATTTAAAATCAAGTTTGTATGATAAATCTCAATGTAAGAATAGGCTCTGTGCTTCTGCCCTTCAACCATTGATGGGTGATAATCAATATACAGTATAAAATGACCTATTTTGAATGCCAGATTTTTTAGACATTGCCCTACTTGTTCAGTGTTCTTAAGTAAATGTATATTGAGGGTTCAGTGCAAAGCTGTGGTAACTACAAAAAGTCACATTATTATTTATGAGTAAGTACCATAGTTTTGCACTGAGCCCTTGAAATGCAATTAGTGTCATTTTTCATCACAATGTCTGTTTTCTATCAAAAGTTATTTAAGTCAGTTATAAGATATATGTGTGCACACCTTGTTCTATGACTGTGGGGGTCTTGTGGGCTTTGTGTCCATACACATTGAGTAATATCAACATTATTAATTAGTGTTTCAATGACATGTGTAATAATTTATGTCAACGAAAAGTTTGCACTTATATTGATTTGGCCTCATTAAAAAACATTTAAGGAATGATTTGTGGGTATTTTATTGGGGATATTATTGTTGACAATAACTAGGTACAATTTGATGATACAACCGATACAATGGCACACATATAAAAAGTACATCTGGTTAAGTATATGTAGGATGAGTTTATATGACAGTCAGTGTAAAGTTATGGCATGTATTAGCAACCCCAGCTAATCCAATAATCATGTGGTCAAGCATAAAAAATATCTAAAAAACAAAGGGTCAGTGTAGAAAATCTTGACATAAATCAAGTTATCCCCGCGCAATTTTCATATAAATTACATATAATTAATGAGAAATAAATTATCTTTCCTTTGGTATAGGTTATGATTAGATTAAGTCATAAATAAAAAATAAGTAGTAATTAAAAAATCAGATTATCGGTAATTTTTATCGATTTTCACGCCTCGACGATGTCGATGAACAATGGACGCGGATTTGTGATGATGGTATTTTTCTAACCAATCGCGACGGGTTAAAACTTCATTAATATTGATGAAGTTATATTATCCAATCAGGGAAGGCCATGGTCTTAATTTCGGTGTTTGTTTGAAAAAAATCGAATAAGTACCGACCGAGTAAAAAATCGTCAAAGTTCAACGTAAATAGCAGAAAAACGACGAGGTTTGTATAATTCTTACAAATATCAAAATAAAATTCATTTTCTTAGCTTTTAAATGGTACTAAATACATAAAAATCTGTTCACATTTAACCCGTCGTATTCTTCGAGAAAATTCGAAGGTCTCGAAATCTGAGCGAGATCGGCCCGCCGCCATTTTCAAAAATTATCGTCTTCGGCTCGACTCAATAATTCCCACGATATACGCTTGCATCTTTAATTTAAGTAATGATGTATGTATGTATTTTTGTGCATTGAGTTGTCAGCTCAATTTGAAGCAGGTGTATTATGTCCTCTTTAAGTCATTCTTAACATACAAAGAAAGAACTTAATAGTTAACACCTAGATAAGAATTACATCAATTTAAGAACCGGGTACCGCTCTGGTTACAATACATGGCAGACTTATTGTTTATTGTATTACACTCACCGCCTATTGAAGATAAAGTCGATAGACAATTGCACTGATCGAGGTATTGATCAATTGTCATTTCTCATTGCAAGTCTTTGTTGAGTTATAAATGTGTGATACTTCTAAGGTGATTTTACTGTCATCGATCACTTCAAGCAGGAGGTACTGCAGTAAATCATTGAATTTATTTTTGAATGTCAATATGGCCTGAATTATTAAATCTATGTATGGATATATTGCTGGAGAAGTTTAAAAAGCATGGTTTTGCATAAGTAAAGAGTATTAAATTAGCATACAGTTTTTTCTTGTTTTCTCAAAACATTGATTTTGTACTTACAACATTCTCATTCTAAGCCAGTGATTTACAAAATGAGATCAAGCTAAGTTATGTAATAGATAGCGGAAGCTTTTCAGGTTTTCTATATGGCAAGTTATAATATGGTATTACTTGGAGACTCCGGCTTGGTTACTAGGTTAGTGTAATATAATGGTATGCTGAGACAAGCTGACATAGTAAAAGATTGTTGAGAAGACAGACACTTGGTCCTTAAAGATTAAAATGTTGCTGCAAAGTTGCATTAGGCAGTAACCTTATATATATCTCTTGACCCAGTTACCTTTGAAACTGTTAAAGCATCTAAGTTACCCCTTAACAAAGCCTCATGTTTTGGCAGGCATATAATCATCAAACGTTCCCCCCATAGCTGTTATCTTGCCTCCTTTGCATTTTGGGGAATGACAAGAAATCCAATTAACCCCTGTATGTAAATGTTTGTTTTCAAACCTGGCAGTCACATGATTTAATTCAACTCTTTCATCTTATAGCTGTACTTTTGTCTGAACAAATATCACAGTCTATTTTAAACCAAACTGTATGACTTATTGAGGTTCTATACATTTTAACTTGTATGATTTATTGCTATAAATGATAATATAAGCAGGTGTAGCTTCATAGTATGACTTATTGGGATACTATACATTTCAATGTGTAAGCCTTATTGCAACAACTGGACTTTGATAACAATATATATATAATATATAAGAAGTTTCGAGCTCAATTTCAGTTTTGCCTTTGTATTCAACCTCAGTATTATAATAGTACCATAATAATAATATTGGTATTATGACATAAACGAATAAATGATACATATATTTAAGCCCTATATAGTGAATTCAAAATGGTCACAATCTCCTGGTGAAATCTGGAGACTGGGATCTGATTCTAGCTAGTATAATTATGTGTCGAGATCCTGTTGTAAGTTTTTTTTTAATCAGATTTCATTGTGCATGTTCTGTCAAATTTATTGTGTAATAAAACATGATATTGCAATAATGTAAAAACTAACATACTTTATGACTGTGCTGTTATACCACAATATGAAATAAATTACTTTCATATGTTTTTATATAACCCACAAAATGGTGTTTCAACAACTTTGTTTATTTACATAGAGACATATGAACAGTCACATTTGAAGCATCTGTTTTTAAAGCATTGATTTTGAGGAGTAATCAATATGTATTGGGTTATAGCAGCAATATGGTTTTGTTTGAATGATTTACAAGTACAATGAATGCTGTTGTTATGTACCGTCTCAGTCTTGGAGGGGGGGGGGGTATTTCACAACAACCTTGTCTGTCACATAATATGTACCGGTAACCTGCAGGTCTAGTATTTCAATTGCTACAAACTTACCTTAAATGTTTTTATGGCACAATGGACTGATTGTTGGTAAATTATAATACAGAGATCTAAGCTATACAATGTCTCCATGGCCAGTTCCCCTGGGTAATTAAATATAGTCCTTGTAAATTGTAACCTAAAATGTTTATTCATTATTGTATTATGTTGGTTAATATACTGCTGAGTTCTTGCATTTATTAAAGCTCATTTCAGATTTCGGTAATTAATCAAATGCAGTAGTGGGAGTATAGTGGTCTAGATGAAGGGCAAGAATTAACGCACAAAGTCATGCTCTTGAGGAGTCCTCTATACCCAGGTGTATAAATAGATACCTGGTGGTGTCTGAAAAGCCAATGTGCTGTGGCTGAACAGCTTTATATAATTCAGGCAGTTTACAAGCGTTCCCATGCCACTTTCCGCAGTTCAGCGACCCTTAAACATGTTAATTTTACCTGGCCATTGGGCTTGCCTACCTAATGATACATGCGCTCCAGTATGGAGTGTCGTGTCTTTTTCAATTTTTTAAGTTCATGAACATAAATTTCTGCATACTTTTTTTAACTCAAATTCTTTTAGAATCGCTAAAATTTATATCCCTTGCAAAAATTTGTGATTTGACAGTAGTAATTAAGTATAGGCCTACAAATTACAATACACAATCATCAATGTTTTGTTGTTGAATAAAGTTAAAGGTAAATGATGCATGCAAGTTAATTAGCAAGGGAACTGAGAGAGGGAAGTTATGTAACTGGTTATATGATAGGATGTAACTGTCACATTATTTCAACCAACTACAAACGGTGAAACCACCATCAGTTAACAGTATGACAGCTATCATATTTACCCCACCCCCTCAGGGGTTACATATATTGGTCAAATCCATACATGTACAAACTCCTATACAAATCACTGCAGATTTAATTGCTTGCACGTTTCAAATGTCACCCAGATTTTGAATACTATATAATTGATAGTCCAGTTATCACTTGAATTTATTGTTTATTGGTCATTAACTTTTATTTGAATACATTCTGATTTATAAAGTTTTACAAGACCCCTTGATAAGAATCTATTAACATTTACAAATGTTGTGATAAATCACAGTAAAGCAATAAAATGACAATATTTGAAATTTGTTTAAATTTATTTGAAGGAAATTAATGATAGATTTCCTATATGCATGGTCCATCATGGCTAAAGGCGAAAAATGCATGAGGGACCTTCCCATGATATTTAAAATGACAATTTTTAAAACACCCCTCTTGGCCAGTGCAAACACGGGATCAATACAGACACATTGTATGTGCATACTAGGGTTTGCAACTGAGGCCAATAATCTATGTCGTTATGAAACTATTAGATATTTCGGAAGTATGGGTACATGACTTCCTGTTGAAGCAACTATATGATTTATGACACCTTGTCATAAAAGCTCATCAAGTTGGTCTTTTATAACTGCATTGGCCTCTTTCTGATACATGCAAAGATGAAGGTAGGATTACCTTCCCCCACATTTACTTTTAATGTATTATTAATAAATCTTCTTGAATTTCGGAAGTGGGTATTTCCTGTTTCACTCTCAGTGATAGTAATGCATTAAATTTGACTTATAAAGCTTTTACAGTGTAAGACAAGGTATGATAGGCAAACTTGAAAAATTGTTGTTTCCTGGAGACTAACACAGGGTTGGAAATTATAGTGGGTTAAAATATCAGTCTTTCGGTGTGCTATTTTCTTTTTTAAAATTAAAAAATTTTCCTTTCTAATGACTGTTTTATTGATGTGTTTAGTCTTGAGCACCCATAGAAACTTAAATTTCAATTATATATGTATACTCTATTCACAATTATTATTGTGATAAAGGTTGCTCAATAATTAATGATAGTTATTAAAAAGTCACAGAACTCCAACGACCCATATCTGTCCCCAATGTGCTGTCCCCAATATGTGCCAGGTAAAATGTGTTTAGATTATTGAAGAAATCAAATCGCTGGCTTAGAATGAGAAGGTTCTAAGTAAAAAATCAATATTTTAAGAAAAATATAATTAGTACTTGGACTTGCGACCTTCTCATTCTAAGCTAGTGAAATATACACGCTAGTATAGGATTTCAATAAAAACATTTACAAAACAGTACCAGGGCACTGTTTTATCAAAGGACTTACGAACATTTTAAACTTACGCTCAAATTTAAATTCCTTATAATGCGTTTACATCTGCAAACGAGGGAAATATATTGTTTAAAATCATTAACTGAATTAATTAACTGATGATTTAACCTATCGCTTTACCAGAATTTGAAGCAGTAACATAATCATGAAGGATTCAAATTTGAACGTAAGTTTACGATTACCGTAAATGCTTTGATAAAACAGTGCCCAGTTGCCTAATAATAATTATTTTACCAAATTTATTGTTGAGATGTGAAAGGACAACACAGCTGTGCAACTTTACTTTTATGAATGACGCATTTTGACTACCGGTATAATAATGTACATTATTATTTTTAATTGTCAATTTGGATTGAAAAGTTTTCAAATTGAAGTGGATTACAAAATTTTAAGTGTAACAAGTCCAACTGGTCGATATTAAATGACCGACAAAGCAAATTGATCGGCAGTGACCATTGGTTTATTTGCTTTGCAATCGAGTAGTGTTTACTCAACGCATCTATCACAAAATCCTTTCGCCATTTTGCCAGTGTAATGGTGTTTATCTGTCGGAGATTATGCTTACAATAAACAATCTCATTTATCATGGGTCCCCCCTTAAAGAATTTTGTTTGCATGATCGAGTTGTCAAAATTCAGAAGCAATCTTTTGTTTCCCTTTACCCAGGCTAAAATTACTCTGTCTTAAGTAATTACGGAATTTCGCTTTATTGTAAAATTGAATAGTGTAAATTCCATTCTTTTTCAATTGTCAATTACTTTGAATCCTTTTGTTGAAACTGAATTGGTGGGCCATTGTAGGATGGTTAAAGGTTGAACCATGATTGGAGGTTCAGAAATTACTGGTATAAGGTTTTTTTTAAGTCAAATTACATTTGGGGCAATTGCTTAATTAAATTCTGAAAGTAGTGCTATGATTATTCTGTCTTTGTCTGCAGAAATTTATGCGTTGGAATCGGAATTTGCAATCCTGGTTGTTGAATTATTAAATATTATCATAAAGAATGTGTATTTGTGTTTTTAATTTATTATTATCATTATGAAACCAAATTGGGGGTTCGGTTGTGGCGATTACTGTCGATTCAATAAGTAATACTTTATGGGGGAACTATCCCATTCAAAAGAATAGCGAGGATTAAAGTTAAATCAGTTACACCCAGTTAAATCTAGATAAACATAGTTTACCTGAAGGATGAGCCAATGTTTATAACCGTTATCATTTAACTTTGAACAGACTGTATCAAATTATACTGACAACTTGACATTAAAATAAATGACATAACCAGTTCAGTAACAGTTTTACTGGATTGATGTTGTAAAACAATGGCATTGACGCATAATTACAACAAAAAATACCATCTATAATTTGATGGCTTAGTATTAGAAGGTGGTAACTACCAAATCGATATTTTGAGAAAACACAGAAAAACTGTCTGACATTTACTCTTTACTAATGGTGAAACAAACTTTTACAACTTCATTTTGGTCAACATGACAAGTTCAGATTTTTATGAAAAAGGGCTCATAACGAGCGCCTTGTGATGCTTATTCTAAATATGTATGAATCTTAATAGGTCGTAAGTGCCACTTACAACCTTCTTATTCTAAGCCATCAATATATTTACAACAAAAAATACCATCTAAAATTGTAAATTTAAGTACATATACATGTATGCAATTACTAATTATCCTATACATAGATGTATACAACCCAATACAATTGAACATGTATCTGTTACAGTATTGGAGGGGAGGGGGGCAATTAATTGGTCTTCATTATTAATTAATTAGATAATTTGTACAAATTAGCCGTGGACTGATTACATTTGATCTGTGGTTGGTACATAAATGAGTGCATTGTTTCGTAGACCTAGATATCCACACAGAGAACATAAATTACCCGCCATGCATGTATTTGATGTACTATTCGTAATGAAATCTGTTGGGTAAACAATCAGTACATAGATTTGATCTTTTGACATTGTAAATAGATTGTTAATTGATCCAATCTAGCTAATCTGTACCTGTATCAATACTTGAACCTATAATCGCATGAAATATGGCAGCTATTGTGTCATAAATCCATTATATTGGTATGTAAATCAATCTTAATTGTTTATTCTAAGGTATGGCTTGAATGTCAACAATTTGTTTGTTGTGAATATTAAATTATTTTTTGGCTACAAACTGTAAAATCAATTAATTGGATGGGACGAAATTTCGTGGTTTTGGGTTAAAAATGCCATTTCGATGGGATTTTGCATTTCAGGTAAAACATACAAGGGTCAAACTTATTGTTTGATGTGATTTAATTTTGTGGCTGAGGTGCGCACGAACCACACCATCCTCAAATTTAATCCCTTACGAATGTTAATAATTTTACAGTATAAAATAAGCATTGGCGTAATGGTAATGTTAAAGTTAACTTACCACCTCAAATATTTTCAAAGTCCATAATGATAACAAGTGATAGATTCTTTATATCATATGACACCAAAAACGCAAAATAAGCATTGATTTATTGGGAAAACTCACCCATGTATTTAAACACCCATGTATTTAAACTTTATACTACACGTGTTACGTATAAGATTATGCATACCTACTATGCTAACCTGGATACAGAGAAAGTCATGTGATATAATAATATACACATCACGATGATGTAAATATGCTGTATTTTTTACTTATGTCTATTTTCAGATGCTCAAAGTATTGTCTTAACTGCAACAAGAAGTGCTCCCAAGGCAATACTGGGTAACAATCAATTTGAACTGAAATGCTCATATGAGCTCGCCGATGGGGAGCAGTTCCTATCACTTCTTTTAAAGAGGAAAAGAGACAGTGAAACAGACTTTTCTCGGATTGTGAGTTTTCCTGGCCCTACCATCACAACAAATGCATCTTATGTTGATGACGGAAATAAGCTTGAGAATAGAACCAACTTGATCAGTATAACAAGTGAGAGTCCTATGGCTGGTGTAATATTTACTGAAATACAGTGTGACGACAAAGCCCAGTACCTATGGGAAGCCACCTATTACAGCAATGCTCCTCTAACAATAACTGAGCCAATCACATTCAATATACAAGGTTTGTACATTTTGCTTTACTTTGGGGTGAAGTTTGCGTTTATTGTATACGTCGACCATGACCTCTCTACCATGATCTCTCGGTAATGACCCTTTAGAGATAGAATACAAAGTCCTTGCTGGTCACGCCTCGAAGCTTTTTGTAGATCTATATCTATCTTTATTTATTTATTTCTATCTCATTATTCAATCTATGTAGCAATACATGTGACTTTTGGCTACAATGTCAAGGCAAAATTTGCTTCACTTCAATTTTGAACAAAAATAGACCATAAGTATTTCATTTCTATACTGCATCAAGATTTCTAAGAAACTTCTGCCAAGCTATTGAAAATAAATCATATTTCAACGAAATTCAGGTTCCTCATAATCAGCAGTTGGACTTTTTATTCACCTACAGATTTTTGAACCTGCAGGGTCTATAGGTTAGCCTGAGTTATGTACCTTAGTTGAACAACTTGTGTTGTTTGATTGTAAGTGAACTTTATAAGAGGAGGATGTACTACTGAGGTCATTTAGCTCTACAGTATGTGTATCCTTTCCTTTAACACTGACCCAGGTGGTGAAGTCTTCTATGTACTCATCATACTGGGGTGGTATTTAATATTGATCTTACTTGACTCAAGGATAATAACAACCAATCAGATTACTCCATATTAAACTCTTGGTCAGTTACAGTAGATATGTTTCATCAGTGGTTATCTTTATTCTCAAATTGAATAAGATCAATATTGAGTACCAACCCTGTTTGACTAAATTCCTGTTAAATTGCATTGAGTTATTGAACATTACTGCTTTGACTAATTTATAAGAAAAATTACTAAACAATAATGTACGTATATTAGGGCTGTAATGGTAAACCGCGGTACACGAAAGACCGTGGACTTCAGTCCCACACGGTTCACGGTACAAGAGTAGCAAACTTCGGTACGGTTCATTATAAGCTTTATTATGAGCAAAATAATATTCAAAGAACGAAAATGTCTGAAAGCCCTCTGATTATGTATAATTACCATGCATCACTCATTTTAATTGTATTTAGATATGCCTCTTAGTGTCGAAATTCATTTAAAATAGTTGATAGCCACTTAATAATTGCTGTTATAGAATCAACAAATTGATTGTCACTTAAAAATTGAAGTATTTAAGCTGCTGTTAGAGAATATTGTATCATACCGAAATATACCGAACCGTTAGAAAAATTGACGGTACGTATCATATTGTGAGGTGAGCGTACTGTTACAGCCCTAATGTATATAATATGATATACTTTGTTCTATTTACAGTGAATAATAACTTTGAGACAGACAATTCGCTGTCTTACAATCCAAACATCAACATTGCTGAGAATGATGAGGTTGTATTTACATGCAGTGGGGATGTAGGTTACGAACCTACTGGACAGTTATTGTGGTTTGTCTACTTAAACAATGATACAAGTATACCTATACAGAAATCCAGCGAAGCAGAAGCACAATCTCCGCAATACAACAATGCCACTTGTAGTAACCGTAGAGGGTCGAAATTACAGTTGAAAATGACGAAAGCAGATCACAATATAATCGTACGATGCACAGTTGCCCAATTTACAATCAATCAGTTTGGAGATGGCTATGTACAAACAAAAAATATTCCAGTGTTCTGTAAGTATATTTAGGTACCTGAATTGTTTCCTAAAATCTCAGTAAATTTCTCCACAGTATAAAAGGAATTTCTACGTCTATTTTACATTACCAGTTTGCTGTGAAAAAAACATTTCTTTCAACAAATGATAAGGTTTTACTGTAGTTATTCACTAATATGAAAGAATAGTCTAGAATAATTGTTCATGAAATGTTCATCAGGTACTGTTACGGTTTAATCAAGAACTGTTCATGAACACTTAAGTGTTCATCAATAATTCTTTGACTGTTCATAAACACATTTTTAAGAACCATTCATGTCCAAAAGTTCTTGAACCAAGTTCAAGAATGTATCAAGAACTGTTCATGAACTGTTCTTGAGCTACCCAGGGGTAGTATTCAAACTATCAGCATTTGAGCCAGGGTTGGCCATAAAACCCTACCCTTTAAAACCCTTGTTTTAAAACCCCTTAAAACCCGGTTTTAAAGGGAAGGGTTTTATCCTTTAAAACCCAATTTGGGTTTTAAAGGGTTTTAAGCATGTTTTTAGCTCACCTGTCACATAGTGACAAGATGAGCTTTTGTGATCACTCTTCGTCTGTCGTCCGTCCATCCGTCGTCGTCCGTCGTCCGTCAACAATTGGCTTGTGTACACTCTAGAGGCAACAGTTTTGATCCAATCTTAATGAAACTTGATCAGAATGTTGTTCTCTATGAAATCTAGGCCAAGTTCGAAAGTGGGTCATGTCGGGTCAAAAACTAGGTCACTAGGTCAAATCTTGAAAAAATCTTGTGTACACTCCAGATGTCACCAATTTGTTCCAATCTTCATGAAACTTAATCAGAATGTTGTTCTCTATAAGATCTAGGCCAAGTTCGAAACTGGGACATGTGGGGTCAAAAACTAGGTCACTAGGTTAAATCTTAGAAAAATCTTGTGTACACTCCAGATGTCACCAAATTGTTCCAATCTTCATGAAACTTGGTTAGAATGTTGTTCTCAATGAAACCTAGGCCAAGTTTAAAACTGGGTCATGTGGGGTCAAAAACTAGGTCACTAGGTCAAATCTTATAAAAACCTTGTGTACACCCTAGAGGTCACCATTTCGATCCAATCTTCATGAAACTTGATCAGAGTGTTGTTCTCTATGAAATCTAGACCAAGTTTGAGACTGGATCATGTGGGGTCAAAAACTAGGTCACTAGGTCAAATCTTAGAAAAACCTTATGTACACTCTTTGTGTCATCATTTTGATCCAATCTTCATGAAACTTGGTCAGAATGTTGTTCATCATGTAATCTAGGCCAAGTTCGAAATTGGGTTATGTGGGGTCAAAAACTAGGTCACTAGGTCAAATCTTAGAAAAACCTTGTGTACACTCTAGATTTCACCAATTTGATCCAATCTTCATGAAACTTGGTCAGAATGTTGTTCTCTATGAAATCTAGGCCAAGTTTGAAACTGGGTCATGTGGAGTAAAAAACTAGGTAACTAGGTCAAATCTTAGAAAAACCTTGTGTTCACTCCAGAGGTCGTGGTTTTGATCCAATCATCATGAAACTGGATCAGAATGTTGTTCTCTATGAAATCTAGGCCAAGTTTGAAACTGGGTCATGTGGGGTCAAAAACTAGGTCACTAGGTCAAATCTTAGAAAAATATTGTGTTCACTCCAGGGGTCACCGTTTTGATCCAATCTTCATGAAATTTTTATGGTCAGAATGTAGGTTGTACTGATACCTAGACCAATGTGCAACAGGTGAGCGCCCTAGGGCCTTTCAGGCCCTCTTGTTTAATATTTTGGGGGTTTGCAGAAAAAATATTTCTAAAAAAATCATATGTAAGACTATAATAACCATATTATTGGGTTATCTGATCTTGAAAGTAGCATGTAGGTTCATATTTAGACCATTTTAAAGTGGATAATTGCCTTTGAAATTCTTTGTAGGTGTGAAATACAGTGTTAAACACTGTCTGACATCTTCAAAGTTGCTATTCAAGGCAATTCTTCAAGTAATTTTATGAAAGTATTACTGAAAAAAATTAAAACCCAAAATTATTTTTTTAAAACCCATTATTGCCCTTTAAAACCCTTTAAAACCCTTTAAAACCCTTTAAAACTCCTTACAATCCTTTAAAACCCCAAAACCAATTTGGGTAGGGTTTTAAACGAAAAGGTGGGTTTTATGCCAACCCTGATTTGAGCTCTGTAATAGCATCCTGATAAATTAGCTTTCTTAATGATTCATCGCTGTGGATATATAAGCATTGAATTGTTTTATCATTTCTAGTCTAATTGTTACATTCAGATTCACCAAGAATGAGCCCTATTGAAAAGAATCCAAATCAAGGAAGTTACCTTGAAGGTTTGGAAACTTTAACAATGAACTGCCTTGCCGATGCTTACCCTACACCGCAGTACTATCATTGGGATTTACCGGACAATTCAACGTTTGAAGGTCAAATGTTGACCTTGACCAACCTGACAGTGGAACATTCAGGGACCTACAAATGCTCAGCGTCTAATACATTTTTATCCGACAACCATACAGCTGAACAAAGTATCCAGTTGACAGTCAGTAAGTACTTACCGGGTATTTTGTGGACGGATGCTGTAAAATCATTAATTTTCATTTGGGGACTAATTTTTTGTGGTTGATCTTCTGTCAAGAAATCAAATCCCATCAAAAAATAATTTCGACCCTTGTATAAATTACCTGAAATGCAAAATCTACGAATTAACGTCCCAAATTGTCTTAATTACAAAAACCACAAACTTTTGTCCTATTGAAATTAAATGATTTTACAGTATATTGTGGACGGTTAGTATGTTATCCCTGGTGATTATAGTATGCTGAATGTCAAACATAGTATCCCACATTGGCTAGGGTTAGCTGTTTGAAGTATGGTTTGATAAGCGTTTAGTATATTTCTCATAGGATCAAAGCCTAAGTGCAAGGTTAAATTTGGTGTATAGCAGTTCAATGCAGCACAATAATAACCCAGCGTACAGCGTTTTGCAATCATATGCTACAATTATAGTCCTCAATTAAGTCTGCACATTTGCTACAAGCACATTAAGCTTGTTGATGATTGTCAAAGTTCTGGAGGAGATCCCTACTAGTTGCTGCACTCTAGATACACATTTTTAGCCTAAAGGAATGTCTTGCTTCTTCCTTTACCTGGACAAGGGTAAGACCACTGGATCATAGATAAAGACAAAAACGAAAAAAAAAAATTTTGTAAAATTTATAGATAGAAAAATACACATAGTTTTTTTTGTTATCAATGGTACAGCAACCTGTGGCTAAGACCTGTTAGAGCAAGGTGTGTTGTAATCTAAGGTAAATTAGAGGACGATAAGCTACTTCCATAGATGCTCTCAGGCAAAAAATTCTTATGTGACAAGAGATGGGACTGGACTTGGTTTCCATTGCCTAAACAAAGTGCTACTGGGCACCTTCATTTAGTTACCTCATGGGTTACCTCCCATGGAAAGTGTTACAAAGCACTTTGCTTAGGCAATGTACTCCAACTTTTACTCAGCTTCGTCCATGTATAGTACAGGAAATAGACTTGTATTTTCTAAGCTTTGCTATTGCTTTAGTCAGTAGGATGTCTTTTTTCCAACTGTGTTATTTCAAATGTTCAGCTTTCAATGTACAATGTTGCAGATGTAGATCAATGGTTACAGTGTAGATTATGTATGACTTACACCCATATTTTGCTATAACTCAAATCTACACTATTTGCAAATTTAGGAAGGCAAACATTTTAGTGACACAAAATAATTCATTGTCATTGTGTGTTTTTTTGCTAATTAGTATGTTGAGTGAAGCTATTTGCCAATATATTATTGCTTAGCTTTGGTAGTTGTATATATACAAGTAGATGGAGCTTACATAGTGTGCTACTTCTCATTTGTCTCCTACCAACTTCTAGTTAATTGGAAAAAAATAGAAAATACTTTTATTAACAATTTATTCCAACATTTGTCTTTGACTTATTAATATTTATCAGTGATACGACTAGTACTTTTTGGTACTAATTGTTTTTATTGATTTTTAATAAGGCATGTCTAATTGTTTTATTTATGAACTTGTAATATCTTTGTAGTTTAAACCCACTTGGCTTGAATCTAAGTAAAATACTGGTGTGTAATTTAAGGGATTGATACAATAATTCAACAGCATAATGCTGCTTCATATGCTGTTCATATGAATGTGGTATCTTCCAGCCAGCAATCTATGAAAAAAATTACTGGAAATCAACTTCATTTCCAAGAGGAGATGTGCAAATGAATATTGAAAAGTATTTCATGTTTGTAGAACATGATGGTTTAGAAGCATGTTCACTTAAATTATGAACAAGGAAACCTCAAGTCTGGCTCACTTTACGGATCGCACCCTGGCTCGCAGTATACTATTGTGTTTTGTAGACCACAAACTTAGATTCTTGCCAACTATGTAATCAAGAAATTAATTGTTTTCTTGTTCACAGTGTGTTGCTTCTGATTTGTTTATGTGTCACATGACTGTCACATGTTTTATTTTCAAACAAATGTCTATATCTCTAGGACTTAAACAATTTTGACTATTCTTTAAAGAATGCCAGTTGCAGTTGTCATACTGGGGTTTAAAAGGAATTGTTGTAAAAATTGGGCTATATATAGTAATGAATCTGTAAAAACTGGGCTATATATAGTAACAGTTCTGTAAAAACCAGGCTATATATAGTAACAATTCTGTAAAAACCAGGTTATTTATAGTAACAATTCACAATTCTGTAAAAACTGAACTATATATGGTAACAATTCTGTCAAAACCGGCTATATATAGAAACGATTCTGTAAAAACCAGGCTATATATAGTAACAATTTGCTGATCTTGTGATAGTCATGTGACACAGTATTTGTGTTTATTATGTACTTGGTTGTGTGACTTGTGTATACCTACTGACAGAGAGACACTCACCTGATCGTTTTATTTCCATACTCAAACTATTTACATTCCTTCATTCCCAATTTATGTAAACCTTGCAATCTCTGACCATGTTTATACTTACCCAGTAACTTCTTATTTCATCCAAACATTATCCTACAAAATATTATTATATTTATTTCACAGTTTGGTGTAAGAAGCCATCTTCTGTATTTTAATTGGTCTGCATGTAAAGTCTTTTATCTAAATTATATCTTATTGCCCTGCTTGACTTGAGCATGATAGATTTATGCTGCTGTTGTTTGAAATGCTTATGCCCCTTTAAAATTCAATACATGTCACAATGTTATATAACCATAATATATAGATCTACGATCATCTACCTGAATGAAAAATGTCCAATAAAATTTAGATAACAAGGGACTACAATCAATATTATATGTAAAGTCTGTTCACTGTCCTCGGAGATTTTAGAATTCTTGCTGACAACAATACCATGAAACAATAATGAACCAATCCCAGGTTACCAACCATAATAATAGCTTTAAACATAAATGGATAACTGTGTCACTTTGTCAATACTCTTTCAACATTGATACATAATTTACTAGAATTTCTTAATGACCAATTTAATATGCATCAATAATGGCTTCTTACACATACTGATATATGATATCCCACAATTCCATTATAGTTATAAAATATAGTTATAATATAGAGTAATTACCTCCCTTTCCTCTTTTTTCTCATTTTAACCCAAAGAGTTATATTCAAGCCAAATAGTTGCTTCAGATCAAAAGTTATAATGGCTTCCTTCACAGTAAAGTAACATATACTTAAGGTATACTTTAGTCGTATTTGAACTCAAAATTTTATATTTTAAGCAAATTTATGCTTGTATATTTGGCTTGATTTTAATTCTGAGAATTTTGATAACATTTCGTAGTATGCCAATAAAATATATTTTGGTAACAATTCCTGTATGTATTAAAGCAAACAATTCCGCGCAGTATTTCATATATTTCAAGTACAGTATAATTTATTTATTGACAATGGCTCATTAAAGGTAGAAAATAACCTAGTGCCTTTCAATATCATAATTGAAAATTTCTATGGTTGATTTCTTTTAAGTATCAATGATAATTATGTAATCATGTTGATTATGATTTCAACCTTTACTAAAAAAATAGTAAAAAATATGTGTTATTATTTATAGATATTGGCATACTATGGAAGTTAGAAGTCCCACATTTTTCTATTTCTACCAAGATTAACTTTTCTTCATGTTTGTGTGTTTGCTAGTGCATGTCTCTAATATTTTATTTATTAACTTTTTAGCTCACCTGACCACGAAGTGGTCATGGTGAGCTATTAGGATCGATGGATGTCCGTCGTACGTCGTCCGTCGTCCGTCGTCCGTCGTCCGTTCACAATTAGTTTGTTTACACTCTAGAGGTCACATTTTGGACTCAATCTTCATGAAACTTGGTCAGAATGTTTGTCTCAATGATATCTAGGTCAAGTTCGTATATGGGTCATGTGGGGTCAAAAACTAGGTCACCAGGTCAAATCTTAGAAAATTCTTGTTTACACTCTAGAGGTCACATTTGAAGCTTGATCTTCATGAAACTTGGTCAGAATGTTTGTATCAATGATATCTAGGTCAAGTTCGAATATAGGTCACGTGGGGTCAAAAACTAGGTCATCCGGTCAAATCTTAGAAAATCCTTGTTTACACTCCAGGGGGCACATTTGAAGCTTGATCTTCATGAAACTTGGTCAGAATGTTTGTCTCAGTGATATATAGGTCAAGTTTGAATGTGGGTCACGTGAGGTCAAAAACTAGGTCACCGGGTCAAATCTTAGAAAATCCTTGGTTACACTCTAGAGGTCACATTTGAAGCTTGATCTTCATGAAACTTGGTCAGAATGTTTGTCTCAATGATATCTAGGTCAAGTTCGTATATGGGTCATGTGGGGTCAAAAACTAGGTCACCAGGTCAAATCTTAGAAAATTCTTGTTTACACTCTAGAGGTCACATTTGAAGCTTGATCTTCATGAAACTTGGTCAGAATGTTTGTATCAATGATATCTAGGTCAAGTTCGAATATAGGTCACGTGGGGTCAAAAACTAGGTCATCCGGTCATATCTTAGAAAATCCTTGTTTACACTCCAGGGGGCACATTTGAAGCTTGATCTTCATGAAACTTGGTCAGAATGTTTGTCTCAGTCATATATAGGTCAAGTTTGAATATGGGTCACGTGAGGTCAAAAACTAGGTCACCGGGTCAAATCTTAGAAAATCCTTGTTAACACTCTAGAGGTCACATTTGAAGCTTGATATTCATGAAACTTGGTCAGAATGTTTGTATCAATGATATCTAGGTCAAGTTCGAATATAGGTCACGTGGGGTCAAAAACTAGGTCATCCGGTCAAATCTTAGAAAATCCTTGTTTACACTCCAGGGGGCACATTTGAAGCTTGATCTTCATGAAACTTGGTCAGAATGTTTGTCTCAGTGATATATAGGTCAAGTTTGAATATGGGTCACGTGGGGTCAAACACTAGGTCACAGGGTCAAATCTTAGAAAATCCTTGTTAACACTCTAGAGGGCACATTTGAAGCTTGATCTTCATGAAACTTGGTCAGAATGTTTGTCTCAGTGATATATAGGTCAAGTTTGAATATGGGTCATGTGGGGTCAAACACTAGGTCACAGGGTCAAATCTTACAAAATCCTTGTTTACACTCTAGAGGTCACATTTGAAGCTTGATCTTCATGAAACTTGGTCAGAATGTTTGTCTTAGTGATATATAGGTCAAGTTTGAATATGGGTCACGTGGGGTCAAACACTAGGTCACAGGGTCAAATCTTAGAAAATCCTTGTTTACACTCTAGAGGGCACATTTGAAGCTTGATCTTCATGAAACTTGGTCAGAATGTTTGTCTCAGTGATATCTAGGTCAAGTTCGAATATAGGTCACGTGGGGTCAAAAACTAGGTCATCCGGTCAAATCTTAGAAAATCCTTGTTCAAATTATGCCCCTGGGGTCAAAATTGGCCCTACTCGGGGGTCACCGTTTTACATAGACTTATATATAGGGAAAACATATTAATATCTTCTTGCCTAAAACTACACTGCCTAGAATTTTGATTATTGGTATGTAGCATCATCTTGTGGTTTTCTACCAAGATGTTCAAATTATTCCTTTGGGTGAAAATTGTGCAGGGTTTATAATCAGGTGAGCGATATAGGGCCATCATGGCCCTCTTGTTTTCTTCAGCATGACTGATTTTGATTTTGTCATGACAAAATGATATCTTCATATACTTCACTTGTATTATATTTATATCATTTCTATATGACATTTATGTGAAATTTACTCCTACACTCTAATTTGTGCTCACATTTTTAAACCCAATTAGTATTCATTACATAAGTTCTAATTTGACATTGTTAATCAGGAGCTGAAATGTTAAGTACATGCATACCTGCCAAGCTAGTTAAATCTAAAAAAGGAATGATAAAGCAAAACATGTGACGCCTCAAGACGCACTTAAATGTGATTTAAAAGGGATTTAGATGCATAAACAAGAAATGTATTCCTTCTAGTGCATAAACAAGAAATGTATTCCTTCTAGTGGATATAAATATGGGACAGAAGATCAAATGTAGGTGAACTTATAAAACCAGAAATTTATCAATGAAAAGAGGAGTAACTCCACTTTAATAGGAGTTCTTAACAGGTAATCTTAATGAGTACATGCACTGCACCATAATATAATGTTCAAGAAGTTTTTTTTCGGCTGCTAACATAAAGGAAACATTAATATAAGTTTACAAACTAGTAAGAAAATTGTTTAATTACAAATGTAATTCAGGCAGATTCTGGTCCAACATGGATTGTTTAAATGACAAGTACAGGCATAGGAAGTATAATGTATCCTCAGACACGGGTTTGAATGGATTAACATACTAAGTCTTGTTGTTAGACGCTCGGCTATGTGCAGAATCATCTAAACATGTGATTTTAGAATGTTTGACAAGTCTTTGTGTTCATTTTATGTTAAAAATGACTCCTGAAATTATAAGGTCGTAATTGCATAAGTTGAACAATATATTAACGCCAGGTAAATCTACTGGGAGCATTATTTTTATAAATGATATAAGTCTGTAGGCCTTTATCATGCAACTCATAAAAATCTTCAGCCGCAATGACATTCGTTCATTAAAAAAGAAATACAGTGTAAAATCCCAGCTAACATGATAATAGAAATAAAGCACAGCTCCACAGTTACAGCCACTACAGCTATGCTATACTGTAAAATCATTAATTTTTCGTGGGGGATTAAATTTCGTGGATTTCGTGGTTCACCTCAACCACAAACTTTAATCCCAACAAACATAGATTTTTCCTTTGTTTTATTACATGAAATGCAAAATCCACGAATTAAGTCCCAACGAAATTGTCTTTTTCACCCAAAACCACGAAATTAAATGATTTAACAGTACATCTAATCGGTTTAATATGATGCATGAAATTAAGGAAAATGTTCGTGCATTGTACAAGGATTTCTAACCCATATTTTTGTTTGCATGATATTAAATCTACATTGATTATAGAAATCTCTCCCCTTTAATATCGAAAATTTTAATAGTTGTGAAAGCCGTTGGCAGTTGTATAAACAGTTTAAGTGTGTTGAGCATTTTGTAAGCAATCATTTTACCAAATGTATGTAAAATCAATACATTAAACCATGCCCTTATTTAAATTGAAAATAATTTTTTATCTTTTACAACGGTGATATTTGCTATGTCATACCCGTCATTTGAGGTTGCATAATTTGTTTTTTATCTGTTCATGCACTGAGGTAACTTTATCATTGATAAAGACTTAATGAAAAATATTTATTTTTTGTGAAATTATATTTTTTCATTTTTTTGTTTCGTTTCAATGAAACAGTTACCTGTTTTCATGCACTGTTAAGATCTAAGAAGTCCAGGATTCTTTTGGACTACTTTGGTTAAAATAAACAAAATGTATATTCATGTACAAATTTTACAATATTTGTTACTGGCAGAGGCTAGCAAATATTGGTTGACTGTGCCGTCCTGTTGTATCTTTAACTGTAGGGTTCTTATTTCTAATTAAAGTGTCAGTCCATCAAGTTAAGTGACATTGAATTAAAAATATTTGATGGAAGCTGTTAGGATAGCTGTTTTAATGATTTAATTAAAGATGACCCTCAGCTTAAATTTCATGGTGAATTATCTAGTGTTTTTACCCTTATTTCTCAAGTTCAAAATTTATTTGTGCTGTAATGTTAATATACCGTAGGTAAACTTTGACCTGAGTCATGACCTGACGGCATATTCACTATATCGATGGCTTAGAATAAGAAGGTCGTAACTACTACTTACGACCTTATAAGACTCATACATATTTGAAATCTGCTTCTAATGAGCCTATTTTTATGAAAATCGGAAATCGTCATCTTGTCCAAAATGAAGCTTGAAAAGCTGGTTTTACCATAAGTAAAGAGTAAATTGTAGACAGTTTTTTCTTGTTTTATCAATATATCGATTTTGTACTTACCACCTTCTCATTTTAAGCCAGCGATATTCACTATATAACCTTTCAGCTCAAAGTGCAGCCACTGCGCAATACTCTGTTTCGATCTATGTATTCCAACCTTTTTACAAACATTATGACCCTGTCATGTATATTTTTAGAGCTGCTAGTTGAGCGCTTTAAGCAGACCACCCTGTTAAATTGTTTTCTTTAACAGTCTGTTAAGCAGACCACCCTGTTAAATTGTTTCCTTTAACAGTCTGTTCCCATTAAGTAGCCACTGCAACACTTACTTGTTACTCGATAGGTATGGGGTTTGATTCCTGGCCCATAGGCAACCCAATAGATAAGGGAGTTTCAACATGACAGGATATCAAAAGTTAAAATATTGGTTCCACTTTTGGAGTAAGTTATCAGTTGCTTGTAGAAAAGCAGGTTATTAAAACACTGGTTAGGCAAATAACTTCAGTGAGGTCAATAGGCTGTCATACCGGTATATATTGTCAATTCAACAGGGCTTGCCATATATTGTAGGAAATATCAGGGCCATAAATTCATTGGTTCTCAATTGTAGGTTATATGATCTTGTATTGCTGTAAAATATAACTTCAGAGTATGTGGTCTTAAACTGGGGTTTATTACTCATTGTAGAATTGATTTTACATCTTAAAAATTCAAGGACTCTGGTGAATGTAAATGTAAAAATGAATAATTGAGTCTGCTCATTCACTGGAGTGTAGCAACAAGCCAAGGCATGCTTTGTCAGTGGTCATTAATTACCGGTATACCATAAGTTGCGGTTAAAAATGGCATGACCTGCCACTGTTTTATTGTTAAAGCTCAATTATAGGCCTTTTGTTACTAAAATTAGGTTTCCGACTTACAATTATTAAAATTTGGAGACTCTGAAGGCAGCAGGGCTTGCCAATTGTTAATACATTCATTATGTAGTCCAAATTATTTTTTTAGCTATAATTGTAAGGGACAAGTAATTTTGCAAATCTTAAGCTTTGTTATTTTGCTGTATACCAGAAAGCTGACTCACATTTTCACAAACTGGACTTGCTGGGTAATAATGAGCTTTGATTTTGAAGTGACTCAATCATAATATTCCATTTAGGGGGTATTTCATTGTGAGGGTTTTTTGTGAGGTCAATTAAAACTCCCAATTTGACGAATTATCAAGGACTTAGGATAATGGTAAAAAAGGTCTTGGAAACGTTAACATAATATATCAAAGTTGAATCTCACTGATTGTCTGAATGCTATTCAATTAAATAATTATACTTAAGAAAATGGTTGCGGATGGCACACTTTCAATAGCAAGAATCCAATCACCAGGCTAAGTTCTAGTTGTTTAGACGATACAATTTACTGGTTTGGTTTACTGTCCCCTTATGTCACACTGAAAATTGGTTAAAAGATGGCGTATAAAAAAAGCTTTCGTTCAATGTATATAGCTAAGGTCACAAGATTCCTATGGATGTGAGTAACGGCCAAATTCTCTCCATCTTCTTACCATCCCTATCGCCTATGTAAACTGATAACCTTATTTGGAAAATACCTACACAAATATAGAAAACATATCTTCGTTATATGTACCGCTTGTGAAATGTTATTGACATTTTTTAGATGAACTGATATTCACTATAGTAAATCGGATGTAAATACGATCTACAAATTCGCTTTAAGCCAATTTTATTTGAATTTAAAACCTTAAGTTGGTGAGAAATTGATTAACTGTTATGATACCGCTCAGCAACCATTTGCCACATAATGGGACAAATTATCTCACTAAGGACGATATAAAGCCCCCTAGTATTTCGAATCAGTTTGAACCATATTTTAACTATCTCTTTACAAATTAATGGTCACAAATTTTTATACCCAGGCATTTATGTTTTTTTCATTGTATGTATGTGTTTATATGTTATGATGCTCGGTATGTTTGCATATAATGATACAGGGATAAACGAGGACACCGCAATGTCTTCTCTGATCATTTTGTAATCACTCTAGCGTTACCTGTTTGAATGTGTCAGCGAGACTAGGGGCTCCATACGGGGAAATTATAATGATATACAATATTGCGAAATAACACTGCACA
Source organism: Spisula subtruncata (assembly GCA_963678985.1). Taxonomy (NCBI): domain Eukaryota; kingdom Metazoa; phylum Mollusca; class Bivalvia; order Venerida; family Mactridae; genus Spisula; species Spisula subtruncata. The sequence continues at coordinate 21,136,863 of OY787668.1, forward strand.
CATAAAAAACTACCGGGTACTGTAATGTAAAATTGAACATAAATTTTGCAATTCATTGTGACCATCAAGATGTTTATATTACCATAAATTTGGGTTGTTTACATTAAAATATAACTAACAACATTACGTAGTTGCAACCACTGGTTTTAAAGATGTTTTCAATAAAAACTTTACTGTATAGAGAACCAAATTAAATATATCATAACATTTTGGCTGTACATTTAGGATTAATATCAGGTCATTTGTGAAAATGATAATGGAGAAGTACTGCACGTAATAATGATAATGGAGAAGTACTGCACGTAAAAATGATAATGGAGAAGTACTGCACGTAGTAATGATAATGGAGAAGTACTGCACGTAATAATGATAATGGAGAAGTACTGCACGTAATAATGATAATGGAGAAGTACGGCACGTAATAATGATAATGGAGAAGTACTGGTCGTAATAATGACATAAAATTATAAGCAAATTTTCCTAAGGCTAAGTGATATAAAAATAATTCAAGCAATCAGGATAAAAATAATTCAAGCAATCAGGCATATTGAATTTGCCTTATGAATACCAAGATGTCAAAGACTATTCATAGTCCTAACATCAAATTAATTATTAAATAGTCATTGTTACATTAGGTTGTCATGTTTAAATGTCAAATTAATAAAATAAAATAAGAGTTGTTGCTATACTAACATAACATTGTGCAATGTTACATTCAATGTGTTGCCATGTTGTATTTATGTATGTGCTTGTTTCACAACGTCATCAGCATATAATACAAATTTTAGTACAGTATTTGCTTGTTGCTTAAAATGCTATCTAATGCATTGTTGCATAACATTCTTTGCTTAATTTTGTAGTTTGCCATCTAATGCATTGTTGCATTCTTTGCTTGTGATTTGCCATAATAAATGCATTGCTGCTTAATAGTATTTGCTTGATTTTGTAGTTTGCAATCTAATCACTTGTTGCTTGAACCCAGCTTGAATAAATTTGAATGTGATGGTCTCTCTGCATGTTTGAGAACTTAGTGCAGGGAATTCCTTTTTTTTACCTATTTGAAGGCTGCTGCATTTGCTTGTAAATAGGGGAGGGTCTTGTTATGAATATGAAATGGAAGTTGTGTCATAATAATTTTGATTGCTCATGCTGCTTCTGTTTTACTAATGTTTGAAATATTTTTAGATTATTATAGTTATTGCATGTGTTATATAAAATTGCTAAGTAGAGAAAAATACCTTGAAAGCCAGATTGGTCTCCCAAAGCAATGTGTAGGTAACTAAAATGACGCCAGTTTCAGCTCAGCTTCTATACAGATTTACTGCTTAGCAGTGTTAGTCTCTCAGATAACTTTAGCTTAATAAGAGCTCAATGGCTGCAGTGCCATGGCAGACAAGGCTAAGGTTGAAAATAGAGCTGCTAGTCAAAATTCAGCTTTCTAAAAAAACCGAGATCCCTGGGTACTTGAAGGCCTTCAAGGCTTGAGTATTTTTTGTTAATTCAACTATTATTTAATCTGGAATGTATCATGGTTTTGCTCTAATTAGAAACTATTATCAATGAGAGTTTTGAACACAATTCTTTTAACTCTGAGACCTACTTCAATATAGGCCTGTTGAGTGAAAATGGTTTTGTTCCAAACTCTTGATACTATATTATTTATGATGACTTATTGCTATGCTGAATGCCCTCTAGTTCTGGAGGACTTTATTTCTTACATTTGCTGGCTTAGAACAAGAAGGTCGTAACTACCAAATCGATATATTGAGAAAACAAGAGAAAACTGTCTGTAATTTACTCTTTACCTATGGGAAAACAAACTTTTACAACTTCATTTTGGTCAACATGACAAGTTCAGATTTTTATGACAATGTGCTCAAAAGAAGCGCCTTGTGATGCTTATTCTAAATATGTATGAATCTTAAAAGGTCGTAAGTGGCACTTACGACCTTCTAATTCTAAGCCATTGATTTATTGAATGTTTTCTAAGGTATCTGGATTCTGTGCATGCTCCTTTACTGAGGAAATCACAATCTTCTTACAATGTTGTAAACAATTCATGGCAGTTTATATTGTATTGTATCCCCTAAATATCCCATGTCAGGAGTACAGCGTGAGTTTATGGGCATTTTGATATCCCTTTAGCAAGAAAAAATATACAAAAGTCAATTATCCCTTAAATGTGCCAAACCTCATTACAGAGTCTTATTTAGGGGCCTTGCACTTTACCAAGAAAGATCATTCAAAAGTTGCACTGCATGGGCCTCATTGTTGTGTAATGTTGAGATAATCTACATCAGAATGGGAGGTGTTGGGTGACTAACCGAGATGCCCATTCTATAATTGACATAATCACCAGTCGTTAATTAATTTTAATGGTAAATTATAATTATCACATGGTCCATCCAATGGATTGGCTTGAAAACCTTCGCCAAGCACCTTTGCTGAACTACCAGGCTGAGCAATATCCTATCTGGCGTAATATCTATTAAAAGGCAGTACGGGTACAGCTCGAGAGTTTATCCTTAGCATGAATTGGCATTGGGATTGGGGGGGGGGGGGTTCAAGGACTGGTTGGTTCACTTATCAAATTGTGTCTCAACATTGTAATTCAGGGTTATCATTAAATTTAATTTGTAAGTCTTGATATGTGACTCAAATTGTTTTCTTATTGTAACTGGGAGTCTTCAAACGACAGCGCTTGTGTTGAATGACCATGGTCACTTAATGAATTCATTCATTCCATATTACAGTCTGTTCAAAGTTAAATGAGAACTGTTATAAACATTGGCTTGCCGCCAGGTAAACTATGTTTATATCTAGGTTTAACTATGTGTAACAGAATTAACGACGAAGACCCAGCTATTCCTTAGAATGGGATAGTTCCCTCCTTAGTATTGCTTTTTGAATCAACAGTATCTGTTTGGTTTAAATATTACTTTTAATACCATAATAGGCAGAGTGCAACTTTTGTTTACTGCTTTAGTTTGCCTGAAGATAGAAATTATTGTCCTTCCACCACAGGTATTGAGTCATGAGAATGATTTCAATGACACTTTTATGACTCTTGTTTATGCTTGTATGGACATTATACATTACAATATAAATTGCCATTGTTGTTCAAAACTTGCTCATAAAATTGTAATGTATATTATGTTATATACACCCTTTTTTGCACCAAACTGCAACTGCATCCACCATATATATCTACTTATTCCCACATTTTGTATAAACAAACACAAAACATACCCTTGCCATGATATATGTAGTTATTCATATCAAAAAATTATATACTACAAATATAACTCTGTGGAAATATCGGGTGCAAAGTGTCTGTCTGTCTCTCGTAGGCGAAGTGCCACCATCAACCACTTCCACCACACCGTCTCCTTCAGATACGACGCTAGGACCCGGATCAACAGCAGCTCCATCTACAGGTTCAGAAGGTTAGTAGACAATGAGTAAAGGCTTGACATTAACTATATTGGTCACTGGTATGATAGAGAACTATTGTTAAATTTGTAAACAAAATAGCTACTTGTCCTTCCAAGTTATTTTCATTGATTTTTCTTGACTTTCACTGCATCCTATTTGTACCCATGCAGGTACACGTCCAGTGCAGCATTGAATCCTCGATAAAAGTTGCATGAGGGGCAGTCGGACATGATTTTCATGCCCGGTATCTAAGTGATTGTCCTGTCCGTTTGTCCGTCCGTTACAAATGTTGAAACTCAAATATTTTTGAAGTCCATCAAAGCAGTTGTTTTCAAACTTGGCATACTTGGGCTTAAGCGTTTACTGAAAGTAGTCTTGGTTGCTTGTCTGTTATTGTCTTCACTAATGCGGTGTCAGCATTGTGAGGTGAAGTCTTATAAGATGTTGTTTAGGTCAACTTATCTCCTTAACTATCAATGATATTACTTTGAAACTGGCAACACTAGTTCACCACCAATACCCGATTCTATGGTGTCAGACACATAACTGTTTGGCATTTTTCATGGACCTAAAAAATAAAAATTATAGCCTTCCAGGTTAAGTTTTATGTTGAGGTCAAATTTTCCCCCTTTGCTATCAAAGCTATTATGACCAGACATAGTGATTGTCCATTCCATCTGTCTGTTTGTCCAAAACTGTAAACAAAAAACTTTCAAGTTGTTGAAACTCAATTCCATCAAGGCTCTGCTTTCAAACTTTGCATACTTGTTTATTATAAGAAATATCTTACATTGTCAAAGCCATGTTGCACTATTAAATATTTCAACAGAATTATGGCCCTTGATTGCCTTATATTGCTTAGTATATGGACAAGCCTATAATACACTACTGCACAATTAAGTGTTTATTGGACGCAGTCTGAATTTTCTTTGAATCTTTCACCACTTATTCTGTCAACTGCATCATCATATTGCATACAGTGCCGTATCCAGAGACCAGAAAGCACCAAACCAAAGCAAATATATAATTGAGACATCTTTTTTTAAGAAAACATGTTTACCGGTATATATTTTGGCAATTCCTCAAATTTTCTTTGAGGCAACAGCTTCGTTGTTCCTCAGCGTGACTACGGGCCTGGCATGCTTCCTGAAACATGATTCTGAACTCATTCCTGATTAAACAAGTTGATGTTCATCTGTTAAATGGTCTACATACCCCTAACATTCTTTATTCAAATCACCAATATATTTTTTACCTTATAACATATGAATTATAATAATGGTGGCTAATACTTTGTTGACTTTTATTTCAGATGATAATAAGACAACAATCATCATCGTTGTTGTTGTTGTAGTTGTTGTAATCATCATCGTCATCATTATTGTACTGGTTTACCTGAAGACAAAGAGAAAGCCCAAAGAAATAGAAGGTAATTATTTAATTTTATTTCAGCAATTAATCTTGAGATTTGATCCGTCTTTTCATTATGTACCACAAAACAGCGAGGGTGGTATACAGGAATGAGTTTGTTGGTCTGTTAGTTACAGCGTAGCAATACCACATGACTTTTGGCTACAGTGCCAAGAAGAATTTTGCTTCGCTTTGAGAACAAAAAAAAGCCATAAGTATTTAGTTTCTATACTGATACCTATGAAACATATGCCACGCTAAGGGAAAATATGTAAGCTTTCAATAAATGCAGGATCCCTATTCTTTTGTTTCGGTAAAATAACTGCAGTTTGGAATGTTGGAATGATATATTGTGATGAATACGCTGATCGGGATTACAAGTGGGACTGATAAGGTCAAAGTCACTTTTACTGAAAAAAATGGACAATCAGACTAGTTTCTAGACGATAACTTAGTTAGGAATCAGATACTCTGAATAAAGGCTGTGCGCGGCATGTTTAAAAAATAAACAAAAGATAAAACTTGCCATATATCATTTCGCCCTACCTTAGTGACTTAGAGATGGGCGACATCTTCAAGTTTCTGACCTACATGACAGTAATGTCTGGTCATTTGTTTAGATATGTGATTTAAATGTGTATAATTTCAGATGCTTGTATGAGAAGATTTTTGCAAATGTTGCCTCTATAAATATAAATTCTTTATTATTATTATAATACTTTGACATGTGTAGAACTATTAGTTTATGTCTTATTTCATTGATTACTCTATTTCAGAACCCCCAGAGAAACCAAGAAAGTAAGTTTTGGCACACTTTTAATTCTTTTAAAATCTTTATGTATTTGTATATGTTAATAAACTTTTTAAGATGTATGCTAAAATTTATAAATGTAGAGTCCCTACTGCAGTCAATGGGTGAGGCAAAAAAGTCTTATTGATTTTGTGGTGGACGTCTGTCTGATTAGTGTCACAATGTTTGTCATAAACTCTTCTAATACAGTATAATATAGAAAATGAAATATCTTTATTATCCCCCATCGAAGACGAAGGGGATATGGTAATGGTAGGCATCATTCCATCCGTTCGTCAGCCCATCCGTCTATCGGACAACCTTCTGTGTGCAATATCCTTGTACATTTTTTAACAGATTTTGTAAAAACTTTCACAGAATAAACTACTCTGGGAACCTACAGTGTATATTGTCAGGATTCAACCATTTTTGCCTGAGTTATGCCCTTTGTTGATGTTTAACATACAGTACAATTATCTTCTCTTCGACGGTGGATATAGCTGTCTATGACGTCTTCTTGTTGAAACGTTTTGATTCATTATACCTTGATTTGAAAAGTCTGTTACAGTCTAGTTTTTGATTTTCTTAAAATTCTATACATTGTGTTGGTTGCGGTTTGTTTCAGTAATCAAGGTCTTTTTTATGGTAACAGGCCGGATCTTGTATCAGCTGATCATAATGCAAAGAACAACATGGGATCACACGGTGGACTCAATTCAAGCTTTAATAATGTAAGTACTTCACACTAGTATATTTTTCCATCTTCTTCCTATAGATAAAGTGTCTTTTAGTGACTCTGAAAGTATATTTCACAATAAAGGGACTGCATCACATTTTAGGCGTATTTTAAGAATATAATTTTTTTTAAAAATTGTCAAATATTCACTTAATTTTGTAATAACACCTGAATATTTCATAAACAAGTGCAATGAAAGCAATGATATTAAATATAACTTGTGAAACATCAGGATTTGGTAATTATTTAGTATGATTACATTCAAATTCTGTACAGTATTAATATGGTTAAGAATTTCAACTACTATCATTTAAATTGCCTGAAATTGCCTGAAATCTTTTCACATGTGTTGAAAATTAATTAAAATACAAACCAAATATGCCAAATATGTTTGGCTGAAGTTTGTTTATGTCACAGATCAATCTAGTGGATAACGTAACTCACAAATCTTACTGAAAGAATAATTTGTGCTATTTCTAAAAGGAAAAATATTGAGTGCGGTTTAAATCGATTATTTACGTAACAGTCTAGGAGTGCCGAATTATATTTTCGGCAGAGCTTTCCGGCACTCCCAGACCGCAGATTATGTGATCATACATAATTACTAATTGATTATAAATTATTTCAGTCATTTGACAGTTCATCAGACACAAAGCCTAGAAATGATGATGGACTTCTATATATAGATCTGCAGTTTGACAATAAACCAGGAAGTCGTCGTCCTATACAACTTGTTGACAATATGGGTGGTGGTAACACGCCGTACGCGGACATTGTGAATCCACGAGTCTAGCATTTCCTCGTCATCATTGTAGTGTTGTAACTTTTATTCTCAAAAGTGTAATTCCAAGCAATCAAAGGGACCAAGTCTTCACCGACTAGTGGATTCTGTGAACATACTAATCTCCTATTTTTCTAATAATCGGATGTTTGTTGGTTTTTGTACCTGGTAAATTATCACTTCAGGCAGAAAGTTAAACCATGTAAGTTCGGATACTAGAAGAGTAATTATTCAGGGATTAATAAGTTAAAATACAAACTAATCAAGTTGGAAATGGATGCTATTAATTCTCTTAACCAGCTGTAATAGCTAACTGCAAGAGTATGTTTAACCGTGTCATGTGTCAAGTGAATGCATGCCGTTGAATTAGATGGTAGTGAATGATACCAGTATGTCATGGAAGAAAAGCGGGTCCTTTGTATGTATATAAACTTTGACATTGTCATGTGTAATGATAACACACACAGGATGGTGCCTGGAGAATGCCCGCATGTTACCCAGGAGAATGTCCATGTGTTACCCGGGAAAATGTCTGTTGTGATGATACATCGTCATGGTAACGGTTGTGCATTGTGACCATTGATGTACAAATATATGCACACTACTACCTGTATACGACATTGATGTGAGGACACATTTCACGCACACAAGATAGAGAAGCACATTATTTCCAATGTATGTTTCCAGCCCAGGGGAGGTAACTCTCAAAAGTCAAGGGATATTACACATGGAATGACATAAGACAGGAATTACTTCCCTTTATGTTAAAATCTGAATTGAGACTACCAAAGTTCAGCTGGTGTCTGTTGCATAAGCAAAGTGCTACCAAGTGCCTTCCTTCAGTTACATCTTGTTCAATTAAATATTCTGGTAGAAGGCATGAATTACCTCCTTTGGAAAGTGTTACATAGCACTTTGCTTAGGCAATGGACACCTGGTAAATGTGTGACGGGTGGGCAGTAAGTAGGTATACCACACACTGTGTATTATATTACACTAAATGGTTACCCAGGAGGTTTGATTGCTTGTTATGTTATAGTAAAAACATCTGTAAACATGCTTCCCATGCTTGTGTTGAGCAAGACAACGTTGATAAATACAGTACTCTGACTACCACTTATTTGTCAGTTGGTTGTTATAAGTTAGATATTTGTCTGTTTAGTTTTTCAACATATTTTATGTTATTTACATTTTAAAGAAAATGAAGTTTGAGCAATAAATTATTTACTGTTTTTAGGAATTTAGGTTTTTCAGTTGAATATTAATGTAACTTGTTTTATGTGACCTTGACCTAATGTAAATAAAAGAGATGGTAAGTTCTTAATGCTGCTTGATAGATGGTGTTCAGTCAATCATTTCATCCATGGCAGATCAGGGGACACAGCTTTTGACCCTTCTACTGTACTATGTAACACTGTATTGGTCCACTTGATCTAAACGATGATGTGCAAGTCTGGTGCAAGGTTTTTAACGTCAATTTTATCTCAGTCTTTAGGGCGCAGAATCCAAATGATTTATGAAATATTTTTTAGAACCTCTGACCTTAAATCTCTGTCCTTGAACTTTTTACCTTGAAACTCTGACCTTGAAACTCTGAACTTGGTGGTATTTGTGTACCAAACATTGAACATTGCATCATCTCTTCAAGTGGGTACCTCCTTATTCTCATACTTTCATACTGTCATGTGTAGCTAGGTGACCATGTTTGCATTTAGAACGGAAGAAAACTGGCTTCTTGCATCGAGATGCTTTTTCAATTCAATTGGAACAAAATTTGAACTTTTGCGGAATAAGGGTTGCTTTAATGTCAATAGAACCTTATCAACATGGAATTGTATTAGTTGAATCATGCATTAAGCCTAGGTCCCAATTGGCATTTTTACGTTGGCGAAAAACTCCCGATTTTATAAATGAGCATCAGAAAACATCGGAAAAAGGGTCATCAAAGTCTACGGGGAACTTCTGGGAAGTCATTGGAAAATTTGTGAAATCTCTGTTTCTGATACCTGTTGAAGCTCATTTATTTAAATCAGGATTACATGGCCAAGGCAAAATTTGCTCAGTGGGACCTAGGCTTAAGATGGTAATTGTAGTGACCATGCTAAAGGTGCTAGAGTGATAATTGTATGTACATTGTAGATGTATGTTTTAAATTGTTCGTCTTTCTTAAGTGTGTCACTTTTACTTTTAACGTCATGATATTAAAAATTAATTTTGTTCCATATTGTTTTATATAAATAGTAAATACCAAATTGTTCTAAGCACAAATCGTTATTTAAAGAGGCATTCCCTATAACTATCATATGTTTTTCTCTACCATCACATTAAATGAGCTAAATGTACACTATCAATTATCATAATTGGTCAGAAGAAAGGGTACGCAAATATGTCTCTATAATGTCAAAAATATATTCAAATCACCAATAATAATTTATCGCTTCCAGCGATTTATTATTAAGTGGTCAAAGGGAAACAACTCGTGACTCGTTGAAGAATTATATTTTCATTTTTTCTCGGTGATTGGTGGGTGATTTTTGTTGAAGACTTGAGCAGTTTAAGCAATAAGGATTATCATTTACTGCATTATAGTCCTGAATCGATTTAAACGATCAAAGTTATAGGGAACGCCTCTTTAAGCACAAATTTTTGTTTGTTCATTAATCATTTTAATGAAGTTGTGCTTTAGAAGCATTCATATTTTATTTTTAATCTGACCTTCACTCACGGCATATGTCCATGACTGTTTTAGATTTCACCCATTCAAAGCATTTTCTATCATTTTCAGAAAGTTGTTCACTCGTCTTCAGGTTTTCACCCTTGTTCAGAGAATGGTACAGGGGAGCTAACTCTGCATACATTATGATAAAAATATCCTTGTAGTTGACTCCCTTGAATTTATTATGTTTTAGACTAAAAAATCAAAATCATGTACTATTGTGATGTAATTGTTTTCTATGTGTATAATTCCATGTATAAAGGACCAAATATATATATATTGTTCTTTGAGACTATTACACTGCATTTCCATATTTTTGTGATAAAACAATTGAATTAATAAAAATTAAGGGTTGTATCCAGTGACAAAAATAGTATGCGTTACAAAGTATCCACTAGGCATTGAAATGATGATTCTGGTGTTTGTTGTACCTTGTATATGAATGAATACTTGGTAGTCACTAGTGCTTGATGTAGTATCTACGCAATATGCTTGTCTACCGTACAAGTATTGTGCTACTGGATGTACTATTCACTATTTTATATGTGCCTCTGTAGCTCAGTGGTTACTGTGCTTGGCATCTAATCTGGCGACCCAGGTTCACATCTAAATCATGGTGGAGGCACTCATACATATGCCTGCCATATTTCAGCAGAAAGCTGACTGGTAAATAAAGGCTATGCTCTGCATTTTAATAATATCAAATCTTGACTGTTTTTTTTTCATGACACAAACAAATATTTACGAAGAAACATTACCGGTATGGACATTATTTTTATGACATAACATAATTAAGGCCTTACACAGTATGGCCAGCATTTACTGCACTTTTCATACTAATTAATTGCTAATTACACCTCCACATAATTGCCATAGCAACAAGATTGCTGTAATAGTTTCATGAGTTGAAAAGTAAACAAAGTAGGACACTCTGACATTTAGTTAGTGCATGGAAATACTGGAATTTCTTTCTTTGTAGGCTACTTTTTATGGTAGAGGAAATGTAAGCTAATTTGGTACAATTGAGAAATTTTCCAATTAATCCACTTTGCCAACTTATTAACTCATACAAGTCAATTATATCTGGTTATATTGGTTTTGTACTACAATGATTTCAGTTGATGGATATTTTAGACATCATGTTCAACTAGTTTCATGCTTTATGCTTGATATAAAACGTTACAAGAAGTGATTTTAGGAAAAAAAATGCCTATTTTCATTATTACTCTAAATAACTTAAGCACAAATACCTTTCGTGTTGTTTAATGTTAATAAATAACATTCTTTAGGATAACTTAACTGGTTATACTGTGTAAGCCCTTTCTGATCACCTGCTGCCAATACCAGTCGTCACAACTCTTCAATTGTGTGAACAAATATTCCTAGAGTTTGGAGCAAAACTGTCATAACTTGAATTAGAGTTAATTCAATCAATTGCAAATAGTTTTGTTCCAAAATCTGAGCATATAATTTGTCTACTAGCAATAAGTTGTTTATGAGTTGTGTGGTATTTAAAGTTTGCCTATTTCATGGTCTGTGAACTTGGCAACCATTGATGCAAGAAAAAGATTTTCAAAGAAAAATCAGGCGAGAGTCCAGGAAATGTTTTTTATGTTCTTGCAACCTTGAAATATTATGGTTTTCTGCAGTTACTGATATAGACAAATGTATGAATTTTATGTTTTGCATTATGCCAATATTCAACTGTGATAAAACATATATTGTGGTCATAAATTCCTAATTCATAGCATGTAGGAATTTTATCTGTAATAGTTACTAATTGTAACCAATTACTGTGTAGGATTTTGTTTATTATCCGGGCCAGTGATATAGCATTTTAGACTTTAATGCAAAGGTCAACAAAATTTTACTGTTTTTTTATCACATAGTTATAATGATGCTATTTTATCCAAATAACAAACATTTTGTTACATTTTACCAAGAATTAAAAATATTATCCTTGAATATGGTATATTGCGAAAAAAGGGGTCCAGTAGTTAGTAATTAAGAAATTATTGTATAATTGTGTTGTATATATATATATATATAGATAATTATGTATTTTTGTCTTCAATGTATACAGGTTGTTATTTGTGCGGATTATTATATTTTTGTACAAAGCTTTGTTAATAATTTGTTACAAATTGATGTATTTCGTCAATAATTTGTTACAAATTGATTTACATATTTTGTCAATAATTTGTTACGAATTGATGTAATACTTTGTCATTCATTACGATCATTCATACAGCATTTTATTCTTGAATTTTGTTGCTAGGAAACTGAACGATAATGGACATGAGGCGTGTGTGTGTTTTCTTCCATATTTGTATCAATATAATGCCTTGTTACAAAAGCATAAAATGCCTGATATTTGTCCTGGTAATGTATCATATCTCTTGCATTCGTTTCAAAGACGTTAGTAGTTTGAAAAATGAGAACTTCGTTACAGGATTTCGCTGTAATTATGATCTTAATTGGAAGCGTTGCTTAGTAACAGTTCTTTTAACATTCAAGTGATTGACTTAGATACCTGAGTCTGGAATAATTTACTGCTGTTTGTCATGGTCTGGTAGATTGTGTAACATTGTTCCTTGTAAATCATTTAACGATTTATCATCATGTAACATGCAACTATTTTATAAACTGTTAGCTCAGAAAAATTATTAAATTTTAGTTATTTAAGTTATAGCTTTAGTTAAAGCTTTGATTTACCATAGTTTCACCCCTTTTGAAAGGGTCAGTCTAAAATATGATATTATATGTTTTCCAAAAGGTAGATTGGACAAAAGCTAGTTAGAAGGAAGCAATACATGATTGTATAGTACATCGAGGGCTCAGTGCAAAACTATGGTGCATTAAATTTTTCTATAATTGAGGTAGTTATCATAGTTTCGCACCAAGCTTTCGACATGTTACCAGTTGTAACCCAGCAGTTCAACAGGAAAGCTTACTAACTAAGTTTTCTCCCATATATATGTAATTTTGTTTTATTACATAAACTTGAATTTTATTTCCTAATTTTTGTTAAAACTTTTTTATTTTCCTTAGGAGACTCTGCACAGATTAGAAATTGACATATTTCCAAAATTTGACAGATGTTTATTGTTTAGTTAATTAGTTTATTAATTGCTGGCAAATTAATGATCTAGAACAAATTTCTGCATTTGTTTTCGCTTCATTACATGTCCGTGTATTATGTTCGTTCAATTACTTTTTGGTAATGTTTTGTGCAAAAATAAGTCTTAATTAAGTTTGGTTTTTATTAGCTTGACTTTTCAAAGAAAAAAAGATGAGCTATTGTCGTCGTGATGGGAGCGTGTGCGTCTTCGTGTGCGTTGGTTAAGTTTATTGTCAGAGTAATTTTCTCAAAGACTATTGAAGGTATCCACTTGAAACTTAGCATAGTTATTCACCATCACAAGAGGAGTCCATACTGACAAGGCTGATAACTTTGTGACTTATATTTATTGAGTTATCTGCCCTTGTTACTATCAAACAGGAGAAAGTCTAGTGTCCAGCACTTGTTGGCAGTTCTTTTCTTATTTTACCTTTTTTTACATAAAACATGTAGACAACCTGTTAATCCATACAGTTGGTGTTACCAAGTAGTGTACATTTATATATCATGTCTTTAGTTTTCAGTTTGTATCTGATCAGATGTTTTAAAGTTATATATTATATAAAATGTGCTTCTTAGAACAGAAATAAACCTCATTGTGTATATACATACATATATATATATCCATGCATTTCAATTCAATTCATGCTTAACCATTTATGAGAAAAAAATGATACTAAGATAATAAATATTTTAATAATCATTTGTTGTTGTGTCATTTTACACCGAAAGGTATACCATAAACGCTAGACATATCGCTGGCTTGAATTATTTTTTGAATTATGCCGAGCATAGCCTTTATTTGCTTTATTCTACTGAAACATGGCAGGCATATATTTGTGCCTCCACCCTGATTTGAACCAAGGTCACCAGATTAAACGGCAAGCACTAACCACTGGGCTACGGAGGCACAAATAAGAGCTTAGAATAAGATAGTCCTAACTAAAAGACTTATACATATTAACAGGCGCTTCAGACTTCTTATGAGCCTATTTTTATGAAAATCGGAACTTATCATGTTAACTTAAATGAAGTTGTAAAAGCTTGTTTTCTGTAAACAAAAGGTTATTTTCTCAAAGTATTGATTTTGTACATAAAAACTTCTCATTCTAAGCCAGCGATATACTGACAGTATTTCTTAATCTAGATACGACGAAAAAATCCTTGTTAGACCCTTACTTGTTTTTAACCGGAGGGACGATAGGTTTGCCTCTGTCCGTCAGTCTATCCGTCGGACAGTTAATCTGGATCCTGCCATAACTCGAACAGTTTTCAAGCTAGGTTTATAAAACTTGGTATGACGATAGGGACCAGTAAGGAGATTATGCACATCCAATTGTTTGTTGATTTGGACAAACATTGTGGTTGCTATGGATACGGATATGGATTTACACCTTGGTTGGAATGGAGCATGTGGATTATTCTTGTTCAGAGAAATTAACCTGTGGTTGACACGATGGTTGTAGTAATTATTTAAACCTCTCGGTCAAGGCTAACCCATGAAAGTGCAAGCACTTATTTCCAATGGGGTCCTGTGTTTTTGCTGAAGGGACAGCAGGTGGAAGAGATAGTGGTGTGATACAAGGTATCCGGGCGAGATGCCCTAGCTCTTTCCGAAGAGACACCTTGGTTCTTTAACGTGCCCGGTGTATAGCACCAATACACGCGAGACTACCTCTGTGTTACTAACCAGTTCATCTCTAGTTAGGTGGGAAACACAGAAAAGCGTTTCAGAAATGATCAAGTGCCCCGGCCGAGGATCGAACCCGGGACCTCTCGATCAGCAGTCAAGCAGGCTATCCGTTCGACCACCGTACCACCGAACCCGGAACCTCTCGATTCTGAAGAGCGTCTGCAGGGAATATTCATGGACTTTTCATGGAAAATTGGCCACAAAGAAATATAAACTTTAAAAAAGATGGAAGGGCAGGGCTGCCATAGTAAAATACTTCGAAAGCCTGAGATTCTGCCAAAGCGCAGCTTAACGGGCGAACTACTTAGTTTGAGGCTAAGCATTTCAAGTGATGCTAACCGCCATATTACTTAATATATTTGCATGAAGTCATGAAATAGTTATGTGATATTAAGGTTATAATATCAAATTATTGATTACTACATGTAGTATATTACCAATACAATAATAACATATATTTAACCTTGTTGGGAATGGTAGCCTGGTCTTGGCAAAACATAAATAAAAAAACCCTCAAATCATACCACTTAAAGAGGCATTCCCTATAAGAAGCATATTTATCTCTACCATCACATTTGATGATCTAAATGTACAAAGCACTATCAATTATCATAAAGTGTGCGCAATATGTCTCTATAATGTCAAAAAATATATCCAAATCACTAATAATAATTTATCGCTTCCAGCGATTTATTGTTATGTGGTCAAAGAGAAACTACTCGTGACTATTTTGGCTCATTACGGAAATGTATTTTCATCTTTTTTCTTGGTAATTGGTGTGAGCTTTTTGTTGAAGATTTGAGGAGTTTAAGCAATAATGATTTAATGTATAATATCCTGAATCGATTTAAACAATCAAAGTTAAAGGGAACGCCTCTTTAATTACAGCATGAATATTTTAGCCGGTACTCGAATAATTACCAACGCAATCCTGGGGAAGTGGCGGTCTGCACGATCTGTTTGTTATTTCTCTTTATGACGGTTGAAAAGATGCATTTCTCGCACCAGACTGTTGGTAACATGTAGACATCGCACGATACATGTATGAATAATGCATGCATTTGGTGGTGAAGGTTTATTATATGTAGGTTAATGACGGTTTCTACAAGCTGTACACGCAACCTCGATCTGATAAAATCACCTTTCCGTCAGGGAAAAATCATTATTTACGACTTTTTTTCTTTCTCATCCAGTTTAAGCAGAGCGATGGTCCATGGTATGATGCAAGCTTGTCTGTGTCGCCCATAACTCCTAAAATATTTGAGTCATAGTCGTCAAATGCAGTAGGAATATGAGTAGTGTTGTGTGTAGCTGTGGTAATTTTTGCCCTCGACGTGGTCACTTTGCACGTGACACTGTGGCACCCATAAAATACTGGGTGGACATTCCACGTGACTTAATAATTCTGTGAGTTTCGGGCAAACAAATGTGACCTTCCAAAGAGGCAAATTAAGTTGCGTCGGTAGTGCTTATGCTCGGCTTGAGCGTCGAACAAATCTCGTGAAAAAAGGTCAATTACTTAGAAACTTATGGTTGTTTTTAACTTTTTGTTTACATATTTTTACTTGGAAGACTTAACCAAACAGTAACGTGTAATGTCCACGAACTGGTATGACGTAGTCTAGATTGAACCTGTCCCTTATCCAATAGCAAGACAACCGTTCTTACAATTATGCCTACTTGTCCACAGGGGCGGTGATATTTACAGCCTATCGACGACCCTTCTTCACCCATCTAATATTCAATGTAATGCTGGATTTCTCAACGATTTAGAGAAGCCTAGTACCGTTAAATAAGTCAAGAAACCGTCTAAATAGACCTTTGTTGACGCATGGTGAACAAACCACAAGTGAGCAATTTGGTATTTTATTGCATATTGTCATACGTATGCTTACCCCAAGTCTAAGGACTTGACCCCCCTCTATTGTATGAGGGTTGTTCATTAATGAAATAAAACAAAACATTCATAGATTCTCAATTTGTTTTATTTCATCACAGAAAGGCATGTATATACACATCATAAACAGCATAAAACACATTGGGTAGGTCTAAAAAACAATACCCAGTAACAAATAAGGATGTCGTTCTAGACAATGCGTAAAATATATAAAATTATGGCGTTTTTGCGACATAGTAAACATCTGATTAGTTATGAAGACTTAATCAAACAACACAAAACGTAACGAACATATCGCTGGCTTAGAATAAGTCTGATGCATGTACTTATTTGACATCTGCATCATAAGGTGCTTCTTAGGAGCCTATTTTCAAGAAAGTCGAAACTTGTCATGTTGATTAAATTGAAGTTTAAAAAGCTTGTTTTTGCATTAAGTAAGTAAAGCGTAATTTGCAGACAGTTTTGTCTTGTTTTCTAAAACTATCGATTTTGTACTTACGACCTTCTCATTCTAAACCAGCGACATTATGACGGACGAAAAACACTTATATCCTTCAACAGCATATCGAGAGCTTGTGCAAAACAATGGTATGTCTCGATAAATTGATGTAGTTACAATAGTTTGGCACCGAGCCCTCGATATGAAAATCATAATAATGAAATCGTCCTCTGTGGTCTAGAGGTTACCTATATGGGTCTATCGTGAAGGTTGCTGGTTCGATCTCAGATTGCAACAGGCAGAAATTGGTATTGGTACACATGTGCATCTCCTTACTTGATACACAGCATAAGGGTAGTACGAGGCACTCATCTCTGGAAGCATCTCATGTTGAAATCTCAACTCAAATTGAGATTTTGCCAAAATCAGAGTCTGAATTCGAGGTGCATCTGAAGTTCCTACTCTTAACATTTTACTGTAATATTCTCAGAATATAATTTCTGTATAGTGATGATAATTTTGAGTACAGTCTCACATAGAACTGACATGATGACACATTCCAGAATTTGAGATGAGATCTTACTCAGTTTGAGATGTTTATGGAGATCGGGGCAAGGTAACTGCCGGTTGACCCGCTGTCCGGACTGAGTAACTGGGTAGTCTTCAGACTGTTATCCAGCGTGACTTAATACAATATTTAGAAATATAATTCTCTTTATAAACAATAATTTATTTGATAAAAAAAATGGCACATTTCGTGATTCATACACATAAGCTTTGCGTAGACATTGCGTAGATTACGTGACTTTGCGTCTAAAACTTGACAGGTGAATGGAGGCCTATAGTAGTAAACTACAAAACACATCATAAATTGTAAATGTTCGAGCTATCAAGCTCAGGATGGACATACCACGTGGCTTTTCAGCTAAGTCTAAAAGTAAAAATATGTAAACGAAAACTATAGGCAAAAATAATTATCTCATTAATTTACCGATATTCACCAGCTTCAGGTATGTTCGACGTTCAAGCCATGAATGAGCACTGTCCACACAGCTTAAGCTACGTTTCAACAGAATGCCGACACTGGCTCAAATGCTACACATGCAGTAGAGTCTATTTCTATGTGTTGGTAGTACTCATTCTCGGCTTGGGCGTTGAATATACCTCATGAAAATCGATCAAGAATAAGATACTTTTCTATTTTTTTTTAGTTACATATGATTATACCCTAGTCACATTTGCCCTACGAGCTCCGTACGAGTTGATTTTTATGAACTCGTACGAGCATCGTATGGCTTTAAACAACTCGTAGAGGATTTGGTGACGAGCTGTGACCAGATGCAAATACCGTTAGGATTAAAACATTTCAGACTCGTACGAGTTGGTAAATCCGTACGGACATCGTACGAGCATTGTGACGTAGCATTACTTGTAGACTTAGCCAAAACGTCACGTAGTATGTCCTTCCTTAAACTATGCAAACATAAACCGAATGAAGGAATGTAAAAAAATTAAGAGTAAATACATTATGAAATACTAGTAGTGACATCATTAGACCGGAGGTAGAGTAGGAAATATGTCAAAATTAAATCGTTTAATAACAAAATTACATCTGTTATTTATTATTTCAATAAAATCAGGCTTCATTTTTGCCTTCCATGCATCAATATGTTCTGTTGAGTTTGATCTAACGGTGCAAATCAGGCAATTGTTTGGATTTCCCGCCGATGTTATGTTATAAACATAATTCTTTACTCCTTCAGTGAAATCAAAATCCAGGAAATCGTACATCTTTTTGGAAGTTTCAATGGGAGACTTGGCAATATGTTCGTATTTCAGCCGAACCAGTCTGTTTGTGTACACATTACTGAGACGCTCGAAACTTAAGAAATCATTCTCTACTCTAGTACAGAATTTTGACGAGCATACATTCGGCCCACCGTGTTTAGGCGAACACATTCCAAACTTCGCTTCAGAAAACAGCGTTGCCCGAGGATCGCGGATTAAGTGAACAATTTTAGAATTTGGAAATTCACGCAGACAGTCTTCTGTATCTTCCAAAGGCATGCGTATAGTTTTGATGATGCTTGTCGGGGACTGCTGACAAATCTCTTGTAACTTAGACACGCACCCATGTAGGAGTAGGGTTTTATTTTTGAGACCTTTCTGTTGCATGCACTCCGGAAATGCTTTAGACTTGAGACCATATTCTGAAAAAAAAAAACCATACAATACAACAATGCTTCCACACTTGAAACGGCGATACAGATTTGTGCCAGTTTAAGGTCCCAAAGTATTTAATTTAGAACAATAAAAGGTCAGCTAATAAGACCGAGTCGCTATTAAGACCACATTTTTTAGCGGAACTTCACTGTATAACAAATGAAATGGATACAATTATCGCATAAATCGAGTGCCTTTACACTCATGTTCTTAATTCCATTTCATCGAGTCATAATGGATGTTTTAAATGAATGCATTCTATTTAGAAAGTATTTAAACTAGAATCTTCAATTTATAATTTTATACACAAAGCATAGTTATTATCATATAGTTTAATGAAAACTGGCTCATGTGTACGAACATAATGCTGAACACAGTGCTCTACTCAAAATCATTTCAAAATTGAAAACTGCTCAAACTGTCTCAGTAAAACACAAAGAACACAAAAGAGGACTGTTGGTGAGTCCAAAATACTATAGTATATATGTTCGGTCCAGAGATCTGTGAAACAATGTCTGTGCTCACAGAGCTCAAACCAAATGACTAATTGCATAGGCATGACTTATTAGGATGCTATAAAAGCTATCGAAAATAAACATGCCTTATTGCAATTACCGGATTTCAACTCGTTTATGCTCAGTGACGCTTGTAAAATGCCCATCCAGTGCAGATATCGCAATGTTGTGTGTGCACTTATTGCACTATTGTTGAAGGGAAGTTTTGCAGTTATTGCACTCGTATCTGAGATTCATACTTACTCAGGAATCCATCCATGATTATACTTCTTGGTAGTTTTCTTAATTGGCACGTGGACCAATGATATAAGGCCATCTTCATCTCGTATCGTAATGAGAATGGTAGTTTACTGGAGAAATAAGAAAGTAATCATAATGAGCATACTAAGATCAAAATCCGCTCTGAAATTATGTCCCTCTCACAATCCAGTCCGCATCGCTGGCTTAGAATGAGAAGGTCGTTAGTAACTTAGTACTACTTACGACCTAATTCGTCTGATACATATTTGAAATCAGCACCACAAGGCGCCTATTGTCATGAAAATCGAAAAGTGTCATGTTGACCAAAACTGATGTTGAAATAGCTTGTTTTACTACAAATAAAGAGTAATTTTCGGACAGTTTTTTCTTGTTTTCCCATAAAATTGATTTTGTACTTACGACCTTCTCATTCTAAGTCAGCGACACGACTGAGTGATGGGTCCCAGTCACATGACTGGTGACTTTCGGATCATATGAAATTCTTGTGAAACTTTGTTTAGACACACCGAATATCGTGCTTGTAATTTCAGTTTTGGAGGGAAAATATTGAGTAAGAATGCATGTCTAACTTAAAATGGCTGTCACCAAGTACTATTCCTTAATATAACACGTAAACAGCACATGCCGTTATTATTCGCTACTGGAGACATTTTGTTACAAGTAAGTCTATTTATGTATTGCAAATGTCAATAAACATACAATTCATGCTATATGCATATACTGTAGTACTATCGGGAGCTGTTCTATAAATGTAGCTATAGTAAATTCCTTGATATAGCTTGGCTATTTTGACGTGAGCCTGACCTTAATGCAAGAATATATTACAGGTTTTTGCTTTGAATAATTATATCAATTACCGCAAGCAAATCGAACGATATCGGTATTTCAAATTTGTGTATGTATTATATCTCGAGCGTCTTCGTGATTCTCCCCGATAATGAAAACATACAATCGGTGTCGTAAACGTAGGCAATATATCGACTGTCAAATTATGCTAATCAAAAGGTCAGGCTCATGTCAAATTGGCCAAGCTATAGTACAGGCAAGACAATAACCTGCCATTCACATTGAACCAACACCTGTCACTCAATGTAACAGGTGAAAATCATGTCATTGAAAAATATAGTATGCAAATATCGACTTAAGCAAGCCCGACCATCTCAAGATATATTCATTTGTATTTTATTGTAGCAATAATTATGACGTCATGATGTTCTAATTTTGCGTGTTTTCCAATGTAAATCAAACTTTTTTAGAGAAATGGGTGTATGAAATAAAATTCTACCGTTTTAATCACAATCACAGATTAGTTTTTCTAAAATATCTCCGATTGCTTTACTAAGGATTAAACGACCATTTGTTGAAGTACACTGTTGTGTAAACACCCGATCAGAAGGAACTCATTAAATAAAGCCCCGAAGGTGTGCGTGAAGAACCGTCACGTCCTAGCCAATCAGAATACAGGGGTTTGTTAACTTTGGAATTATTGGTATACATTTGATTCGAATCTGTGATTATTTTCGGAACAGTCTTCAAGCACAAGTTTCATACAGGTGCAGTACAAAGAAGATACATGTTTTAAGTAGATGTTAAGAACAGTTAAACAAACCTCGTGGTGCCATTTATATAGACGATCGTTGCATTTTCTTTCACTCTGCCAATTGTTCTAAACGGTTCATAAACGTAAAATGCATCTCGACTATGTTGTAGTATGTCACCAGTTAAACTAGAACCCGAGCGCATGTATGTCACTATGACAACCACCTTCTTGCCGCCTGGGACTGGTTGTTCTTCTGTTGCATTATAATGATTATATACCGGTAATTCTGAAAACATAATTATAGAACAAATTAATACAAAAACAAGACAAAATATTTCATAGCGGCGATGGTTTGACGACCAGTATTGTTTATTACCAAATGTTTCAAAGCAAATTTACTAATACATTGGAATTAGGTCACACCATCACGATGGAATCACACGTATGCCTATAACTGCATCATTAAAACATTTTTTTGGGGGGTAAAACTTATACATCTAATAAAAATGTTTTTTGCCATTGAACTAACCAGACAAACACTCAAAGTGCATTTTGTTTTCATAATTTACGCATAGTCAGTGGATTGCTACACCATTTCAGGTTCTAACTGAACAAAAATTTAATTTTGCATTTAGAGCATGTCGTAATTTATCTCAAGCAGTGCTTATTTATTGTATACGATGTGAAATGATAAATAAATATCCTTGTCGATGCCAGGTGCATTTAAACATGTCGATGTACTTAAATTAAGGACTTTGACTATCACCCCAAACACTGTTAGTTTCCTACATTAAAACTTTACTTCAGGATAATATATGAACCAAGGCGCTGGCTATTTTGCGAATTTCATCTTATGTATACGAGCAAACTAAACAACAAAATAGTACAATGATTTTCAAAATACTGATATAACCATTAAACTTTAGACCGCATTTGAATGCACTTGTCCGCGTTTTAAACACATTCAGTCGACAACGATAACATTTGCAGTCGTAAATACTAAAACTCTGTGACGAAAATGATTGATTCGGATAGGAAGTTGAACCGTAAGGCGAATTTACTCTCGCATGATACCTTCAAGCGATTATTTGCGCCTGGGCTTCGGCCAAGCTCTTAATTTGCTACTAATAGATCTATTCAACAGCTATCCAAAACTCAGTACATGTAGTTAGTAAAGACACCAACGCTCGTATATTTTAGTATTTTAGGAAGCCTGTGACATGGTATACTGATATACCATGATATAATGAGCATAATATAACAATGACCCACGGACATATACAACGCTTTTAAGGTTCACGAACTCAACTTGACTGGACAATATTCAAATGTATGTTATTATCGTATTAAATCCAAACACAAAATTAAACAAAATATGTTGGCAGCAAAATAGTCAGAAATGGTGAAGGTCACGGAGTCATCTACAAACTGTACGGTTAATGACCAACCTCTATATAAAGTTTGAAGATCCAAAAGCAAAGCATTTTTGAGTTATTGAATAGAAACCATAAGGTCTTAAAAGTAGTAAATGTCACAGTGACCTTGACCTTTGAACCACTGACCTCAAAATATTTATGAATCATTAACTGTTATTGACCAACCTCCATGCCAAGTTTGACTATCAAAGGGCAAAGCGTTCCTGGGTTATTGAACGAAAACCATTTCCGACCTACCGATCGACCGACAGACACGAGCAAAGCAATATTACTCCCCATCAAAGATAGGGGTCATAATAATAAACCTGCGTACGAATGAACGACTTTCTCATTGTCATTATTTGCATGCGTTGAAATGTTATTTGTTGAGGATAAGTTTTGTTTTAATTAACTATAACCTTATACGTTTAATTCGCCTCGGATGACAATGCAGACGGACCATAATATGTCGTTTCCATTAAATCTATCTATATTACATTGTCTATTGCAAACTACATGATTGTCTAAGCGCTTATTGTTTAGAGCCTACTTGGAGCCTTAATTGAATTGTAATTTGAGCATTATTATTACATTAAATGGCAACACAAAGTAAATACAATAAAGATAAAAGGATAACATGATATATTTCAACTGTAATCGATGAACGAAATAATTATGTAGAGAACTTTGCAGCTGGATTCAGCTACAAAAGATGCCATAGAAAGTACTGTAAAGACATTTAATTTTGATGAGACAAAATTTCGTGGTTTTGGTAAAAATACCATTTTGATTTGACGTTAATTCGTGGATATTGCATTTCAGGTAATAAATACAAGGGCCAAAACTATTGCTCGATGTTTTTTTTTTATTTTTGTGATTAAAGGTGAACCACTGAATCATCGAATTTTACCATCCCCCACGAAAATTATAGATTTTACAGTATATTGCTTCAAAGACAACAATCCGTACGTGCTGGAGCTGAACTATAGACCGTCGGACCATACAAACACTTCATTATGGTAGTCACAGTTTCAGATTCATGTCGAGTTCCTCTGGGAGTCGAACGAAAAATCGAATGTCAATTTGGTTCCAAAGTTGAGGCACACGAAATTTGACCAATATAGTATTAGATGCATTGTATCGCTGGCTTAGAATGAGAAGGTTGTAACTACTACGTACGACATTTAAAATCAGCAGCAGCTTATAAGCCTATTTTCGTAAAAAATAGGAAGTTGTCCAAAATAAGTAAGGAGTATATTCAGTTTTTTTCTTGTTTTCTCAAAATATCGATTTTTACTTACGACCTTCTCATTCTAAGCCAGAGATTTAGAGATTTGTATATAACTTTGAATATAGGACCACATTCAGGGTTTACACCGGGTACCAAAATGAAAATGGCTTGTTATATTTCTTTTACATGCAGGTATATTTTTGGCATCTCGATCTTAAACAGTGTGCACTAACCTTTCTTGTAAATCAAGTCTTGTAGAGATGTTATTGGCTTCATATAAACATTTGACGAAGACTCTAATGCCACTGAAAATAAAAACAAACTGCTTTTATTTATAAGAAAACAATATGCTAGCAAATAAGTGATTGGTATAAAAGTGAAAACCATCTTACAAGAATGTACCGTTAGTAAGCCTTTATTTGCCACTCAGCTTTCTACTGCATAGGGTAGGTATATGTGTGCCTCCACCCTGATTTGAACCCGGGTCGACGGATTAGGCGGTGAACAATCTAGCTACTGAGCTAGCGAGGTCAAATTAAGAGTACAAAATTATTGGCAAAAAGGGTTAACCTGTAAACACAATAGACGTTTCTACAGCGCATACAAAACCGACTGATCTAAAGTCTGCACAATTAGGAAGAACAGGGGCCTTATTCACCAACCTTGTAAGTCTAAAGTTAAGACTTATACTTTATATTGCAAAATCGTCTATTCGCTCTCAATTTTTTATTAACATATCAGTGGGTAACAACAAATAGACAGATAAAATTTCACATGGTTAAATTTAATTTCAAAGAAATGCCAGTGATTATTAATAATGACATTTTTAAGTCTAAGTCTGAGTTTTAGACTTACAACGTTGGTAAATAAGGCCCCAGTCTCCATTATACTTCATACACAGACAATAAGCATATATTTTCATTTATTTCAATATGACGAAGAGCGCTGAGATCCATATTGAGATTGTATGATTAATCAAAGGCTTTTATCACAGAACATGACACTGCTTGCTGGAGTAATTATTCAGATTCCACATTTAGATACTAAATACTTTTAGTAACCGGGAATTCAATAAATAGGAGTGTGGTGGTCTATATTCACTCACTTGTTTGATAAAAAAACATTTAAAGAGGCATTCCCTATAACTATCATATGTTTTTCTCTACCATCACATTAAATGAGCTCAATGTACAGTTGCACTATCAATTATCATAATTAGTCAGAAGAAAGGGTACGCAAATATGTCACTATAATGTCAAAAATATATTCAAATCACCAATAATAATTTATCGCTTAATTTATCACCGATTTATTATTAAGTAGTGAAAGGGAAACAACTCGTGACTCGTTGCGGAATTATATTTTCATTTTTTCTCGGTGATTGGTGGGAGATTTTTGTTGAAGATTTGAGCAGTTTAAGCAATAATGATTATCATTTACTGTATTATAGTCCTGAATCGATATAAACTATCAAAGTTGTAGGGGACGCCTCTTTAACAAACAAACTGAAACCGACACATGTTAATGTAACGTTAAGTACGACTGATGTAAACTGCAACATGTTGCATATGTATTGTATTTGTATTTTCTATAACACAGTAACACTTGTAAACGTTCTAAAATTTCTGTTATAAAGTATGTAACTTTATGGTTTCGACAGCGCTGTACACAGCGTTCTACTATTACTAATGTACAAAATGTACACCGCACACCCACCACATGGACGCGCACCGCACCGGATCGCATTGCAGCACATAGCCTCGCATTGTATTGTTACAGTTCACAGTGATACATTTTTTCATGTGATCATTGATATAAACAAATGTTCTCTTTGTTTTTTATTTAGTGTTATAGTTTTATGAATTATACGTTAAGTACATTTGGGTCGTTTTTCGACCATGTTTTCATTTATACTATTTTGCCTATTTTGTCATGATTAATTGACCACCTAAACTAATTTGCTCACCACACACACACAGCGTATTATTACAACTTCTCGACAAATTATAGAGAATGAGACTATAGCCATTGTTACATCTACCGAGCACAATCAATAACAGAAAATACACGCTTTGTAAGTATAACCATAGTAACAATAATTCAACAAATGGTTATAAAATACTCGGATTACACAAAACATATATTAAAATACTCGTAATACTAGTTAAGGCTATACCAAATCGTACTTTCGTTTAGCGTCAGCCCTAAGATCGAAAATCTATCTAGCTATCCTGAGACAAAAACAAAACACTCGAAAAAAACAAGTCATAGCGACTTCTATTCTCATCATTACTAATATGGCTAACAGTAACAAATATAGCTTTCAAGCATTGACAATCAAACCAATATCTGAAAGGATTTTCAAGATATATAAATGGGGGTTATTGCAAATACCTAGAAACTAGTTGTTAGCAATATATGGCATATAAGTGGAACCCCATCTTTGATGATACATGTATTATTGAATGTATATATGTGTATAATTAGTTATTTGTTATTACATAATGGTTTTATGTGATATTCGTCATTTAGTTTTTAAATTTTAAATGACAAATTTCAATCATAACCATGTGTTGTTATTACTTGTATCATCAAACAGAGCTCATAAAGTGATTACCAGGGAGCTTACATAAAAAAGGTTACACATTTTGTGGTTTTTTCTTTCCCAAGATGCCCAAACCTATCCGTCCTCCGACGCTAAACGAAGAAACGATTTGGTATGGCCTAATGTCATCATGCTGTAGGATACTAGTAGTTCAGTTCTGAACAAATATCTTACCAATGATAAGGGGGTGCTTTGGTTTGCTTACGACGGTCTGTCTGTCGGTCTGTCTTTCTGTCTGTCTGTCGGTAGACCAAATGGTTTCCGTTCAATATAAACTCAATAACATTTTGCCATAGGACCTTCAAACCTTACATGGAGGTTGGTCAGCAACAATATATATTTACTCCTACTGATTTTGAGGTCAGTAGATAAAAGGTCAAGGTCACTGTGAATTTTCCATTTTGGAGACCAAATCGTTTCCGTTCAATAACTCGAGAACACGTTGCCTTATGACCTTCAAACTCAGCACGGGATTGGTCAGCAACAGAAGATGTCTCCTGTTGATTTTGAGGTAAGTAGGTCAAATGTCAAGGTCACTGTGACCTTCACCATTTTCGATTACAAATGTATTGGGTTGCCATGGGGCATAAGTGATTTTCAAATATCTCTTGTTTATATGGTCTTACATATCTGTTCTAGACTTTGTTTGAGTATACATTATATTTAGTTTTCATAATTGTTTCAATATTCCTAGCAATAAATGAATTATAAGACTTTTATCGACCCAGGGGATATGGTAATTTGAACGCCAGATAAGGCGAGCAATGGCACCACTTTATATTAGATTATAAATCGTCGAACAGCTATAGCTTGTCTCCTCACCAGCTCAATGACACATATTGTTGGGTTAGAATGAGAATGTCGTAAATACTACTAACGACCTTATAAGACTGGTGCATATTTAAAAACAGCATCACATGGTGCTTCTTATGAACCTTTATTCATGAAAATGAAAACTGAGGCTGAAACAGATTGTTTTACCATAAGTAAAGAGTAATTTTCGGACAGTGTTTTTTCTTGTTTTCTCAAATTATTGATTTCTACATACGACCTTCTCATTCTAAGCCATCGATTTGCTGAACACAATGCTAGTACCTAGCTAAATTTATGTTTTAAGGTTTCCTTCATTAGTGATGCATTCAGGGTGTATATGGTATTGAGATCCATGTACTAATGTTCTTGTTTAACATCATTTAATGCTTATATACACATTATTTATGCTCATACTGGACAGTCACACACTCCAGTGCAAGGTTACCCATTACAAAAAAATAACAAAAAATCGCCCAACACATCCCCCGACTTCTATAAATATCTGAACAACAACAAAACTAATATATTGTTTCTATAGCCGTTATGCACTTTGTTTTTACCCGCGGGAAAAGAACGGGAAGAAACGATATAAAGGATTTGTTGAGACATATAGTTATTGATATTTTTGTGGTAACGATAATATAATACTGTTTCTAATGACCAGATCGAAACCATAGCAACATGTATACAAACATATGAACAATATATTGATATAGAAGTTATCCTCTGAAAGGATGAGCGTATTAATGGAGACATTCTGACATTAGCGATACCAATGTTTGCTATACCGACTTGTAGACTATATGTATTTTGAGCTTATCAACTACTAGTATGTAACAGGGTGCGTTCGATTGTTAAATACGTTTATTCCGGAACAATATCTTAGCTGAAAAAACGCGAATCGTACGTTTAGAACTTGACCACGTGCAAAAACGTAGGTTACACATAGGAATCCGTACGTGGTCAGTGCCCTAGCCGTACGTTTTACGACGTAGCACTGTTTGTGTATGAGAAACTCTGTTTGGGCTACGAGATCGTCCACGTACATGAGACGCGCGTGCCTTTTACTACCAACTTACAACTGAACGCACGTGAGAAGCACGTGCAGGTACGGTATCCGTACCAGAACGTGGTAATCGTCCGGAGATCCGTTGTAAGCACGTATTAATTACTATGCATGCAGTAATTACTCACGACCAGGGAAAATCTTGTGTGTGACATGCATCGACGTACTTGATTCCGTACTTCCTTCCCCAGTTTTCGAAAACAAACGTAGCCACAGTTGTCTCCCACCAAAGCGTACGTGCAGGATCGGACTTTATGCTGACATCACTGTAGTCTCCATTTTGTTTGTTTTTATCTGCTTTGCTCTACAAGTATCGTCTAAATATTGATTAGAAGAGCTTGTGAAAAATGAGGGATCCAATCGAGCGATACAGCAGACCGCTCTTCATTATGGAAGCTCTTCCGTTTGGACAAACGAACCGGAAGTGTTTATGTGGCGTAAATATACCAAATGATCTACTTGCAGGTCGGATAATATCGGCTACATTTTGTTGTAATGGACTCTTACTTAACCGACACGGAAATTAGGAACAAATAACGCAATCAACACCGTAAACGTCTTTGTTTTTTATAGAATAGAAAGTCATTCTACACTTTACTGTATAATCATTTATTTGCAGAGAGATTCTTAGTGGATTTCGTGGTTCACCTTCAAACACGAAATCAAATCAAATTTTGACGCTTGTATGTATTGTCTGAAATGCAAAATCCACAAATTAACGTACCACACGGAAAGGGTATTTCTTACCAAATTACGAAATTTTGTCTCATCGAAACTAAATGAGTTTACAGTATTATGCAAATCAATACTTAACCCCGAAACCATTATCATGCATATCCGATTATTGTATGAAACAAATGGTATAAATAATAGCAAATAGCCAATTACAATGCTATTTATGTCTTTGACAATCCCAATATAAAGTGGAAATATGCTTGCTATTGTGTATACAAATTCTGTAATAATATGAGTAGACGTTATTCAAAAGGAATGAAATAAACTCTCGTATGTCGGTTGTTCAGACTTCTCCGACTGAATGCCAGTTGTAATTAATACCGTAATTACGTCGCTCTATCCGCGTTTGTAGATTTTATGCAATGAATATGCTAAACTTACACTAAATTAACAATACAGTGCTGCAAAACGTTTAAATGCGGTAGCAAGTGCATGTACTAATGACGAGTTGTAAATGTATATAGACACGTTCATACTAACAAATAAGGACAGGTAAAAAACGTGCGTACTTTTGTCCGTACGTCTTTTTTAGAGGGGAATTCGAATGGAGAACGTCAAAGCACGTCACGTAGAAGACCAACAAGCGACACATATCACACGTGTATTAATGCAGAGCTAGAACTAGGCTACAACGCGGAACCTTTTCATTAACTTGAAGTGATACGTCGTTTCTGTCTGTTCCCGAATTCATACGGATTCACATATTTGGCCTACATTTTAGCACGTTGGCCCACTTGTAGTTAAACTAATATTTGATGAAGTTCGTTCTTTATTTACACCGTCATAATGAATGAGGAATGTGTTTCGTGCTAATAAAATTATAATATTTTATTAACTATACTTGCATGAATTGAATTCGATTGAAATAATATAAAAGCGAAACAAATGCAAACAAAGTTTTTTTACGTAAATTATTAATGACTTTTTTGTAAAAATGTATTTTAGAATTGTATATTGACTATAGAAAATCTGAGCCTAATAGTTTGGTTAGTTTGAAATTGATAAAATAAAATGTATGGGTCCAATAATTTAAATAGCAACGAACAGTTTGTGATAGGGTTGGAAGCAAATGAGTCAAATAACAGTAATACGAGTGGTATGTACACAGAATATCGACTGTCTAAAATATTGTATATCTTCATAACGCATCAGTCAATTGAAGCCACGTCCGAACCCCGGTGAATAGCTGACATGTTTTACTTTTGTTTTTAAAACCACTTGTTAGGTTCATGGCATCAAGTGGCAAACAGATAGTACCACCTCACCTGCCGTAAATTGCCTTCGCCCTAAACATGTGCAATAGTCGCAGCTAAATTTCCGCGCTATTTGATCGCAAAATAATAGAACGTACCGCTTTCACGTGTCAGTAGGGGGTCATCAGAAATATAAAAACACGCGGGGGCAATCCCCCGCACTTCCCCAGGGTTGGGACCGTGTTTAATGTGCCAGGTGCATAGTAATCAGTGTTGTTATAATTATATTTTTGCGCAAACAATATAGAAATTTGCGTATGGTTTTTGCTCTCAACACATTTTTTCTCAAGCCACATTAGCTTGGATGTTACATCTCTACAGTGATAGTTCACCGTATTCTGGTTATTACGAACACTGCAAGTGTGGGATTTTGTAATAAAACTAAAAACATATACATTCAGGTCGATTGTGCGGATTTTCTTCGTTCGATTGATATATAAAATATTACATTTATTGAAACAAACATAATTACATTTGCACCATTTGGCAAATAAATTAGGCGAACATGAAAATAGCTCCAACTTGTGACGCGACGTCTATGTACACAGCGGGTACAAGTGGTGGGATGTGATGATGTCACATTGAGACTGGGTGCTAGTATTGCAATCTGTTTTGAGGTGAAGCCAAACTTAGCAGAATGTTCGAGTAACGCCTTTATTTGCCTGTCAGCTTTCTGCTGAAATATGGCAGGCATATATATGTGCCTACACCCGGATTTGAATCAGGATCGACAGATTAGAGGGCAAAACGCACTAACAACAGAGCAACGAAGGTAAATGTGGTCAAGTGTGTACTTAGCTAGACAATGGCACCGTACAACACCTCCAGCCATGTATATGCCAATTGACACATGTATTTTTTAAAAGACTTAAGTATTGCATTAGCTTGGGGAGGATCGATCTATTATATTGAACACCATTGTTAAATAAACACCTGCATATAAACATAAATAACACCCATTGGAACATACTAGTAATTAGAACAATAAAACTTGTCAACGCGTATTAATTCACCGTGTACAATCGATTAGATAGTTCCTGTGCCAGTTCCAAGTGGCCGTGCCTTTCTGCCCGTAATCATTATGGCGCAAAACTATGGTACTAAACTAGAATTCAAATATAATTTAGTCCTATTGAATTATGCAATCGGAACGGTCCGTACGGCATTTATCTTTTTGATAAAATATGATTCGGTCTGAGAATTGTACGAGGGAGGTTGTTCCGATTGTGAATTATGAAGGAGGATAAAACATATTCGAACACGTAAAGACAATTTCTAAGGATAGCGTTGCCTCACTGCTTGACAGTATTTTACAATTTAGAATTTCACACTTCGTGTGTATGTGCAAACTGTATATTTCACACCAGCGCTATTTGTGTCATAAATATGGAGGTCGTTCAAAGTCGCCTCAAACACATCTATAGCCAGTTTTATTACATTACCACCCATTTCCACAAAACGTTTGGGGTACAGGGTGTTGCGATAGACCAATGGTCTAATACGTCCATACTTAAATCACTGGGACCGTTGGGTTGAATCCAACTACAGGTGCATAAAAAGCATACAAACAAACAAATGCGAAAGAATAAACACACCTTCTAAAACACCACCATATGTGCCTCGGTAGCTCAGTGGTTAGTGCGCTTGCCGTCTAATCTAATAATTTGAGGCCCAAATGGAAGATCGGGAAACTGAATTTGTCAGCCTCGTTAAATAAAGACGTTACTTACTTACTTACTTACTTACTTACTTACTTACTTACTTACTTACTAATCTGGCGACCTGGGTTCAAATCTGGGTGCCATGTTTCAGTAGAAATAAAGCAAATAAAGGCTATGCTCGGCATAATTAAAAAAAAACTAAAAAAAAGAACGAATCGGTGTATCCGATATTGAAAGTCAAATTGATAGAACAGCATTATGATGTCTAAGGTGAGTATGAAATAAAAACTGATCTTGAGAACGCACTAAGCCTCAGTTCTTAAGATTGCATTAAATATAATATATTGAGTGCTCGTCATAATGACAAATCATTTCAAAACAAAACGTGAAAGGCTAGACGGAAATGCATGTGTCAAAATCACTATTGCATACGAATGCGTGTTCGAGGACTTAAAAAGCGCCCTGTTCCTGTTACAATGCAATTAAAAATTTAATGACTTTAATTTATTACGTTTTTGTTCAGTTAAATTATATGTGCTCCTATCTGCAATTTACAACAAATTACAAGTTAATGTGACGTTATATCAATATTTGTTCATGTTTTCAGTCACGAAGATTTACGTCTTTTTAAGTCAAACTTTCTATTTTGACAAAGCTCATATTTTACACCTGACAAAAAAGTAAACGTCTACGATAAACATATGATGCTTGAACATTAAACCAGGAGAGGACACTGTGCAGTGTTTGTTGCTTCAAGGGAGGACATTCTGGAGTGTTTTTTTCCTTCAAGGGAGGACACTCTGGAGTGTTTGTTCCTTCCAGGGAGGACACTCTGGAGTGTTTGTTCCTTCAAGGGAGGACACTCTGGAGTGTTTGTTCCTTCAAGGGAGGACACTCTGGAGTGTTTGTTCCTTCCAGGGAGGACACTCTGGAGTGTTTGTTCCTTCAAGGGAGGACACTCTGGAGTGTTTGTTCCTTCCAGGGAGGACACTCTGGAGTGTTTGTTCCTTCCAGGGAGGACACTCTGGAGTGTTTGTTCCTTCCAGGGAGGACACTCTGGAGTGTTTGTTCCTTCCAGGGAGGACACTCTGGAGTGTTTGTTCCTTCAAGGGAGGACACTCTGGAGTGTTTGTTCCTTCAAGGGAGGACACGGTGGAGTGTTTGTTCCTTCAAGGGAGGACACGGTGGAGTGTTTGTTCCTTCAAGGGAGGACTCTCTGGACTGTTTGTTCCTTCAAGGGAGGACACGGTGGAGTGTTTGTTCCTTCAAGGGAAGACACTGTGGAGTGTTTGTTCCTTCAAGGGAGGACTCTCTGGAGTGATTGTTCCACCAAGGGAGGACACCGTGGAGTGTTTGTTCCTTCAAGGGAGGACATTCTGGAGTGTTTGTTCCTTCAAGGGAGGACACTCTGGAGTGTTTGTTCCTTCAAGGGAGGACACTCTGGAGTGTTTGTTCCTTCAAGGGAGGACACGGTGGAGTGTTTGTTCCTTCAAGGGAAGACACTGTGGAGTGTTTGTTCCTTCAAGGGAGGACTCTCTGGAGTGATTGTTCCACCAAGGGAGGACACCGTGGAGTGTTTGTTCCTTCAAGGGAGGACACTCTTATGGTGTTTGTTCCAACAAGGGAGGACACTGTGGAGTGTTTTTTCCACCAAGGGAGGACACTCTGGAGTGTTTGTTCCGTCAAGGGAGGACACTCTGGAGTGATTGTTCCTTCAAGGAAGGACATTCTGGAGTGTTTGTTCCTTCAAGGGATGACACTCTTATGGTGTTTGTTCCACCAAGGGAGGACACTGTGGAGTGTTTGTTCCTTCAAGGGATGACACTCTTATGGTGTTTGTTCCACCAAGGGAGGACACTGTGGAGTGTTTGTTCCACCAAGGGAGGACACTCTGGAGTGATTGTTCCTTCAAGGGAGGACATTCTGGAGTGTTTGTTCCTTCAAGGGATGACACTCTTATGGTGTTTGTTCCACCAAGGGAGGACACTGTGGAGTGTTTGTTCCTTCAAGGGATGACACTCTTATGGTGTTTGTTCCACCAAGGGAGGACACCGTGGAGTGTTTGTTCCTTCAAGGGATGACACTCTTATGGTGTTTGTTCCACCAAGGGAGGACACTGTGGAGTGTTTGTTCCTTCAAGGGATGACACTCTTATGGTGTTTGTTCCACCAAGGGAGGACACTGTGGAGTGTTTGTTCCTTCAAGGGATGACACTCTTATGGTGTTTGTTCCACCAAGGGAGGACACCGTGGAGTGTTTGTTCCTTCAAGGGATGACACTCTTATGGTGTTTGTTCCACCAAGGGAGGACACTGTGGAGTGTTTGTTCCTTCAAGGGAGGACACTCTTATGGTGTTTGTTCCACCAAGGGAGGACACTGTGGAGTGTTTGTTCCTTCAAGGGATGACACTCTTATGGTGTTTGTTCCACCAAGGGAGGACACTGTGGAGTGTTTGTTCCTTCAAGGGATGACACTCTTATGGTGTTTGTTCCACCAAGGGAGGACACTCTGGGTGTTTGTTCCTCCAAGGGAGGACACTCTGGAGTGATTGTTCCTTCAAGGGAGGACATTCTGGAGTGTTTGTTCATCAAGGGAGGACACTGTGGAGTGTTTTTTCCATCAAAGGGAGGACACCTTGAAGTGTTTGTTATATTAAAGGGTAATACTCTGCAGTAGGCATGACTCAATGGTTTATTGTACAGACGATGTTCTATGTCAAAATATGAAACACATATTTGTCCTACTCCGTTCTGTTCTGATGACACTCTGGAATATTTGCGACCTGATAAAAGAAGTGGCCATTGCTCAAGGCGGGAGGTCCTCTGTCAGGTGTTTCATCAAGGGTGGGCACTCTTATGATACCCTCGACCAAGGGACGACACCCTTTTAAGAGTGTTTATTTTATCAAGTGCATTATTTCATCTCGGGAGGGCACGTTATCCTAAGAGACTTTTATTCAAGGGAGGAAACTCAGTAACGATCGATATCTCACAATATGCCGTGAAGCTTTTGTGAAACGTGCCGTGATTTTATTCTTATCCTCTAGAATAAAATACCTAGCGTGTTAAGATCCATTGTCAAACAACTATAGTATATTCTTTTACAAATTTGATCTGACCTATACCTGGTTATATGATATCAACAATACCCAAAGCACTAACGATCAACGTGTTTGGAAAAAATCAAATACAAAATTTCAATGTATTATATTACAAAGTACGTAAATAACAGATGGTTTTGAATTTCCTTCAAGGAGTTTGACGTATGTGATCTGATTTCAAAGTCTAACAACGAACTGTTCAAATAATGTGTCTCCGCAACTGGTGTCCGTTGCCTAAGCAAAGCGCTACGTAGCGCTTTCCATGGGAGGTAATCCATGCTTTCTATATTGTATTGAACGAGAGGTAACAGAATGAAGGCGCCCGGTGTCGCTTTGCTTAGGTAACGGCGTTCACTTCAGCTCATTATACACCTTTACAAAATTAAGATCCATGTTTTATGAAGCTAGATCTATATACACTCAATATTTAGTTATCTTTAGTTATACTTGTACTGGGCGTGTACAATTTGAACGGTGTGTTATATTCATAAGTTTGTCAGTAAATTGATCTATTGAACTAAATCCAAGATATAAAAAACATGATTGCGTTGGTACATTTTGTAATACAATTATGTGTGTAGCGAATTCATGTTAGCCAATTTAGACGGACCTGTAACGGTTGAAAATATAAGAACATTACATAGGTCCTAAATTACATGTAACATTCCTGATTTCCCATTTCTTCAAACTAACTCTTTACTTGGTGAATCGCGTTCAAATATTTCATTTTTCAACGGACTCAATAAACAGTGTAAATAAATAATATATACCAGTTTCACGTAAGCAAAATTAAGATAATACTGGATATGTAGATCATTTATTATACCCCCCCCCCAATTCGCTGAAGTGTAATGTAACCACCAGGGATATATTTCAAGGGTCATTCGTCAAGTTTGTGTGCGCGATTGTGATAAAAAAAAAAAAAAAAATCTTTTATCATCAAATCAATATAAGGTTTAGATTTGCTTACAAATTTGAGTATAACTATATTTAGAGCAACTATATACGGCCGACCTTTTGTTCGTTTTGAAATTTTATTATTGTAGTATAGCTTATACCGGTATTATACAAATGTACTAGGCGGTGCCCTGCAATCATTGAAATGGTGTATCAAATCATTACACGGTAGAATAGTACTGAAAGGTTTATCCTTCTTCCCATTGTTTGCGACGTATGTCATACAATTCTGACAATGGACCAATTCTTCTTACATACATTTATAAGCGAAGCGTACTTTATCCTACTTTTTGTAATACTAGTATGTCCCCTGTTTGGTTTAGTGTAGTTCTCATGTTCAAGCGAGGTATGGTGACTTGTAACAACCTTCCGTTCACACGAGGAGTTCTGTAACCTCTACACTATCAAGACCGCCATATAACTTTTATGTGTACTATAACTGTTTGCGTATATTCACTAGACCTTTGACTGTATTTCCAACTCCCATTTCGCTGGCTTAGAATGAGAAGGTCCTTGGTACAAATTCGATATTTTCAAATGATTTTGAGAGAACAAGAACAAACTGTCCTCTTTACATATGGAAAAAGAAACGTTTACAACTTCATTTTGGTCAACATGACAAGTTCCGGTTTTCAAGAAAATAGACTCATAAGAAGCGCCTATTGATGCAGATTTTAAATATGTATCAGTCTTTTAAGGTCGTAAGTAGTATTTACGACCTTCTCGTTCTAAGCCAGCGATTTATGGTTTAATGAATGCATTCGAAAGAAATATTTGTAATCCAATGTTTGTTTTTCACTGCAAACAAGTTAGTATAGATGATTCAAAAATCTCTGTCACAACCGCGTAAACAAACATCCACCCCGGTCGATTATTTAAGGTGTGTAAGGATTAAATTCTACCACCAATAATACATTTAATTGATTAAAAAGCTAATGATCCTATAGCGTAGTGGTTATACTTGCTGCAATTAGCTATTCAGAAATGGAACATTATGGCGGTTTTGACAGACAGCTTTGAATCGACAATAGCTATTGTCCAACCGTTTATGACATCTCATAAAAGTTATGTCGTCTGAGATAAGACTGGAAAACATGAAAAAACATGATAACGGTATCGGTTTTCTTGAGAAGTCTTATGAAATATATATTTTTTATACATATGTGACTTATAGGACAACGAGAGAATATTAATAACCCAAGATATACCTGTTGTTCTGCTTAGCTAGTAAGTTGAGTTGTTTCGAAGAGATCAGTTTACCTTCAACCTTGTATTATATTTCCTATTGCTCCGATTTATTCACATATGAGAGACGGTATTTTTGTGAAAAGGTGGTGTGTCTCTTTTACGTACATTGTTATAATACATGAAAAAATATGATACGGATCAACTGATGCTGTGTCTTAAATTAATCGTCATGTTTGGATGCTTGTTCTTTGTTCTTGAATTTCTTGTGTTCTTTGTTTTATACTGTGGATAGTTTGTAATACAATAATAATGTATAGAATTGGCAAAAACTTCCTTTCAAAAAAATGTAAAATTAAGGTGCTACAAAACATACAACTAAA
This sequence comes from Spisula subtruncata, assembly GCA_963678985.1. NCBI lineage: Eukaryota > Metazoa > Mollusca > Bivalvia > Venerida > Mactridae > Spisula > Spisula subtruncata. Next base: position 21,174,824 of record OY787668.1, read on the forward strand.
CCCGAATCCTTTTCACGTGTTCATCACTACAGATAAATCGCTGGCTTAGAATGAGAAGGTCGTACCTACAAAATCGATATTTTGAGAAAACAAGAAAAAACTGTTTGAAAATTACTCTGTACTTATGGTAAAACAAGCTGTTTCAATCTCAGTTTGGTCAACATGACAAGTTCTGATAATCATCAAAGTAGGCTCATAGGAAGCGCCATGTGATGCAGATTTCAAATATGTGTGAGTCTTATAAGGTCGTGAGTAGTAGTTACGACCTTCTCATTCTAAGCCAGCGATATATGAAATTACATCATATACTAATATACATGTATGGAATTTAATATTGAAACGGAATGTGGTGAATTCTAGTCTCGCCAGAATGAATGAAGATACTATACAGGGGGGGGGGGGGGGGGGGGGCAATTGGCTGGTCCCTAATGTCATTGACAGTGACCGCCACTATTCCCTTTTGTGGCATGTCTGTAAGAATACACCATATTTACCGTATATACACGTTCTTCAATCAGCAATCATGATGTGTACATCAAGAAAATACATAAAACAATGCAGGAAAGGTTCTTTACTGTCACAAAATATGGTAGTTCATTAGTTATTTTATTGTGTTCGTTATGATTAATCAAAACTTTGCAATTTTGGGAGTACAATTAATTTACAATGTATAAGAATGAACATAAACGACCAGTGTAAATTAATTCCGCAATCTCGCTGTTAATAATAATGGGGTTATATTTCATAATGTAGACATTGCATTTAGATGGCTCAGTGCAAAACTATGGTAACTATGTCAATTTATAGAGGCATACGTCAATTTATAGAGGTACTTACCATAGTTTTGTACTGGCCATCGATATGCTGTATTTAAGCTGGTTTAAGGTGCTATACATTTATAGCTAGATTTCATTCTTATTACGGGTAGTTGGTATACAGAGGTACATTTTAGTTGTCTTCGTTTTATCCAAAGTTCTACACTTGTTTTGTCTTGGATTTCGTTTCAGTAAGGTTCACTTTCAGTGAAATAACGGTATTACGATATAGAGCCATTTACCCGTATATTATGTTTTATTTATAATGATTGTGATGTAAACAGTACATTTATTGCAAAAATTGTAGTGAAAAGATGTATATTTGTTGATATCGTTACACTTCATGTAAATCGGTCCAATTGTATATATAGCCCTTGCTTGTAAATATAGTATGTATATCGTCAGTTATGGGGGAATAAAGTAAAACTACAGTAAAACTTCGTTATGACGAGCATCGATATCACGAGCACCTGGTCTGTCTCGAGCAAGTTTTGAAATAGTATCGGCTTGTATTATCAATACATGCTCTTTGGTTATTTCGAGCACCATGTTAATCTCGAGCATTTCACATGTCCCGATTACTCCTCGAGATAACGAAGTTTTACTGTAGATGGTTTATGTCTGGAAGTGAATCACCAGCGATGCCGAAAGTGAACATATAACAACCACATGTAACTGTATCATTGGTAAAGACTAAAACGAAAAAAAAAAATTTTTGTAAAATTTTTACTTTTTACTTTTTTTCCTTTTTTTTTTCGTTATCAATGTCACGGTTACCTGTGATAACTTCTACATAAGAAAACATGTGTGTGACATTTCATTTTCACGACACGTAGGTAATAACAACCACAAAGGTAAAAATATGTCAGGGATGATAAATCATTTGATAATATATAAGTCATAAAAATAAAAATAAACTTCAAGGAAGGCAAAACTCTGTGATAATATATAAGTCATAATACTTACAAAAAGTGTAAAAAATATATAAAAAAGTTGTATAAAAGTTTTTACTTACGGATTTGAAATCCAACAATAATTAGTCCCAAAACTGTAAGAATGGTCACAATAGAAATTTTATATGTCGATTTCATGACTGCTTCAAGTTACTATTCACATCGAAGTGTTAATGACAGGTACTTTTAAAACAGCTATAACGATATAACCATAATCCAAATTTAGAAATTAAAGGCAATCACGAGTCAAGACATCAAGTAAATAATTAAGTAAACTGCTTATTTGATATCAGTATTCGTAAAGAAAACACTACAAGTTTCAGCAAGCGTTGATTGTTTTATTATAATGCACATGTCCAATCTTCGCCGCTTTAAAAAACGCCACTAAGATTAAGCCAGTTTAAGGGATAATCGCTAAACGACTTCCGTTCCGTTTACCACTGATATCTAACTACGCCGTATACGTTCCGATGCAACAGCTAAACGCTAACTGGTTAAGGAACAAAATGTATTTATACTATATTATGTTCAACTATTATAGATAAATCAATATAGTAATGCTAGAGTGCCAGAAAATAGCCAACAACAATACCCTTGCACCATAATTCAATACATCGAATAAAAGATAATGACACCTTATATTGTTATGGGAATTAAAGTAGACAAATATACATTTTGTATGTAGAATATAATTTATTATATATCATAGTCGTTACCATGGATAGATGTATATAAATAACGCTTAAAGAGGCATTCTCTATAACTAGCATATTTTTCTCTACCATCACATTAAATGATCTAAATGTACAAAGCACTATCAATTATCATAAATTGTCAGAAGAAAGGGTGCGCAAATATGTCTCTATAATGTCAAAAATATATTTGAATACCAATAATAATGTATCGCTTCCAGTGATGTATTATTATGTGGTCAAAGGGAAACAACTTGTGACTATTTTGAATCATTACGGAAGTATGTTTTCATTCTTTTCTCGGTATTTCGTGGGAGCTTTTTGTTGAAAATTTGAGGAGTTTAAACAATAGTTATAGGGAACGCCTCTTTAAGAAAGTTAACTTTTGCAATCACTCGGTATAACTACATACAATACAAATAACAATGGTCTTGAATGTGTATTTGCTTGGATCATTAAATAGTACCTAATAACTCTTAATAGAATCAGAGACGTTTAAAGTGCCTAGCATAGCCTTTTAGCACTTATTTGCCAGTCAGCTTTCTGCTATAATATATGACATGCTTATGAATGCCTGCACCGGTCTCCAAAATTGCACAACTAGAGGGCTAACCACGGAGCTACGGAGGCACACACATATAGTGGTATTGTAGACGTCTCTGGTGGAAACGCGGTTTGCAAATCTTTAACTGTTCGCGTATAGTGTATGTTATTTGCTGTACAATGGTGAACATTATATAACTGATGATATTCATTCGTTCTGTGTGAACGCTTCTATAAAACGAGCAATGATATGACTACTAATTATGTTATCAAACACCCTATAAAAGAAGAATTTAATCAGTTTTGGTACAACAAATTTCATAGTTTAAAATGGGTCCGCTTTGGTTTTTGCTTTCCTCTATAGCCGATACATTATCCCACTTCTGACACCATGTTTTATATGCAATGTTAACAGAGCAATGCTATGTTGAATCGTTCATTCTATCATTTAATATCTAAGAGTGGTCAAATAAATGTGCCTATTTGCATCAAAAATCGGAAATTGTCATGTTTACCGAACTGAAGTTGAAAGAGCTTGTTTTGCCATACGTAAAGAGTAATTTTAGGACAGTTTTCCTTGTTTTCACAAAATATTGATTTTGTACTTACGACCTTCTGATTCTAAACCAGCGAAATGTACATAAAACACTTATTTGCAACTGATCAATTTCAGTGTTGGAGATATTCGTTAGATAAATTGATTTAATATTCAAAATTTATAATTTTTTATTTATCTATTAATATTTCTGTTTGATCAACGGACATATTGATCTATTTCAAACATACACGTATTTTAAATATTCATGTATCTGCACAACTGAATACATTTTCGCGTAGATTTACAAATATCCACCCCATCGGAGTCCTTAAACACTCAGATATAATTAACATTTCTTCATTAAAAAAGCCGTCACGGAACCTACAATGGGGAAATCCAGATCCAATCGTTAACGACAGAGAATTAAAATTATAAATATCGCTTGAAGTTGGAAAAGGGTAATTTGCTTTTTAGAAATTTTGATTGGGAGAAAGTGTCATGCGGGTCACTCGTTTCCAATAGACATACAACCCATCCTGGTTAAAATAAATTTTGAGCTCGAAAAGTTATTGTAGTTTGATCATCAGTGATATAGTTATTCACTGTGCGATGTACAAACGTGCAGTATGCCTTGTTGTATTGAGTCAAAATTAGGCCTATTGTGCACTACCGGTTCGACCCGGTCACCCGGTCAAGTGAAACGCTTAAAACATCAGCTAAAGCTACTTAATCGCGGCGTTGAACTCCCATAAAACTTTACTACATGTATCTTTAAAACGTACTCGGTATGTGTTAGATGAAATTTAAGACAGTCCGCCGATTCTCCTCTTTACTAACTGTGCAAGGGGTATCAATTTGAGACCTATTTTTAAATCCTTTTTGTCCGGCCTCGTTACAATGGGGGAAACGTATTGGGGCGGAAGTGGATACACCGACTATTTCAATGGCCGATTTACGTCGATTCGGTAAGTAAATCTTGACTTTTTGTTGCTTAGAAAGGCGTTTGAAATAAAAACAAGCTGACCAAAGTACCCGGCCAGGTTTCTAGTTTGCGACCCATGGTTGTTTTCCCTCCAAGCACCTATAATTAAGCAGAACACTCGCGCAAAGTGCCGTTTTGGTTACAAATACCCTGATTTGTGAATATTTTTATCTGTAATATTTCCTATTTCTCCCGATTTTCATGGTTTATGGATTGTTTATGGGCCTAGTTTCATTATTTATATGATTATAAGTATGCATGTGCAAAAAAAATTGCGATTCCATATTATATTGAGGCAAACACACGAAAGATCCGCTATGATACCCCTGATTAATGCCGTTTGGGGCAAACACCCCTGACACGTAGGAAATGTGGTATAATAAAAACAACATTCGACTTGATCATTAACTGAATATTACGCGCAAATGATAAAAAATGTACATTGTGAATACTAGATAAGTTTATATAATGCCAAAACAGGAATATGTTTTCAAGCTATACACATATATCTACTTGCCATACACATTTAATCTGCCACTGTGTTAAATTGTAAATTATATATTCACAATGTTTATGGTCATTCTAAGAGTGTTTTCTATTTGCAGAACAACCCGTAGACTGATCACGTGATGTAGTTGATGCTGCCTGCTAAGACCTGTTAAAGAATACATACCTACAACAGTAAATTCAATGATAGGACCAAGCATTTCAACGATTAAACAGTTGACAATGACATGGATGATGGAGTTCGATAGAAAGTGTGAAATTCTATACTAACATGAGAAATATCAAATAAAACCCTTAAAAATCCACTTTGTTTTGATAATAGCATGTACATGCTTGTGTGTGAGAACGGTTCACGGTGTCTACCCGTATTGGCACCCTCTCGACAGGAGAGGTACGAAAACCGACGATTTTGCCAAAGATACAGAAAGTCCTTGAACCAATCAGGCCTCTAAATGCTTTAAATATTGCAACTTTCATGAAATAACATTAAAAAGAGCCTACTTTCCGTTTCGTTGTGGCACCGGAACCCTCTCTGTTCTGGCACCGGCACCCTCTCTGTGCTATAGTTACTGTGAACACAGCGAGGATTCCCGTGCCAATCAGCTGAACCACACAGAGAGGATGCCGATGCCACAACAAAACCGAGCGTAGGTATTTTTCGTAATTTGATACGATACAGCGTTTTGCAGACAGTGTGCCAATACGGGTAGGGGACACCGGGGCAAGTGAGAACGGACATTTGTTTTTTAACGAGTGCTTCTCACAAATTCTGCAATTGTGTAAATTAAATACGTATTTTTTTTATCAAGCATGGACTCTACTCACATAATATAGAGGCACTTCATAGACTGGACGATTGGTTATCAAAATATGAGCATCCAAATTGACGGGGCAAATCGGAACACGGTCGGGGTTAAGATTGGAAAAATACTTAAATCATACTCTGTCCAATCGTGTATCTACTCACACTGGACAAGTACCTATTCATTGTAGTAATAGGTACTCATCAGAACAAAATACAGCAATCCCTGGCGTATTCGGATACTCACCACCACGGAACTCAAGTAAATACACCCTATTGTTTGAAACAAATACTCACACAACCACTTAATACATACATAGCATATCCCATTTTGGTACTTAACACATCAAACTCAAGTCACACTATGTCCTACGAATATTTACAACCACTGGATACAGCCAAACATGGTCGTTTACGGTAGGTTGCCACACGAGAGATCAGTTTTATTAGTCCCTATTTTAGTTGTTCGTACTTGCCACTACCACATACACATGCTATAAAAATATACAACTTATTGGTACTCGCCACCATCAATTACAGCCATAACCGGTCCAATGCGGTGCTCAAACCAACATAGGACATTCACTCCCGAGACTGGGTACTCGCAAACATCAACTTCAACCATATCAGACTCGAAGGGGTCTCACAACAACCATATACTACCCATTTTTTAAAATCAGTACAACCATACCTTATGCATATTTACCCACACAAGAATAGCAATACCCGACTACACGTATATGGAATAGCTACCAACCATGCTTGCGGTACTTCCTCTTTCTACAGACAGGAACATAACAATGCATACATGGTTTGTAGCTAGTCCATATAGTCGGGTATGGTTGTACCTAAAGGAATAGGTTGGCTAAAGTCGGTGGTTGTTCGAGATTGAGAACCCTTTCTTACCTAGATGGGTTAAGTGTGTCGAATAATCACCACATAAACCCGGCTATGGTTGTTCTCGGTGGCAATGACGACCTAGTGTAGCTATAGCATGAGTTGATTTTAAAAAATGGGTGTTATATGGTTGTTGTGAGACCCCTTCGAGTCTGGTATGGTTGTAGTTGATGTTTGCGAATACCCAGCCTCGGGGTGACTGTTCTTTGTGGGTTTGAGCACCGCATTGGACCTGACATGGCTGTATTTGTTGGTGGTGAGTACATTAGTTGTATATTTTTATAGCTAGCATGTGAGTGTGTATGTGACAGTGGCAAGAACGAACCACTAAAATAGGGACTGATAAAACTGATATCTAGGGTGGCAACGACCTTGTTCGGCTGTATCCAGTGGTTGTAAATATTCGTAGGACATATTGTGGCTTTAGTTTAATGTGCTAAGTACCAAAATGAGATATGATATGTATGTATTAAGTGGTTGTGTGAGTAGTTATATTTGGTGGTGAGTATCCGAATACGTCAGGGATTGCTGTATTTTGTTCTGATGAGTGCCTATTACTACAATGAATAGGTTCTTGTCCGGTGGAAGTTGATCGATACAGGATAGGACAGAGTATGATTAAAGTATTTTTCCGTCATAACCCCGACCATGTTCCGATTTGCCCCGTCCATATGTATGCTCATATTTTGATAACCAATCGTCCAGTCTATGAAGTGCCTCTATATTATATGAGTAATGCCATGCTTGATAAAAATACGTATTCAGTTTGTACAATTGCAGAATTTGTGAGAAGCCCTCGTTCTGACTTGCCCCGGTTTCCCCTAGGTGCTTGGAGGGAAAACAACCATGGGTCGCAAACTAGAAACCTGGCCGGGTACTTTGGTCAGCTTGTTTTTATTTCAAACGCCTTACTAAGCAACGAAAAGTCAAGATTTACTTACCGAATCGACGTAAATCGGCCATTGAAATAGTCGGTGTATCCACTTCCGCCCCAATACGTTTCCCCCATTGTCGTTAATTAAGTCGTGTGTAATCATGTTTACATTTTCACTGATAATGTACCCTGGGTCATGTATAGCGCCCAGAGATGATTTTAATTTCGATATTTTTCGCGAGTAATTTCTCATCGTCTTTGTAGTTCACACACTACTAAATTAATGTATTCTTTAAGTCAATGTATAGTGCTACCATAGCCAGTCCCAAGTCGAAATATGTCAAAGGCTATGACCATCAGATATTTATCAATGACCAATGAAAAGAAGGAGCAACCAGCTTTATTTATCAATGAAAAGAAGGAGCAACCAGCTTTATTTATCAATGAAAAGAAGGAGCAACCAGCTTTAAGAAAACACAATAAGGGTGTCATGTGTTATATGATATATAAAAAAAATTGTTTCACAGGATAGTGGACCGATCCAATCCGGGTTTTACCCTACTCTGCATTCGTTTTGATATTTTGGCCAAAAAACTCAATATCTAAAGATAGAACAGTTTCAATACATGTATATACAATGCCTGTAAACTCAATTAGATGATTCCAGTTCTTATTGTCAAGGCGTATCACCATCTAAACACAATAACATGTTTCGGTAGGGACTATTTGATTTTGGTCCGCGTAAGAATTTTAATGTTTTGTAACCTTGTACTTCTAAAATGAATCCGTTTTGCAAGAGAGGATGTTCTCAAGTGGAATATTTTATTACTCGAATTCTTAGTATTCAATGTTTTGTACAAATAAATGGCTATCGCTTTCTTACACTTCGTAAAACCTTTGCACACTTTTATAGGCGAATGCTTTTTTATTTGTGAAATGATTTGTTCTAATCAGCATTGAAGGCTACTTTTGAAGATATTTAAATCATATGAGGGGTCAACTGAATCGCAAACTTATATCATACAAATCATTTTGATTGTCGTTAGTCCCAATAGTAAAACAAACGGCTTTGTTAAAGTACTATTCTAAATCTTGTTATGTTAGCGGAAGGCCGCATTTCCAATCCTAGTTAAGTCCCGACTGTTTCTCAACCGCCAATGCAACGTACAGGCAAATCTTTGTGGAATCCATATTTTAAAAAGATCACATTATTTACTATTTTGGTTTAAAATTTGTGCAACTACGCTTTTCAAAACATTCTAGGTTACGAATTGCTTACGTATTATAGCTTGGCTATTTTGACCTGAGCCTGACCTTAATGCAAGAATATATTACAAGGTTCTTGCTTTGCATATATCAATTTCCGCAAGCGAATCGTGCGATATCGGTATTTCAAAATTCTCGAGCGTCTTCGTGATACTCCCCGATTATGAAAACATACAGTCGGTGTTGTAAACGTAGGCAATGTATCGACTGTTAAATTATGCTAATCAAAAGGTCAGGCTCGTGTCAAATTGGTCAAGCTATACTTAAACTTATCTATATTTTTCTAAATACCAATGCGCTGTATATTTTAAATTCTAAATATTTACAGACTTCCGTATTTTTAGATGTTTTAATCTTCGATTATTTATTTATTGCAATTGATTGAAATCATGAATAATTTGCTCGTACTTTATGCTTTTAAAAACCTCATGGTCCATGGGATGCTTCTGGGAAGTCGGGAGTCATTTTGTGACATCAAAGTGAATCTTGATGGAACCAGTTCGGTTATCGAGAGACACAAGTGTTACTTCTGATGCATTCGTAACGTTATGTGTTGACCACACTGCCTCCCCGGGGGATGTGAGCCCGATGGCAAATTAATATTCTTCTGGAGGCATCACCAACAGGTCCTGCCGAAACATCGGAAATATTGGGGCCTTTCTGACCCATCGGAAGATTAAATGTGCAATTCATCATTTCATCGGCGAATATGTTTTCCTCAGTGTCACTTTGGTATTCGTGTAAAAATATACTCACACCGTTCAACCCGATACATAGAAAACAGTTGGCACATAGAAGACAGTTGTCAGTGTTTATGTACGCAAAACTCGCGGAAGTAAGTATTGCTTGTTTTTATATTCCTTTTGCAGGGTCTGAACAAAACAAAGTGTGTACATTTATTCGCAGTTAAAAGAGGTATCAGTACACAAAATTCTGAGCAAAACCGTGAATTATTTAGGGAGAAATCATGAAAAATGTATACGATTTTTAACAAAAAACGCGTTATTTGAAACTTTGATCCCCAAAAAGGTATTTTTTGACAAATCCTTACCCTTTGACTTATACCATGACGAAATTACATCCATCCCCCGTCTATGTGCAGATTTACACACTTTTATTCGTCCTTTTCGCCGAGATATACGAGTTTAAACATGACATGGTGTCATATTTTTGAGAACAATGGAGACAGTTGATGATTAAAAAAGATCACATAGAAATCAGTCGCAAGGGTATAGATGATAACAATGAAAACAGCTTGAACGCAACGTTATTTGAGCGCAATAACATTGAAATAATTACGGTATACTTAAATGCCAATGTGTATAACTGGATTTTTATAATGCGCTACCAAAATACCAATGATTTTTTTTATAAATGCCATTCACACTCATCACAGACCTGACTCAACGTATGAGTCGGGACGCAATATATATGCTTGTTTTGAACATGTTTGAAATAAACGTGGTAAGGTCGGAGAGCTTCCTGACCAACGCACTTCCGTCACGTTTTTTCCACATTCACAAATATCCTCTCCGATTGCCAACGATTTGTCATGATTTGGACAGTTTTAGATCTATGAAGAAGCGTATGTAAATTTGACCTTTAAATATATCAAAAACGTCTATCGGACATGAAAGTCGAACCCCTTGAGGAACATTTTTCATACATGGCACCATGAACAAGATTGCGTGTTTCTCTATGTCGCTGTTGGAAAGAAGTCTGTGTTTTCGCCTGTGTATTTTACGTTATGATAGCATGTACAGCATACGTATTACCCTAGAGAACACAACAAAGAAGTTAATTAATGGTTGTGTTATTTTTTTTAACTCCAGTACTACATATTTACACATACTAACTCTCCAAAAACAATATACTATCAATACATTTATGAAACCGGTATGTACATCATAACATGCTATTTCGTTTATACTATATTTTACTTTTATACATCTTAAATCATTTTTGAATTAGAAGTAGAAAAGCGTGTGGGTATTATTGTTACTGTCACCAATCTGACTTGGAACAAATGACACTACCTTATTATTTGACATACGCATCTAAATAAAACCCGGCTAAATATACATGTGTTGGTACATGCATTGTACTGACGTGTTCGTCACGTAAAATACGAAAGCAAGTTATCCATAAATACAATAATAAAATGCTACAAGTTGTGCAGTAGAGACAATTCTGACCTCATGTTATTACAGTTTTTGGTAAACAATTAAAAAAAAAAAATCAATGCATATAGTGATTATAGGGATAAGATTACGTGTGGAATGAAATATTGTCACGTAAAATACTATTGTAGGTGTGAAATAGCATGAAAGACTAATTTGGAACAAAACTAATGCTAACTAAAGGTTGTTTAAGCATCTAAGAACGAGTTATCTGTTAAAATTACAGCTTAAAATGCTAAGCATGGCTTATAGCTTCACCATTGAACATATATATACTGTCATGTAAAATACCAGTCTTGAAACATATTTTTCAACAGCAATTAACAAACGTCAAGCCTTTATTCTGGATGCAAAACTTGTGTACACATAACTCAGTTTTATCACACATTATTTCTGAAATATATCCAGTAACTAATTATGGTTATTTTTCTTTTTAGGTGCTCCCATGAAAGTCATGTGCAGTCGTCTGGGAAGTTGAAAAAATTTCAGTTTCCAACGATACACGAGCTCTTCCAAATTGTACAGTGAACATTTCGTTTTTATTCATATTACATAAAGCATTGCCAGCATGCCAATAATCAATTGTCATATTGGCTCAAATAACTCTGGATTTTTATTTGTATTTTACGTGACGAAAGTTATACGGTTATCAAACACATGATTGCTGTCATAATTTACGCTTTTTTGCCAAGTTGTGAAAGCTAATAACTTAATTTATATTTTATAAATGTAACAGATAGCATTGCTTCTCATCAAAATCAATAATTGCAGTAATTTAGTACACTTTATGTAACTGCACAGACACAAAAATTTAAACACATTTTTACTCTTCTAATATCAAAAGTCAAATAGTTCGCTTGATTTACATGTATATTGCACAAATACTAGTTGTTTAAAGGTAATACACTCTAAAACCATGTTATAAGTCATCAAATGTAAAAATCAAACGTAGGTTCATAAAGAAATCAAAATATTGAAATTTTACGTGACACTAAATTGTATTTTACGTGACGAACAAGATCATGCTGACCAAGCAATAGAATACACTATCGGAATAATTCTAGAATATAAATTGAGGTACACCAATGTCTTCCAAGAGTAAATATTTATTATGCCCAATATGTCAATGGTTGACCATTTCTGTTGATGAGCAAATAATAGACCATTCGTGGTATATGTACCGTAAAAATTCAATGTCATTCTAATTATGTGATATTTCCATGCATATATTGACTGTAAACATCAAATGTGTCACAATGGCACAGAATAAGATATATTCCTTATCAATTTTATCGTTGTAATCACGTTTTTTTAAAAACCCGTCACGTAAGTATACAGTCACGTAAAACTTTTTTCGCACTAAGATGCATTTTTTCTTCATTCATTGTTAAATCCGACATGTGCCAGACATATTACAAGGAATAAATGACCACTCCTTAATAAATCAGCGAGTTGTTGCTGTCACGTAAGAATACAACATAAATGTCCCGGAAAGGTACAGGTTTGAAATAGACTGACGTATAGTTTTTGTTCGTGTATTTTGGTAAAATATATGTGTATTTATCGATAGTGCTTATATCAATAAACAAACTGGTTCAAATAATTTATAAATTACCACAAGCGTAAGCGTTGCTATCGCATCCACAAAACAGTGACACGTAAAATACTTCTTGTGGGCGACACGAACTCTGTCGAAAAATATCAAAGCAGCAAGTGCATAGCACTCTCGCGCATTTATGGGTTCATTTTCCAAATTATTTGCTTACATATAAACAACACATTTAAGATGTTTTGACTAGTTACTAATTATGAGAAGCATTTAAATTATATATTTTGTGTGGGTGACAGCCGATTTTGAGTAGGGTGTCATAACTTGTATATTTTTTCAAGTTCATTATTTCTAATATCATTTGTATTTATTTTTGAGGAACTATATAGTACTAGTGATAGAAATTGATTTAAGACTTCTCATACTCGATCATTCGTTTTTATAAACATTATTATAGTGGTGACAGCAGTTGGCTCAAATTTTGAGAATGCCCGAAGAGTGTGAATGGCATTTATAATAAAAGAGCATTGGTAGTTTGGTAGCGCATTATAAAACTCCAGTTATACACATTGGCACTTAAGTATACCGTAATTATTTCAATGATATTGCGCTCCAAAAACGTTGCGTTCAGACTGTCTTCATTGTTATCATCTATACCCTTGCGACTGATTTCTATGTGATCTTTTTTAATCATCAACTGTCTCCATTGTTCTCAAAACTATGGCACCATGTCATGTTTAAACTCTTATATCTCGGCGAAAAGGACGAATAAAGGTGTGTAAATCTGCATATAGACGGGGGATGGATGTAATTCCGTCATGGTATAAGTCAAAGGGTAAGGATTTGTCAAAAAATACCTTTTTGGGGATCAAACTTTCAAATAACGCGTTTTTTGTAAAAAATCGCATACATTTTTCATGATTTCTCCCTAAATAATTCACGGTTTTGCTCAGAATTTTGTATACTGACACCTCTTTTAACTGCGAATAAATGTACACACTTTGTTTTGTTTAGACCCTGCAAAAGGAATATAAAAACAAGCAATACTTACTTCCGCGAGTTTTGCGTACATAAACACTGACAACTGTCTTCTATGTGCCAACTGTTTTCTATGTATCGGGTTGAACGGTGTGATACTAGTAGTTTCTAGTTTCTATAACAGTCCTTAGTTCGTGACTAGGCCTACTATATTTGGTGTGCTATATTGTATTTTTCAATGATTGGCAAATAATGTAACTTCTTCAAGTCTTTTTAAAAGGGATAGAATTGCAGATATTAGTTTATATAACTATCGACAGGATGTGGCGTGCGGAGGTAAAACAAACTTAAGAATGAAAACATTCTAGTAGCTGCATAGATCGTATTTCAAACAGGAAATATAATTTAGTTTTGCGTGGTATGCCGGTGAATACTAGATCTCATGTATGTCGTAATTGTTTTAAAGTTGAAATGCGTAGTAATTCATCACGAAGACTGTGTTGTGTTCATTGCACATCTGATACCTGATTGTCACCGTTGGACAAACGTTCGGGTAAATACACAGGTATACTTCCTATCAGTATATTTGCAACCTTGGTCACTCCTAAAAACAGTCAGTGCACTTTCGGCGTTCAGTAAACTTTGTGGACTAAACGGAGCACAACCTACACCGATGTCTCAATGTCGTATGTCAAATATTCAACAACTTGTCATTTAGTCTGGTTCCCGATTATGTTTTCCACAAAGCAAAGTGTTAATGTTGTGGTAAGGGAAGGAACTACAGACTATTTGTCATTTATCGGCGTTCGGCATCGAATATCAGCCCTTGGCAACAAGTAGGAACAATTTAATTTGACATGTCAAAGGAGAAGTTAGACGCCATAAAATGGACAGCTGATCGTATAGACCTTGAGTCTGGTGCCTTAGACCACTCGGGCATCCTGACAACTTAATTTCTTGCTCGCCCATATGGGTTATCCCGGTGGCGAGGGTAAATAAATCCAACAACCCAAGCTGATCGTATGAGTAAGCGCCTGACACTGCACGAGCAATAGGCAGCCGCCACGTAGCTGAAATCAAAGAATTGTCTAGGACCAGACAAAGTAACTCACGAAATTACCACACATGTATAACTTTGCTAATTTGAAACGAGCCTGATCTTTTGATTAGCATAATTTAACAGTCGATATATTACCTACAATACAACACCGATAATGTTTGAATGTTTTCATAATCGAGGAGAATCACGAATATGCTCGAGATGTAATATAAACACAAATTTGAAATACCGATACATGTACCGCATGATTTGTTAGCGGAAATTGATATATTCAAAGAAAAGACCTTGCATAAAGGTCAGGTTCAGGACAAAATAGCCAAGCTATGTGCACGCTCATAGACATCAACAACTATAGCTGGACGCAAGGCCAACTTACCCCAATTCAGGAAAGAGACTATTATAGTTCCCATTCTAAAGAAAGACAATGATCCAAAGACGATTTTCCGGTCGGTTTCACAAGTTGCGATGGAAAGGTTTCGGACAGGTTCGAAAATGCAAACTTAATTAAAGTGGTTCGGGGACGAGCGAATTCAGACAGTTCCACTTCACCGAGGACGCGACTACATAACTGGCACAAGAAATGGAGAATAATTATGCTTTCCAAGAAAAGAAGGTTGTATTTACAGCATAGCTATACACTCAAAGAGCCCTCGTTAAAGACTGGTGGACATCAAGTCAAACTAATGCGGTATGGAGAAGGTGAAAACCATGTCGAAATGGAGCAAGCAATATCTATTGAGCAATGAAAGTAAGCTAGTATTCGTACATTCAAATTCGGAAAAAACTGTTGTAAATATTGATGATTATTCAATAATATGTATCTTTTTTATTTTACAAATAATAAATATAATACAGTAAACTGACACGAAGAAACAGATTAATTCGACAGAGCATGTCAAAAAACAGAATTTGTTTAACTTGCGGAGTTCAAATCCTACACAAACCAGCTCCAAAACCACAATGGTAAGAATTATCACAAATCGAGTCCTTCTATATGACGTCATTTTCATTTCTTATGAACTAGATAAACACTCAATACATGTATACTTCATTCAAGCCGAAATTATGTCTACCACAAGTATTAAACCAAAATGCTATGTGCTGACTGCCTTTGGCTTAAGTTATAAGCGATAAATGTATTTTATTGTTAAATAAAATGTTTTATGGATGAATGGGTCCTTTTCTCGTATTGTTATATGTAACTATAAAATTGGTACGGCTTAGTTGGTTATTATCCCTAACGGAGAGAAACTGCGCATGCGCACTTTATTATTGATAACGAAACCGCTTTCGATTTCGTCAACTTTTAAATTGTTGTTTTGCTGTGGATATAGTTCTACTGTTGAATGGATAGTGTGTTAGTTTATTACAACCGTTAGTATAAATAAACGATTGCGATCAAGTGTGTGGACTTTAAAGACGACGTGTTGACAACTGCTGGACAGCGTGTCTGAAGTTCAGAACTGCGCAGTGTAGTAGTGGGCGCATTGAAATGGCATTGTAATGGCATTGCATCAAACAGCGAGTGTGTTTATCAATAATGAGTGTGAGACGTGGATACGTTGGCTCGCTTCATTCGCGAAAAACATGAGTTATAATTGTGTTTGACGAGACGTGGTTTCGCTTTTGATCATTGGGTTGGTTAAAGTCCATCTTACGGAATTTTCGGACTCGGCAATGGAGATGTTATGACTGCGATATGAACTATTTTCTTTTTCACCTTAATCACGCTTGGGTCTGCTGATCAGAATATGTATATAACGGGCATAGATTTACGTCACTGACATCAGACATTGAACCAAATTCCAGGACATGGATTTTTCGATGATGAAACTCGACATCGTTCCATCCTTACATCACTCGCCATCCTTACACCAAAGCACGGATCTTATATACTGTATATATCGAAGAGCTCCTGGCCAAAGGAAAGCAGAATATGCTTTACTACCATGATCTCAGTGGTTTTTCCTTGTCAGCTCAATCAGAAAGATAATTATACTTTGAACATACTGCCATAGATCTGAGTTTTATACTCGTAAGTCATATCCGGGTATGTTACACAGGATCATGTGGTAATAGAATGCTGTCCAGGACTATCATGCCAATATTTGGATGCTATTGTGAATATTTATGCCAGGCATGTAGCGGAAACATTTTAGTATCTTTCACAGCTGTTACTGGTTAATTAATTGTTGGTGACTATTGGCAGTATTGCATTTGTACATTATGCTCAGGGCATGTACCAGAGACATTGGATGGTACACACATTATTTCCAGGGCATGTATCCGCGACACCCTCACGTGGCATCATTGAATATTATACACAATTTTTTCCGGGTTTTGCACCATGGATTTTGCATACCTGTGCACAAGGCTATTTTACAACATATTTCCGGGATTGGTCTGGAAACACTGTCAGTTGGCACCAGCTAATATTTCCATTATTTTCATAAGCTTGGTAGCCTAGTCCCCGTATGCTGCACCATTTAATATTCACATTATTTTTCCGGGTTTTGTACCCGGGACACTGTCTGTTGGCACCATGGTATATACACTTTAGTTCCGGGTTTTGTACCCGAGACACTGTCTGTTGGCACCATGGTATATACACTTTAGTTCCGGGGTTTGTACCCGAGACACTGTCTGTTGGCACCATGGTATATACACTTTAGTTCCGGGGTTTGTACCCGAGACACTGTATGTTGGCACCATGGTATATACACTTTATTTTGTATCCTAGATACCGTCTGCTGGATAAATACATTGTTTTTCCAGACTCTGTATGATGAACCTACCGTTTTTTCCAGGCTTTGTACCTGGAGGCATGTTTAACAATAATGATGTTTACCAGGCTTGTTACTTTGGAGCATGTTTGCCCCATGTCTAACACCTGCAAGCATGTTTTTACAGGTTTTGTATATGTGAGCATGTTTTTGGGGTTATTTACCTGGAAGTATGTTTCACCATGCATTGTAATCCTAACATATATTTTCCGGGCTCAATATACAAGCATGCTTTTAAGGCCTCTATCTAAAATAAAAAAAATAATGTTTTTCCAGACAATACCAGAGTGCAGGTGTCTGAGGCCAGGCTTACTTCTTGTTTTCAGGCTTTGTATCCGAGATAATTGATGCAGATAAAATGTATTCTCAGGGTTGGTACCCGGTATACTTTGTGAATGTACCATATATTTTGGTCTTGTATCACAGACACAGTCTATCGGCATTTTCTATTATTTAATCTATAATATGTTTAAAACTTTACGAATTTTATATTCCAGTGAGACTTTATAAGTGGAAACCTTTAATTAACAGTCATTCTTTTCTTTTTAGGTCAAGCAGTACCCAATATAGTCATGCAAAGTGTTTGAATTTAGGTTTATACATCACTACTGTTCCATGTGGGCTTATGATGGTGCTGTACATAATGGGTCGCTTTGTAGACCTGTTAATCAACTGAATTATAGCTAGCGCAAGAAACAGTAACCTACTCCTAATAGTACATTTGCATCTAAATTCTTACACCAATTCATTTAAATTTTAAGGAATTATTTTCATTGCTTGTTCAATTTTTCATGACAGACTGGTAAGTGGTACCAGTTTAATACTTGATATTTGTTTTGGGTGTTATATAAGCAGGCCTATTAAGTTGACTGTTAACTGTTTTAAAGGAGTTATTTCAAAAGTTTAATCGATTCCAGTTAACGTCTGTCTTAACTTTTGAAGCAAAAAATGAAACTTTAGAAGTTAAGTAACACATTGAACATTTCAGTTAACTTCTTTCAGAATTTCATATTGAAATCGTCTGGAGTATAATGGACTCTCACATATACAAACTATCAAGTAACTAGTAGCCTATCATGTTGTTATTTCGACGTCTTCCGAATTTTGTTCGGTCTACACGTGTTTCGATCAAGGTCTTACAAATACCACGCATTCCATGTCAAACCGACACATTAAGCTATAAACGGCTATTTTAATAAGATATAACTTGGTAACGTCTCTGCAAAGTGATTCAATTTAAGCACTGAAGTTGATCCCAAATGTGAAAAGAAGCATATGTTTTAAGATATGTAATAAAACATCCTGATGATTTGTTGACAAAATGACATTTTTTATAATAAATGCATGGTTTAAAGTCTAAGGGAAGCAACTCTTTAAAAATAGTATTTTGTTAACAATACATTAAACTAACCATTTCGACAAATATTGTTAACATCCTATCGTCGAGTATTGTTCACTTTGGTCATTTGTTAAAAACAGCCTGTTGGATCCATAATTTAATGTATTTAATGTATTTAATGGATGGTCGGAAAATAGTTGTGGTAGCGACAATGTTGCTTTAATAAGATTTTGAAAAATAAAAGGAGGTCATTTCAGGAAACGGTGTGCAAAAAATAACATGAAATGTATTAAGGTTTTCAGTTTTAATCTGAGTACTGGCAGTCCAATTTCCATATTAGTTGGACTTCTATCAAATAATAACATAAATAGAACACTATGATATAATGTTCGATCCCCTTGTCAACCCATTGTCAGCATAATGTTTATAAATGCACACATTTACAATTTGTTTGACAAAGCCTTACTCTTTCTACTTTGAACCTCATTTATACATAGAGATGGTCCCTTGACACTATCGACTGGTATACTAATACATGTTATAAGGATTGGAGTACACTGATAGAGCAAAGTCAATTGGCCAACGTGAATTTATAATTTAGGAAAAGGTTCCATTTACGGTGTGGATATCCCATACTCGTGTTATTTATCATTTAGAAAAAAGTTGAACTTATGGAGTTGAACTACTAGAAGAAACAGTTTAACTGACGGAGTTGAACTACAAGAAGAAAAAGTTTTACTTACGAAATTGAACTACTACAAGAAAAAAATTAACTTACGGCGTTGAACTACCAGAAGAATAAAAGTTTAACTTACGGAGTTGAACTACCAGAAGAAAACAAAGTTTAACTTACGGAGTTGAACTACTAGAAGAAAAAGTTTAACTTACGGAGTTGAACTCCAAGAAGAAAAAGTTTAACTTACGGAGTTAAACTACTAGAAGAAAAAGTTTAACTTACGGAGTTGAACTCCAAGAAGAAAAAGTTTAACTTGCGGTGTTGAACTACTAGAAGAAAAAAAGTTTAACTTACGGAGTTGAATTACTAGAAGAAAAAGTTTCACTTACGGAGTTGGACTCCAAGAAGAAAAAAAGTTTAACTTATGGAGTTGAACTGCTAGAAGAATAAAAGTTTAACTTACGGAGTTGAACTCCTAGAAGAAGCAGCCCTGATACAGCAAGAATGATCACAATCTGGGTACTCTTATACGATGTTAGTCTCATGCTTGTTTCTTGTTTACAAATATTGTCACCAACTTGACAAACACTTTGAAGATATCGCTGGCTTAAAAGAGAAGGTCGTAACTACAAAATCAATAGTTTGAGAAAACAAGAAAACTGTCTAACAATCACTCTTTACTTATGGTGAAACAAGCTTTTTTAACTTCAGTTTGGTCAACAAGACAAATTCAGATTTTCATAAAATAGGCTCATAAGAAGCGCCTTATGATGTACATTTTAAATATACATTAGTCTTATAAGGTCGTATGTGGCTTACGACCTTCTGATTCTGAGCCAGCGATATATCATCGAATCTTTATCCTTAAAATGTTTTAAGAAAGCAAATTAACATTAACCATGCATGATAAGTAAAGTGATGATTGAATATTCGTTTATAAGTGTTTCTTATTTATATCGATAATTGCTACAGCTGTAACACTAACAGTGTGTCAGTTAAAGCCACCGGTAGATACCGTACATCGGAAATAGCCATCTACTTCAGACAAAACGAAAGTAGAAAGTTGTGTGATCTCGAACGACGATAACTTTTCAATCATTATTCTGATATATAGCATTCATGTGATCCACTTGACAAAATGCCGATCATATCCTTTATTTGGATTGATTTCTACTGAAATATGAAAGGCATATATACGTGGGTGAATCAAAAAGTTCGAGGAGAGAAAATGAGTCATAACAGCTGTATTGACAAACGTGACGTAAGTTTGACGTCATTCATCAAATTACGCTGACGTGCTCCGGTATGCTGATACAGCATGTACGCATTTCGGTGTAAATATGGTGTAGTTTTTACTAATTCAATGATATTTGACAAATCATTTTGTGACACTTATGATCACAATATATTAAATTTTGAAAGCATTAGGAGCTGTGGTTTGGGCATAGATATCAAACACGTTGGACGTCTTTGGGTTTGGGAGTTATGATATTTTTCTACGAACTTTTTGATTCACCTACGTATGTGCCTCCACACGGATTTGAACACGGGTCGCCATATTAGGCGGCAAGCACACTAACCACTGAAAATAGTTCCGAGCGCTGTTTCAGCAACTTTCTATTATATAAATACTTGATTTGGTAAGAAAATTATACTTTAAAAAAAACACGCCACTTTTGAGACAGTCCCTCATTTCAAATGTGTCGCATGAATATTTTCAGAATAATAATTGACAACTTGCAATCTTATAAATAACCAGTTTCACTTCCGTTTTCGTCCAAAGTAGGGGGCTATTTCTGCTGCACGGTGTCTGCCATGCAATGCACTAATGTCTATACTTCTTGCTTAAATCAATCGATAGAATCTAAACAATATAATGCGTAACTTTCCAACAGTTTTAACACTAACTCGCCGGTACGGAACCGTGTCAATATGTACGATCATGCACATGTCAAATCCGATTGTTTCACTTCACTTTTTGCTAAAATGTAAGTCAATTTAAAGCATACTAATATTTTTATACAACAAATTATACAGCTATGTACATGTAGAACAAAATCATAAGTAGGAAGATATCAATTTCAAACATTTGGCTCGCAGCCGAGGCCCTGCATTGACACTGATTCGGATCGTTGTCATACAGTAACCTATATCCTAATGGACGCAATTTCGAGTAATGAGTACCCAGCCAGCAGAAGGATAACATTGATGTCGGGTGACGAGTAACTGATGTACTTATGATCCGATAGCCGTCCGGTATAAATGCTCAGCATAGCCCTTATTGGCTTTATTGCTACTAAAATATGGTAGCCATATATACTATACGTATATGTGTACCTCCACAAGGTCGAAGCGTAACGTCGGGCCGAGCGGTCACTGGAAGCATTCATTCTGATCACCTCGGACTTTATGCTATGCAAAAGTGTATTTACCAGAGACAAACGGAAATTGTCGAGCTTTCACGAGTATGGAAGCATTCTGATCGTAGGCTGGAGATATTATAAGTCTATTGTTGAATGTTTTTTGCGACCTGACGATCGTCGTTAGCACGAAACCTATATTTTGGGTTCGCATGTGATACATCCTGTATCATACAGGCACGTCGTCCGACAACCGGTACTCTAGTTCCGTCATATTGTGCGTCTCAGCATTACCCACAGGGAACTCCAGGTTAGGCGACCGGCTGATTTGTGAGTCAGATTATAAGCTAGGATTCGGACCATACATGTATATACTCATTATTTTGCTTTTGATCGTAGTTAAAATACACGCCATGTAGATTTGAACAGTTTTACTTGCATAATACATGAACCACAGGTAACAGTATCGTGAAAAAGAAATAAACAAAATTGAAAAAAAAATTAGGTATTTTTTTTCAATTTCATTTTTAGGCTGGCGATTTGCGCCAGACTATTACAATCCTAAAAAATGAAATCCACTAAGATGAATTTACTCCCGAAACTGACAACACAGAATCTATACACTCGATGCAAATAGTTGCTCCTCGTTAATCAGTTTTGCAAGATAAGAACATTCAACTTTCCTTGTTTCATTTATTCTGTTCGATTGTAATATTGAAACGGAAGGAAATTGTATGAAATTAAAAGAAAAGGTGTTTAAAGGCGTTGATAATTATTACTACGCGTTCGTATACTACGCTTTACGAACGCGATATAGCGCGAGCATAAATGATTTTATAATGTTAAATTATTTAGGTCAGTATTTTCCAACGAGATCGTGGTCGAGTGGATGAGCAACTCGCTTAGTAATTTTCTGATGCTAAGGTCCAGCGATCGAATCACGGCGGCTCCAATTTTTTTTTTTTGTTGAGTCCAGCACTTACCTCTCTCTCTCGACTTAGAAAACCACTTGATGTTATATTACTTGAAAAGCTATTGTTGCTTAGCAGTTCGCCAGCCTGTCAGTACTTTCAGTACTTTGATTTTATTCTTTTTCAACGATACTGTTACCTGTGATATGAACTATGCATATATACTAGTAATCATCTGTTTATACTCATATACTCACGCATAGTGCATGTTTGAGTCATCTGTTGGAGAAGTATCGTAGCTTATATACAGTTGTCGTCGTTTGTTTTTGCGGTACGATTTTGAGATGTGGGTAAGGAAATAGAAATGGTCATATTACTCTCTAAACTGACGGTAGAAGCTTTTTTATTTACAAATCACCTGTAGGTGTCTTGACGGGCATACAAGCGAATGAAAATATTTAATATATAATTATACAGTCTTCAAAATTTCATAGTAGGTGTGTTAAATCTACTCTTAAGAAATATATAAATGATAAATACAATTTGAAGATCGTATTTGAGATTGCATTCAATGTGGAAATTACGAGACGATAAAATCGCCTAGTCTAGATTGGTATAATTGCAAAGGACGACATTCTGTTTTCAATGAACATCGGCGTTTTCAATGTCGAACTAATTAATGAAAAAGTTTATGCTTAATATATGTAGATTTTGAAGCTCTTTAATTTTTTAAAATTAACATACATGTATATATGCATTACATGCTAATATTAAATAACAAAAATTTAAAATACCGATATTGCACGATTTGCTTGCGGAAATTGATATATTCAAAGCAAGAACCTTGTTATATTCTTGCATAAAGTTCAGGTTCAGGTCAAAATGGCCAAGCTATACCATATTTTGATTAGCTATACCAATTTTTGATTATGGGCAAATCCCTGACAAGAAATGGAAACATATGGTAAAACAACTATTTCTTTTTATACTGCGTCGCTTTCAAACATAGTTGTAACTATGTGAATAGTGAGCTATTCAGGTATAATTATTGTAAAGAATGGCTCGGTCTATCTTTTTTTCTAACATATACGTGGGACTTGGTAACATACGTTTTCAATATGTCATATTCTCTATATAGTCAGTATTAGCTTGTCACATGTGTTACAGGTTTTCTAAATTAAACAGAAATGCTAATGCTAATAAATATATCAAGTAAATAACGCACCACACCATATATCGATGTTTTATTTTCATTTGACATAATCACACATATTATATCAAATATCATGTTCATTTTCTCCAACATGTCGATGGCTTAGAATGAGAAGGTCGTAACCACAAAATCGATATTTTGAGAAAGAAAACGAGAAAATACAGTCCGATAATTAGTCTTTACACATGGTAAAACAAGCGGAAACAAGCGGTTTAAACTTCGTTTTGGTCAACATGACCAGTTCCGATTTTTATGAAATCGGGCTAATGTATGCTCAGTGCAATAAAAGGGAAAGTAACTGTCATGAACGCTGAGTGCCAAACAAGGGAAAGTAACAGCAATGTTTGCTCAGTGCAATAAAAGGGAAAGTAACTGTCATATACACTGAGCGCCAAGCAAGGGGGAGTTACAGCAATGTATGTTCAGTGCAATAAAAGGGAAAGTAACTGTCATATACACTGAGCGCCAAGCAAGGGGGAGTTACAGCAATGTATGTTCAGTGCAATAAAAGGGAAAGTAACTGTCATATACACTGAGTGTCAAGCAAGGAGGAGTAACAGCAATGTATGCTCAATGCATTAAAGGGAAAGTAACTGTCATGTACGCTGAGCGCCAAGCAAAATAAGTAACGGCCCTTGCGCGCTGAGCGCCAAACAACGGAAAGTTACTGACACTGCACGAGCTATAGACAGCCGCCACGTAGCTGGAATTAAAGAATTGTCTAGGACCAGACAAAGTAACTCACGAAATTACCACACATGTATAACTTGGCTAATTTGACACGAGCCTGATCTTTTGATTAGCATACGCATGATACAACACCGATTGTATATTTTCATAATCGCGGAAAATCACGAAGATGCTCGAGATGTAATAGAAACAAAATTTGAAATACCGATATCTTATGATTTGTTTGCGGAAATTGATATATTTAAAGCAAGGACCTTGTAATATGTTCTTGCATAAAGGTCAGGTTCAGCACAAAATAGCCAAGCTATGTGCACACTCATAGACATCGAAACTATAGCTGGACGCAAGGCCAACTTACCCCAATTCAGGAAAGAGACTATTATAGTTCCCATTCTAAAGAAAGACAATGATCCAAAGACGATTTTCCGGTCGGTTTCACAAGTTGCGATGGAAAGGTTTCGGACTGGTTCGAAAATTCAAACTTAATTAAAGTGGTTCGGGGACGAGCGAATTCAGACAATTCCACTCCACAGAGGACGCGACTACATAACTGGCACAAGAAATGGAGAATAATTATGCTTTACAAGAAAAGAAGGTTGTATTTACAGCATAGATATACACTCAAAGAGCCCTCGTTAAAGACTGGTGGATACCAAGTCAAACTAACGCGGTATGGAGTAGGTGAAAACCATGTCGAAATGGAGCAAGCATTATCTATTGAGCAATGAAAGTAAGCTAGTATGCGTACAATTAATTAAAAAAAATACTGTTGTAAATATTGATGATTATTCAATAATATGTATATTTTTTATTTTACAAATAATAATTCTAACACGATTCGCGGATTAATCCAATACACAAAGAACGAACCGAACCATGTTTTATTGCCCCCATAAAACATACCTATCAAATTGGCTGTTTCTATTTACGCCCAGTATCACTTGACATATTTATGAATGAATGAACGTAAACTTTATAGTAAAATTTACTACGAGTCACGATGACAAGGCGAGTTGCACGAGAATCCAGTGTTACATCTATGACGCATCTATTTTTAGAAACTCCAATGTACTCTAGAAACCAAGTTTTATTAAAGCTTCTGATAATCAATCCATTTATATTTTTCATTTTATGAAATAGATACCATATACTCGTGTTATTAAAATTGTTTCAATGTTTAAATTGTGGTATTTCCTTCCGAAAATTACGAAGGTCGTTTTCATTAACGAGGGAGGTAGGGTGAAAATGGAATGCGCGCAGTTAAATAGTGCGGGATATTATCGTATTTAGAATCGAAATAAAAACTCTGTTCTTGTATATTGTCGGTGAATAAAACACGGGCAGGAGTTCGGTTTGCGGAAAAATTAAATCACGAGTGCGTTCGGTGAATAAAACACGGGCACTCGTTCGGATTCGGAAAATTAAATCACTCGTGCTACGCACTCGTGATTTAATTTTTCCGCAAGCCGAACTCCTGCCCGTGTTTTATTCACCGACAATAAACGCGAACAGATTTTTATTTCTTAAATATAACACAGTAAATTGACACGAAGAAACAGATTAATTCGACAGTGCATGTCAAAAAACAGTTATTGTTTAACTTACAAATCCTACACAACCCATCTCCAAAACCACAATGGTAAGAATTGTCACAATCCGAGTCCTTTTGTATGACGTCATTTTCATTTCTTATGAAATAGATAAACACTCAATACATGATTACTTCATTCAGGCCGAAACTATGTCTACCACAAGTATTCAACCAAAATGATATGTGCTGACTGCCTTTGGCTTAATTTATAAGCGATAAATGTATTTTATTGTTAAATAAAATGTTTTATGGATGAATGGGTCCTTTTCTCGTATTGTTATATGTAACTATAAAATTGGTACGGCTTAGTTGGTTATTATCCCTAACGGAGAGAAACTGCGCATGCGCACTTTATTATTGATAACGAAACCGCTTTCGATTTCGTCAACTTTTAAATTGTTGTTTTGCTGTTTTATAGCAGATATAATATACTAAAGTGGATATAGTTCTACTGTTGAATGGATAGTGTGTTAATTTATTACAACCGATAGTATAGATAAACGATTGCGATCAGGTGTGTGGACTTTAAAGACGACGTGTTGACAACTGCTGGACAGTGTGTCTGAAGTTCAGAACTGCGCAGTGTAGTTGTGGGCGAATACGTTGTAATGGCATTGCATCAATCAGCGAGTGTGTTCATCAATAATTAGTGTGAGACGTGGATACGCTAGCTCGCTTCATTCACGAAAAACATGAGTTATAATTGTGTTTGACGAGACGTGGTTTCGCTTTTGATCATTGGGTTGGTTAAAGTCCATCTTACGGAATTTTCGGACTCGGCAATGGAGATGTTATGACTGCGATATGAACTATTTTCTTTTTCACCTTAATCACGCTTGGGTCTGCTGATCAGAATATGTATATAACGGGCATAGATTTACGTCACTGACATCAGACATTGAACCAAATTCCAGGACATGGATTTTTCGATGATGAAACTCGACATCGTTCCATCCTTACATCACTCGCCATCCTTACACCAAAGCACGGATCTTATATACTGTATATATCGAAGAGCTCCTGGCCAAAGGAAAGCAGAAAATACTTTACTACCATGATCTCAGTGGTTTTTCCTTGTCAGCTCAATCAGAAAGATAATTATACTTTGAACATACTGCCATAGATCTGAGTTTTATACTCGTAAGTCATATCCGGGTATGTTACACAGGATCATGTGGTAATAGAATGCTGTCCAGGACTATCATGCCAATATTTGGATGCTATTGCGAATATTTATGCCAGACATGTAGCGGAAACATTTTAGTATCTTTCACAGCTGTTACTGGTTAATTAATTGTTGGTGACTATTGGCAGTATTGCATTTGTACATTATGCTCAGGGCATGTACCAGAGACATTGCCTGCTGGCCCCATTGAGTACACACATTATTTTCAGGGCAAGTACCCGCGACACCCTCACGTGGCACCATTGAGTATTATACACATTTTTCCGGGTTTTGCACCATGGATTTTGCATACCTGCAAGGCTATTTTACAACATATTTCCGGGATTGGTCTGGAAACACTGTCAGCTGGCACCAGCTGATATACCCATTATTTTCATAAGCTTGATAGCCTAGTCCCCGTATGCTGCACCATTTAATATTCACATTATTTTTCTGGGCTTTGTACCCGAGACACTGTCTGTAGGCACCATGGTATATACACTTTAGTTCCGGGTTTTGTACCCGAGACACTGTCTGTTGGCACCATGGTATATACACTTTAGTTCCGGGGTTTGTACCCGAGACACTGTATGTTGGCACCATGGTATATACACTTTATTTTGTATCCTAGATACCGTCTGCTGGATATATACATTGTTTAACCAGGCTCTGTACGATGAACCTACCGTTTTTTCCAGGCTTTGTACCTGGAGGCATGTTTAACAATAATGATGTTTACCAGGCTTGTTACTTTGGAGCATGTTTGCCCCATGTCTAACACCTGCAAGCATGTTTTTACAGGTTTTGTACATGATAGCATGTTTTTGGGGTTATTTACCTGAAAGTATGTTTCACCATGCATTGTAATCCTAACATATATTGTCCGGGCTCAATATACAAGCATGCTTTTTAGGCCTCTATCTGTAATTAAAAAAATGTTTTTCCAGACAATACCAGAGTGCAGGTGTCTGAGGCCAGGCTTACTTCTTGTTTTCAGGCTTTGTATCCGAGATAATTGAGGCAGATAAAATGTATTCTCAGGGTTGGTACCCGGTATACTTTGTGAATGTACCATATATTTTGGTCTTGTATCACAGACACAGTCTATCGGCATTTTCTATTTTTTAATCTATAATATGTTTAAAACTTTACGATTTTTATATTCCAGAGAGACTTTATAAGTGGTAACCTTTAATTAACAGCCATTCTTTTCTTTTTATGTCAAGCAGTACCCAATATAGTCATGCAAAGTGTTTGAATTTAGGTTTATGCATCACTACTGTTCCATGTGGGCTTACGATGGTGCTGTACATAATGGGTCGCTTTGTAGACCTGTTAATCAACTGAATAATAGCTAGCGCAAGAAACAGTAACCTACTCCTAATAGTACATTTGCATCTAAATTCTTACACCAATTCATTTAAATTTTAAGGAATTATTTTCATTGCTAGTTCCATTTTTCATGACAGACTGGTAAGTGGTACCAGTTTAATACTTGATATTTGTTTTGGGTGTTATATAAGCAGGCCTGTTAAGTTGACTGGTAACTGTTTTAAAGGAGTTATTTCAAAAGTTTAATCGATTCCAGTTAACTTCTGTCTTAACTTTTGAAGCAAAAAATGAAACTTTAGAAGTTAAGTAACACATTGAACATTTCAGTTAACTTCTTTCAGAATTTCATATTGAAATCGTCTGGAGTATAATGGACTCTCACATATACAAACTATCAAGTAACTAGTAGCCTATCATGTTGTTATTTCGACGTCTTCCGAATTTTGTTCGGTCTACACGTGTTTCGATCAAGGTCTTACAAATATCACGTATTCCATGTCAGATCGACACATTAAGCCTTAAACTGCTATTTTAATAAGCCATAACTTGGTAACTTCCCTGCCAAGTGATGCAATTTAAGCACTATAGTTGATTCCCAAATGTGAAAAGAAGCATATGATTGAAGACAATGTAATAAAACATCCGGATAAATGCATAATTTCAAGTCTAAGGGAAGCAACTCTTTAAAATAGTATTTTGTCAACAATACATTAGACTTACTATTCCGACAAATAATTTTAACATTCTATCGTCGACTATTGTTCATTTGGTCATTTGTTAAAACAGCCTGTTGGATCCATAATTTAATGTATTTAATGGATGGTCGGAAAATATTTGTGGTAGCGACAATGTTGCTTTAATAAGATTTTGAAAAATAAAAGGAGGTCATTTCAGGAAACGGAGTGCAAGGAACAACATGAAATGCATTAAGTTAACGCATCTTTTCTTTCGTTTTTCACTTTTCATCTGAGCAAGTACCGGCAGTCCAATTTCCATCTTAGTTGGAACTTCTATCAAATAATAACATAAATAGAACACTATGATATAATGTTCGATCCCCTTGTCAACCCATTGCCAGCATAATGTTTATAAATGCACACATTTACAATTTGTTTGACAATAGCCCTACTCTTTCTACTTTGAACCTCATTTATACATAGAGATGGTCCCTTGACACCATCGACTGGTATACTAATACATGTTATAACGATTGGAGTACACTGATAGAGCAAAGTCAATTGACCAACGTGAATTTATAATTAAGGAAAAGGTTCCATTTACGGAGTGGAAATCCCATACTCGTGTTATTTATCATTTAGAAAAAAGTTTAACTTATGGAGTTGAACTACTAGAAGAAAAGTTTAACTTGCGGAGTTGAACTACTAGAAGAAACAGTTTAACTTACGGAGTTGAACTACTAGAAGAAACAGTTTAACTTACGGAGTTGAACTACTAGAAGAAAATGTTTAACTTACGGAGTTGAACTACTAGAAGAAAAAGTTTAACTTACGGAGTTGAACTACTCGAAGAAAAAAGTTTACCTTTCGGAGTTGAACTACTAGAAGAAAAAAGTTTAACTTACGGAGTTGAACTACTAGAAGAAAAAAAGTTTAACTTACGGAGTTGAACTCCAAGAAGAAGCAGCCCTGATACAGCAAGAATAATCACAATCTGGGTACTCTTATATGACGTTAGTCTCATGATTCGTTCTTGTTTACAAATATTGTCACCAACTTGACAAACACTTTGAAGATATCGCTGGCTTAGAATGAGAAGGGCGTAACTACAAAAGCAATAGTTTGAGAAAACAAGAAAACTGTCTAACAATCACTCTTTACTTATGGTAAAACAAGCTTTTTCAACTTCAGTTTGGTCAACAAGACAAGTTCAGATTTTCATAAAATAGGTCTATAAGAAGCGCCTTATGATATACATTTTAAATATACATTAGTCTTATACGGTCGTAAGTGGCACTTAGGACCTTCTCATTCTAAGCCAGCGATATATCATCGAATCTTTATCCTTAAAATGTTTTAAGAAAGCAAATTAACATTAATCATGCATGATAAGTAAAGTGATGATTGAATATTCGTTTACAAGTGTTTCTTATTTATATCGATAATTGCTACAGCTGTAACACTAACAGTGTGTCAGTTAAAGCCACCGGTAGATACCGTACATCGGAAATAGCCATCTACTTCAGACAAAACGAAAGTAGAAAGTTGTGTGATCTCGAACGACGATAACTTTTCAATCAGTATTCTGATATATAGCATTCATGTGATCCACTTGACAAAATGCCGATCATATCCTTTATTTGGATTGATTTCTACTGAAATATGAAAGGCATATATACGTGGGTGAATCAAAAAGTTCGAGGAGAGAAAATGAGTCATAACGGCTGTATTGACAAACGTGGCGTAAGTTGACATCATTCATAAAATGACACTGACGTGCTCCGGTATACTGATGCAGCATGTACGCGTTTCGGTGTAAATATGGTGTAGTGTTTATTAATTCAGTGATATTTGACAAATCATGATCACAATATATTAAATTTTGAAAGCATTAGGAGCTGTGGTTTGGGAGTTATGATATTTTTCTACGAATTTTTTTATTCACCCACGTATGTGCCCCAAACCGGATTTGAACACGGGTCGCCATATTAGGCGGCAAGCGCAAGCACACTAACCACTAACACTAACCACTAAAAATAGTTCCGAGTGCTGTTTTAGCAACTTTCTATTATATAAATACTTGGTAAAAAAATTATAATTATACTATAAACACGCCACCTTTGAGACAGTCCCTCATTTCAAATGTGTCGCATGAATATTTTCAGAATAATAATTGACAACTTGCCATCTTATCAATAACCAGTTTCACTTCCGTTTTCGTCCAAAGTAGGCGGCTATTTCCGCTGCACGGTGTCTGCCAATGCGCTAACGTCTATACTTCTTGCTTTAATCAAACGATAGAATCTAAACAATACATGTATAATGCGTAACTTTCGAACAGTTTTAACACTAACTCGCCGGTACGGAACCGTGTCAATATGTACGATCATGCACATGTCAAATCCGATTGTTTCACTTCACTTTTTGCTAAAATGTAAGTCAATATAAAGCATACTAGTATTTTTATACAACAACTTGTACACGAATATAGCTATGTACATGTAGAACAAAATCATAAGTAGGAAGGTATCAATTTCAAACATTTGGCTCGTAGCCGAGGCCCTGCATTGACACTGATTCGGATCGTTGTCATACAGTAACCTATATCCCGATGGACGCAATTTCGAGTAATGAGTACCCAGCCAGCAGAAGGTCAACATTGATGTCGGGTGGTGAGTAACTGGTATACTTATGATCCGATAGCCGTCTGGTATAAATGCTCAGCATAGCCTTTATTGGCTTTATTTCTACTGAAATATGGTAGCCATATTATAAACTTATATGTTTACCTCCACAAGGTCACATCAGCATGATATATTGTCTTGTTGAATCGTTAACCGACTGTTTCACTTAATACATTCATAAATGCACATCGTATAATGACAGATTGACTCAATATAAGGTCACATCGGCATGATATATTGTCTTGTTGAATCGATATAAGGACTGTTTCACTCAATATATTCATAAATGCACATCGTATAATGACAGATTGACTCAATATAAGGTCACATCGGCATGGTATATTGTCTTGTTGAATCGATAAAATGACTGTTTCACTTAATATATTCATAAATGCACATCGTATAATGACATATTGACTCAATATACGGTCACATCGGCATGATATATTGTCTTGTTGAATCGATATAACGACTGTTTCACTTAATATATTCATAAATGCACATCGTATAATACCATATTGACTCAATATAAGGTCACATCGGCATGATATATTGTCTTGTTGAATCGATATAAGGACTGTTTCACTCAATATATTTATAAATGCACATCGTATAATGACAGATTGAGTCAATATAAGGTCACATCGGCATGATATATTGTCTTGTTAAATCAATACAAGGACTGTTTCACTTAATATATTCATAAATGCACATATAATGACAGATTGACTCAATATATGGTCACATCGGCATGATATATTGTCTTGTTGAATCCATATGACGACTGTTTCACTAAATATATTCATAAATGCACATCGTATAATGACAGATTGACTCAATATAAGGTCACATCGGCATCATATAATGACGTTCTCGCTGAATATACTGATATATTGACTTAATATATTGACAACGTGACTTAATATATTGCTATTTGGACACAACAACGTTCATTTTGTACGTATAAGACAGTCAAGGCTTTCCATATTCATCTGTTTACACTCACGCATGGTGCATGTTTGGGTCATCTGTTGGAGAAGTATCGTAGTTTTCACACAGTTGGTGTCGTTTGTTTTTGCGGTACGATTTTACGATGTGGGTAAGGAAATAGAAATGGTCATATTACTCTCTTAACTGACGGTAGAAGCTTTTTTATTTACAAATCACCTGTAGGTGTCTTGACGGGCATACAAGCGAATGAAAATATTTAATATATAATTATACGGTCTTCAAAATTTCATAGTAGGTGTGTTAAATCTACTCTTAAGAAATATATAAATGATAAATACAATTTGCAGATCGTATTTGAGATTGCATTCAATGTGGAAATTACGAGACGATAAAATCGCCTAGTCTAGATTGGTATAATTGCAAAGGACGACATTCTGTTTTCAATGAACATCGCCGTTTTCAATGTCGAACAAATTAATGAAAAAGTTTATGCTTAATATATGTAGATTTTGAAGCTCTTTAATTTTTTAAAATTAACATACATGTATATATGCATTACATGCTAATATTACATAACAAAAAATTAAAATACCGATATTGCACGATTTGCTTGCGGAAATTGATATATTCAAAGCCAGAACCTTGTTATATTCTTGCATAAAGTTCAGGCATTCAGAGATTGCATTCAATGTGGAAATTACGAGACGATAAAATCGCCTAGTCTAGATTGGTATAATTGCAAAGGACGACATTCTGTTTTCAATGAACATCGCCGTTTTCAATGTCGAACTAATTAATGAAAAAGTTTGTGCTTAATATATGTAGATTTTGAAGCTCTTTAATTTTTTAAAATTAACATACATGTATATATGCATTACATGCTAATATTACATAACAAAAAATTATAATACCGATATTGCACGATTTGCTTGCGGAAATTGATATATTCAAAGCAAGAACCTTGTTATATTCTTGCATAAAGTTCAGGCTCATGTCAAAATGGCCAAGCTATACCAATTTTTGATTAGCTATACCAATTTATGATTACGGGCAAATCCCTGACAAGAAATGGAAACATATGGTAAAACAACTATTTCTTTTTATACTACGTCGCTTTCAAACATAGTTGTAACTATGTGAATAGTGAGCTATTCAGGTATAATTATTGTAAAGAATGGTTCGTTCTATCTTTTTTTCTAACATATACGTGGGACTTGGTAACATACGTTTTCAATATGTCATATTCTCTATATAGTCAGTATTAGCTTGTCACATGTGTTACAGGTTTTCTAAATTAAACAGAAATGCTAATGCAAATAAATGAATCAAGTAAGTAACGCACCACACCATATATCGATGTTTTATTTTCATTTGACATAATCACACACATTATATCAAATATCATGTTCATTTTCTCCAACATGGAGAAGGTCATAACCACAAAATCGATATTTTGAGAAAGAAAACGAGAAAATACTGTCCGATAATTAGCTTTTACTTATGGCAAAACAAGCGGAAACAAGCGGTTTAAACTTCGTTTTGGTCAACATGACTAGTTCCGATTTTTATGAAATCGGGCTAATGTATGCTCAGTGCAATAAAAGGGAAAGTAACTGTCATGAACGCTGAGTGCCAAACAAGGGAAAGTAACAGCAATGTATGTTCAGTGCAATAAAAGGGAAAGTAACTGTCATATACACTGAGCGCCAAGCAAGGGGGAGTTACAGCAATGTATGTTCAGTGCAATAAAAGGGAAAGTAACTGACATATACACTGAGCGCCAAGCAAGGGGGAGTAACAGCAATGTATGTTCAGTGCAATAAAAGGGAAAGTAACTGACATATACACTGAGCGCCAAGCAAGGGGGAGTAACAGCAATGTATGTTCAGTGCAATAAAAGGGAAAGTAACTGTCATATACACTGAGTGTCAAGCAAGGAGGAGTAACAGCAATGTATGTTCAGTGCAATAAAAGGGAAAGTAACTGTCATATACACTGAGCGCCAAGCAAGGGGGAGTAACAGCAATGTATGTTCAGTGCAATAAAAGGGAAAGTAACTGACATATACACTGAGCGCCAAGCAAGGGGGAGTAACAGCAATGTATGTTCAGTGCAATAAAAGGGAAAGTAACTGTCATATACACTGAGTGTCAAGCAAGGAGGAGTAACAGCAATGTATGTTCAGTGCAATAAAAGGGAAAGTAACTGTCATATACACTGAGCGCCAAGCAAGGGGGAGTTACAGCAATGTATGCTCAGTGCAATAAAAGGGAAAGTAACTGTCATATACACTGAGTGTCAACCAAGGAGGAGTAACAGCAATGTATGCTCAATGCATTAAAGGGAAAGTAACTGTTATGTACGCTGAGCGCCAAGCAAAATAAGTAATGGCCCTTGCGCGATGAGCGCCAAACAACGGAAAGTTACTGACACTGCACGAGCTATAGACAGCCGCCACGTAGCTGGAATTAAAGAATTGTCTAGGACCAGACAAAGTAACTCACGAAATTACCACACATGTATAACTTGGCTTATTTGACACGAGCCTGATCTTTTAATTAGCATAATGTAACAGTCGATATATTACCTACGCATGATACAACACCGATTGTATATTTTCATAATCGCGGAAAATCACGAAGATGCTCGAGATGTAATAGAAACAAAATTTGAAATATTGATATCTTATGATTTGTTTGCGGAAATTGATATATTTAAAGCAAGGACCTTGTAATATGTTCTTGCATAAAGGTCAGGTTCAGCACAAAATAGCCAAGCTATGTGCACACTCATAGACATCAACAACTATAGCTGGATGCAAGGCCAACTTACCCCAATTCAGGAAAGAGACTATTATAGTTCCCATTCTAAAGAAAGACAATGATCCAAAGACGATTTTCCGGTCGGTTTCACAAGTTGCGATGGAAAGGTTTCGGACTGGTTCGAAAATGCAAACTGAAAGTGGTTCGGGGACGAGCGAATGCAGACAGTTCCACTTCCCCGATGACGCGACTACATAAATGGCACAAGAAATGGAGAATAATTATGCTTTCCAAGAAAAAAAGGTTGTATTTACAGCATAGATATACACTCAAAGAGCCCTCGTTAAAGACTGGTGGACACCAAGTCAAACTAATGCGGTATGGAGTAGGTGAAAACCATGTCGAAATGGAGCAAGCATTATCTATTGAGCAATGAAAGTAAGCTAGTATGCGTACAATTAATTAAAAAAAAAAACTGTTGTAAATATTGATGATTATTCAATAATAGGGGATTAAATAGCCAGCGAAGCTGGCTATTGTAAATACCCATACCAATAATATCCCCGTGCGTATCTTCGTCGAGTCTCTGCAGGTACTAATGCTTTCAGAAAAAGTTATTTCCGGTCAAAAATTTCAGGCAGTTTTCCGAGGTGAATGGTCCTTGGAAAATAAAAAAAATAGTAATCTGTAAACGGTTGCCCTCTACCATTTTCTTTCGAATTATAACCGTCTTTAAAAATATTCAATAAATAAAACAAACTATTTTTTAAAAAACAAAGGGGAGTAATCTTGAAATACGCTACTGTACTGGATACACGGCGCCAATACAGGAAGTGACGTCATGACGTCACAAATAACAGGCAATGGCGTCATACCAAAAGTATGCCAAATAGACTCATAACGTTACGTTGTAATGTATAACAAATCAGTATAAATTGTATAACATATATATCCAACTCATATTTAGTCAGTTTCTTTCTGAAACATAGCTTATCAGATATCCAATATATATTTAATCCCTCATTTAGGCGGTGCCTTAGTTCATATTATGTATATTTCTTATTTTACAAATAATAAATATAACACAGTAAATTGACACGAAGAAACAGATTAATTCGACAGTGCATGTCAAAAAACTGTTATTGTTTAACTTACAGAGTTCAAATCCTACACAACCCAGCTCCAAAACCACAATGGTAAGAATTGTCACAATCCGAGTCCTTTTGTATGACGTCATTTTCATTTCTTATAAAATAGATAAACACTCAATACATGTATACTTCATTCAAGCCGAAACTATGTCTACCACAAGTATTCAACCAAAATGATATGTGCTGACTGCCTTTGGCTTAATTTATAAGCGATAAATGTATTTTATTGTTAAATAAAATGTTTTATGGATGAATGGGTCCTTTTCTCGTATTGTTATGTGTAACAATAAAATTGGTACGGCTTAATTGGTTATTATCCCTAACGTAGAGAAACTGCGCATGCGCACTTTATTATTGATAACGAAACCGCTTTCGATTTCGTCAACTTTTAAACTGTTGTTTTGCTGTTTTATAGCAGATATAATATACTAAAGTGGATATAGTTCTACTGTTGAATGGATAGTGTGTTAATTTATTACAACCGTTAGTATAGATAAACGATTGCGATCAAGTGTGTGGACTTTAAAGACGACGTGTTGACAACTGCTGGACAGTGTGTCTGAAGTTCAGAACTGCGCAGTGTAGTTGTGGGCGAATACGTTGTTATGGCATTGCATCAATCAGCGCGTGTGTTTATCAATAATGAGCGTGGGACGTGGATACGCTGGCTCGCTTCATTCAAGAAAAACATGAGTTATAATTGTGTTTGACGAGACGTGGTTTCGCTTTTGATCGTTGGGTTGGTTAAATTCCACTTACGGAATTTTCGGACTCGGCTATGGAGATGTTATGACTGCGATATGAACTATTTTCTCTTTCACCTTTATCACGCTTGAGACTGCTGATCAGAATATGTATTTACTATATAACGGGCATAGATTTACGTCACAGAATCAGACATTGAACCAAATTCCAGGACATGGATTTTTCGATGAAGAAACTCGACATTGACATTGTTCCATCCTTACATCACCAGCCATTCTTACATCACCAGCCATCCTTACACCAAAGCACGGATCTTTTATACTGTATATATCGAAGAGATCCTGGCCAAAGGGAAGCAGAAAATGCTTTACTACCATGATCTCAGTGGTTTTTCCTTGTCAGCTCAATCAGAATGATAAGTATACTTTGAACATACTGCCATAGATCTGAGTTTTGTGCTCGTAAGTCATATCCGGGTATGTTACACAGGATCATGTGGTAATAGAATGCTGTCCAGGACTATCATGCCAACATTTGAATGCTTTTTTGTTTTTTTATGTAGTCGTTCACTGTAGGTTTCTGCATTGGCCACAGGAGTCCAAGTTAAATGTCGAGCAAAGCCTTTATTTCTACTGAAATATGGCAGGCATATATTATGTACCTCCACCTAGATTTTAACTCGGTTGGACAGATTAGACGACAAGCGCGCTATGGACTACTGAGCTACAGAGCTTTCATAACAATCCGAGAGATACAGTGTCTTGTTTATAAATGAATTTATGCTTCAATTCAGTTCAATACAAGTTCCTAGTTTTACATTGCGAATATTTATGCAAGACATGGAGCGAAAACATTTTAGTATCTTTCACAGCTGTTACTGGTTAATTAATTGTTGGTGACTATTGGCAGTATTGCATTTGTACATTAAAGACATTATGCTCAGGGCATGTACGAGAGACATTGCCTGCTGGCCCCGTTGAGTACACACATTATTTTCAGGGCATGTACCCGCGACACCCTCACGTGGCACCATTGAGTATTATACACTGCATACTTGCAAGGCTATTTTACAACATATTTCCGGGATTGGTCTGGAAACACTGTCGGTTGGCACTATTATCTATACACGTTATTTCTGGGTTTTTGTACCCGAGATACTGTCTACTGGATGTATACATTGTTTTCCCAGGCTTTGTACCTGGAGACATGTTTAACAATAATGATGTTTACCAGGCTTGTTACTTTGGAGCATGTTTGCCATGTCTAACACCTGCAAGCATGTTTTTACAGGTTTTGTACCTGTGAGCATGTTTGATGGTTATTTACCTGCAAGTATGTTTCACCATGCATTGTAATCCTAACATATATTTTCCGGGCTCAATATACAAGCATGCTTTTAAGGCCTCTATCTAAAATAAAAAAACTGTTTTTCCAGACAATTCCAGAGTGCAGGTGTCTGAGGCCAGGCTTACTTCTTGTTTTCAGGCTTTTTTATCGAGATAATTCAGGCAGATAAAATGTATTCTCAGGGTTGGTACCCGGTATACTTTGTGAATGTACCATATATTTTGGTCTTGTATCAGAGACACAGTCTATCGGCATTTTCTATTATTTAATCTATAATATGTTCAAAACTTTACGATTTTTACATTCCAGAGACACTTTATAAGTGGTAACCTTTAATTAACAGCCATTCTTTTCTTTTTAGGTCAAGCAGTACCCAATATATATAGTCATTCAAAGTGTTTGAATTCAGGTTTATACATCACTACTGTTCCATGTGGGCTTATGATGGTGCTGTACATAATGGGTCGCTTTGTAGACCTGTTAATCAACTGAATTATAGCTAGCGCAAGAAACAGTAACCTACTCCTAATAGTACATTTGCATCTAAATTCTTACACCAATTCATTTAAATTTTAAGGAATTATTTTCATTGCTAGTTCAATTTTTCATGACAGACTGGTAAGTGGTACCAGTTTAATACTTGATATTTGTTTTGGGTGTTATATAAGCAGGCCTGTTAAGTTGTCTGTTAACTGTTTTAAAGGAGTTATTTCAAAAGTTTAATCGATTCCAGTTAACTTCTATCTTAACTTTTGAAGCAAAAAATGAAACTTTAGAAGTTAAGTAACACAATGAACATTTCAGTTAACTTCTTTCAGAATTTCATATTGAAATCGTCTGGAGTATAATGGACTCTCACAACTACAAACTATCAAGTAACTAGTAGCCTATCATGTTGTTATTTCGACGTCTTCCGAATTTTGTTCGGTCTACACGTGTTTCGATCAAGGTCTTACAAATACCACGCATTCCATGTCAAACCGACACATTAAGCTATAAACGGCTATTTTAATAAGATATAACTTGGTAACGTCTCTGCAAAGTGATTCAATTTAAGCACTGAAGTTGATCCCAAATGTGAAAAGAAGCATATGTTTTAAGAGATGTAATAAAACATCCTGATGATTTGTTGACAAAATGACATTTTTTATAATAAATGCATGGTTTAAAGTCTAAGGGACGCAACTCTTTAAAAATAGTGTTTTGTTAACAATACATTAAACTAACCATTTCGACAAATATTGTTAACATCCTATCGTCGAGTATTGTTCACTTTGGTCATTTGTTAAAAACAGCCTGTTGGATCCATAATTTAATGTATTTAATGGATGGTCGGAAAATAGTTGTGGTAGCGACAATGTTGCTTTAATAAGATTTTTAAAAAATAAAAGGAGGTCATTTCAGGAAACGGTGTGCAAGAAATAACATGAAATGTATTAAGGTTTTCAGTTTTAATCTGAGTACTGGCAGTCCAATTTCCATATTAGTTGGAACTTCTATCAAATAATAACATAAATAGAACACTATGATATAATGTTCGATCCCCTTGTCAACCCATTGTCAGCATAATGTTTATAAATGCACACATTTACAATTTGTTTGACAATAGCCTTACTCTTTCTACTTTGAACCTCATTTATACATAGAGATGGTCCCTTGACACTATCGACTGGTATACTAATACATGTTATAAGGATTGGAGTACACTGATAGAGCAAAGTCAATTGGCCAACGTGAATTTATAATTTAGGAAAAGGTTCCATTTACGCAGTGGAAATCCCATACTCGTGTTATTTATCATTTAGAAAAAAAGTTGAACTTATGGAGTTGAACTACTAGAAGAAACAGTTTAACTTACGGCGTTGAACTACCAGAAGAAAAAGTTTTACTTACGAAATTGAACTACTACAAGAAAACAAAGTTTAACTTACGGAGTTGAACTACTAGAAGAAAAAGTTTAACTTACGGAGTTGAACTCCAAGAAGAAAAAGTTTAACTTGCGGAGTTGAACTACTAGAAGAAAAAAGTTTAACTTACGGAGTTGAACTACTAGAAGAAAAAGTTTAACTTACGGAGTTGAACTACTAGAAGAAAAAAAGTTTAACTTATGGAGTTCAACTGCTAGAAGAAAAAAGTTTAACTTACGGAGTTGAACTGCCAGAAGAATAAAAGTTTAACTTACGGAGTTGAACTCCCAAAAGAAGCAGCCCTGATACAGCAAGAATGATCACAATCTGGGTACTCTTATACGATGTTAGTCTCATGCTTGTTTCTTGTTTACAAATATTGTCACCAACTTGACAAACACTTTGAAGATATCGCTGGCTTAGAATGAGAAGGGCGTAACTACAAAAGCAATAGTTTGAGAAAACAAGAAAACTGTCTAACGATCACTCTTTACTTATGGTGAAACAAGCTTTTTTAACTTCAGTTTGGTCAACAAGACAAATTCAGATTTTCATAAAATAGGTCCATAAGAAGCGCCTTATGATATACATTTTAAATATACATTAGTCTTATAAGGTTGTAAGTGGCACTTATGACCTTCTCATTCTAAGCCAGCGATATATCATCGAATCTTTATCCTTAAAATGTTTAAGAAAGCAAATTAACATTAATCATGCATGATAAGTAAAGTGATGATTGAATATTCGTTTACAAGTGTTTCTTATTTATATCGATAATTGCTACAGCTGTCACACTAACAGTGTGTCCGTTAAAGCCACCGGTAGATACCGTACAGTGGATATAGCCATCTACTTCAGACAAAACGAAAGTAGAGAGTTGTTTGATCTCGAAGGACGATAACTTTTCAATCATTATTCTGATAGCATTCATGTGTTCCACTTGACAAAATGCCGACAATAGCCTTTATTTGGATTTATTTCTACTTAAATATGGTAGGCAAATATACGTGGGTGAATCAAAAAGTTCCAGAAGAGAAAATGAGTCATAACGGCTGTATTGACAAACGTGGCGTAAGTTTGACGTCATTTATCAAATGACGCTGACGTGATCCAGCATGTACGCGTTTCGGTGTAAATATAACTTGTAGTTTTTACTAATTCAATGATATTTGACAAATCATTTTGTGACACTTATGATCACATTATATTAAACTTTGAAAGCATTTGGAGCTGTGGTTTGTAAGTTATGATATTTTTTGCGAACTTTTTGATTCACCCACTTATTTATCCCCCCACCCGGATTTGAACACGGGTCGCCATATTAGGCGGCAAGCACACTAACCACTGAAAATAGTTCCGAGCGCTGTTTCAGCAACTTTCTATAATATAAATACTTGATTTGGTAAGAAAATTATACTTTAAAAAATATCGCTCCATATTTGAGGCAGCCCTCATTTCAAATGTGTCGCATGAATATTTTCAGAATAGTAATTGACAACTTGCCATCTTATCGATACCCAGTTTCATTTCCGTTTTCGTCCATATTAGTGGCTATTTCCGCTGTACGGTGTCAGGCAATGCGCTAATGTCTATACTTCTTGCTTTAATCAAACGATAGAATCTAAACAGTATAATGCGTAACTTTCCAACAGTTTGAACACTAACTCGCCGGTACGGAACCGTGTCAATGTGTACGATCATGCACATGTCAAATCCGATTGTTTCACTTCACTTTTTGCTAAAATGTAAGTCAATATAAAGCATACTAATATTTTTATACAACAAATTATACTCGATTATAGCTATGTACATGTAGAACAAAATCATAAGTAGGAAGATATCA
The DNA here is from genome assembly GCA_963678985.1 of Spisula subtruncata. NCBI lineage: Eukaryota > Metazoa > Mollusca > Bivalvia > Venerida > Mactridae > Spisula > Spisula subtruncata. Next base: position 21,217,547 of record OY787668.1, read on the forward strand.
ATTTCAAACATTTGGCTCGCAGCCGAGGCCCTGCATTGACACTGATTCGGATCGTTGTCATACAGTAACCTATATCCTAATGGACGCAATTTCGAGTAATGAGTACCCAGCCAGCAGAAGGATAACATTGATGTCGGGTGTCGAGTAACTGATGTACTTATGATCCGATAGCCGTCCGGTATTAATGCTCAGCATAGCCCTTATTGACTTTAATTCTACTGAAATATGGTAGTCATATATGACTGTGTACCTCCACAAGGTCGAAGCGTAACGTTAAATTTTGTCTATTCGGGCCGAGCGGTCACTGGAAGCATTCATTCTGATCACCTCGGACTTTATGCTATGCAAAAGTGTATTTACCAGAGACAAACGGAAATTGTCGAGCTCTCATGAGTATGGAAGCATTTTGATCGTAGGCTGGAGATATTATGAGTCTTTTGTTAAATGTTTATTGCGACCTGACGATCGTCGTGAGCACGAAACCTATATTTTGGGTACGCATGTTTTTCATGTGATACACCCTGTATCATACAGGCACGTCGTCCGACATCCGGTAGTCTAGTTCCGTCATATTAAGCGTCTCAGCATTACCCACAGGGAACTCCAGGTTAGGCGACCGGCTGATTTGAGAGTCAGATATAAGCTAGGATTCTGACCATCTATACTCATTATTTTGCTTTTGGTCGTAGTTAAAATACACGCCATGTAAGTTTGAACAATTTTACTTGTATAATACATGAACCACAGGTAACAGTATCGTAAAAAAAATGAAATTGAAAAAAAAAATTCTCGAAATTTAGGTATTTTTTTCAATTTCATCTTTTTATTCTTTTTCAACGAAACTGTTACCTGTGGTATGAACTATACATGTATACTAGTATTCATCTGTTTACACTCACGCATGGTGCATGTTTGGGTCATCTGTTGGAGAAGTATCGTAGTTTTCACACAGTTGGCGTCGTTTGTTTTTGCGGTACGATTTTACAATGTGGGTAAGGAAATAGAAATGGTCATATTACTCTCTTAACTGACGGTAGAAGCTTTTTTATTTACAAATCACCTGTAGGTGTCTTGACGGGCATACAAGCGAATGAAAATATTATACAGTCTTCAAAATTTCATAGTAGGTGTGTTAAATCTACTCTTTAGAAATATATAAATGATAAATACAATTTGCAGATCGTATTTGAGATTGCATTCAATGTGGAAATTACGAGACGATAAAATCGCCTAGTCTAGATTGGTATAATTGCAAAGGACGACATTCTGTTTTCAATGAACATCGGCGTTTTCAATGTCGAACTAATTAATGAAAAAGTTTATGCTTAATATATGTAGATTTTGAAGCTCTTTAATTTTTTAAAATTAACATACATGTATATATGCATTACATGCTAATATTACATAACAAAAATTTAAAATACCGATATTGCACGATTTGCTTGCGGAAATTGATATATTCAAAGCAAGAACCTTGTTATATTCTTGCATTAAGTTCAGGCTCAGGTCAAAATGGCCAAGCTATACCATATTTTGATTAGCTATACCAATTTTTGATTATGGGCAAATCCCTGACAAGAAATGGAAACATATGGAAAAACAACTATTTCTTTTTATACTGCGTCGCTTTCAAACATAGTTGTAACTATGTGAATAGTGAGCTATTCAGGTATAATTATTGTAAAGAATGGCTCGGTCTATCTTTTTTTCTAACATATACGTGGGACTTGGTAACATACGTTTTCAATATGTCATATTCTCTATATAGTCAGTATTAGCTTGTCACATGTGTTACAGGTTTTCTAAATTAAACAGAAATGCTAATGCTAATAAATAAATCAAGTAAATAACGCACCACACCATATATCGATGTTTTATTTTCATTTGACATAATCACACACATTATATCAAATATCATGTTCATTTTCTCCAACATGTCGACGGCTTAGAATGAGAAGGTCGTAACTACAAAATCGATATTTTGAGAAAGAAAACGAGAAAATACTGTCCGATAATTAGTCTTTACACATGGTAAAACAAGCGGAAACAAGCGGTTTAAACTTCGTTTTGGTCAACATGACCAGTTCCGATTTTTATGAAATCGGGCTCATTAGAAGCGCCTTATGATGCTTATTTTAAATATGTATGAATCTTAAATGGTCGTAAGTAGTTACGACCTTCTCATTCTAAGCCATCGATGTGGCATTCCATTATTATCATAATGAATGGATTGCATGTTCCTTGTTTATGTACAGGAATATTTGCCATTTTAATAGTTGTTATCATTTCAAATCATGATTAGTAATAATCATCAGATGATGCTATTTCTATGTCGTTAGTATAGGATTATAATTAAAGGGGTGAGTACAAACCAAACTTCACAGGTCCAGATAAAACATCGTCTACAGTCATGTACACAGTGACCTGAGAAAACATTTTAACATACAGTAAAACTTCGTTATCTCGAGGAGACATCGGGACAGGTAAAATGCTCGATTTAAACCATGTGCTCGTAATACTGATGCTCATCATAAAGGTGCAAATTCGCCGGGACTTAAATATTTGCTCGATATAGACCAAGTGCTCGATTTATCGATGCTCGTCATAACGAAGTTTTACTATACTTGGTCTTACGGAGACAACTGGATGTGTGAGGGTCAGAGGAGCAGGAACAAGTCCACATACATAATTGTACAATGTGCTGAAAATGTGTCTCCATCTAGAGGAAGTGCGACATGATGTTTGAGATCCACAAACTCATCTTTCGAGACCAAGCTATGGGCAAATGCCAGCAACCTTCCTATTTCAACGGTAAATTACGTATGACATTCAAAGGCATGCTAGGTATAGAGGAACAAAAACACAAGTATATACGATGTCGATGTTTTATTACAAAATAAAGAAATATTTGCCATTATATAAATACCTGAATATAAAGCTAATTACACTATGTTTTGGACAATATACTTTAGTGAGCAAAAATGTAAACATATGCTAACAATATGCATTATATAATATACAAGTACTATTTGCATACTTGTACGATAGGTGTTCCAGAATTAATAGGACTTTTCTCATAACTTTTTACTCAAAACTTACATTTAAATGAAAAATGTCCCATATGCATAGCTACTTATGCTCTATATACCGGTAGCAACAACTGTCCGCTGTTGTTGGTGATGCTCATACAAAGCGTTGTCATAGTAACCATGTATCGCTAAGGCGGGTCACACTATTATTTGTCGTTACCAGCCTTCTTAAAAATGCGAATATCTCAGTAACTATTCGATAAATAATATCACCTAATTGTGCGATATTTCGTGGATGGCACTGATGTGCACATACACAATTTTGAAGAAATTGCTCAGTGTTGATTATCATAAGTCAGTAATCAAATATATGTATCCAAACGCGTCATGGATGATACGACGTCAACGCCAAAAACCAGAAACCGCGAGACTCTTAAATAATGACATACATTGGGAAAGCCAACAGTGCTAACCATTAAAATGGTGAAATACGTAGAATGTAGTGGTATTAAGCAACAACTGGTGGTCTATCGGCTTATTATTACAGTTTGCAGAGGTATGAGCTTACAACTAAACACAGGTCATGACAAAGAAAAAGTAGATTGACGTTGCTAAAGACTGTTCGTACACTGATAAACACTCAAATGTTTGAGCCATTTCTAACATTACTGTAACACATTTTTGTGAACAGTTGTACAGAATCACATTTAAACAATGGGAACAGTGGTATTAGAGCTGTTTTGAACGTCAGGGCGACTAAATATAAAGATATTGAGTGTTTCTTTCTGTTAAAATACTGTGTTCGAATTTGCGATATCATAATAACGTCACGGTGCGACCCGCCCCCTTGGTACATGGTATATTTAACGTTAAATGTATTTATTATTTTTCAACCAATTTATTTGATATTTCGCATATTTGTCAGTGAAAGAGCAAAATTCATTTCTAGCAAATTAGTTTTGTTAATTTCTGATTTGCCACGCTGCTATGAAAAAGTCCTATTAATTGTGGAACACCCCACGTATATGGTCTCTTTGAAAAAGCACTTGTAATGGTTTGATAATGTAACTGTCATGTACACTGAGTGCCAAACAATGGAAAGTAAATGCAATGTATGCTTAGTGCAATAAACGTGAAAGTAACTGTAATATAAGCTGAGCGCCAAGCAAGGGAGAGTATCAGCAATGTATGCTCAGTGCAATAAAAGGGAAAGTAACTGTCATATACACTGAGCGCCAACCAAAGGGAGTTACAGCAATGTATGCTCAGTGCAATAAAAGGGAAAGTAACTGTCATATACACTGAGCGCCAAGCAAGGGAGAGTAACAGCAATGTATGCTCAGTGCAATAAAAGGGAAAATAACTGTCATATACACTGAGCGCCAACCAAAGGGAGTTACAGCAATGTATGTTCAGTGCAATAAAAGGGAAAGTAACTGTCATATACACTGAGCGCCAAGCATGGGGGAGTTACAACAATGTATGTTCAGTGCAATAAAAGGGAAAATAACTGTCATATACACTGAGCACCAAGCAAGGGGGAGTTACAGCAATGTATGTTCAGTGCAATAAAAGGGAAAGTAACTGTCATATACACTGAGTGTCAAGCAAGGAGGAGTAACAGCAATGTATGCTCAATGCATTAAAGGGAAAGTAACTGTCATGTACGCTGAGCGCCAAGCAAAATATGTAACGGCCCTTGCGCGCTGAGCGCCAAACAACGGAAAGTTACTGACATGTACACTGGGCGCCCAGCGAGGGACTTTAGGGCGATGCAATGGACCGGGAGGGGATTACCCTCTGGGGCCCATGTGAGCAGGGATTTTAACCGTGTTTTGAAGAAGCGAAAGTCAAAATATCAGCTATTCCCATGGATTGGAACGGGTTTCAATTGAATGGGTAGTGAATAAAATACATATGACCAAATGATCAAATTTAGCACTCTTCCAAATCTATGTAAATTATCATACCCGTACCTGCATCACGATGAGCAAAATGTAAACTACCATAGCTACCAATCATATTATATTAAATCAGCACACACATATAAAAGATGCCTAGCTTGTATATTTATCTACAATGCTACATATAACGTGACATAGATAGTTTATTTCGAAAATTAGGCAATATGCCCATGATTTCACATGTACAAATACAAACAAACATATGGCACACATTACAACAACAATGAATACAATTTGTAATGCCCAAGTATCTTCAAATCAAGAGGCGAACTACTTGTCAAACGTTTGCAGTACATGGACACGTTTCTGGGGGCCTATTATGAACTGCATAATTATTCGGTTACCCATAGTCATGACAGTTTTCCGTATACAGTCATAACATTATTAAAGTTTCTCTACTATCACATTAATTGAGCTTAATGTACAAAGCACTATCAATTATCATTATTTGTCAGAAGACAGTATGCGCAAATAAGTCTCTATAATGTCAAAAATGTATTCAAATCACCAATAATAATTTATCGCTTTCAGTGATTTATTATTATGTGGTCAAAGGGAAACAACTCGTGACTACTTTCGCTCGTTAAAGAAATATATTTTCATTTTTTTCCCGGTAATTGGTGGGAGGTTTTGTTGAAGATTTGAGGAGTTTAAGCAATAAAGATTCTCATTTAATGTATACATGTATATAATATTCCTGAATCGATTTAAACGATCAAAGTTATTAGGGAACGCCTCTTTAACTAAGATATTAGTCTTATTAGAACTTTGGTCCATGAATCAAGTACATGTGCATCAATAAATATCTACGACTGTTAACATAACATATCAAAATGTATATATACAATTATATATAGAACAAATGCTATTCTACTGTGAGAAATAGAGAGTGTGATTGTACATAATATAAGAAGTGTAGCACACGAAGTAAAGCACACAAAGGTAAGTACTTCGACGACGACGTACTAAATATAATTCACCGGATGTTTGTAGTTATATAATGAATTCCACTTGTATGATTTTGGAAGACATACTTTAACACTTTTGAAGAGTACATGGATATACTAGTATAGTCATCTACGACTCTAAAATATTCCATTCTGGTTTTGACTTCATACTACATATGAACACTTGTCGGGTCTTGGAACAATAGCGCTGTTGTATCATGTGTTGCATTCACAGTTATCTAACATTCCTGAAAACAATACATGTGCATTATCAGATAAACATCACCAACATCTCGAATTTATTAGCGATTGTAGTAGTTACAGAAATACAGCAGACAAAACTGACAATGATTCAAACGTCACACCTATTTTAATAAGTATATGCTTTATATCATACTTGCATAATTGACAACTTCCAAGGGAGATAATCCATGCCTACTACAAGTATATTTAATTGAATGAGAGGCAATTGAATGAAGGCGCATGGTGGCGCTTTGCTAAGGCACCGGACACCTGATTGATTTCTTAAGATGAAAAATGTAACATGCTTACCATTTTCCACCGGATGAACCTGAAATACATGATGAAACATGTAAACAATACATATTAGAGTATAACTCATGTTTTAAATTAGTTCTTGAAGTCCCCAAACTCCAAATAAAGCATGACAACATTTAAAACATATTAAATAAAAAATCATATAATTTTTACAAAATATACAGTGCCCACCAAAAATAAGTATACAAAGTTATTTCTCCATGTACTAATAAAAGTTATAATACTATTTGCAGAACTGCGAACCCACACTATTTTTGAAGTCAATGAATATTTTTGTTTAATATATGTAAAGATCATACATTGATTGGTACCCTAGGCAAAAAATATGAAGTTTCTTTTTCTCACTTGAAATGTTACTTGGTCGTAAAACGACGGCAAATTCAGTCCCTATGAGCCCCATATTTTTTTTAATTCAGAACATATTGAAATTTATTTGTACGAGGGGCGTTTCAAAAGTTCCAGGAAAAGTGCTCTAGTATGTTTATCGTATGTTCAAAGTACTTCAAACTTTGCATTTAAATAGAACAATTCATGATACATATTTAACATGAATCAAACAAATGAGGGTGTGTTGTACAAAATGGCACTGCTGCCATAGTAACGTCAGTAATGGCTACCCGGGGCAATTTTGACGTCACGTCTTAGGAATCGCCAAACTAACCTACGCATCGCTCCAAACCAAACAGCTACGATTAACAATGACCTAAAATTACTACATGGAACATTTGCGAAGGGTGGTATAACATCAATTTGGTCAATTTATGCCATAGTTTAAATAGCCCCACTGCTGTGTTCAGGTTTATTTGTCGACGTATTAGAATCACCCGTCAAATGTCAGTAAATCCTTGAAATTTGACCAGTTTTTGTCTTTTGGCAGGAAAATTAAGACTTGAACCAATAGTATTTATAAACACTGCCTGTTAAGAACGTTGTTTGTCTAGGGTATGATGTATGCATAATATGAACGCTTCCAGACTGCCTGTGGTACTGTTGCAGATGATAAAAGGAAGGTACAGCCTGTCGTGAATCTGACGCTAGACGTTACGTTGGACGTTACTGCTTGATTTTGTGACACTTTCGAATTCTTTGCAAACGGACCCTGGAAGTGCATACCTTCAAGCGATGCATTCTTTTAGAATGTAAAGCATTGTTGTTATTGTAGAAGTTGTATTTTGTGTGTCCTTTGACTGACTGAGTTAGATTTAGTCAGAACATGTTAATAACGTACGGTCAAATATAACGTTGCCCCGGGTAGCCATAACTGACGTTACTATGGCAGCCTGTCATTTTATACGGCGCACCCTCATGCGTTCAATTCATAGCACAGTATGTTCATGAATTGTTCTATGTAAATGCATAGTTTGAAGTATATTGACCATAAGATAAATACAATAGAGCACTTTTCCTGGAACTTTTGGAACGCCCTACTTATAATATTATTTATACTCCGTCATGCCCACTGACTCTATTCATAAAGTGTACATTATTTCTGTAAATGTACATTTTTGAGAGACATTTTCTCAGAAATAGATTGGTCAATTTAAGCTTCAAACTATTTCAGATTTGCATAACCACATACACAGTTAAATAAATGTCACTGCTGATTGCCTGAAGACTAAAAATTGTAAAAACACACGATGAGGGATTAACATGACTGTGCTACTGTAAACTAATCAAATTTGCAGCATTATATTTTAATTAGTGTCTTTTGTGAAACTTAATAATATAACAAAGAAATGAAGCGTTAATTTTTTATATTATATTTTTTAGTCTTGGCTGAACTAAATACTAAAACAAAATAATCACAATTTATCTACACCAACAATAATACACCCTTTCATTTAAGACCGTAATTAAATTGTCTCCCTTTGATGACGTCAAACGAGGGCTCAAAGCGAATACACGAGCCGATTACCGTTAGCGTGTAAAGGAAATAAAAAATGTGTCAACTTTAAACCGCTGTAAATCACGTTTTACTCTGTCGATTTTTAAAAGATGAACACTTACGATAACAAGATCGTATAGACTTTTTAATAATGTAACTTTTGTTAATGTATTTTCAATAATAAAACATAAAAAGCCATGTTTTCGGAACGAAAATTTCAAGAGCGAGAAAATGTAAAAATAAAGAACTGAATTCAATACTCAACAATTGGCATTTAACTTGCTCAAAATGTTTATTATTTGCAGTTTTAAGAACTGTGTGACTAAGCTTTCCAACAATTATATTATTAAAAGATATTATTAAAGTTTTAAAAGGAGAGCCATGCTTTTCGAACCTAAATACAATGCATCACGCGCGCACAATCCACTCATTGAAACCTGACTTACATTTTATACTAGCATAAAAAAATTGTGTATTTTAATAATTCATCACACATCATAAAAGTATAGAATATTAGCTATATCATTTCAAAAGTACGACTATCCAGCCAGAAATTAAAACGTTAATTTACACAGGAGGAAATTTCTTTCTAGATATAGTTTGTACTAAAATCCGGGCGGCATGATTTTACATGTCCGCATGTGCTTACTTGTTTAGTGTTAACACGAGTACATTGATGTGTTGTTTACTGCAATCAAAGAAAGTAAGGAATCACCGGAAAAGTTCACACGACGAATAACTTAAAATCAGAATCAATTCTATGTAAAATTTTGTTGTATGTAGGTAAAACTAAATTGTTTGGCAATACAATGTAGTCTGCGTTTATAGTGTCGTTAATTTGTAGAGCCCTCGTTTGACGTCACATCCGGTTACGGGAGGTAACTCTGTACATACGATTATCGCTTAATTGAAAGGGTCTATAGGGCAATGGCTAATCCTTTAATATTGCTGTCCACAAAGTTAAGAGCAAAATCCATCAAAATTGAATGATTTTAAGTTATTGGTTATCAGGAGGAATACAGCAAACCTATAAACAATGTATAAAAAATAATATACATTGTGCAACCGACAAGAATTATTATTATACAATGATCGAAAGCAGTTATAACTTTCTACTTGTTTTTATGAGCACAAGTGATGCCACTTAGAATCACTCGAATACAACATTATATTGTAGTTAGTAATCATCAAATTATGTAGCCCCTATATGAAAATGAATGTTTAAATTAGAACATGTGTGACAATTCATTACGGCGTTATTATAATACAAACATTTTTAACATCTATAAAATAAAACACACTGTCTTAACATCAACTAGGCAGTTTAAGATATACGAGGGTCAGTCAAGAAAAACTGAGAGTTGGTGAATAGTGATCAGGCGAATAAGTGTTCGTATATTGTCTATACATTATCATGAAATATGGTATCTCATCGATGTTATGGTGAATACCAATTTTGTGTATGAAAAATTGATTCTTGTTGCCAAGCAACCGGAGAAGACAACCCGAAGGCATGCGTTCGCGCTGTCTGTAGAGGACAATTGCGCGTTGCTATGGAAACATAAAATTATATCGAACGTTTCCAAAATTATTTTTTATTTTGTAATACATTAATCTATCAAATATACTTGATTACGGTCGATTTGTTCCTCCAATATAGAAAATATACTTGATGGAACTATTAATTGTCACTTAATTTGTTGGTATTGAGACCACACTTTTACCCCATCCAAAAGAACGCATGATGTTTTTCAAAAGCGAAGTTATATTTTTTATTTCTATTACGGTCACTGCACTCCATTAGATACATTCATAATCCTCCTGAGCAAAAATTTTGAATTCAGTGAGTAGTTTTAGAATGCCATGGCAACACAAAGAACACTTGCCGAGAAAATCAATAAAATACGGGTAAAATTGTTGCTAGGCAATTAAACAATACAGAATTTGTGATCATTCTGTAATAAACGCCCATTAATATTTGCAATAGACGATTCTGCAAGATACACATTTTAGTTGTACTAAATTAGGCTATATAAAGTTGAAATAAACACTCGAATTGACAACCAAATCAGTCATTATAACTCGCCACAACCCGTACAGAACTCGAAGCCCCAACTCGTGTGACATGGTCATTAGTGACGTCTAAGGGGTCTCGATGGCATACTTGTACGTAGAAATAATATTCAAATACTTGTCAGATAACTATGTTAAAACTACATGACCTAGAAGTAAACCATATTCATAATAGTTTACTTCAGTATCTGACAACTATCATTACAAACTTAGAAATACCACCTTCTACTGTTGCTATATAGACGTGGTGTTGAAAGAACTAAACAAAGTTTAACTACGCACTATGGTGTCCCGTTAGTGTGTGTCGTTAGTACGATGGTTATAACTCGATAGTGCGATGGTCAAAGCTCGAAAATACGATGGTGAACAGTCAATAATACGATAGTGATAACGCGAAATAATATTGACTTGTTTACTATCGTACTTATGTTGTTTCGTGTTTTCATTATCGTACTGTCAATTTCTCACTATCGTACTATCGACTTTCGTGTTTCGACTTTCTTATATGCAGCGATGGTCCTAACGGTACACCGTAACCCACACTTACGTTTTAGAAGACATACTACCACAACCAGGATGATTATAAACACAGCGGCTGTTACAAACACTGACACCAGTATTGCTGTTGTTACATCCTTCTTTTCCACCATCTCTTCATCTGAATTAAGAAACAGCAAATATTTACAATATTTAAACCTGGGCCGTACACAGAGGCAAAACATTACCAATGACAATAGGCTCATAAAAAGCGCCTTATGATGCAGATTTCAAATATGTATCAGTAATAATAATAATAACAATAATAATAATAATATTAATAATAACGACTTCATTTATAGTGGGTAACATATTTGGTTCTAGACCAAGTTTCAATATGGTCCACATGTTTCAGTCTTGGAAGGTCGTAAGTAGTAGCTACGTCATTTCTCATTCTTATTCACCGAATTGATTTTCATAATTACAAATAGTCCAGTCATTTTAACTTTTAACCTCAAACTAATTGCAAAACAAACAGTTTTGTGTTTATATGGTGCGTAAAGCTATCCTCAGCAATGTACAAAATGTCCTAATTGAATATTTGTGGGACTTTTTGAGATATTTACAAATATATTCAATTGTCACATGTTTTCGCGATATTTGTCACTTTTGATGTAAATAAATCTTGACTTGTACCAGTAACTTATTTTTACATCGTGCTTAGAGGTCGCAATTTTGGTCTGATATTTATGAAACTTGGCAGCAATGATCATCGTAAGCTAATCTAGGTAAAATAAAAATTTTAGTTAACCGAAGCCAAAATCTAGGTCACTAGGTCAAAACATAGAAAAAACAAGATATAGTCACCAGGGGTCGCAATTTCGACCTTACACTTGTGAAGTTTAGTCACAATGATCACCTTACCAAAATCAAGGTCATGTATAAATTGGATTGACCTGAGTTAAAAACTAGGTCACTAGGCCAAATTATAGAAGAAATCTTTAGAATGGACCCTTTTTACCTAATCTTTATGAAACTATGTCACATGGATCATGAAGACAAAATGTAGGTCAAATTCAATATTTACTTATCATGAGTTAAAACTAGGTCACTAGGTCAAATAATAGAAAAACATTCATGCGCCAAAAAGTCGTATCAATTATTTTAACCTATTGACCTCATTTTGACCCAAATAACTCAATAACATACTTGTCTTAGATGTTTTGATATGAGCATTGTGACCAAGTTGCATAAATATTAGACCAACATTGTGAATTTTGTACCTACACAACGTTTACCCTTGATTTTAACTAGCGACCTACTTTTTGACCCCGGATGACCCAATTTATAACTTTGACCTATATTTTGTTGATATTATTATTGTGACCAAGTTTCATAAATATAAGGTCAACATTATGACCTCTAGCGACTACACAAGGTTTTGCAACAATTTGACCTAGTGACCTAGTTTTTTACCCTTGATCATCCATTTTCTGCCTTGGCCTAAATTCTGTTCAGATGATCACTCTGACCAAGTTTCATAATCATACAGTCAAAATTGTGAATACAAATGCAATTGTGGACGAACAGACAAAGAGAACAATCACTATTTCTCCAGAATCGATAGATTCGTGTACATTTTGTATATTGTCTGTATTGTATACTGTCCAAACACAAATGTCCCTTTTCCATAAGACACACATGTATACAACACATGATATGTGTAAATTTTAAACAAATTGGATTAATATTAAAGAAATGAATAAAACTTTTGTTTCCCCTTCCAAGTGCTATTTTGAGTCATTTTGTCGACATTTGAATGGGTAGTATACCAACACGTAGACTGGCATATATATGAAAAGTAAATTGTCTGATGATAAAATCAATATTTGTATTCGATAGAAGAAGGTTGTATCTTTCAGAAAATATAAGCTTTAAGGTGCAATTAGTAAATATTTAACGACTTACACGGGAATTATTAGAACTTAAAATTCCCAATGTAGTATGAAATAAGGAAAATGCTGAAATTGCTACCAAAAGTGACCTTAAACATGTCGAATTTTTTGTATTTTCCCCACTGAACTTGCATATTTGACATTTTGTCTGTAGTCGATAATAGTCTGTAGATGATGAAAATGCAAAGAAACTCTGTTTTGCAATTTGTTTGAGGTTGACCATATTTTTTAGCTTCAATGACTGGACTAAAATACCAAACAATTTACGATGACTGTAATTATAACGTTACCAGGGCCCAACATTACAACCAATAATTACACTCTGCACTCAGCACTCAAAAATGAAAATGTTGTATAATGAGCTATTATTTGTTCTAGACTACAAATATAAATAAGGAAAATGTAAAGAATTATTATTTGAATGTTGAAAATAGCATTTGATACATTATCTGTGCAATTAAATACTAGTTATGAGATAAAAATTTAATTGTTGAATCTGAATACCACACTCAGCACACAGGCTGATAATTTACGCATATAGCTTACAAATAGACTACATTTCAATTGGAAACAAACAAATGATAATACCTAGCACCTATTCAACATAACTTCAGCTTCTCGTTATCAGAAAATGTCGCTTTGAACTTCAAAATAATGAATTTCAATATTGGAGTGCTGAGTGCTGAGTGCGGTGTGCCGAGTGTAAGTATTGGTTGTAATTTCGGGCCCTGGAATCAACAAAAATTTTTTTGTCATACTAGAACACATCTTACCTTGTTGTACTTTGAAGGTTTGGGCATCTGTGTACATGGTCTGTCCTGTCTGAGATAAAGCCTTTACTCTCACCTGGTAATCACCGGATGGAAGATCAAGAGATGACATATCAAACATATATCGTTGTGAAGTTTGTCCTGGGAGAGTGTCACTGAATGATTTACTAATCTCTACCCATACAGACTCGGTTGATTTCTTGTACTGGATATAGAACGCTTGGGGTACAAGCGGTGCTGTAGATGGCGTATTTATTTCAATAGTAGGACCCTGTTCATTAAATCCTACCAAAGATACTTGCGGCTTGTCCGGAGCATCTACAATAGACATTGAATAACATTAGATATGCATTAACATACATGGGCTGCACACCCTACGGAAACTGCCAACCAGCATCACCAGACAGTCTGTGAGGTGGAATCCTCATGACAAACGCAAACGTGGTCGACCGAGAAACCCCTGGCGCCGTGACTTGGAGGGAGATAGGACTCACCTCCTGGTCACAGATGTAAAGAACAGCCCAGGATATAGCAACATGGAGGACTACTGTTGCTGGCCAATACTCCAGGATGGGTGGAGGACCTTAAGTAAGTTAAGTACACATGGGCAAACTAATACTTCTAGACATGTAATTACTAGTATATATCTAGAATTAATTTGACCAAAGACATATTTCCATTTTGGACATATAGCTTGTCCAATTTGACACGAGCCTGACCTTTTGATTAGCATAATTTAACAGTTGATATATTGCCTACGTGTATAACACCGATTGTATGTTTTCATAATCGGGGAGTATCACGAAGACGCTCGAGATGCAATACAAACACAAATTTGAAATACCAATATCGCAAGATTCGCTTGTGGAAATTGATATATTCAAAGCAGAAACCTTGTAATATATTCTTATAAAAAGGTCAGATTCAAGTCAATATAGCCAAGCTATACAAACCTTAAACATAATCGCGCACTTGAATATATAATGACATGTACCTTCTACACAACATTTGAAAATGTACGAGTGTTATGACACACGTGTGACCCATTGATTGGATGGATGTGTAAAACAAGCTGTTTCAACTTTTCTTTGGTTAACATAAACAAGTTCTGGTTATCATGAAATTGACTCATTAGAAGCGCGTTGCAATGCTGGGGTTTTATTCGCCAACGTTGTAAGTCTAAAACTCAGACTTAGACTTTACATTGTCAAATGTTTTATTCGCTCTCAAGTTGTTATAAAGTTACCGATTTTGATAAAAACAGGTATACATGTTCAGTGGATAACAACAAATTATCAGATAAAATTTTACATGGCTAAATCTAATTACAAAAAATGACAGTAATTATATTTTTTGTCAATTTTAAGTCTAAGTCTGAATTTCAGTCTTCAGTTGGTGAATAAGGCACCAGAAATCTCACAGTCGAGCTCAATATTCTACTTACCTACTACGTTAACAGTGATCATCTTTGAAACTTCCTCCAAACTGTTTGAAGGACCGTCAACATTCAGCCTTGCCTTACACTCGTATTTTCCAGAATCCGTCTTCTTTGCGTTAACAAGCTAGAAAAGGGAATATATATATATAACTTAATTGGTTCCCCATTGGACTAATAAACGGAACAGATATATTTTGATGAATACAATTGGTTTGTTTTTGTCATTTCCTATGTGAATTCCATTGTTTACCGGAAGTAGATGAATTACGGGGTACACACCTGTCCGATACTAGGCAAACAAACAAGGATTTTTTGTAATAACCGAGAGGTCGAATGTGTTCGAAAGTTTCAAATTGCTCAAATTTCTTCGCTGTGATTTACCGCTACGCTAGGTGATTAAAGTAGCTTTCCTAGTAACATAGTCTAGTCTGGATTATCTCCCCTATAACACTACGTAACTAAAACACTTTAGTACGACAGGGAACCAGACTTCGTAATCGCTGTTCAGGTGTGCTGGCTGTTTTCTGCCAATCTCGTTGTTTCGTTCCGGCGCTCCCGCAAGAACGAAACAACGACGTTTTCACAATTCTCGTTGTCTCGTCCTATCGTCCGGGAACCCCCGACAGAACGAAACAATGACTTTTTCATCTTTTCCGTTGTTTCGTTCCGTCGTTCTGGCGCCCCCGCCATGACAAAATAACGAAGAATGCAACGCGACAGAACGAAAGAACGATTCTTACGAACGGCGCCCCAAAAAACGTCGTGGTCTCGTCATGGCGCCACGCCATAACTAAACGATGTTTTTCACATTTGTCGTTGTCTCGTTATGTCGTTCTGGCTGGGGCGTTGTGAAACAAAGATATTGGCAGAAACCAGCCACCAAAGTCAGGAGTTTGCAAAAGGCTCGTATCGATGATTGCGTGATTTATAAGAGGACCTTGCTATTTACTCAGTACTATTACTTACACTTAGTTCCAAGTTGTTCGATCCGTTGATGATTGTTTGACCATCTTTGTCGAGCCACGACACGGAAGGTGCAGGGTTACTGTCCACAGTACACAATATGGATAAGTTTGAACCAACATAGACTGTATATTCTTCCAACTGTGGTGCAAGGATATCCGAAAGCCCTAAAATGATGATACCAGTGGTTTATTAAAATCCTTCTCTTTTTTAACTAATATCTCAAGAAACTAATCAATATTCATGGTCAAAGTACATGGGGTGGACATACCCCGTGACTTTTTGACTAAGTCGAAAACTGGTATGTCAACAAAAAGTTTTTAAAAAACCAACCGTAAGTATCTTATCCTTGGACCGATTTTTACGAGATATGTTCGACGCTCAAGCCGAGACTGAACACTACACCCACAACTCAATAATTTTGCGAAACAGACCAACGTTTGTACCAGAAACCGACTCAACTACATGAAGAGCAGTTGGGTTGGTTTCGGGCAAAAACTGTGATCCTCTGTTGAAACAAAAGTTAGTTGCGTCGGTAGTACTGGATTGAACTACTGGCCATTGTATGTATTGTAACTAGGGGTGTAACGGTACGCTCACCTCACGATATGATACGTACCGTCAATTTTTCTAACGGTTCGGTATATTTCGGTATGATACAATATTCTCTAACAGCGGATTAAAAACTACAATTTTATGTGACAATGAATTTTATTATTCTATAACAGCAAATATTTAACTATTTTAAATGAATTTCGACAATATAAGGCATATCTTAATACAATTTAAACGAGTGATGCATGGTAATTTTACATGATCAGAGGACTTTCAGACATTTTCGTTCACTGAATATTATTTTGCTCATAAACCGAACCGTACCGAAATTTGCAATTCTTGTACCGTGAATCGTGTGGGATTGAAGTCCGCGGTCTTTCGTGTACCGCGGTATACCGTTACAGCCCTCATTGTAACCCTATGGGTCTTATGACATATCGATGGCTTAGAATAAGAAGGTCGTAACTACAAAATCGATATATTGAAAAAACAAAAGAAAAATGTCTGTAATTAAGTCTTTACCTATGGGAAAACAAGTTTTTAAAACTTCATTTGGTCAACATGACAATTTCCGATTTTCATGAAAATAGCGCCATGTGAAGCAGATTTCAAATATGTATAAGTCTTATAAGGTCGTAAGTAGTAGTTACGACCTTCTCATTCTAAGCCAGCGATATATCGGTAATTTATAGATAAACTCATAATCATAATATAAATCGTTTAGCTGTTATCTTTAATATTGCATTGCTTAAGGTCAGGACTTTAGAGTTCCTATCCTATAAATACTCCGCTGGCTAAGAATGAAAAGGTCGTAATTACAAATTTAAACAGCGTATGGAAAACAAGCTGTTTCAACTTCAGTTTGGCCAACATGACAAATATCGATTTCTATGTGATGAAGATTTCAAATATGCAGACAGGTCTTATACACAGGTGACAGTATCGTAATTATTGTAAGGGAACCAAGCCTATTTTTAGATGCGATGTTCCACAATCTTTGGACATAGACATATAGTAGGCTTTATACCTTTCTAGTATACTTAGCTCAGTGACGGAAATTTATTTATATATTTATTTCCCAAACACTGATACTGCCACCTGTGGTCTCATAAAGTACGACGTTCTCACTCTTAACCGGCGACTTGTGAATACTTTATAAACTTTATATTTTGCAACAATATGTATACAACACAGACATCGCGAAACACCGCCGGACCGACTGGTTTACCAGACATTTTTAGTTCGGGCTGATGGACAAAAACATGCAGCTAGACCGAATGCCTGATGGCAGAAAAGTTGTCCTTTTAGGGAAAGTGTACCATTTCATGTAATATTTTAGTTTTAAATGTGAGTTTGTTTTTTGTGATGTTTGCTAAATGAATTTTAACATAAAAAATACCTATTAAATTGATTTTGTCCGAGCTAAAACATTTAAATAAGATTCATCAAAATTTCGGTCTGCTAATTTTTTTCTCCGGTCCAGTACTTTTCCAATCTGTGCAGGACCGAATATCCGGTACATGTTTGGCAAGTTCCGCGATGTCTGCAGCATATATAACACATTGCTGAGTGTTGCATACTTACACGGAACTTGAATATCTGTCGCCCCGCATATTAAGGTGAAGTATTCGACCAAACCATTTACACAGCATAAATATGTCTCTCCATTCAACTCTTTATTTACAGACAGTTCCACCGTTTGTTCAGTAATATGTCCCTTGTACATGCCGGTGTCTGTATCAGTGACAGGGTACTGTGACATATTTAATCTATTGTCGTATTGACTAGAGCCTCGGTACCAATTGAGGGGTGTGGGTTGTGGGTTGCCGGGAGCAGTAGTACAAGTCAGTTCCATAGTTCCATTTACAGACCCTCTGACGACTTGTGTTGGTTTGGCAACCACAGCAATGCTATCTGGGTTGTCTGAAATACACATGAATATTTGTACTTGTATTCGTCTACACAGGAAAGGTTTTGGCGTATGCCAGGTGTACGTATGAGTATGGTTTGGCTGTCATCCTTCATACTCCAAAAAATCGTACGAAAAGGGTACAAATGACGTTGCCTCGCTTAAACCAAACCTTTTTCCTGTGTAGACGTATACAAGCCAAATATCAGCATACTGACGAATTGTCTATTTATCATGCACAATAAACTAGTAACTTGACATGTCTACGAATTGTTTGAATGACCATCGAACTATCAACGAAAGCTTGTATGTATCAACAGACCGAGCATTATGTGCCGGGTAATATACCAGTGTCAATTTGATTGAATTTAATTTTTATCTTAATTACATAAAAACGTGCTTACATTGATAATTGAGTGTTTTGACATCATGTATGTATCTTGTTTCTCCTTCATATATACTGGAACAAGTCACGTTAGAACCGATATCTTCTTTGCGTAAATCAACCAGAGTCAAGTTAGTGCGGCAGTTGAACTTGTATGAATCGCTCGCCTGAAAAAAACGAGACATTTGCACATGTACTGTACCAATCGGAACGGTCCGTACGGCATTTATCTTTTTGATAAAATGATTCGATCTGAGAATTGTACGAGGTGTTCCGATTGGTACTGTACTCTGGCAACATAGCTAAAGCCTAGCTCCCGCTGAGAAATTTTCAACATCTGTGATGTATCCAGATGGAAATAAATGAGCTATTAAATGAGGTATCGGGAATAAGGATTTTACAAAATAAATTTCTAATGACGACTTCCCGGAAGCTTACCCTGGACTGCGAGAATCCAATTCTTGATGCATTCCGCTGCCCGTTATATTAAATCGAGACAAAATTGCTCAGTGGGACCCAGGCATTAGCTAACAGTATAAAACATTTTATACCTACTACCTTGTAAAACATTCCAAAAACGATTTAAACTATTACGTAATTAATCTCTTTAAATATTTTTAAATATATGTAATTTTCATGCATATCGAAAATATAGGGAGCTTTTTACTTTCTCTTGCGCCCAATCACTCCCTATTTGAGTATGCGTTAACTTTTTGTTCTTTTCGTTATGCATCAGTCAGTTGCATCCACGACCCACACACAGGGATGGTGGTGGATAGCCAAATAGGGAAACGGGACCAATATTTATTTGTCAGTGGCGGGGAATCACCGGAGATTTTCCATCAGCTGTCCCCCGCAGGGCCGTGGAAGGGCGGAGGTTTTGACAACCCAAAAGTAACCCCCCCCCCCCGGATGCAACTGACTGGTGCATTAACAGCCATCATACAATAATCCTACATGCAGCTGAAATGTTATACATTTTTGTGCCGACATAAACATGTACGATAAACAATGATTCTTAAACGTATTACAACACATAAATAATAATGAGGGGAGCAGTGCAAGAAGGTACCTAACTCCACTTTTGATCAAAATGAAGTTAGATCCTTTGTTACATAGAAAACAACACGTAACACATGATTAAGCCCCTTCCATACCTGTATTCTCCTGTTAAAGAGTCAAAAATAGCCCTAGAAAAAAATGAACAAATGTCCTAACTCCACTTTGACAAAACACACATGCGTTATTTAAGAAGTTGCTGCGAAAATTTCCTGTTTTGTCCAATTCGGTGAGTATTCTGCTATGTAATGAAGGTGTTTTCCTGTTTTGTATCAGAGAAATGAATATTGCATACCCATGTCGAACATTGTCCACTTATATTCACCAAGAATAATTGCAAAATGGCAAAATATATGTAAGTTTCTGCTTGGATACATGCCTTTTGTTGCACAACAAATTTTGCCTTCTTGACCATGAATATTTGTAAAACAAAAACGTTTTTATGACTAATTTGTAAGTAAAATTATAAGGTGTTTTCCTGACAGTTTGTATCAAATATTATCAGTCATTATCGCTGGTAGTGCAAATGCCAATGAAATATGGAGTTAGGGCCTTTGTTGCATGGACTATTTCTCATATGGAGTTAAGTCCCTTTTTGCATAAACAAAAAGAGAAAACTCAACATTTGTTTCCATGAAATGCATTCAAATGCTTTAAAATACACAATTCTTGCATCTAAACTTTATTTGAATGGTACACAAACACTTTAGCTTTTGTATAAGCAAAATAATGTCTACTTACATAATTGGTATTATATTCTTGTTTGCAATCGTGTTCCTGTGTGTACGTTAAATTGGTATCGTCTATAGGTATTCCATTTACCTTCCACTCAAAGCGTGTCTTAGGAACACTGATAGTTAAGCAATACATTTCGTCTTTATTGTCCTTATAATTTGGAACCTGTCCGGAGCCATACACCGAGACCAGAGGGGGAACTGTAACCAAATTGGATCGTGTTAATCAGATTCGAACCACCGGACGATTGTACATTAATTACATGTACTGGCATGCGATCAATGACCGGACACCAGTAATGACCGGACAAACGGTCTATACGTTTTGTTTAGTAGAAAAATTCTTTGACTTTAGTATCAAATCACGCTGAAAAGTGTTTTTAAAAGGATTCTGGTAGAAACATTGTTTCAAACGAGAATGACAGAGTTTTGTATTTGAAGACGTGTTAAATTGCAAGGTGAGATAAAGTCATATTGATACTGATTATTTGCACAACAGTTTGTGGGATTGTTAGTTATAACTTGTTACGACAGCAATGCTCGGTCCAATCCGTTTATGCTCTTTGAATTGTTAAACAATGGCACTCTTCAGCACAGGTTCGAGTCCCACAATGCAAAAATGTGATAACTGTTTCAAAAACAATAATTAAGAATACAAATTTGAATATAGTAAGTTTTTTGATAATGGGATTTGTCAAATGTTCCGACAAGGTTCGGTTTTACTTTCAAAGTATTAAACAAAGGGAAAAACTAGTTTGAACTTACAATATAAGTCTAACAAGGCCTTCCATTCCTGACCATCGAAGCTACAACTCAAATAGTTCATATTCATCTTACCAGAAACTTTAAACGTTATCGTAACATTCACTGAAAACATAATATATAATATATATTATAAATATACTAGTTATAAAGATTAATACATTGAACCGAATTCAGAAATACTAGTACGAGGTTTGATTTGATCTAGAAATGTGGAATACAACGTATTAGCGGAACATCTACTCAGGTGTGCTTATTGAGTCGTGGAAACCGATATACAGGCAGCTGACTTGGCTGATTGGCTAGCTGGCTGGCTCACCCACCCGCTCGCTCTCCCGCTCGATCACTCACTCACTTAGCCATGTGACATGATTATTTTGTATGTCTTTCTCGGGATTTAACCGCTACATTTTTTTGTACTTCATTTTCTAACCTTGAAGAAATGGGCTTTTTGGGTATATGTTTCATTGTGACGTGCGGAACTGAGTTTGTAGAGGGTACACCTACTTTATACGAACCGCCTCCTTGATAGCCTTGTGGTTGAGCGTTCGTTTCGGGTGTCGCTTCGAGTGGGGGAGGTCCCGAATTCGATTTCATGCCACGTCATACCAAAGACGAAATAAAATGATACCATAAATTAACTTGCTAGCCGCTCAGCATATAAGGAAAACTGGCTTCTCTTCTCTCATACCCTCGCGACGATGGTTAACATCAGGAATGAGTTGTCGAGAGTGATTAAAAATGGAAAAACGTGTTTCAAAATTAACCTGAATAAATTAGTATAAACGACTATTACGAACCAGGAATCCTGTTCGTGTACATGATCAATTTAATATGTTATATAGAATACACTCGTATATTTTACCATCATATTTGTTGTCAGCTTCAGTTCGTGCGTCTGTTGTTACATTTGTGACAGGAAATGCAGTATCATTGACGAAACCAAAGGTGACATCAGGTATTTTATCAGCATTGGTAATTTGGCAAATCACTACTTCAACTTGTTCATAAATTAAGTGCAACCTATCCCCCGACCCCGTAGCACCTCCAGGATTCACAATTTCAACACCTGAAATGATAAGCAATGATTATGCAGTTTACAGGGTATGGAATAGATATGTTTTATTTAATTCATATAGCCGTTACATGCTAATAATTAATGGTGTGATCTAATGCAAATGTACATGTATAAGCAAATCGGCTTTAACAAACTTATTTGGTAATAAACAATACTGGTCGTCAAACTAATGCCGCAATAAAATAATTATGCTGATTTGTACATAGTCTTCTTTGGTATTTCTTTTTTATCATATACTCACAGATATGTATTTAGTATTATTAGTTTTAGTATATTCTAATACATATCTGTGATATACTGTAATACGGCTTACGGAAATTTTAAGGAGGAAGGGTATTTTCAAAAGACGGCATTTATTTTGCATATCCCTATAATAATTGGAACCGTTGGATACTGTGCAATACTTAAATACGTATTAATATGATTGTAAATTAATAAACATATTTTGGTATACGTCTTCCAGAACCGGTAGACATGGTAAGATGTCCGAATTACAACACGACTGATTTTGGGAACATCCAGCACATGGTTGTAACATTTGAAACCCTCCAACGGTGTTACCAATAACAGTCTGTTGTAAGATGGTTTAGAAACTATAACCCGAATTCAACCTTGTTTAATAATTCATACTTACTAAGTTCATCTTGTCCATATATTAAGGTAGGTGATGATATTACTAGCAGAAATAACACTGAAATAAACAGAGGTGTTGGTATTACATCTGAAAGTAGATACATGCAGACAGGCACACTTCTTCACTTAACGTGCGAGAAGTTAGCAACGTTTTAAGTTTCGAGTGAGGAAGGTCCCAGGTTCGATCGCACACCACGTCATACCAAAGACGAAATAAAACTGGTACAAGTATTTCTTCTAGACAGTCAGCACAAAAGGAAAACTTGCTCTACTCTAATACCGCCGTGGTGGTTGCAACATCAGGAATGAGGCGTGTATCGGCAGTAATTAATATAAATATTCGTTGGAAAAACTTGTTCGCAGTCGACCTTAAATATGACGTTGACATCCCATCAACGTGAAGTTGACAACTTAGCAACGTAGAGTTGCAAATTAGTTCACCCCTCCAATTTCTTCGGCGTTGCTAATGTAAGATAAGCGCGTTGCTAATGGAAGAAAATCTTATCTTACATAAGCAACATCTTTCTTACATGAGCAACCGCACATGAATTTATTCCGACTTTTAAGTGGGTCTACGTTTACTTCTACTACGTCTGCATAGTAAATAAACTTGGTATTTAGCTAACAAAAAGAACAAAAATAGGTTCTATACTATTTAAGGGGCATTTTCTTAGGCAGAGCATAACTGTGTAGGCACATTACGACGCTATGTTATCGATTGTTTTGAATGCGAACGTACGGCAAATGCCACGTTATGATGACGTCACGTTGACGCCACGAACGCTAAATAATGATAAAAACTCATATTTTCACGAATTGCGTCGAAGAAAAATGATCCACCATGAGACAGTCTATGTAGGATAAGGAAATCTCACCCTCGGGATCGGAATTTTAACCAGGGAACTCGGCAAGCCTCGTCCCTGGTTAGAATCCGACCCCTCGGGTGAGATATCCTTATCCTACATAGAAGCTCATGGTGGATCCTCATAATCTTGCTATTTCCAACCATTGGTATATGTATTAAAAATCATTTTCATTACATATTACCTCTACTGATCTTCGACTCTCTATGATATCGTATACTGAAGTGTATTGATCGCCAATTTACGTTCTCGTACTATCGTGTATCGCGTAATAGAAACATATTATAGCAAGAAAGGCGGGGAAATTTGGAATAAGCCATGTAGGTGGAAAGATCAATCATGCACGATTTATCAGTTTTATTTTAGTATTATAATCGACCGTATGTTTCATTTAAGTAACCAATTTGCAACAGTAAACCAGTCTGGTCAATGTCTATAAACATCACATTATCCTGTGTCCACTATAGTAACAATCAAAGGAAGTACTCGTACGTGGCCCTAACAGTATTCCGTAGATGTACGATACAAGATGTTAAGGTAGACTAATAATAGTAAATTCATATTGTTATTCACATCTGTATCAAGGAGTCTACATTAGTTTATCTGTACCAAAATATAAACCAACCCATGTGCGACCAAATTAATCAAAATTGAAATGTCGCTAGGTAACTCGTTTTACACCAACGTACATAATTAATATGCTACGTGCTGAAAGATGTAGATCTACCCCAAATTTAATTTAACCTGAAATCCAACACGAAACCACTTTGTGTTGCACTGATTCGCAATACACCAATGTGCTAGACAAAAGTCTAAACGTACCTAAAACCACAGGTGGCTGTATCAGTGTTTGGTCCGCAAACGATTAAAAAAAATAAAATAAAAAAAAATATAAAAACAATTCCGTCACTGAGCTTATAGTATACTATCAAGGTATAAAGCGTACTCTATGTCTATATGCCAAAGATTGTGGAACATTGCATCTCGTTGTTTCAGCATAAAATACGGGCGCTGAAGAAAAATCGCTAAACAAGTCATTCAAATAAACTATAAGATATTCATTCTTACCGAAAATCTCGTTCAATTGTATCTTATACCTGCGAAACAGCAAAACAGTGTTACTTTCGTTATTTAACTTCGCTCAAGGTCATTTTATTTATGCACTGGTTACCCGCTGCGCTCACAGTATCGTAATTATTGTTGGGAACCAAGCCTATGCGATGTTCCACAATCTTTGGACATATACATATACTACGCTTTATACCTTCATAATGTACATGGAGTTAGATAGACAATCGATATATACACGGTCCATGTAGTGTATTAGCTCAGTGACGGATTTTTTCATTTTTTTCCCAAGCACTGATACTGCCACCTATGCCTAAAACACCTTAAAAGGTTGAGATTCACGGAGTCAGTGCTATTTGCACCCCGATGTCCCAGCATGTTCGAGTCCCGGTCATATGACCCATAAACATTTTATGGCAATGTCTATTTTCTTGCACATGTGGCGAAGTTATGAACAAGCTCCTTAAGACAATGTACGTTTGTACTGCTTAGGATAGGACCCACGGGTACAGGTAAACTTGTCAGGTGATATTGTCGTCGTTTATGACTAATCAATTGTTGAGAAATTAACTAACAAACAATCAGTGTCACCGTGTTTTTTTTCATTTATGAACTTACGACATACTGGGTACGTAACATTATGCGAACTTTTTATCTAAAAAATATCACCTGAAAGCGTATTTAAGCCAGTCTACTTAGCATTCATACTGAAATTCCTCACACACGTTCCAGTTTTACAATATTAAACAATATACAGGTGTGTATAAACGAATCGATTTCCGGTAGGGGCAATAAGGAGTACTCGTTGAATTTAAGAGTACGGTAATATTATAATGAGTAACGTTACAGTGATAAGATTTTTTTCTGTGCTTTCAATAGCAATAAATGATACAAGTTGAATTTTACAGTAACCCGAAAAGTCATATACGCTGTGGTATAGTAACACTGTAACAAAATAGCACATTTACCTGGATTCAGTAACCACTTCATGTTTGTTCAATCCAACTGCACACTCCCCTTGTTATATCGTAAACTATTTATTTGCACTTCACTGATGATAAATCAACTGATGACGCTGACTATCAAGTGTTTTATCCTGTTTATGATTATTGCTCAGTGCACTATTGTGAAATCGTCCCCACCTCTTTCAATGACCTGGACTATATGTTGAATAGATATTGTATGTCGATCAGTCAGTCACTGTGTGTCACGCTACTGTAACATATTATAAAAGATATGAAGATAACTCTAGTGTAACCGGTACTTTAACACATATAATAAGTTAGCATAGAAAACAGACAGCAATATAGTTTAAAGCATACATTATTCTCGGTCTATTTATAATAGGTTAGAATAGAATATGTAGCAATGCTTTTAACATACATTAAATTTTAAATTATTCTCGGTCTGATTACTTCAGATACATTTGCATTTGTTCAACAGTTCACAAGTTCGCCTTGTACAGCTGAATTGGTCAGTGCCAGGAGCTCTTCAATATATAGACAACTAGTATAATAAAATCCCGGTCAGTGCGTACATGTATAAAAGTAGGTGACCCGACAACACTAACGTTATTTAAGTTAAATTTAGAAAATTGATAGTACCATATACATACTAAATAAATGAACACTGGAAGAGTACATGAACAAAAATATTCCTCAATAGCATTTATAAGCGACACAATGAAATAATAAAATACATTAATGCACAGACAATCCCAAGTCAAATAGTTAGGGTGGCATCACCTAGCCACCCACACAACAGTCAGACCTGTATAATGAACCATCTACATTCAACTGCATTACCAATAAATGAAACCGCGTTACCAAATAACAATGAAAACATGAAACATATTACGCTTATTTTAACTTTCAGCAATGGTGTTAACTTGAGCAGGTCCTCGCCCAAAATACATTTATTTACTGCAGCGAAGATGCACCATCGGTTGAAAAGTTAAGTACAAATGTGCAAGGTAGGCATATTTATGATTGACGACTTGCCTAGATGGTAGTTAAGATAAATTTGAAAATAATTAACTTTCTATTTGAGTTATGTCATTAATATAATACTTTAGTACAAAAATATATATTTCAGACTGATAATAAATATTATATAGACTTTGTAAGTAAAATCAGCAGTGTGTTAAATATCTCAAATAACTTACCTGGGAAACTTGTCGTTAATATTCTGAACCTGTATCAAAACGACACTGGTTAATATACGTGTATGATTAAACTTTGTATTGCGAAATAATACAGTAACACGGATGGAAATATTCAGTTAAACTCTCAGATAAACAATCTGAATGAACTAACGTCACTTCTTCCTATTTCACTTTTATGAAAATCAAATAAACAATTGTGTCCGCAATTGACCCACCCCTGGCCACTCCGTGTTTACGATAATAGTACAATGATGAATATCAGCCGCGGTCGATGGGGAAATAATCACTTAAGGTCTAAAACCTTTATCAACATCCTGGTATAATACTCATTTAGAATATTAAAATGAAATGCATGACAATCCGTTGTAAATAATCTGACGCATAGGAATACTAAAACTACGAAGGCCTCGCTAGAGATGCAATAAATAAGTCGTTCATAACTATATCAAATCGCACGAGCAACTAACAATTTTCCATTGTTAGATAAACTTTTAGATTGTTTTTGTTTCGTTTCAAACATTACTAAAACGCGCAAATTAAATCAAAATTGATTTGAAATACTTACCTGTACCTGTACCACTTCATAAATGGAATACCTGCGTGGCATTCACTGCCGTCACAACCCCACATGACTTACCTTTAGTTAAATAATATTTGTGATAAACGAGATCTATCTGATTCAGATTCTTACTAAATCCTTTTAGTTTGACGCACTTCTGTAAAAATGTGCAGATGTGAACTTTTGACCTGAGGTTGGAAATCCAATTGCAGAGCTCAGAATTTTGATAATTGAATCGATCCCTGTTTCCGCACAGGTTTGTTGGAATAGTGTACCCCCTGTGACTTAGAGGTATGACAGATCTGTGAATGTATATCAATTTTTAATGCTAAATAAATTGTCTTTCTACATTGGTATAGTCAGATTTAAAATCCCTGGTATAGTGGATCAGCGATAACGATGTATTTGCATGTAACATTACCTCGACACCAAACACGGTGTGTAGGCCCTAAATTTACCGTTATCAAACAAGAACAATACAGTGAAGTTCCGCGAATAAGACCAGTAAAAAAGGTGGTCTTAATAGCGAATCGGTCTTATTAGCGGACCCTTTTTGTTCTAAAGTTAATACTTGTGGACCTTAAACTGGCAAACATCTGCATGATTTCAAAATAATCAAAGTGGTCTTATTAGTGGAACTTTACTGTACAGGAAACAATTATATTTATGCCTTATTTTCCAAGCTTCAGCTGTCTTAAACTGAAAGTCCGAGTTTCTTACTGTAGATCTACGTACATTCAAGAAACCACACGCACGGATGATGGGCTTTGAGTGAAATCTGTCTGATAATCCTTTGAGAAAACCCCTCAATATAATAATCGTTACCCAGGTATTCAGCATTACCACTCCGTTTTCAGCTTCACCTTGTACAACTCCACTGCTGTTTACGAACAATTGCATTTTAATCATCCAATAATTGCAGTATAAATAGTCAGACGATATACAAGGAAACGTCTGACTCAGTATCCTACTACTAATATTTGTCGACATTTGATCGAGTTGCTATGGAAACAAACAATCCAATTTGCGTATAGCTTTAATAGTTTGC
Organism: Spisula subtruncata; assembly: GCA_963678985.1. NCBI lineage: Eukaryota > Metazoa > Mollusca > Bivalvia > Venerida > Mactridae > Spisula > Spisula subtruncata. The sequence continues at coordinate 21,246,423 of OY787668.1, forward strand.
ATAGAGCGTTATTTCTCGTCATCTTCAATAATGTTCACATCATACAAATACGGGAGTTATCAATATGTACACGTGTGTATATGGAAAATAGCTTTTATTGTTTTATTGTTCCGTCGACTGTAACAAAGGCCATGGTAGAATTCAGGAATCAAACCTGGACCAACCTCTTAACATACCTGGTTCAACCAGATCAACATCCCACAAACCTGGATCAACCAGTTTACTCCCCACAAACCTGGATCAACCAGATTAACATCACACAAACCTGGATCAACCAGATTAACATCCAACAAACCTGGGTCAACCAGATTAACATCTAACAAACCTGGATCAGCCAGATCAACCTCTAACAAACCTGGATCAACCAAATCAACATTCCACAAACCTGGATCAATTAGATCAACATCCCACAAACCTGGGTCAACCAGATAAACATCCCACAAACCTGGATCAACCAGATCAACTTCTAACAAACCTGAATCAACCAGATCAGCATCAAACAAACCTGGATCAACCAGATCAACGTCTAACAAACCTGGATCAACCAGGTCAACATCTTATAAACCTGGATCAACCAGATCAGCATTCAACAAACTTGGATCAACCAGATCAGCATCCCACAAACCTGGATCAACCAGATAAACATCTAACAAACCTGCATCAACCAGATCAACGTCTAACAAACCTGGATCAACCAGATCAATGTCTAACAAACCTGGATCAACCAGATCAACATCTAACAAACCTGTATCCACCAGATCAACATCCCACAAACCTGGATCAAGCAGATCAACATCTAACAAACCTGGATCAACCAGATCAACATCTAACAAACCTGGATCAACCAGATCAACTTCTAACAAACCTGGAACAACCAGATCAACATCCCACAAACCTGGATCAACCAGATCAACATCTAACAAACCTGGATCAACCAGTTCAACATCTAACAAACCTGGATCAACCAGATCAACATCTAACAAACCTGCATCAACCAGATCAACATCTAACAAACCTGCATCAACCAGATCAACATCTAACAAACCTGAATCAACCAGATCAACATCCCACAAACCTGCATCAACCAGATCAGCGTCTAACGAACCTGGATCAACCTGATCAACATCTAACAAACTTGTATCAACCAGATCAACGTCTAACAAGCCTCGATCAACGTATAACAAACCTGGATCAACCAGATCAACATATTACAAACCTGGATCTACCTCTAACAAACCTGGATCAACACCTAACAAAACTGGATCAACCAGATCAACATCCCACAAACCTGGATCAACCAGATCAACATCTAACAAACCTGGATCAACCAGTTCAACATCTAACAAACCTGGATCAACCAGATCAACATCTAACAAACCTGCATCAACCAGATCAACATCTAACAAACCTGCATCAACCAGATCAACATCTAACAAACCTGAATCAACCAGATCAACATCCCACAAACCTGCATCAACCAGATCAGCGTCTAACGAACCTGGATCAACCTGATCAACATCTAACAAACTTGTATCAACCAGATCAACGTCTAACAAGCCTCGATCAACGTATAACAAACCTGGATCAACCAGATCAACATATTACAAACCTGGATCTACCTCTAACAAACCTGGATCAACACCTAACAAAACTGGATCAACCAGATCAACATCCCACAAACCTGGATCAACCAGATTAACATCTAACAAACCTGGATCAATCAGATCAAAATAAAACAAACCTGGATCAACCAGATCAACATCTAACAAAGCTGGATCAACCAGATCAACATCTAACAAACCTGTATCCACCAGATCAACATCCCACAAACCTGGATCAACCAGATCAACATCTAACAAACCTGAATCAACCAGATCAACGTATTACAAACCTGGATCAAGCAGATCAAAATAAAACAAACCTGGATCAACCAGATCAACATCTAACAAACCTGGATCAACCAGATCAACATCTAACAAACCTGGATCAACCAGATCAACATCTAACAAACCTGGATCAAGCAGATCAAAATAAAACAAACCTGGATCAACCAGATCAACATCTAACAAAGCTGGATCAACCAGATCAACATCTAACAGACCTGGATCAACCAGATCAACATCTAACAAACCTGGATCAACCAGATCAGCATCTCACAAACCTGGATCAACATCCCACAAACCTGGATCAACCAGATCAACATCTCACAAACCTGGATCAACCCATATCTGTCCTTGAACATACATTAACAAAAGACAGACATTCTTCAATGAAAAAAGCAACTTCAAAAAATTTACGTTTTATTTACTATTTTTCAGTACATGTACAATCAATATACTCAAAATTATAATATACTTTAGATTTATAAGCATGTATTAATCCTTATCATATAACAACAACCACATAACAGTATAAGCACTGTCCATGCATTATCCATAAACTATCTCTCACTTGTAGTTATATTACAAGGGTAAGGCCTACAATAGCCCAACAAATCCCGAAATACCGATATACACACAAGGCATTGTCGCATGTTGTTTTAATTTTGATGTTTGTCTTAAACCTCATGTGTAAAAGTACTAGTCATATCTGCAAAGTACTTCTATTAAAGTGAAGTTACTCCTATCTTCGTTGTTAGTATCTTGTTTTCCAAGTTCACCTAACTTTGAACAAAGGTGTATTTGATTCATTTTATTATCTTCTGTCCCATATTTATAACCACTAGAATTAATACATATTCCTTGTTTACTAGTATTGAATCAGTCATGTATCAGGAATGCGCAAGAGTAAAGTAGACATTATCTATCAACATTGAAACGACATTTTTTAATTTTACTCCAGAGTATGGTATAGCAGAATGACTGTGTTATATTACAGTTATTGACACAGTTTACAGCATTCCTATACAATCCTTGTACTGTGTATTGTAGTAAGAAATAATGAATATGAACCAGTGTTTTATCGTAGAATATTGTCAAATCATTAATTTTTGTGGGGGATTAAATTTTGTGGATTTCATGGTTCACCTAAACCACAAACTTTAATCCCAACGAACAATAATTTTGACCCTTGTTTAAATACCTGAAATGCACAATCCACGAATTCAAGTCCCAACGAAATTGTCTTTTTTACCAAAACCACGAAATTTCGTCCCAACGAAATTAAATGATTTTACAGTAATTCATGCACGATTTGGTTTCCTCTCTGTTTTTATGCTGGCTGTGTTAGAATATAAATATTGCACAATGTAAAACAATCTGTTTATTTGGTCCCAATAGAAGTCACAGCATTAACACCACAAAATAGGGACCAATAAACAGTATAAACTCTCTCCCATACAACCTATCCAGCTCACATCTTAATTTCCAATGACACCAAAGTCCATATGAATGTAGGTGTGGGATTAGAATGACCTTAAAAGTATTTGGTTTAGAATTGCCTGAGTCTGACCCAGAAATTATAAGTTGAGTAGGTTGGTAGGATATTTTTAAAAATTGAGCTCATTGTGCCAAAAGAATAAATATATCCTGAAATGCAAAAATGAAGTACTGGTAGAGAAGCTGTGATGTTTGTGAGAAGGTTGAGTAACTACCAACAGATATCTTTATTAAGGTCAACCTAATGTAAACTCATTGTTTTGTTCTGTGTACACCATGTGCGTAAGAGTCTTTTTTCTCTCAAATGATAATGAGTCAAGCTGGGGTCAAATTTTCTCTATGACCAACTGAATAAGGCACATCTGTCAATATCAATATCGAGTCAACTTGACCGGGAAGTTCTCTGTGACCAGATGATCATCATGGAAGATTATCACAACATTTACTTCAAACTCTGAAATATAAAAAACATTTTAGCATTTTGAATAAAAGTTGTACATTAGGAAACTCAAAAACTCCACAAAACATTTTTTCAAACAAGGGACACAACTCCATTAAAACTAAATTCTAACTTTCAGTTAAAGTATGAAGAGGCTAATATTTACTATACGAGGGATGATCCAAATTAACATGGACTTTTGCTATTGCTTCCAACAGCATCGTTATTTCTTCCAAATACTTAAGTGATTTATTATCGGAACATTTATTGCATACGATAATTTGAACAAATTTCACATTGACACAATATATCAAGCACATCGCATGTTTTAGTAACCATAGTAACGCGTATGCGGCGCACAAAAATTATGTGCCTTTTCTCAAGTTACATATTCATTTCTATAAAATGAAATGCAAGTAAGACATTCGCTAAACTTAACCACCTTAGGATGTGATATGCAGGTAACAACTTGTCAAAATTTGATGTCATTTGAACATTGCATTTGAACATACACATTTTTCTTTGCGTGGTACCACCTGACGTTGAAATTACGTCGTCAAACCGGCTAAATATCTTTTATGGTAAAGATCTACCATGCTCTCGCAAAATATGCAGACAATGGCGCTTAAAATGATTGACCAGACTAATAGAATATGTCCTATGAGCTGAGCTCTTATTTTTAGTTTTCATCGTGAATATGTGGATAGAGAAAGGTTGGAGAAAGGAGGAAATAGAAAATACAGCGCGACAACAGTGTCGTTAACCGCGATAGCTTTGCGCTGGCCGATGATTGCATATTAGGAAATTAGCTGGTCACTATGGAGCTGTATACGAAAAACATTTTGCACAATTTAAGGTCAAATGTTATCTTAAATATTGCAGTCATAATTTACATCATTGTATGACATTTTAGATAAAAATGAGCTACAGTAACAAGTATCAATACACGACGTCAACGACGTCATGAAACCAACGCTGAAGTGCGCCGGGTTGCTGTTAGTGAACACTTTCTATTGCATATAACTTTCACTGCATAATTATTTTTCCGTGATTTTTTTTCAGGAATATGCTGGACATATTCCGATGAATGTTGATATAAGTTTGTAAATGATTAATTGAAACATACGAAAATTGTAGCAAAATTCCACGTTATTTTGGATCATCCCTCGTAAATCTAACCTCTGTAAAACAATAAACTCTTAAAAACAGCCAATTTTTGCAGCTCCCAAAAGGTGTTGCTTTACAGAGGAAGTATTGTATTTTCAAACCATAATAATTCTATCACATATAATGTGTTATTGCATCAAAATGTTGTCCTCCTAGGTCTATGACCTTCTGGCATTTTAAAAAATAAATTTATAATCAAGTGAATATAAATCGCTGACTAAGAATGAGAAGATCATAAGTACGAAATTGATATTTTGAAAAAACAAGAAAAAAAACGCCTCAAAATTACTCTTCACTTTTAGTAAAACAAACTGTATCAACTTCAGTTTGGTCAACATGAAAAGTTCTGATTTTTATGAAATAAGCTTATTAGAAGCACCTTGTGATGCTGATTTTAAATATGTATCAGTCTTATAAGGTTGTAAGAAGTAGTTACCACCTTCTCATTCTTAGCCAGCCAAAATAAAAATGGTATATACTAACCGACTTTGAAATTATTAGTACTAAGTGTAGGACATGTAAACAATCTAGGGAAGATCATAAATATAGGTATACTGATTCCTCTCATCACATCACCATCAGCTATCTGGATATTTTGTATCTCCGTCGCTGTAATAAGCAAAAAGTGAAATACTTAGAGGTGTTCAGCCAATAAAAACACGTAAAAGGAGCAGGGAACTTGGAAGATAAGGGGTGTTTTGGCCCCATATCCAATTTAAATGAAATTTCCCTAGATGAAAGATATAAACCCTCCTGTAAACGATTTTGGTATTTTTAATTATTATTATTTTTGTCACTGTTGCCATAGCAACCGTTTTTTCTTATTACTGAAATATCCAATAATCTTTATAGGAATTTCAAGGATGTCAACCAACAAGCTATACTCGGCTATCAAGATGTTCTGTATCTCTGTCGCTGTAATTATAAGTCATATAGTTATATAGCATGACGTGCTGGACCCTCGACTTTCCTGTTTTTGAAAGTTATTTTTTCTTTTGGAAATTTTATTATAATAGCTCGTAATATAATAAATAAGATGAGAAAGTAATATAAATATAAGAACATCAATATTGATAGTAATTTCAATAAATTATTGGTCAATTGATAGTAACAAGGGCAGATAATTATATAAGCTCAATAAATATAGGTCACAGGGTTACCAGACTTGTCAGTATGGACTTGTCTTGCGATGGTGAATAACTATGCTACGTTTCAAGTGGACACTTTTGACTGACAATAAACTTAACCAACACACACGCAGATACGCACGATCCCCTCACAACAATAGCTCAACTTCTTTTCTTTGAAAAGTCGAGATAAAATACAACATCGAAGTTTATTAGCAAAACTTTACCATCTTTTGCATATCCTTCAGCACAGCCACAAGTCTCTACTCTAACAAGTTGTATTTCTATAGATTTAATAGCTGCCTCACATTGCTCTACCACAATCTAAAATATAAATATATCTTAGTTTTCACAGTACAGTAAAACTTTGTTATGACGAGCATCGATATCACGAGCACTCGGCCTATCTGGAACAAGTTTTAAACCAATATCCTTTAGTAAAAAAAAAAAAATGAATTATGCCGAGCATAGCCTTTATTTGCTTTATTTCTACTGAAACATGGCAGGCATATATATGTACCTCCACCCGGATTTGAACCCAGGTCGCCAGATTAGACGGCAAGCGCACTAACCACTGAGCTACGGAGGCACATCATCAATACATGCCTTCTGGTTATTTAGATCATGTGGTTTATCTCGAGCATTTTTCTTGTCCCAATCAATACTCGAGATAGCAAAATTTTACTGTATTACTAAATATACTTCTTACATGACAGATGATTTTCCCTTTACAGACAAAGAACAAATTGTACCATTGTTTATAGGCCGATATATGATTGAAATGACGTCACGTCTTATAATTTGTGTGACATCATGCACGTTAACAAGTAACGTAAACAACATACGCTTTCAAGTAACAATGGCATTATAATTATATGAAAAAGCAAGCAACACAAAATAAAAGTGATCAATTGTTGAAGTACTTGTAAACATATAACACAAACTGTCTGTGATCTTGTATATAGCTTGGCCACATTGACATGAGTCTGACCTATTGATTAGCATAATTTAACAGTCAATATATTATCTACGTTTACAACACCGATTGTATGCTTCCATAATCAGGGAGTATCACGAAGACGCTTGAGATGTAATACAAACACAAATCAATAATACCGAAATTGCATGATTTGCTAGCGGAAATTGATATATTCAAAGCAAGAACCTTGTAATATATTCTTGCATAAAGGTCAGGTTCAGGTCAAAATAGTAAATAGGGGAGATAGATGTAATGTGGGTATGACAAGGAAAACAGTATTACCTCCCCTGTTAAAGGTTTTGTTATACACAATGTAGCAGAGTCTAACTTCCCTCTTGCCTTGAATTTCGGCACCTTTTCTTTCTGAAAAAAGTGACAAAATTTTCAATGATGCAGACATGCTAATCAGGTATTATTTACACAGAAAGTATTTCCCAGAGCAGAAACATAGCCTTAGTTTAATAACTAATATTGCAACAGTGTTATCATCCAGAGCCCAAGTGATTTATCATACAGTTATTCGGCAGTGGTTTACTCCCTCTATGTAACTTTGTGAAAACCTGGTGAATAAAGGTCGAGATCAGGTTAAGTTCTCCAACCTTCATTACAACAAAAACAAAGTTACCTCCCTTTGAAGAACAATAAGAACTTACCTCTTTGAGATTTGTGAGAGTCTCCGGACTGATTGTGAAGTTTATAGGTTTTGATTTAATTTTTTCCTTCTCATTAGGTTCCTGTAACATCAATATATAAATAATCATAACATGACCGACAGTATATATAGACAAAGAACAAATCATACTGTGGTATGTCGGCCGATATACAAAGGAAGTAATGTCATGTTGCTTTATGGAAACGTCATGCAGGTAAACAAATGGAAATAACTAATGAATTTATTTGATTTGACCTCAATAAAAATATGTGTTTATAGTAACTTACCTTGTATTCAACAATAAATTCACACTGCTTAGTTAAATCTTTACTCAGCAAGGATCTCTTCATATCCACTTTGATTTGATACTGTAACATAAACAATATACGGTATGAATAAATTATTGTATATAGTGCACCCAGGATAATGTGATACATTGTATTTACAAACATTGACCGGATTTGTCTACTGTTGCATAAAATGGTTACTTAAGTTAAATAAACACGTATGGTCAATTGTACACTGGAATAACACTGACAAATTTCGCACTCTTGATTTTTCCACCCATGTGGCTTATACCAACCTTTTATCGCCTTTCTCATTATCATGGGTGCACTATAACAACCCTTGAGTCCTTCAACTGTTTCACTAGGAAGCCTGGTGTGGCCTATAATATGCCCTATATACATTGGACCACCTCCTTTTCAATAACCTAGTAGTAAAGTATCTGCTTCAAGTGCATGAGGTCATGGGTTCTTTTTTAAACTGTGTCACAACAGAGACGAAATATTGCATTAATTCTCTTCTCATATGATAAACCATTGTATTAATAGTCAAAACAGATTGACTTAATAATAGTACATAACAGAACATTACAGTAGAGTCTTCAGCGAGCTTCTTTTAAATTTCTGACTGTAAGCTCGGAGCTAACAGTCAGAAATTTAAAAGAAGCTCCTAGAAGACGGTCCCTCGTCTATATCAACAGTTAACTTCTTGTTACTGATAACAGAAATGAGGTTATTTATCATAACAACAGATAAGCCTGAAAAATTTGAACCAAAATAAGCTAAATGATTTAGATGATAATAATTACATTTAGTTTACTGGTAAATAGAAAACTTACTTGAATGTTCACAAACACACCATGATAAGTCTCGTATAAGGTTTTATTTGGTTTTGGTTTTAGTGGCACTTCAAAAGGTATCTCTGTCTTGCCATTAGGAAATTTTCCAGGTTTTGCAATTTCCAATGGGTAGTACAATAGCTGTATAGGCTGAAATAATGGTAAACGATTAATGATAAAGTTGTTGTATTATTTAAACATCTACATGACAAGAGTAATAAACATTTTAGTCAATTGCAGCATTATATAACTTTTTATACTGTAAAAAAATCATTAAATTTCAATCTTGAATGGGATGAAATTTCGTGGTTTGAGTAAAAAAGACCATTTGGATGAGACGTTAACTTGTGGATTAGCATTTCAGGTAATATATAAGTGTCAAAATTATTGCTTGAATGATGTGTTTTGATTTCCAGGTTGAAGGTGAACCACGAAATCCACAAAATTTAATCCCCCAAGAAAATTAAAGATTTTATAGTACATCTTGAAAACAATGGTTTGTAATGAAATGTTTCCATTTTGTGTAACTAAAAGAAACTGTGTAATAAATCATATTTAGGCTGTAATTCCAGAACAGAGATTCTTTAGAATTCATAAATAAGCATAAATCATGATAACTTGAAAATGGACCAACTGCAAATTGATAGTTCTTCAAAGTACCTAATATCGCAAAATGAAGACCACAGTAATATAAATATGAAGTGATTAAATGTTAGGTAGTACCAGCAGTTAAAAGTTTAATTATTTGTAATTGTTATTGACAAGGTCATCCTGAGTTAATCTGCCTGTATGTATGCCTTGAAAGATGTTTGAATTATTAGTTTAGAGAATTATTAAACATACCTTCAATGAATTGTAGAAGGCTTCAAATACTCCGACACTTTTGGCACTCAACTGTAAGTTCACTGCTCCGTCCATGGTAAGAGTAATACCTTGATGTTGTAGTTCTCCCTTACTCTGCACAACAACGACCCCAGCAACAACATCCTGAATAGTGATACATGTATATTATAATCTTCAAACAAGTCCGAACCAAATAATAACCACGTTCACAAATGACAGGGATCCTGGTATCAAAAATTACCTCTGTCAATTGGAAGATGATCGTATATGTTTTCTTTCAATATACCCATAGTAAACATACATAGCAATTAAGGTATTTAATAAAGGATTCATTTGGAGATTTGGTGAATAAATAGCTCTTTGATTCACTGTTGACCTAGCTTAGGTATAACATTCAGTCCGGTAAAGAGCCTTAGAGGTCCATGAGTCAGGCTATCAAGCACAATCTACAGGTAAACCATATTGGTATGTTCTGAACGGGCTCAATTGAAACAATCAAACCAGTACTTTTAAAAGTGCCTTGGACAAATGATAATGCAAAAGTCAGTTGCCGAGTTGGATCCACTCCACTGACTGCCCTCCATCCCCGGGGCATAGCCATAGCTTTACCTTTCAGCTTCCACCGCACTGCCCAGAAAGGCTAATATTGGTTTCCCCAAACCAATACCCCGGCAACAATATTTAGTTGTCAGGGGCCGGAAATAGGAGAGATCTACAGCTACGTCACTGTTATCTGTGATGTGTACTATGTAGTACACACTTTCCTGGAGGTCGGACAAACATTTGTTACTAAGGGCTACTGTATAGTGTAGAAATGACAGAAAATGATGTATCTGAAGCTAAATTTTGCTCATCAGTTATATCTGAGCATCAAATTCAGTTGTAGAATTACAAATATAGTAGGCCTAACATTGTCCAGGTTTAAAATCTTCTAGGAACAAATTGGAACTGATCGCAATTAAAATTGTTCCAGCTGAATAATATTTGGTGTATTATTTTGTTAAATATTTTACACAAATGAAGATTCTGTAGTTTAACAATATTAATTCAAGGGAATATAACCTGATTTGTAATGTAACAGGTACAATAAGAGTTCACACATAGGTCAGGGATGAAGTTTGTAGATTTTATCATGGACGATCTTATCTAAATACTATAATTACATCATCTGTTAATCATTGTTTCAGTGAGAGATTTGATCAGATATGTATAGCCAGCATAATGATAAGTACTATTGGAAGCACAAGTTATTTAAATATGCAAAACATGTCTTGGTTCAAGCTTGTGGCAAAGATGACATTGGGGTGTCAATTGATGAGGGGAGGTGGTTTCAAAACGGTTTGTGATGCGTTAGCCGATGACCAGTGCAGAACGGCACCAACATTTCCTGTCCTGCAAGTGACTGGTTGGAAATCATTTCCATCAACAAGTGTTCAGGGATATAGTACTCATTGTTTCTGCAAAGGTTAATTATGGCAATAGTGACAATGATGACTCCTCAAATTTAACACACCTCAACACATCTAAGCCATTGATGAAAGAACAATATTAATATATTACTTCTGTATTGGATATGAAGCACACATGTTAAGAAGGAGTACAATTTATCAAATGCATAAACCAGGCTTCTTAAATATTAAATCCAAGTACATCAGCACTGAGACTATTTAAATCAATAACTGGAAATAAACATTACACAATAAAATACTACAATGTGTTAAAATTGCACATTCAACTGCAAAGCAAGTAGCAAAGTGTAAAAACTAGGCAAGGAAAATACCATCATTTAATGAGATCACTCTGGGCCTGAATGCATTAAGATATTCAAAATCAAACGAGCCTAAAGCGTTGGGTCAGAACATTTAGGAAAGTGTGCATAAAAAATAGATTTTTAAAAGTTGTGGAAACTACAGTTCTATGGATTAATCCCGAGATGTAGCCTTGATGCCATTTTAAAAATTGATCAAAGCTTATGCACCACTCAGTTGCATCGACAGCCCCATCCCCAGTGATAGGCCATGGATAGCTGATGAAACGGTCGTGTTTTTACCTTCCAGCATCCCCGCACTGCTGAGAAAATGTTTGTAAAAAATTCTCCAAACCAGTTCCCTGTGGACATGTCTGCAGTATTTTGTCAGGTCCCGGGGGAAATACCGGAGATTTTACCAATAGATGTAACACGCAGGGATGTGGAAGGTTGGCGTTATGACAACAACACAAAAAAATCCCGGCCCATCCTGGAGGTGGGACCGCAGATACAACTGACTGATGCATTATTTGTATGTGAAGTTATTAAGCACCAGACAGTTGCATCCACAACCCACACCCCAGGGAATGGGCTGGGAGTTTTACTTTAGGGTTGTAAACAACAGCCCTGCCAGGGAAAGCTGATGGTAAACTCTCTGGTATTTCTGACTACTAAATTTTGTCCCTGGGAGGAAAAATGTCCAAATGTCCAACATTTCCCGAGCTGTGCAGAGGATGCTGGAAGGTAAAAACACCGCCCTTTTCCTGGCTATTCCAAGAGTATCCCGGGGGTGGGGTGTGGATGCAACTGACTCGTGCATTTTTGGCCACCATGACGAATAATTGTAGAGGCCATCGAAAGAGACGTTGAATTTTGGGACAATTTGAGACTTTCCGATTTCCACAACAACAATGAACATCCTATTGCCAGAGTTTCTGGAGAATATGTACCACACTATCTAATGCCCACTTAACTTTAAGGTCACAATAAAAACACAGATCAAGCCAAATATGTTAATTATAGATTGATACTGTGATACACAAAACAGTCATGTTTTTTAGTAAATGATTAAATATATCGTACACACATAAACGAGAAATATGTTGTACATGTATATAAAAAATGTATATTGTAATTATATTGTTTCTTCAACTATAATCACACAAAGATGATTCTATTTTTTATTCAATAAATATCTTTAATACATGTTATTCCATTACAAGTAAGTGAGTTGCTTTAAAGTCTTTTCGACCATGCACCCTTAGCAAAAAGAACTGCAGTTTTTTTCCAGTTATTTACCAGTTATTTGAAACCAGTTAAATTCCAGTTATTTACCAGTTATTTGAGCGTCTAATCAGTAAATTGTGAATGGGGGTTCTAATGTTGAAATATGCAAATTAGCCAGTATTTTGACCAGTTTTACTGGAAAACCAGTTAAAAAGCAGTTTTTTTTCAGTTAAAAACCAGTTTTTCGGAGCGAAAAATTTAAATGAGATGACCAGTTCTATGACATCACAAAAAACTGGAATAATACTGGTTAATTTGCATAATTAATGAGCAGTTAACTAGCCAGTTAAATGATATAATAAAAACTGGAAAAAATACTGGTCTAAAAATAGACCAGTTAAATGCCAGTTAATTGGTTTCATAAAATAACTGCTCATTTAAGTGGATAGATAATCTGATGCTCGAACTGATTTGAACCTTGAACGACCTTGACCTCAAGCAGCAGGCAACTCATTGAACACAGCCTGTTGCAGTGATAAAAACGAACATTTTATAAAATATTAACATACCTGAAGACATAAATATGGTAACCTTGACCTCTGAGACCCAAACCCAATGTTCATATAGGCTAGTTAAACATGCTTGACTACGAACATAATAGTATGATCAAGAGTCTCCTTGAATAAAATACTACTTAAGTCACGCTTATTTTGTTTTATTTTCCATCACACCATTACAAATGTGTTACATCTACATCATAACACTGAAAACAAAAATCATGTTATTGAAAAAAAATAGTAACATGATATTTGTGGGTGCATTTGAATTCATTACTCGCCCAACTTGACCTGAGACTTGTGAATATTACATTATTTTTGAGCAGTACTGTAAATGTTACAATCTCATTATTTATCTTTTTTGCCTTGCATAATGATTTATACCACAACTATAATGGAGTCTCAGGTCAAATTGGTATAATAATTGAATTTAAATGCAATACGGAAAATAAACAGAAACCATCCTTAAAGAAAAAAAACATCTAATACTGTCTTGGTACAAACAAACAAAAGGCATGTTGCATAAGAATAAGCCCATGTACCACTGTTTGGGCAATACCATACATCAAACCTTTAGTTTTGACTTGAGTTTGTGAATAAAGCTAACTATTGAGCAAATCAACAACTGGTGCTGAATTTGACCTACCTATTTTCAAGACAAACATTCTGATCAGGTTTCATGAAAATATCCAAATGTGACAACTATACTGAAGTTCAACTGTTGTTTCTAAATTTTGTCCTAGTGACCTAGTTCTTGACCCAGATTCCAATTTAACCTAGATATTGAAAAGATCAGAATTCTTAACCACTTTCAAGATTGGGCTAAATGGTGGCTTCAATTTTGACTCCCTTTGACTCAGATCTGTACTTGACCTAGATATCATAGAGACATTCATTATGACCAAGTTTTATGAATAATGGACCAACACTGAGGCCTCTAGGGTTGAATAAGGGTTTTCTAAAATTTGACTCTGTGACCTCAATTTTGACCCCACTTAATCCAGATTCCTTAATCCCTGTTCTCGCCCAGTGTACACTTGAAAATCGTTGGTGTAACCATTGGTTGGGTCGGCACGCATCCAAACTTTGATACCATATTTCACTGGCTTAGCTGGTAGGTATTGTCTAAAAGCTAACTGTCCTCGGAACTTGGTCATAGCTTCATCAATGCTAGTATTCTGGTGAGGATTATAATTTCGAAGGCAATTTTGTCTCAAACAGTCAAGAACAGGGCGTACATGATGCAATTTGTCGTGTCCGGGCTGACCCCTTGGAGTATTCTGAGTACTGTCATTCACATGAATATACTGGCAGATTTTGTCGAACCGATCACGTTTCATTATCTTCTTTATTCCCAATCCACCAAACAATGAGTCTGTTGACCAATACATAGCCATTTGGGGAAGCTGAAAATACACAAAAAAAATATTTTTAGAACTTGGAATTTTTTTGTCATTCATTTCATGTAGTAACCTGTCAAAATTAAATTGAAATCTCAATTAAACTAGTTGTCATCTATGTATTTATTTTCATATTTAGTCATTAGACATAAATATTTTAATAAATGCTAAAATATTAAATTATAAATACATAATAATAGAGTTATACATACTTCAAGTATGCTCATATACGCACGGATCCCGAGCCAAGCTTTCATTTCGTCGAACACAACCGGTCTCCAGTTTGAGTCTACATCTACATCTACATCTACATTATACGTTGTACTGTCAGACTTGACCACTATACAACGGTGCGCAAGAAAACAGAAAACAGAAAAAACATGAAAGTGTAAGATAGAAGCGGTCCAGTAAAGTGAGTGGTAATGCAAAAGAGAAAAGAAAGAAATACAAATAGGATCAACTACTGCACTTGTCAGAGGGTTGGTGCGACCAATCCGGCTTGCGTAGCGCTACCAGGATTCTAGATCCCGTCGGCACAGCTCGCTCTCATCAGAGTGCAGCAGTTGGTGGATAGTTCCCCTAGAAGGGTCGGGTTGAAAGCTCCCTCTTGAAGAGTGCCTAGGAGGGAGCCTCAGCTGTAGATGCCGGCAGCTTATTCCATGTTGGTATTGTACGTGGAAAGAAGCTGTACTTGAAGGAGTCGGAGGATGTAGAGTACTGACGGTACTTGTACGAATGTGCAGCCCTAGTCCTGGAGGTAACTGGTGTTAGGTAGGTGGAGGCTGGTATATCCACATGATCATGGACTACCTTGTACAGCATGGTAAGTTGTGATTTTTCCCTTCTGGTCTTGAGGGACTCCCACTTCAGTTGATCTAACATGTCAGTGACGCTGCTCGTGTTTCTGTAGCGGTTCGTCACAAAGCGCGATGCCCTGCGCTGGACCATCTCAATCTGTCGTATGAGGTCTTTCTGATGTGGGTTCCAGACTGAACTGCAGTAGTCGAGGTTGGATCTTACCATTGAGTTATAGGCATTTGTCTTAGTGTCTTCGTTGGCTTTAGACAAGTTGCGACGAAGAAATCCCAGCATATTGTTGGCTTTCTAGGTTGTCTTGTTGATATGTTGCCTCCATGAAAGGTTGGACTGTATGGTCACTCCTAAGTACTTGGTGCTCTCATCTTCTGTCAATTGAACACCTTTCAGCTTGTAGGGATAGACTTTGGGAGTCTTGGATCGTGATGCTCGTAGAACGCTACACTTTTGAGGGTGAAACTCCATGCCCCATTCTAGCTCCCACGCTGCCAGGGAGTCCAAGTCTTGTTGAAGTTGAATTTGGTCATCTTCAGTCCTGATCTGTCTGTAAAGGATACAATCATCAGCAAACAGTCTGGTCCTGGATTTGACTCTATCAGGTAGGTCATTTATGAATATGAGGAAAAGTAGCGGCCCAAGTACTGAGCCCTGGGGTACGCCACTCACCACTGGTACTGTGTCTGATGATTGACCCTCTACGAGCACCTGCTGTGTTCTTCCAGTGAGGAATGACTCAATCCAACGAAGTGTGTTCCCCCGAATGCCGTAGTGACTAATCTTCTTTAGCAGACGTCGGTGTGGGACTCTGTCGAAGGCCTTGCTAAAGTCAAAGATGATCATATCCGTTTGTACCTTCTTGTCTAAGGATTCTGCCAGCTCGTGGTGCAACGTAAGTAGTTGTGTCTCACAGCTTCTGCGGGCTCGGAAACCATGCTGGCAATCGTGGAGGACTTGGTGATTATCCAGATGTTTCAGGGTGTTGCTTACTATTACATGCTCCAAGATCTTGCAGGCGAGACATGTTAGGGATACCGGTCTATAGTTGGCAGCATCTTGTCTGGCACCTTTTTTGTAGATGGCTGTTACGTTGGCATGCTTCCAGTCATCAGGGACAGTCCCATCTCGCAGTGAGGTATTGTAAATCATGGTCAAGATTGGGGCAACTCCCCTTGCTTGCTGTCTCTGGGTAGCATACAGGTTTGTTTGGCTGACTAATAACTCAATCATTCTCAAAGGAAAGAACAGTTCAAAGAAATCAAACTCCAATTGGTCAGGATCTAAATCAATGTTGGGACCTGGAACAGGACCACTAAATTCACGCTTTGGAATGTTCGTTCTGTCATTAATTTTCCACCGATTGTCATCTTGAATAACCAAATTTTCTTCATCACTGGACGAATCAGACGAATAACTCTCGGCATCGCTTTCACTCGTTAAATTCAAACTAATATCACTGTTCGAATCATCATTCTCGTCAACGTCCGACTGGAACGTAATATCAAACATTGAGCGCCGATTTTCGTTATTTTCCATCTTTTTTAGCCTTCAAAATCACTATTTTCGCTTTGTTAAAATGTTTTGACAACTTTACTTCCGTATTGATCAACTTCCGTCGTTTTTATGTAACCTCGAATTTGATTGGCTAATACCTCAAATGTCTGGTTTATAGGACGATTTTAACCCAATGAAATTTGACGACTTATCGTGGCACGCGGTACACAGAATAGCTAAAGACCACGCCACGATATCGTGGCGTACGGGACTAGGATAAAGAATACAGCGACGCGTTATCGGGGCGCGCGGGATACGAAGGCTGCTTATCTTGCCACGAAATGGTGGCAGTAGGTCTCAATGAGTTAACCACATATTTGTATCTACAAAAATGATATCAGACACTAAGCTGTGGGAGACAGTAACCTTGTTTTAAAAGTGTACTTACACATCTTACTTTGATATTCTTAACCTACATGTATATCCTTGTGGCCCATCTGGGCTATAAGTATTAACATCACGTGTGTTCTTCTACTAAGTTAGAATATGAAAATATCAATTTTATCTAATTTGCATTTATGTTGTGTATCTGTATCCCTGTTTCATTTTTTCCGATGTATTTTGTTATAGTTGTAGAAATCGGTGTTCTAAACAATAAAATTAGTGAATGCAGAGGTAATTGCTTGCAAAACTGTTCGAAACCAAATAACTGTCTTTATTAACCAGGTTTTCACTAAGTAAAACTGGGTTATTAGATTGGCCAAAGACAGGCAGGCGTCATACAGGATGGTTTCCTGTCAATAAAATATTTTTGATAGACCAATTTTGATGAAAATGAACATGTAGCATGAAAACCTCATGTGAGATTGTAGTTTGGGTCATTTAGGTCACTTTTACTCAAAAAAATGATTTTTCCAGCTTTCTTTTTTTGTTTGTTAAAATTATTTAGTTGGTTTAGTTAAATAATTTAATTCAATCTGATAATTATTTTAGTCAAATATGTCCTAAAGAATAAAATCCAAACTTGTCATGCAATTATGATGGAGAGACATAATGTCAAACACTTATAATTTTGTCATGCTTCATATATTTAGCTCAACTGAGTATAGGCATTATGTATTAAAAATACAGTAATATATGAATGTATTTGATTTACTGTCATCTGAGGAAAAACTGGTTTTTAGAAATAACTGGATTTTTACTGGAAAAAAACTGGTCAATCAACCACTGTTTTCAAAAAATGATAAAATACTGGATAAAATGCAAATAACTGGTCATTTAACTGGTTTGAAAAACTGTTTTTCTTGATCACTAACAAAGATTTGATCAAATTACTGGAAAATAACTGGAAAAAAACTGAATACTGGTATTTAACTGCATTTTAACTGGTAAAAAGACCAGTACTTTTTGCTAAGGGCACTTATCCATCTGTTACACTTTAAATTATTTGTTTTATGGTTTTGGACAAGTTATGAAAAAACACCTTGCATGTCAGTTCTGTCACTCTACCTCTGAGTCACTATTACAAAACCATTAACAACAATGTTTTGTCTCACCAGAGCGTTTTTAGCAGAAGTAGAAGACATATCCATACTGATGCATGTATAAATATATAGTGAATCAGAAGGTAGTACAAACAAAGTTTGTCCGACCAGCAACAGTTGCTATATGGTCAGTGCTTATCAGTAAATCTATTTTTAGCACTTCGGCCTACCTGTAGATCCCTCCTAAACCAGAGATTTTACAATTTGCTGTCCCCTGCAGGGCCGTGGAAGGGCGGGGATTTGACAACCCGAATATCCCGGCTCATTGACGGGGGTGGGGCTGTCAATACAACTGACTGATGCATAAGCAGAATACAAACAAGCCAAAAGTTGATAATAAACAGACACATAATTAGTGAAGAACTTCATTCTTTCAAGAAGTGGGAGGAGCATAATTCATACATTAATTTAGTGTTTTCAAAAAGAGCTCGTGTGTACACAAAACAGCGAACATGGAGAACAAAAAACACATCCTTCAATCATATAGCATAACGATCAAATGACAGTTACCCCATCTCTGTAAATTTTGTTGACTTTTTTTAATCTAATATCTAAACTCGCCATTTTGGATGATCATGTGACAGCTGATGAGTTTAAAACCTATCTTTTTCCGGACTAGTCCGGAAATGTGTGGAGTTTACAATCACCCTAGTATAAATAACAATCATTGTCACAATGTTTCCGTGGTGTAGTGGTTATCACATCCGCTTAACACGCGGAAGGTCCTGAGTTCAATCCTCAGCGGAAACATTAATTTTTGAAAATTCTTATTTTTGCTTTCTTTTATATATATATATATATCTTTTTTTTATATTCTTGTAAGTAGATCTAATAACTCTATTTGATATGTCTGGTCATTCTGTTAAATTATGAAAATAGATTAGACTTGTCTAAACATCATTGTAGATTGTAAAAGTGACTTTGAATAATGTCAATTCATGTGTCACTAAAATTAAACTTCAAACATCCCTCTACACGAATAAACCAAGAAACGCTCTGGACCTTTTTTGCACACATAAAAGTCCAGATGCTAGACTAAAAACATCATGTTGAACTTTTAAACTACACTGTTAAATTGATTGTCAAAATAATATTTTAATATATCATTTGAACATGTCTAATACATCTACATTACATTATACGTTGTACTGTCCGACTTGACCAAGAAATCTCTACAGACAAACACCCTCCCCGAGATCTGGAAAATGGCGAATGTTGCCCCAATATACAAAAAAGGCTCCAGATCAGACCTCTCTAACTATAGACCTATCTCTCTGACCTGTATCTTGTGCAAAACCCTGGAACACATTATCGCATCTAGCATAACAAAACACTTCACTAAATCAAACCTCTTCTACGAACTTCAACATGGTTTTAGAGAAAAAAGGTCATGCCAAACACAACTCCTCATGCTCATAGATGATATCCTTCAGTCAGTAAACCTGAGAAGTCAAGTCGACCTTATACTCCTTGACTTCTCAAAAGCCTTTGATATGGTCAACCATGAAAAATTACTCTACAAACTTCACTATTATGGAATCAGAGGAAATACTCTGAGATGGATCAAAGGCTTTCTAGATAACAGATCACAGTCAGTAGTTGTCAATGGCTCCACATCCAGCACCATACCAGTCTCCTCAGGTGTTCCCCAGGGTTCGGTCCTAGGACCGCTTCTTTTTTTCATTTACATAAATGACCTCCCTGAGTCAGTTCAATTTTCCAAAGTGCGTCTCTTTGCTGACGACACAGCTATCTATCTTGCTCTTTCTGTTGCCTCTCACTCCAGCGTACTCCTACAAGACTTAAACCGGCTCCAACAATGGGAAACAAAGTGGGACATGAAATTTAACCCATCAAAATGCCAAGTCATCCACATCACCAAAAGAAAAACAGTCATCCCAACAAAATATACACTACATAACACAATCTTAGAATCAGTCACATCAGCAAAATACCTAGGAATTACAATATCAAATGACCTCACTTGGAACACACACATTAACAACATCACAAAGAAAGCAAATCAAACACTAGGATTTCTCAGAAGAAACATAAAAGTACATTCAGAAAAACTAAAAGCAACAGCATACAAAACACTTGTTAGGCCCCAACTGGAGTACAGCTCTACTGTCTGGTCCCCACATACAGCTACCCTCATTGAGCAACTTGAGGCCATACAGCGTAGAGCTGCTCGTTGGACCAAGCGAGACTATAGTCGTACGTCCAGTGTCACAGACATGATGACTACCCTTAACTGGAGACGCCTTGACCAACGACGTATCGACCAACGACTGACTATGCTACACAACATCTTACATGACCGGGTTGCTATCCCACGTCCAAACTGTCTCATCCCTAGCACCCGGTCCTCACGCACATCACACTCTCAGACATTCCAACAGATACATGCAAAAACAGACTACTATAAATTTTCCTTCCTCCCTAGAACAATAATACACTGGAACTCCCTACCCCCTGACATCATTGACCTTCCCACACCCGAGTTCAGCACGGCTGTTAGCCGTATTGAACATGCCTCTCCCTAAATAATACCTGCCCTGTTTTTAACCTATTTTTAACCTTTCTTCTTTCTCACATCTTTTATACTTTTATTTCTTATCCTTATTAACATTCTTTGTCAGTTTGACGCGTGTCAAAGCCTAAGTCCCCAGCAGGGGTTTGGCTATCAGGAAGATAGATAGATAGATAGATAGATAGATAGATAGATAGATAGATAGATAGATAGATAGATAGATAGATAGATAGATAGATAGATAGATAGATAGATAGATAGATAGATAGATAGATAGATAGATAGATAGATAGATAGATAGATAGATAGATAGATAGATAGATAGATAGATAGATAGATAGATAGATAGATAGATAGATAGATAGATAGATAGATAGATAGATAGATAGATAGATAGATAGACCACTATACAACGGTGCGCAAGAAAACAGAAAGCGGAAATACTATAGATCATGCAATATTTTGTTTAGTTATTAAAACAACGTGTATAAGTCTGGACAATGCATGACACCACGCTATACTATGGAACGTCATTGTTGTCTTTGTTATCAGTGCCGTACCCAGACACGAATTTCAGCCGAGGCAGCCTTGGGGCTGGACATGCCGTAACTAGGATGTTTTACAGGAGGGGACGTCCAAGTTCGTTCTGTATATATAGTGAATATTTTCAATGTATTTGACGAGCGAAGCGAGTCAGAAAAAAATGGACTATTTGTGGAAGGTGACACAAATTTCTTCTCTCCATGCTATTTATAATCGCATATTTATTGCAAAAAATGCACTGTCCGAGCACCTTGTCCGAGCCCACACAAATTATGGTATAACATGATATTATAAATGTTCATGAATTATTTGGCGAGCGCAGCGAGCCACAAAAATGCACTATATGTATTTGTATCAACCCACACAATTCGTTCTCTACATGATATTGTGAATGGTGATAAATTATTTGGCAAGCGATGTGAGCCAGAAAAAAACCCTATTTGTACGAGCCCCCACGAAATTCGTTGTCTACATGATATTATTAATGGTTGTAAGGTATTTGGCGAGCGAAGCGACGCAGAAAAAATGTGGTATTTGTCAGCACAAACTCGTGTGGTGTGATTAATCCTTAAAGATGCATGATTTGCCATAGCTCACACAAACTCGTTCTCTAAATGGTATGATTAAACCTCGCATTATTTACCCGAGCTGCATACCACATAAATTCGGTCTCTACACGAACTTATGAAGCATTGATGTTATGTGACAAGCAAAGCGAGCAACAGAAAATGCTCTGTCTCTCCCAGTTGAATGTCATACAAACTAGTTTTCTACATGATATTTCAAACAAGTAGTTATCTGGCAAGCGAAAAAAAATCAAGATTTCTCTGTGGTTCAGGTAACACAAAGTACTCTCTACATGACATGTATTCTTAAATATGTGATAAATTTGGCGAGCGAAGCGAGCCGAAATTATTTACAAATGTAAAAAAATTGCACTCCCAGCAAAGACCACTTAAATCGGTGTACAAAAGGGGTACGTTTGCGCCCGATGCACCCCTTACTTATGAGCAAGTAGTGATCCGGGGTACTAGGTTTTGCACTAGGTATATTACTATTGAGGTGCAAATCTAGTGCCTCAAGTTGCACTAGGTATATTACCATTGAGGAGCAAATCTAGTGCCTCAAGTTGCACTAGGTATACTACCATTAAGGTGAAAATCTTGTGCCTCAAGTTGCACTAGGTATACTAATATTAAGGTGAAAATCTAGTGCCTCAAGTTGCAATCTTTGTTTATAACTTGCGACAGCTTGTAATACGGTTTTGTTATTCAGGCATTTTATTATACATATAAGTTGAAGACAAATTTCCACCAAAAGGTAAGGTGTGCAAATTTTACCAACTGGCCTCAGTGTAGTTACGGCGCTGCATACGGTCGTGTACATACTAGATAACCGTAGTGCCTCAGAATAAATTGCCTCATTGTTTATCACACGCGACAATTTGAGACATTTTATTTTAAATATATTCAGGGATATTTTATTACATGTATATATAAATAACAAAAAAAATGTTTGGTCCGCAAATTTTAGGCGAGGCAGCTGCCTCGCCTGGCCTCAGTGTAGTTACGGCGCTGTTGTTATGCTTGTCATGTTGACTTGTCGGTAGGTGTAAGGTGTTAATTAATATGTGACGGCACTCTTGTAATCCAGGCCATATTTATATTCTAACTTTTAAAATAACAAATACCTTAGCACAAAGGTCGAAAAGGGAAGTATGTTTTTTACCAAATGTTCAATAAGAGTCTAAGATCATATTATTGCTACATCAACCACAGTAGAGGTTGGGAGTCATGCTGTATAGATATTCTATAACGAGTGCGCATGACTTTATTGCTACCAACGCAACGTTCATGTATTGTATAGTGTGCCCACTGCCCAGGGCACTAAAATAACACTGAAAAATCGTGCACGCTTTTCCACCTATTCGGATTATTCCAAATTTTACTACTACCTTTCTTGTTATCCTGGACACACTACATCAATTAAGGACTTTGAAACTATTTGATATTCTTTAACATGGATTTTTTAGACTAAAAGATAGAATACTTTCAACAAAATGATTGACATGGTTACCTGAACTGAGGCTATATCATGATATACATAGGTTACAATACTAGTATGCAGAGTATCAAAGCAAAACATGTCAATCAACTTGATGGCCACTTTGATCAAGGGGTAGTGTACATGCATGTACACAGTTACGAGTTCGGTACGACGTTATTTCAAGCATAAAATAGAATATTTTTAATAAAATACTATTTATGCATATTGAAAGATAAGTGGTTTCCGTGGTGTAGTGCTTATCACATCCGCTTAACACGCGGAAGGTCCCCAGCGGAAACATTAATTTTTATTAGCAAACATTGATATTCATAGGGCAATTCCTTCATTTATATTTTGATAGTGGTACCATTGAATAAATTCATTCTCTGATGACTTAGAAACAAATCTAATCCAAACGTCGGCCAATAATCAGCCCTATCCGGACAGTAAGTCCGTCGAACGAAAGTATGTCATTGGGACATTTCTAGCCGCGTCATGCAGTGAACGAAGTATTAACATTGTGCTTTAAATAGGCAAATAACTCTTTCTCATGGAACTGGCAACCTCTTCACATATGAAGGCAATCGACAGTGTTCCCAAATTTTCGTAGACCTATCAAAGTTTGACATAAGCTAACACATAATTTCCGTCACATGTATATAAATGGCTCAATCGCGTTTTATGACAGACGGGGTGTATGAAATATTGCAAATGCCTCCTTCCTGAGGGAATGCATGTTGTTGTACGGCTTTAATTCGAGGAAAGGATCACCAATTACCATGGTATATGGAAACATGGGATGACTCAGAAAGAACGAGGCTGAGCTAACGAATTACTCTATGGAGCATCCAGATACACATATTGATCGGTTGGTAGATGAGCTATATCATGCAACATTCTAGTTCTTTCTACATTGACCACCTGTGTCCGTACATTTATTACATTTCATTTTGATCCATATTTAGGGCGTGTCAGACGTTGCAAAATTCAATAACTATATATTTATGTGGTATATTTGCATGTATATGTTCTATAAACTCATATATGTATTGTAACATATCATATGTATATGGTATTTTATCATATATATGTTGTATAAAGTCATATATGTATTGTAAAATATCATATTTGTATGGTATTTTCCATATGTATGTTCTATAAAGTCATATATGTATTTATAAAAACATATATATGGTATTTTTGTATATATATTTTCAAAAAAGTTATACATATTGCCTAATAGAATATATATATGATATTGTTGCGTATATATGTTCAATAATTCATATAGAAAGCCCGGTATAGGCTCGACGCTTCAGCGCCATCCATTTTCAGGGCTAGTTGATTCGGCAGGTGAGTTGTTACACACTCCTTAGCGGATTCCGACTTCCATGGCCACCGTCCTGCTGTCTATATCAACCAACACCTTTTATGGTATCTGATGAGCGTCAACATCGGGCGCCTTAACCGGGCGTTTGGTTCATCCCACAGCGCCAGTTCTGCTTACTAAAAGTGGCCCACTTGGCACTAGGCATTCGAGGCGCGGCTCCAATTGAGCGAGTCGCGCTTCTTACCCATTTAAAGTTTGAGAATAGGTTGAGGTCATTTAGTCCCCAAGGCCTCTAATCATTCGCTTTACCGGATAAAACTGCAGCGAATCAGTGCCAGCTATCCTGAGGGAAACTTCGGAGGGAACCAGCTACTAGATGGTTCGATTAGTCTTTCGCCCCTATATCCAAGTTTGACGATCGATTTGCACGTCAGAATCGCTGCGGACCTCCATCAGAGTTTCCTCTGACTTCGTCCTGCTCAGACATAGTTCACCATCTGTCGGGTCCCAACGTGTGCGCTCTTGCTCCGCCTCGCCGACGATGCGGCTGAGACGGGCCGGCAGTGCGCCCGCCGCCACGAGGACGACGGGATCCTGCCTGGGCAATCGGAGACTGCCTTCACTTTCATTGCGCCTTTGGGTTTCGTAAGACCCCATGACTCGCGCACATGTTGGACTCCTTGGTCCGTGTTTCAAGACGGGTCGGGTGGAGGACCGACCGATTCGCCACAGACCCTTAACTCCCGCTTCCCGCTACCGCTGTCCAATGAAATCCTTCGTTTCAAATCATTATGTAAACACTTCCCAAGATGCAATTATAGAACATATATATACGATCAAAAAAAATTATATATGCAATTATAGAACATATATATACGACCAAAAAAATTATATATGAACAATTTTTATATATATATATATATGAATAAAAATATATATATGAAAACTTTTACAATAAGTACGCCTTTATAGAATATACATACGCTAATTTACAATATAAATAACTTTATACAACATATATATAGAAATATACCACATACATATGGTTTTTGCCAAATATATATAACTTTATGGAACATATATATGATAAAATACCATATATATATAACATTTTATCCAGTCACTTCCGGCCAAATCGGCCCGATAACAGGGTGCCGGATAACATTTTCAATAAACCGTCAAGTGGTCATGTGACTTGCAATAAACCGTCACCTCATCACGTGATCTGACGGACTTCTTCTTAAAACGGGGTCGCCGGCTGAAACTCTGTATCCGAGGTTGAGGTTTT
Organism: Spisula subtruncata; assembly: GCA_963678985.1. Lineage (NCBI taxonomy): Eukaryota > Metazoa > Mollusca > Bivalvia > Venerida > Mactridae > Spisula > Spisula subtruncata. The sequence goes on from OY787668.1 coordinate 21,272,652, forward strand.
CCTATTTAAAATGAGCTTGGGTCGATCAATAATTGTTCTACGACTTACCTGCGTGTACATGACGTTATCAAGATGTCCGACGTTGTTGTTTTGTCGTGACGTCAGTGAACGAACGTGACGTTACGCACAAATAATGAAAAGGCAAATAAATAGTCCGACTTTTATTCCCTTTTTAAAGCAGATGTAGTGACCGGATAAATAGAATAATAGGTTAGTGCCGTGGAGTGAGTAAAAGTTTATCCGGCTCGGCTGCGGAAATTATCGGATTCGCCTACGGCTCACCCGATAAATTCCTCCGCCTTGCCAGATAAACTTACTCATCCACGGCACTAACCTATTATTCTCTATTTACAATGTATATATGAGTTTATATAACATATATATACGAATATACCACAAACATAGACAGTTATTGAATTTTGCAACGTCTGACACGCCATACATATTTGCCATATATAATAAATTAATTATTACTGTAGAGAAATTATTGATATCAGTGCAATTCCGAATTTATTTATTTTTAACTGAAACTATCGGACTTAATTTTGATATCAATACTATTAAACCTTTTTCATACCGTTCGCTTAAACTATAAACGTTATAAAGCACAAATCGCTGACTCCAATACCCCGCGTTAGATCAATAATGTTCTTTATTTAATCCACGCGGGTATACAATGGAACAGCCCGTTGCTATCAGTTGTCACCACGCTTAAACTACCGGTTAAGCCTTGGTAACAACACCGGTGCAAACTTTCGCACACTCGCTGTTTGTTTATCCTAGTCTGAGATAGACTATAATTAAGAGAATAATTTGTTTGTGCGCCAGGAAGAATACCCAATTAAGGGTTTCGACTTTTACGTCTTGAAAAGTGCTGTAGTAACGGAATATGTTGCGGATTTAAGATAAAAAATATAAGTTACCATACTTAGTGCTTGTCAAGTTAATCAAGGCATTTAATTGGGATTGAATAGGTCGACGTCAACGGATTAAACCACAAGATGGGATCCCCAAGCAGAGAGGCCGCTATCATGTCGGAGAAATTTCCGGACAATATTTCCATTAGCGACTTATGTGACTGCGGGTAAGAAAGGGTTTCAGTATTTATTATCGTAACTTTTAAAAGTTTAAAACTTCAACTTTTCATTCAAATTTTTATCGCAATACACATTTCATTTCATAGCCGTTTGGAGTAAAACCACTTATCTGCGCTAAGCTTTAGATAGAGCCATTATAGAATAAAGATTATACATAGGTAATCGGGTTACAAAATATTGTCATAAACAACCGAATGTATTGAAATTTCAAGAGTGAAGTTTTACAATTAAAGTTAAAGATCTCAGGAAAACAAGTAGACTTTTATTCGTACACAGATAGGTATATACCTTCACTTGAACCATTCGACAACTTTGTTACCTATACACACCACACGCATTTAATTTAAGAAAAAGTGAGGTATATTTTGAAAGGCAGTTTCTGTCATAATTTCTACTAGACACGTAATATTTAATAAAGACCATTCGTTTTAGTATATTATCAAAATTCCACAAATCAAAATCATTAGTACAGTGGTGTGATTTTGGACAGTTCAAGTCCATTTGATGGCCTCCGACATAGATTACTTCCATATAGTCACAGAAGTTGTAGTCCTCATTGGTCATGCTTTAAACAAACTGATCACCTGAAACCGTGTAATAAGACGTTCCTTTTTCATTATAGAACAATATTTTCACATGTGTATTGCAACGAAACGAGTTATTCTGCAAATTATATACATTTGTATCCTAAAATAGCAGTAAAAGTACACGGTCAGACACTCCACCTTGTCAACTCTATACGTGCATTATGATAAATATTTAATATTTTTATATGGCATTGCAATATTGTTACAATGTGCATTGAAACAAATGAGTATCAGATAAGTACCACCAATCCAAATGTGTAGCAATATACAGCTGTATATTCGACCAGACAATGAGCTCAATAATTAACCGTGATAACCGGTATATTGATTTGTTCCAGTTTTATATGTAATGCGATATGATCATTGCAATTATAACAAAGCAGCCTTTTACTTTACCAAAATTTTCATACAATATGTGAACTCATATTTCACATTGAATTCGTTGCTTGAATCAATGTCGATTCGCATTTTGAAAAAAGGAAAACCGATTCCTATTGGATTCAAACACACCTTCTTCCGAATACATATATATTTATTTCGAATGCCTAATATCGCTCTTGTACCATTTTGATCAAGAGTTGAACTTTAAAAATATGATTGTATTATGTGCTTGTGTGTCACATATGCACGTCGCTTTTACAGTCTATCGACTCACTGGAATCCAGGTAAATAACATCAATAGACCGGAATAGGCTTGCGATAATCGGACTTTGCCTATACACGTAGTTCGGTAATAAAAGGGAGTTGTGCATTGTTTTTATTTTATTTAATTCAATCATATTCAATCATATTTATCATTACCACTATAATGTGTATATGTAATCATTAACTTCAGAAATCCTCGATGTTTTGCTCAGCAAGGAAGGTGAGATGCATGTTCAGAGAAATAACCATGTTATAACTTTTTATAGATGTATACTTATGTTAATGTCCTCTTGAAAGATCGATCTATCAGAATGCTTAAATCTCAGTTTTGCTTCGTCATTCCTATACCATACTAGATGTTTATAATACTTTCGTATACAAAAATAGTAAACTTAAGTTGACTAAGTTTCGTCCTTGAAACGAACAATGTTATTGACCACTTTTAGAATCATTTGATCCAATAATGAAAAACTCACTGAGGAAGTAGGACTAATAGTCCAAATTCCGTACATTATATCATTATTATGCTGTGTCAGCCAACAGCATCTGAAGCAAAGCTGAGACTTTATACATTTTAATAACGATCTTTCGTTGTCTTAACTTGAACCTTGTAATAAAGTAACCTGCATGTCAAACCATACCAGTTAACCGTTTCACCAGAGTGTAAGTTAAATAATACATTAATTATATATAATTAACCTCTGTTAAATAACATTTAATGTGTGTGGTTTACTTACACGTACTTATCTATATCTATCTGTATTAATATCGGACGATGTGCTTTGTATAAGACCTAACGAAAATTCTGTTCTGTTCTGTTCATTAATAAATTCAAATCAGACATACATGACTGATTGGTTATTGGCTTCAAATCACTCGATCCACACACCTGCAGGTTCGAATACCCCAAGTTATGTTGTAGGATACGTGTATACAGATATTCAGCAAAAAAGTGGGCGGTTCTACGAAGATAGCTAACAATGCCCACCATTTTGTATGATGAAAGAGCCATGAGTTGTAAATTGTAATACATTATATTAATTATAATACCATGCAATTTTAACCGCTTTTTTTAACCCCCTTTTAAAATGTTCGATATGTAGATGATTTTATTTGAATGTCTCCAAACTAGACATTGTCTAACCATAAATGAATACAGGTACAAATTACCAGCTGATGCATTGAGTGCATTATTCAGGGTTATAGTTGGAATATAGAAGATTTTGGGGAAAGTCTACTGTACTTTTTCTGTTAAACATTCATGCACTTAATGCATATCTACATTACGTCTATCGCTATCCACAATATGGTCCATGTAACAAAGTATCACGAGTCCTTAGCAAATCAACCCGACGGATCTAGAACTTGTTAGCGTTGTCGAAATTATCCATGCATGCTAGATACATATTCTACTATTTGCCAACCTGAATATTTAATTGTTTATCTGCCGGACGCTGCGTCCTCTCTCTGCGGGGCCCATTAAGGCGTTTATGTGTAAGATGAACTAGAATATCGAGTACATTGTATGATTGTATAGTAGCTTCTTAAAGAGCTGATTTCGTGGTCAAGTATTTAAGACATTCTCATTGGTTCAGGATAGGGGTCTGTTCTGTTATGTCCAATTGTCTATCCGCCATCTAGTCAGTTAGTCGTGAATTATTTGCTAAATTATCTCTATAGATAGACTTAGTGGTGTAAGATTACATTCTGTAGATATAGTCTTTTAGAGGTATTCTAAGTTTTAGAATGAAACATGAGTTACTTGTGTATGAACACTAGACTCTAGTACCCTGGTTAGTCGTGAATTATTTGCTAAATTATCTCTATAGATAGACTTAGTGGTGTAAGATTACATTCTGTAGATATAGTCTTTTAGAGGTATTCTAAGTTTTAGAATGAAACATGAGTTACTTGTGTATGAACACTAGACTCTAGTACCCTGGTCGCGCTAGTTTAATTTGTAGAACTATTATCAGTAAAGCCTATGTCCCACGGGGTGTTTTTTTGCCTTGGCGATGTACATCCGATTTGATTAAATAAGCTTCGGGAGTCATTGTGAACAGGGATAGTACACATTTTCCAATGACCCCAAAGCTTCCCCTAGTAGACCACCATGTCCCTTTCCCGATGCATTCCGATACTCATTTATTAAATTTTGAGTACATCGCCGAGGCAAAAATGCTCAGTGGAACTTAGGTTTAATAGCTGCAGTAATAGATCTACTACTTAAAGGGGCATACCCTGGAACTGAAGCGTCTCGAATAGCAATCAAATTGTTATCATTTTAATGCCTATATCAATTAATGAAAGCCCTGTAAAATATTTACGATATTTCCCGCTTGTTTCTCAAAATACACATTTCAAGATCGCCGAAATCGGCTTAAAAATATTCGTCATTTTCACAAATTGGGCATGCCCCTTTAATGTTGTTGTTTTTAAACGGATTTGTATCAAAGAATCAGTTGCATGTAATACTTCATTACACAGAACGAGTGGTCATTATCTACATAACCTTGTTTTCTAGCTGTTCCGATCCCTTTGGTGGAATACGATAAGCATTACCTCTGCATGTGTTTTCTCCAGATGTCATACTCAGTTTCACAAAATGTATACATATCATGTTTCTTTTAAACAAAAAACTGATTAATATATCGCTGACTTAGAATGAGAAGGGATGTAAAAACCGTAAATACTACTTACAACCTTATAATACTGATACATATTTAAAATCAGCATTAGGCCTACAAGGCGCTTTTTATGAGCATTATTGTCATGAAAATTGTAACTTGTCATGTTGACACAACTGAATTTGAAACAGCTTGTTTTACAATAAGTATAAAGACAGTTCTTTCTCTTGTATTCTCAAAACATCGATAATTTACTTACGACCTTCTTATTTTAAGCCAGCGATTTGTCAAACGTGTATTATTTTTGGCTATTTCATCCGCATGGTTCATGTCAGCGTGTCTCCGTTCTATAGCCACGTTCTGTGAGTGCTTCTCTTTAAATAATCATGAACTTCGTTCATATAATTATATGTTTTGTATTCAAACCTGTTTGCTTTTCAACCGAGTTTCACGATGTGGAAAATGTCGCTCACTATGAGTCTAGCTAATGCTTTCAAATGAAGGCACAATTGTGTTTTAAATTCAACTATAAGTAACTATACGTCAATACAACCTATATAAAACTTACATTGATATATTGATATTGCTATATTATCATAGAATTATTATTGTTAGTTGATTTATCTTACAAATCCGTGGATCGAAGACTCGAAATGTAACAATACAGTCGCCTTGTGTTCGTCACCTAGACGTTGGTATATTGTACGAACAGTGTAGAGTTATCTTTTGTAAAAATCGTCACAGGTCGAGCATGCATTGTTTATGTCTATTATAAACGTTTAGTAATATATCACATTGTCTGTGTTCGAACCTTGTTGGTTAGTCCCACCTTAAATATTTAAAACTTGGTAATCGCTAGACTTGATCAAACGTGTGAATATGTGTGAAATACAAGCACACAATGTAGCTATATTGCATGTGTGAGCATGTTTAGACAGATCTGCATTCTACGTACATTTGTATTTATTTGGAACTTATAACATTTTCTAGCCTGATCATATGTCATGTTCGTCTACGTGTATGCCAGTGATATTTTAAAATGATTGATAATTCATTCCACGAGCCACCAAATTGCCGCCAGATCGATTTGTGTAGCTCTATCGTCTATGCTGGCGATCTGCGTTTTAAAAATACGGACAGAGACACTATGACATGTATGCATGCACTTTTTAAGCAGAAAGCTGACTTACAAATAAAGGCTATTCTTGGCATGTAACATGAGAGATGTAATAGTTGAACTCTAGCTCATGAACCTTATTTGAACTTAACAACAAATAAAAGTCAATTTGTCATATTAATGCAGATGTCATTAGAACTGATAGCTGGTCAGGGAACATCATGTTTTTTATTAGAATATGTTTATTTTTATTAATTAACATTATTTTTTCAACTTTACATATATGCATTCAATTTCACCACCCTAGAATGAACATGACATATCCTGTTCTTTGGCCAATGCAGGCATGCCCTTCCGACTCTTGCAATGGTGACGTCAAACACATGCCCGAGGTGTTTGTAGCTATTATTGACTTAATATTGTCCTTCATAAAGTAGACCTACACATATTTGTTCATTTTAGTTGTTATGTATTTAACATGATTTATAAATTTATAAGAAAGCATTTAGACTACCACTTGCATTTATATATATAATATATTCAAAGCACTGGACCTCAACTATATTTCATATTAATATAATTCATATTAATCAATGAAAGTAAACAAAACCCTTTGGTCGATGGCTTTTTACAATGTCAATACATTATACAGTAAATTGAAATAGCAAACACTATTAAGTGGTGACAAGCGTATGGCAGCGTTCGCTGCTTCCGGAAAAATGAAATATTTGTATAGAACAAATATGGATTCCTACAGTGCCAAACTAATGTGACCGCTGCCGTGCAATTGGTGAATGGCACCAGTTGAAATCTTGTTTAAATAACGTCCTCATAATTGTGCCGATCTCATAGTATATTATTAAAATCTATCAATACATCAATTATCATAATGTGTGGCTATGCTAATATCTTTTCTATTTTGACTATTGCTTGATGTAGATTGAACGTGTCTTGTTGGCCAAAGGCATTGCATAAATGCCGATTGATTGATTGCTTGATTGATTGATTGTTGTTGACAACAGATCGACCAAAATCGTGGCCAGGAATCTCTAATCAACAACAGTGCCAATAGTTGGGTATACAGTAAGAACATAATACTCACGAAATAATGTCTATGTAGAGGTTAATTAGTATTTACAAATTATACATTATGTATATAAGGTTACACCTTCCCGAATGCACTATGGCACAAGACAATGATATAGTAGACCTACCCATGGTCCTAATAAGTATTTGCCCTTCAAACTATTTGCCCGAAATATATGATATAGACTTACCGGTCTTAATTTGGAGACTAATGTTAAAACCGAATCTTAAAGGGTATTTTGGAGCCGCCAGTTTAATTAAAGAATAATTACAATGTGCCATCTGAAATGAACTTGGTATTTATGGAATAAGAAACGTCCTCAAAAGAGGGTGTCTCTTACGAGCAATTAGATGATCACTAATAGCACAGCTGACCTTATAATAAATAAAGACTTCAACTTAATAGTGTACTTGTAAACAAACTTAAGGGCCTTATTGCGTATAGACATTTTATACTCGTATCTCACAATCTAATACTAGTACATGTATTGACCTATGCACCGACGGTGTTTTAGTTGAGAGATAATCAATCATTATGTTAAAGTTTTAAAGTGGTACTCGACACATTTATACAAATGTACAAACATTAAACACACACGGTTTGAGATTATGCTAGAATGTAGATAATGCATTGAAAATCACCGTAGTTTGTACAAACAATAACTTCAAATACAGAAGTTTAAATAAAAAATGACAAAAACGTAGATTTTTTATCATAACATAGGCCCATTACATACCTTATCGCTCTTTGAATTTAAGCCACGCTTTTAAGTTTTAATTTACACATTTCAATTATTTCAGCATATTCGGTTTCGACTCCATTTCCTGATCATTTGAAAAAAATAAACTAAACGATATCAAACTTTATATTTAATGGTTATTTTATCCAACAACGAAGCATGGTTGATAGCAATGTTATTGCCAAATTTTACAGTAATCCTTCAGTGTACAAAATGGATCTGTATACAAGTTACGTTAAATCATTGTTTGTTCATATTGCTATTTTTAAACAAATTAAAGACTTATTGGTATCATGATTTTATATAATATTGCATTACAGAAAATAATACGGTCAATATAGATCAAATATAAGTTTAATGGAGGTTATCTAAAATACGACACTAGTTGATACAAGTCAGATTTCAAACCACACAAATGCATAATTGTTTACAAATTGGTATTATTTTTTAACTTTTAGAGTTTACGAATGTATGTATGTATTTGTATTTCGTGACATTGGTAAGGCCAGACAAATCATTCTAAGACTATCAACCGATAGCCCGTTGCATTTGTCGTGCAAATCCTTAAACTTTTGTTCAATGTATTTAACAAACGATGCTGCTATCAATATGTGTTTTAAATATTTCGAATAGTATTACATCTACAGGAACCAATTTATTCGATCCTAATACTATCTTGTAAGTTGCAACACAAATAAATCGTAAGGTAAAGCACGCAAGTATATAAATACTTTCGTAGGTAAAGTAAAAACCGCCTTGTCATTTTGTAAGAAGCAAATCTATAAGCAACCCAAACTATTTGGTGGGGACATACGATTGTGATACTCTGGCCTAATGGAACTTATATGGACGTTTACATTTATATTAGTGTAATACAATTTTTATATTCATGAACGTTTTAATATGAATTTGTCATGCAATACAGTAGACGCTCGATACGAATATAGTTATACTTTTCACATATTTTATGACATGAATCAATATATTTTAATATACGCCATGTACCCACGAGCTGCTAATTAATCAATCTATACAAATATTATCAATACCCAGTCACAAGTTCACTGCAGGATTCTATTATTAATCCCGTACGATCATATAAGATCAGAGCGGCGTTAAGTATATTCATACGTTAAACCAGGCTATACTTCCCATAGATTACGTCTACATTAGGTCTACAATAGTCTATAGAGGTTTTAAACATACGATATTAAACATCATATCTATTCATATTGTATTTTAATGCATTTTTCGCCTGACGAAGATCGTGGCATTTGAATAGGCAAGTGAATTATAGCAGCAAATATATTTACATTCAATAATATGCTCCAAAGATTACTTCATTCATTTGGCTACGAACTTTAACTTGCTGAAACATATTAAGGTTGCTACCATTGATGTGCATGCATATCCTCAGCAATATTTTCTATTTCGTCTACGTTCCCATATTCTCAATTTCGTGATGTTTTACCAAGGCATAACCAAGGTATCGAAAGCATTAATTCCTTGTGACTGTCTACGCTCTATGCTATATTTGATACCATCGCCGAGTAAGTGTTACCTACAGTCGATTCAATAACTAATACTAATGCGGGAAGAATAGGACGGACTACTGTTAACTCAGTTACAACCAGTTTAACCTAGATAGACACAGTTTACCTGACAGACGGGCTTATATTTATAAGCGTTCTCATTTAGATTGGAACGTAAGTTGTATGTCCATATTCGATAATATTACCCATTACAAAACTCAAGCATGTCTACATGTAACTTATCTATGAGCAATTTGGCTTGTTTCGTCTTATCCATATAACGATGTTATAAACGTTAGATGACAAATTACCTCCGCACTTCTGACACCATTTATAGGGATAGCCGGAGTCAAGATGTGTTCTTCACGTTTCTATGCATTGGCTCTTCATGTATTGTTGGTTACTATCAATTTATTTGAACAATGTTTGAAGAAAGGTTATTTTACTTTGCCGCTTTGATACACCAGATAGTATAAGTATTTTAGATCTTTCGACCCACCAATATCGACATACTACGCTACATGGGTTGACGGGGACCTGCACAACGTATTCATGCACATTGCTTCGATGATATGTTTTTTTTTTAAAATAAACGATGATAAAGCACGACATGATGTATACATAAGTGTGACTTTTTACGATTTCGTTAATCAATGTGTTGGTAATTGTACAGACTTTATGCGTGATACCTTGTTCTGCTGAGTCATTGTACAAGTGACAAGACCTATTTTTTGTCTTATTGAGTTTCTTTCGGTGCTACATGTTAACTATAAGATTGATTTAGATTCCTAAGACTAAAAACCTTTGTCATAATGTGTCCTTCAGTATTTAACACTCATACTATAAACTTATTATGTATGTATACATTAAACACAAGGCTCATTGCAAGATAGCAATCGCCTGTGCCTATTTGTATTGACTTTCGGAGTTGAAACTTACTTTAAACGGAATCTAATGGAACCTTTATGCCAACGACTGATGATAAGTCATTGGAAAGTAGAAGTGTTGACAGACAATTTTCAATAAAAAATGGGACTGTTTGAACTGTAAATACTTTACAAGCTTACAATCAATGCGATACAATGTGTGTTTTATGAATAATTGAAACCCACCAGTCATCTGTCGTAAACAAAATATAATACCAAGGTCACAAATCACATGTAGAAAAGTGCTGGCAATTATTTGTAATGGTATTAACATACAAGTAAATAATAAACATGCGTTTTCTTACAATGTTGACAATATTCCCATATTTAATCTCATTACAATCAGACCCATAATACGCCCCACAACTTTACACTGATGTAGGACCTGACCACATCCCGTATGGGGTCATGTCGATGTGAACTTAACTTCATAAAATCGCTATTTTCACAAATTTGAAAGTGCCGAGAACATCTCTGTTGTGCTGCATAGTTTACAGTTAGAGAGATAGTTTATGCATAGAATTTACACTAGACTGACTTTAGTACATGTACACACACAGGTGAATAACCATACTATAATATGCACTAGAGAGGTCATTTGAACGCGACCTATTATGAAGTGTTGTCAGATCTAACTAACAGCGTAATAAAATGGAGCAAATGTTAGGATCTGATTTTAATGAGATCGAAATTTTTCGAACCCCTTATTGTATTCATCAAACTAAGGGCAGTAATAAATGCGTATAAACATTTATAAACACTATCCACAAAAAAAACCACTCCGATTATAAAATGAGTCAATTTACAAAATTACAACTAATATCAACAGTAAGACCACAGAAATTAGAAAAAATATTTCAGGATCCCAAACTAGGAATTATCATTTATATGTTACTGCACGTTACATGTTCGAGCGGTGTAATAATTTTTCAAGCGTTCACCAAGCACAATGAAAAGTGTTAACCATATTTCATTAGTTAATATACTTCTGTAAAAATACCATACTTTCATTTAATAATAGTTGTGAAATCTTATTTGGTGCCAGTTGGTCCAGTGTGGCACTGAGACGTCGAGATATGACATGGTCATAATTGATATATTTTTTAATTATCTCAATGTTCATGGGTAGTGTGTATTGACAACGCATATAAACGCCTCAGTGAAACTTGTTAAATTAAAGTATAATCGTTGGCGTATGTCAGCAGATATATTGATTGATTTTTAATTAATTTTACGGAAGCTTAGAAATGCCACTCGTTAAACATTAATTTACTGTCGTGACGATCGATCATATTCACAACATAATCTAATAATCCTTGAATGAAAGTTAACATTTCTAACACTGATATAAGCGACCTTTGTAATACAAACGTATTGGCCAGCCTGTGAGACACGTGTACATATTAGCACAATATTCCAATGTCCAAAGACTTATTGAGTAACCTTTCAATAATTTTCAATAATATTGCATGACTATTCCAACAACCACCAACTCTTTTCTTCTGTCAAACAAATAACTCACACCAACCTTTTATTTGTCGGTCTGATGTTATGACTTTGTCATTCAATCTTTTCAGTTTTGGGTATATGATACATTTCTCATCATGTCCATTTGACGCTTCCGTAGAAACTGTCACCCAAATGACAACAAAAGTAACTTCTAATTGAAAAGTGCGTACAATAAAACTCTATACATAGAATAGAATTGAGAATATAAGAGAATACAACTAGACCAACCACACTACCGGGTTGAACCGTTCAATACAGTGTAATTGATCTTTGGGTTTTATGGTTACAACAATATAGAAGTACAATAAAACTTCATTTGAATACGTCATATAATCTGCCATTCTATAACCACACCATTCCAGTCTATTGTCACTGTACTGGGTATAGCTGTTTATTAAACATAAATAGCAATTGAGATCTCTGTAAAGTCATGGTTCCACTGAGCATGTTTGCCTCGGTGATGTACTCCCGGCTTTATAAATGATCATAGGAAGACCTCGGGGTAAGGGACACCGTTGTTTCATATGTTAAAAATTCGGGGAGGTAATAAGAAAATGTGTGATATCCCTATTCCCGATGGCCCTCGAAGCTTATATATCTAAAAAAGGCAAACACATTCTCAGTGGGTCCAAGGCATTTATCATACAAAACGTTATGGTCAATCTTTCACAAACGATTTATGAGTCGTATTCGTAAACTTTAATTTCAATTGTATAACATTTTGACAGAAACGTACCGAAGTATTGGTAAAAATGAACTACAAGTATAAGTATGGCTATTAAACGAACGAAGTTTGATAAACTTTTTTGGTAAAATGTTTCATGAAGTCAGATGGTTTTAAATACACTACATGGCACACTGCAGTTACCTTAAACAGTAGTGTTTGATTTAAGACTTAAGTTATTGTAATTTATATTTATTCAATGCTACTGGATTACACGAACAATGCGAGTTTTGTTTGTTTATGTATACTAGTATATTTACCTAAAGTCTAGGTAATTCAATAGGCCGGATTGATCCATATCGACGCGATAGAATACGGGATCATAGTTCGTACAGAAAGTACTTTATCATGACCTAGGTATGTCTATAATCCGGTATTACCCGTCCATTATATCCCTATGACCTGAAATGTTTGAATAAAAAATCTACAGGAAATTTAATGTAATTTATAGTTTTTTAAATCCAGGAACAATAACTGTTTAACACATGTATATTTTTACACTAGAAATAGATTATTTCGTTTTAATAGTCAACTTTAAAAGAAAATCGTACGAAAATTATTTTTGTAAAGATATCAGTTTGGATTTAGCCAAAGACCTATTTAAAGAAAGACCTAAAATGGATTTAGCTCACCTGTATTTTATATTTGATTCATTCATGGTGTCATTAGTATGTTGATGTAGTGGTACAATTCTAAGAATTGATATTATTCTACGTCTGAGTTCAAAAACCTTATTTTCGTTTGAATTGTAGTCACTGAAACATCTCAATTAAAGTTACGTGTCAAATAAAATGAATTATAGCTTCAACATAAAGACTTAGCAAAAACTGAAATATATTTCATGAAACACGATGTACATAGGACTACACTGCCGTATATTAATACGATAGGCCCTATATTAAAACAATTGAATGAAAAATGTTGCGTTTGATATAGCACAGGCTATCAATAATTGTAACGACTTATGATGCCTACTTACTAATTATTGACTGCTGTATTTCATAATTTCAACCGATTCCCGAATATTATTTACTTTATGATAGTGTGTTTGTATGAACTTGTATGACATTTACATGTATAAGGAATGATATTAATATTCCTCTCTAACACTAACAAGGGGTTCTTCTAACAAATAAACTAAGAAATTGTTGAAAAAAACTTGAAATGCACATTTTTGTAATCTACCCGGAATATTGTTTGATTGAGACTATTTCTGATACTTTTCTGTCAACGTTTTAATGTTATTTGGGATTCAAAGTAAAGTAAAGTAAATTGCATGCAATATTATGTCGATACATTCGTCATGTATGAACATTTCTTTTAACATTTTTTTTGCGCAAGATAATTTATATTTCACATAACGCGTCATGACAGGTATGCCCTTTTGATTATTGGCGGGTTTATAAATGTAGATGGACATACTTCTGGAAAAATAGCCCATAAGAACCACTACTAATGCTGACTTGTGTGATTATGATAAGCCATTCTAAATCAACGATATAAGCATGTGAAATTACATGCGTATGCATTCACGTGCTTTGTTTTATTAATTTAATTTGGATTTCCAGGCGCCACAAGCGAAGGAAGGATACATTCCCCAAACAGCGGCGTCTTCGATCCTATCCTGACCAGTCCGACTACCGGGACACTTTCAAGCAGCACAATATTCGACCAAGGTCCAGTAAGCGTCCTCCACCATCACCTAGGGACCCTCATCCACCTGCTATGACATTCTCCACGAACCAAAGAGAAGAGTTCAGAACACCGAAAGAGACTGGTAGACCTCCAGATTATGCTCCAGTAAGTGATACCCATTTTGATTGTTTTATCAGTAAATTAAAATATCATCTTCACAACAACTTTTCGTTGAACAAGCCAAATTCCTAGCAGTATCTAGCACCCCCTGTTGGCACTGCTGTAGCCCGTAGGAACGCTGAGGCACGTCGAAAACTAAGCATGTTTTTCAGTAAGCAAACGAGATGTCAAAAAGAGCTTAAATAATCCATAGATTTGCCTCGGTGATATATGGTCTCTGGACACGGCCTTGTCGATGATTAAACAAACATCTGGTCTGTTAGAAGCGTAATATGACGTATTTCAACCATGGCCAGTTTGTTGTACGTTAGTAAATCCGATGCACCGGTCATCTGAGGTTTGTGCACTGGTCAACTAAGACAAAAATGCATAACCCGGACTTTGTGTACAGAGGTTATTACCATCGACCATAAATCGACCGTGTCGATGAATAACATCAGCATTTTTGAGTTTCAAAACCTTGATTCACAATCGACCTAAAATAAATTAATACATTGTATAACATTGTTAATCATGTCACAAACTTATAACGAAGCACCTACTGTATAACGCAATGTTGTTATGTTTCGTTTATTTGCTTTTAACTTTCAGAAAGATTTGTACGAACCCCCAGTCGTGCCTGTAGAAAAGAATACTTACTACACACAAGAATTTACCCAGAAGAAAACGCTACCGGAAATCAGAAAATTTGAACCACGTGAGAACTTCCGTCGCACGAGCGCCAAGTTTGAGGGACGGACCACATACAAGGACCACCACAAACACTGGGTCGGTCAGAAACAAGTTCCATTCGGAGAATTACCAAGTTTTGTTGGTAAGTACTTTATACTGGATCTATTTCAAAGGATGTTTTCAAAAGTAATTTTTATTCAACAACTAGTAACTAGTAATTAGTACATAAACAATCCAAGGTATTAAATGAAGAAGTACAATTGTCAAATACGTGACTAGATTGGTCAATCGAGCAAGAACTCGGAAACCCGCATCATAGACTCATGAAGAAATGAAGGTCCCTGTGAACTGATATGATTATATATTTTGATTTTACTCAGCACACTTAATATAAATGTTATCTATGTGTAGTATCATGACATTTCTTTAATGTGTTGTTTGCTATCGGGCGACGGTTGTGTAAGGGACGAACCAATGTATTCTGAAAATAAAAACTTTAATAATTATATCGCTTTTTTCTCTCACAGGTTCTATCTTGTTTCCCAACAAAGATCATACACATGACAGTGTGACCAAACAATCCTTCCAAGGAGAGTTTGCCAAACGTCCTGATGCAATCCGTCTAGCAGAATCACACATTAAAATGGAAGGTAAATATAATACAGTCATCTACTATAGTATTTCAAACCAGCGATATGATGCAGACCCTGTTCGATAAATACATTTGAACATCCACTCAATATCACCAATTGTTTATTATTTATTTTAGTTCCAAAGAAATTGGTTTGGGCAACCGATAGATACACGATGCACTCCAGAGATGAGACGGTCATGTTATTTCTACGCTTGAAGACGTTTCAGTTACATCCATGCCTTGTAATAGAGAATGCAATTACATGCACATGTACAATGTTTATGGTTAGCTTGTCATATATAACAATGTTGCCATGATAAAGTGTGTCAAATGAAGAATAAACATTTAATCTTAATAACATTTGTTTATATGCGCTTTTCATGTTACAGTTGTATCAATTCTTAAATGAAAATATGCTATTATTTTCAGGTGACCATCGCATGTTAACCACACATATGGACACATACAAGGACGTGAAGGGAGATCATCGACCGTCTCCTATCATCCGCCAATCAGATCTTGCTAAACATAAGCCACGTGGCAAGTTTTCTGGTGACACCCAATCGAAACACGACTTCCCTGGATACGTAGGTGGACAACCCAAACCACCATCTCCAGCACGTCCAGCTCCCGACACACTCGACTTGAAGTTTGATAACAAGTACGTTTTACTTCTGTATTTACCATCCGTATTAATCAGTGGTTAGTCAAGTCCCAAGACTATCATAATTATATTCCAGATTACTAAATGTGTTACCTGGAATATAATTACGGTAGGCCTGGTCTTTGAAATACAATGGCTGAACGAGAATGGAATTTGTTTCCAAAAATATATGAGAAAATCGGACAGTGAAACCAGCCCTCGATTTAACCAGACAAGCACAGAAAACAGCAACGATTTTTTTTCAAAGTCCAAGTACTCGCTGTAAAACAGCCGGATGACCTAATTTCACAAAGAAATACCAACACCAATTAATTAAGCACAATACATTTTGTATTTGAATGAAACACACTTGTGTTGTTATGGGGAGCTTTTAAGAACTGACCACCATTTATCATTATTTCCGAGAGGGAATGAAAATATCTTACCAAACCAAATCATTAATGGGATAGACATGACTATAGATTTACAGTACATGAACTGTATTTGATGTTTCCAAAAGAAATAATTGCAAACACTTGGATATGCACAAGGATGGCACTGAATAAAATTTCTATAAGTTGTTTTGGCTAATTAACATTTATTTAAAATAAAATAATCAATTCTTTGTTTTGATTTGATAGATGATGTACTCATATCACCCCTATACTTTTGCAGGATCCCCTTGTGAATTTTGAGGCTAATTATCGCATTTGTAATATACTTTCATTTATTTCATTAACCGTTTCATTAATTTCCAGCCGTTGCTTTGAAACTGAACAAAGAAAGATTTATCGAGGACACGATGTACTGAAGAACCCAGTACCTAAATCATGTAAACTGGAAGATGAATATATACAACCTGATGTTCTGGTTGATACGGAGACCAGTAACAAGGTAGGTCATGTAGATGATGGGGAGGTATTTACAAATCACCTTAATTGAAAAATTAGAATTTTCTAAAAATCTCAAATTATGTCAGCTTAACAGGAAAATCAAGATAAACAAGTATTTACATTGATTTGAAGCATTATGTAAAGAGTTACATAACCACAAAGAAAACATGGGTTATTCTTTGTTTATTTGGAAATAAATAATATGCTCAGCTCAATGTTGTAACGTAAGTCAAAATAGTTAAGTTTTCACTCAAGATGTTTTGTGAATACCACGCCAGAGAGCATTATAAAACTGGTGTCAGAATTTCCTGCCTTGGTGCTCATTCGGAAGCCAGGGGAGGTATATATGATACGTACGTATACTGTCTGCTTTCCTGCTTAATTCAAACTCTGTACTGGAGTAATGAACCCTCTTCCATTTGGAATTCTTTTACTACCAAGAATGAGGTAAAGGGTGAGAAAATTAAAAGCTACAAAGAACTTTCATTAGCGACTTTTGCATTTGTGTAGGCGTTTTCGTGCGCTGTGTTTTGAACAAAAATTCTTGAGAAATCTGATGGTTATAAAAAACGTAGGATGTTCCATTGAATATTTTTGAAATGAAAACAAATGATGAAGTTAATCACATATTTATAGTCAAGAGGTAGAACCTCACTTCATATAACTTTTGACGATATGTTTTCTGCCATTTCCAGAGAGACTATCGTCCTATTGATTTATCACGTGCATACATCGCTCGAGCCGTCGTTCCGATGCAAAAGGTTCAGAGATCGGATGCTAAATTTGAAGATATGACGAGCTCTAAGGAATTCTTCCGCAACTGGGGACCATCTCCCCGAGTAAGGTACGGTGATTTCCACGAGAACAGGCCTTATCTACCACCACAGCAACGATTTGAGGGAGAGAGCGTCCAACAAGCTTCGTACACTCCGAAGAAGTTTTCACCGACCGCTGATTTCAAACCTGAAGATAAGCCAATCAAAGGTGAAGGTGAATATGACTTTAACACAGTCACGCATATGGCGTATAAGAAACCTGAAGTGAAACCATGTCGAGCAGCAATGTACCTCATGCAGCAAGAGTTGAAACGACAGCGTGCATCTGATACACAAGCTAATGGAACTCCAACCGGACTAACCATAGCTGCTAAGTAGTTACCTTTAAACAATAGATGAGGTCCTTGCACCAATCCCTTCTTCAGATCGATCAGGTGGATTCCCGAGGAAGAGATTGATTCATGAACCTCTAAAACCTATTGAATTATTGATAATCTCGTCAGTACAAGAACGTTCGAACAAGATATATACATATACATTCTGGCAATTATTAAAGGTCAAAGTTCGATATACGAAATGTACATGTAATTGCTATTGATATACATGTAAAAAGAAATTAAGAATTGTGAACAATCCTGACCAACACGTTGGTTATATGGATATTTTTTTATTATTCCTGTGATATTCCGTAATAAATCGGAGTTGAACATTATCTAATTTCTGTGATACGTCATTTATGTACATAGTAGTGGTTGTTCCATATATTGCTGAATATGTGAGTTCGTTAAGTTTTGAATAATGCATGCTAGTGCATTGTGTCTGTTTTTTGGATAAAAGATGTGCTAACGTTACACGTATGTGAAGTCTGTTGGTTGGACTTTTGGAGAGCGAGTATGTGGACATTTAGGGTAAAACTATTATAATGAAGGGCATGTTTGAGGACCATAAAAGGAGCACTATGTAATGCTCTTATTAGCGCATACCCCATTAACTTTTTTCAAAATTGACCCATTGGATCAGTATGGAATTTACAAAAGTGTGTATCTTTGTAAAAGGACAAAGGCTA
The DNA here is from genome assembly GCA_963678985.1 of Spisula subtruncata. Classification (NCBI taxonomy): domain Eukaryota; kingdom Metazoa; phylum Mollusca; class Bivalvia; order Venerida; family Mactridae; genus Spisula; species Spisula subtruncata. The sequence continues at coordinate 21,291,741 of OY787668.1, forward strand.
TAAGAATAGTGGATGCGAATGAAAAATAGTTTGATTCATATTTTTATCGCGTAATTATATAAACATATCAAGACATGTTTTAAAATCGAATATGTTTTCATCATCAAACTCTATACATTTTGTTTGTAATAAAACAGTTCTCTTTTCTAATTTCTTAGTGGTAACATATGTGTCACTCATTTGCGCTGAGTGTGATGCTTTGCATCTAAATCAGTCTTGTATTTTATACATGTACTATACATAAAAATAATGTCATGTTTGTGTGTGCTCAAACGATGAATGACAGCGTTATAAATGCATTTAGCGGGTACAGCCACTGTGTTAAATGTGGCTTTCGTAGCTCAGTGGTTTGCGCGCTTGCCACCTAATCCGACGACCGGCATGGGTTCAAGTCCGGGTACCGCCATATACAGCGGAAAAGCTGACTGGCAAATAAATTCTATGCTCGGTTAGTAGACTGGTACCAACTTTTCAGCGTGTGGATAAGGCAGATATACTTGTAATAAATGCTGTATCCCATATCCCGTTTGATAGCATATATACATTTGTAATTATTGTTACATATCGAAGAATTACCATATTGTAGATGTATGCTCAAATTATACATTTCTCGATTTACTTAATATATAAATGAAATATTTATTAATGCATTTGTGTTTTAATTCTATTCTTTGTTATGTATACATGTTTGGGTTTGAATAAATTAAAATAACAAGTTGCGTGTTAATGATATATAATATAGTTCATGTTATTATTAGTTCAGGGTCATCATTCGTGTACTTCAATAAGTAATAACTTCAATGCCCCATCCTCATTAGAGACAACTATAAATTAGTAATACAATGTAGCAACACCATGTTAACGTTTGGCTACAGTGTCAAGACGAAACTTTCTTAACAAAAATAGCCTCGTAAAATAAAGTATTTACTTACTTACTTACTTACTAGATCATTGCGACTTATTTTGTGTGTCTATGCTAAACCGCTTGTTTACAACCCAAAAGCACACATACCACGAGGATCGGAGAAACACCAAAGAGATGACAAGAAAATCAGTTTAGACCCATATGCAAATGTAATTAATACTAGTAGTTAATAAGAACGCCAAGTGCTAAAAGGTAAATGACAGAACGTATTAACCTTCATAGATCACCTATAGACGTCACAGGCAAAATAGGGTTATTTCAGACAGTCAACATTACATTTTATATAAATTTGTAAAATATATCGAAGTTATAAACTTTATCAGCTACACAGTACATAGTATAAACACTTCACAATAAACATCTCACTTTCATATATTTACACACATTTTCGGACAAAAGGTTTACACAAAACATCCTCAGTCGTGAAACATGAAGACATCTAAAAGTTTCAAACTGAAAACCACTCAAGAAGTTCAAGCGATGTATAGCACATACAGCAATTGTGATACACAGAAATTATATTCATGTACGAATTGTCCAATACTCTATCATGTGATTACATAGTTTGACTTGTGATACAATGTACAAGTGCACTGCATCGGTGGTTTAGATCCAGGAGGTCGTAACTCCTACTTCGACCTTATAAGACTCCTACCTATTTGAAATCTGCTTCACAAGGAGCTTCTTATGAGCCTATTTTCATGAAAATCTGAAATTGTCATGTTGACCAAAATGAAGTTTTAAAAACGCGTTTTCCCAAAGGTAAAGAGTAAATTACAGACAGTTTTCTCTTGTTTTCTCAATATATCGATTTTGTAGTTACGACCTTCTGATTCTAAGCCAGCGGCATGTACATTGTATGTTAACTCTGTCAATACATCTATATTTGCATCAACAAACCGTTCAACAACACACTCCCTCGTTCAACAACACACTCCCTCGTTCAACAACACACTCCCTCGCGTACATCCACGTCAAAGTTTCCTATCTTCAATGGGAATGGTTCTTCATCCAGTGGTATGTAACCCTTAATACGAACATACAATGCGATACATTTCTGTTTGAATACTTTAGGATTATCCGTCTTGTAACCGATGGATTTCAGAGCACTCGGTGTGATGCGCCAACAGTGCTTATGTTTAGCCATGAATTCACTGCTCTGCATGTTAATACACATCTGGACGTCATGCAGACTCCCCATTAACCATAAGCCATCCATTTCATCCTGTTTGATTTTTTTGTTCTCAACCACACATTTATTGTCTATTTCGTTGGCAGATCTTACGTGACACTTATAGCCTTCATCATGGAATCGTTCAATGTTTGTGGTAACAACTATGAAGGTAACAGTACCTCCCCAACCTGCATTGCCTTTTCTGTAAGCGTATGCGGGCCATGCTTGTGTCACACCGGGCTGACGTTTTAGTAATGCACATATGCGATCACATACTGCTTTGATGGCTTTGGAATTGCGACCAAGATTGTTGCAAGCGAACTCCAGGGTGTATTGATCCAGTATAACATCGCATGCTAACAATTTCTGAGCCCCGTCTTCAGTATTACGTTGAAAGCAGATTTTCCAATCGTCTGAAAATAAAACACACGTAAACACAATGGACATTATAAGAAAACGTAATACACGCGTTTCTGTCAAAAGTTTACTGCAAACAGGCATATACATTTAGTGTTTTTGCTGCAAATATTTTGAAAGCACATAAGCAAGAGAGCCATTTTAAAATCGGACTTTTTCATGACCGTAATTCGTTTGCCTTTGAGAGATTCGTATTAACAAAACAGTACGTACCAGATGATAAAGACATCGGACCTTGTCCTGAAAATGAAAGTTTCGGCCATGTATAAATTACTCGTACAAGTAAACATCATGAATCTCGTTTTTACTATGAAGTCAAGAATTATTAATTAAAAACGTTAAGCATATAATAATCCATTTACCGAATATCTCAACCCATATAAGCAGTTACAAGTGCATGTATACCAGTATGTTAGTTATTGGTAATAAATTTGATATTCTATATCAAGCAAGGTATCTGTTATATTCTATTCTAATGACGAAAAAATAGATATTTGATTCAGGCGAATTCAGTTGGCGTTCCGGTATCAATATGATTTGTGTCAAATGTATCTACAAGACTATGTTACCGATGATTATATAATTGTTAATCAACATTAAGTGCATGTTGAAACAGAGTACATTGTGTACATTACATAACAATGAAAAACTAACTATATATTTGTATAAAATAATTGTAATCACTTCACTGTCAATGTGAAATACCTTTTATCCATTCGACAACATCAAACCTTTCCTGACGAAATACTTCGACCAACCTGTCTATTTTAGCATCATTACTAAGATCTCCAGCTTGGCTCCTCCAACTGTAAATACATACAAAACAATATCTGAACGGATTATTTTAAAGACATCTGGCCGTAACAGGTGTTGTATCCGCATACATCAGTGGTAAGTCAAATTCCCAAGTTATGTTTCGGAAGAAAACATTCACAGGTTGCACAAGAGAATGCAATGTACTGTAACTGTACCATTAGTAAAAAATACAGAAATTTATCTTCAGTGTACATAATTTGTATCAGGTGGTGCATTTGACCGATTTGACCACAATTGGTGAGCTTTCAAATATACTACCACGCAAACTTCCATCGAAATTGGTCTACCCATGATCATCTAAATCTACATCCATCCATTTGTGTTGATGTCTAGAATAATCGAATATGTACGGTTAACTATAACTTACATGATCAGAGCCTGGAAAGCTTGTCTGTGAGTGTCACCTTCGTAGTCTTGTGTCAGACACTGTAGTCTAGTGTCGTCTACACCTAGTGACCGGCAGTACCTCGGACTGTCTGATAGTTTGCCAGCAAGTTCTAGCAGAAATATGTCATTGGGTGTAGCTGGTAAAGACAAAAAGGCGAAACCAGTTTTCAACTTTTTCCAATTAAATTATTTTTTAATTTTTGCTATTTATCTACATGTAACGGTTGTATTATAATTTCCGATTTTCCTGATAATCATTTTATTTTTTATTCTATTTGTTGTATCTTTTTTATAAAATCTTTCATCGGCTGTACATGAGTCCATAATGGCAGTACATGATGTACCGTTTCCAGTCGCAGTGAGTACTATCATTCACATTACTGTTATCGTTACAAATGTCGATGTCTTCAGTGATAAGTAAAACTTAAAAGAAAAAAGAAAAACTTAAAAGAAAAAAGAAAAACTTAAAAGAAAAGAGATACACGCCAATTACACTACACGATTCGAACCTAAAGTCTTTAATGAGTTATATGTGGTATTTCATAACGTTACAACTGACCCACTAATGAATAACAATGGTTCATTCTATATAATAGTTAACATATTATAACATTTTGTCAACCATTTGGATTTGAAGGTCATGTTCATGCTTATTTACTGTTGCTAATTTTAGCCCGGCCAATTTATTATTGTCCAACTATATCACAATCAAAACATATTAGAATATAGATAGTTAAAATTGGAATATACAATTTTTATATCTTTTTCTAGAAAGGTATAATAGTTGTTATTGTTATAGAAAAATATAAAAGTTACAAACAAACAAAAAGTTTTCGTGTTTTTTTTTCTTTATCAATGATACAGTTCCCTGTGATTGAGGCAAGCATAGAGAGGAAGAGCAGAGAAGAAATATAGGACATACTTATAAAGGCGAGTTACTTACATTTGTCTATCTCTGCTGGATTGGTCTGAAAGAAGTAATGTCGAACAATAATGGTTTCAAGATTGGGAAAATTCATTACTTTTTTGTATAACATAAATCACAATTCAAACTGGATTATGTTTTGTTTTCTATTGTATAAGTCACTGACAGATAAACGGCACAAACATCGTTTTCAGTTCTACCCACTGACAATTTAATACTCTACCATATACGATGGACTCAGTCAGTTTACAACTGACATCTACTTCACTTGAGGCAGACATATATACATCAACATGCTTTCATCTCTGTTAACACATTAATCTTACATGTACTTCATTTATACCTTCAAGCGGATTTAAACTACATATTATCATCAAGGTGACTTATAGGCCCAATGGGCCGGGTGCCTCTTTATTTTGTGTATTATAAATGTTTGTAAATATATATGCACATGTCACTATAATAAACAATTTACTTACTTATATAGTTCTACATTTAATGCTGCTGAAAAACAACATAATATACTAACTGGCAATGCGAACCGGAACACGTGAATGGCAATAAACAAGTGGGGCTGGTGTGTGATGCAACTCAACAAATCAAATATAAAGTTGTAAAACGTGTTACTCAATCCACACCTTAATCCGATGGTATACTAGTATTTTGACATTTATTTAGTTTCCCTTTCTCGTTTAGTTGAATGTTAGGCATACCGATAGTACCATGTGTTCATACCTATATTTGGCTGTTGCAGTTGAGTGTTGATGTTTTATTATTTATTCACTAATTCAAAATTCGAAATTTGACCTACCGTATACATACCTTTAATGTTGAAGGATCCCTGCTAAATTCTGAAATAATAAAATCCCTAGCTTTAATATTTAAGCTGAAATAATGGAAGTATAATATATGTTTGTTTCTTGTTCAAGAACATAATACAAAAATGTAAACGCTATATACGTTATTGGAAAGCGCTTGAGTTGAAAGAGTATCTACTGAGCATTGAAAAGAAAAAATTGTGAGTGAAACTTCTACGTTTGCAATCATACTGATCACGTCTAAATACCAAGCGTGTTTATATTAATGTAAGTTCGTTATTCGACGTGATCACATCCTTTATTTGTGTAGGTGTCGTCGATATATTTATTTGTTGATCTATTAAATCAAGTTTAGTAGGCTCTTAAGGAGACTCGTCACGAACATGACATACACGAGTGATTCAAAGGGTGGTATTAAATATTGATCTTACTTTATTTAAGCATAAGGACAACCGACCAGTACACATCATATAAAACCATTGGTCTTTAACAGACGAGATGATTGGCTATCCTTATTCGTAAGTCAAGTAATATCAATATTGAATACCACCCCGTGTGCGACATCAACATATCATAAAAGTTACCTTTGTAATTGTTGTGTATGTCATTTGCCAAGTCATTTATCGTCTCTGCTCGTAACGCCCGGCACAAAATGGACACACATTCGTGTTCACAGTCAGTGTTAAGGGATCTCTTCCATCTAATTGAACAGAATGAAGTTAATTAGTAAAATGGAGTAAAACGGACAATCACTTGGCACGTTCCAATTAACAACATTCTGTATATAAGTTTCGAAATAGCTGAAGTACTTGGCTGGAAAATTTATATACTAGTACTTAGTCGAAAGAAATACGGCCAAATAGTGATGTGTGTCCTATTTTTATCATACCCGATATACATGTAGAAATTACTTACAAATAGAAAAGTATTTTACATGACACTTGCAACCATTCTTGTTGACGTAAGCAGGGGAGATTATGATTCCGGTGAAATAACCGATGGAAATATTTATTGTTACCAAACCGTTAACATCAAATCAGGAAGAGGGGCGGAAATATTCATCTGAAATGAAACACCTCGTACGTGAAAGACACAAAAAAGAAGCCGTACCGCCGAAGCATGGATGTGATTCTAGCACTAAGATGTCCGCGGTTATTGCTCTCAATCTCGGAAATAGAGTTGGATACCAATCCAAGTCGTATGCCTAGTTTCCACCAATTCACACCGATCTTCTCTGATATGCGCTCGAAGAATGTGTCAGTAAAGAACACTGAAGTCAAAATTAATGTTGAAAAATGAAATATTATCAACAACGAATGCATAATATGGGAGAAGGGGATTAATATAGGCTAGGCCTGTTGCTCAAATCAATTTCTTTGGAAATAAAACATATATTAAACGAACATAATTTGCAAGGTAAGTAACGCTACCCTACGAATCAGGACTTCTATGAATTGATGCCGACAAAGATCTAGGTGTTAATCCAATACATGTACAATGCAATTGAAGGCAACACGTCTTGGTTGCAACAGTTTAACTTTGTTTAATGTACATGTATTTTCAATTGACATAACAGGAGTGGAAAACACTACCTACAATATCTGATAATAGTCTGAGCTCAATTTCTGAGTATGGTAATATTTATTGACACCGTTAGATATGTATGAAGCAGTATTAAGTATTTACAGAAAAGCAAGTTAATACTGAACGTTAATAACAGGACTAAAGTGATACGAATATAATTCCACTAAACGTCTATGATCAGCTTTTTCGCCGTATTTGACTGAAATATTGCGTAAAGCCACACATTTTATGCATCAGATTTGATTCTTATTTATTCCTCTTGATAACACATACATGATCTACGCCACAACACAAAATATCATTAGCACAAAACTCAATCACTTTCGTATTTACAAGTTTAACTGTATTGTTTAAGAGACCAAACCGAGACAATACACGTTGTATTTTATTCCAGTTTTACTGTCAACTAAATACTGATAGGAGGTTCTAAGGAGTGTTACATTACTTGAGCTTTCATCAGGCGCAGGTGAAACTCCAATAGCATCAGCTTCAACATCAGCATCTACAATATAAATGAAATATAAACACGTCTCCTCACAATGTCTCACAATGTAAAATTGCTGACAATAAATATACATTTCGAACAGTGTACCTTATTCGTCTTGTCAAAAACAATCCACGACACTGCCTCAAAACCATGCTTTCTGTGCACTATCCACCTTATCAGGCAGTCAAATTGCTGTGTTGGGTTTTTAATAACGCTTACCCTGACCCCACTTACCCCAAATACAATCTCAAGCTTGGTCTCCATGTCATCTTGTTATATACATAGTTTTGCTAAGATGGATTAATCCTAATTCAAGTTATTGACCGGACACCATTTTGTCTATGTTTAATAACAGTGACCTTGATCTCAAATAGAACATTAAGTTATGTACCCATGAAAGATTTCTGTATACAAAATTTCGTGATTATTGATCAATCTTAACTCCCTGTAAGACGTCGCCACCAACCCACCAGCCAGTCCATCCAACGACCGTCCGCCAGCCATACAACAATAATCAGGGATTTGCTTTGAAAAAAAAAGTTTAATAAAAACACCTTGTTCCAGTTATAGTTGCTTGTGACATATTTATCAAGTGAACATACCTGCCATTCGCAAATGAACAATTTGTTCATGTTATACCACTATATACAATAAATATCACTGGCGGCTTATAACATTGTGATACATGCATATATGGTTTGGTTTGATTCAAACGTTTTTACTTACCGTTCTTTGATGGTCGGCATCTTTCTTCTAGTGCCTGAATATAGATAAAACAGATCAAACTGTGCTGATAATGTACAAATTGAACTACTGGTATTGTAGTCAAAATAATGTTTAATGCAAAACAGGTGATGTATTGGCAGAAACAAAGGAGTTCATAGATACAACAACAAGGAAAAGGCATACACAAGAGATATGAGAAGATCGGACAGGGATGGCAGCACTCAACTTTACCAGCCGAGCACAGTAAACAGTAACATCAAAACACAACTACAAGGATCAATACACGCACACATCCGACATGAATGATTTAAAACTCAAATCCCCGACACAAGTAATGCGCAGACCCAACCTCACAAAGACATAAAACATGTGATGTATCGGCAGGAACAACACAATTCATAGATGCTAACATCAAGAAAAATGCAAAGTGCATGCAAATACAGCACACATGACAGTCGCAAGTCACACACACAGCATTGACGAACAAAATACGCAAATAAAAATAGCACATGCAATCTGACTAAATGTACACAATCTTTCTACGGTAAGCAAAGCGGTGTAAGGAGCTGATTTTAATGAGATTGAAGAAAACACTATGCACATAATACAGTTGGTAGTTAGACTTTCACACCTACCCAATAGACAAACAAACCAAAGGGATAAGTCTTGTAACACACGGATTTCCACTTTAGCAGAACAGTACAGAACAGATATTTATTTCAGACTTGTCTAGTCTACATTAGCTCTAGATTGGATTTCTTGAAATTCAGTAGACGGCTGGAATTGCATTTTGTGTTGTGTTGTTACTGTTGTCTGTGCTCGGCTGGTTGAGTCGAGTACTGCCTTCCTTGTCTCATTTCCTAATATCGTTTTTGCAAGTATTTGGTGAAGTGGAAAAGGTTTAAAACATTTTTAACACTTTCTGTCTGAGGTCTATACAAAACAAATCATCCACGGCGTCGCCTTCGACAATTTGCTATTCTTCCTTACAAAACTGTTCTATAACCCTTGTAAGAAGACACTTTTGATCAATAATACTAGTACTGAATATATTATACATTTTAAAACATGGCAGGTTTATACTCCATTTCGGGCGTATTAAATCATTGTAACTGTTTCGTACTTTCGGTTTCATATAAGTAAATTTATAAAACTTCCTTATAGCTATACATTTTGTAGATTAACATATATTTCGCAATCAAATGTTTTCACCTTCCAGTTAGATTTTTAAATCCTCATATTCTATACCAATAAATGGACTTCTTTCGATTTGATTGAAACATATACATGTATTGGCAACACTCTAAAGCAAATGACACGTTTGATCACTTGTCCATTAGATTAATACTCACTTTCTTGAGTTTAAGCCATTTTTCTGGTCTCTCCCAATCTGTTTCATCCCGGAACTCTAATTTTATGTACCTTTCGAAATGTTGAGAGCTGCCACCATTTAGGTAAATAGGTATCACACATTTGTCTTTATTATTAAATGTTTGCATCAAGGCAGTCTCACAGGCATGATGTACCCTATCGTTTCTTTGATCATGATTAGGTAATATAACCACAATAGCAACATTAGTACTCTCAAGATTCACACGCAGCTGTTCAAACCAACTACGTCCTAATTGTTCATCCGTATCCTTAAACCCCCACAATTCCGTGTGTCGGTGTAACTCATCAATAAATCTCTGTATTAGCTCTCCATTTTCATCATCGTCATTATCAGCTACAATATTATAATGGCTTATTATGCTAGAAGCCATTGTTCATGATTTTATTTAATTTACTTCTTGTTTCGTTTTCAAGACTGTCTATGTTGACGAATTTGACGAATTTAATTTCCTCATTGTACATGTATACCCCACTGGTAAAAGAAGCTTTGAAAAAGAATTTAAAAAATGAAAATTGAAAAAAGGGAAATTGAAGAAAACCAAATTCACGACATTTTTTATTATCGATTTCATTTTTTTTCAATGGTACTGTCACATCTGGTATATCCCGGATCAAAATAAACATACACAAAAACTTATAGATGTATATTTAAAACAAGAGGGCCATGATGGCCCTATATCGCTCACCTGATTATAAACCCTGCACAATTTTCACCCAAAGGAATAATTTGAACATCTTGGTAGAAAACCACAATAAATGAATAAAATTGAAAGGACAAAAAAGAAAACCACAAGATTATGCTACATACCAATAATCAAAATTCTAGGCAGTGTAGTTTTAGGCAAGAAGATATTAATATGTTTTCCCTATATATAAGTCTATGTAAAACGGTGACCCCCGAGTAGGGCCAATTTTAACCCCAGGGGCATAATTTGAACAAGGATTTTCTAAGATTTGACCCTGTGACCTAGTGTTTGACCCCACGTGACCCATATTCAAACTTGACCTATATATCACTGAGACAAACATTCTGACCAAGTTTCATGAAGATCAAGCTTCAAATGTGCCCCCTGGAGTGTAAACAAGGATTTTCTAAGATTTGACCGGATGACCTAGTTTTTGACCCCACGTGACCTATATTCGAACTTGACCTAGATATCATTGATACAAACATTCTGACCAAGTTTCATGAATATCAAGCTTCAAATGTGACCTCTAGAGTGTTAACAAGGATTTTCTAAGATTTGACCCGGTGACCTAGTTTTTGACCTCACGTGACCCATATTCAAACTTGACCTATATATGACTGAGACAAACATTCTGACCAAGTTTCATGAAGATCAAGCTTCAAATGTGCCCCCTGGAGTGTAAACAAGGATTTTCTAAGATATGACCGGATGACCTAGTTTTTGACCCCACGTGACCTATATTCGAACTTGACCTAGATATCATTGATACAAACATTCTGACCAAGTTTCATGAAGATCAAGCTTCAAATGTGACCTCTAGAGTGTAAACAAGAATTTTCTAAGATTTGACCTGGTGACCTAGTTTTTGACCCCACATGACCCATATACGAACTTGACCTAGATATCATTGAGACAAACATTCTGACCAAGTTTCATGAAGATCAAGCTTCAAATGTGACCTCTAGAGTGTAACCAAGGATTTTCTAAGATTTGACCCGGTGACCTAGTTTTTGACCTCACGTGACCCACATTCAAACTTGACCTATATATCACTGAGACAAACATTCTGACCAAGTTTCATGAAGATCAAGCTTCAAATGTGCCCCCTGGAGTGTAAACAAGGATTTTCTAAGATTTGACCGGATGACCTAGTTTTTGACCCCACGTGACCTATATTCGAACTTGACCTAGATATCATTGATACAAACATTCTGACCAAGTTTCATGAAGATCAAGCTTCAAATGTGACCTCTAGAGTGTAAACAAGAATTTTCTAAGATTTGACCTGGTGACCTAGTTTTTGACCCCACATGACCCATATACGAACTTGACCTAGATATCATTGAGACAAACATTCTGACCAAGTTTCATGAAGATTGAGTCCAAAATGTGACCTCTAGAGTGTAAACAAACTAATTGTGAACGGACGACGGACGACGGACGACGGACGACGTACGACGGACATCCATCGATCCTAATAGCTCACCATGACCACTTCGTGGTCAGGTGAGCTAAAAAGCATGCACAACTCTCTTAGATAGGGTCAATTTATTAAGGGGTCCTTCATTGTCTCTCTTGACAATAATTTCGCAATTTATGAATAAAATTCAGTTCAAGCAGTACAAACAGATAACTTACCTCATATTCACAAATAAGATCCTAATTATTATTTCCCTTGTCTAAATAATATACTCACTCATGTAGTATGTACACGTCTGTTACATCCACGTCCCCGCCCCACCCCCCTCAACCCCGCGGATGGCCGGTGGATAGCCGGGGAAATGGACGTGTTTTTACCTCCCGGGTTCCTGCCGGGGAAATGTTCGGGGGTTTACCATCAGCCGCAGGTATTGGAAATGACAGGGGTGGTGACAAAAAGCTTATATTTATAACCGTTATTTGACTTTAAAATGACTGTAAGTAAACGCATTTGGTCAATTCTATACTATTTTAAAATAACACTTATAAAGCGTGTACTCTTAGTTAACCCACCTTTGTGAAGTGTACCAAATTGTCCCGCCTTTCATGTTATCCTTGGTGCACAATAGGTATGATAATAAAATCGCATGTTAACATGATTTTTTTCGACCTGAATTTCTCATGTATTCTTTTTGTCGGAGGTGAATACTTCAATGAGATCAAAATTTTCTTCGAGTTTTTCATTAAAATCTATCATCTATATTTTTATGGACTTTAATCATTCTTTGGGTTGGGTGTGTGCATTGCTCCGTGTGGTAATTTGTTTTTTTTACTGTTTTCTGTGCTCGGCGGGTTAGATTGAGTGCTGCCTTCCCTGCCCAATTTCCTCATATCTTTAAAATTTGGGCACTTCTTGTTAGGTCACATTACAGTCGTGTTTCACTTCAAGCTGTCGTTTTTAAGTGAATAAAACACAATTTCAGTTTCAGTGTACTAGCATAAGAAGACGATTTGTAGGCGGTAGGTAAATCAACATATCGCTAGCTTAGAATGAGAAGGTCGTAACTACTACTTACGACCTAATTAGACTGATACATATATCGAGGGATGCCTGCAATACTGTAGTAAGTCCTTCTTTATTTATGTGTAGTTACTACCGTCTTACGGGAACCCCTCGATATTTTAAATTTAGCTTCACGAGGTGATTCTTCATGAAAATCTGAACTGGGGACTTATTCACCAACACTGTAAGACTCAAACTTAGTCTTAACATTGTCAAATGTTCTATTCGCTTTCGTGATTGTAGTAATGTACCAATTACAAACGGATATACATGTTCAGTTGGTAACAACACATAATCAGATAAAATTTCACATGGTAAGATCTAATTGCAAAACATGGCAGTGATTATAATTTTTGTCAATTTTAAGTCTAAGTCTGAGTTTCAGTCTTACAGTGTTGGTGAATAAGGTCCAAGAAGTGTAAACAGCTTGTTTTACCATAAGCAATGAGTAATTGTCTGTCATTTTTTTCTTGTTTTTTTTTTTCAAAATATTGATTTTGTTGTTACGAACTTCTCATTCTAGGCCAGCGATATAAGAATATCATGTACAAATACAATAAACAATGTGAAAAGAATAAAGATAATACGATATAATTGTACGTTTATTGTACTTTTCTAAATAGAAAGAAAATACTACAAAAATAATGCATGTATGTTTAAATTAAAGCTCGGCTTGTTTACCAAAGATACAATAAAACATTTTGATATACACCCAACCATATTTCTTATTGGTCATCCAAAAGTTAATATTATGATACTTTGCACACATTGATTTTATGTAACAAGAGGGTCATCATGGTCCTATATTGCTCACCTGATTATAAATGAAACCCTGCACAATGTTCATCCCTGGAGCATAATTTGAACAATCTTAGTAGAAAACCGCTAGACGATGCTACATACAAAATAGGCATTGTAGTTTAAGACAAGAAGATTATCACATGTTCCCAGTATATAAGTATATGTAACAGTAACAACCCCCTGGCGGGGCCAATTTTCACACCAGGGGCATAATTTGAACTATCTTACTAGTTACATACCAAATATCAAAGCTATAGACATTCTAGTTTTATAAAATAATATTTTTATATGTTTTCCCTTTTTAAGTCTATGTAAAACTGTTGACCCCCTAGCGGGGCCAATTTTGATACCAGTGGCATGATTTGAATAATCGTGATAGAGGCCTACTAGTTGATGCAACAAACCAAATATGAAGCCCCGGGCCTTGTGGTTTCAGACAAGAAGATTTCTGCTGTTTGCATTTTTTTTAAACCCCGTTTTAGGGCCTCATGGCCTTATTAATCAATAGACCGGAACCATTTGAACAACATTAGCAGAGGACCACTAGATGATACTACATGCCAAATATGAAAGCCCTTGGGCTTTTGGTTTTAGCCAAAATTATTCTTGAAGTTTGCATTTTAAAGCACCCTTTTAGGGCCTAATGACCTAATTAATCAACAGACGTGAACCACTTGGACAACGTTTGTAGAGGACCACTAGATAATGCTACATAACAAATATCAAAGCTCTATGCATTGTAGTTTTAGACAAGACGATGTGTATATGTTTTCCCTATGTAAGTGTATGTATAACTCGTGACCCCAGTGGGGCCAATTTTGACTCCAGGGAAATAATTTGAACAATCTTTGTAGAGGATCACTACTTGATGCTACATACCAAATATACAAACCCTGAGGAGCCTTGTTATTTGAGACAAGGAGATTTTTTAAAGTTTGCATCAAAAAATACTTTTAGGACCTCATGACCTAATTAACCAACAGACTGGAACAATTTGAATAATTTTGGTAGTGGTTCACAAAAGTATCATTCCTGCAAAGTGTTAGCCAATTTGGCCATGTAGTTTAGGAGAAGATGTCGTTTAAAGAAATTGTTGACGACGGACAAAGCTTGACCCTAATAACTCACATTGACACTGTGGTATATGTGCAAAATATCATCAAATATATGCTCACTGTTAAAGTGTTCTGTTTTCGAAACAAAAACCTCGCAATTAAACACAAAGACGGTAAAATACTAACGACAGAGAAATAACAAGAAACACGCTGGGTTAAAAATTTCAAATAAATATTGAATAGATTATCACCCGAAGAAACAGCAACAGTTCCCGAATCAGATGTAGTGACATCCAAGCAGAAACATCCCCACCAACAAAATGCGACTATCAGTGGCGGCATCAATATATTTAAGAATGGAAATGCCCCTGGACAGGATAATCTACTAAGTAAATGCCGAATTATTCAAAACAGATCCTGAACTTGCTGCGACCATCTTTCAATCATTGTTCACAACAATATGGACAAAACTGAAATCACAAATGACTGGGTAAAATGCAACATCATAAAAATACCACAAAATGGCTCACTAAGTGGCATGGTATACTGTAACACTACTAACCATCCAAAGTAAGATACTCTGCAAGATCATCAATCAGAGATTACCAGATGCCTTAGATAAAAAGCTACGACCAAGCCAAGCTGGATTTAGAAGAAGCAAAGGATGCACTGATGAGATATTTGCTTTACGTAACATCATAGAACAATGCACTAAATGACAAAGACAACTATATGTCAATTTTGTGGACCTCAAAAAGCCTTTGATATCAAACATAATGAGAGCCTATGGAAAACACTAAGAATTAACGGTATTCCTCAAGAAATCACATAAATCATAAAAAGTGTGTACAAGAATTTACCTGCTGCGTCAACTACAGCGACATCTTTTTCGAGGTAAAGACTAGTGTAAGACAGGAGTGCGTTATGTTCTCTCTCCGTTTCAACCATGTTATAGACTGTGTGAAATGGAAAAACAACGGAAGATGACACGACAAGATGTATAAGATGGCAACTCCGGACCTCATTAGAAGTCTTGGATTTCGCTGATGACATCTTCCTTCTCGCCCATACTCAAAAACATATACAAGAGAAAACAAACCGCTTATCCAAATCTGCCAAACACAGACAAAACAGAGATGATGACTTTGCACATCAATAACCCACATCCTGTACGAATAGATGGAAAAGTACTTCTCAACACCAACACATTCCCATATCAATGCACTATCATACGAAACGATGGCGAATCTTGTGATGACATCCATGCTCGAATACGCAAAGTCAGACACATATTAATGTCACTTAACACTAGATAGAAATCATCACATTATACACGTAGTAAAAAAAACTCAAGTTATTAGTATACAAAAGTTGCCTTCTTTCAACACTTTTATACGGATCGGAGTGCTGGAGAATACCAGAAATTTAACTTTGCTATTAACATTACATGCAAAATGTTTTAGAGGAATTTTTAGAATCTTTTAGCCTAATACCATCTCAAATGAAAACCTTCTACAACAATGAACCAAGAAGATATGACAATCATATTATTCAGGCGAAGCTGAAAATGACTAGGACACGCAATCAGAAAAGCAATCAACGCCATCCCATTACATTGGAGACCCGAAGGAAAGAGAAAACGCGAAAGGCAAAATATTTCGTTGAGGGGAATAGTTGACGCAGATCTAAAAACCATCGGACAGTCCTGGGGAATAGTGGAGAAGCTGGTCAAAGGTAGATGCTGGTGGAGGTCCTTTGTTGCTGCCCTACATGTACGAGGGCATACTGAGCAGTAAGTAAGTAACTAGGTTGAATTTTCCTTGTGTGATAACTGACACATTAGAAAAGTGGATGAGCGTATATAGATATATCAAATCTATTGGATTGCCATTTACCATTGTATAGTTAATATACATGTATTACAATTTTCTTTTCTTTTTCAAAAACATGTAGATCTAACAATTACATCAGCAAATTTCCTTATTATGTTGTTTTACAGCTTTTAAAATATTGACTTAGATAAATTACTTCTATAGCATTATGATAGTAGTTTTGAAAATAGGTAGACCGTTTAGAGATAATGAAGTTCCTTATGTTATGCATACATTGAAGATTTATGATTCAAGAGCCCCACAATTTTGTGTTTTGTCCGCACAATTCAAGAGACTTATCAAAACCCAAGGACTTCATATACGTCCAGGAAAATGCAAATATATAAACTTCGTTGTTGGGTGGTAAATAGCAATGGACTTACGTTTCAAATAATTGTTAGATTGGTACATATAATAATGATAATTGTAAACACATTACATATAATTAGTACATATATACAACTTTTTTAGCCGATCAATACAACTTTTTTTAGCTGGTCAGTGTAAAATAATACATAATTATACCATAGTAAATTTTACAAATCTTAACAAGTTAGAACGTGTTAAATTAAAAAAAAGTAAACATTTTACAAAGCACATATCATAAATCTGAAATGAAGTTATAACAAGTATGATACACTCACTAAACATATTACATACTAGTTACAAACGCTACACATGTTATGAAGCTGACGAATGTAAAATAAGTACGTAAGTTATTACTAGTTTACAAGCTTACAAGTTTGTTCAGAATAAGTTCAACATATATCACTATAAGATTGTTTAGGTCAAAATGACCCATGAACACACACCAATTTACTGAGCACTGTAAGGGTTCAATGTGAACTATAATTGGTATGTATAAAACCAATAAGCAGATTTGTATTTGTAATAAGTGGGAGTCATTAATCAAGAAATATGTGTATAAAACAACTATGTTGCTTGTGATTTCTAATTTAAGGACATTCGTTCCATTTCAGTTGAGCGGAAGTTTAAAAATCGCAGTCTCTTAGACGTATCTCAAGCATCTAACTACCATGATCAAACGTATGCAAAAGTTTAAAATTGCTGTGGTAGTACATTTTCATGCTTTAAAATCGCGATAATTCTGAATGTTAAATACTAATTTACAGTATTGATAAAAATATCGAAGAAACTACTGACGATGCCTTACGAATGATTTATTCCAAATGGTTTTAAAAACCAAATCTCTCGAGTTGGTTACAACGTTTGTTAAACGTAGTGCTATGTGCTCAATCATATCAAAACTAGATAATATTTTATAACCGCACCGAAACTATCTAAAAGAAGGTTCTTTTGTGTTTATCCTAAAGGGTATTGACAAGCAAATGCAGGAGAAACAACCCTTAAACTGTTAACATATTTGATTATTTTAAACATTTATTAAACGGGTATTATCGCGAAAACTATAGACAACGGATACAAAACGTTGATTCGTTTTGTAACCTCTCCTGATTCCAGCATATCTCAAATCACAATAAGTTCATTAAAAAAATCTAGCCGAGCAATCGTCATGCAATTTGCTAAGAAACTTCTATAATTGTTACTGTACTTGTTGCATATATGAAAACCGTATGTTCTTCAACGATTTTTCACGTAAAACATATTTGTAAAAAAATACATATTTTAAAAAAGTATTTAAAAATACAAATAACTTACGAAGTATATTCTAAACTTTACTGCTTGATTTCTAACATGCGTAATTTCATGTATGCCAAGTTTTATGCTTTTTGAACCAAAACTTTTTCGGTAAAATACATTTTTCAGTTTATAGGGGTTGTCCCCTACATCTAAGAATATCTTAAAAACTAGCCGAGCAAAACTGTTGGGAATTTTCTAACTGATTGGCATTGATCTGATCTTCATAAAAATAACAGTTTTATATACCTTGTTCAGAAAATTTCTAAAGGAACGAATGTCCTTAAACAAACCAATAAAATAGTGAATGGATAACTGTAAATTTAGTGGTGAAATACCAGTTACCTCCCTTTATGATACATTATACATAATTATTGTATACAAATTGCATATTTAGTGGAAAAGGCAATGCTTTATCAGATAAATATATGGCATAGTATATAATTATGACAAATTTCGTGGAGAAGGCACATGTTTAATAAAAAATATATTGCATAGTTGATATTACACATATAGTGGATTTCGTACAACAATGAGGCATGCCAAATGAATTATACACAATGCATGGAACACTTTAATAACAGATAATACTGAATTAGTAAAACCTGCCTTCAACAGAACACAATGCATAGAGAAAATATTATTGACAGTATTGCCTTCATACAATAGGATACAGTGGCCTTATTCACCAACATTGTAAGTCTAAAAGTCAGACATTTAAAATCACTGCCAGTTCTGTGCAATTACATTAACCATCTGAAATGTTTTCCGATTAGTTGTTGTTACCCACTGAACCCATGTATCTTATAATATCAAAATCGGTACTTTTATAACAACATTACAGCGAATAGAACATTTGACAATATAAAGTCTAAGACTGAGTTTTAGACTTAAACTGTTGGTGAATAAGGCCCCGAGTAAGATAAGTGAGATGAACTGAGCATAACACTTAATGAGTCAACCTGCCTATAACAGTTTTATGTCGATTATTGATTTTTAATTACAGACGTTTTAAACTCATTTAACATAATTGAAAATAGCTATTGTCTCTCTTTTTGATAACCCCCATCTGTATTTTACTGCCTTGATATTTGATAGCCGTGAGCTTCTGTTTCACTTTTGTCGTAGGTACTCGTAAAAGTGGACGTAGGCTGATCTCTACCATATTAAAAAAAACTTCGTGGTCGTAGTAAAGTTATTGTTTAGTTTTATAATATACTTCGTAAAATTTATCATTTTGACCAAACTTTTTGAGAAGGGAATAAAAATTTCACCGGTATCAGTTGTCAACATATTTAATAATTGCTTAGCATCGAATATTCTAAATAAGGATTGGTTCTATATTTCTATCCCTCAAAAAATGCATTTAATTCGTTCTTATTACGATGTAATGTTGATTTTGTCTAAATCCCTAAATTGTCCATAGATTCTGTCACAAACTCTGCTTCTGTAGCCGAATCTGACTCTGCTTCATGTTGCTGTGACGCTTCCTGTTGTCCCGTTTCAGATTCATTGGTATTGATTCCTTGTTCTGCTTTGCTCTTGTCTGTAAATGGAAATGTATATGGTTATACTGTTATTCGTATTGTAACATTCACCGAGACTCATGGCCATAAAACCCTGTCAATAGAAAAGCATACTCATCCATCAAGGGTAGTTTGTTACCTTATATATTCCACATATACTCCACATTTCCACATATTGCAGTCCTTAGAGTTTTTATTTGGATATTAGACAACCAACAGTACGTATGTGAATCAATTATACCGAAACCGTCACATTTTGGAATTATCAATCAATTTGTGTGTTTTGTTTGTACCTTTGTTGCCTGCAGTTTCGGTTAAGTATTGCGTCCCTTTCATATTTCATAGTATAGTATTTTATCATACTTTACTAGAAACAATTGCTAAATTGTATGTAAAGCTCCACAAAATATATTCAAAAACAATTATCTTACTGAAATACTCTATTTTAGGAGTCGTTCGCACATACCTTTTATCCATTCCACAATATCATTCCGTCCAGTCTGTTTAGAAACATCGATCAGCATACCTAGTTTAGCCTCATTACTAAGATCTCCAGCTTTGCTCCTCCAACTGTAAATACGAGGCCAAAATTTGACTTAATAAACATTTGCATTTAGCATATCAGTTCAACTACGATATCGTTACTTAGAAAAAGGAAAACAATCTGCACATTATGACATTGAATGCCACAATAATTATAATTAAATGCTGTTTCAGTATTACAAAACCTGTGTGGCTTGAAAACTATTTACTAAATTGAACAGTTCCTTAAACATGAATATATTCGTAGTTCACATTTCAACGTCATCTGTTCGATCTGTCCATGTTTAAAACGTTACATGATCTGAACCAATGTCATGTCTCATTGTGTCTTCGTTTAGCGTCCGAGGAGTTTTTACACAAACAAGGCTTTAGTTCTTTCAGTAAGTTATTATGATTGGCAATGATTGAAAGCTATATTTGTTAGCCATAATAATGATGAGGATAGAAGTCGTTAGGATTAGGTTTTTGTCGAGTGTTTTGATATAGTGCGACCAGAATCTTGTGAAAAGCGGGAAAATGTGGAATGAACCACGGAGGTCGATTACTCAAGTGTGCACGATTTATCAGTGCTGTTAAGTACATAATTTACCGATGTTTCTTCAATAGGCCAAACCGTTCAATGTTTATAAACATCACATTATCATTGGCGCACTAAAAAGCAAGATAGGTTTTCGAACTTAGGATGAATGCTAAACGAAAATACGATGCATTAACGTGATTTTTACTGCTTTTACATTTGATAAAGTACAATATTAGTTACGTGTATGGTACCTGTCTTGAATCCCGCATTATAAATTAATCAAAAAGTAATAATCGTCGTTTAGCCATTTTTACCCACCGTCGAAGGCGTTATTCCCTCGCCAGTCCGACCATCTCCTACATTTCTTTAATACTGGAGTTTGACGAAACCTTCAAACAATAACTACAATATGGAGAGTACCAGTGCATATTGTCAGGATTTTTTTACTCGACCATTTTTGTTATATGGACCTTTGTTGATTTTTACATATAGTACAATTATCTTCTCTTGTGCGGATATGGCTGTCTATGTCTGCATCTTGTAACAACTATAACATACATTATTAGAACCTAGAAATTAGGTCATTTTAATAACTATAACTAACATTACTAACTTACATTACTAAAGCCTTGACATAATTTAGTCATTATAATAACTACAACTTACATTACTAGTGCCTGGAAAGCTTGTCTGTGAGTATCACGTTCATAGTCTTTTTCTACACACTGAAGTCTATCATACCCCACATCAAGTAGCGAGCAGTATCTCTGCCAGGCTTTTGGTATTTGTCCAGCAAGTTCAAGTAGGAACACATCGTTGCTTATAGCTATTGATTTAAATCAATGTTTGCATGTTATTATATAAGTACTCATACATAAATGCATCATAAATGCACTACTTGTACTGCAAGGCAATAACGCGCGAAGTCACCCCCGTGAGTAGCCATTTCATCTATTTTAGAGATCATATTATCATAAATGGTGGCACTCTTTAGAAAAGGATGTGGAACGACGAGGAGCAGATGTAGGCAGCGACTATTACCTACTGCTGGCCAAAATCAAGTTACATCTCAGACAAACAAAATATAAAGTTGAATCAACAAAACCAAGACACCATGCAGCAACAATGAAAGACACTGCAATAAATTCGAAATTCCCATTAGCATTATAGATTTTTAAGCGTTTGGAGATACTGGAGATGGATTACAACAAGATGTAGAAACCACCTGGACTAATATCAAAGATAGTAACATCCGTGCTTGTAAACTGGTTTTGGGAACAAGATAGAAACGTGTTAAAATGGATAAAGATGGACACATGGAGAAACTGATAGATACAAGAAGATTATTGAAAAAGAAAAAAACAGAAAGCAAGATCTGAGAGACTACTCTAACGACGCATTAGTGAAAAGTCAATAAAGAAACCAAACGAAACCATACTAGGAAAGATGAGCGTAAATACTGTATTCTAACACGATTCGCGGATTAATCCAATACACAAAGAACGAACCGAACCATGTTTTATTGCCCCCATAAAACATACCTATCCATTGGCTGTTTCTATTTACGCCCAGTATCACTAGACATATTTATGAATGAATGAACGTAAACTTTATAGTAAAATTTACTACGAGTCACGATGAAAAGGCGAGTTGCACGAGAATCCAGTGTTACATCTATGACGCATCTATTTTTAGAAACTCCAATATACTCTAGAAACCAAGTTTTATTAAAGCTTCTGATAATCAATCCATTTATATTTTTCATTTTATGAAATAGATACCATATACTCGTGTTATTAAAACTGTTTCAATGTTTAAATTGTGGTATTTCCTTCAGAAAATTACGAAGGTCGTTTTCATTAACGATCGAGGTAATTGTACCAGCTAATAAGCCACTCAATTTCAGCGTGGAATTATGTTCAATGTCAAATGGGTGAAAATGGAATGCGCGCAGTTAAATAGTGCGGGATATTATCGTATTTAGAATCGAAATAAAAACTCTGATCTTGTATATTGTCGGTGAATAAAACACGGGCACTCGTTCGGATGAGGAAAATTAAATCACTCGTGCTACGCACTCGTGATTTAATTTTTCCGCATCCGAACTCCTGCCCGTGTTTTATTCACCGACAATAAACGCGAACAGATTTTTATTTCTTAAACAAAAAAGCAACTGAGGCAGAGACACCAGCCAGTAGAGGAGAAATGAGTTAAGAGCTAACAGGAAATCCGGGACTGGACCGGTGAAAAATAGAAGAAAATATCACATTAGAACAAGTGCAATTGAACTGCTGTGTAACGAAGTGCTAAATAGACCTGAACCAATTGAAAAAACAACCATTGATACACTTCTTGGGGAACCATTTCATTGAGACGTCGATCCGCCGATCAAAGAAGAAATACTGAAGGCCATAAACAAACAGGAAAATAATAAATCAACAGGAACTGACAACATTGAGAGTGAAATTCTATAATCAGACTCAAAACAAGCCTCTGAACTACTACATACACTATTCATGTTATTCGCTCAGAAATGGACAACAGAAACACTGCCTGCAACTATAAGGTCCTATCGTCAAGTTATCAAAGAAAGGCGACATGGCAGAATGCTCAAACTGGAGTGGCATCACATAACTATCTGTGCCCCGTAATGTTATCTGCAAAATCATCTGTATGAGAGTAAATGATTCAGAAATGAAAAGACATGATTCAGACCTGGAGTTGGATGTATCGGTAATATTTTCACAGTAAGAAACATCATGGAACAATATGTAAGATTTGAACATTAAAATACATATCAACTGTATAGATGTTGAAAAAGCTTTTGATAGTATTTTGACTAACGGAAAAACCTGGATACATATGGATGTCCTAAAAACATCATCAGCATTAATAAGAGCTTCTATGTAAACTTTACATGTAGCGTTATCCACAACAACAAGCTTAGCGACTGGTATAACATCACAAGTGGGGTACGAGAATATGCATCACGTCACCTATGCTGTTCATTGTTGCTATCGACTGGAAAATAAGGACATTGTTGGAAACCAAAAACGAGGAATCCGATGGACTCTCACATCGATGCTTGAACATCTCGACTTTGCCGACGATATTCTCCACTTACAAGCTATAGCTGAACTAGCCAAAGTTTGACTAAACATCAGCAAGGGAACAAATCAAACACTATCAAACTACCATAACTTTAGAAAATAAACTAATTGAAGGGGTGGAAGAGTTTATATATATAGGAAATGTTCTGAGCAAAAACAATGCAACCAAAACGAACTTAGTTAACAGACTTCAAAAGGCGATAACAACATTTCATCAGCTAAATAAGATATGGAGATCTGGAAACATGAGTGAAGATACCAAAATAAAGCTCTACCAAAGCAATGTACTATCAGTCCTGAAGTATGGAATTGAATGCTGGAGAATTGCACAAACATACAGTCAGAAATTATCTGGATTACATACAAGATGCCTATGTAAAACCTGTAAGATCTACTGGCCGGCTTAAATCTCAAACGACAACCTCTACAAAAAGAATAGACAAAATAACATCAACACTGTTATTAAACAACGAAGGTTTAGATGAGTATGTTATGTCATCAGAAAAGACCAGAACAGCATTTCAAATATCTCACTAAAATGGACACCATCAGGGGGGAAGAAAAAAACAGAGGAAGACCTAAAAAGACGTGGAAAAGAACTATCAATACTGAGATGAAGACAATGTGAAGACTTGTGGAGAAGTTGAAAATATTGCCATGGAGAACTCTAGTAGCAGACTTATGTACCAACCGGCACGAACAGGAGAGGTAGGTAGTAGGTTATAAGGTAAGTCCCTCTCATTCTTAGCCAGCCATATATATATATAGATTAATATTGCTGTAGAAGGTAAAACGAGAAGAGATTGAAAAGGACAATTCAGTGTAACTTTGTAGAGTAGCCTTTTAAAAATTCTAAACGGCTTCAACATAAGATTAATGTTAAGAAACGTCTTTTTTTAAGCGGGCTGTAAAACTTCGAATTCTGCCCATTCAAAGCTATGGTATTATATATTTCTTCGAATTATGCTACAACCATGGCATACTTATTGATATAAGACCTGGAACTTACATTTGTCTACCTCTGTTGGATTGGTCTGAAATAAATATGATTAATGCAGGTTAATATTCTAGCTTCCACCCATATCAAACTATTTGTCCCATTTGTTTTCGCACATGTGACAATTTTTTGCCATTGGAAGGCATGGGGACTCCACGTAAAATTGTCCATATGATAAAAACTATCTGAGAGATTTCTTATGTGCAAACATATTTTGTAGTTTGATATGTCTACAAAATAATGCACTAAATTTCATAGTTGTATCTTCATGGGATCAGCCCCCTTTTTAAAGGTTTTAAATAAATGAACCTATGCTACGGTCCCTAAACAAAGCGTTGACAAACTGTCTGATATAGCAATTCTTAAAAGAAAACAATGATAAATATCCAGAATGTACTTTAAATGGGATTCGAACGAGGGTTATTTCTATAAAATATGTAGGTAGGTGCGAAATTTAGTCGTTTTTACGATACTTCAATATGTAGTTGCCAACAGGTACAATGCAGTCAATCGTCCAAACTTGCTATACTGAAATAATTATAACAACAAAGCAGGAGACTGGGAACAATACACGTTATTCGGGTCTGCCCACTGACACTGTCAGATTCTAGCAAGTACACTTTTTAACCGACTTGATCAGTATATAACTGCCATCTTCTGCACATAGTTTGTACATTACAGCTATTGCCTATGACACAGAATAACACAACTTATAAACCGAGCAAATAGATTTAAAACCGAGCAAATAGAATTTCAAATATATATTGATTAAACTACATCACTCATTGGGACTCATTGTGTCCTGGGCCGGTATTTATATTTAGCATCTTAGTGAGAAACTTAAATATTTTGACTTGAGTTCAAAACTTAAGGAGTATATATTTCCTGCAAATAGAAAGATAATCCATATGGAAGCTCTGATAATATTGTACACAATAAAAAATATTGGTTACCCTATTTGACTGAGACACTAAAAAGTTTAAGAACATTTTAAGTCTCTTCAACTTAGATGCTTTATGAATACCGACCCAGAAGTGATTAAATATATCATAATTGTGTAATATTCTTACCTTTAATGTTGAGGAGGTTTGGCGGAAATCTAAAATAATAAAACTTAGTTTTATTCGAATTAAATACATTGTACATTTTTCATGACAATTGCTCGTGGTATAGCTTGCAGACTATCGTAATATATTTGTAGTTGGAAGAATATCTAGCTCCAAGCAAAAAAGGCAGAACTATTTATTAGAGATAGCCTTACAGTTTAATATTTTATCGATTTAGGATACTTTATACATTATGTTACCATACATAGGAGGCCAGACTTATTTTTCAGTAATTTGTAGTCCCAAACACATGTCACACGTGTCAAATAATCAAGTTGGTGACTAAGTCTTATGAAGCGACATCGTATGTTCCAATCAAGCGCTATGGCGGTCGTCCGGGTATTAAATTAACAACCCTCGTATATCCGTTATGTATGCTGACATGCACAAGACTGGAGAAAACTATAAATAGCCGTGCCCTTAACTCTATATTTATAAATAAAGATTATTATATAGGCCGCGGCTATTTATATTTTCTCCGGTCTAGTGCCAGTGTGAATGGTATACATATTTTAGAGAAATGATTCGCAAAATTAATATACTTTCAAATTATAAAAGAGTCGTACGTTTTTCACAACATGTACAGTAAAGTTCTGCTAATAAGACCACTTTGATTATTTTGAAATAATGCAGATATTTGCCAGTTTAAGGCCCCAAAGTATTTAGAACAAATAAGATCGATTTGCTATTAAGACCACCTTTTTGACTTGTCTTATTAGCGGAACTTCAATGTACCATTATTCTAGGTAACGGTTCTTTCGAGTCAGCTGAAGAAATATTATTTGCTATAACTTCTGTTCAGAAATACATCCAATAAGTTACTTAATGGCCTATAACCAATGTATTAGCAATAGTACCTGCGTATTTATCTTCAATGTCTTTAGCCAAGTCATTTCGTTTCTCCGCTCTTAATGCCCGACACAAAATGGTGACACGTGCCTCGTCGCTATCAGAGTGAAATGACTGTTTCCATCTAATCAAACAGAAACAAGATAAACATCATCAACCCCCAAACCTTTTGGATATCGTGCAATCCGTAGACATGTATTATTAATTTATTATTAAGTTATTGATAGTCAAATAATTAGCCAAACATTTTGATTTCACAATGTGACAGAATTTAACGGCAATCCCAGAACGATATATTATACTGACTGCAGTGTGTTATTAGAACAATAGTAATAATATTAATGACAATAATATTAACAATAAATGTTTGTAAAACACGTGTGCTCCCAGCCAAATAGTCAAACATGGTAAAGGTCACAGTGACCTTGACCTTTGATCTACTGACCTCAAAATCAATAGGACTCATCTACTGCTGCTGATCGATCAACCTCCATGTAAAGTTTGAAGATCCTAGAGCAAACCGTTCTTGAGTTATTGAAAGGAAACCATTTGGTCTAAAAGACATGTTAATGGTTAAAGTGACCTTAACCTTTGACCGTCTGACCTCAAAATCGATAGGGCTCATCTGTTGTTGCTGACCAACCTCCGTGCAAAGTTTAAAGATCATAGGGCAAAGCGTTCTTGAGTTATTGAACGGAAAACCATTTGGTCTACCATCCAACCTGAGCAAAGCAATATATCCCCTCATTATAGATAGGAAGTGGGCATAATAATAACAATAATAAGTATTTTGTTAATTATAAGCACATACTTTCGAAGCATGGCGACGATCATCTCACGGCTTTGTCCACGATTGTTGTTTTCTATTTCAGAAATGGCAGTAGATTCTAAGTTAAGCCTTATGCCAAGTTTCCACCAACCATCTCCTATCTTTTCAGACATGTCACAAAATAACGTATCCTTGATGAAATCTGAAGCCAAAAGTGAATTCCAAGAGCCGGTAAAATGTTACCAATCTATCAGGAATATATGACAGGACCTATGGAGATACTAGTATACTGAAAGTATCCACACCAATTTCCTACTCTCAATATATGTATTTTCAGTTCTGCACAAATAATGGTCAATAATTGTACACAAGGGCATGTATATAAGTGCATTTGTGTTGTCAGCAGTAGAGCACGCGACTTTTGATCTCGGGGTTGTGTGTTCGAATCCCGGACTGACCAACTTTATCTTGCTAATAGTCTTTCGGGTGAGAATTTAAACCCATGTACAGGCGCTATACAACTGGCATCACCATGTAAAAGAATCAGTGGTGTCTCTGGAACGAGTACACCACCTGTATCTACACTACCCCCGTAACCTCGTCAATATGGAAAACCCGGTGGCGAGGATAAACAAAAGCAATAAACCAGTGCATTAATTTTGTGCGTGTGACCTTTCTAGTATTATTTCTGCGCAGCAATTTTGGTAAGTCAGTTGTCTTAGATTACACTACAAAACTCAACCACTTCCGTAATATATCTCGTTTAGATGCTTTAAAATATGTCTATATTTACATTATAAATTCTGTAATCTAGTTTTACTGTCAAACGATATGAAACACAGGCAACTATCTCATTGAACAAGAAGCAGTCACTGACAGCCATATCCCCCGCCGAAGGAAAAATTGAGGTTAACAACAAATATTATCACGAAAGCTTCATAAAGATGACCACTACAGTTGAATTGTTGTTGGTGATGCAAGATTATATAGTGTACATACATGAAGAATACACACAGAAGTTAATTAATATGTAAAAAATCAACAAAGGGCCATAATTCTTTTAATTATGGCCGAACTGAAAAACCCTGACGATATCCGCTAGTGCACCTCATAACTGTACTTCTGTAAAAGTTTTGACAAAATTCCACGACAAATAGGTAAAAAATTAACAAAGGACATTAACTCTGTCAAAAATGGTCGAATAAAAAAATCCTGAAAATATGCGCTGGGGGACATCACAGCAGTTATTCTGTGAAAGTTTTGTCAACTTCCCTAAAAGAACTGTAGGAGGAGTTGCACACAGAAGAATGTCGGACGGACGGACGGACGGAATGACGCCTAGCATTACCATATCCCTTCGCCTTCGGCGGGGGATAAAAAGAGGAGGAGGGAATGGGAAATTTAGGTT
This sequence comes from Spisula subtruncata, assembly GCA_963678985.1. Lineage (NCBI taxonomy): Eukaryota > Metazoa > Mollusca > Bivalvia > Venerida > Mactridae > Spisula > Spisula subtruncata. Next base: position 21,320,777 of record OY787668.1, read on the forward strand.
TTTATCGAAATTTGTATTGCCTTAAGAAGGTCTATTTCGATATAGTCATAAACTAATTGTACTCATACGAAACATTTAATTATTGTTTTACTCTTTTTCAATGATACAGTTATCTGTGATATGAATATACAAATGTATAAGTGTAACATTACATGTGCTATCATCAGGTGTCGAAGCCTCTGGTGCATCAGCATCTAAAATATCAATAAAATATGGTTAAAGAATTTAAAAACGTGACACTGCGATTATGTGAGCCTTACCAGGAATATGACATTTAAAATACTGATAGTGGATGAAATTTTGAGGTGAATTTTCTCACGCGCGTTGCCTTCAGACTCGGTATAATTCATTAATACAGATGTATGTGGTCTTGAAGGCCGACTTAGTGCAGTCAATTTTATAAAGAATTATCTACTCTCGGCTGAGTAATAATGAAATTATCACATGTAGAAGACAGTGATTCTAAAAATGAAAGTAGCCGGTTTATGGGCAGATAGAGCCAACACTGAATAAGATCAACGTGTGCTGAGGGCCTCAGTTATTATTGTCGATACACCAATATTGTTTCTAACGTTAGACTGAACATTTAACTAATCAAATATGTTTGCAAAACACGTATGCCACCATAGCAGCCCTATAGTCGAAAATGGTAAAGGTCACAGTGACCTTTGAATAATTGACCTCAAAATCAAGGGGTCATCTATTATTGCTGAACGACCTCTGAAGTTTGATGATCCTAGGACAAAGCGTTCTCGAGTTATTGAACGGAAACCATTACCGACCGACAAACTGACAGACATAATTAAAGGCGAAAGCATGTAATTCTATAGATCTACGTAATATATATAATTATATATATACATGTACATGCATTATCTTGTGCCGAAAAATATCAAATGTAAATCTAAACTTTTTACTCACGTTTCTTTGATACTGGTCCGCATCTTTCTTGTAGGGCCTGAAAATACAGATATATAAATGATGAAAGTACTAAATATCCCAGTTGAAGTTCATGATTATAAATACCATACATCGCTAAACTTACCGTATGAAAACTTTACATAGCATTTAAAAGTGCATATATTGTTGATATTCGGAGTTAAATTGGTTTTTTTTATCGAAGCTCCAATGTAATATTGATTTCTCTGTGCAATTTTTTGGACAAAAATCAAATACAGTAAAATTTCGTTATCTCGAGGAATAGTCGGGACAGATGAAATGCTCGAGATAAACAGGGTGTTCGAAATAACCAAAGAGCATATATTGTAAATAAAAGCGGATACTATTTCAAAACTTGCTCGAGACAGACCGAGTGCTCGTGATATCGATGCTGCTCGTCATAACGAAGGTTTACTGTGACGTAACGTCAAAAGGTGGGGCACACGCGAAAACGCCACCAACAGCGAACAATTTCAAATGATAATTATTGCTTTACGCGGCCTAGCAAACTGTAAATTATATCATTAAACGCAGAAATAAATTGTGCATTTGATAAGGTATAAATATAAATTGAAATAATAAAGGTAAAATGCACCAAGCGTTATTTTGTTTGATTATTTCGCGAAAAACGTAGCGAGACTTGTAACAAAAACACAGGGTCAATTAGGTAAAAGTTATAATAAAGTAATAACTACTAAACGGATTCGCAGGTAAACACCGTCACCGGTTAAAGCATGCTTGAAACATGTTGTCATGTTATCTTCGTGCTTTTCCGTCGAAATAATTAGAAATTAAGCGAAAAAGGACAACGGCAAAAAAGCGAGACTTTCGTATTTTCGTGACGTAATTTTAAATTGTCTGTCTTTTAAGGGGAATAACTGAAATATGTGTGTGTGCTCGTGAGTCATTTTACACTAAAAAAATACTTTTTTTCCGTAGATGTGTTGATAAAAAAATTGTTTTGATACCATAAAATACGAATGATTTCTTGAAGATGTGGTTGCGTCTACAAAGCGTCCAAGATTAGTTAAAATGTACAAAAAGTGAAAAGTTCAATTTTTAAACGTTTGCAGATTTGGTCGATCCAAATTTATTGCAATGACAAATAAACAAAAAATTACTTTTTTTCGTAGAACAAGCATAGCGATTTTCAAGTGGATTGAATGATAAATAAAAAAGATATAATTTTTTTCCTTGCGTCTACAAAATGTCCAACGACGTCAAATTAGTCCAAATCGTATGGCGTCGACGGGAATTCCGACAAAAGATGCGTTTTACATTAACTCGTATTTTGGCTTAAGTAAGAATATATATTCCGTCAAAAAACCCATACGACCTTTTGTGTATGTCGTATCTAGATATTTGCAACTTAAAATTTAATAATTTAATTTTATGCGGATTCTTATCCGTCGTACTTATTACTGACACTGACGTTTTTAACAAAAGGCTGTTCGACGTCAAAAACGTTACACTTGCGTGCCTCACCTTTTGACGTTACGTCTGTATACGCGCCGTGTGAGGCCTTGTGTTGTCATGTTGGAAAATGTCAGGTCCGTTGTATTGCATGAAATCATCGTGTTGTTTAAAACATTTGATGTAAAGCTGAGCATTGATATTTCCTTGAATAATGACCAAATCAGTTTGCTGATTTCCCATTATCCCACCACAGACCATAACGCTACCACCACCAAATCTATCCCTCTCCCATAAACAGCACTCTGTAAGTCGCTCATTTCTATTCGGCGATAGATGCGTACCATGCCATCTGCGTGGCTGACTGTAAACCTCGACTCATCGCTAAAAAGTACCGATTGACTTTGGTTCCGTCGGAAATGCAAATGAGGTCGTGTCCACAACAGTGTAGAGGCTCGGTGTATTTATAACTCCGCCTATTTATTTAAATTGGACACGCCCGGTACTTCTAACGGCTATTGGCTCAAGTGGCTACGAAATAGCAGTTGTGGACACTAGAATACACTTGTGGGCCTACTTTGAAATATAATACAACAATATGGAAGTCAAGTACCCTGACTACAATAAGGCATTATATGCATGATATCTGTATCCCCGAAATGTACAGTACACAGCCAATATTATTATATCCGGTATACATACATGTATACCTAGTTCATAAAGTTTATGGGTGTGTTCGTAACGCTGTTCTCTGTGTTCCAGAACACGGAACAGTATGAACAGTGTTTTGGACATGTTCCGTCTGTTCCCGTGATCGAGGTGGTGCAGGCAGAACAGGTCACGTGATTACAACAACAAGAAAACAACCGGAAACTTCCGAAATGTGTTATTCTGATCATCTTTGCAATAGTATGTCAACGGGGTAAAACGGAAATGACCGTTCTTTTACAATGAGAAATTTTGTAGTGGCATTTTACTTCCACGAATATAACGGTTGAAACTAACTATATCGGCCACCTTAAAAGTTTTATTTTTTAACATTATTTTTACTGTTGTTACTTCTGTTCTGTTCCTGTTCCATTTTGTTCGTAAGTCGTTTGGAGTAGAACACTGTTCGAAACAGTTTTATTTTGTTCGTAAGTACTTGGATCAGGAACAGTCAGAACAGTGTTAGAACAGTGTTCTTCACAGAACTTACGAACACACCCTATCTCCAGCCCCGCGTATTGTTTAGTCACTTCAACTTGGCATGTGTGAAATGTTATAACCTAATTATTACATAGACGATTTTCAACTTTCGGTTTCGTTTTTATTATGCGTAATAAGCATTTATTTGATTTGAATTATGTTTTGCTTTATTTTGCAACTTTTATTTAAGCATTACTTCCAAGTTTACAGCCAAACGCCAATATGATATTTTGCCTTAAACGGATACTCACCTTTTTTAGTTTTTTCCATTTTTCTTCGTTAGCCCAATCAGACTTGTCTCTGAATTCTAATTTTGGAAATAAATTGAAAAATAAAGATGAGCCACCATTGAGACAAATAGGTATCACACACTTGTCTTCGTTCTTAATTGCCTTCATTAAAGCTTCCTGGCTAGCATGATTTGCCTCAGATTTCCGTTTATCATGATTCGGTAAAATAACAACTACTGTTACATTAGTGATTTGAAGAGATTCATGCAACTGTTCAAACCAGGTGCCTCCTCCTAACTTTACATCCATATCCTTAAATCCCCATGATTCTGTCCGTTCACGAACCACAGCAACAAATTTCTGAACAAGTCCTACATATTTTTCATCTTCGTCGTCATAAACGATCTTATAAAGTCCCTCGTTAGCCATTTTAAACTTCTAAATACATGTGTATTTACTATTTCCTATCAGCGCATGGAGAAAAGCGAAAACGTCCGCTCGTTTCGAAACGCCCACTTTACTACGTGGCCAATATAACTCCACCTCAACAAGGTTGTATTTTAATGTTAATATAATACATTTTTTCTGATACAATCCTATTTACGGAATGAATATTTTATTCAGAATGACAAACACGGGGCTATATGCTCATTTTGATTTGTTGTAATAATTATAATTTATCACGATATTAGACTACAATAGATATAAAAAAAATATCAATTTAAATAATAATGTAAGTATGATCCCAGACATTTTTCGTTCGACCCAACAGATAATTTTGTAGGAAGTCGATTGTACATTCACACCCCGTGTACCTCGATAATATGTGTCAGACAGGGTACTGCTGTTCCAGCCAGAGCGGAAAATAACGACGCTTGAGATGTTATGTATTTCGTTCCTGTTACAATTATTTCGTGTCCATACCAGCAAGTCGATGCACATTTATGCATGCGGTGGTTCTTCCTCGACATGCAGATGTATCATTTTCCGACCAGAAACGTCTGATCCAAAAGTCCAAAGTTTAGTCTATAAAAAATAATTAAAAATACTTCCAGACGGCGGAGAATGCACAAATTTCGTGAAAATATATCGAAATAATAGTAGCATATTCTTTTACAACGATATATTCACTGACGTTAGTATCTGTATATTTATATTATACTTAATTCGATCTTGGTCGCCTTTATGTTCTCAATTCTCCGTAGGTAGAACAGTAGCTGGTGCAGCGTTGAGGCTTTGGTTAGCATGGCTTTTGTTGTTCTCAATGTTTTCTATCCATATAGAGTAGATTGGTGTTATATTCGAGTTATGTACCTTGAGCTATAATTATATTACTGATAATTGTTATCAAATGCGAATTGTTGTACGTCATACTCTTACAAACATTGTACCTATAAGTCATGTAGTCCCGAACGAATTTAAACTATCCGGAAATTACTAGATGTACAAAAACTGACTAGATCTGAATGTGTTATGACCGTTTCTATGAACATAAGACATATATGTAGGCTAAATGGTCGGGATCATTTCTGAAAATGTCATCACTTGTGAAACAAATACGATAATGTACGTATGACATTTTGTCCGAAACCGATTGTCAGCCCGCTAGCCCAGGACGAGACTTCTGATCTCGAGTTTGAGGGTTCGAATCCCGGATTGATCGACTAAACTTTACTAATAATCTTTCGGATGAGACTTTAAACCTAGTGCATAGGTCACGTGTATGGGTCCTATACACCTGTCATGTAAAATATCAAATGATGTCTCCGGAACGAGTACACTATTACCCGAAACACAAAATGACAACACTCTACTGCAAGGGGTATAACCTAAAGCATGGAGATTGGTGGTTTAAGTAAGACTTTCCATGGAGATTGGTGCCAATGGCCGATATTTTAGAGATTACTTCCATGTTTATAATACCAGTACACATGGTTTACAAAATAATAACAAATCTCCATGAAGAGGGTCTTAAAGTTGACGAATCTCCATGAAATCGTCTTAAACGTTAAAAATATGCACTTGGAGCCTCCTAAATAAGCAGAAACAGTATTTTAACCATAGAATCATGCATGAAGTACATAGCGAACACAGAAAAAACTTCCAGAATGCCCAAGATACGTCAGAATACAAATACAAATCAATGCGGACTACGGACACCCGATGTCACCATCCCTTCTTTCGGGCTTTTATCGCTGCACAGACGGACTAAAACAGACCACCGATAGGTGGCTTAAACTTATGGCTAGGTGGTTATCGCATACACACCACATATAAAACAAGAAAATGAACTTACTTTGGTGGAAATGTGTCCGCCAAGAGACAAAAAACATCAAAATATCGGCCATTGGCACCAATCTCCATGGAAAGTCTTACTTAAACAACCAATCTCCATGCTTTAGGTTATACCCCTTGTCACCATATTCAATTACCGGCAATGGGCTATAACCCTAACGCGGTATTGGGACCTGTGCCACTTAAAGTAAACAGGCAAAGCAGGTATGACAACATAAGGATATTGGAAAAGGGATTATCTTTTCAATGTGTATAGCTTGGCTATTTTGACCTGACCCTGACCTTTATGCAAGAATATATTTGTGTTTGTATACCATCTCGAGCGTCTCCGTGATACTCCCCGATTATTAAAACATACACTCGATGTTGTAAAGGTAAACAATATGTCGACTGTTAAATTATGCTAATCGGTCAGGCTCATGTCAATGTGGCCAAGCTTTACCGTTATTTTAACTTACTTGGTGAATTGAAGTGAGCAGGTAAAATAAACGGCGGCTCTCCCTAAATCGATGTAATGATCAGTGACTTCTGTTTATATTGACATTGCAGAATATCGCGTTAGAGTTATACATTGGGGGCAAAAATATCTCTTGTTTTGTTGGGATGTTTATGTACATGATTTGAATTTGAATTGCATTGTGCAATGAAACTTTGTCTCTTGCTCTATTGATTGGCAAGGCGACCACATGGTGTGACATAGTTCTCCTCGACACTGGTTAAAACACGACCCACCGGGTGAGATATCTTTATCCTACACGAAAGCTCACAGTGTGTCTTTGTAATGAACACAGAATGACCTCAAAGACCATGCCTGTGATTCCATGGACAACCGTGTGCGCATTCTGATCACCTCGGTTTTTATCCAATGAAAAATACCTCTGACATAACAAGGCGACATTTTGAACTACTTTCAGTCACATGATTCGAAAATTGCAGCTCCCCCAGTTACGATTGTACAACATGTACACGTACATACGTCAACAAATATTTTAAACTTGAGAAAGAGGACGGCAGCTACTAAATACTAGAATTGAAACAAGAATACAATTATAGTTGTATAAACTATGAAAGAACGCTACGAAATAAAAGTTCGCACAACGTCACGTTTACGTTGACGCCAAATAAACGTTATATCATTATGACGTCATGTGATAAACAAGACGTAAATTTCATTTATAATCCTTGCTAGATATTAGTTTTCTACAAAGATATTTTACATTTTCTTCGCGATACGTTCTGCTATGCCGTAGGAATAAGAAAATTTATCGGAACATTTAAAATAACCATCGTATTGATGGATACATAACGTGTTATTTTCACGCGGATGTAGCTGACTTTAGTAGTGAGGGCGAAGTTCCGGCGAACAGTATTGGTGTATTTCTACACTTATTTACGAGGTGTATTTACCGGAGACAAACGGAAATGGCCGAGCTTTTACGATTGCCGTGTGCGTTGCACACATTCCGATCACCTCGGCCATTTTCCAATACACGGAGACAAACGGAAATAGCCGGGCTTTCACGATTGTCCGTATTCACAGACATTGTTCATGTTTATCACTGTGTTTGTATCCCTGTACTACACGTACATGTGTACATGTACAAATGTCGTACCTGAATCTTGAGGTCATAGAATAAATTCCAACTGTCACACAAGCATGCCTAAATGAACTGATTTCGTGTGTTACGAATGTTTTTATATATACTAAGCAAAAAATAAATCGCTACACCACTTAATTAAAAGAAAAATATTGAATGCTTCTGACAACTTCATGTTTTAATGTTTTTTTCTGAATTGAGATACATCTCTTTCAACACAAAAAAAATCACATTGGAAAAGTTCGCAAGCAATGTTCGAGTACACAACTAAGGTTTAATAGGGAGGGTGCAAGTTGGTCGCTTAGATTGGTCCTATATAATGTCATACGTTTCAACTTGCAAAGTGGTGTTCGTTTTTTAAAAAAACGGCGAAAATGTTAAACTTATTGGTTTTCATTAATATAAGGTATCCTGGATTCGGGACCGGACTATATTCCAAAATGAGATCACCTTGAACATGCCAAGTGTACACCAATTGTACACACATTACACTAGTTTCATTAACGGAGACCCCCTCTGTATAAAACTGTACAGTTAATATGGCAATAGCAGATCACTAAGAGCTATATTTCGTACTGCGCTTCTCCAGAAACATTTTTCAAGAAATAACTTTGGACAATAAGAAACAAAAGCAGTTTGTCACTTTGAATTGGCAACTTTATTACGTTGTTGATACCTTCGATTTTGATTCGTGTAAGACAAAATATGATTTTACTCCACAATCCAGTAAACTATACAGAAGTCATATTTTGGTGTGTTATTCCCCTTATGGAAGCAAATACTTATCTCAAAAACAAATAGGTTCCTTTCATCGAGTAGTCTTAAACCTTGAGTGATCCCCTATACCCCATGATCCGCTAGCGACTAATCAACTATACACTCAAAATATTGATGTGGTAACACGTTACGTAAGTAGTGCGTTTTTAAATATGTTGAGTGTACACTAAGAGACCAACATTCTATATTTACACTCTATATTAAGTATGAGATAATAAATAGATCAAGTCTGTGACAAATCTTATCAGATTGTGTCGACTGTTTCACCAAGTAGAACAATGTGGATGTATGTAGTTCTTTTAGCTGTCTGTGAGTAATCAATCACATATTTTCTCTAACCATGACCGCTTGTACTCGTTCTTGTTTATACACCGGTCAGTTGCATCCACGGCCCCCACCCCGGGGTTTTTACATTTGAGTTGTCAAAACCCCCGCCATTCAAAGGCCCTGTGGGAGGCAGCTGATGATAAAATATCCGGTATTTCCCCGGCCCCTTACAACTAAATATTGTCTCCGGCGTATTAGTTTGGCGAAAAAATCCAAACATTTCTCCGACAGTGCGGGGAAACTCATTGAAGCTGGAAGGTAAAACCACGACCGTTTCTCCGGCTACCCACCGCCGATCCCCGGTGTTGGGGTCGTGGATGCAACTGACTAAACAAGTGCGATATTACTCTGAAGTATATTTCGACCATGACACATATTGAAATGTTTGATATACGCCAACCAATACAAGTCCAAAACAATCCGAACGCTTGTACTTGGATGCTTCGTACCTTGTCTGACTTTTTACTTCTGTTGATCGGCGCCGCTGTCGGTTTGAATGTATTGTTGTTTTATATTGTCACTGAACTACAGTATTTAACGTTTCTCCATTGTGAGACGGCAAAGGAACCAAGCAATTTTATTCTCTGGTTTCTATTTCAAATAATAAAGAATGTTATGTTGTCAATTGAACAATATCAAGCGTTTGCAAATAAACAGGGTTGTTTCCGCTGAGGATTGAACACAGGACCTTCCGCGTGTTATACGTTCAACAAAAACAATAAATGAAAGTGATGATTACCTGTTATTTGCTTACTGCTCTGCATCCTTAATCACATTATACTAATTCGGGAGTTTTCTCCTTTTATTTTTAATAAAATGGAAATTTCGTAATTGAACTTGCGAAGTGTTGTTCGGAAAGAAACCATAATTGCATCGTAAATTGACGTTGAACGAATGACAAAGAAAGCTCATATATATGTAAGCCTCCGTGGCCTAATGGATAAGGCATCGGCCTCCTAAGCCGGGGATTGCGGGTTCGAGTCCCGCCGGAGGTTTCAAGTTTTAATAAAAAATAATTGATAATTTAAATAAGAAACGTCCAACACAATTGTTGGTATTCATTTAATAGTCAATTTGTTATTACCGGTTTATTCAATTTTGATTGTGTTTTTTTTCACAGTGTCTTTGTTATGATAGTTGCCAATTAACAGTTACAAGTTTACTAAACAAATCCTGGGTATCATTCATCGGAAGAACGAAAGCCATGCTTTAATATGTCAAAAATCAAAAGTCAAAGCTTTCAAAAATCTGTAAGAATCGCTTCTTCTGAGAAAAAATCACTTATTTATCGATTATCTAGGATCTAGTAAATCAGACGAGCTGAGACCAATCCCAACAGTATTTTTAAATGCACTTTTGCCAAAAGTGCATCTTGGCTACTACTAAACATGTTCAATGCATCAATTGGAAATGTTTCTGCCTTAGAAGCTCAAGAACAGGAACACTGATAAGAAGCCAAGTTTTTATCAAACTGTACTGAACAATTGCCTGTTCTTCCTAATGTTCTTGAGAAAGTAGTCGATGCTCAACAACATGGCTTTTGACATTTCGACAGACGAAACTTAGTCTCTCATCGGTAACTTTCATTGCCTCGTCCTGTTGAGAGTCGGACCTTGTACCGTGTAATTGTGATATGTGATGTTTGATCCAACACTCGATGTTTACAATGCTCGGTTGTTCAAGTTGAGTTCTGGGCCCGATCTCCCAAAACATCTCAATCTGAGCTAAATCTCATCTCAAATATCGATATGTGTCATTTAGATAATTATTATCTTGTGGTACTGGACACACAATTAGCATTACAAAAAACAACACTATATTTTTAGTTAATTACAGAGTTACATATAGAGCTTGAACTTCAAATTTATCTCAAATTCTTACTCTGATTGGAGCAAACTCTCAATTTGAAAAGAGATTTCTACTTAAGATGCTTTGGGAAATCGGGGCCTGCCTTCCTTGTTCAGCTTGTGATATCACTAACAACTTTCTTAATTACCAGGTTCCCTGACAGCCGTTGCAGCTACTGCTGGACCGATATGTGATGACGTCGACGCCGAGGCATGTCGTTTGATGCAAGTACAGCAAGCCAACTTATGTCAGAACACCGCTGTTGCTACATCATTGTGCAAACGTTTCTGTAATCTCTGTCGTAAGTATTTAAAGTCTTGTATTTTAACACTTTCTCAACACGATTATTTTTATCATTGAAGTTTTCTTATGATTGACGATTGATTCATGCTTGTACTCCACTAAGAATAAACACTTCACAATTTTGAGGGTTGTTGTCAGCTGTTCAGCCAATTCCCCTTGTCATTGGAATATCTACTGTGAAACATTCAATTTGATAGATTCGTCTGTCGTGTAAAGAATTTCTACCTGACATAAGTCCATAATGTGTTTGTCTTCTTTCATACAGCCATAGAATGTTATCATTGTGATGTGACCGTACAGGACTACCATATGTGTAACACAACCAAACTCTGTGATCAGGGAGAGGTGATATATGTCTTACGTTTATTAGAGTAGTAATACACAGGTTGGACATACCACGTGACATTTTGGCTAAGTCCTCAAGTTAAAAAATATGTAAACAAAAAGTTAAAAACAACCATAAGTACATGTATCTTATTCTTTGACCGATCTTTACGAGGTAGGGTCGACGCTCAAGTAGAATGAGCACAACCCGTATAATCTGTTTCACTAAACTATTTAGTTGTGAGGGTAGTGTTCACTTGCTTGGGCGTGGAATAAATCCCGTGAAAATAGGCCAAAGAATAAGATACTTATGGTTGTAGGCACGTGGTATGTCCATCCTAGATACATATACATGCTTATAATTATATCAAACATAATTATCAAGAAAAACCTGTCACAATAAACACCACATCTTGTATATCCGTACATTAACTTAATCAGTTGACTAGCTGCAACACAGTACGATTTGTATTGTGCCTATTGGTGTCTGCCATGTAATGATCTAATGATAGAACACGAGAACTAAAGCAACCAGTCAGTAATTGCTGTGATCAACACTATAAACAATACACATAATACTAGAACTGTCGATGCAATAAGTAATATTAAAGATGATTTATTCCATTCGAAAGAATAGCGGGCACTTCAGTTAACCCATTTACACCCAGTTAAACCTGGATAAGCATAATTTACCTGATCGACGAGCTTATGTTTAACTTTGAACGGAATGTATGTATGATACAACACATATACTCACGTGCAACACACAAAAAAAATACTATCGTAATAGAAGACCGCCGAAGTCCGATGACTAGGATGAAATGTCATTAAGCACATTTAATACACTGATAGTCCATCCGAAAACAAATGCTGGAACTATATTCCAAAACGTGTTATGACAAATGCGTGATGTCACCAGCTTTTCGGAGGTTTTAATTCCTTATTTCTGACATTGATTTGACTCGGTTACTATAGTAATATGATAAAAAAGAATCCACTATTCGCAGTCTTTGAAGTCCAAGTTTCTTAAACTCGTCACGAAAGCAACGTATAATGCTTCTTTGTTTTCCCAGCAGACTTGTTAATAGATGATGATCTACCAAGGTAACTTGTGAAGGATCCTATATTTCGCTGGCTTAGAATGAGAAGGTCGTAAGTACTACTAATACGACCTTATAAGACTGATACATTTTTAAAGTCAGCACCAAAAATACGCTTCTTAAGAGCCTATTTGCGTAAAAATTGGAAAGTGTCATGTTGACCAAACTCAAGTTAAAACAGCTTGTTTAACCATAAGCAGAGAGTAATTTTCAGACTATCATGCTTTTCTTGTTTTCTCAATATATCGAGTTTGTACTTACGACCTTCTCATTCTAAGCCAGTGATTTGTACATGTAATATGCCAATTGTCTTTGACTTATAATTCTTATTGTAATTTAAAAGAAGTTGTAATACTTACAGGTTTGTATGAAGAAAGAGCTGAAATCCTTTATAGACGGTCATCATGAGTACGAGTTTACGTGCGTTGACAAACATGTAAGCATTGTATGACCACACCTAGTGTATGTTGCCTAAGCAAAGCACTACGTAGCGCTAATTTAACGGGGGGTAACTGAATGAAGGCGCCCGGTAGCGGGTAGCGCCTTGCTTAGGCAATGTACACTGACTGGTGAGAACAGTTTTACTCAGGTTCTCATAGTTCTCAACAGCTTGCAGAGACATTCACAAGTTGAAATGGCTTCATTCAATGTTGCCATACCATAGATATGGTGTTATTCAAGTACAACTAAATTTGTTAACCTCCATGAAGCCAATTGGGCCATATAGCAAATATGTCGCATAGTTGATTACGTATACATGCAAAAAAACAAGAGGAACTTTGCATGTGCTTGAAGTTAGCAGGCTGCTAGGCTGTCAACGCCATGCTGCTAGGACGTTAGACTGCCTGCCAATTTCACGCACATTAATTCAGCTAGTACGCATATACCCCACCACCTTACGTCGTCCTGTATTGACGTTTGTGGTCAAAATGCTACTAATTAGTAATTACCAAAATCTCTCTACTCTAGAGCTCATCAAATATTGGGATCCAATATCTATCGGATTTCCTTCGTGATTATCAGTTATTTCGTTGTATAATTATAAGGAATACTAAACCAATGTCTAAGGAATATAAAACTGAAATGTACATCTATATTGCGTGTTTTAATATCATGTCACATCAAGGAGTGTCGTTTTAGAACAGCTCCGTCTCTCCGCGAATATGCGACCTAGATTTAACTGTTTCTTACCTAATATGTATTTAAATATTTTATCAGCAGTGAGTGACTCTAGTCTATATTATAAATTTCCACTTTTTTTTAAAGAAATATTAAACATTAATATGTTGCTCAACGTTGTTTCAAATGTTCACTTATAAATTTATACTTCTATTTGCTATCTGTTAGATATGTGATGGTGGAAATGACCTTGTTATACCGTTTGGTAAGAGAATGGCTTCAACACGTGATATATCTGTTACTTGTTGTACAAATGACCTTTGTAATTATCCACATTCCATACAAACAACAACAACAACCACCACGATGGCTACAACAACAACACCATTCAAAGGTATTGTTTTGTTGTTTTGTTAAAGTCACATTATTGCTCCCCACAACTTTTTTCCTATCATCCATTACATACAATGAATTATGGAACCATTAGACTGTTTGTTAACAAATGACCTATACTCGACGATAGAAAGTTAAGTATTTCTGTGGAAATAGTAAACCAATTATCGTATTTAGCAAATTGTATGGTGAACAAAATACTCATTTTGCAAGAGTTGCTCCCCTTAGACTTTAAATCATGCATTTATTTTTACAAATTGTCATTTTGTCAACAAACCATCTGGATGTTTCATTACATTTTCTTCCATCTAATTGTGTTTTCCACATTTGGGAATCAACTAAAGTGCTTAAATTTGCATCATTCTGCAGAGCAGTTATACCAAGTTATAGCTTATTAAAATAGCCGTTTAAAGCTTAATGTCTCGATCAGACATTGAATGGATGATAATTGTAAAGTATTGATAGACACACGTCTACTCTACATGTATACTGTTTTGCAACTTTATTATCATTAAAGACTAACTATATTATTTTGCATACTCTTGGTATTGTTGTATTTCCGTGACTTGTCGTTCCTTGTGTTTGGATGATGTAAATAAGCACTATATCCCAAATCAAAAATCTAAATCCAGATAATATTTGCTGTTTCAGGTTGTCCAAAGGACATCATCTTCGTAGTAGACCAATCGGCTTTTCACACTAGATATGCTTTGACCTCACTAGTTGATTTGCTACGCGGCATCTTTGGACAAATAGATATTGGTATACACGATAATCAGGTAGCTTATTATGCTATTGAACATCATGGAAAGAAACTGATTGACCTAGATGACAATGAAGACAAAGATCAGCTGTTGATGAATCTAGAACATCGGATCATCAATGAGCATCCCCACAACAGTCCCGATCCTTCATTCGACTTACAGAATACGATACGAGATGTCGCTCACAGAACAATTGCGGGAAATAACGGCGACCGTCGTAGTTTTGATGATACGGTCGTGTTGATAGCGTTTGACAGCACGCTGCATAATTTTGATCCTACACACTTGCGTTCCAATGAAACCCTTCAGCACGTTAGCAACAATGTGATCACCCTTATGGTTGGACCGACCAGTTCCTCTACCATGGCGAAAGCTAACGACATATCTACAGACAGTCAGCATGTATTAACAGTTGGTGATGAGAGAAATATTGCTTCAATTGCAGACCGTCTTGTCCGAATGATACAAAAATGTTAGTTCGTTTCCAATAAACGAAAGGTGCGCTTCAATTGTGTAATGTTGTGTCGTTTTTATTCGTTTTTCATCTGCACTATCTTGAATGTAGATCTACTCAAACGCAATCCTGTGGTTTGACTTCTAAGGAAATCCGTCGTTGCTAGATAATCAATTAAACAGGACGAGGCTGCATGTAGTGCATATAGTAAGTTTAAGATCTGAGTGATCCCTTGCACCGGATGCGCCTCTATTGCTTAACGAGGCGTTCCCTATAACGTAGATCGTTTAAATCGATTCAGGAATAATATACATTAAATAAGAATCATTATTGCTTAAACTCCTCAAATTTTCAACAAAAAGCTTCAACCAATTACCAAGAAAAAATATTTAAATGCATTTCCGTAATGAGCCAAAATAGTCATGAGTTGTTTCCCTTTGACCACATAATAATAAATCGCTGGAAGCAATAAATTATTAGTGGTGATTTGAATGTATTTTCGACATTATAGAGACATATTTGCAAATTGCGCACACTTTCATCTGACAAATTATGATAATTGATAGTGCTTTGTACAATTAGCTCATATATTGTAATAGTAGAGAAAAATATGCTAGTTATAGGGAATGCCTCTTGTACTATATCCTCAAACTACGGGGGCTATCGCTTGACCCTCAGGCATTTGAACTAATGGGTCTGACTATATGATATTGGCCTACAAAAAACTGCTCTTGACGACCAGTCTGCTATTTACCAGTCAGTCGCATCTACGGTCCCAATCGCCGACCGGGATTGGCGGGGGTCACTTTAGAGTTTTCGAAACCCCCGCCCGCCATTCCCCGCCCTCCAGGGGACACTTGGTGGTAGAATCTCGCGTATTCCCCGACCCCTGAAAACTAAATATTGTCCGCGGTGTATTGGTTCGGAAAAACAACGCCAACATTTCCCGGCAGGGCGGGGGAAACTGGGGGGAGGGGGGTAAATCTCCGACTATCCACCGCACACCCCCGGGGGAGGGGGTGTAGATGCAAATGACTGGTACATAAGTACTTATCAGGATAGCTATCGATGAGCAGTGGATGGAGACGATAAGCAAAATGTGTTACGTACATTATCATTGAAAAAGAATAAATGTATGAATTTGTATTTTAAGATCTATCTTTAGGCTTATATAAATTTCGAGAGATTCGTAAATGTCACGTAAATGTCCCATCTTTTTAATAATTGTCAATGATAATACTGTTGTCACGGGTTATACCTGTGTCCCAACCCTGAGTTAAATTCAAGGAAACATTAAACGACGACATTGCTGAAAAATGGGTTCTATCATATATAGTTGATATGGTCTATATAAAATCTATATGTTCTAGTCCTGTTTCTTTTCTAGTGCTCTGAATTTTAATAAAATAGTTTTTAACTCATATCACGGTTATCGGACCTCTTTCCTCATACCACCAATCAAAGATTTTAAATTAAAATACAAAATAAAAAACCTGGTTCCGCTGGGGCTCGAACCCAGGACCTCTCGCGTGTGAAGCGAGCGTGATAACCACTACACTACGGAACCTCGTTGTGAGATAATGTTGTTAATTTATAATATATTATGTATTTGTCGCCTTTTCGTTTTGTTATTTAGAATTTGCTGCTTTCGTGGATTCTTCCGAGATTAATTAATATTTACACAAATTACTATTTTAATACTCTGTCGTTGTTGTGCATCTATTTCCAACATGAAACAATTAGTGAGTCATGTATATTTGCATTTAAAGGGAAGTAATCCAAAAACTCGACTACTACTACAGTAAAGTGAATTACTCCCCTTTGTATCGTCTTTAACCTATGTACATTTTGACCACATCGACACACAGGGGATTGACACATAATTTTTTTTGGTTCAATATAGCCTTATATCAGTATATATGAATCATTAAATAGCTAAATCTGGAATGTAAGATGGAAAAGAAAGAGTATCGATGCGTTATTGGAAACGAAATCGGAAAATGGTGGTATTCCAATGACGAATAAAGCACGACCTTGCAAGGGTTAGAAGCACCCGTTTGAACTGAGGTCAAATATTCTGTTTTGTAGCCTCTATACTGGTCTTCAATTTCACCAGGATCATTTGGTTCTGCCATATGCTTCTTATTTTGCAGAAATTAATGGAAAGTGACCCTTGCGCGGTGTTATTTTTTCTGTTTATCCTTAGTTTATTTATGCATCAGAATGAAAAAGTCCCTGGTTTGGAGCAATTTATATCAAAATCGGTCTACTTACAGCAGTTAATTGAGAGCGAATAGAACATTTTAACTTTGAACAGTCAAAGTCTAAGTCTGTGTTTAAGACTTACAACGTTGATGAATGAGACCCCTTGTGCCATTTGAGCATGTTCATTAATCAACGGAGCACTTTAACAAAAACAAGTGCAAATTACTAATTACTTCACATGTACGTATTTATCTCAAAGGATAGTCTGTTTATATACAGACACTATATTTATAGGGACCAACTCGTCCGTCTTCTTTTGTTTCATGAAAGTATTTCCCTTTGGACCCGCGAGAAAACATAGATAATCAAGCAAAATGAAATCAGTACAAATGTACATGTATAGCTAAATTAAAAACAAATGTTATATTTGATTTAAGTACATTAATTATCTAGCAAGATCTCTGGGTAGCCAGACAACTCAAAGGGTTTTACAGGCAGGTCTTCAGATGTTTCATAGTTCTAGCAGATATCAAAGTACGAGCAGGTAATGTGAAAGTGTTCAAATGACTCACATGTTGGTCACTGGCACCTATTGATGATGTTTTTTTCATAAGGTTTCATTTGAGAGATAGGAACTCTATTGGACTCTTGAAATTCTTCGTTGGAATTCTTGCCGAGAATTGCCTTTATTTGCCACTCAACCTTCTGCTGATAAAGGGCAGGCCTAAGTGTCTCCTACCTGATTCGAACTTAGATTGCAGTTTAAACGTCAAGCGCACTAACCACTGAGCTACGGAGGCAAACGGAGTTCTCTAAATCATGGAACTCTTTTACATGTACAAACCTCATGTGAACGAACCATTTATGTATAGACCTCTTTCTTTGCAAGTCCTCTCTTAAATATATGTTGACAGATATATCGCTGGCTTGATAGAACTCGTTGCACATGTAAGTAAAACCTCCATTTTCAGAAAACTGTCTGAAAATTCCCCTTTACTTACGGAAAAAAGTAACTTCAACTTCATTTTGGTCAACACGACCTGTTCCGATTTTTATTTTCATGAAATCAGTTCATAAGAATCGCCTTGTCATGCAGATTTCAAATATTGGCGTCTTATTACGTTGCTGCAAAAAGCACTATTGTCGTATTAACCTTCTCGATATATGTATATTTTCAATGAAAATTTTAGAAAAACGGTGAATTCCCTTCACTATGCAGCCTGGGAGAAGTTGCTGGTTCCCGTGAAAGGTGCTAGTTACTTTTAGCTAGTGCTTGAAGGAGTGTTGAGGAAATGTTGAACTTGAGGATTGCCATTAAGAGGCTGATGAGGCCCACACCCCTGTCTCACTTGCAACTTTGCCAAATAATAATTTTATAGAATAACAATAACTGTTATTCCTTTGGCCTCCCAAAGTTTAAAACAAGCCTTACTCAGTAAAATCCGAATGGCAACCATGATAGTTTGTATAGAATATTGTTTTGTAGTAAACCTCTGTATAGCAACATTCTTAAGAGTTGCAAATACTGGATCTTTTATAGAGGATTTTGCTCCAAAGAGGTCAAATTTAGAGTAAAATACTTGCACCTGCTTAGGGAAACTCTGGAGATTTTGTTATAGAGAAGTTGTTGCTTTACAGAGGGTAATCTGGTTCCCTGATGTATCCATCCGTACTCGCCCGTACTCAATATTAGCTCTGTTATATAATATATATAACATGGAGCACATTCATACAGAGGGCTGTTCCGGAGAGTTTCTACTGTACATAATTCATGTTCAAGTCTGTACACTTTGCATGTTAATTACTAGTAATCAAGAGCCTGTGCATATACAACAGTACAAGTACCTCTAGTAGTCTACAGGGTACTGTTTTGTCAAAGTACTTACGAAAATCTTAAACTTTCGCTCAAATTTAAATTCCTTATTTTGCCTTTGCATCAACAAATTAGAGAAAGATCTCGTTTGAAAACATTAACTGAATTAATTAACTATTGAAGTAACGTATTGTTTAACCAAAATTTGTAGCAGTTAAAGAAATTATAAAGAATTCAAATTTGACCATAACTTTAGGATTACCGTAAACGCTCTGTTGGAGCAGGAAATATTGGTCGTTGTTCAAGAGGTTGCTGCTCTGCAGAGGTTAACTTTATAGCAAAATGTATGAGCTCAGGGAAATTCTGAAGGCGTTTTTATAGAGATGTCGTTGTTCTTCAGAGGGCTGCTCTGGAGAGGTTGTATACTGTATGTGATATCTTATGTCTTGAAACCTTTATCAGACAGTATCTTTGCAATTGAATGGTTTGCATGCCACATTTCAGTTATATAAGATACAAGTTTTCCTGGAATTAATTATCAACCGGCACAAATTTGTTCTTCATCAAGCAACTGACAATATCTCCTTATTTATAGCTTTCTTACAGAGATATTTTCAATCACATTTGTCTGGTATTTTCAATATAATGAAAACATGGATGTCCTTCTGCGTACCTTTTAAAACAACCATAGCAGAGATATTACAAGGATGTTGCATTTGTCACAAGGTCATATTGACCTTATTTACTGTTAAATCATTAAATTTCGTGGGGAATTAAATTTCGTGTTCGTGTTTCACCTCAACCACGAACATTAATTTTGACCCTTGTAATTATTACCAGAAATGGATATATACGAATTAACGTCCAATCGAAATGGTCTGTTTTACGAAAACGGTGAAATTTCGTCCCGACTAAATTAAACGATTTTACAGTAATTTCGATCGGACAAAATTTCACCGTTTTCGTAAAACAGACCATTTCGATTGGACGTTAATTCGTATATATCCATTTCTGGTAATAATTACAAGGGTCAAATTAAATGGGATTACATTTTGTGGTTGAGGTAAACCATGAAATCCACAGAATTTAATCACCCACGAAAATTAATGATTTTCCAGTATGTCAACCTCGCCACGATTCATCGCACCAATGCACTGCACAGGATTTTATTTGTACCATGTCAGTCATACTATTTCAACTGGACTGACGAGTTGTATATTTTTTTCACTGTCACACTGACACACATATTGTGTTTATTTTTGTCATGCTTAGCACTTTATACTTGTATTTGTGTATAGTTATACTCCGGAATGCAATGCAATCTGGTTTTTCCACACAAATCCCGCGGTACAAACAACTTTAACCGTTATCCTTATTTTCGTTCGATAAATATTCATGTATGAACCATTGAAATGAGCGACGCTTATTTAAATCACAATAGCATTAGCAAAGGATTTAGGTCAACATTATTTGTACTGCATGCAAATTTGCAGAAAACCCACAATATTGTACATTCCGGATTATCTCTATTTCATCCCATGTGTAATTGCAATACTTTCCACCCTATCAAAGCATGTCAAGTATGCCCCTACGGCAGCTCAATAGT
Source organism: Spisula subtruncata (assembly GCA_963678985.1). Lineage (NCBI taxonomy): Eukaryota > Metazoa > Mollusca > Bivalvia > Venerida > Mactridae > Spisula > Spisula subtruncata. The sequence goes on from OY787668.1 coordinate 21,341,473, forward strand.
CAGAAATGGTAAAAGTCACTGTGACCTTGACCTACTGATCTTAAAATCAACAGGGGTATGATCTACTTTGGCTGGTCAGCTTCCAAGTAATGTCTGAAGATCCTAGGGCAGTGTTCTAGAGTTATTGAACAGAAACCATTTGATCTACCAACAGATGTCCTTGCAGACGGACTAACGGATATGTGCAAAGCAATATCAGGGCATAATGATAAAATACATTGGGCATTATTCACCAATGGAGTAAGTCTAAAACTCGGACTTTGACTGCCAAATATTCTACTCGCTCTCATGTTGTTATAAATGTACCAATTTTGATATAAGTGGGTATACATATATTCAGTGGGTAACAACACATAAGCAGATATAATTTCACAAGGTTTATGTAATTGCAACGAAATGGCAGTGATTTTTAAAATTGTCAATTTTCAGTCTTACAATGTTGGTGAATAAGGCCCCAGTACTGGAATTAAACAACTGTGTTGTGATGAGTCTGCATGGAAACAATTTGTAGAATTACTTTGAAATGTGTTGCTATGGAAAAAAGTGTTATATAATAGTCATGTGCCTGTCAGACAAACTGCACAGTAATACATGCATAATAATTCGAATAAAAGAAACAGAAACAAAAGAATATTAATCTTCATGTTTTTTATTCATGTATTTTTTCTGCTTTTAACCAGAATGACATCATTCTGTTATAAAAAAAACAATCTTTAAGAATGTTGGTCAAATGACAACGGATGTTTAACGAAACTGAAAATGGAGCAAGATTTGAAACCTTGAAAATTGATGTTTACATGATAATGAAATGACTTGCATTTGTTAATCTGAGCGAAATTAACAATTCAACAAAATAACATATATACAACAGTCAGTAAAAACATATACTCATAACAGATATTCGTTACTTTGGCAGTGAAATAGCATCAATAAATCAACCAATACATTCACACACATCCATACATTCATACCTATTGGTGTTTATTGTTAAACCAATCAAAACATTGAAAATTAGGAGGTTTCACACACCAAAAAAATCAATAGTATGCAATAAACTGTTCTAACGAATCTCCAAAATAAAAATAATGGCAATCGTGGTTCTGCAGCAAATACTTATTTTAGCACTTCTTAAGTATAGTCAAAGTAATTATGATCAGTCGCTGAGGTGTTGAGCAACATTAAATTATCTGCGGACAGTAAACCCAGTCACCTCATAGCATACCATACAAAACAAATAGAAGTTTTAAAATACCTGAGAGAAACTTTTTAACAGTTATACAAAATTAATAAAGAAGCAAGTAAACAAAGTGTTGACATATTGACCATTGATATCTAGGATTGACCATGGATATCTAGGGCCTATCATTTATTTGTTGGTCATTTCGAATAATACACAGAAGTACCACAAATTCCATTTTCTCAAAAATTGTCAACAGTCAAACTTTGATACACAAGCACACTTCAATATTCACTCAACCAATCAAACTTCAGCATTTATTCAATCAGTCACACATCAACATTTATTCAACCAATCACAATTCAGCATTTATTCAGTCAGTCATACATCAACATTTATTCAACCAATCATATTTCAGCATTTACACATGGGCCAATCAAACATCAGCATTTATCAAACACACAAATCCTAACAACCAATCAAAATGCAAGCTTCTTCATCAGCAGGTATACATGTGAGTCGACCTCAAAACCATGCAAGTTGTTAGCATCACCTTGTAACCTCATCAACAGACCACCGTAGGATACATAAGCTGCCCTGAAAATATACAAAGACAAAAGTATGGAAAATATGAATTAATTAGGTTGGATTTTTATTGACCTGAGACAGTTATTATGCGGGCCATTCATGTTCTACCCCTGCCGAATTGGCCAATGACCTCCCACTTTGAGGGAGAGAATTTGGTAAAATAAGCAGGCCTTTTTATGAAATCAAACGAGATACAAATGTATCAGAATGTGAAACAAATCAACGAGATACCTTGTAACTACACTACAGAGAACTTTATAGCATATTTAAAATCATTATTTCACAGATATCAGATTAAACACATCAGGTGGCTTAAGGTGTACTGTTGCATTCAAATAATATAGCAATAAAAAAAAGTTAATAACTATGTACAACAAACATACAAAACATGCTCAGGAAAGAACAGCAAAATGCATACAAAAAACACTTAGAATCAAAGTGCAAAAGTAGATCAAATAGCTTAACCGAAATAATCTACTTTTGCACTTTTACAAAATACAAATAATAGAAATAACAATTATCTGAATGTGTATGAAATGAATGAATAAATGAATAATGAGTGGAATGGCTCTTTGTTCCCCTTTCAGTAAGCATATCCTGCAATCCATTTGTCCATCGATCCTTATCCTTCGTGTTTCCTATCCTGTGTCTCCTATCCTGTGGTTCCTATCCAATCCTTCCTATCCTCCATCCTTCCAGAATCCAAATTTCCTGTATCCAACTTTTCAAATATCAAACTTTTCCAGCATCCAACTTTTCCATTATCCAAAATTTCCAGTATCCAAACTTCATCTGCAAACTCCTGATTTCCTCCCCTCATTGAAGGACTCAAACATTTCAAGGATATTTTAAAGGTCAACATTTCAAGGACATTCTTCAAGTTCATTATTATCAAAGCCGGTAGGTCATATTCCTATAAAACTAAAACCATTAGACTAATTTAGCAAGAATTTTAAAAAGTATTTGTTAAATGGTAACAGATAATAGTCAAGAGAATGAATGTCCTGGCAATGTCAACCATGATCAATATATAAAAAGAAGAACCATACTTAAAGTTACCAATTGAACCAGAACAATTCTATGACAACTCTCTTATAGACCTATGTAAGTAACAACTTCAAACAGCTCCAAAGTCATTCCAAGTTTTTGAGTATTCAGTTGATATTTCCAAACTCCTTGTGTCATATGTGTATCCTTTCCAACTGTATATCCTATATCCTTTACATCTAGTATGTCCTCCATGTCCAATTCAAACTTGAAATATTCATCATTCTTACCAGTATTCAACATTAAATAATCTGACAACAATTTAAAGACAGAAATGAAACATTTAGTCTGCAATTCTGCAGAAAAATAATTTATTTATGAAATGAAAATTATTTTGCATGAAAAAAAAACACTTTTACTAAGATTTTTACAAAGTTAACAATAAAGAATCTATCAATATACTGGTATAAATTGAGATTAAGTATATACATTAATCAAAATAGGAGAACAATTAGTACAATTTACCCAGACGTATGGTCAAACGAATGCAATAAAACTGTTTACAATTACTGTACAATGATGAAATATATGCTAATTTCTAATCTGTTACAGTTTTTCAAAAATACCACCAAAATAATGACCGCAATCGCCTTATTGATCTGCGATTTGTGGTGGCACAAGCTACAGATCTTCCAACTATCACCTGGTCCTAGCAAACAGCCATTACAGACACATTCTACTGACATTGAGCCTCCTGTCTGTGAGGCTGCCAGAGTCTGTCTATATCAAACGGACATGAATATATCGAGGGTTGCCTGCAAGACTGTCATAGCTGCTTATAATTAAAGAAGGACATACAACAGTCTTGAAGGCAGACTTCGATATACAAAAACATGCATAACAACATCTGAGCCAAGTGAAATTACACTTGATACTACTACTCTATGAAAAAGCCAAAATATGACATAAAAGATCAGTTAAACAAGTGGACAATACAGAAAAAACACAGTATTATGCATTCATTTGAAACCACACATCCATTCTACATTTTCACTAACAGTATAGTGCTCAACAAGAATTATATTACACTTATTAAAGGAAAGTTAATTTTTTATTGAAGCAAGAATGAATTGTGATCAAGAAAAGTAAGAACATTTTAAAAGTAAATTTAAATACATTCAGCTAACTTTAAATTTTCAAAATTCAAGAAATAATTTTCAAGAATTATTTTTCAAGAATTTAAGTTTTTTTCAAGATATCTTCGTACTAGTAATAAGTTTGCGTAGTGTAAAGTATCCAAGTGAGCCGAAATAAAGCATGTTTTTCTGGAGTGCAGAAAGTGGTTGTACAGTTCCCTTGACAACCAGCTAACCACACTGCCATAAAACAGTGCCATGGTGCAAAATTCAAGGCCGAACGAAGTGCCTTTACTTTGAGAGTTTTTGTTGATTTTTCCATTGTGGAGCAGGCCCTATTCCTGTGAGCAGATAAGGAATAACGTTTTATTCCGTTTCTAGTATGTAATGCAGTACAGAAAAGGATCGGTGTGCAATAGTTGCGAGCCAGAAAGCAGCAGGTCATTTGTTGTGTAGGAAGATGGATGGATGGAAGGTATGAATGAACAAATGAATGCATGATACAAGTGACATACAATCAAAAATCAAGAAAATAATATAACAAATCAACCAATGTTGACAAACACCAAATCTACCATTACCTGTCCTTAGCCCTTTTCTCTATAGGGGCCCTAATTAATTTAGCAACTGGGTCCCCTGATAATCAATTACAGTAGTTAAATGAGCGAACAAATGCCATACAGGTTTTTGAAAAAAAAAACACCCTGATAATTGACAAATATGTGTATACTGGATAAGGAAAGAAGCCAACATAATGGGGTAAAGTAATCAAATTGATCATGAAAGCTATGAAAATGATGACTGGCTGAAGCACAAGTAGCCCTTGAATTTTAAACCCAATAATTGGCAATTAATACACTTTTCATAACAACATTACTTAGTATGATCTAATCATTATTGTTAGTTGAAGTCCAGTCATAGGCAGAAATAAACTTGGCATGAAAGCATAGAAAAGTTGTTTAATACAATTCCCTTATAGTATGCGGTAATGGTAGATAAAGGTGTGAAAGAAAGTCTGAAAGTAAAATGAAAGTAATTTGACACAAGCAACAATGTATGGTGTGTAAACAACAGCAATACCTTTCACCGAACGAGGACATCAATGATGTTGATGTTCCTGGTGTTACCACGAAAGCAGGAATTTTATATCCTGTTTGAATTTGAACATGTTGATAGATAATAATCCATAAGTACGTGTGTTTAGCATGGGTTACAAGTTACTAAGCAAAATACAAATGTACATTGAAACAAGCAGGCTATATATACTGAGCATTCTAACCAAAAGCATGAACATGCAGTAAAATTAAACAGCGAGCATAAAGTAACAAAGTAAAATAAAATATATAGCAACTAAACACATAATATTAGCTACATAAAGCAGAAATCCAAGATGGCCGCTCTCCCAATCCCACAATGCACTGCGATATATCAGAAAGAGGTTGACTTCCCATCATGCATTGGAAACTAAAGATATATATAGTAGTCTACGATTTCCCATCATGCTTTGGGAAATAAGAAGCTAAGCTGCGATCCCATCATGCTCTGGAATACGATGACATCACACAATGACATCACACGAGGGGGTTAGAGGTCAGAGGTTAATGGTTACAGCACTACGGAGGATGTTAGAACTCTGGGAAATCGCATACCAGATTATGCATTTACAACTAAACATGCAATGCAAATGCAACTCTGGCAGCGATCTCCAACAGAGGTTAGTAAGGAAACGTACAACATCAACGAACGACAACAACGAATGTGAATTAAGCTCTGCATAAATATACTTCTAAAGTCTAGTAGAATGGTTTAGTTTTCTTCCTGTAGTCCAGGTAAACATGTTGACTTTCAGATACATAAGTATAGTTATAGTTAACTTCCTTGTGTTATAGGTATGTCACGATAAATACAAATTCATTAATGCATTTTTTGAAAACAGATAATATTGTGCAAAATTATTTACCTGTATCTCAATAAACCTAGAGACTCCGATTTTGTTAAAGTACCTTATAAGGTTAGTTGAACTTTTTCAAATGACAAAGAAGCAACGAATATTCATATTCATGAAATCCAAGTTAATAATTTTGCACATTCGATCCTCAACAAATTTTGATATTACTTAACAAATGCTTATTTCAATATATACTGCATTGTACTGCTACAATAATCAGTTGGTTAACTTCTTTTATTAACTTCAAGATCGTTACTTTGATGGTTATTACGCGTTAGAACAGTTCTATTCCATTACAAGGCGCCTTTTTATCAAATTACGATAATCTAATCTGAAGAGTAATTAGGACTGGAGCCAATGTATATGAATATATATCCTTTGTTTGAGTAATAAATCTTAATAATATATATGATGTCAAAATAGTGACTTTGCTTAAATGAATGATTTGATTGCCAGTAGTTAAACAAAGCAAGCCATAGAGGTACAATCAAGATTTGAAACCTTTTTACCTCCTAATGAGAAATCTAATATCTGTTTAGTAGTCCAGGTATTTCTATACCATTACTACATACCAGAATAAAACACTACATAAATAGATATATTTTAAGGATTGTATTCCAATTTTAGTAAACTGATACAGGGACAAAAAATAATGTACAAACAACTTTACAGTCCATTCAAAGTTAAACGCAATTCTTTCGAATGGGATAGTTCCCTCATTAGTATTACTTATTGAATCGACTGTACTGAATCAAAACTGAGCTGAGAATATTTTGTTTATACTGCATGCACAATTTCTATTGGTCGAGCATTTGTGAAACAAGTTTTCATTGGATGACAGCCTGACACGCCCACAATGTAACTTAGTATTTAGTCCCTTTGGTGCAAAAAGATCATATCTCACTATATACTTTATACAATTTAAAGATACTACCTTGTTGCACCAATGGGACAAACTTTTGTTTCACCATTACCCAAGTACTTGACAATGTGTACTTATTTGACTTTCAGTTCACTTATTTGCCAATATGTATAATTGTTTAATTAGTGAGCATTTAAAAATATACGTTATTACCTCTGCAGAAAGAACCTATTAAATTAATGAAAGCCTACATATTTTATGGTTTCCAACTGATCTTAACCTATTTTTTGATTGCAAAAGAATTTCAAGTGTTTTTGTCTAGCCAAAGAAAAAGCTATAATTCAAAATTGTTTTTGCATGCCAAAAATATTAAATAAAGCATAAAATTGCATATTTATTCTACAAAGCACTACATTTAACAATGCCAAACTAAAAAATACAATAAAAGCAAATAAAATAAGCCAGAAACAAATGAAAGCGACAGCATAATAGCACTATATAGTTAACTCTACTCATGAAGTGTTTTGGCACTGATTCCATGATTATTGTTATGGTACTCTCATTGATGGTAATATTAATACCAAAGGGTTATTTGCAAAACTGAGGTAACTCAGTTTGAATGATTAATCACTTACAACAGTTTTGCATCAATGGAAAATCCATTGATAGCCTTATAACTCAATGAAATTGTAAAACTGAATAGAATTAAGACAATAGTCAAAATTGAAACAAGTTTAGGAGCTATCTTGAGTTATTAGGAGTATATTAAATTGAATAACAATAGCAGAGGTGACCTTTGAGTTACTGCATGCAGGCATCAAACTGATTCAAACATAAAATCTAGCAGTACATATACAGTATAATGAAGGAATTAGCATTTGTTACATGTTACACAGAAAAGTTTAATACACAAATACATGTAATATATATAACATCCATCACCAAGGGAAGGCAGAATTGTAAAATGAAGCAGATAAAAAAAAAATTTGGCATGAAATAGAAAATCTAAATTTTCTTAATCAATGTTCGATTGAAATTAAAAGTAATGTAACTTATCAACTGTTCATAAAATCAACTCTAGATTTACCAATGAGTTGATGAAGTGTACATGGCAGTAAATTAATCTGGTAGCAAACTTAATTTATTAAAGTCTGGCAAAACTATCACATTAGCTAAAAAAATTCTGAGGAAATATAATTTGGTTACTATTTAACCAAGTTTAAAACTCATTAAAAGCATCTCTTAGATTTCTTTCGAATATATTTTTCATGCACTCATAAAATATGACTATAAAATTATACGCCCGTTTGCCACAGAAATATATGCATGATTGCTTTGTTTTAAAGGAAGCTAAGAAAATGACTGATACTGTATTACTGTCACTATAGAATTAGTAGAGATTATATAAAATCTACAAGATGTCTATGATTATATAATACACATCTACTAAGAGAGCAAAAATATATAGAAACACTGAAACTAAACAAAACTATAATATACATGGCTAGGCTAATATTACAGAACAAGCAACTAAATGTATTTAGCAACAAAATTAGCAACACAATTAGCAACAAAAATCTATTATTGCAATATTCAAAATAACAAATTGTCTTTTTTAAATAGAATAATGACACCAATGGTACAGTGAAAGGTATTGCTGTTTAACTTGGTAAGCAAACATAAATCATTTGCATAAAGATCTGCAATAAAGAATGGTTACCATAACAACAAGGTTTGTATAATAAACAAATAAAAGTAAATACATTGGAATACAACAGCACAAATAAGTAAAACATATTTTTAAGCCACCTGGTTCAATTTTTGATCGATCTGCAATGATGTCAGATAAATTGGGATAATGTGAATATAAAATGCGACGTCAGAATTTCGCATTTTTCGAAAAAATTGAGGTATAATTTTAACAGATTTAACAAAGTGTTGAGAATATATTGAAGGGTAAGGTATAAAACATAAATGAAGAGTCGGCACATAAATGACAAGTGGGCATAAAAAAATAAATCCTGAGCAAACTAAAATATTAACATTACACTATTACAGTATGTCTGAAAATGGGCTTAATCCCTTTTATCTTAGTAACTGATAGATCTATACACAAAAATGTGCAAGTTGCAGCATAAAATTGTCATAAATATAAATATATTAAATTTACAGCTTATTAAAGATCAAAGACTAAAAGATCAAGGCATGTAGATCTATAGTACTTGTTTTATAGCCGTTTTATGGTCGCAAGTCATTTTGCCTAAATAAATTCATAAACATCTTTCATATGATTTATTATTATTATAGTATACTTTAGTCTTGTAAAGGCAACATTTAACTGAGTTACATTAATTAAGGGGGTTCAAAACCTACAAGCTTACATGGACCTATAATTATAATCTCGCCATATATTAATGTACCTAGATATACATGTAAGACATTTCAAATTTACATGGGTCTATATAATCTTGCCGATATATTAATGTATGTACATACATGTACGTGTATATTCATGCTGGCTTATTGGGACATTACTATACAACTCTGAGTCATCCAACATACTTTCCCGCCCATTCAATAAACCGGGTATGTACATGTAATTGTTCTTGTCAGGGCATATGTCAGGGCATACACGAAATTGTTCGGCTATTGAAAAGCTTACATTCCCTTTTGTCTTGCTTCAACTTGATCTAACTTTCCTACCCAGCATTGCAAATATGTAAGTATAATTCATGCATTGAAAGCAAATTCCAAAGTTATAGAATTATCAAAACTGATCAATACACACAAGTACTCAATTTTAAACCCTCGTATTGACAAAATTCTTAAGGAGAAACAATTTTACAATTCATTGTAAGAGCTATTTCATTATACCTGTAAAATCAATACGGTTAACGGTTAACGGTTAACGGTTAACGCTACTTTCTATAATCTATACTGCCTTGATCGGTTTGGCTTGTATTGATCAACCGGTAACCAAGCAAACAGGAATAAGTCTGAACCAGTCTATGACAAGAGTTAGCTAGAGTGATCTCCCTTGGATCAAATACAGACTTTTGCACACTACTTCATAGTTTTATGTACCCGGGTGAGTAATATACATACATGAATGGTTTAAGAGATTTAGATATGAAATATACTAGAGTTTACCCGGATTAGGATAAATCCCAACTAAAAATTGATAGGTTCAGGTTCGTCAAAAATCTGAATGTCACCGCAAACCTGTGGGTGCATATAACCAAAACTGACATGTAACCACACAAATTGAGGTAAAGCCAAGCTAGACTGATTAACCGACAATATGTGAGGATGACAAGCATTTAGACAATACAGACATCAGCCAGTGAGAGAGAGAAGCCTGCCATTATACCTGAGTCATGTGTATAACAATAGGTATGCACTATGAACATTAACTAACTGTTCATGTAATACTTGACTAATGAACTGGCTGAATGTCCCCGAGTCTATGTGTGATCTACATTTCACAACACAACCTGTCTGACAACATACAGTCAGCACAAGGACATGTTCAACATAACCCTACCTTAAGCTAGTGAATTTTCCTGGACGAATACTTGAAGTCAACTATAGTGATACTTCTAATGTGATCGAGCCCTTACTATTTCCATGGTGAGAAACTGGGTCGTTGGAATTGGGAACTTGGGGGTAGGAACCTCATAATGCCAAACAAAATGTTTTAATCATAGCCTAATTTCATCCAAAATGGCCATTTTATAGGTGAAGCCCGCCAAGTCAGCAAGACTGAATCAGATCCTGATGTGGGGCCTGATTTTAAACCCATACAAATAACATAGCCATTATGTTTTGTCTGTATCCTTGAAATATATACATCTAAAGTGATCTAGAATTTCTCATAATTACCAATATAAGGGAAGGAGCGAGGAGGTATCTTAAGTCCAGGAATAATTTGTATCAATAATTAAAGAGCAACTACTATATGCCACATTCCCCACAGTTACAGGCTATTACAGCACAATGATCTATTTCTATAGTGACATGTAAGACGGAAACAAAACTGTAGGTGGACAAAACTACCAATAATCATTAGAAAAAAAGAAACATTTCGCCAAAACATTTGTGAACACATAAATTTCACCATCATGTAGCCTCCTGGGTTAAATGAAAACGGTAGGCCAGGACGCAAATACTAATAATCATTACCAGTAGAACAAACAAGAGGGCCATGATGGCCCAATATCGCTCACCTGATTATAAACCCTGCACAATTTTCACCCAAAGGAATAATTTGAACATCTTGGTAGAAAACCACAAGATGATGCTACATACCAATTATCAAAACTCTAGGCAGTGTAGTTTTAGGCAAGAAGATATTAATATGTTTTCCCTATATAAGTCTATGTAAAACGTTGACCCCTGAGTGGGGCCAATTTTGACCTCAGGGGCATAATTTGAAAAATCTTGGTAGAGGACCACTAGATGATGCTACATACCAAATATCAAAGCTATATGCAGTGTAGTTTTAGACAAGAAGATTTTCATATGTTTTCCCTACATAACTCTATGTAAAATGGTGACCCCTGGGGCTGGGCCAATTTTGACCCCAGGGGCATAATTTGCACAATCTTGGTAGAGGACCACTTGATGATGCTACATACCAAATAACAAAGCTCTATGCAGTGTAGTTTTAGACAAGAAGATTTTTATATGTTTTCCCTATATAAGTCTATGTAAAACGGTGACCCCCAGGGCTGGGCCAATTTTGACCCCAGGGGCATAATTTGCACAATCTTGGTAGGGGACCACTAGATGATGCTACATACCAAATATCAAAGCTCTTAGGCATTGTAGTTTTAGACAAGAAGATTTTTATATGTTTTCCCTATATAAGTCTAAGTAAAATGGTGACCCCCAGGGTGGGGCCAATTTTGACCCGAGGGGAATAATTTGAACAATCTTTGTAGAGGACCTCTAGCTGACTCTACATACCAAATATGAAAGCCCTGGGCCAAGCAATTTTGGAGAAGAAGACTTTTTAAGGTTTTTTCTATATAACTCTATGTAAAACTAAGGGCCCCAGGGGCGGGGCCAATTTTGACCCCAGGGACATAATTTGAACAATCTTTGAAGAGGACATCTAGCTGAGTCTACATACCAAATATGAAAGCCCTGGGCCAAGCGGTTTCGGAGAAGAAGATTTTTAAAGTTTTCTCTATATAACTCTATGTAAAACTAAGGGCCCCCGGGGCGGGGCCAATTTTGACCCCAGGGGCATAATTTGAACAATCTTTGTAGAGGACCTCTAGCTGAGTCTACATACCAAATATGAAAGCCCTGGGCCAAGCGGTTTCGGAGAAGAAGATTTTTTAAGGTTTCCCCTATATAACTCTATGTAAAACTAAGGGCCCCCGGGGCGGGGCCAATTTTGACCCCAGGGACATAATTTGAACAATCTTTGAAGAGGACATCTAGCTGAGTCTACATACCAAATATGAAAGCCCTGGGCCAAGCGGTTTCGGAGAAGAAGATTTTTAAAGTTTTCTCTATATAACTCTATGTAAAACTAAGGGCCCCCGGGGCGGGGCCAATTTTGACCCCAGGGGCATAATTTGAACAATCTTTGTAGAGGACCTCTAGCTGAGTCTACATACCAAATATGAAAGCCCTGGGCCAAGCGGTTTCGGAGAAGAAGATTTTTTAAGGTTTCCCCTATATAACTCTATGTAAAACTAAGGGCCCCCGGGGCGGGGCCAATTTTGACCACAGGGACATAATTTTAACAATCTTTGTAGAGGACCCCAAGGTGATGCTACATACTAAATATGAAAGCTCTAGGCCTTACGCTTTCAGAGAAGAAGATTTTTGAAGTTTCCTTTTTGAAAATCTATTTTTAGCCTGTGTGACCTAGTTATGCGACGGACTGGAATTTTTTTAACAACTTTGGTAGAGGTCCACCCAAGGAACATTCCTATTAAGTTTTATCAAATTTGGCCAAGCGGTTTAGGAGGAGAAGTCGTTTGAAGAAATTGTTGACGGACGCACGACGCACGACGCACGCCGCACGCCGCACGACGCACGACGGACGACGGACGACGGACATCTCGGTATGACAAAACCTCACCATGACCACATTGTGGTCAGGTGAGCTAAAAAGAAAAATTCGCCAAAAAATTTGTAAAACACATTTCCCGAAAATGAACCCAACTGGGTTAAATGAAAATGAGTGTCAGTCAGTTATAAATGAACAGAACCTAGACTATAAATCAGCCTACCTGTAAGTGTAGTAGATATGCTTATTAAACAAGATAAATAGCTAAGACACGTAAAAATAGCAAATACTGTGCACACCTAAGCTCGTACATGCTAAAACATGTTTGACAGTTTTTGGCTCAAGTCCCAAATTCTCCGTTAAACCGAACCTTGCCAACAACCACTGACAATAACTATTCCGTGTAATAGACTGTACAAACCCTGTACAAACATTATAGAGTCACGCTAATCACTGATCTGATCAGAACACGAGAGATCAATACTTGAATGATCCGTTAGGTACACCCCTCCTACATGTACTCACATGATTTTCATTTATATTCGATCAACAATACTGGGTAAATCAGCGTAATGTTTACCATGCATAAACCTATTGTTTAAGGTATGCACATGATTTTCACTTAATATATTCAACAATAAATCAGCTAACAATTTACAAATTTTACATGCATAGACCTATGTTTGAGGTAGGGCGACAATTTTGTGGCTTTGACTTAAATGTAATTAAGTGTTAAAATCCATACAAAGAAAGTCATAAACATATTCATGTGGAACTTTTCATTTTTTGGATTGAAATTGTTTTGACAGAAAATGGAAATCTTAAACATATTATTTCATTTTGAGTAACAATACTTTTTTAAAACTGAAAATGAACTGAGAAACAAACTTTAAAACAAACAAAATACATGAATAATATTTGAGTAACCTGATACAAAAAGATGAACTATTTATGCTTTAGAAATTACTCATGTAATACAAGCCGTATATGAAAATATATATATTTAATATCTTATCTGATGTCACTGTCAGTTGCCAAATCTGTAGCTGGTGACAGTGTTATGATATCATCCATCGCGTCCAAACCTTTATATGTGTATTTGTACATTCGGTTATGACCTATTTTCACAATCCAAAAGATTACTTGTTTAAATATTGCGTGTACATTAAACATACATTGTATATATGATTGTATGTACTTCATAAGTTCATATATACATTTCTTAAATCACATGACGGTAAAATATCTTATTAATAGAGCTGACGAAATTGTTGGTACTTCATATTCATAAACTATATACGTCGTGGCATGCTGATGCATGATGTAAGCGTTGGTAAACGCCAATTATAAATTTCAGGGAAAATCCAACGAAATAGACTTATTTGTAGAATATCGGAAAATCTATTGAAAAGATGGTTTTGTTTTATCTTACACTAGTTAAGATAATCACTACCAGTAATTTACTAAATTTATAGTTTTTCAGAAATGAGTTAAAACCAATTTGATACAAAATGCACAAAAAATGAAAAACAATTTTTTAGTTAGTCGAAACCACATTTTATGGGGAAAGAAACAACCACACAATTGTAGCGTGCAAGACTGCGAGTCAATTTAAATGCAAACAGAACAAAGAGAGTTTTTAACATCAAGTATCTCAATATTATTACCAGATTTTCAACAACTTGTCGATAACAGAAACACATGCAAAAACCATCAAGACACATCCAGTGGAATAGAAATCTAGTACAGGTATATAGGAAGGCAAACCTGTATTCTCCCGACATGATATCAAGCTTTACACGACAACATAAGCAGATAAATACGAGATTTCACTATCTCTACATGTACTATAACATAAGTAAGTCAATTCAAGGAAACAATAGTTTATCTACATTCTACACACACATGCTCAGAGATTGTACAACTTAGAACTACTGTTGGTGAACTAGATGAATACAAACAAACCAATACCAAGGGCTCAGTGCAAACTTATGGTAACTACATCAATTTATAGGGGCATGAACCATTGTTTTGCACTGAGCCCTCAAAATGTTTCATTTACACTGTACAGTCATGTCCTGTAGTTTATAACTTATCTAGTTTAAAGATCAAAATGATACAGAAGTCCAATTTTTACCCTTTCATCTACATCGCACATCAACGCCCCCAATAAACTGTAGTACACAAGCGTCCTTAATTTGTCAAGTCACTCGAACTGATATTTTGTAAATAACTGGTTTTTTTTCACCCATCATATTATGAACATCCACCTCAAGAATATTGTGGTAAAGAATTGGTTAAGTATACCATCTGTGCCAAAACAACAATATTTTATACACTATAAGAAACCACAGCTAAACACCACAAAGTACCAACTAACACCAAGCATACACTGCCAATGCCAAGTGCTACACCATAAATACCAAACAACACACTCAGTATTCATTCCACAAATAACAATAATTACATACTAGTATTTAATTAGATGTTTAAGAAAGGAGCAGCCAAAACATTCCCAGTAAATGTAAGATTTCTAAATGTAAGCTTCACACCCTTACTTTACACTACATACAACTGACCATGCAAGCAGTGCAACAACAAAACATTTCAAAACTACCCTGATGTACTTGTACCCAAAGAGACATGATTGGACATTCAAATAATGGTCCTGTGGAGATTGATTCCAATTAACTGGTACGGCTGCCACCAATGTTGAATGTTCCATCCATGTCAGGTACCCTCGCTATGTAGATGTCTTGCAGTCCGGTACCGCTTCCAGTATGTATGCTCCATCGTTGCTTTTCTCCTCAAGTAAAAGATACCACCAGCTGTGTTCACAAAGTTATCAATGTAAACACAGAATGGCATCCTAGACTTATAGGAGTATGATTCAAACCTTCCTCTTTCCTCCATGCCTTTTCTAAATCCTTCCTCTTCCGTCACACCTTCTCTTAATCCTGCAATTTCTTCTCATTCCATTGTTCCTTTAATTTCTTCCCAATCCTTCATAGTACACCCTCAATTCCATTAAATTCAGCTACAGCTTCAATTTCATTCACCTCATTTCTTGTAGCAAAACTAGACTCCTAACTTAAAACAACTTAAGGAGCATTCATCAATACCTTCGGTCGACTTAAAATTACAAAAAAATATAATGAACGGAATCCATTACCTGCATCATGCTAATAGTCAGCTATATTACTTACTAGTAAGTCATTCAAGAAGAAGCTCAACATTGACGAAATATCAGTACCTAACTCTACAAAAACAACCACAACTCTTACCATTGGTATGTAACTGTTACCTGCACAAAAATACAGCAAACTAACTATGTTTACTGTCGTTGATGCTCACAGAGCTTCACAATATATTGGCATACCACCGGTACCTATGTTCAAAATGTGCATGCAGTCTACTAAACTGAAGATGACTAATTTCTAATCCTGGGAAAAAATATCTACATAACAAAGTTACACTGTCTTCCTGCAGAACTAATACCACCGATTTTTATGATTACCAGAAAACCTGAGTGTACCATCTTCAGTCTTAAATATCTCAGAACATGTAACTCAACACTCCACACACCCAAGAGCAAAACCTCAATCCATTTCATGCTATGAACACCAATGTATAATCAACACATTTTTCCAGGAAATGAAACATACCTAGTCCTAAAACTTAAGTAATGATTAACACTCAACATTTCACTGGTTAATTAATCATTTGAACTTCATGATATTTATGTTGCAGAATGCATGTAATATTATAATTAAACATGCAATAAAACCATCCAGTAAGGAAATGTTTAAATCATCAAAAGACAAATACGAAAACATTGTTAGACTGCAACATCCATTCACCTGAAAAAGCTAATTTTCATAATCCAGCAATTTCGTCAAGATTTCCGTGTTAACACTCAGAGATTCTTGCTTATTCTTCCGGAACTTTCACAAGACAATGCCAATACTTGTCAAGTGTCTCTAACCAGAGCATCAAATCCAACCCACTCATAGTCGAGCTAGATCCCAATTCTTTAGATATAATTACTTATCCTATTCCAGTAATACTCCAATCTACTTGCACAGGTAGGTTTTGGAATGGCTTCTGTCAAAACATTCAACATACTATATATCAATCAGCATACACTGGGTTAGAACCTCCTAAGTACATTAACTGTCACATTCATACAGTATAAACCCAAGTAAACCATATTTCAGAGCATTTTTCCATCTTTAATGTAGTAACGTACATCATTTAGAATTCGTCATACCAGAACATCTCAGTACCTCTGGTAATAATTATAATACTACACGGGTAGCAAGCACAAAGACATCAAATATACAAGTAGATATTGTATAGCAAGGAAATAAGTACAAACTACTCTCGCCTGAGTCCTCACTGCAGTAACAACCCACAACCACAAAGTGGTAGAGATTTGCCAGGTTTTCGTGGTAAGGGGACCATGGAGAAACCATTATATCTACAAAGCATGACAAAACATAATCATCTCGCATAATCTCATACAAATTCTCAGGTATTGTGTTGAGGTAAATTTTGGGTGAACAGAACTGAACAGTACGGAACACTACCTAATTACACCAGCATGAAAAACATTGACATTTATAACAGAGAGAGAGACATTACACAGAAGCCAGATTGGCTTATCAGCGCAGGCTAATGAAATCTACCAAGATGTAGTAGGCCTCCTTAGGTCTATGGAACCAGTTAGCGGTATCACAAAATTGATCAGGTTTACAGTAAGCAGACTATTTCCCTAGATGCATCGGGATTACCTGTAAATGTCTACTAGTTATAGCTCTCTCAGCCACACAGCCAAAGATACCCAATGACTGTTACAGTCTCCGCATATCAACACACATTGTTTTTTCTACAATATTTCCAGGTCTCTAGAACAAGCACAACCAGAACAAATTGTACCTGATCTGATCTGCTAGGTTAATTGAGCACAGGTTTCTACCACAACATTCATGTAACAACAAACTCTTGAACACCTTATTCAATAAACAAGGAAGCTGTTTTAAACCAGAATTTCCCCCACATTAGTATGACAAATGCAATGTCAATATTATAATCATTGAAAATCTTGCAAAAGCAAGAACCCCACCCACCCGAAAAGGACACCAACCAACCAGAAAATACCCCTTAGTAATGAACAGACTAAAATGCCACCCATCCAGTAATTAGAACAGGAACCAAGGTACCCAAGGAAAACAAGGACTGATGGAGCATGCTGGATGACTCAGTTCAAAGTAAGGCCGTTTCAAAATATATGTACATTTGTATATATCATTAAATGCAATTTAACAGCTGTTACAAGCTTAATATAACCTTATGTTACATGATGGCAAAAAAACACAGTTCAGCTCTACAGTAAAGCACTAATCTTCTAACACATGTCAAGGTATTTGCAATGAGAAATTAGATAAGAATTTATGATAAGCCATAAGTTATGATTTCGGCACATCAAGAAAAAATTGCATGCAGGATGCTGAAATTTGGAGGTTTTCACTCCCAGGAGTTTTATTTATCTTATCGAAAGTTATAATAACCTAAGAAATTCTGGAAAGTTTATGATGTAGAAAATTTATCACATGAAAGGAAGGTGGAGAAGTAAGCAGATAAAATATGTTTTGAACTTTTGAGTAATTTTCAACTTTGGTTCTTTGTTTATTCTTTTTTTATTTTATTTATCGCCGTTTTATATATAAGGGTGACCGTGACGGGATCGTGAATAAATGTCTGGGTAGGAACTTACAGTCTGGATGAGTCTGAGCCTGCTTCTTCACCCTCTAGACGATACACCTTGCCGAACATCACATACTCGAAACTGTCGGCACGTGATGAGCCCGATTCCATTGGATTGTACTCAGTGTCAGCTGGTGTACCATCTTCATTCAGTGTGGTCGCTATCACCATACGGAACTTGTCCGCTGTAATACACAAACAAAATTCTCCATGTAAATCAAGTTATCACCAAATACTAAAACATTCAAGTACCATAATTAGCGAGATTCATCATTCAAGCCTTTCCGATGGAGATGCTATTTCAATCTCTTTTTATGACCAGAATTCAGGATTGCCAGCCCATAATGTCATCAGGACATGTACTATTATATTATACCAACAACAGCCAACATTTCATCCATTTGTCGCAGCAAGGTTGTATCTCTCTATATAGTAAGATACAACCTTGTTGCACCAAAGGGATACATTTTACCCATCCTGTGAACTGTCACATCAGGCAAAGTTTTTCAACAAATTAATACTTGATAATATGTACATGTATGTACATAGTGTCATAGTCATTAACACAGCAGCTAGGTCATCAACTATATTATATATATACATTATACAGTTACAAATGTACACTATTCATCCACACGATCTAATATCATGGAATAAACAATGTCAGGTCATTGTTAATTTACACACATTCTTCGAAACCTTACCCCAATCATGAAAACTATGATACTATGTATCTAAGTATCAAATACTGTTGCTGAAATTTATACATACTTTCACATGTAAGCAGATATGCTTCCCTAAAAATACATAAAATTATTCAAAAAATCTCCAAAAAAGATTTTCAGACAATGTTCAAGTATTTTTCAGCTTAAATCTCAAGTGTTTAAACATTCAACTTACACTTACCAATCTAGCATGGTCATAAAAATTGCATATCGTTAATTCAGTGTAGTTTTCAACCCATTTTGGTAAAAAAAAGTAAAATCCACGTAAAAAATACAATTGAACACTCACTGACATAACATGAACGGTTAGTTAACTCAACAAGAGGTGTATATATTATAAAGGTACAGAGATTATATATATACCCACTGGTTAACGACATATATATATACTATAACATGATACAACATGTTGGATAAATGACTCAGGAAACCCACTTAAAGGAACAAGCCTTTCACACTTTATATAATAATGATGTCATTTAAATATTTATAACAGAATTATAATACACCACATGTGTATCAAGTGAGCTGGTAGGTAAAAATTGTTGCTTATCTCATAAAATTTATATATTAAATTTCCTGAATAAATCCCACAAGATGAAGTCTTTTTAATAAATCCCACTAGATGGAAAATATATTTATAGTCATTCTGTACTATCTTTCAAGGACTTGTAGAATGTTTGTATGTCACAATGCATTTAGTAAAATTACTAGCAATTAAATTTGCTTGAATAGAATTATCAACTTTGAGGACTTGAATATTTGTGTGTCACATTGCATTTCAGTAAAATTACTAGCAGATGTGCTGGAAAAGAATTTCACTTGTATACAATTAATTCATTATCCAGTTAAAAATTAAAAAAAAATTACAGAGTTGGACATATAATTTTGTAGATCTCGACTCAACAAAAACTGGCGACCAATAACTGAGTGATCAGGTCATGTACCTTTACTTATGCGACAAAGGCCAACTGTTGCTGAATGTACAGTATAGGAAATTCAATCAGGCAAGATCCTAATTCAGATAAATATGCTCGATTACACTTCAATAAATTTATACAGATCAGTTATTATTCGTACAATTAATACTAGGCCTAGGATGTCACAAATATATAATTAATCAAACTTCATTACAATGGAATTCCTGTACAAAGATTATTTGAGACAAAACAGTTCAATTAGATTAAAACAATTTTATAAGATTAATTGACTAAGGCATCAATAGCCTAAAACTGATAAGGGAATGCTTGTACCAGTCAATCGAAATAAATTTCTAAAGAAGCAACAACACTTGGATACCAGTAAAAATCTTAAAACAAACTTAGCAACATAACAATACATGATTGAAGCCAAAAATATGTACACAAATGTTTTTTACTTACGAACATATTTTTTTCAGAATATATTCCTAGTTCCTAAAATACTTGAGTTTCTATAACAAAATTACAACTTGGCTCTGAACACAGCAACGAGAAGAGCCCAGTGTCATTTACGCGTAATTACAACATTTGTGCTCATTTGCCAGAATTTGTTGGCTTACTATTGGCTTTAGTTTAGCATAATGTTTATTACACAAACTCTCAGCAGAAAAATACCAGGTAAGTACTAGCTTTATCTCCTACAGAATTGTGATGGTAGTTCATGCAGGAACACACCGTGTGGATCCTCACAGCAGGTTACACATAGTACTCAACTATAATGTACTGTTCACTATCAGCCTAATACAAGTCGCATGGTCGTGAAAAGAAATGAGTTTTAGATACCTAAAAGATGAACTAATCATCAATGTAAATGAAAGTGGGTGGAGTAAAAAAGCTGTTAAGTTTCAGCACATTTAGTGTTGGCTCATTATTGCTACCACTTGAGTTCAATCAGTTTTGTGTTCTCCCCCCCCACCCCCCCCCCCCGGTATAGATGATTTAAGCACCTAAATTGCTAATTACCAACTTTTCTTCTGATCTTTTAAGTTTCAAATATTTGTAACTGAAACATACATGGACTCAATACAGGACCTGCAATCAGGTACAGCATCATGCATTGGCCAGATTCTGGTTTTTTTTCTATTATTGAAAATATTAAACCTACCTAGATCTATGGGGTAGGTCTGTGTGTTCACGTCCAGAATGAGGTCCATCTTAAACGACTCACTCTCACAAAACAGTCTGGACACTGAAAATATAAAATGACAGACATAAGTAAAACTGTTACAACTTTGCCACGACATCAGTTTAGCTTGATAGATCCTATAGTCATTTGTGCTAGAAGAAAGGCTCGGAAATACAGAAAAATTGAATAACTATGCTATGGAATCAGTTTAGCTCGACTAGATGAGCTTGGAAATCAGGATTTTTTTCTAGCCCAACATGCTAAAATGTTCTTACAGACAGGTAAATTCTTAAGTATAGTTACACAATAGCCAGGCATACCGATCATTTGTTAAGTTCTTTTTTTAATCCATTTAAAAATTTCAAAGAATTTGTACAGTTAACATAATGATTACTGCAGGATGACTAGTAAAACACCTTACACTTCCTTAGTGTAGTGTTCAAGTTTAACCACAGTGTTGGTTCAAACATTCCTATCTTTTATCTTGACAATTTTTTCAAATGTTAGTGTAACGGTTCATTATATTTATTAACAATAGTCATATAAAGACAAAACAATTGAGAAGATGGTCAGGAAGACAAGTGTCTAAGGTATCAGGACAATTCGAGGGGTGCCCACAAGACGTCAGAAAGTCCTTCTTTAATCATATGTAGTTACTACAGTTTTGCGGGCACCCCTCAAATTGAGAAGATGGTTGAGGAAGAAAAGTGTCTCAGGTAGACATAATGACCTCCCATACAGTAACATGTTGACCGTATCATTGACTTCCTATATAACCCTTGCCAACATCCTAGAGTTCACCAAATGTCAGAGACCAGAAAACTAGATTTATATACATACAGTGAAACCTCTCCAGAGTAGCCCTAAAGTTCAGAACAACCTTTCTCTTAAGCAGCCTAATCATTTTGGTCAAGAAATAGTAACCATTTTAATACCAGTATACAATTTACTTCTCCAGAGCTATCGAACCTCTGCTCTATCGAGGTATAGCACTAGAGGTCACAAACTACAATGAAATACACCTGCCTATTTGGTATTCCACTTTTCATCTTTTTCAGAAACCTACCTAATGTATAAAATAAATGATGACAAAAAGCAGGTTTTATCATATTGTCAACTTACATGTATTTATTGCCCTACTGTAGATGATAAGAAGTCTGTTAATATTTCAGAAATTGACATTTTTACATAACAATGTCTCAGTATTTGGTAGTACATGATGCATGATTCCTATACTGACATACAGATGAACTTTAGAGGGCAGTGTCCGAGAAAACTTCATAATTTCAGCAAAAAAAACAAACAAAAAACAAGGTTTAATTGTAAGATATTTTATGTAAATAAGTACAGTTGTACATGCTGGACTTTGTCTAAATATATTTTATACAGTACTGTATATTAAAGAGATCGGTTAACATGTTTGACGCATGTTTTACCACAGGAAAATGGACATTGAGATTAAGTTTTTTTCATTTGCAAGTAGTATATAACCCCTTGACTGCGGTACTAATATGTTCCGACAAATCGCAGTCAGCTCGTGCCAATCACGATGGGCAGACATTCCTGTCTGTCTGTCTGCATACTAGAAGATACATCATTTACATGTAGAGTCATTGCATCCCAAAGGATTAAGAAAAAAATCCAGCTTGCAACTAAGCAGAAAAAAGCCTGTATAAGTATCCATGAGACCATGCCATCGTGTCCACTGGAATCAATCAAAAAACTATGTGACAAGCTACATGTAGGCTTATAGTCTAAGCTAGCAAGCGCCAGTTTTTTTCTCTGAACTTTTGTCCGAATAATGACAAATGTACAGTAAATGTATTTCCTCATACTTAACTAAGTACATTTACACTTAATTTTATTTTAATTGGCTATAAATATTTGAACTTTAATTATACTTCTTAGCAATTTAAATATACAAGTGAAACTCTTCCTCAATATTGTTGCTTTAGTTACCGGTACACAAACATGATCACAATTTCCAAGCAAAGATTATCTAAAACAAGGCAGGACATTGAACTATTGACTTTTGGTTTTATCAAATAGAAAGAAAATATAATTTTATACAAATGTAAAATTGTTTGTATTCTTACAAGATAACTAAACACAGGGAAGACTGGGCTTGCCCAACTGTGTTGCCTCTCAAGATAAAGTCGTTATAAATAAATAGACGGGCCTTAAGACGATTCAGCACATACATTTAGAAAACCGAAGTCCTTAACTTAAAATTTAATCTTTTCATTACTTACATTGAAAAAAATTTCAAATCGACCAAACGGTATTGATTTTTATACGACTACCTTGAAACGTGTTTTAACACAACTGAGAACAAAGCATTGTATCGGAGCTTAAATTATTAAGCAGGGCAATAAAGTATGTTTGATCATAGCAAATAAACACTTTCAATCACACATTCTATGTCGAACCAATACAGTTAATTTTCGCATGTACGTGCATGTATTCAAAAAATTTTCCAATGCCAAACTAGTCAAACTATGGAGAAGGGCTAATCGATAAATCAAGAGTGATTCAGTTTATGTTATAACCTGCTTAAGTTTATCGTCCGACAATAGAGTGTATGCAGATATGAAATAGTGCTATTGAGTGTATTTTGTGACTTGAAATTAAATATCGGTGTATTGATTACCCGAGACAGGTCTTAAATATGTATATGCTTAGTGAAAAAAGTGTCAGGCAACGGAAGGCGTTTTTTTCTGTACTACTACTATCATTAATATGATTTCCTGACTTAAATTATGCATTTTAGCTTAATAAAAATATTGATTATTGCTTTATACAGTGTAGTTGGACTGCAGAAATAACGTAGTACTGGTATCTATTTATTAACAGACATCAAGATGAAACCCAACTAGGTAAAGCCTATCCAATATATGGACTGAAAAATGCATGAGAATCATTAGTGCATGTAATTAATAGTTAATATTAATTAATGAAAATACATTTGCTATCATCCTACAAAACTGCTCTCATTGATCCTCAATCCTGTGAGATCGATACAGCTTGAATACTTCTAATGTACTGGTATTATATGAAACACGACTGTTCTTGAATGACTGTCACATGATGTGAATAAATTGATCAGCAATCCAAGTACGAACTGAATCGTCCTATACCGCAGGACGAGTCAATGATGTTGTATGTTCAGTGAAATATGTATGCAGTGTGCTTCATGAATGCAATTAACTGAGTATAAAACTATGAGTCACTCTTCATGTAAATGCAGAAAATGATAACTTTTAAGAAGAGTATGTCCATGAATAAATACATAATGAGAATTGCTGTTAGCTAGTTTATATAAGACTGGAAACTATATTCATACAGTGAATAGTTCTTAGGTTGTGGAAGTATAAGTCAAAGTGTTCTATCTGCAGTGCATTTTGAGGACTCAGTGCAAAACTATGGTACAAGCCTCTATAAATTGATGTTGTTACCATAGTTTTGCACCAAGCCGTAGATATACAATTGTATATATAAATGAGGTTTCGTTTTCAATCCCTCAATTTCAGCAAAGAGGATGGCAGAGTCTGATCATAAGATAGGAGTTCACAGTATGAGCTAAAACTTGCATAATATGTAACATACAAAATGTAACATACAAACTATGTGTTCTAGGAATGACTCAGACTGGCTCAATGCTCATTCATAAGATTCACTCATATTTCGATGGCTTAGAACAAGAAGGTCGTAACTACCAAATCGATATATTGAGAAAACAAGAGAAAACTGTCTGTAATTTACTCTTTACCTATGGGAAAACACGTTTTTAAAACTTCATTTTGGTCAACACAACAATTTAAGATTTTTATGAAAATGGGCTCATAAGAAGCGCCTTGTGATGCTTATTCTAAATATGTCTGAATCATAAAAGGTCGTAAGTGGCACTTACGACCTTCTAATTCTAAGCCATTGATTTATCAGAGAAACGATCTGATTACACTGAGAGTGTGGCACCAACATTATTATCCAGGTAGTTTTTGCAGTTTCCCTGGCACATGTACCCATAGTCATGTACACAGGTGATAAATACATACAGCTCAACACTTGTGTAAGTAACTAAGTTTTATAATGATCTATTGGTACCACTCACCATTTGAGTAAGTAACTAAGTTTCATAATGTAAACCGAAGACTCGGTGCAAAACTATGGTAATTTACTAACTATGTCAATTTAAGAGGCATGTACCATACTCTTGCACTAAGCCCTTGAAATGATCTATTATTACCACTATCATATACTTTAAAACATAATTATGGCCTATCGTAAAGTCCAGAGCAAATTTTGTACAAATGTTACATGTACGAACATGTCCTTATGTGACTTTCACAGACTTGTATACGTTCTCTATCACCAAGCAACCAAAATAGACAAACAAACAATACTTACCCGGACAGCATTGATATATGTGTAGAGGTAAATACATTTAGACTGCCCATACATTGTAAATCAAATACTAAAAGTTCAATTCAACCCACCATTTAAATGAAGGAAGACAAAATTTCATGTAATTGTAATACCACTCTTTAACCTTTATAATAAATTTTGCGATCAATGATAGCACACTTCTCCAATGTCGGAGGTCATTGGCAAATTTATGGGTAAAAAACTGGAATTACCACACACTTATGACTGTCATTCAATCCCAATCAAACCAATCAACAATGATACCACATTTTGAACATGGAAAACAATTAACACATTACTGTAAGTTTATGCAGCAATTTAGAAAAAGAATTACCAATTTTCTAGGGCTGTTTAGCCCCTCAACCACCGTATGATTTTAACTTCTAGAACAGCCATTTGAAAATTCAGAATCACAACACATTCTAACACAGGGCCAACCTATCAATCTAATGATTCATATCTGTTCATCACCCAACAACACACCAGACAGTACCAGACTTGTACACAACAAATTACTCTATACAATTGGCATTAATTGCTACCTATATGCTGGGACAATAACCTGCTTTCTCGATCAACTCATTGACAAGTGTACATGTATGTAACATTCTGTTCACATAATACTTAGTCGAGGATTTTCATCTTTATCCGACTGCCGATAGAAAATATTGTTTAAAAAATTGTGCTTTGACAATTTAAAAGATAGTACCAGCCTACAAGGTGTCCGTTGACTATGCAAAGCTATGAATAGGGAGGTAACAGAATGAAGGCACTAGGTAGCGTTTTACTTAGGCAACAGACACCAGCACTATAGAAAGAACCCTGACTCGATTGACTTTTTCGACTTTTACAGCTGTGAATGCTAATAATGAAAAAACTTATTTTAATAGTCTACTAATACACATTTTCTCCACCGAACTGAGAAGATTTTTACTTTCCTAGTCTCTCTTCATAAAAACCTCAGTTTATTACGAATTATCAATTCAAGTTTTGAAGATAAGCAAGTGAACACCTACTCGATAGTGTGTTAAATAAAGAATGTAGAACAAGTATACTCAAGTCAATTCATGTTTATTCATATCTTATTGATAACAGCTCTTGGGTCATCAATGTATATAGACATTGGGGGGAAGAAACCACAGTTTAAATTAAACTACATGTTGTTACCAACTTATCGGTACAGTTGATGAAAGATATTTAACTGAATTTCCCCGGTAATCTACATTTTATAATAGTAACTGTTACAATGCAGATAAAAAAACTACCCATTTTCCGAACTATACATAAATCAGAATTTTGCAAAAATGCAATCATTGGGCCTAACAATTGGTTCAGAATCACAAATAAAAATGTTGTTAAGATTAAAGTAGCTTCAAGTAACAACACTTGCCAAGTTCAACTATTAAATTTCATAATATAAAAGCAAAATGTAGAAAATTTGATTTCATCATCACTATAAAACGATCACCATCCTTGAATTGAAACCTCAGAATAGTGACATAATCACAGTTCACTATTTTAACCACAAAACCGTCAAAACTCTGATAGAACCTAATCTTTTGATCAGATAATGAGCTTTTATCACTAAAACAAAATTAAATCAGTTCAAATATGTGAGGCAGAGATAGGACTCATAATAGAGGACTGACAATTAAATAATTGACTTATCTATTTTTAATCAACAAACCATACACTACCCTGAACTAGGGTTGTGACAACCCAAATTATTACTCTGTATTATAAGTGACACCAACCTCTATCTACACACAATAAGTGACAAAGATCACGATCCTAATCAACCTTAAAGGCATATGACTTCAGAGATAGTACATTCATTTTATCTTTATCTTATTTTATCTCTGATAATGAAATACCATCTAAACCGACACAGACATATACAGCTAACAGGTCAACAAAACCAGTCCAGTTGTAATCAAAATTCATCAGCATGTATACATTTAAATGAATCTACATGTTTGAAATGTCTAATTGTGATATCATTAGGACGGATAGATAATCATACAAGTATATCTAACTGTGTAGGTCAAACACTTGCAAATTGTATAGATCTACAGCTGAACAAGTCAACAATAAATTGTAAACTCCCCCAATAAACAAAACATCTAGACTGTTGAAGTTGAACATTCAATTAAGTTAAAACAATTCTGTAACAAATAAAAGTTTTCTAAATAAATGCAACTTTAGTTCAATAGTATTATAAGAGTAAGTCTATGCAGAGCATACATGTATACAGATAACCTGAACGAAATGTAAGTATGAATGCACTGACTCTCTAGCTTTATAATTATAAATCCAAAAACATGTTTCCATAGAAATGAAACTAGATCTTACTTTATCATAATAATAAATTCCAAAGTAAAGCTTCATGCTATCATATAACAGTAAGTATTCCATCCTCAGAGAGAAATATTTAAATTCCAACAAGCTGTTAATCATCAATGTGCTTCCATCTAAGTCCTTCACCAGTCTGAAGTCCAACCAGTAATGCTCAGCTCATTTTAATTTAATTTTGTGCGAAGGTAAGCAAAATCCTCTAAGCTCTAAGTAGAAAATCAATTGATAAGTCTTGATTAGTTTTCCATTGTAGTATTCTATGCATGATTGAACAATACGATTATCTTCCTTTACCGAATACAGTACAATAATACTAATTGTAAATAATGTATCATAAAACCATTATTGTACAAGTCATTTAAGAGTAACAGAAGGGTTGTATCTTCAATTACCTAAAGTCATATATTAAATAATGAACAATAGATTTAAGAACAATGAATTTGGAAATATTTCAAGAACAGGCATGAGAATTATTGAAATGTTTTCAAATGCATTATACCAACTCAAAGTAGTATATCAGAAAAATGATCTAAGTTATTTCTAAAATAATAGGCTAAATGGCACAATAATATTTTAAGCGTTCAATTGAAACAATGTACAATAAAAGAAAACCATTCTTCCACAATATTCTTTTATTCAAATGATTGTATAAAGTAATTGATCTTTTGATAAGTTTGTCTATGTTATACCTAGCAACCTGATTGCATGATACAACATGATCAGAAATGAAAAACTTGCAAAACCTACAAATATATCCCAACAATTACTACAACTTTAAAGCAAATACAGCACATTCATACTTTGCAATGCTTTTTTTATCAACATTTGAAACTCCCAACTTAACAATTATTACAGCATGAGGGCTTTAGTCAATAAAACCTAATTTTTCAAAATCATACAAGTTAAAACCTGACCTGGTTAAATAAACCCATACCAAATATGGTAGTATAGCAAAGTTTTCCTTCAATCAATCATAGAAACAGGCAAAATTAATTGCAATTGGTTAAAATGTTTTTGCAATGGTATCACAAACTGTCAAACACTATCAGTGTATAAAACATATACAAATATACCTATCTTCTAAAGCAACTATGACTCAATACAGAAACTGATAATATGCTGAAAATATTAACTCAAACCAGCACGAAAGAAATTCAACTTCGTCATCGAAATAAAATTAGCTTACCTTGATTAATCTTCCATTAGTGCCGCAAGTGACAGCATCCAACCTAGGTCTTGGATCTTCATTTTATTATTAGGCATTATTACTTATTGCACGTTCCCCACTTAAGTCTGCAAAGATGTTACTAGCTCGACTTAAGAGGTGTGACTGCCCAATACCAGGTCTGTCCAGTGAATGACAAAATACCCTTACCTACCATGGATAGTTATGTGTAATCTATACGAGCTCGGCCAATCAAATCATGAGTTTAGGTCAACATGTCTAAACCTGAGAGGAAAGACCGGTAAAGTCCAAAGTAGACGTGTACAGATCGAGATCAATAATCTATACAATAGCTAATATTGGAAATAATTGTCAACCAATCTAATTGTGACAGAACGACTAGAGCAAGATGTAACAAAGATAAGGTTATTAAATATTAAGAACCTTGGTTGTGCATTTCCAATGGTGACTTAGACAAGGGGACTGAGGAGTCAAAAACAGATAAGAAAATGAGATAACAGAAAAACAAAACGGACAACTACCATTGTGAAAAAATAGCTGACTGATGTTGGCAAAGAATCTGCTTACCTCTGTCGAATTTTTTGCCATCGGGATCTATGTCTTTCACGTCAAAAATGTCCTCAAAAAGAACACCCGCCATGTTTTTGGGGTCACTAGATAGTTATTGTTATTTTTCAATGATAGATGGATCTCCGGAGTTAATAATTGATTATCCGTAACAAATGGATATATTTCTCACGAAATGTTAATAAACTGTCTAATTAGGTTAATTATTAGAAGCGTAATTGAATAAATTAGAGAGAAAAATCTTGTCCCGACATGTATCGACTTATACCGGAAGTTAAAAAGAACGTAACTAATAACGCCTCCATTAAAGAATATCACAGGGAGACAATCCAATTTCTTGAAATCAAAGTACTGAAATAATCACCATTTCTATAAATTGAGTTTATGAACTTTATTTTAAAGTGAACTTTTAAATAGCCTGTTTTAGCATTTGTGTCACTGTTTATAATGCCAATACTGTAATAACAAGTTAGTACAATTAATGATAAAGAAATAAATATCTTTGGGTAAAAATAGGCAATTAATCAAGCAAATTATAAATATTTATGCACTCGTCAGTTGCATCCACAGCCCCTCCCCCACACCCCGGGATGGGCCGGGACTTTTACTTTTGGGTTGTCGAAACCTCTGCCCTTCCACGGCCCTACGGGGGACAGTTGAGTGTAAAATATCTTGTATTTTCACAGTCCCTGACAACCAAAGACCTAAATTAAATTAAATTTAGGTCTTTGCTGACAACTAAATATTGTCCCCGGGGTATTGGTTGGAGAAAAAAATCCCAACAATTCTCAGACAGTGCAAGGGAAGCTGGAAGGTAAAAACATGCTGTTTCCCAGGCTATCCACTGCCCACCCCGGTGCATAACTAAATTCATAATATATATTTTGAAGAAAATTAATTTACTAAAACAATAATTATTTAATCAAAACACATTACCTGTAAGTAAGGTTAGGTAAGAAATTATTCAGTATAGGGTATTTCTATTATCATATTGACCCATTTCTCAATTATAGTAATGCCTCTTAGAAGTAGTACTTTTTTATTATAATAGTATTGAAATGCCATTAAATTAAAATTATTTGCATGGAAATCTACAATGGATTTCAATGCATTATAATACCAAAGAAAGGACTTCATTGATAATTGTTAGTTTCATTGAGGTCTATAATTATGTTAGCAATCTTCATGTTCATAGTTTCATACTAAAATTACAGCAATTATAAGTCTATTATTTATCCTTATACATCAGTTGTAAGTCAAGTTCCTTGACTATGTTCGGGCGAAAAATATGCTGATTGAACTAGAATGTCTTTCGTTACCACATTACAAAATCTGCAAGTAAGCAATTAGGTTAAGCAGCTATGGAGTAAATAGTAATTAACATTATTAAACTCAAGTCATAATATTAATGTTTTTAAATTTATAACAAAGTTTACAATTTTATTAGAAGATTTTAAACATATTTTAAAATTTATACACATAAAATTTGACTATGGTCTCTTTGGTATAGTATACATACTGCAGATTTTATAAAATAAAGTAATAAAGTTAAAGTGTTTCTCATGGTTACAAAAAGACAAAGTTGTTTTGTTTGTCATGTATGCTATTTGATGATGGTACAAATTACTGAAAAGAATATATACATGTATAACAGAAGTACAAAATTGAATGGTATCAGTTGGAGACCTTTCAAATTATTTGAATGCACAACTGCAAAACTAATCGTACGTTAGCTAATTGATAAACATTCTTCATCAATACAATACGGCTCATTGACTATACTGGCTAAATAAAGATAAAGCTATAATATAATACAAATAAATAATATTGTAAATGAATGTATTGTTAAGTCATTCTTAAGTTTTATACTCTAGCAATCTGGTCTGATCTAGGAATGTTAAAGACCAATGCACACAATCAATTGGCTAATTTTAAAGGGCTCATTATCATCATTAACGAAGTCAATTTAAATTGCCCAAAACATTTTGAAACATGTTTGGATCCAAAAACTAGACTGTTTATTTAACTTTTCAGTGTTTTGTGCTACAGTGACTATTGAAATCAATTTGTGATCAAGCTTTAGATGTGGTTATTGTGTGCATTGCCGTTATATTGGTAAAAAGTCGACTTGAAGTCATTATCTAACAGTCACAATTAATTTATGCTGGTATGCTTTTTATTCATACATTACATATTTCATAATTTACATTATTTATCTATTGGCACTATTTGCAAAGATCTATTATCAATCTTTGTGGTATGTTTTTTGTATGCATTCATAACAATTGTTCAAACTTGAATAAGATACAAAATTGTTCAAACTTGACTATAATACAAAATTGTTCAATCTTGCTTATGATACAAAATTCTACTGACAGGCCAAACTACACATGCTTGAATTCAAAATATTTAACACAGGCTTTTATAAATTAACTGTTATAATTTATCATAAATTATTTTTATTTTGTCTTACGAAGGGTACGGACATTTTTTAAACTTTAAAGCTAGTTTGATTTGACATGTTAAAATTGATTGGCTTTGACATTCATTCTAGTTAGAAGTCCAAACAAGGGCAAGAAACCCTGGATATGCACATCCAATAGTTACTAATATCTGCTTTGCTGTAACGTATTCACTTTGGATAGTGAACAAGTTTCCAATGGATTATTATTAGATCTACCTTTGATATACAGACAACTGAATGACTACAATAGCTAAATTTTTTCTTCTTCAAAAAGTAAAAAAAGGTATGAGGAAATTGGACAAGGAAGGCAGCACTCAACTTAACTAGCCGAGCACAGAAATCAGTAACACCACAACACAACTACAAGTTGATATTAAAAGTTGAAGAAAAAATATTGAGCTGTTGTTGTCATAGATGTTTGGACTTATCACTAGGTAAAATACAAAGTGTGTAAGTTAGGTCATCACAAATAGATCCATAATGATGCTCCTGTGTTTAATTTGAATCAGGAAAAACAGGTTTTATCTGCTAAATTAGTACGGAGCAACAGTGTTATAACCAGCTAGTAAAAAGTCGGTATATTTCCATTTGAATAATGTACTAGCTTACAAACTTTGTATTTTACTATTTAATAATATTCAGATTTTCTGAAAAGATGTATTTCATCAACTTGATTGAACAGAAATTCTACAAACTTTTTCTGAAAACGTAGTAGACAATCTTTTGTTCTTATTTGCTTGTGACAAACTTCTTTTTGTAACAAATTTTTTTTCAAATTTATAGCCATTGCTTGGACAAACTTCTTTTTCTGGAAACATAGAGCGCTCTAGCAGACAATCTTTTTTTCTTATTTGCTTGTGACCAATTTTTCTTTTGGCACTTTTCCTCTCTTCATTTAACAATCACACAGGCCCTCATAAACATTAACTAATGATAGGGAACATCAACATTTAATGTTCTACGCATGTTGTTTGATTTACTATGCTATAAAGTGCCCAAGTAATTCTATGGCCACAGACTTTTATTCATGTCCAAAATTTTATAAAATGTATTACTACAGTATATAATGAACAAACCAGTCACAACTTATGACACTTTAAATCTATTGCAAGAACGTGTTTCGAAAATAAACAAAATTGATTAACTTATAAATTATATTAACACATATCCAAATATCGTCTGCTATTAGCTCAATAAAGGGTGCATTCGTAGCGTCTGTTCTGGAACACTTGGAACAGTGTTCCTTCTGTTCCTGTTCCAGCATCTTACGAACAAAATAAAACTGTTCTGAACAGTGTTCCGAATGTTCCACTCCAAGTACCTTACGAACAAAATGGAACAGGGACAGAACAGGAAGTAACAATAAAATAAATAAATAAATGTAGAAAATAAAACTTTTAAGGTTGACGATATTGTCAGTTGCAGCCGTTATATTTGTTGAAGAAATATGACACAAGAAAATTTCCAAACATAAAAGTTCGGTGATTTCCGTTTTTCTCCGTTAACATACTATTGCCAAGGTGATCTGAATAACACATTTCGTGAAGTTTCCGGTTGTCTCGTTTTCGTTGAAATCACGTGACCTGTTCTGCCTGCACCACCTTTTATTTGGGAACAGATAGAACATGTCCGGAACACTGTTCCGGGCTGTTCGTAAGACTGTTCTCTGTTCCATCTGTTCCGGAACAGTGAGAACTGACGTTTCGAATGCACCCAAACTGTGCATGAAGGGAGGTAACCACATTAATTTTTGTGTCATATACTTAAGCCTAGTCATAATTGTCTCCCTTGCCAAATTCAACAATTATTGTACATTCATTTTACTTTATTGTTGCAATAACGTTCCTCCTTCAACCAGCGTATTTTTCATCTGAAATATATAAAGACTTGACTAACAACTGATTTATGAAGATGTGTAAAAAACGTAGCATGATAACAGATAAGGGGTGTATAATACTCAGTTTATAATAACTGTATTCATAAAAGATGTTCTCTTTAACTTACTATTAAGTACATTTTGCATTCAAAATCACTGGAATAAGTGCAAACTTTATCTTAAGTTGGTAATGCTAATGTAGATTTGATGATGAAAGTTCATTTATTTTTATCTTAAGATTCAATTCACCAATATATTGGGATTATTTTGAGGCTTTACACGTATATTTGTGTTTTTTTGTCAATGTCTAATGTTTTGAAAACCAGTTTCAAGTCAATAATGTTTAGTTAGGTATAATGACAGTGGGATTAACCTTTTTGTTTTATCAGTTTATTTGAAGTCTAAGGACTTTTTTAAAACAGTGACAATAGGACTGGCTGGATGCAAGTCTTTGTTACTAAAAGTAGAAAATAACAGATTCTGACAATGTGCTGTAGTCGAGCATGGCGTCCGTCTTGTGGCGCTCTTGTTTTTTGAATATAGAAAGAATTATTGAAGCGGGATAGATTCAATGTAAAGAGTACATATTATTTGTGTATGTCTATTGAAAAGCAAAACAAAAGGATATAGGTGTTCCTCACAACAAATAGGTTAAGCATAGTTATGTACAAATCTTTCTTTTCTTATGAAACGACTAAGTGTATACCAGTATTGTATCGTATCTCAATGTTTTGGCCAGACACATTTTGCAGATTTCATTTTGTTTGAACAAATGTTAATTGAGTATGTTCATGACGGGTTTCAGGACGTTATAAATTTTGTCATTTGCTTAAAATTTCCAAAAATCTGGGGTACGGTATTTGAGTTAAAGGACCGTTTCAATAACTTATCCCTGTTCGAAAATACTAATCATTCAATGTGGGCTAAAGGAAAATGTAGCAACTATTTTAATCCAAATTGCCCACAGTCATGATGTTCATTTTAGAAACGTTAAGGACAAGTTATATCCAACTTTCAATTAAATACTGTTCTTTAAGTTGTGCAATTGGAGTACTGCTGTATTTAACTTAAGAAACAGTTCGACCCTATACTTGGAAATATATTATGCAAATGGTATTACTGCAACGCATATTATGTCACACATACTTGCATTGTGCTAAGCACAATAATTGAACAGCATGACTAAAGCATAGATTCATTAACTAGTGTTAATGCCGCACTTAAACCACAGATGTATATGTATTCAATGACACACACACATACTGGTCAGGCGCTAAGCACAAACAAATTGGACAG
Organism: Spisula subtruncata; assembly: GCA_963678985.1. Taxonomy (NCBI): domain Eukaryota; kingdom Metazoa; phylum Mollusca; class Bivalvia; order Venerida; family Mactridae; genus Spisula; species Spisula subtruncata. The sequence goes on from OY787668.1 coordinate 21,376,965, forward strand.
CAAGTAATATAACATTAATTAATTTGCCAGTAATCATGCCGCACTTAAACCACAGAGGTATATGTATTCAATGACACACACACATACTGGTCAGGCGCTAAGCACAAACAAATTGGACAGCAAGTAATATAACATTAATTAATTTGCCAGTAATCATGCCGCACTTAAACCACAGAGGTATATGTATTCATAGATACACACACATACTGGCCTGGCGCTAAGCACAAACTAATTGAAGAGCAAGACTAAACCATAAATTCATTTATTTGTATTTATGCCGCACTTAAACCACAGAGGTATATGTATTCATAATAGATACACACACATACTGGCCTGGCGCTAAGCACAAACAAATTGAACAGCAAATAATATATCATTAATTAATTTACTAGTTATCATGCCGCACTTAATCCACAGCGGTTTATGTATTCATAGATACACACACATACTGGCCTGGCGCTAAGCACAAACTAATTGAAGAGCAAGACTAAACCATAAATTCATTTATTTGTATTTATGCTGCACTTAAACCACAGAGGTATATGTATTCATAGATACACACACATACTGGCCTGGCGCTAAGCACAAACAAATTGAAAAAAAACAAATTGAAAAAACAAATGCATCAAGTGAACACACATCGTGTAAATGATCTGCAACTAACATAGTAAATACAGCTGTCACTCACAGATACTTGAAATTATTCACCAGTTAACTTTAAGGGACGAAATAATATGCAATGCAGTAATTGACATTTTAAATAATATATTCCCAAGCATAAGTTCTGACTGCTACTTAACTTAAATACAGCAGTAAACCAATTACATAACTTAACAAACGGTCTTTAATTGAAATTCGGATACCAATAATCCTAAACGTTTCTAAAATGAATATCATGACAATGAGCAATTTCGATCAAAATAGATTCCACATATTCCTTTAACCCACATTATATGACTGGCAATTTCTAACAAAACTAAGTACTGCCATTCAACTCAAATATAGTACCCCAGTTTGTCAGAAATTATAAGCAAATGACATAATTTAAAATACACCGAAACCCATTATCAACATACTCAATTAACATTTGTTCAAACAAAATGAAATCTGCAAAAGGTGTCTGGCCAAAACATTGAGATACGATTCAATGCTGGTATACACTTTGACGATTCATAAGAAAAGAAAGATTTGCAAATAACTGCGATTAACACATTTGATGTTAGGGACACTGATATCTTTATCGTTAACTTTTCAATAGACATATACAAATAATATGCACTCTTAACATCGAATCCAATTCACTTCAACAATTATTTCTACATTCCAAACGAGTGCGACGCAATGCGGACGCCACGCTCGACCATAGCGCATTGACAGAAACTGATTTTCCATTTTAGTAACAAAGACATACATCCAATCAGACCAATTGTCACTATAAAAAGTACTTGGCGTCTTCGAACAAACCACCAAAACCAAATTCATTAAATATCATTGATTTGAAATTGAGTTTCAAATATTGATCTTGACATTGACCCAAACAGTTCAAATTTCAATCGCAAAATGTGTTTTCATGCAAACAATATATATGTGTAAAACACGTTTCTTTCCAACATTTCAGACATCTGCCAATTATAATTGAAAAGCACCAGTTACCTTGACCTTGGACCCATTATCTGTCCCAACTATCGATCAATTCAAAGTGACAACGCTTCACGTTGAACACAGCAGCTCCGCAAAACAACCAAAGGCAATAACTCTGGTAAAGACAAAATGCAGTATTATCTCAATTTGTTTATACAATGGGTTCACCACAAACAAACTACGTACAGTTAAGTTCCGCTAATAAGACCAGTCAAAGGTAATAAGACCAGTCAAAGTTAATAGCGAATCGGTCTTATTAGCGGACCTTTTTTGTTCTAATTTAACACTAGGACCTTAAACTGTCAAAAATCTGCATTATTTCAAAATAATCAAAGTGGTCTTATTAGCGGAACTTTACTGTACTTATTTGTATCGGGGATTTAGCATTTGACTAAATAATAAAAAATATAATATATCGATCAGTTACTCATTGTGTTTACCAAATTTGATATAAATGTAATAATACTGTTTTTACGCTGAAGTATTGTAGACGAAATCAACGTCTATCGTTCTTCCAGAAGAGTAGCCACCTTATTCGCCATCCACGCTTATCCCGGAACTGAATTAACGTCAAAAACATTCGAATTCAAAATCGGAGCAACAAATAGCATTGACATAGACTCAGTAAGGACTATTGACAAAAACAAACAGTTCGAACGTGCTCTTTTGGACTTTAGATCGAATTCGCGCCAATAACATTCATCTGCTCAAAACATTAAGTCGCACACACAACTGGAGTATAGTTTTGCTGAATAGTGAGTTTCTAGGAAGTTCAGATTCAGATACGAGATAATTTTTTATACAATAAATTATTGAATATGAAGGTGAAAATAACCGCCAAATTATCACTAACCTTGTCCACTCTGTTTTAACAAGCTACATGTCGTCCTCGAACACTGACCCAACACACTACAATACGACACAAACCCACCCAGTATAACACAATCTCTTGAACGTCAACACGTGAACACATCGTGAGCTGAAAATCACGATTTATTCGTTATTTCTAGTCACGTGATCTCATGTTCATTGTTCTGTTTTAGGCTTCGAGCATTGCACCACGATCAGGTGAATATCGATGTGTGTTAAGATGATAATTATCGTTAGGCAGCAACAAATTAATGTATGTTTCCTGTAACCCGATCGACCTTAGTTTTCCCCGTTTTCATTGCGAGCATGCCCGTAAATTCGAAAATTGAGTAAGAACATAAAATTTAGGTTCTAGTACCAATGATTCCAAAATTCAAAACATACTACATTGCTAAAATAGTGCTGTAATATATCATTAATAACATTTTAAAATAAATATGAGGTAGTCATATATGCAAAAAAGGATGGAATTAATAAAATTCAAAGGCATGTCATTAGAAATTCGAGCCTGGTGATGTAATCAGTTTTATGATTTCTAAGCGCTTGCAATCAGAAATTACAACGTGTAGTCCCATGTTCGAATCACGCTGTACTTCTTTAATGCATGAACTACAATGTATTTACCACATGTATTTAATATGTGTTATCATATACCAGTACCCATAAAAAGTTGTGAAACCGGAGGGACTTAAGGTTTGCGCTCCGTCCGTCACATTTTTCTGGAGTATGCGATAATTTTAAAAGCACTTAATATTTTTTAATGAATCTGAAAACATGAAAAGTACATGTCAATATGAAGATCAAGCACGTGTTGGGATTTTGTTCCTACGTCAACTATTCTGGTTGCTATGACAACAAATACACAAGAAATTATGATAAAATGCTAAAATTGTCATTTTTCTGGATCTTGCAATTGCTATAAAAGTACTTCATATTTTTCACGAAACTTAAAATATGAATTGATTACAATATGGAGATCATGCATGTGTTTTTATCTATGGCAACAATTCTCTGGTTGCTATGGCAACAAATTGACAAGATGTTATGCCCGAACTGTATTTTTTCTGGAGCCGTCGATAACTTTGAAACTACTCAAAAAATGTACTTTAAAATATTCAAATTTGAAAAAAAGTATGGTAACTTTTGTATTCATCAAACTATTTGCAAATTACGAGGCACATGTGTTTATCTGAGTTCATATATGTGTGCATAAAAACAGGGAGGTATATAAGAAAGAAAATATATGTAATTCCTTGATAAAAATCATGTCCGGCCTATAAAAGGGATTTTGAAATGACTTGGCTCCTACCGGTAGGGGACTTTTATTGCTTTGCAATAGTCTTGTTATATGTGGTACCTTGCACATTTTTATATTTGTTCATGTGAAAACGATAATATGAATTTTCAAATTTGTAATTTTCTGGCTATAAGCAGTGAACAGAGAAATCTCAAATTAAGAATAATGCACATGCACAAGTTTTTTTTGTACAAAGTATTTAGATGTTGACTTTATACTCTTCATCAATATTAACTCACGCCCAACAACAATCGTGAAAGCTCGGTCGGACAATATGTTTTTTTTATATCTATTGTTTTTTTATTGTTACAATTTCATGTAGATTTTTAAGTTATGCTTATTTAAAAAAGACCTAAAGGAATTTCGACCAACTCGAAATGTTCGTGTGTTTTTCAAATCGTTATTGGTTTAGTATAAGGCTAATGGCCCGTCACCTATAAACCCGAATGGAATATGATTACTATGGAGCGAGGAACTTATAAGAATAAAAAAAGAAAAAATGAACATGCTACTTTGGTTCGAACCTACGGTCTGCAAAATCAAAGATTTCAAAACGACTTTGCTTACCACTGAGCTACCTGGACAGACAAACATCATACAATTAATTAAAATTTATGTTGGTTTTATTGAATGCTGATATCCCTGTTTTGATAGTTGAACAGCATTAACAAACATGACATCACTGTGAAGTTATCCGAAACCGACTGTAGTTGGAACTATCATGAAAATTAAACAGGAGTGTTTAAAATAGCAGGCAGAGGATCTGGGGTATGCTCCTCGGGATTTTTTTTAAAACAGTACAGTACTGTAGATTAAGTTGTTGCCTCCTGTGCGTTCTGTGGAATCTAATCTGTAGTTTGAAATGGACAAGTTGGAGCTATGATGATTGGTAACGAAATTATCCCCTTACCCCCTGCACACTGTCAATGGATATTGTAATGCATTTTTCAAATTTTAAACGATTTTTATTGTTTGAGATTTTCATTGTCAACTATACTCGATCTAGTAACTGAGGATGCGCCTGTAAATTATCGTTGTAATAATTAATTAGATAACAGACACATATACGGAGTGTATCATTCTCAGTTAATAATTACCGCATTTACCTTTATTTAAAGTTGGGACTGCAAAATATTATGACGAATGTTCATTTAACTTTTATCTAAAAAGTCAATTCACAATAAAAAAAAATGGACAAAAGGGATTATTTTTATACTTAACATGTCTATTATTCAGAGCCCATGATATTTTCAGCAGGAGATGCAACATTTTCTACTTTCAGATCATCTCAACCAGAGAACTAAAAATTAGTGCCCTCGGGCAAATTATGTCGAGCCTTGGCGCACATTGAAAAAAATGCACAGACTTAAATGTGCTAGGTTACATCTAATGCCAGCATGCATAAAAATAAATTATCCCTACAAACTTCAATTTGACCTTTGACCTCTAACTGTCACCTTGACCTTGAGAAAAGAACCAGGGGTTGCTCATGACACTCCGATTAATACAGGTTGACATTCATGGCAATTTCAAGCAAGATTGGTCAATGCATGACAAAATTATGGTCCAGACAAGCTTCTTTAGAAATTTGACCTGCAACTCAAACCTTGACCTTTGAAATAGGAGCCTGAGGGTTGAGCATGACACTCCAGCTTATGTAGGTCAACATTCATGCCAAATTAAGACATATTGATCAATGCACGACAACGTTATGCTCTGGACAAGCTTCAATTTGACCTTCAACTGTAACCTTGACCTTTGAACTTGACCCTCGGGTCTGTCATGAACCTCTGTCTCATAAAGGTGAACATTCATGCCAAATATAAGAAAGATTGGTCAATGCATGAGTGAGATACAGCCCGGACAAGGTCTATAATGGTCATTTTTGAAGTTTGACTTCTGAGTGTGACCTTGACGCTAGAGACCTGTATCTTGCGCACTGCACACCGTCTCACGGTGTTTAACAAATTTGTCAAGTTATTTAAAAATGTGTAAATGTATGAGTGAGATACAACCCGGACAAGGTCTATAATGGTCATTTTTGATGTTTTACCTCTAAGTGTGACCTTGAGCTTTGAGCTACAGACCTGGATCTTGCGCACTGCACACTGCCTCATGGTGTTTAACAATTATGCCAAGTTATTTTAAAATGTGTCAATACATGAGTGAGATACAGCCCTGACTAGGACTACAATGGTCATTTTTTACCTTTGACCTCAAAGTGTGACCTTGACCTTTGAGCTAAAGACCTGGATCTTACGCACTGCACACCGCCTTATGGAGTTTAACATATATGCCAAGTTATTAGAAAAAATGTCACTGCATAAGGAAGATACAGCCCGGACAAGGATCCGGACGGACACACTAACTAACTCACTCACTAACGTACAGACACTAAACCGCCATCATGGCGACTGTGTCGAGCTCACCGCTGGGTTCGACCAAAACTGAGTATCATGGTTGCAATTTTGACATACTTAGACAAAGTACTTCATTGTAGTAAGTATGCGGTACACACAATTCTTCATTTCTTGTTGATCTTCTCAACAACCACAAATTGTTGTAAATGTTAATGTAGTGCTAATAATTTGTCAGTTAATAAACTCCTCCAAACCCTTTTTGTATCCAGTATGAACTTGGAATGTCTGAGAAGATTGCAATTACATTTTGGTTATTTATTTGTGTTTAATGTCATTTCTCAACTATTGGTAAGTATAAGACTGTGGCAATCCACCTAACTGGTTTTCCTTAACTGTGTCCCGGCCAGTACTAACTTATCCTTCCACAAGGAATGAGCGACTTGTCCACATATGTTCCACCACTTTACCAAGTTCTGGACCTCGGTAGCTCAGAGGTTAGCACGCTTGCTGCCGAAAATGGCCACCTGGGTTAAAATACTGGTGGACGCACACAGATGCCTGCCATAATCAGCAGAATGCTATCTTGCAAATAAAGGATATGCTCGACTTATTTTATCAGATTTATAAATCATGACAAACCAGTAATTCAGAAGTTCTGAAATCAAACGCTCAAATTAAATTAATGTCCCTGAAAACAGTCACATGTTACATTACAGGAATTAAAACATCAATGAGATTTCTATAGTTTATTCTATCCCACATATATCACAGTTTACAACCAAACACAATGGATCATATCTTATGTAAAAAGTCATAATAAATATATTTATAACCACCCAACATTTAATTCATTCTATGTTTCAAGTTTCAATGTTTATTGTGCCAAACAGGCCACCGGCCTATACACAAGAAATAAATAACATATACATATGACAATTAACAATGAGTGAAAATGTAGAAATAATACATGCATACATTTGATGACAAAGCACTGTTATAATCATGCTAAATATAAATTGAAAGGTATTCCTTTCTTCCTTGGTAGCGAAAATATATGCATGGACACATTATGCACAATGTTAACATTATGTGCGGACATGAGGCTATAATAGTAGTGGAATTGCTCTCTTGTAAATGTGGTAGATACCTATGGGGGATATGAGTATAAAGTGGACAGACTAACATAAAGTGTAGTTCGTCTTCAATGCATCCTTTGCTATGATAACAAACATTAACATTTTTTTTTCATGTGAGAAAATTTGATATTTCATGGGAAGTGATAACAGTATGACCAGATGCAATCAACAACCAAACCTGAAACAACAGGTTACGTATCCAGCACACTGGGCCATTGAAAAATGATACATAGAAACAATTGTATTAAGAATGATGTCAGAATAAAATACCTTATAGTAATTAATCATCCCCACATGCAAGTAACCATCCTTAAATGCACCCTTTTCTCTCGGCCCTGACCTCTTTATTTTCTTCACACATAAATCTAATGATACGTTTAGGTTTTGTACAGTAGTTCAGTCTTTTTTCTCATTACTTTTGCCACCTAACACATCAGCAGCCAGGGCGTTCAAGTCACCTTCTATGTCAATATTTTCATCAGAATCGGCTACAACATTATCCAGGTTAACCGGAATATCTTTCACATTTGTGTCAGTCTCCAGATCTTCAGTGTCACTCAAGGAAAATGTCACTTTAGATGGTGTTGGTTCAGTATTCTTGGAATCATCTGTGACGACAACATCAGGTAAGTTTGTATTAGATTCAGTAACATCAGATGGTTTGTCCTCCTTGAAAACATTAGAGTCAGTAACACTAACAGCAGTATCGGTTTGTAACGAAGAATCTGATTGGTCCTTAGCTGTTTCTGTAGATAAACTTGTAGATTCAGTTTGTAAGCTGGATTCTGGTTGGTCAGACAATGAGTTTTTATCCAATGAAATCGGTTCTTGCTTTTGTACATCTTCCGATGTAGCACTAGGAGGTGTAACAGGAGTAACAACAGGTTCTGGCTCTACCTCTGGTATCAAGTGACTTACACTTTTTAATGCTGACTCCAGATTCACTTGACCTAACCCACCCTGCAAAAATAAACAATTAACAAGTTTGAATGAATTTTATTGGTAAGCAACTGTGATAGCAACAAGAACAAAATAGGAAAATAACTTTTTTTTAATTTCAGGTTTGACATTTTTATCAACAACTTTTTTAGCTACATATAAAGGCAGATTCCCTGGACTGTGTCAAACCAGTACTAACTTACTTTTCTAAATTAAAGCATATTGCAATCAAATGTTTTCAATCCACAGAAATTTCCATTCATACACTATTATAGTCTATAGTAGCACAATGAAGTAATTCTTACCAGCTTATGAAGTTCTGACACTGTTATACCCAATGTTTGAGCTAGCTGTGTCTGTGGAAACAGTGATTGTAGACATTTGTTGATGTATGGTGCTAAGTGACTCCCGTATGCAGCACAAAACTCATCAAACTTCTCCTTCTCTTTTCTATCAAATGTAGTCTCTTCAGCCCTTAAATTACAACATTATACTCAATGAATATTAGTGTGCCTCTATTGCTCAATGGTTAGCACATTTGCAGTCTAATTTTGTTCTAATATGACTGGAGGCACTCATACACCTGTCATTTTTCAGCACTCCAATCACAACATTATACTCATCAGTGCACATTTGTGTGCCTTCGTAGCTCAGTGGTTAGTGTGTTTGCGGTCTAATCTTGCAACCAAGGTTCAAATATGGATGGAGGCACTCATTCGCCACTCATATTTCAGCAAATTTTACCAAAAACCAGGAAATTTCATCCCATCTTGTTTTACAGTATGTCGCAGCCAGGGACGGAAACCAAGACCTCTAGTATTTGAGGTAGACACTCTACCACTAGGCTAGCTAAGTCGATTGACATTCCATGAAGTATCATTTTAGACTGAAACAAAGGTAAGACAAGCACTTATTTGATAAATGCACAATGTTCAACATTGCTCATAAGACAAACAGGGCATAAACAAATTGAGCGTAATAACTAAATCTGACGTTACCTGTGAAATGCCAATATAACTCTGTTGACATTGAGGAATGAGTCACGTAAAGAGTTGCTGACTTCCGTCACCATAGCAACAGGTGCACATAATCTTAACTCATTTAATGCTGTCAGTATATCATTACAGTATGCGGCCAGTGGATAGTAGTCTAGCAGTATGGTAGGAGGGTATAACTGTCCACTCTGAAATAGTGAAGATAAATTAATCTGTGAAAACTCAACCCTTGAAGATAAATTAATCTGTGAAAACTCAACCCTTGAAGATAAATTAATCTGAGAAAAATCAACCCTTGAAGATAAATTAATCAGTGAAAACTCAACCCAGGTCTTTTTTATTAAGATTGTCATATTATCATATTGATGATTTTGAAATTGTTATTATTTGTTTGAGTTTAACTCCATTTTCCAACAATTTTATATCATGCAGGGTGACTTATTCACCTCACCCAAATTCCTGGACGGTATCTTATCCAGTTCAAGCTGGCCCTTCCACAAGGAACCAGCAACTTCTTAAGATGTGGAAGACAATCAACATCTGTGCAAGGTGTGACCTGTTATGCCAAGTTATAAATCCAGTGCACAAATTTATTTGAAAATTGTGTTGTCTCCAAAAAATAGCTTCCTTTAAACCTCATACTTTCTTAACAGGAAGTCATTAACCCATTTAATATCATTTTCTGTTAAAAATCCCAAAGAAGTTTGATCAATACACACTTACACACTACCGTAATAATTTGAGAACACCCTGAGAGAACAAGGGCAATAAGAAACATACTCTGCTCAGTCTGCTGTATATAAATGTATAGCTAGTTTGCGATAGAAAAAAATCGTGTTTTTTGAAAATTTCGAAAAATCTAGTTTTCGGATTTTGGTAAAAATTTACACAGAGCTACAATAACTTCCTACCTACTCACATTCCAAATTTCATAATTTTTAGTCACCTATTTAAAGAATTTTATTCTTTACTATATATTGAAATTACATGCTTATGGACAGTTAAACGCAGGGAGGTAATCTGGTATTCCATTGATGATTTACTATCAATTATTTAACCGTTACAGTCCGTGATCGACGGGATTGACATTGCTGTTATGAAAACGAGACATGGGAGGCCCGTATAATTCGGTTTATTTAGGTGTGTCGCTTGTAAACAACGTACGACAAGAACATGTACTTTGACAAAATCATAGATGGGCCTCGCGTCAGTTTTATGATGTTAGTTGCAAAAAGTAAATATACCGTTAGGCGTATCACGTGACCGTAAAATTGGCTGTTGTAAGTATAAAGTCTTCTAACTTGAGTTTTCATACAAAACTACAAATATGTTACATAGAACTTATGAACAAAAGTTTTTTAACTGAATTCCGATGTTGCTGAAATTTTATTGTGTATTAGGTAGATATATTTCATTTATTCGTGCAAAATTTTATACTTGTAAGTGTAGTGATTAAAAAGAAATATTTGAAAAACACGATTTTTTCTATCGCAAGCTAGCTATATTCTGAACAATATTTCCATGATCAAATAGTTTGTAACCTGTTTTGAGTGTATTATAGATTGATTGATGGAGTGTTTGTATAACGACTGACATACCTGACTTGTAGGATTATAGGACATTCCACCCATACTTCCTGATGATGATAGTAAACTGTAGGATCTCATGTTGTCTTCAAACCTTAAACAATATAACAATAAAGCATACAATAACCATTCATTCCAAACCTCGTAACCTAAATATAACCCTAGAGTCATATGTTTTTAGAAGAGACAACAGTCAGGCTCTGTTTACATACATAAACAATTCTGGATCCAGAAAAGCGAGCATTTGAATTAGACCTTTGATTGGTTACCAGTACTTTATACACAGGTGCGGGGTAAAGATATATACATAAAATCTAGCCAATAAAATACCATATAACCTTATAGAAAGTTTCTCTGTGGTGGTGTAAACAGTTGTAATGTTTCATACAGTAAAATCATTTAATTTGATGGGATGAAATTTTGTGGTTTCGGTAAAAATGACCATTTCGATGGGACATAAGTTTGTGGACTTTGCATTTCAGGTAGTTAATACAGGGGTAAATTTAATATTAGATTGGACTAAATTTGGTGGTTGAAGGTGAACCACAAAATTCACAAATTTAATCCCCCACGAAAATTGATGATTTTACAGAATCTGTCTATGTAGTATTATGCAAGTTTGAAAAGTATAAATTTACGCTGTTGTTATAACATTCAAAATTTAACTAAAACAGCATGTACCTTTTGTTGGCTTGTGCAAGGGCAAGATGTAATCCATTGAGTGCAGCTTCTTGAAAAATAGGGGTTAGAAGGCCCCTAAAATCAGCTCCCACTCTGCTGAATGATAGTCCAAAGTACATACATTGTCCCAGTATGGAATCTAATCTTCCACCGATACCTTGTGCAAGATCTGCTCTCAGTGAGGATAAAAACTGTGATACCTGAATTTAATAGGACAAAATCTTACAGTTTAAAACAACTACATGTTAAAATATATTCATGTAGACATGAGATTCTGAGTCTATGATTATACTCGCTCAATCAGAAGAGTCTCAGTTTCATATGGTTTCCTAATACAGTCAACTCTTAAATTAATATTATACTTTTGTTAAAAAGATAAACTTCAACGTATTCACAAGAAGGCCATGATAGCTGTAAATAAATCACATGGGTACAATGCCAGCATGTCTGTTCAGCCCCTTTCCTAGCATTCATGATTTTTAATAAAATCAATATGTCTTGTGAGAATTTGGGAGGAATATTTACATAAAATAACTTTTAAATGGTTTCCAAGAAGACTATTTTCAGAAAATATGTTGTATACCAGTACAAGTTATTATGGAAATGGAAGCAAAAAGTTCACAATTTGGGTTCAATTATTAAGCTATATAGAAACCTACCTTCTGAACAATCCAAGAGTGAAATAAAGCACTCTCGTTCAGAGAATCATCTTTAGATGTTGATAGTAGCGGGTCTTCATCAGAAAATATGGCTCTATATTGCGTGATGATATCAAACAGGTTAACACGACTTGCTTCTATAGTTTTAGTAATGTGAGTGTACGCTGAAATAAAATGAAAACAATGTGTAAACCAAACTTCTTCTGCAAATCTATTATCAGTTTAAACAAAAATATTTAAACAATACTTGTCTTCATTTAAAATATGGCAGTCGGTAGTCCTGGATTGGTATTCGCAAAGCTTAGGAAAACTTAAATATTTTCACTTAAAGTTATTAAATGGAACTGCAAATATTTTGCAAGTAACTTATCGTAAGAATAGCCAGTATGTTCTTGATGATTATTGTAGCGCATTACACAATGCTTCAAAACAATGTAAAAAGTAGATAATCTTGATTTTCCTGTTTGGGTGATACACATGGGAATCGCAAGATTTTGAAAAATATTTCCTTTAAGATGCTTTGTGAAATCCACGGGACCACCCCTGAACTGTTTATCTAGAATTAATGAACACTTGAGTACTTATTCACCTAAAGCAAGAAGCCAACATTGTTAATAGGAACAAACGACTGTAAAACAATGTCACAGCAAACGGTCAGCCCAGGAATTGTGTAATAAGTAGTTAAGTAATCACTGTAAACAGACTATTACTCAAATCACTGAGATAATCAGGCAGACTACGACTTCATGTAACTGAGTCAAATGAGTATCAATATTTTTATGATAGAAATACTGAGTGACCCATATGATTTTACGGAACAAATGAAGGGAGACAACTGTGAAAAGTTGTAAAACAGATTAAGTGAATCAAGAGTTACTTCCCTTAGAATGCACTGAGTTTTACAGGTTTTATCATGTTGTTTATACACTATTAGTAAAAGAAGTCTATTCAGAGAGAGCCAGGGTATCTCATCAACATTCCTTGTATCACACAAAAAAAATCTTCCGTAAACACTGGAGGTCATTGGTCAATTAAGCACAGAATAAAACAGATGAGCCCAAGTTATGACTGTGTTAGTCAAATGCAAACGAGTGACTCAATAGTTGATATCCGGAACTTTGTGCAAAGTGGTTTTTCCCTTAGTCTACATGTAGGTTAAAACAAATCTAGCCCAGTTAGACTGGTTTTGTATTCATATTAGGGGTGTAACGGTACGATCACCTCACGATATGATACGTACTGTCAATTTTTCTAACGGTTCGGTATATTTCGGTATGATACAAAATTCTCCAACACTAGCTGAAATACTTCAATTTTTAAGTGACAATGAATTTGTTGCATATATAACAGCAATTATTATGTGCCTATCAACTATTTTCGACAATTTTCGATACTTTCCACAAGATGAAGCATATATCTTAATACAAATAAAACGAGTGATACGTGGTAATTGTACATAATCAGTAGGCTGTCAGATATTTTCGTTGTCTAAATATTATTTTGGTCATAAAAAAGTTGATACCGAACCGTACCGAAATTTAGAAGTCTTGTACCCTGAACCGTGTGGGACTGAAGTCCGCGGTATTTCGTGTACCGAGGTATACCGTTACAGCCCTAATTCATATGCAAACACAACTGACCCCAACTCTATTGTCCAGATATGAATATTCAAGTGGCACCAGGATAATAGAGGTAAAAATCTATTTGTACCTACAGATTAGTGGAGATCCGGAGTAGATATATTAACAACAGAGCCCTGTTTTATATTATGCAATTCAATTTGTTTAATAAATTCAACATTAAAAGGCACTTATGTATCTTAACATTGAAAGTTAAATTTGTAAAGTAGTGAAACCTTACCATCTTCTTTTGGTATATTTTCCAGAATTCCCTGGAACCATGAATCTCTAGCCTGGAAAATAAATTTTACGACTTTTTAGTTCTTGATGCTGAGTTTAGCCTTTAATTGCCAGTCAGCTTTCTGCTGAATATGGCAGGCATATGTGTGTCTCCATCCGGATTTAAACTTGCAGCAAGCGCGCCAACCACTGAGTTACGGAGGCCCTTGGTTGGTAAACCTGAGGAAATTGTATCTATTGTATTTGCATATATTGTATCACACTATTTCGAAGCTGGATGTCATTGATGAACCTGGCAGGGGAAAAACGAATGTCCGCTGACGACAGTTTCAGTCAAATACAAAGAAAAATTCTCATCTTTATCATGAAGAAATTTGTTGAACACTATAATTAATGTTCTTGTTGATGTTCATATTGAGTACCTGAAGAAATTTAATTCTGAGCTCTACTTCTGTGAACACGTCCATTCGTCTCAAATATCCGATGACACGTAGACATGCTGGAAGCTGGACATTGGTACGGAGTTGTTGTATCAGTTGGTTTAGCATTAACTGTGTTGATGTTTTAACCTCATTCACAATATTCTGAAATGAAGAGTATAAAGCAATGTGCTATAGGCCATTCTAAATTATTTTCTCAAACATATTGTTTTCTTTTTTAAATATAGTTTTCAGTCTTACTATGCTGAGCATCAGTTCTTTAAATAACTTAAGTATGTTGAGGGCAGGTATCTTACCAAAGATCTCTTGCACTTGAACCTGACACTCTACCACTGGACTATCTATTTTCTATAATGATTCATTTCAGAGGTAATAACTGGCAGTAGGCTTTTTATTAGGCCTAATCACTCTCAACCAATGTCAGCTTTTGTTAATTCGGGTTTAATGCTGTTTCTCAACAATTGCATCAGCTAATATTACAACAGATTCATCTAACCAGCTTCTTGGAGTGTCTTCTTATCAGTACTAACAGGTACTACCAGGTAAATTATCCTTCTATCAGACTTCTTCAAATTTACAGGGAGTTTAATGTTAATATTTTGGGAAGGTAGTAACAAAGGCTATATCTTTGTATTTCCCGAATATTGTGCATCATTTAAGGTTTTCTGAGTACCTGAGTATTTGATCGGAGGAATGACCAATTTTAGAACTCGATGTAATCCCTAGTATAAATAGGTTATCTATTATTGGTGAGCATACAATATCAAAAATATCATACCACTATAACAGGGATATTGGAATGTTTTTTCTCCAGCCTTTTCACATGTGATGCTAGTTCCAGTGCCTCGTCATAGTAACCATTCCTCACACATGTATCCATCAACTGTGGTAGTTCTAGTATCTCCAATAACTGTGTATGTCTTTGTAATGTTAGTGTGTTCATTCTGCGACTGTAAAATATGTATTTAATGCTTAATATCATTTTTGGCAAACTGTCAAATCAAAATTATATACTTTAACTTACCCTGAAAAGTTATGAACATGAAAGCAATTCAAGCTACTGTAAAATCATTTAATTTTGATTGGACAAATTTTGTGGTATTGGTAGAAAAGACCATTTCGATGGATGTTAATTCCTAGATTTTGCATTTCAGGCAATAAATACCATGTTCAAAAGTACTGTACGATGGGATTTGATTTTGAGGTTGAATGTGAACAACGAAATACACGAAATTTAATACCCCTCGAAAATTATTGATTTTACATTCACTTTATAAAATTTCATGACCATAACTTTGCAAGTTTTATTTATGTAGATTTATACCTTGAGCTGATATCTTGTGCTTTCTTCAGAACCTGACTACAATCCTCAGAGAACATGGGTAACTTGGACAACAAACTTTCAACATGTTGCTCTATTATCTGGAACTGAAAAAGAGAAAATATGACCGATGTTTATTCACAGGCAGACGTCGTCATCGATTCATAAACTTGCATGAAAAAAACTTAGAACTAAAATAATAGAAATCTACATTGTATCATTAGTTATGAGTTTTTAAATTGATGGCACAGTGTGTCTGTGTGTTTATTCTTATAGGCTTCCGCAATAATTGTGTTATTATCAATAAAAGAGTTGTAGATTTACCTGTATGCAAATGCCTCCTAACAAAGACCCCATTATTTATAAGTAATAAAGTGCTTGACATTTACGATATCTGTTTATGTTTTTAGATTGCTCAGCTGAAGACGATGTACTACGTAACAAAGAATGGACATTCCATCAACTCATTTAACCAACTTTTGGAACTCCAAAGAACAAATGGATGCCCATCTCTACAAGACAAATCAACCTTTTACACCAGTGCTGGTACGCATGATGATATGATTGACGCCATTGATGAAGACATCTGTAATTCCATTGGTAATGATATAACATACAGTGACTTTGTCGGTATAATTATGGATGAAACAACTGACATCACGATTCACAAGAAACTTAACATCTACTTTAAGACATTCAAAGCAAACACGTGTGAAACTGTCATTCATTTCATGGACTGTGTATCAATCCCAAATGGTAAAGCTGACACAATTGTTGAAGCCATAGAGGTATTGTGCAGGAATATTGGACTGGACATGATGAAAGTGATTTCAATGGCAAGTGATGGTGCCAGTGTCATGATGGGTAATAAGGGTGGTGTGGGGGTTAAACTGAGGGATAAACATAACCCGCATCTTGTACAAGTACATTGTGTGGCACACAGACTAGCTCTGTGTGCTAGCCAGGCCTGTCAGCACATAACATCTTTCAAGGACTATCAATTGACAGTTAAAAATGTGTATCGTTTCTTCCATAACTCAGCGGTCCGTTACAACACTCTAAGGGAAATGGAAACTGTATTAAATGATATGAATGGGGATACAAAGCATGTCACCTTGAAGGAACCTGCTAGTTTTCGCTGGTTGTCTCTTGGTAACGCAGTGAAGGCTATATATGACATTTATCCGGCACTTGTAGCTGCATTAGAACATCAGGCTGCCAGTGGAAGTCCAGAGGCCAAAGGACTTCTCAAACAAATAAAAAACGTGGGCTTTCTATTAAAGACAGCTTTTCTTGTCGATGTGTTGAACGTTGTTAACAAACTCTGTAAAGTCTTCCAGAAAGACGAGCTGAATGTAGAAGTGGTTGACGCTATGATACACGGTACCGTTGAAATGTTAAAAACATTCAAAACAAACAATGGCCCGACATTAAAGAGTGTATATGACAACATTGAGTCAGGCAAATACAAAGACATAAAATTGATTGACACACCACAAACCAGAATTACCTTTCAAAATACATGTGACCAGTACTTAGATGAACTTCAAGAGAATCTCCACAACCGTTTTGAAAATCACTCCATGGACAAACTAGGCTTACTACAGAGAGTGTTCAATCCAACTCTAGTCCCAACCTCAACATCCTGTGTCCCGTCCCATGGAAATGATGACCTTGAATCTGTCGCCCAGTGGTTAGGCCCCTCAAGTCAATCTAAAGGCTTGATTGATGTTGAAAGGTCAAAAAGTGACTATCTCCAATTTAAGCTTGTCTTAAGGACCATGAGAGGACTTAGTTTAAAGGCCATCTGTGAGTCAATTATTACCCAATACAGTGAACTCTTCCCTGATTTTAGTGTACTAGCCAAGGTCATGTTGACTGCTCCCCTCACCAGCGTGGCCTGTGAGCGTGGGTTTTCTAGCCAAAACAGACTGAAAACAAAATTAAGATCATCCCTCGACAACCAAAAACTTTCTAAATTAATCCGCATAATGGAGGAGGGCAAGCCAATGGAGGAATTTGATGCGAGTGGTGTGCTTAATCTTTTTGAGGGACAGAAAAAACGTAGAAAGTAATAGGATGTGATATGATAAATCAGTCATTGAGTGGTTAGAACTAGAAGCAAGACATGTATGTTTGGAAATTGCCGAATTTATGCTTTCATGAATTGTGATAGAAACTAATTTGGATCATTAAATATCATCCCTCATGTTTGTGAGCTATCCTAGCTGTGTATATTTTGTAAATTATTTATTTAAAAAATCATCATCATCCCTCATGTTTGTGAGCTATCCTAGCTGTGTATATCTTGTAAATTATTTATTTAAAAAATCATCATCATCCCTCATGTTTGTGAGCTATCCTTGCTGTGTATATTTTGTAAATTATTTATTTAAAAAATCATCATCATCCCTCATGTTTGTGAGCTGTCCTTGCTGTGTATATTTTGTAAATTATTTATTTCAGAAATCATCATCATCCCTCATGTTTGTGAGCTATCCTTGCTGTGTATATTTTGTAAATTATTTATTTCAAAAATCATCATCATCCCTCATGTTTGTGAGCTATCCTTGCTGTGTATATCTTGTAAATTATTAATTTCAGAAATCATCATCATCACATGCATTTTTGCCAAAAAATAAAATAAATGTTATCATGTGATTGTTTTGTGGTTTCTACATTCTTTATATTGAGCCAGATATACAGTGCCCTCCAAAAGTTAATTCACATTCCTAAAATGATACAATTTACTTACAGTGAAAAACACCTGTGTAATGGCATGATTGCTTATAAACCCTCTATTAATGATTGCATGATGTCATTTTCTTATTTCATTGACACTCTTGTCAGTATTAATCTGCAATTTTTGAATTTTAAACTGCTTGTCAATTGAAAAAATCATTTAGTTTATGGAGTGTGAAGGATCTTTTGGAGGGCAATGTATAATAATCTACACCTTGTTACATTAACATCTTACTGTAAATGAACTTTACTTTTCTGTTACTTACTTTATCAAAGTAATAGGGAACAAAATCTGTCATTGGATGACTCATAAAACAGTGTAAAGTATTGTTCATTTGCTGTAAAATGTGCAAATGATGTTCATCAATGAAGAAGAGGAACAACAATATGAAACAAACAACTGTCTTTATGAAACACAATTAAACAAACACATATATGGACACAATGTCAGGGAGGATGGATAAAACACAATTAGCATGTCGCGGATACAAAACTAGTTTGACTCTTGAAGTTTTGGGGTCAAGAGTCATTTTGACTCTTGGAATTTTGGGGTCAAGAGTCATGACTCTTGGGTTTTGAAAGCTAGTGAAAGCCCTGCGGCGATTATACCAATATGGAAAGTCATCAAAGCATCTCAGAAATTTATGAAAGACAAGAGCAGATAATATACTTTTATCTATATCAACTTGTTATCGGAGGCTAATGTAGTCGCATTGATCTGGTTACTTGTGCAACATGTTTAGTTGTTACAATAGCCCAGTGGTTTAATGCATTTTTATTTCCCATTTCTAGATGATTGTGCCACTCAATATAGGTTTGAATCACACTAATGAATATAGGTGCAAACTATGAAGTATTTTGTGTGACAATAAATGTTCAATGCCTTACATCTTCAAATATTTCCCTTGAGCACTCAGCAGTCTGTATGAAAGTCTTGTAGTTTTGGAAAGCTAAATTTTGTGTTTCCTCCAGAATCTGAGTCTTTTCCTCACATAGCCTGTCTGGCTCTTGAGCTGTAATATAACAATAACATTAAATGTCCAACCTTCTTTTAAATTTCACTTGAACCATTCAGCGATTAAAGTATAGTACCACAGGGCCAAACATTTATACCACACAGAAATAAATTTAATCTTTCGTTTAATACAAAGAAAATCATGAGACACTAACTTTCAGTCAAATATTTTTTACTAATTTTAGTGCTATTAACACTAGCCAATGCCAATGGTTTTTAAAATTTCATTCAAACAGTTCTTTAGAAGTGTCCTGAAGACCTTTTGCATTAGCAAGGAAAATTATTTCAAAATAAGGTGTTTCTTTCACCATTTTAAACCAAACAAATATTGTGTACAGGAGGCAAGTTTGTGAACTATCACCTTTTATTCTTAAAGTAAGTAAACAACAGCAGCTGTTACTGTGTTCCTAACATAAGAGAGTCCTTGTTTTAGTAATGCAAAACAGGATTAGATGACTTGGTCAGAAATAGAATTTAAAATAGTGAATTTAATTATATAACATTAAAAAATTACCAAGTTTTTCAACTCCGTAAGAGCTCAATTCTGACAAGTAATGTATAAAGTTTGGATCACTTTGCCAACTATCTGAAAAGAGAAAAAAATACAACTTAATTTTATGATTTTTGTTATGCATTTCATTGATTTGATGTAGGAACTTGGAAGACAAGCACAAGATTACATCCAATTTATTTACACCATCATGTCACTATGCTGTATGCATATATAAACTAGTACTAGTATTTAAATAAAATCTTCAAATGGCAGAGCTACAGATAAGGTTTTAGTCAATTGGGTATTTTACCCCCCAGTTTCAAATTTGATTGGGTTTTGACAAATTTTAATTGGGTATTTACTCAAACGCATAGGGACTAGGGTAAATGATCTTTTATGTACTATTTTTCACTATATCATCCTTTTCTTTTTGGGTATTTCAGATTTTCATTGCTTTTTCTTACTCCCTCCTGTCAAAATCTATTGGGTAATTTATTATTATAATACCCCAATACGCAGCTTATCTGTAGCTTATGAAATACATTATAAATAACACTATGGCTATTGTATCCAACAAACTTAGACATATCTTAGTATAAAAAAACTATTTATAAGTTTTAGCAAAGTTGGTTAAATCTAACAGTATATATTTTGTAGGATGAATTTGCATGCTGATCTTCATCTTCATCATTCTCACGATCGTTTATTAATAAATGAATATAATTGGGAGATGTGCCTGACAAGGGCAGACATAAAATCAATCAAGAGGTGAGATACTATCGGAATCCGGGTGCGATACCCAAGCTCATTTCAAATAGATTCATTGGGTCTTCAATGTGCCTGGTGTAGAGCATCCATACACATGAGACTACCTCTGGGTTTCCAACCAGTTCATCTCTAGGTGGGTGGGAAACACTAAATTATAAATAACGTTTATGAAATGACCAACTTCACCAAATGCCTGGGCCGAGGATCAAATCAAATTGATCGATCAATCGTTTATTTACTATCATCTTATTTTATAAAATGACTAGATATACTTGTGTTAGCCTGATCTAACGCTTGACTGAATATTGGGTCTTGTGAATAGCAGAATTCTCACGCTAAATTCAATGAGCGCCTATGTGACACAGATGATTTGACAGAACTTGTTTCGCACAAAACTTAACGACAGAAAGACATTTTACAAGTTAAGTGATTTATATTAAACAAGTTCACTGCTTTAATTCACAGGAAATGTTAGTACCAGGAAAAGCATCCTTAAAGATTGCTGTTAATACACCCTCTTCTTCCACGTCAATATCCATTTTGTTATCATCTATGTCGTAACAACGCTTGCAGTTTTGAAACGAACTAAAGTTTACCAATGAAGCGCAATGGGGGATAATTAGCGTAAAGTTTTATAAGTAAACAAATAGGTGAAATATCGCTAAACAAAAGCGAAGTTATATTTTCATTCGCGTTAATATATATACATACTTAATATCATGGAATGTACATCTACAATAAAATAAATTTAATAAATATATAGACCCATAACCCACTGGTCGGATCCATAGACAGACGAGCGATAAGGCCTAGTAGATATCTACATGCAGTCGATCACTATTTATATATACAAATGTACAGTACTGCATTGTTGATATTTTTTGCTTTTGATTTCAAACTATAAGTGGTGTTTTTTTTTTATAAAATAGGAACATACACATAAAGGCCTATAGATTAAATAGTTGAATACATGCACGTATGGACATACGCGACACCAGACACTGGCCATATATGGAGATTTTACGATCGCCATAATGAGACAGACAGCAAATCGGAAGTAGCATCTTAACCTATATATCATGTTGTCTTTGCACTTGTTGATGAAGCCGTTTCTTCCTGTGGGAAAAAAACAAAACAAACTGAATACTGTACTGGTCTAAACATAAACACACACGTACACTAAACAAAACGTGTTTGGTTCTATTTAACGGTCTTATGTATCCTCGCCACCGGATAATCCATATGGGCGAGGCCCCCAAAAGTTTTTTGGGGGGATAGTGCATGATACAGAAGATGCCCCAATTCCAGAAGCACCCCTGGTTCTTTTACATGCCAGGTGTATAGTACCCATACATGGGACCTCGGTGTAAAGTCTCATCCGAAAGACTATTAGTAATTTTAGATGGCCAGCCCGGGATTCGATCCCACAACCCCGAGATCAGTAGTGACTACTAGTTTCGCGCTCTACCGACTGAGCTAAGCGGGCGGGTGTTTGGTTTCAACCGTGTATCTATCCGACCTACAATGTCACAAAGCAACCGTTAAAAAAGTTGTAATACTCTAGTATTCATGATTGTTGTCGACATCTTGAACGTGGACAGTTGTATGTACGCTTTGTATATTATATGATTAATAAAATGGCCTTACAATAGATAATGATTAAGTTGGGTCTATAGCTATATAAGTGCAAATTACTCACTGTAGCCTGTTTGTTATTGTCCTTGATAACAATGGACCGGATATGACCTATAAGATGTTACACTCAAGTTGAGACCATCAGGCGATTATGTATTAGCAAGTCCGCGTATAGATCTATAAATTAGTTCATGGATACTAGTTTATTGCTGAAGGACTAAAGTTGTGTGATTTCAATTCTTGGCGAAAGTTATACCTGAATACAACATTAAATTTTACTGATTGCTGAAGTACCAGTTTTTTTGTCTGTTAATATACGCAACCTGCCGCACAAAAACGACAATACGAGCGTCGTATTTCTTTTTAATCACCAACGTACTTGCTTTTTTAACACAATTGTAAACTGTATATTTGTAAAGAACTTGTGTTTGTACAGTAGTTTGTTAGCACCAGCATGTTCCAAGCAACAGCTGACTACAATGGATCCAAACCAACAATATCACTTGAGACAGGAGACGTGTTGTCAGCTGTACACGCCGTGGATGATACATGGTATATAGGACACAATGATAGGTCTGGTGAGACAGGAGCATTTCCGGCAGCGTTTGTGCAATCAGCACAAGATACGGATTGCAAACATTTGTCAGGTACGTTTAAGATGTTGACTAGGTATATTTTAAGTTAGACTGAGACTAAGTATACTTCAGTCTTCGCTAGCAGTCGAGCCTAATATCAGTATTGACTCAATTAAACTACTGGTAACAAATGGATAAAGTTGATGCAATAATTTACCAATAATAATTATTATTACATGTATAATTATTATTATGTTGTATAAGAATAAAAACAATTATAGCATCACAGCATAAAGCAACGCCTGCTAATAATCTGCATTCTCGTTGGAGACATACTATTTGTGCAACATGTTGGTTTAATATTTTGCTCAACACATTTACGTATTATGTAGTTTAACATAATATTAATTAAATATATTTTGTATTTAGAAGTCTTACAGGCACCAAGGTTGTACGAAGATGCAAAATATGTAAGCAAAGCGAAAGAGATTCTGAATCCAAGACCAGCGCATGGTATAGATATGAATGAATTTCATGCTATAACAACAAGCAGACCTCAGGAACTTGGTGTAAACACAGCTTGTGATAACGATGCCGAGTCAGATGATAAACGTAAGTACACAAAAATTGGGTAACTATAAAACATATGCACCTGTATACACGTATACACAATTCGCTGGCTTAAAATGTACTACTTACGTTGTTATAAGACTGATGCATACCATATTTGAAATCTGCATCATCACAAGGCGCTTCTTATGAGCCTATTTCCATGAAAATCGGAACTTGTCATGTTGATCAAACTGAACTTGAAACGACTTGTTTTACCATGAGTGAAGAGTAATTTTGGGACTGTTTTTTCTTGTTTTCTCCAACTACTGTTGTTTTTTGTTGTTACAACCTTCTCATTCTAAGCCAGCGAAATACTGGGTAACTTATAATATATACATGTACCTGTATGTATATATACACACTTACATATGTACTCTTAAATTCATCAGATCGTGAATGGACATTAAATACTATATAGAATACTCATTTAAGAGAATAAGTTCAAAAACAGCATATTGACCATGTGCTCGTGGTATATTTTATTCTAAGTCAGAAACAGTTCCAGTTGGCCTATTTCTCCATGTCGCTAGGGCTATTTTCTTTACTTGCCTTAAATGGGCATTTGCTTGGCTTTTCTTCTCTTGTTGATCATATATACAATAGCAACGAAATTATAATTGCAATTATATAATAGAATGTACATATGTATAAATAGCGAACAATAAACGATTCATAATTAATTGTTCGTATAAGTATGTGATCATTGTTTTGTTATACTGCACTCGTAAAGGTATAAGTACTAAGTGTGGGTTCGTGTTTGCCTTGATATTATAAGTGACCTAAGGGAGAGAAGCGTGGTGTAGCCATTTTCATTGTTTTGCATGTTTTTCTTGCGCATGTACGATAGTTTCAATATTGCATGCTGATCAGTGGTGTAAACTTAATCAAGTGTCTATTAATTCTAAAAAATCCAAGGTTTTATTTATACCAAGTAAACGAAATAAACATCAAATTGTTGAATCCAATATCAACATTCCTTTTCAAGGTAATTCAATTGAAGCTACTTCATCAGCAAAGCTATTAGGTATCACAATTAACGATAGTCTATCATGGGCAGACCATATCAATAGTGTGGTAAAGAAATGTAATTCCTATTTGTACCTCTTATCTAGAATTAAAAACTTTCTTTCGATTGAAACTAGAAAACGTTTTTATAATGCATACATTCTTCCCCATTTTGACTTTTGCTGTATTATATGGGGAAATTGTACTAGCAGTCTTGAAGATAAACTTATAAAATTCCAGAAAAGAGCGGCTAGAGTAATTCTTGATATAGCGATTATTCTACTCCTTCAACTGCTTTATTTTCAAAACTTAAATGGATGACATTTCATGAGCGTGTTATTTATCAGAAAGCTATCCAAATGTACAAGACTCTCATAGGAGATGCACCAGATTATCTTCAGAATGCATTTACATTTACTACAGATATTCATTCACGACTGTTACGTTCTTCTTCTACATACCAATTGTACAGTCCAAAACCCAACACCGAGTTATTTCGCCATACTTTTGTTTTCTCTGGCACCTCAATATGGAATTCTATCCCTCTTTACATCAAAAACTCTACTTCTATTCAACATTTTAAAACTTTATATCTACGCTGGGTGAAGCCATCATACTTTGGAACATCCCATGCTATTGCTACAACCTAATGACCGGCTAGCAAACTTAATGCAAACATTACTATTGCAGGTATAAAAATCTATATATCCGTCTGCAAAATTATTCCTTTGTGTATTATGTTTTTAAAATGCCGTTGCTTTAAGTATATTGATTATGTCGTTCACATGTATAATGATACGCTGGCTCCTATGGTGTGTCTATATCGGATTAAGCGTTTTTGTTTAATTACAGCTGTAGATATTGTCTTGATAAAGTTTCTATAATTATGCATAGGTATACCTCAGTTTTCAAATCCTTTCACTGACACTCTTTTATGAATTTTTCAACTTATATTGTGAGACATCATAGGGGCCAAAATATCAAATATCATTGTTTTCTTGGCATAGTTATTTTTCTAGTTCATTGTTCATTGTTGAGGATCTTATGGAAGATTGATTGTTTAGTATATTGTCAAATAAGTTTCCTCGTAAAATAAAGTCTTTATTATTTATTATTATTATTATAATATACTTCATTCCATGAACAAACTTTCTTCTTTTAATGAGAACGTTCTTTGCTGACATGCCGAAAATATACATGCAATTGTAGACCAAACACTAATTCTGCATAGCATACATCATTACGATCGACTGGCGTGGACTACTTGTATATGTGTATACTGTTCCAAATGCATGTACAAAGATAGGTTTATGAGACACACCCGTAATTTTTAAATGTTTCTTTGATGCAGGTATTGCCGGTGCAAACTCTGTCAGAAATATGCGTGATGCAACACATGGCAAAGTATTGAAGCAAATTAAGACTTCTACAAAACCCTCCGTGCCGACAGTTCGTTTTGTGAGCAAAAAGTTAAAACCTTCCCTTAGGACAAAAACTTCACATGCTACATCTGCCGAGGACGTCAACCAGTCGTCAAACTATGACCAGTATTGCGCAGAATACGGTGTAACAATTGGATCTAGAGAGAATCTGACTGGAAAGTTAAGTGCCCTGAAAACAAGTACAGAAAATCTCATAGCGAGTGAAAGAGACGAAAAAAGATGCATTAAAGCAATTCTAGGCATACTCGGTGGATTGTTACTGGGCGCTTGTATTTTGGTTATTTACCGTTACATTTTTGGTTACTCGTTTGAAGAGGTAGGGATAATCGTTCCCATCATAACTTTACTGATGTGCATATGTCTGGCTCTGTCATCGTTCTTACGACACGTCATGCTCCTGGTGATTCCAAACTTTTTCACAGGAACCGGAAGAGCTGTGATGTTGTCGGCCATATTTGCTCTGATTCTACAATATCCGGTTTCAAATATTTCCCACAATGCCAAGGAAACCGGAAGTAGTATGTCGTGTATTATTGGCATCGCTGTCAACCAGTCGATCATATTGCAACGACAACTGGCAGGGTCTATACAGGACATCACTGAGTACGTAGACAAGCAGGATAACTACCTAAGGAAACCCGCTGAAGAAATACATAATGCAGTTAATAACGTTAATGATCTACTTTACACAATTACAAAAGGGGCTTCATCGGCGGATGCAGAAACAGCTGTTCTACGAGAGGTGACGTATTCCTTATTATTTACATAACGAGCGTTGTAATGTTCCAATGTTCTTCATTTCGATAATATTGCCAAAATGGAAATATTTATCAGGAAGTTATAATAAACAGAGCACGGGACCTAATAGTATACTATAATTATATGCGTTAGCCGCGGCCGTGGACTAGTGCCGAGTTCCATTCCTGATCGCAATAGCTCATACCATCCCAGTTAATTTGACATAAATGTTGAGAATTTGCCTGGTTCTTGTGGAAGGGTATATACAGATATATGCATTATACTGAGTACTGGTCAGGATACAGCACATGAAAACTGGTAAGCTCAATCTACAGCGCATATAAACTGAAGTAAACAAACACTCTGATGTGATGGTTATGATATGGGTTCAATGTGAACATGCAAATACAATTTGTATTAATAATTAACCAGTTTGTGCCATATTTCAGACATGTCGGAAGGTTGCTCGTGATGTTAAATCCAAATGTATCCAAACTTGTGATGATGCATCGTTTTCACTAACAAAGTAAGATTTCTCCTTTATACACTAAATTGTTATTCTTGCAAGAAAATTATTTTAAAATTTCATCTGTTCTCGCATCTGAGACCGAACACCATCTAATTGTAGTATTATGAGTACATGTGTATAAAGCGTACGTTCCGGTTATCCTATTTGCGACTGCATGGTATTACATTTTACAACGATTATTATAGCTTTTGGACACATGTACTTTGGATTTTCGGCAGTTTGGTTTCTTTTTTCAGTTTTGATGGGTATTGTGTCATGCGATTATGGCCTGGATTATTTCTGATTTCTGTCACCGGCTCTTTCAGTTGAGTGCTACCTTCCCTGTCCGATTTTTCATTTTCTTAAGAGTCCAATTCATATGGTAATGATGTATTTCTTTACTTATTTTCTAGATTCTATTACGTAAAATATGGCTTTTTAATTTATTGATTATTATTGAACTTTTATCATATTTAGTGTATGTGGAGATGGTGTCTGTGATGGCCTGGTCTCGTTGAGTGATTGTGATACATTGTTATTCAATGGTTCTTTGTATGCCGCTAGAGAAGCCAGGTAAGTTTATATATGAATATGCCAAGTAGACCTAATACGTTTTTGTACCTCAATACATCTTCCTTTACCAACGCGAAATACTAATTTAGGTGGTTTCACTGTAGCGTTATCGCGCTAAACATAACTCCGAGCCGCTGCTACACCTTATGGTGGCAGTAACACTATCCGTAAATTCGTTAGAAAAAGTGCACCCATACGTATTCCTCACTTTTTGATTCACGAGTATACTAGCATGTCTAAATGATGGGATGACATGTAGTGCACACCTATACCATCGTCTATTTGGTGCGATGAGTTATACCATTCAGTGCGCATATCAGCCCGGCGTCCAAGGTGGAACCACGTGATGGAATGTTCGCAACGTTTCAGCAACTGGTACGAACACGTTACGAACATTCCACAACGTGATTCTACCTTGAACGCATATCAGTTGATTCAAAACGAAAACGCTCATTTCACGATGCGCCTGTATCAGATTCTTCACAAATACATGCACTCATTATCATATTTTATGCAATTTGCTTTGCTATTTATTTCATATAGAAACGGGCTCCAAGCTGCGGTTACTTTCTTTGATGTAGATATTGAATTCAGTGGATACTTTTATGGAGATGTCAATGCTACACAGAGTGGAGATATACAGCAACAGGTCGACGAAGAGATTAGAGCGATGTTTGAGGTTTTCTACACCATCACGTCGATAATTCTAAAATGCTTACCCTTGCCGTTACTGATCTTAATAATCGTCCAATCAATTTGGTATTTGCGAAACTATTTGGCAAAGGATGGATACGACAATGTTTATATCACGTCACAATTTGAACGGTTAGACAAATTCGCCGGAGGAAAAAGCATTCTTCCACTAAAGAAAAGGGAACAGAACATATACGTCAATACAAGGTCGATAAAGCTCAATAAGAATGAATTGTCTTACTGTTGGAT
Organism: Spisula subtruncata; assembly: GCA_963678985.1. Taxonomy (NCBI): domain Eukaryota; kingdom Metazoa; phylum Mollusca; class Bivalvia; order Venerida; family Mactridae; genus Spisula; species Spisula subtruncata. The sequence continues at coordinate 21,405,797 of OY787668.1, forward strand.
AGGGCTTGTTCAAGTGGCATTACATTTCCTAGTGTGGGTGTTTGTCACCGTGTTTGATTATGCTTTGTACTACATCCTTCTCCTTGTCAAACAACATGGAGGTATACAACTTGATATCAACTCAGATAGTAACTTAACTGTACAAGTCCAAGGTTCCGGACTAGCAGCTGATTTCTATCGCATAATGGTGGAAGGTTATGAACATGACGGTACATTTAATTCCAGTATTGACATAGATCAATGTCTCCCCGACCCAAAAGAACCAAATGACTGGATGGTTCCTGTATTTATCATACTATATGTGATAACAGTGGCAGTTGTCATTTTAAGGGCATATGGTATGAGGTTGAGGCGAAAATGTGCAGCAAATTATTGTCCTGAGCAAGAAAAGGCCCGTATTGATTACTTGCACAAAAGGATAAGACACAAGCGCATCGGGTTCCTGAAGTTCATACGACAGCAGATCATGTCAACTCATAAGAAAAGTGAGGTTATGAATCGTCTTAGTGTTTCAACTTGGCTGACTGCAAGGTTTCCGTTGTTTGAATCTATACTACCCAAGAAACAAAAACTTGAATGCACAAGTTGTTTGCAACAAGAGACTAGCTTTAACAATGTTGTGATAACACGATGTGCAGGAATGACCCGAAGCCATAAAAGATGCAGTGCCTCTTACTGTCGAGAATGTTTAGAAGCGTTACAAAACGTCTGTCCACTTTGTCCCGATGAGGAAGACGTAAGACGTAGGGAATGAATGGCCCAGTCATATCGTGTAAAAGTACTAAATAACCATACTGATGTAGTACACTTTTTTCACTTTTTAGTTTTTGTTTGTGGCACTACTTCAAAATGCAGCAGGTACAATATTGTTGTTTTAGCAAAATACCGAAGCAAACGTCCTATCTAAAAAGTTTACACGAGGATGTTTGGGTTTGTAAAAACTAAAAAAGAATAAAAACTGTTTCCGCTGAGGATTGAACTCAGGACCTTCCGCGTGTTAAGCGGATGTGATAACCACTACACCACGGAAACAACTGACTAACAATGAAATGCCTTTGGTATATAATACTCACTTCGAAATATCAGGGACGGCTGGACTAGACAATGTCATTTTAGCGATCATTCAAGTGATACATAACAACTGCCAACTCATGGAGGATCTCAAAAACAATTGCATAGGACACATCACAGTTTTAGACACATAGAAACTTCAAAGGCAAACTTGTAATCACATTCGAAAAGATGGCGTCTTTGACGTCGTTCTTAAACTATAAAGCTTAGTTTTTTGATAAAAAAGTATATGCCTATTTCGTGTTTAGTTCTTTCTCTTCAGAATATCTTGGTCACAAAAATGTGTTTCTAATTGAAATACGTGTATTGAAACACCATAAGGTGTCATAATTATTCTAAATGCCATGAATGCCTCCGTGGCCTAATGGATAAGGCATCGGCCTCCTAAGCCGGGGATTGCGGGTTCGAATCCCGCCGGAGGTTGTTTACCTACTTTTGGTATCTGATAATGCTTGTGTTAATAGCTTTATATCAATGTATTTGTTTTGGATAAAAAAGAAATTAACTGTTTCAAGATGACGTAGCAGCATCTTGACGCAAACTTACTTGTTTGGTATATATTTGTAACGTTTCGCATGTGTCAAAAGTATGATCTGAGACTATTTGTTGCAATGAATCAGTGATTCAGAGCCTTGCATTCTTTTTGTATATTTGATCAAATTATCCTAAAACTATACAAATAAATTGCACAATTATACATTTCTTTCAAACTTATGCAAAATGTAAAACAAAAAAGCAAAGAAGTGTTTCCGCTGAAGATTGCACTCAGGACCTTCCGCGTGTTAAGCGGATGTGATAACCACTACATCACGGAAACAAGTTAGTTCGCAAATCAAGTGTTTATCTAGATTATGGACATGCTTTTTCCTGATCGACCTGTACATGTACATCCAATTGACAAATTGTATATGATGTAAATAATCTCCGTGGCCTAATGGATAAGGCATCGGCCTCCTAAGTCGGGATTGCGGGTTCGTATCCCGACGATATTTCATTTTGTGATAATAGCTTTAGCGATGTGACTTTAGACTTAGACCGATGACGAAATTGGTTTCACGTAGAAAATAAAACAGCAGTTAGTATTTTATTTTTTCACTGATTTCTATGAAATAAACTAAGCTGAGGGAAATTATACAATGTACAATATTTCTGCAAACATATAATATCCCAATCCGTGGCTTGGTCGTTTTTTCAAAAGCACCCTGTGAAAACTTCGGATTATCGGACTTAAGTTTCAAGCCGTTTTCCGCAAGGATTATCAGAGTGCAAGTCGAAACGATCCAGCTACGGATAGGAACACTTCATGCTGCGAAAAGCATAATGTTCCCTTCGGTGAAGAAATAAAATACGTACGGCTGTTTTTGTTTTCGGAGTGATGCAACTTTCATTTTTGGTCTGTAGTCCAAAGTCACGTGTGACTGCAACAATGTTATACTTTTTGGATGTTTTATTTTAGAAAAAGAGCAACAATGTAATAACATAAAATAAAAAATAAATGTTTCCGATGAGGATTGAACTCAGGACCTTCCGCGTGTTAAGCGGATGTGATAACCACTCGCCACGGAAACAAGTTATAAAACCGTTTACCATTGTTTATCTTAATATGATGGACTCGATATGTAACAATTTCGTGAATGTGTTTTAAGAACGAAGAAAAACAATGCAGAATTGAAAAAAAAACGAAAAAAAAACTGTTTCCGCTGAGGATTGAACTGAGAACCTTCCGCGTGTTAAGCGGATGTGATAAGCACTACACCGCGGGAATTAGCGTTAAAGAAGGGTGTTTTTGATAATGTCATCAAATTTTACCATCATATTTTGCCTCGTAGATGAATACCACATGTATCATATTGATATTGCAATAACATTATTTGTGCAAATGATGAAAGTTATCCAAAATTTCTTCGGAAAACACGAAAGTTTAATCCAAAAGACAAGAGACAAATAAACGCTCACATCTACCCTAATATATTCATTAATGAATGCTCGGGAGAATAACGAAAATCTTTGTAGATAAATGTGAATTTAACGTCGCTATTAGTTTTTCAGAGAATACAGAAAACAATTAGCTATAGTATCTGAGTGTTTTAAAGCAAAACTTGGTTTTTATCATTCCGAAAGGCTTGATAAAAGATGTTTTTTTTGTAACTTTTTTTATTTGATCACCCTGTATATCATAATGTCCAGCCTCCGTGGCCTAATGAATAAGGCATCGGCCTCCTAAGCCGGGGATTGCGGGTTCGAGTCCCGCCGGAGGTTGTTAGAATCTTTGTTGTCCAATAACGCGTGTTTCATTCTTTATCCATGTCTACGCTTTTAGCATTGATAGTCAAGTGTTATTAATTCATAATGAACAATGTTCATCAAAAACAACTTTTGTCCATGTCAAAGCAATTACGGAATTACTTGGTTATAACTAAGGTATTCAATCTTTAATATCCGATAAATCAACGAGGGAACATGCAATCGTTATGATTGGTACATTTTATAATTGAACCAGCTTATGCGTATAATGGCATCATTAAAGTGTTTCAGCCGAGAGCCACTTGAATGAAAAGCGTTGATAAACACATTGGAATGCAGTACCTACATATTACTATTCCCTTGTGTCCGAGATATCAGCTAATACATGACCTAGTCTGTTTGTTCTCTCTCTATAAGGGTAACTCCACCTTTTCACACATACTCCATAGACGTGCAGCAAACAGTCTACCTAGCATGGCACCGATCTCACCAAACATCTCAATCTGAGTTAAATCTCATCTCAAATATTGACATATGTCGTTTGGACAATTGCCATGAGAGGTTAAACTCAGAATAAGCTTCAAAACAACAAACCTTCTTTTTAGCTTATTACAGTAAATTGTAAAGAGTTCTGACGTCAAATTTCATATAAATTCAGACTACGATATGGGTAAAATATCTAGCTATTTGACATGATATTTCTGCTCGAGATGTTTCGGTAGATCGGAGCGTGTTCTTATTCAGTACTCACACTGTATACTACATGAATATGGAAGAGTTTCTGTCATCAACAGAGGTCTTCCGATTCGTTCGAGTGGCCCGACCTCTTACGTCTCTTCTGTTCAAAGAGGTTGGAAGAAGCAAATAAATAATTGCAAACACAAAATGGCGACATCGAGCACTCAGAAATACTCTTCCCTGCTCGGTTGAGACAAAACGAACCACACTTGAAGGTCCGACTCGAAGCCAATGTACGACCTTCTCATTCTAAGCCAGCGATATACCAGCGTGTCAAACATATTAAATTGAAATGATCAATGTAACCACCATGCAAGATGTACACAATATGATTCGTGCATGTAACGCTATTTTGCATTCTCAGTGCATTACAAAATTCAGCCTATATGCATGCACGAGTACGTGTATTACTGCAGAAGGTGTCAGTGTCGTCTGGCTGTTAACATATCACCGTACTTCACCTCAAAGTACAAGTGATAATTACCGAAATTTGTTGTAATGTTTACGATCCTCGTAACAATAACAAAACTTTGGTCCTGTTAACCTAATAATGTGTTGTAAGGTTTACGATCCTCGTAACAATAACAAAACTTTGGTTCTGTTAACCTAATAATACTAGTTCCATGGTATCAGACCCAATATAGAATCTAGTTATTCGCGTTGGGTTATCCAACAGTTCGAAGACTTGGGCTCTAAAAATTGTGTTAAGTCAGAGATCAGTATGAAAATTACCATACAGTGACATTAATCAATTACAATCAATAATCTCAGCATATTTTTTATAAAGTACCCTTTGTATCAACAGTAACACGTTGCCAAGGCAACACAAAAATGCTTAAGCGGCGCACTGCGGATTATTTCCAGTAAAATGCGTTACGTTATTGCCGTTTGTAATAGTGTTCCGTCATTTAAAACCACCAAATGCTTCCTCTTGTTTATTAATGTCATACCGATATTTTGGTTAAAGTTAAAGGTTATATCTTATGCATTTATCAATTTATGAATATGAGGGTTAATGTTGTCATATAAGATTTACCGTAAAAATGACGTCACACGATTTCATTTGCGGTCGCAAAATAATTCAATAAGAGCTAGGAGAACATAATTAAGTATGAACCCTACTGCATTGTTAGCAGTTGTTTTTAAATGACATAAATAGTTAACAGAAAGTCAGGGTGGTGTGACAGACGATGCATGTTAATATATACAAAACCGACGTTCAATGAATGAGTGTCACGTTGGTTTGAATAGACCATCTTTGGTATTAGAGAAAAATTCAACTAGTAGAGACAGAAACGATACAACTCCGTACAATTCGATAGATCGAGTGTGTTTGCATATTATGAGTATACAGCTGATTACGGGGAACGAAGAAGTAACTGATTGACAGTGCTTAAGAGCTTCATGAAATGATATAGTCGAGAGGGTGGCGTCGTACGTCATTTCTGAGCGTGCGCCGGGTATATATGCTTAACACGCATGCTTACACATGCTATATTTATGTTATTTGTAATCATATCCGTATGCTATTTGGTATACTTGTATAATATAAATCAATTTTACAGGGACCATAGACTCGTAGCTTTTAGTCAAATGGCTTTTAAATGAGAGCAAAAGTCCACGAACTTTTGGATATTTGGATAGCACCACGTATATCTGCAGTTATGAGACCCTAAAGTTTATGGTGATGCATGAATGTGTGTTTTGAGTGTGTCATTAATGATTTGTGTAAAATAGTAATTTTATTAGTCTATATTACCGGTCTCTTATAGTTCTAGTCAGAATTACCACATACTTTATTTGTTTTATATGATGATGATGTTTTCCTTATTGTAAATGTGGACAATACAGAAATAAACAATAAATCTACTTCATTGTAAAAGGCAATGTATAGTCTTGCTTGAATATCTTTGTTTTAGGATACGGGTGGTTTAATCTATGTCTTTCTCTCATGTGGGTAGCTATGTTGTGGCGAGTTCCAGCTTATTAACCTTTATTCTACGGCGCTTGCCGTAGTACTGTAAAGGCTTTTTGTAAATGACCATGCACCAATCGCAACTTCTTGCACCAAACCTAACGATACTGTCCGAAATATCCCGAACGCTTGTCACGATACTGTCCGAAATATCCCGAAATAAGGCAAGTTAAAACTGTGGATTTCTGCGGGGCTATGTGCGGACCTACATGATTATCCGAAATATACGTAATGTGCCGGTGTTTTTTTTTCTTTCTGAAACTGATAATAAAACTACGGGCTTATGTGAATATCCGTAAAATACGTGTATTGCTTCTGTTGGGCACGCACGTTAATTAAAACTTCGTGTGTTCGGTAATTGATTTCTGTTCGCGGAAACATGTCCGGGGCTTAACTTGAAAAGTATTAGAGATACCAATTTGAAACTTCATAGGTGAATAGCTCTCAGTGAGGGGAAGTGCAGTGCACAAGAACCATAACTCATCATTGCATATTTTTTTAGTTATTCCCCTTTGTAATTTTTCATATTTAATTCTTGTCCGGGCCATTACTCGTATGGTATTAGAGATATCAATTTGAAACTTCATAGGTGAATAGATCTCAGTGAGGGGAAGTGCAGAGCACAAGAACCATAACTCATCATTGCATATTTTTTTAGTTATTCCCCTTTGTATTTTTTCATACTTAATTCTTGTCCGGGCCATAACTCATACAGTATAAGGGATATCAATTTGAAACTTCATAGGTGGATAGATCTCAATGAGTAGAAGTGCAGTGCTCAAGAACCACAACTCTACACAACCTATTTTTGGAGTTATTGCCCTTGCTTTTTTTATTATATCACAACTTATTGTTATAATGTAACCATTACTCATATGAGTAATTTTTCTATGACAAACACCCCACGGGGAGCATCACCCGTCTCTGATTGCTCTTGTTTTGAAATGTCAATTTTCTTACATTATACATGGGTACAAGTAAAAAAAACTGAAATCATGAAAACTGGTCAATTTATATAAAGAAAATGAAAAATTCACTTTGTTACCCTGAAATATATGAAAACAGGTATATACCTAAAAACTTGCACCCATGTATAACATACGATGCGCATGGTATATTTTTACTATCTTTTACTAATTTTGGTTTGTTTAAGTGCATTGTAATCTAGTCATATATAATGTACATAATGTTTTTGATATATTTTATTAAACCACGATTGTTTAACTCCCATTTTGTTCTATTTTACCTGGAAAACATTTTTAACACTTGAGTAATAGTCTCCAACACAGAGTGCGGGAGACATAGCCATTTTGTGCTGAACGTCTGTCTGAATGGATGTCACAAAGTTTCTCGGCTCTAGTTTTCCATAACCACTGGTAATATTTCAATTGAACTACAAATAAACAGATTGTACCAAGTGTAGTTATGCATATTGTCAGGAATTCTTGGTAAGAAGATTATTGCCAGTGTTATGGTCCTTTTAGTAGGGGAAAATATGTCCAATTTTGGCCGATTTTGTTACCGGAATGACAATGACTCAATATTTTACATACACACACCCAACACTTTACTCGACCTCTTAAGGATGGGAGCAGCACTGTCAAATAGGTATGCTTAGAGAAATCCAAGATGGCGTCCAAGATGGCCACCAAAAAACGAAAATATCAGCGTTTGCCTATATATAGCCACTGGGACATTAGAAATGACATTTCTTATGTAAATAAGTCATTTTAACAATGTATGGTATGTTGTTCTTGTCATATTAGGTGAGTTTGGTGGATAATTGTGAACATGGAACGTTATTTAGTTGTTTTTCATCATATTTATCATCAAATTGTGGCAAAAATTAGGAGTAGGGGTAAGATTTTTAACAACCCATGATTATTCTTACCAAATTTATAACAATTCTTGTGTTAAGTATATGCTATATAGTTGGGGAATTGCAAATACTAACAAATGTACTAAATAAAAGTACTTAAATATTGACAATACACTATAAAAGTGGGTGGGTACGAATTTCTTAAAATCTACGAAAAGCATAAATATTTTACTTAATACACATAATTGAGACACTATACCGTATCGAAAACAGTTTGCTCCATTTAACTATTAGGAAAGTTGGAGCGTGGTGTCATTTATGCACCTTTCAATTAAATATTGGAATACTTTCTCGAATTTTCCTATTACGTACGGTCAAAAAGTTACAATTTCCTCATGGTCTGGTGACAATTTGGCTAAAAAATCAAAGGGGTCTGCCATGAAAGGCAACAAGAGGTGTTATATACCAAAATGTCCGGGCAGTTCTGCTGATTCAAAAAAGGCGGGAGCCTTTCGTGGGACGAGATATAGCGTTTTGCGTAATCCAAAATGGCGTCCAAGATGGCCGCCATAATTTACGAATACACCTAATAGTATATATTATCTAATGTGATTTTTTTATTTATGTATTAACTGACAGGTATTAGCCTGGATATTATTCATTTGATGATGTACATTAAGTGGACATGCTTTACTGACCACTTAAAGGTCAAGGTCAATGCCATTCCAAGGTTAAATTATGAAAAATAGCTGAAAAATAGATATTTCCTCTATAACTTTCTTATTTTAGAAATGTTTTGTATTTAAGTTGGCATTAAATGTGATAAAATAATGTGTACACATATATTCTTTAATTATTAGTTCATTTTTCAATTCAAAATACTAAATCTGACACTATTATGCATGTACACGTTGACTGAGAAGGTATTCTGAGGTAATTGCATCCGTAATTTGAAATTTTAAGTTTTCTAATGTAAGTTGTCGTCCTAATAGTACATATATAAATAAGTATTTTATCAACATTGCTCATATCTACTCTATACTTTTCTCATCAGGGGTAGGACCGTAGGGGTAAAGTTGATAATAATGAAACATGTTCCAAAGATGACATGATTTGAATTACATTAGTAATCATTTGAAATGATGAAGTTGAATATTAGCAAATATGTACTTGTTACAATATTTGTAACAATAGGCTCCTCTGTCAACCTTGATGTCAATGTCATACAGGGTGTTTCATAATATATGTCCCCATTACAAATTAATGTCATGAGAACATGTTTCATCTTTTCTGATATCTTCATATACCATTGGAAAGCCAATATTTCACTATTGTATTCAGTATATAACATGATAATTTTGCTATCATAGAAACCCAGAAAATACGATTCTTGCAAAATGTTACTTTTTGATAATTGTTAAAATGAAGTTCAAAATGATTTTTATCCCAAATTGATAGCATAGTTTGTAAAGTATTGAACGATATAACACTGTTTATTACCCACGTAATATATTGATTACAAAGTTTAGATTATATACCACAAGTTAAGTCCAGATAAGTTAGTGGTACAGTTAGTTTTCATTTCTAGTTGCTAGGCAACGAAAGAACTTAACCACACAGATAATTCTCACTTGTAGCCAAGTAAAAAGGTGACTGGTTTTCGACGAATATTTTTTCCAAATGGATGTGATAAATTCACAAAGAGTCGTATTAAGTCTACAATACCACCATTAAAAGCAATTGATGACTTTAAAAACATGATTTTGAAAGAGAAACAACCAAAGATCAGCAAGTTGGTTACCGGTACTTTGTATTAATTAAAGCGAGATGGTAGCGTTATGCGTTAGATTGTTGCGTCGCCTAGCAACTGGTAACCAAAACAACTGTATCACTCATAAGTGGTTAGATTATCACATATGGATGAAAGTTTCAAATAGGTATAATATTTATTTTTTAAACTGGTTATATCATGCAATACTTTAGAAAAACATATTATTCAACTTGGGAAACAGATTAAATATGGACGTCATTTTGACTTTTATCGAAAAAATGACTTTTTGGTGGAATCTTAATTCCTATCTTGCATTGATATTAACATTGTCATGTTAGATACTGAATAAATCGGTACAATGCTGGCAGATATATCAGATGAGATCAAGTATACTCTCATGGTATTAGTTTGTAATGGGGACAGATATGAAACACCCTGTATTACAGGTCAAAGGTCAAATTTGGAAGTTTGTAATTTGCATTGTAAATATGAGCACAATCAAGTAAAATAATGCAGGAATAAATAGTATTTTTTATGTTCATTTGATTACTTTAACAAAAACAAAACAAATGTACCTTGATTCTTTGATAGAAAAATACTTATTGTAACCATGGCAACTGAAAATATGGTTTCCAATATTGCTGTCATCATCTTCACTCATGTATATAAAATAAAATGTATAGTTCAGTCAAATTAGCATTTAGCAAAAGTAGTTGCTGCAACAGTTACTTTTTTAGTCACCCCTCTTTTTGTGTGCATAATGCGGACCTTGGTTTGCTATTTTATACAGTCATTAGTCCTTCCAAGTCCCTTCTATGACTGCTGCCAACATCATAGCCCTTAGGGCGGTTGGTGACTACTTCAAAGTCTTGAGTCATTCTAATGGCCTGGTCACAACCCGACGTGCGTGTTTTTGCAAGGCTGTGGCCACTACGTTTTTTTTTCGAAAAGGAAGGAAGTACAAAGTAAGTACGTCGATGCTCATTGCATGCAAAGCTTTTCCTGACTGTAATAAAAAAACTGTGTGAATCGTGCGTTGCTCACTTGACAAGTACGTTGCACATGACTACAACGTGTGCACATTGTACTCGCCTGATGATTGTCAAGTTATTGTGTAAGGAGACAGTACTTGCACGTACTGATCATGTGCGTTGTAGTTGACAGTAGAAGGCACACATTTTGCAAGAGTGTCGCATGTGTAGGGACAAATACGTTAACAGACCAGAATGTTCCAGATACACGAAAAGTACTGCATCTTTTCTGCGTGCTCAGAAAAACTAACGAAAGCCATACTGACCGTCAACGTACGTATTTCTATGTATCACCTGCGTTTTACACACAAACACCACATACTTGCACGGATGTCCAGTTATGAGCACCGTTTTAGAGATAATGCCTGTGAGACCCCATAATTCAGGTTGCCTCGTTTTCTCAAATGATAAAATGAAGATCTATGATGACTTTTCCCTCCATGGCATGTCCCAAAATACCACTTAGGATCAAAGTTCCCTACACTAGTGAAAGTACTAGGGGTTATAGTTCCCTAAGCTGTTGATTATCACAAATTACTAGAGATGAAAGTTCCCTACTCTGGCGAGAATCTCATAGGACTATAAATGACAGCTTCTTACACTGGTGGGTCCCTCACTAAGTACATACCTAGGATTCATCAGACAGTTGAGATAATTGTAACCACACAGCAATGAACTTGACAAACAAGTTGATGGGTGCCACTGTAGACTGACCAGTCGTTGTTTAAAAGGGCGTTGAAGTATCTCCAAGTATAGCCATCCCAGACCATGTTTGGTACCCATCATCTCCAAGTATAGCCGTTTAAAACAATGTTTGGTACTCAAAACCTCTATTTCAGCCTTGCTAGACTATGCTTGGTACCAGTCACCTTCAAGTACAGCCATGCCAGACCATGTTTGGTATCCACCATCGCCATGTACAGCCCTAACATGGCATGTTTGGAACCCACAACCTCTAGTTAGAGCCATCCTAGACCCATTTTAGTTCCCGCCATCTCTAATTACATCTATCAATGACCATGTTTGGAACCCACAACTTCCATTTACAGCCCCAGACCCTGTTTGTAACAAACAACCTCTATATCCAGCCAGCCCATTTCATGTTTTGTATCCACCATCCCTATTTACAGCAATACTATACCATATTAAGTAACAATCTCCTATGAATGCAGTCATCCCGAAACCTAGTGGTTACCCTACACCCTTCCAAAACATGTCGTTAAAGACTACAAACACACAAGGCCCTTCGTCCTATAACTTCTAATGAAAGAATTTACTTTCTGAACCTAAGATAACACATCTACATCAAAATACACAGTACAATAAATTACAAAATGATGTTTTGCGCCGAAAGTATCAAATATGTGGGTATGTTTTGTAGTTTGACCTTGAAATGACCTTGACCTTGTGTGGCCAATGTTTGTCTGTAAAAAGTACAATATAAAAATATTTATAATGTTTATACAAATATTTATTTATTCCATTAGAATTAAAACTGTCAAACTTGAAAACTAAGAATTATAGATGGACGCATCAACTCAAGAAATTGATCTTGATCAACATGCACATAAATGCCATTTGTTGCAAAGTTTTCGAATTAAAACTGGTCTTGTGGCAGGAAATATGTGTTTTCCAGACTTTAAACCCCAACATTAAAATATAATATGTTGCAAAATGAAAAGAAGGGAGAAAATATCTCAATTTAATTCAAATTATTTTAGGTAAATTTTGACTTAAGCATTTGATAAAGTTTTGACCTATAATTGACCTTGACCTCCACCATTTGACCTTGATAAAAGGTTCATGTCGGAGGTCCGCATATGTTTATTAATTACAATGCTTATTTAATAAGATATGTATTGTCTACATATGGGTAACAAACATGCGATTTTGACTAGTAATTAGCTTATAAAATGGCTGTAACATAGGCCGCCATCTGGGTTTCCATGGTCATTAACCTTATTTCAGCACTCTCGCCTGGATTTAAACCTTAGACACCCATCTACACGAATAAACAAAGACATTAATAATAGAAGGAAATGGTACTCGCTGAAGCAAAATCAACTAAAGATAGCTTTCGTTTTACAAAGTCAAAACGTGACATTTTCCTGAATTTGCACCTTGCAATGACCTTGACCTTCATGACCTTGGTAGACAGTTTGTAATAATGTTGCTCTTACTTGGACATGTATGCGTTATTTACACATATGAACCCGGTGATAGTAAATGCAACGCATACAGTTATTTCATAATAATCAAAGAATTATGAAATTTTCAATTGTGGTGGGGTTACTGAATTCCTTCTTATTTTTTCATTTTTCAGCTCATGACCATAAATCAATGTTGTTATGCGACTTAGTGATGCCACATTGTGATGACGTACATCAAACTTATTTTTGCCATAAGTGCACCTATAATTACAGATAAACTTTTGGGGATAAAACACAAATTTTACACATTTTTTGCCTTTTGACCTTCAAATGACCTTGACCCTGAAATTCAATAACCTTGACACACATATCATTTTGGAGCACTATATATGTTCTTTAACTATTGTACAAATGCATATTGGTATACAAGTGTACATACTTAGTACGAATGATTAGATAAAGATGGGGTGTGCTTAAAGTGGCGGGAAATTTGGACGCCATCTTGGTTTCCATGGTAACCTGCATGATGCCAGCTGTCCATACTCGCTGAAATCAAACTTCAAACACCCCTCTACATATATAAACCAAAAAACCCTCTGGACCGCTGCACACAAAGAAGTCAGGATACTGTATTACATGAAAAATTCTGAAATATCCGGAAAAATGTCAAAAGTTGACCTTTGACCTCTGACTGTGACCTTGACATCAAGCGTTTGCAATTGAAGTATATATTTTTATCACTGCTGGGATATTGTGAGGTATCATTCCAAGTTTCATTAAAATATGTTTATTCGTTAAAAATATATTAGGTATTATCGTATACAGTGAGAAATTCAAATATGTAGCCACACGGTTGCCATGGAAACGCTGATTTAAGTGTTTTATAAACGACCCTCAGTGCTGCTCCCATCTTTTTTAACATCACCAAGACATATGCTTACATATCTGAAAGTATCTTTCCATTGTCACTCAGGTAACAAAATTTCGAAAATTTTCCCCTACTACATGTATTTGTTTATAGCATACGTGTTTGTGTCAAAAAAATTATCAAACAGATTTTCCAAATAATATTGGACCTTCACAGATATGCATTTTCGTTCAATACTTGGTTCATACAATGCACATGCATAATTATTCATATCAAAATTATATTTAAAATAGAATTAGCATTGATATGACCTGAGCAGGCTTTCTACTGGGCCCTACTATTCCTACTATTTTGATCTGAGCCCTACTTTGCCCTACTTTCCTGAGGCATAATGACTATTCCAATATATCAGAAGACGAGCATTGGCAATACATCAATATATAGAATAACACATATAAAGACAAACAACAAACAGACCCTTCGGTCATTATTCCCTTATTGCTATTCTACACTGTACATGTTGGTTATAGATTCAGCTTTTGAAAATATTGAGTTTTGACTTGACTGTAAACTTCAATCTTAACAAAGAAACTGTCTTGTGCTAGAAAATGAGGATTTTGGTGGTTCCATTCATTTACCCATGTATAGATATCTCAAAATGTGAACAGATAAAAGATCCGATATAAGATATTGTCAATATATCAATATTGCTTCTTTCTATGACCGCTTTAATAAAAAAAAATTAGAAACCTTGCAAAGTCTTATTACAGCATATGTAATCTTCATGGTAGTATTTAATGGCCTGATAACAATTTTTCGCCGTACAAACATTCAACTTGTTTACTACATGTAGTATATTATCAGTAAGTTTATGTTGAAATAATTGAATGACCAAATACGCTACATACCATACATATAAGTAACTCCAGAAATATCACCATTTATTTTAGGTTGGGGATATAATAAAATAACTACTCAAAGAAAATCTGCCTGGTGCCAGGATATGATAATAACGATATTTCCAAGAAATAAAGCAATATTTCAGGGTAAAAGCATGAAGCATTCATTATAAATACAAGTCAAAGATAGTCATTCAAAATATTCGCCATCATATATATATGGCTCGAACATATAAAACTAACAATAAAAAACAGGAAGGACAAAAAGAGACAAAACAAGGAAACCAAGTATTTACATTGTTGGCAGTACACTAACTGGCCATTCTATACAACGTTGGTTGTAATATATACTGTTTTTTTTCAATTTTATAAAAATCACTGTAACAATGAAAAAAAAACTGTTTCCGCTGAGGATTGAACTCAGGACCTTCCGCGTGTTAAGCGGATGTGATAACCACTACACCACGGAAACATCTCATTTATAAAAACATTTGCTGATATAACATTCTGAAAATATTGTTCCATCATAGTTGGCCAAATGCCATCTCAATAGCTGGATATGACTCGTATTAAGCCATTGCCATAATGTTCAGTATTTGTATAAATGAGAGGGTAACTTAAAATTGCATAGAACAAAGACAGTTTTTAATACGCAAAATGCTTGTTATGTTTGACAATTTAGGAATTTTACGTCGTGCTTAGCTGCTTAGCAAAATAAGTGTTAATTTTGTTCAATCATTTTGTCAGAAGAACTTTGAGGATTTATTTGTAACTAAGACGTGATTCTGTCTGGATCATCTTGTACATGTATATCATATTGACATAATTATACATACCTTATATGTTGTTAATGACAAAACATATGTCAACCTCCGTGGCCTAATGGAGGTTGTTAGCATTTTTGTTACCAATATAACACTTGTTTAATCTTTCATCAACTTTTTGGTCTGTTATATAAATCGCAACGTTTCCTGTAAACTTACCATGTGCAGTCTTATTAGGCTTCAGCACACTTTGTGGCTAAGCTATGAACAATTATATTTCATTATTAATTCATACATATTATGTACACGTAGATCAAAAACAAGTTTTGTCCATGTCAAAGCAATTATGGAATTACTTGTTAATAGCTAAGGTCTTAAATGTTTAATATCCGATGAATCGACGAGGGAACCTGCAATCGATATGATTGATACATTTTACGATTGAACCAGCTTATGCGTATAATGGAGCCACACTAAGGTGTTTCAGCCGAGAGCCATCGCTGATAACACATTGGAATGCAGCACCTACATATTTCTATTCCCTTGTGTCCGAGATATCAGATAATACATTACCTAGTCTGATTGTTCTCTTTTCACCAGGATTACTCGACCTTTTTATCCATACTTCATTAACGTGCAGCAGCCAGTTTACCTAGCCTGGCCCCGATCTCTCAAAACATTTCAATTTGAACTAAAGCTCATGTCAAATATTGGCATGTTTCCATTGGATTAGTTCCATGAGAGGTTGAACTAAGAATAAATATTCAACCAGCAAATATTATATTTTGTTTATTATACATTTTAGTAAAGTGTAAAGAGTTCTGACGTCTGTTTTCTCACAACTTCATGCTCCAATTAGGGCAAACTCTCAATTTCAGATGATAATTCTGCTCGATGTGCTTTAGGAGATCGGGGCCTGTTCTCTTGCAGTACTCTCACGATACATTCCGTCGTCAACAGAGGTCTCCTATTTGTTTCGACCGGGGCTCATCCGTCTCTTCCGCTCGAAGAGGTTGGAAGAAACAAACAGATAATTGCTAAAACAAAATGGCGACATCGATTATAATCAGGATATAAAAAATAAGATAATAAATAATACAAATTCTCTCCTGTCCTTCGCACCAAAATCCAGTTGCTAAATTAATAAACTTGCAAAAGTTACATGCCAAGTAACAATGGTTAATCTTTTAATTCGATAACCTATTAACGCTACCTTCTGATTATTAGACCCAATTAGATGTAGTTATTTATATTGGAAGTTTTAAGGCACTAAAGTATATGGCAATGTACACGAATTGGTGTTTTGAGTGTGGCATTTTTGATTGTTGTAAAGCAATAATTTTATTAGCCTATATTACCGGTCTCCTATAATTCTAGTCAGAATGACCAGACACTTAAATGGTTTTATATGATGATGTGTTCAATATTGTAAATGTGGATGAGACAGAAATAAGCAATAAATCTACTTCATTGTTAAAGGCAAAATATAGGCTTGCTTAAATATATTTTTGGAGGATACAGGTGGTACATTCTATGTCTGTCTCCTGTGTGGGTAGACATGTTCTCACGACTTCCTGATTATAAACCTTTATACTAGTATTATTTATAAATGTTGACTTCTGTAGTGGAATTATTTATATTACCAGGACGTTGATGTTGAAATAATTCAATGGCGATACATATAAATGACTACAGAAATATCTCCGTTTATTGTATAGTAGGGGAGAATATAATAAATTAATAATTCCAAGAAAACCTGCCTGGTAAATGCCAGGATATATTTAGATCTATAACGATATTTCAAGCAGTATTTCGAAATGAATACATGAAGCAATCAATAAAAATATCTAAGTGAAAGATGGTGATTCAAAACATTCGCAAATATAAAGATCGAACACACAAAACTAACCATACAAATACAAAAAAGGGGACCATGTATTTACATTGTAGGCAGTTATCTAACTGACCATTCTATACAATGTTGCCTGTAATCTATACTGGGATGGGATTTTTAATTGAATGTAAAAAAAACCACTGTTAAATGAAAAATAAAAGACTGTTTCCGCTGAGGATTGAACTCAGGACCTTCCGCGTGTTAAGCGGATGTGATAACCACTACACCACGCAAACAAGTTACTAATACGGTGCGATATTATTCATTTAGATTATATCAACTTCTAGTCTAAATTTTTTAGCTCAGTTGGACTAGACATGTGTTTATCATTTTGTGAATATTAGTCACTGCCAAGTCAAAAAAACCTCTTGGAAATATTTTCTTTTAAAATAAAAAAGCGAAATATTATCAAAAAGAATAAATCTGTTTCCGCTGAGGATTGAACTCAGGACCTTCCGCGTGTTAAGTGGATGTAATAACCACTACACCACGGAAACATCTCATTTATAAAAACATTTGCTGATATAACATTCTGATAATATTGTTCCATCATAGTTGGCCAAATGCCATCTCAATAGCTGGATATGACTTGTATTAAGCCATTGCCATAATGTTCAGTATTTGTATAAATGAGAGGGTAATTTAAAATTGCATAGAACAAAGACAGTTTTTAATACGCAAAATGCTTGTTTTGTATGACAATTTAGGAATTTTACGTCGTGCTTAGCTGCTTAGCAAAATAAGTGTTAATTTTGTTCAATCATTTTGTCAGAAGAACTTTGAGGATTTATTTGTAATTCTAACACGATTCGCGGATTAATCCAATACACAAAGAACGAACCGAACCATGTTTTATTGCCCCCATAAAACATACCTATCAAATTGGCTGTTTCTATTTACGCCCAGTATCACTTAACATATTTATGAATGAATGAACGTAAACTTTATAGTAAAATTTACTACGAGTCACGATGACAAGGCGAGTTGCACGAGAATCCAGTGTTACATCTATGACGCATCTATTTTTAGAAACTCCAATATCACTGGTAGACACCGTACAGCGGAAATAGCCCCCCATGTTGGACGAAAACGAAAGTAAAAGTAGTTATCGATTTCGGAGGACGGTAAGTTTTTAACCATTAGTCTGTAAATATGTATGCGATTCACTTGAAGTTAACTGATTAAGGTAGTGATACGCACTCGTGATTTAAATTTTTCCGCAACCGAACTCCTGCCCGTGTTTTATTCACCGACAATAAACGCGAAGAGATTTTTATTTCTTAACTAAGAGGTGATTCTGTCTGGATCACCTTGTATATCATATTGACATAATTATACATATCTTATATGTTGTTAATGACAAAACATATGTCAGCCTCCGTGGCCTAATGGAGGTTGTTAGCATTTTTGTAACCAATATAACACTTGTTTAATCTTTCATCAACTTGATGGTCTGTTATATAAATCGCAACGTTTCCTGTAAACTTACCATGTGCAGTCTTATCAGGCTTCAGCAGACTTTGTGGCTAAGCTAGGAACAATTATATTTCATTATTAATTCATACATATTATGTACCCGTAGATCAAAAACAAGTTTTGTCCATGTCAAAGCAATTATGGAATTACTTGTTAATAACTAAGGTCTTAAATGTTTAATATCCGATAAATCGACGAGGGAACCTGCAATCGATATGATTAATACATTTTACGATTGAACCAGCTTATGCGTATAATGGAGCCACATTAACATGTTTCAGCCGAGAGCCACTTGAATGAGAATCGCTGATATAAACATTGGAATGCAGCACCTACATATTACTATTCCCTAATGGCCGAGATATCTGCTAATTTATTACCTAGTATGTTTGTTCTTTTTCCACCAGGGTTATTTTACATCCATACTTCATCGACGTGCAGCAGCAAGTTTACCTAACCTGGCCCCGATCTCTCAAAACATTTCAATTTGAATTAAAGCTCATGTCAAATACTGGCATGTGTCGCTTGGCTTAGTTCCATGAGAGGTTGAACTAAGATTAAATATTCAACCAGCAAATATTATATTTTGTTTATTATACATTTTAGTAAAGTGTAAAGAGTTTTGACGTCTGTTTTCTTACAACTTCATACTCCAATTTGAGAAAACTCTCAATTTCAGATGATAATTCTGCTCGATGTGCTTCAGGAGATCGGGACCTGTTCTCTTGCAGTACTCTCATGATATATTCCGTCGTCAACAGAGGTCTACTATTCGTTTCGACCGGGGCTCATCCGTCTCTTCCGCTCGAAGAGGTTGTAAGAAACAAACAGATGATTGCTAAAACAAAATGGCGGCATCGATTATAATCAGGATATAAAAATAAGATAATAAATAATACAAATTCTCCCTTGTCCTCCGCACCAAAATCCAGTTGCTAAATTAATAAACTTGCAAAAGTTACATTCCACGTAACAATGGTTAATCTTTTAATTCGATAACCTATTAACGCTACCTTCTGATTATTAGACCCAATTAATTTAGATGTGGTTATTTATATTGGAAGTTTTAAGGCACTAAAGTTTTTGGCAATGTACACGAATTGGTGTTTTGAGTGTGGCATTTTTGATTGTTGTAAAGCAATAATTTTATTAGCCTATATTACCGGTCTCCTATAATTCTAGTCAGAATGACCAGACACTTAAATGGTTTTATATGATGATGTGTTCAATATTGTAAATGTGGATGAGACAGAAATAAAAGATAAATCTACTTCATTGTAAAAGGCAAAATATAGGCTTGCTTAAATATATTTTTGGAGGATACAGGTGGTACATTCTATGTCTGCCTCCCGTGTGGGTAGCTATGTTCTCACGACTTCCTGATTATAAACCTTTATACTAGTATTATTTCTAAACGTTAACTTATGTAGTGGAATTATTTAAATTATCAGGAAGTTGATGTTGAAATAATTCAAAGGCCGATTCGCTACAAACAATACATAAAGATTACTTTAGAAATACCTCCGTTTATTGTACGAGAATATAATAAATCAATAATCCCAAGATAACCAGCCTGGTAATTGCCAAGATATAATTAGATCTATGACGATATTTCCAAGAAATAAAGAAGTATTTCAAGGTGAAAGTATAAAGCGTTAATTATAAGTCAAAAATGGTAAATCAAAATTTTCGCAAACATAAAGATCGAACATACAAAACGAACCATAAAAATACAGAAAAGGAGACAAAAAAAGACAAAAAGGAAAACAATGTATTTGCATTGTCGGCAGTTGCCTATAACTGGCCATTCTATACAAAGTTGGTGGTAATTTATACTGGGGTGTTATTTTAAATTTAAAAAAAGCAATACTGTAAAAATGAAAAGTAATAAAAAGTGTTTCCGCTGAGGATTGAACTCAGGACCTTCCGCGTGTTAAGCGGATGTGATAACCACTACACCACGGAAACAACTGATTAACAATCCATTTGCTGATATAACATTCTGATAATATTGTTCCATCATAGGAGTTGTTGGCCAAATGCCATCTCAATGGTTGGATACGACGTGCATCAAGCCATTGCCATAACATTATTTGTATAAATAAGGGGGTTATTTGTAATTGCATAGAAAAAAGACAATTTTGAATGGGCAAAATGTTTGGCAATTTAGGAATTTGACGTCGTGCTTAGCTGTTTAGCAAAATTAGTGTTATTTTTGTTCAATCATTTTGTCATTCAGAAGAACTTTGACATAGCGATTTATTTGTGAGTGGGACATGATTCTGTCTGATCACCTTAAATATCATATTGACATATAAATATTTTATATGATGTTAATGTAAAAACATATATCAGCCTCCGTGGCCTAATGGATAAGGCATCGGCCTCCTAAGCCGGGGATTGCGGGTTCGAATCCCGCCGGAGGTTGTTAGCATTTTTTGTCACCAATATAACACTTGTTTAATCTTTCATCAATTTCTTTGGTCTGCTATATAAATCATAACGTTTCTGTAAACAAATAATCTGCAGTCATATCAGGCTTCAGCACACTTTGTGGCTAAGCAATGAAAAATTATAGTTCATTATTAAGTAATGCATATAATGTACCCGTAGATCGAAAAACAAGTTTTGTCCATCAATTATAGAATTACTTGGTATAGTTCGATTTCGGGCATTGAGCCGTGACTGCACTTTTAAAGTTTAATCCATTCGCCGATAAACTGTACATCGATAAATTACACACAGCAGTAAATAGCAATTCTTTAAATAATGACTATTGAATAAATCACGGGTTACCCGCCCAAATAGACTCGTCTGAAAGTTCATGGCTCAGGGTTCAAAATTGAACTATAATAACTACGGTCTTTAATGTTTAATATCCGATAAGTCGAGGAGGAAACATGCAATCGATATGATTGATACATTTCATGATTGAACCAGCTTATGCGTATAATGGAGCCACATTAAGGTGTTTCAACCGAGAGCCACTTGAATGAGAATCGCTGACAAGATGCAGCACCTACATATTCCTATCCCCTTGTGTCCGAGATATCTGCTAATCCATTACCTAGTCTGTTTGTTCTCTTTTCACCAGGATTACTCGACCTTTTCATCCATACCTCATCGACGCACAGCAGTCAGTTTACCTAGCCTGGCCCCGATCTCTCAAAACATTTCAATTTGAGCATGTGTCGCTTGGATTATTTCCATGAGATGTTCACCTCAGAATAAAGATTAAACCAGCAAACATTATTTTTAATTTATTTGAGTAAATTGTAAAGAGTTCTGGCGTCTGATTTCTTACAAATTCATACTCCAATTTGGGCAAAATCTCAATTTAAGATGATATTTCTGCTCGATGTGCCTTAGGAGATCGGGTCTATTCTCTTGCAGTACTCACATGGTATACTGTAGACAAATGAAAGACTGTTTGTCATCCGATTATACTGGAAGACTCTCTTTGTAAACTCTATAGAATGTGGTTACCGTATGAGCTGAACGATTCAGGTGTAGAAAGCATAAACATATACTAGTATACCAGCTTGTCCAACATGTTCCATTGGAATGATCAATCTAACCACAAAATGATGTACAAAATCTGACTTGACGTAACGCACGTAACTGAGTACGTTCGTAATTTCGTACACTCGCTATAAAACAGTAGTTGATACTTCTTTCTATTTCACTCGATACATTACATATCATATACCAAACTATTCATTATAAAATGGTCTACATTGTGATTCAAATTTGAGTTCATGTAGAATAATATGTAGCCGTAGAATTGGAGACAATGCCTGACAGATATACAAAAATCCGTGTGCAATTTGTAACTCCAAATATTGGTCGTCGGCATAAAATAATAGCCGTTTTATTCAAACTGTCATTAAATTTGTGGGATACTTCACTGAGTGACACCAGAAGTGACGTGTTATAACATACTATCGTGAAAAATCACGGGTGCAAAAAATAAAAAAGTTAAATAATAAACGCAATTATTTTTTCATTTTTACAAATAAAATAATTATGATTTCGTTTTTAAAATGTTATTTTTGTTTTGTGATAAATAATAAAATCCCAATGCATTCTAGCCAATACTTATCGAGATTATTAGAATGGAATATGTGGAGGAAAATTGTCCTACTCGCGCGTTTTAGCGATACGTTGTGGCACAGACCATTTTCGAAACTTAATAATTTTATTATAAGTCATAGAACGTACAATTAAAATAAAATTTGAAATATTATCAGAGTGAAAGTTTACTTTTAAATTTTTTATACGATTGCTCTTAAGATAAGTCCGACACACTTGATTCAATGTGTGGAGGAAGATTGTCCTACGGTGCAATTTTGCGACGTTTTGGACGTTTTATGCAACGCAAATTTTTATAGTGGACGAACTACATTACCAAAATAATTATTTTGAGCGATATTATGCATAGGCATGCAGTGCATTTTGTACCCGTATATTCTAGAACAATGTGGTGTTTTGTTTTTCATAAAACAGTACATAGATAAGTGGTTAGGGTGTGAATACGTGAGTGAGTAAGATACTTGTCAGGTAGACATCGGGTGATACGAGTGAATAAGCGTTAAATTGAACAAGCGGGAGAAATTGCTACCGAAAGACACCCAATATTTTTTAATTAAAAACTATGTTATTGACAGGTAAATGTACTGCAGTTTTCGACATTGTAAACATTTGGAGAGTTAAACATCAATGTTTAGATCATAAGACTAGTATTACGCAAAGTTAGTTAATAATATGCTGACGTAACACGACGTTACACAAACGTACTCAATACCGTGCGTTACGTCACTTACGTGCATATACGTACTTGCAACGTTATTTTGCATTTTCTGGACATTACAAATAGTATAACTGATTAACAATGTATTTGCTGATATAACATTCCGATAATATTGTTTCATCATAGTTGGCCAAATGCCATCTCAATAGCTGGATATCACTTGTATTATGCCATTGCCAAAATGTTCAGTATTTGTATAAATGAGGGGGGTAATTTAAAATTGCATAGAAAAAAACTGGATTGAATATGAAAAAATGCTTGGTATGTTTGGCAATATAGGAATTTGACGTCGTGTCTAGATGTTTAGCAAAATAAGTGTTGATTTAGTTCAATCATTTTGTCATTCTGAAGAACTTCGACAAAGTGATTTATTTTGAACTGGGACATGATTCTATTTAATAACCTTAAATATCATATTGACATATAAATATTGTAACGCCCGCGCTGGTGGTACTCTATAACACCGGTGGTGCTACATCAGCAATCACTAAATGATATGCTCGAATAAGACGGAAAACATGTAAATACAATGGTAGCGTGGATTACAGACTGGAGGAGGCTAACCTGATAATGACCAGGAGAGCGTCAACCAACTGTGCGACGAAATTACAGCATAGACCTAGGTCTAACTGAGACTCGGACCAATAACCCGGGTCGTAAACTGGTTGATACACTGGAAACGTGTATCACAGCTTGGAGGAGGCTACCTGATAACACAGACCAAGTTGCGTCAACCAACTGCACGCGTGACAATTGCCAAGAACAAGATAAAAAGCAAAAATGTAAAAGACTACAGACAACATTCCTTTCGGCTTAACGTGAACTTTATTAGGTAAAAGGGCTTAACAAAGACACAAGAGGGATATCAGACCAAATACTAAATCATCTAAAGTCTAAATAACGGTAAAACTAGCTCGAAGCCAGAGCAGACGACAGACAGTTAAAATCGACTCAAGTTACAAAACCGCCAAATGTCAAATAACGTTACCGATACTGACCTCAATAAAGTCTAAAATAATTATCGAATAAGAGCAATTCAGGTTTAAAGTTGAATAAAAAGTTACCAGACAATGCCTAACTAAAATAAATGAAGAGCGGCAGAAGCACGTCTGACCAGCTCTGGGGACAGTGGCAATGTGTCGAACGCTCATTAAAACTTCTGGTATGCTAATTAGGGAGTGGTATGCAAATGAGCTTTTGGTATGTAAATAAACGGACACCAAAGGTACGCTTTGGCTTGGGGCCGCATGAAAGAACGTAACCTAATTAGCAATACCAAAATTCCTAAAATACATAAACATTAATTTCAACATGAATTATACCAGCAACTTTCATCTAGAATAATAAATACAACTTGACCTGACTTTGAAGGTTTGAGATTACATTTAACAGGAAGTTAACAACCAAAAACAACATGGCGGACGGAAGTGACATTTTTCCAAAAAGCTACGAACATTAAGTGAAATAATACAAAACAGCAATGATCTAGCATGTGATTGTTGAGGTAAATAGTTAAATCTACTAAATATCTAAGTATATCTATAGTATCATGGCATGACATCGTATAATAAAGACAATAGCACTCTCCAAACACTAAAATTGTACATGTAGGTCATGTTTCTAAAAATAGAACAACAACATTCAGGCCCAAAATAGACATACTGAGGCATGTTTCAATGATCTGAGGGTTAAACTAGACTAATATATTCATGTTCTAATGATCTGATTCTAATGATCTGAGGCCATGCCTTACATTACCTTCCCTCCGGACAAAATTTCGCCCTCGAAATTCAAAATAACACCAAGCGCCTTTAAACTAAATTTCTCAACAATATACAATGTAAGTTGAAAAAATACAATTAACAATTACTTTAACAATTAAACAACTTAAATACAACCTATGTGTAAAGTTTATATTTATAAGCTAATTGCATACATGCATTAAACACTCCTATTTAAATAGCATCACTCTGATAGTATAACATTAATAACAAGCTAGGCAAGTTGCTTTAAACATTAACAATATGACATCAATCAAAAATACACTTTCCATCTTAACCATAACACTAATTTTAACACCTTACTAACAGTAATAATATTTCAATTGAAAGAAGTTATATTAGTAAAATGAAATCAAAACATTTTCAAATTTGTCATACAAATGCAATTGATGAACCTAAACAATTAATTACGGACATAGGTAACAAATCAGACACCAATGGTAAAAATACACATAAGTTGCAGACCTCTATCTCAAGAAATTGTGAACAGACAAGACAGCCCATGAGTTGTAAAGAAACTCATTCAAATAAAGTATCTGTAATAGTACAATTACTGCTCTTGCATAAGATAATAATAAAAATTACATTCATTACAAGTTTGAATAGCCTTTGCAAAACAACCATATTAAGGATGTATCAAATAAATAACAATACAATTCAATAGACTCTAAAATAAACTATGCAGTATTCCGAATTATGAATAAAATACAGTCCTAAGAAACCATAAAATTCTAAATTAAATATAACAATCGTCTTACAATATTAGAACAAGCGACAGCCTGCAGCCGGACAAATTAAACGCAGCAATCTTCCACAGACAATACAAATTACGCACAGACATTTCACATTTTCAAAGAATAGCAGTGAAACAACCCAACCTCATTACTTTGCCTCTATCTATTCATACATTTATAGCATAACTTAAAACAGAGCAAGCAGTCAGATTACCATAAAAAATAAGTTAAGACTAAGCACAAATACATGTAAAATGCTAACAATTTACATATGATGTTGACATAAAACAATAAGTACAATATGTCATCAAACCTAATGATATGTCACAATATAAAATATGGACACATTGGAAGGAATAATAATTAAGCACATGCGAGCATTAATAACAGATGTAACCACATCTGAGACTGAGATTTTGCCATCTCATAGTTCAACCGGCATTCAGACAGACTTAAATTTTGCCAAGTTTCATTAGTACATTTCCACAAAACAAATTATGAACAAACACAAGAATACACACAAAAATACATAGAATTCCAAATATTGCAATGTAACTTAGTATTCTAAAATCAACAAGTATCCTGACAATTGATACACAAAAGTACAAAAAAGTACACAGTCCCTTTAAACTAATACAACATTCTCACTATAGTGCAATTTTTAACTTGCCCTAAAAAATCTAGTCTCTTACAATACAAATCACGGGTCCAAGTGCCGGACATTAAAATATAGAACCAATAGCAAGGTATTACCAGACTCCATGATATGAATATAAACCATTATGAATAATTCAATAGTTATTGCTAGGCAGTCTAAGAATGGTCCTTAATACAATGCAATTACTTAAAATAAAAACCTAAAAGTATTTCAACAAGCAATACTGGGTATGCACAGACACTTATTCAAAACCTTCTTTCACAATTTAAATACACATATAGTTCAATGAACATACATAGACACAACAAATTTTACAAAAGAAAACTACAATTTATACATATCCTTAATCTTCATCTGTCTCCAGGAAATCGTCCAAAGCGAAATGTTAAATTCACGCGATTAAAATTAAATTCCAAGCGATTAAATTAAGTCGTTTTTTAAAATCTCACATCAGAAGCTGCTCAATGATCACTATCTCAGGGAGCGATATAATATCCACCTCAAAGGTTCCTTCTCGTAGCAATGGAACATGTCCTAGGAAACGTGACATCTCTGTTGAACCATGTCACTGGTAGCATGACATCTCGTTTGAACATGTCACTGGGAGCGTGACATCTCTGTTGAAACATGTCACTGGAAGCGTGACATCACTGTTGAAACATGTCACTGGAAGCGTGACATTACTGTTGAAACATGCCACTGGAAGCGTGACATCTCTGTTGAAACATGTCACTGGAAGCGTGACATCTCTGTTGAAACATGTCACTGGTAGTATGACATGTCTATTGACACCAAAAACAAATGTGCTACTGCACTTGACTATGCGTCACTGGCAAAAACTGCAACGCCGAAATAATTTGTGCTACTGCACTTGACTATGCGTCACTGGCAAAAACTGCAACGCCGAAATAATATGTGCTACTGCACTTGACTATGCGTCACTGGCAAAAACTGCAACGCCGAAATAATACGTGCTACTGCACTTGACTATGCGTCACTGGCAACGCCGAAATAATACGTGCTACTGCACTTGACTATGCGTCACTGGCAAAAACTGCAACGCCGAAATAATACGTGCTACTGCACTTGACTATGCGTCACTGGCAAAAACTGCAACGCCGAAATAATACGTGCTACTGCACTTGACTATGCGTCACTGGCAACGCCGAAATAATACGTGCTACTGCACTTGACTATGCGTCACTGGCAACGCCGAAATAATACGTGCTACTGCACTTGACTATGCGTCACTGGCAAAAAGGTAACGCCGAAATAATACGTGCTACTGCACTTGACTATGCGTCACTTGATATGTAACGCGGAAATATAATTTACGTCGCTGTAATGTGACAGGGATGGCAATCAACAGGGTATATGATGTTTCGTGTTCAGGATGCAGATTAATATTTCTCAAATACGTCAGGATCACTTAGATGGAAGGTTGACCAAATCCAACTGCGACTAGTCATCAGTCATCTAACAGAAGTCCTCAGGGGGTCAAGTCGTTTTGGAATTCTAACCCGCTTTCAATCAACCGCCTTACATACAGATTATCTTTCCTGGCCATAGTCCGATAATCTGTCCTCAGTCTATAACAACCTCAAGTTCTCACTATTTTACAGTTTCATGGTCTCCACAGTAGCATTCATGACTGTTTTTATTTGGTTGATTCAAACTATCCATCTTGTGATCCTACTCTTTACTGATACTCTCTGTAGGGATGTCATTTAATATTTCTGCACTCCACTTCACAAGGATACTGCTAAACGGAGTGCTCTCATCTCGTAACACCATTTGTTCAATTCAAGTATGCATTCAGTCAGTTGTCCCCTCAAGTGTTGGGGTTTTTGTATTACTATATTGATTGGTAACATCTTGTCGACTAGAACATCTGTTTTGGGTGTATATCTATACCCTGTTCTCTGCCATCATTATAATCCTCTGGAATCACGTCAGCTCTACACCAATCATAGGGTAAGAAGTATCGAGGATGCCGGTATCTGCTCGCCCCTAAAGCCCACGACCCTCCCCTCCTATACCCCGTTCCATACAGTGGATCGTTTTCCCATAAACCCGTAGGTACCTGGCTGCAATCTATAGCATGGGTCGCCTGACTACCAGCCACGGTCCTCGTGGAGAATTTACTGTCCCATCCCTTCCCTTGATTCGTCTCACCATGCATGGAATTTTGACAGACCCCCGAGGCATCGACGGATCCACTGAATAATGGTGTAGAACTATCACCTCGGATCTATAATGCTGTGATTAGTACAAAAGTCTTCCTCAATCCATGTACGCCTGCGCTAGGATTCTTCTCCAAAACTGGTACCCTGTACCGACTGGTCATCTGTCAGAGTCATCTCTAGGTCACCTTCAGACATCTGATAATCATCGCTCACCAACACTTGGTTTGACATTGCCTCTGCCCCCAAAGCGGTATTGATGGTCTGTGTGGCTTAACTGGAAGGTTGTGGTGGTATAGTGGGTTCACTATACATACTCTGGGTCTGGTTGGTGTCTGGTAATAACGGTGTTACTGGTATATCAGCTGAAGACCTGGTAAACTCCATCTCGTGGGTTTGGACTGTAAACTAGATTTATATTGAACAACGATAACGATACAGTGTATTATGGCATACATTGGGCTTCTCTAATCTGGAACAGTTAAGACGGTACAGTAATTCACTGAATTACATATAGGTGATTTATAGTCTGGTAACGACTAGACAGTACTGTAAGGAAATAATATTCAATTAATATAGTCTGGTAACAACTATAAGTCTGGTTCGGTATGGTCTGGTAACGACTACACGTCTGGCACGGTATGGTCTGGTAACAACTACACGTCTGGCACGGTATAGTCTGGTAACAACTACACGTCTGACACGGTTAAGTCTGGCAACGACTACCCGTATGTAGATCTGGTAACAATTAACTAGACAGTACTGTAAGGAAACAATTTGAAATTATTATAGTCTGGTAGCGACTATGTAGGTCTGGTCACAACTACCCGTATGTAGATCTGGCAGCAACTGTCAGTCTGGTAACAACTAGACAGTACTGTAAGGAAATAATGTGTAATTAATATAGTCTGGTAGCAACTATGTAGGTCTGGTCACAACTACCCGTATGTAGATCTGGCAACAACTGTAAGTCTGGTAACAACTAGACAGTACTGTAAGGAAATAATATATAATTAATATAGTCGGGCACTGACTATACATGGTTCTGGCACATCATAGTCTGGTAATGACTATCTCCCACCATGGATGGTAAAGACTGACTGTAATAACACAAAATACTCAAGTATGTAACATATACTTATTTGCCTGGTAACGGCAGTTGCTACGGTAACTTGGGAACAGTTACCTCGAAAGCCTGGTAGCGGCTTTCCCTCACTGTTTAAGTCTGGAAGCGACTTAAACCAAAGCCTGGGAACGGCTTTCTCAACCACAGGGATGGCAGTCTATACATTTTTATAAGAATAGGCGGGGCACAGAACAACAAATCCGCTCAATGTGCCAATCACAACCACGGTAACAATTAATAACACCTTTATACCTAAGCCTGGTAACGGCTTATGACGCTCTTTGAGTCTGGAAACGACTCAAACCTAAGCCTGGTAACGGCTTAGCTCACCGGTTAAGTCTGGTAGCGACTTAAACCAAAGCCTGGAAACGGCTTTCTTACCCTCAGGGATGGCAGTCTAAACGTATTTATAATAGGCTGGGCACGGAACAACAAATCCGCTCAACGTGCCAACTAGCAACAACAATTTAAACAATAACAGTTAACACCCTTTACCTAAGCCTGGTAACGGCTTATAACGCTGTTTGAGTCTGGAAACGACTCAAACTTAAGCCTGGTAGCGGCTTAGCTCACATCTGGTCTGATTTTGTACTAACTTATCACTAATAACAACTAACAATTCAGAGAGACAAGATCTGCACCGCTGCCACCAATTTTGTAACGCCCGCGCTGGTGGTACTCTATAACACCGGTGGTGCTACATCAGCAATCACTAAATGATATGCTCGAATAAGACGGAAAACATGTAAATACAATGGTAGCGTGGATTACAGACTGGAGGAGGCTAACCTGATAATGACCAGGAGAGCGTCAACCAACTGTGCGACGAAATTACAGCATAGACCTAGGTCTAACTGAGACTCGGACCAATAACCCGGGTCGTAAACTGGTTGATACACTGGAAACGTGTATCACAGCTTGGAGGAGGCTACCTGATAACACAGACCAAGTTGCGTCAACCAACTGCACGCGTGACAATTGCCAAGAACAAGATAAAAAGCAAAAATGTAAAAGACTACAGACAACATTCCTTTCGGCTTAACGTGAACTTTATTAGGTAAAAGGGCTTAACAAAGACACAAGAGGGATATCAGACCAAATACTAAATCATCTAAAGTCTAAATAACGGTAAAACTAGCTCGAAGCCAGAGCAGACGACAGACAGGTAAAATCGACTCAAGTTACAAAACCGCCAAATGTCAAAAAACGTTACCGATACTGACCTCAATAAAGTCTAAAATAATTATCGAATAAAAGCAATTCAGGTTTAAAGTTGAATGAAAAGTTACCAGACAATGCCTAACTAAAATAAATGAAGAGCGGCAGAAGCACGTCTGACCAGCTCTGGGGACAGTGGCAATGTGTCGAACGCTCATTAAAACTTCTGGTATGCTAATTAGGCTGTGGTATGCAAATGAGCTTTTGGTATGTAAATAAACGGACACCAAAGGTACGCTTGGGCTTGGGGCCGCATGAAAGAACGTAACCTAATTAGCAATACCAAAATTCCTAAAATACATAAACATTAATTTCAACATGAATTATACCAGCAACTTTCATCTAGAATAATAAATACAACTTGACCTGACTTTGAAGGTTAGAGATTACATTTAACAGGAAGTTAACAACCAAAAACAACATGGCGGACGGAAGTGACATTTTTCCAAAAAGCTACGAATATTAAGTGAAATAATACAAAACAGCAATGATCTAGCATGTGATTGTTGAGGTAAATAGTTAAATCTACTAAATATCTAAGTATATCTATAGTATCATGGCATGACATCGTATAATAAAGACAATAGCACTCTCCAAACACTAAAATTGTACATGTAGGTCATGTTTCTAAAAATAGAACAACAACATTCAGGCCCAAAATAGACATACTGAGGCATGTTTCAATGATCTGAGGGTTAAACTAGACTAATATATTCATGTTCTAATGATCTGATTCTAATGATCTGAGGCCATGCCTCACAATATTTTATATGATGTTAATGACAGGACATATATCAGCCTCCGTGGCCTAATGGACATTGCATCGGCCTCCTAAGCCGGGGATTGCGGGTTCGAATCCCGCCGGAGGTTGTTAGCATTTTTGTCACTATGATATAACACTTGTTTAATCTTTCATTGAATGTTTTTGGTCTGTTATATAAATCATAACGTTTCTGTAAACTAATAATCTTCAGCCATATAAGGCTTCAGCACACTTTGTGGCTAAGCTATGACCAAGTATAGTTCATTATTAATTCATACATATAATGTACCCGTAGATCGAAAAACAAGTTTTGTCCATGTCAAAGCAATTATGGAATTACTTGGTAATAACTACGGTCTTTAATGTTTAATACCCGATAAATTGACGAGGGAACATATATCAATATGATTGATACATTTTACGATTGTCTCAGCCTATGCGTATAATGGAGCCACATGAACGTGTTCCAGCCGAGGGCCACTTGAATTAGAATCGCTGATATATAAACATTGGAATGCAGCACCTACATATTCCTATCCCCTTGTGTCCGAGATATCAGCTAATACATTACCTAGTCTGTTTGTTCTCTTTCCATCAGGGTTACTCGACCTTTTTATCCATACTTCATAGACGTGCAGCAAACAGTTTACCTAGCCTGGCCCCGATCTCTCAAAACATTTCCACTTAACTTAAGCTCATGTCAAATATTGACATGTGTCGTTTGGATTATTTCCATGAGTTCAACTCAAATTCATACTCAAATTTGGGCAAAATCTCAATCTGAGATGTTATTTCTGCTCGATGTGCCTTAGGAGATCGAGGCAAAGCTGTTCTCGTGCAGTACTCACGTGGTATAATGTAGACAAATGGAATACTTTCCGTCATCAACAGAGATCTCCTTATTCTTTCGACCGGGTCTCATCCGTCTCTTCCGCTCGAAAAGGTTGGAAGAAGCTAATCAATAATTGCTAACGCAAAATGGCGACATCGAGTGTAAACAGGATATAAAAATAAGATTTAAAAAAATACAAATTCTCCCCTGTCCTTCACACAAATTCCAGGTGCTAATGTAATAAACAAAAATTACATTTCTCGTAACAATGGTAAATCTTTGACTTCGTTAACCTATTAACGCTAGCTTCTGATTATACCCAATTAGATGTAGTTATTTATATTCGAAGGTATAAGTCACTAAAGTTTATGACAATGTACACGAATGTGGATTTTAAATGTGTCATTTAGTTTAAAAAAAGCAAGGTATTAGCTTGCTTGAATATCGTTTTGGAGGATACGGGTGGTCTATGTCTCTCCCTGTGTGGGTAGATATATTTGTACGACTTCCTGCTTATTAGCCTTAATACTTTCACCATTTCTAAATGTTAACTTCTGTACTGGAATTATTAATATTACCAGGAAGTTGATGTTGAAATAATTCAATGGCCAATACGCTTCATACAATACATACAGTTTAGATGACTCCAGATATATCTCCGTTCATTGAACAGAAGAGTAATGCCATAATAAATTAATAAATACAAACAAAATCTGCCAGGATATAATTAGATCTATTACGATATTTCCAAGAAATAAAGCAGTATTTCAGGGGAAAGTAGGAAGCGTTCATTAAAAATATAAGTCAAATGTGGTAATTCAAAATATACACAAACTTATAGCTCGAACAAACAAAACTACCCATACAAACCCAATTAAAGACAAAAAAAGACAAAATGGTAACCAAGTGTTTTAATTGTAGGCAGTTACCTTACAGCCCGTTCTATATAACGTTGTCTGTAATGAAAACTGGGATTTGTTTTTTTAATTTATAAAAAAGCAACACTGTAAAAATGAAATATAATAATAAAACTGTTTCCGCTGAGGATTGAACTCAGGACCTTCCGCGTGTTAAGCGGATGAGATAACCACTACACCACGGAAACAAGTTAATAGTATTATGTGATATCATTTATTTAGATTATATCAACTTCTAGTTTAAAATCTTAAGCTCGGTTGGGCTAGATATGTAGTTTAATTTTGTGAATATCAGCCACTGCCAAGTCAACGAAGCCACTGTGACATTTTTAAATAAAAAAGCGTAATATTATCAAAAAAATAAAACTGTTTCCGCTGAGGATTGAACTCAGGACCTTCCGCGTGTTAAGCGGATGTAATAACCACTACACCACGGAAACAACTTATCAACAATGTATTTGCTGATATAACATTCTGCTAAAATGATTCCATCATAGTTTGCCCTAAAATGCCATCTTAATAGTTGGATATGACTTGCATCAAGCCAGTGCCAGAACATTATTTGTAAAAGCGAGGGGGTAATTTAAAATTGCATAGAAAAAAAATCAGGATTGAATATGAAGAATGCTTGTTATGCTTCATTGCGGTATGAAGTACACCGCATATTGCTAGCAAGATGAGTAAAATTATCAATTTTCGCGACATTCTAGTGTTGACAAGGGTAAGTTCAGAGACGAATTTTAGTTTTTCTTAGTGTGTTTAATGTAAATTTTATACAAAACTATCTCCTCCATAAATTTTCCTATCCTGTGCAACCGGTAAATTGCCAGGAATTTCTTAAAGGGTTATTAAAAGACAAAACTCGTATCGTTACTCACGCAGAAAGTAAGCTCTAGCTCCAAGCCCCCCCCCCCCCAATTTTATCGGAAACTTCTTTTAGTAACTGTGTATTTCACATACAGTAAATAATTTGAATTAGCAACGTTGAATGTACGTCATAGCAAAGGAACTTCATTGCAGCATCTGAAATAGTTGAGAGATTAAAAAATAAACCTTGGTGTGTACATATGGATGTGAATGCCCTTATTTGCCATTTGACTAGAAGCATGACTCTCAAAGTATTGTTTATATTCAAGCTGAATATCACATGTGTACTACTCACAAGAACACTTTATGCATAAAATTCAGCATTCTTTATTGTTAATCGTATTCATTTGCCTGACGGATGGAAATATTTAACATAATCATTTTAGAATATTCTTATTATATCGTATAACCCATAAGACATTACCTTATTGGTAAACAGACGTAATAATACGACAAAATTGTCCATTTACGTACTTTATTTACTCATTTTATTAAGCCATACTCTCCGTACACTAACGTCGAGCTTATGTGCAATACTCCGTACACTAAACAGCAATACTCTGTACACGAACGTGTATCTGTTCTAGGGTGTTTCTTAGTTGTTTGTCGAACAATATTTATGAAATTTGGTCACAGCATTTTGGGTTCAATATAAACAAAATGACCGGTCCAACAAATCTATAATTTGGTAATACATCAATTCCAGAAGCTTGTACAGTACTGCTGTCAATATTTGCGAGTGAATAACAACATACTACTGGATCGTTTTAACCTTTCTTTGAATACCTGATATACGATGTTGTGCTATTAAGTTACCAAAATGCCCGAAGAAGTTAAAACTCAAATTATTAAGATGTGCATAAGAAGTCAGTAATTTGGAAAATATCGTCTCTAAACTCACCCTGGTCTCCATTTTATTTGATGTTAATGAGAAAATATATATCAGCCTCCGTGGCATAATGGATAAGGCATCGGCCTCCTAAGCCGGGGATTGCGGGTTCGAATCCCGCCGGAGGTTGTTAGCATTTTTGTCACCAATAGAAAACTTGTTTAATCTTTCACCAATGCTTTTGGTCTGTTATAACGTTTAATTATAACGTTTCTGTAAACTAATAATCTGCAGTCATATCAGGCTTCAGCACACTTTGTGGCTAAGCTATGAACATTTATACTTCATTAATGATTCATACATATAATGTACCCGTGGATAAAAAACAAGTTTTGTCCATGTCAAAGCAATTATGGAATTACTTGTTTATAACTACGATCTTTAATGCTTAATATCCGACGGATCGGCGAGGGAACATGCGATCGATATGATTGATATATTTTATGATTGAACCAGCTTATGCGTATAATGGAACCACATGAACGTGTTCCAGCCGAGGGCCACTTGAATGAGAATCGCTGATAACACATTGGAATGCAGCACCAACATATTACTATCCCCTTGTGTCCGAGATATCAGCTAATACATTACCTAATCTGTCTGTTCTCTTTCCACCAGGGTTGTTTGATATTTTCATCCGTACTTCATAGACGTGCAGCAGCCAGTTTACCTAGCATGGCCCGATCTCACAAAACATTTCAATTTGAGCTACATTTCAAGTCAAATATTGGCATGTGTCGTTTGGATAAATTCAATGAGAGGTTGAACTCAGAATAAAAAAATAAACCAGCAAACATTATTTTTAGTTTATTACAGTAAATTGTAAAGAGTTCTGACGTCTGATTTCTTTCAAGTCCAAACTCCCATTTTCGGCAAAACTCAATTTGAGATGATATTTCTGCCCGATGTACTTCAGGAGATCGGACCCTGTTCTCTTACAGTACTCGCATGGTGTAATGTACACAAATAGAATACTTTCCGTAATCAACAGACATCTCCTAATTCTTTCGACCGGGTGTCATCCGTCTCTTCCACTCGAAGAGGTTGGAAGCAGCAAATCAATAATTGCTAACACAAAATAGCGACATCGAGTGTAAACAGGATATCAAAATAAGATTATAAATAAAACAAATTCTCCCCAGTCCTTCACACCAAAATCAAGGTGCTAATTTAATAAACGAAAGTTTATGGCATTGTAAACGAATGGGTGTTTTGAGTGTGTCTTTAATGATTTTTGTAAAATAATACTTGTTATTATTCTATATACCCGGTCAAAATTACCACATACTAAGTTGGTTTTATACTGTGATGTTTTCATAATTGTAAATGTGAATGGGACAGAAATAAACATTACATCTAATTCATTGTAAAGAGTAATATATAGGCTTGCTTAAATATATTTTTTCGCGATACGGGTGGTATATTCTATGTCTCTCTCCCGTGTGGGTAGCTATGTTCTCTGTGCTCACGACTTCCTGATTGTTAACCTAAATATACTAGTATTATTTCTAAACGTTACCTTCTGTAGTGGAAATATTTATATTATCAGGAAGTTGATGTTGAAATACTTCAATGGCCAATTAGCTACATACAACACTTATAGATTACTCCAGAAATATGTCCGTTTA
Source organism: Spisula subtruncata (assembly GCA_963678985.1). Lineage (NCBI taxonomy): Eukaryota > Metazoa > Mollusca > Bivalvia > Venerida > Mactridae > Spisula > Spisula subtruncata. The sequence goes on from OY787668.1 coordinate 21,442,903, forward strand.
TTGTATGAGAATATAATAAATTAATAATCACAAGAAAACCTATAAATAATATGATATAAGCCAAAGATGGTGATTCAAAATATGCTCGAACATACTAACCTAACCATAAAAAAATAGAAAAAGACAAAAAGAGTCAAAAAAGGAAACCAAGTATTTGCATTATTCTATACAGCGTCGGTTGTTATCATAGACGTGCAGCAGCCAGTTTATCTAGCCTGGCCCCGATCTCTCAAAACATTTCAAGTTAACTCAAGCTCATGTCAAATATTGACGTGTGCCGTTTTGATTATTTCCATGAGAGGTTCAACTCAAATTCATACTTCAATTTGGACATAATCTCAATTTGAGATGTTATTTCTGCTCGATGTGCCTTAGGAGATCGAGGCAAAGCTGTTCTCGCGCAGTACTCACGGGGTATAATGTAGACAAATGGAATACTGCAGTACTCACGTGGTATAATGTAGACAAATGGAATACTTTCCGTCATCAATATAGATCTCCTAATTCTTTCGACCGGGTCTCATCCGTCTCTTCCGCTCGAAGAGGTTGGAAGAAGCTTATCAATAATTGCTAACGCAGAATGGCGACATCGAGTGTAAACAGGATATAGAAATAAGATTTTAAATAATACAAATTATCCCCTGTCCTTCACACAAAATTCCAGGTGCTAATGTAATAAACAAAAATTACATTTCTCGTAACAATGGTAAATCTTTGACTTCGTTAACCTATTAACGCTAGCTTCTGATTATACCCAATTAGATGTAGTTATTTATATTCGAAGGTATAAGTCACTAAAGTTTATGACAATGTACACGAATGTGGATTTTAAATGTGTCATTTAGTTTAAAAAAAGCAAGGTATTAGCTTGCTTGAATATCGTTTTGGAGGATACGGGTGGTCTATGTCTCTCCCTGTGTGGGTAGATATATTTGTACGACTTCCTGCTTATTAACCTTTATACTTGCACCATTTCTAAATGTTAACTTCTGTAGTGGAATTATTTATATTACCAGGACGTTGATGTTGAAATAATTCAATGGCCAATACGCTTCATACAATACATACAGTTTAGATGACTCCAGATATATCTCCGTTCATTGAACAGAAGAGTAATGCCATAATAAATTAATAAATACAAACAAAATCTGCCTGGTTATTGCCAGGATATAATTAGATCTATTACGATATTTCCAAGAAATAAAGCAGTATTTCAGGGGAAAGTAGGAAGCGTTCATTAAAAATATAAGTCAAATGTGGTAATTCAAAATATACACAAACTTATAGCTCGAACAAACAAAACTACCCATACAAACCCAATTAAAGACAAAAAAAGACAAAATGGTAACCAAGTGTTTTAATTGTAGGCAGTTACTTAACTGCCCGTTCTATATAACGTTGGCTGTAATGTATACTGGGATTTTTTTTTTAATTTATAAAAAAAGCAACACTGTAAAAATGAAATATAATAATCAAAACTGTTTCCGCTGAGGATTGAAGTCAGGACCTTCCGCGTGTTAAGCGGATGTGATAACCACTACACCACGGAAACAAGTTAATACTAGTATGTGATATCATTTATTTAGATTATATCAACTTCTAGTTTAAAATCTTGAGCTCGGTTGGGCTAGATATGTAGTTTGTCATTTTGTGAATATCAGCCACTGCCAAGTCAACGAAGCCACTGTGACATTTTCAAATAAAAAAGCGAAATATTATCAAAAAGAATAAAACTGTTTCCGCTGAGGATTGAACTCAGGACCTTCCGCGTGTTAAGCGGATGTGATAACCACTACACCACGGAAACAACTTATCAACAATGTATTTGCTGATATAACATTCTGCTGAAATAAATCCATCATAGTTCCTCCTAAAATGCCATTTTAATAGTTGGATATGACTTGCATCAAGCCATTGCCAGAACATGAAAGTAAAAGTGAGGGGGTAATTTAAAATTGCATAGAAAAAAATCAGGATTGAATAAGAAGAATGCTTGTTATGTTTTATTGCGGTATGAAGTACACCGCATATTGCTAGCAAGATGAGTAAAATTATCAATTTTCGCGACATTCTAGTGTTGACAAGGGTAAGTTCAGAGACGAATTTTAGTTTTTCTTAGTGTGTTTAATGTAAATTTTATACAAAACTATCTCCTCCATAAATTTTCCTATCCTGTGCAACCGGTTAATGGCCAGGAATTTCTTAAAGGGTTATTAAAAGACCAAACTCGTATCGTTACTCACGCAGAAAGTAAGCTCGATCCGTCGAAACTAGATCATTTTGCTTATATTTTTCGTTAAAATACTCAACTTGAATCGAGTGAATTATCATTCTTGTAACAAAGATTATATTGCAAAAGTAGTATCCGAAACTAATCGAAAATGACAGTGCATTGCGAGAATAAATACAAAAGTATGTGTACAGAGTATTGCTATTTAGTTGCTCTCTGGTGTACGGAGTATTGCTGTATCGTGTAAAGAGTATTGCTTTTTAGTACAGTGACTATTTTGTCGCTTAAACTGAATAAATGCAAGGTATAATCCGTGTTATTTTGTTAAAATAACTTATATTGTATAGATCTGCACCCTTTTTAGATTGTATTGCATGGACTACATGAAGTAATTAATGTAAGAAGCTAGCTCTAGCTCCAAGCCCCCCCCCCCTGGAAACTTCTATTAGTAACTGTGTATTTCACATACAGTAAATAATTTGAATTAGCAACGTTGAATGTACGTCATAGCAAAGGAACTTCATTGCAGCATCTAAAATAGTTGAGAGATTAAAAAATAAACCTTGGTGTGTACATATGGATGTAAATGCCCTTATTTGCCATTTGACCATAAGCATGACTCTCAAAGAATTGTATATATTCAAGCTGAATATCACATGTGTACTACTCACAAGAACACTTTATGCATAAAATTCAGCATTCTTTATTGTTAGTCGTATTCATTTGCCTGACGGATTGAAATATTTAATATAATCATTTAAGAATATTCTTATTACTAGTATATCGTATAACCCATAAGACATGACCTTATTGGTAAACAGACGTAATAATGCGACAAAATTGTCCATTTACATACTTTATTCACTCATTTTATTAAGCCATACTCTCCGTCGACTAAAGTCGAGCTTATGTGCAATACATCTGTACACTAAACAGCAATACTCTGTACACGAACGTGTATCTGTTTTAGGGTGTTTCTTAGTTGTTTGTCGAACAATATTTATGAAATTTGGTCACAAAAATCTACAATTTGGTAATACAGCAATTCCAGACGCTTGTACAGTACTGCTGTCAATATTTGCGAGTGAGTAACAACATACTACTGGATCGTTTTAACCTTTCTTTGAAAATCTGATATACGATAGTGTGCTATTAAGTTACCAAAATGCCCGAAGAAGTTAAAACTCAATTAGGATGTGCATAAGAAGTCAGTAATTTGGAAAATATCGTCTCTAAACTCACCCTGGTCTCCATTTCTTGCCCTTAAAATTGATAATATTACTCACTTTACTAGCAATATCCGGTGTACGTTATACCACAGTGTGTTTGGAAATTTAGGAATTTGACGTCGTGTCCAGGCGTTTAGCAAAATTAATGTTGAATTTTTGCAATCATTTTGTACTTCAGAAGTACATTTTTTGTATTTATTTTTAACTGGGACATGATTCCATCTAATCACTTGTATATCATATTGACATATTAATATTTTATTTGATGTTAATGAGAAAACATATATCTGCCTCCGTGGCCTAATGGATAAGGCATCGGCCTCCTAAGCCGGGGATTGCGGGTTCGAATCCCGCCGGAGGTTGTTAGCATTTTTGTCACCAATATAACAATGTTTTTGGTATGTTTTATAAATAAATTATAACGTTTCTGTAAACTAATAATCTGAATCCAGACCATGCTTCACATGCTTCAGCACACTTTGTGGCTGGGCTATGAACAATAACAGCTCATTATTAATTCATACATATAATGTACCCGTAGATCAAAAACAAGATTTGTCCATGTCAAAGCAATTATGGAATTACTTGGTAATAACACGGTCTTTATGTTTAATATCCGATAAGTCGAGGAGGAAACATGCAATCGATATGATTGATACATTTCATGATTGAACCAGATTATTTCCATGAGGGGTTCAACTCGGAATAAAGATTAAACCAGCAAACATTATTTTTAATTTATTTGAGTAAATTGTAAAGAATTCTGACGTCTGATTTCTTACAAATTCATTCTCCAATTTGGTCAAAATCTCAATTTGAGATGATATTTCTGCTCGATGTGCCTTAGGAGATCGGTGCCTGTTTTCTTTTGCAGTATTCACATGGTATAAAGTAGACAAATTTAATAATTTCCGTCGTCAACAGAGGTCTGCTTATTGTTTTGATCGGGGCTCATCCGCCTCTTCCGCTCGAAGAGATTGGAAGAAGCGAACACATGATTGCTAAAACAAAATGGCGACATCGAGTATAAACAGAATACAAATATAAGATCATAAATAATACAAATTCTCCCCCCATGTCCTTTACACCAAAATCCAGGTGCTAATTTAATAAACCAAAGTTGCATTGCTCGAAACACTGGTAAATTTTTGACTTCGATAACCTTTTGACTATAGCTTCTGATTATTAGACCCAATTAGATGTTGTTATGTGTATTGGAAGTTATGAGTCACTAAAGTTTATGGCAATGTACATAAATTTGTGTTTTTAGTGTGTCATTCATGATTGTACCGGTAGTAAAATAATTGTCTTTATTAGTCTATATTACCGGTCTCTTATAATACTAGTCAGAATGACGACATACTAAATTGGTTTTATATGATGATGTTTTCATTATTGTAAATGTGAATGGGACAGAAATAAACATTATTGTCGATTCAAAGATGTCTGTCAAAACCGCCATAATGTTTCATTTCTGAATAGCTTATTGCAGCAAGTATAACCACTACGCTATATGACTATTAGCTTGTTAATCATTTAATTGTATTATTGATGGTAAAATTTAATCCTGACATACATTTAATAATCGACCGGGGTGAATGTTTGTTTACGCGGTTGTGACAGAGATCTTTGAATCAACTATACATCTACTTCATTGTAAACGACAATGTATAGGCATGCATAAATATCTTTTAGAAGGATGTGGGTGGTATATTCTATGTCTGTCTCCTGTGTGGGTAGCTATGTCCTGGTGACTTCCTGATTGTTAACCTTTATACTACTGTTATTTCTAAATGTTAACTTCTGTAGTGGAATTATTTATATTACCAGGAAGTTGATGTTGAAATAATTCAATGGCGATTCCCTAAATACAATACATATAAATTACACAGAAATATCTCCGTTTATTGTATGAGAATATAATAAATTAATAATTCCAAGAAAACCTGCCTGGTAAATGCCAGGATATATTTAGATCTATAACGATATTTCAAGCAGTATTTCGAAATAAATGTATGAAGCAATCATTAAAAATATCTAAGTGAAAGATGGTGATTCAAAACATTCTCAATCATAAAGATCGAACATACAAAACTAACCATACAAATACAGAAAAAGACAAAAACAGAGACAAAATGGGGACCATGTATTTATATTGTAGACAGTTACCTAACTGGCCATTCTATACAACGTTGGTTGTAATCTATACTGGGATGGAATTTTTAATTTAATTTAAAAAAGCAGCACTGTTAAAATGAAAAATAAAAGACTGTTTCCGCTGAGGATTGAACTCAGGACCTTCCGCGTGTTAAGCGGATGTGATAACCACTACACCACGGAAACAACTGATTAACTATACATTTGCTGATATAACATTCTGATAATATTGTTCCATCATAGGAGTTGTTGGCCAAATGCCATCTCAATGGTTGGATACGACTTGCATCAAGCCATTGCCATAACACTATTTGTATAAATGAGGGGGTAATTTGTAATTGCATAGAAAAAAGACAATTTTGTATGCGCAAAATGTTTGGCAATTTAGGAATTTGACGTCGTGCTTAGCTGTTTAGCAAAATTAGTGTTCTTTTTGTTCAATCATTTTGTCATTCAGAAGTACTTTGACAAAGCGATTTATTTGTAAGTGGGACATGATTCTGTCTGATCACCTTAAATATCGTATTGACATATAAATATTTTATATTTTTTTATGATGTTAATGAAAGAACATATAGCAGCCTCCGTGGCCTAATGGATAAGGTATCGGCCTCCTAAGCCGGGGATTGCGGGTTCGAATCCCGCCGGAGGTTGTTAGCATTTTTGTCACTTGTTTAATCTTTCATCAATATTTTTGGTCTGTTATATAAATTATAACGTTTCTGTAAACAAATAATCTGCAGTCATATCAGGCTTCAGCACACTTTGTGGCTAAGTTATGAACAATTATAGTTCATTATTAATTCATACATATAATGTACCCGGAAATCGAAAAACAAGTTTTGTCCATGTCAAAGCAATTATAGAATTACTTGGTAATAACTACGGTCTTTAATGTTTAATATCCGATAAGTAGAGGAGGAAACATGCAATCGATATGATTGATACATTTCATGATTGAACCAGCTTACGAGTATAATGGAGCCACATTAAGGTGTTTCAGCCGAGAGCCACTTGAATGAGAATCGCTGATAAAAACATTGGAATGCAGCACCTACATATTTCTATCCCCTTGTGTCCGAGATATCTGCTAATCCATTACCTAGTCTGTTTGTTCTCTTTTCACCAGGAATACTCGACCTTTTCATCCATACCTCATCGACGCGCAGCAGTCAGTTTACCTAGCCTGGCCCCGAGCTCTCAAAACATTTCAATTTGAACTAAAGCTCATGTCAAATATTGGCACGTGTCGCTTGGATTAGTTCCATGAGAGGTTGAACTAAGAATAAATATTCAACCAGCAAATATTATATTTTGTTTATTTTACATTTTAGTAAAGTGTAAAGAGTTCTGACGTGCATGTGTCGCTTGGATTATTTCCATGAGAAGTTCACCTCAGAATAAAGATTAAACCAGCAAACATTATTTTAATGTATTTGAGTAAATTGTAAAGAATTTTGACGTCTGATTTCTTATAAATTCATACTCGAATTTGGGCAAAATCTCAATTTAAGATGATATTTCTGCTCGATGTGCCTTAGGAGATCGGGGCCAGTTTTCATTTACAGTACTCACATGGTATAAAGTAGACAAATTAAATACTTTGTGTCGCCAACAGAGGTCTCATCCGGGGCTCATCCGCCTCTTCCGCTCGAAGAAATTTGGAAGAAGCAAACACATGATTGCTAAAACAAAATTGCGACATCGAGTATAAATAGGATATAAAAATAAGATTATAAAAAATACAAGTTCTCCCCTGTCCTTCACACCAAAATCAAGGTGCTAATATAATAAACAAAAGTTACATTCCTCGTAACAATGGTAAGTCTTTGACTTCGTTAACCTATTAACGCTAGCTTCTGATTGTTAAACCTAATTAGATGCTTCTGGTTATGTATCATTATTATTATTGTTATTATTATTATTTTTATTATTATTATTATTATAAGACCAATTTAATAATTTATATTTGAAGTTATAAGTCACTAAAGTTGATGGCAATGTACATGAATGTGTGTTTTAAATGTATCATTCAGTTTTTATTTTGTGATGCGGGTGGTATATTCTATGTCTGCCTCCCGTGTGGGTAGCTATGTCCTCACGACTTCCTGATTATAAACCTTTATACTAGTATTATTTCTAAATGTTAACTTCTGTAGTGGAATTATTTATATTACCAGGAAGTTGATGTTGAAATAATTCAATGGCCAATTCGCTATAAACAATACATATAGATTACTCCAGAAATATCTCCGTTTATTGTATGAGAATATAATAAATTGATAATCACAAGAAAACCTGTCTGGTATTTGACAGGGTATAATAAGTTATATAACAATATTTCCAAGAAATAACGCAGTATTTCAGGGTAAAATTATATAGCGTTCATTATTAATATAAGTCAAAGATGGTAATTCAAAATATTCGCAAACCTAAAGCTCGAACATACAAAACAAACAATATAAAAACAGAAAAAGACAAAAAGATACTAAAAAGGAAACCAAGTATTTGCATTATTTTATATAGCGTTAGTTTTATTTCATAAAAAAGCAACACCGTAAAAACGAAAAATAAAACAACTGTTTCCGCTGAGGATTGAACTCTGGACCTTACGCGTGTTAAGCGGATGTGATAACCACTACACCACGGAAACGACTGATTAACAATGTATTTGCTGATATAAGATTATGATAATATTGTTCAATCATAGTTTGCCAAATGCCATCTCAATAGCTGGATATGACTTGTATTAAGCCATTGCCATAATGTTCAGTATTTGTATAAATGAGGGGGTAATTTAAAATTGAACAGAAAAAAGACAGTCTTGAATAGGCAAAATGCTTGTTATGTTTGACAATTTAGGAATTTTACGTCGTGCTAGCTTAGCTATGAAGCAAAATTAGTATTAAATTTGTTCAATCATTTTGTCAGAAGAACTTTGACACAGAGATTTATTTGTAACTTAAACGTGATTCTATCTGGATCACCTTGTATACCATATTGACATAATTATACATATTTTATATGATGTTAATGACGAAAGATATATCAGCAGCCTCCATGGCCTAATGGATAAGGCACCCACCTCCTAAGCCGGTGATTGCGCGTTCGAATCCCGCCGGAGGTTGTTAGTATTTTTGTCACCAATATATACTTGCTTAATCTTTCATCATTGGTTTTGGTCTGTTAAATAAATTATAACGCTTCTGTACACTAATAATCTGCAGTCATATCAGGCTTCAGCGCACTTTGTGGCTAAGCTATGAACAATTATATTTCATTATTAATTCATACATATTATGTACCCATAGATCAAAAACAAGTTTTCTCCATGTCAAAGCAATTATGGAATTACTAAGTAATAACTGAGGTCTTTAATGTTTAATACCCTAGATAAATCGACGAGGGAACCTGCAATCGATATGATTGATACATTTTATGATTGTCTCTACCACATGAAACCTCATGGACGAGTTTCTGCTGAGAGCCACTTGAATGAGAATCGCTGATATAAACATTGGAATGCAGCACCTACATATTGCTATTCCCTTGTGTCCAAGACATCAGCTAATACATTACCTAGTCTGTTTGCTCTTTTCCACCAGGCGCACTCGATCTTTTCATCCATACTTCATAGACATGCAGCAGCCAGTTTACCTAGCCTGGCCCCGATCTCACAAAACATTTCAATTTTAGCTAAATCTCATGTCAAATATTGCCATGTGTCGTTTGGATAATTTTCATGAGAGGTTGAACTCAGAATAAAGACTAAACTAGCAAACATTATTTTGTTTCTTACAGTAAATTGTAAAGAGTTCTGACGTCTGATTTCTTACAAATTCATACTCCAATTTGGGCAAAATCTCAATTTGAGATGATATTTCTGCTCGATGTGCCTTAGGAGATCGGGGGCTGTTCTCTTACAGTACTCACATGGTATAATGTAGACAGATGGAATACTTCCCGTCATCAACAGGAGTCTCCTAATTCTTTCGACTGGGGCTCATCCGTCTCCTCAGCTCGAGGAGGTTGTAAGAAGCAAACAGATGATTGCTAAAACAAAATGGCGACATAATAACATAATAATGCTAGCTCCTGTTGGTGTGTACCAGTATATACAGGTACTGTAAAATCATTTATTTCGTTGGGACGAAATTTCGTTGTTTTGGTAAAAAAGACAATTTCGATGGGACTTGAATTCGTGGATTTGCATTTCAGGTATAGCCCTGCAAATTTGATGAGCTTTATAGCATGCAACCGATCTCTCTCTGTAAACAGCAGGTTTTATTTTACCTAAATGTTCGTCAAGGACTGTTGCATATGGAATGATATTTCAATTTCCATGAAAGTGCTGTAGATCTGAGAAATCCAAGATGGCGTCCAAGATGGCCGCCAAAATTGTGCAAACATCCAAATATAACACTTTTCATCATTATTCCGTTGTATGTTAACATATTGCAACCAAATTTGTTTCATTTGTACGTAAACTGAAAAACCTTCAAACTCAGTTACTTTTTAAAACTTTCAATCGTTAAGGTCAAGGTTCAAATCCAAGGTCAAAGGTCAAAATTTAGGAAAAATGGCAACTGACAAGGGTGTATTTGTCTTTTTTGTTCCGGATATTTAATATATCATCGTTTTATTTATGCCAAAGTACACCACAGGGATTGGTGTTTGTATATACATAACAGTTTTGGAGTAGAATTTTAACTTTTAAGGAAATCCGAGATGCGTTCAAGATGGCCGCCGAAATTGAGTAAACATCTGAATTTAACGCTTTTCATCATTATTCTGTTATTTGCTAATGTATTTCAGCTAAATATGTTTCATTTTAAAGTATACTCAAATATCCTTAAAATCATTCACTTCTGACAACTTTAAATCGTAAAGGTCAAGGTCAGATCAAAGGTCAAAATTTAGGGAAAATGGCAGCTGACAAGTCGTTTTCCCCCTTTTCAGCCAAATATTAAATATACCATTGTTTTGTTATGTCAAAATATACTATAGGGCTTGTTTTTGGCAAATAATAACTAACACTCCTTTTTGGGGGCTTCATAAGGTTGTTTTAATTGATATCATTATACAATATGGTGTATAAAATAGCCATCAATATATATTATATAGTAGAAACAGTTAGTATCCAAAATTGCCATTTATCATCATCTTTGTGTGGACTGTACACATAATTCACATTTTTTGTTTTACAGTTAACTTAACTTTGGTACATTCAAAACAATTTGCTTTTAACAAAAAACTTCTGTAGAGTGTTCAAGGTCAAATTGAAGGTCAAATGTTTTTATTTAGGACAAGATAAAGTCTGGCAAAGTGCCATTTTATTTGAGATTCTTGATAGTAACATCAGTCTCATATAACAATGACAGTGAAGTGAATCCATATGAAATAAGAACATTCATTAATTAAGTAATTAAACTATTCGTATCAGATCTATAGTTTGATGTTTATTGGGCGGAATACAACATTTTAAAGGTACAGTATAACAATATTAAAAAATCTGTCAACAATTCTGAATAATTGTTACCAGGTGCTGAAATGAGAACAACCAAATAAACAAAGTTATTGTGCAACATTCATGTTCAACAATGTTCATGAATACGTGTGATACAATTTCTATAGCATCTGTCACTTTTTACAACTAGTATCAGGGCGACAAATATACAATGATATACAATATGAACACATCAGTTATAAAAAGCAATGCCATTGATAATATGTGTCAACCTCGTGTCAAGTTAAACGAGTCTGTCATACGTAAACATTACAAGTATCAGACAGTTATTGCATACCTTTTCATGTGCAACAAATATAAATTGTTCACCCACGTACAAAATCATGATTCGTCACTATCTGACGTTTCCAATTCTCGGCCAAAGATGGACGAAAGTGTGTATACATTTGTACACACTGTGTCTGCCGTCTCAATGTCTCCGTTACAACAACAGGCCACAGTGCATGGCTGCTTGTGTCTGAAACATGCACATATTTCATTGCACAGGGAACATTCACAGACCAAGTCATTTAACAATTCCGGAGCGGCTGCCGGCTGGCTCATCGTTTGTGGCCGTATTCCTGCTCCACAGTTGTCGTATTCATAGCCGAATTCAGTGAATGGTGGTAGCTGATGGTTTGCTACTGTAGCATTTCGCCACACCCAAAGCTGTATGACACATCTCCGAAGATGAAGCATCAGGCTATTTTCTGTTGGTGGTAGATTTCTAGGTTAAACAGAACCTTTGGCTTTCATGCATCGTAGCCTTCCTGAGAGTGTGTGTCTGGAACACGGATGCCATGGTTTTAAATGTGGCATGTTCCGATGGTACGGGTAGTGTCTGAACGAGTGCCATGCCATCAAATATTACCACCTCAGGATTGATTGACTTCGGTTGTGACTCAGTTAGTAGTAGTTCTTCAAGTTTCTTCATAAAGTCTGATTTCCTGGTTTCTATCATTTGACCATCATCTGTGAACATGCTCATTGACACGGTGGTGTTTTCGAAAGCAAACGGATCAATCAAAAAGGTTCCCTCAGAGCGTGTCTTTGCTTTCGAAAACACCACCATGCCAATGAGCATGTTCACAGATGATGGTCAAATTATAAAAACCAGGAAATTAGACTTTATGAAGAAAAAGGAAGGCTCGTGAAATTTCACAAGGTGTGAAAAACATTCATATTGTATTCGACAAATACAATGAAGATAGCCTGAAAACACAAACAAGACAGGAACGGGGTGACCTGAAGAACAACACTGCAGGCAATATACATGTCCATAGTGAACTTGAAATACCAAGCGACTGGAAGTTATTCCTGCAAAGTGGTTCCAATAAAGAATGCCTCATAGATTTCTACACGCGGTACATGATGGGAAATGCGTGCAATGAGCTAAGGTCGCAGGAAAGATTATTTGTGAATGGAGGAAGGCAGCTACCCTGTGTACGAATATCAGCAGAGTCCAGTGAAGAAATTACAGAACTGTATACCAACCAGGAAGAGGCAGTCACCATAATGATCCTGCATGCTTAATACGAAGCCGATTCAGGAGCAAGCTCACTCGCCATTCACACACCAGATACAGACGTACTTGTTCTGCTTACACACCATTATCAACACATGCTCCCTATGTCTTCATGTCACCACGAATACTGACTGCAGAAGACTGATACCAATTCACGCGCTTATTCATAAACTGACAACTGAACAGCTAAATATTATGTCGACAGTTTACTGTTTAACAGGCTGTGATATCACAAGTGGGTTTTACGGAAAAGGAAAACGCAAAGCATTCAGGATGATAGTTGACAATGCACATCAGAACCAAACACTGCAGTTTGTTGGTATGGATATTGAGCTATCTGAACCGCAACGATTGGCCTGCAACATGTTTGTTATCAGCCTATATGGTGGAAACAGCCGACATTCGCTCCATCAGCTACGATGCATGAAAGCCAAAGGTTCTGTTCAACCTAGAAATCTACCAACAACAGAAAATAGCCTGATGCTTCATCTTCGGAGATGTGTCATACAGCTTTGGGTGTGGCGAAATGCTACAGTAGCAAACCATCAGCTACCACCATTCACTGAATTCGGCTATGAATACGACAACTGTGGAGCAGGAATACGGCCACAAATGATGAGCCAGCCGACAGCCGCTCCGGAATTGTTAAATGACTTGGTCTGTGAATGTTCCCTGTGCAATGAAACATGTGCATGTTTCAGACACAAGCAGCGCCATGCACTGTGGCATGTTGTTGTAACGGAGACATTGAGACGGCAGACACAGTGTGTACAAATGTATACACACTTTCGTCCATCTTTGGCCGAGAATTGGAAACGTCAGACAGTGACGAATCATGATTTTGTATGTGGGTGAACAATTTATATTTGTTGCACATGAAAAGGTATGCAATAACTGTCTGATACTTGTAATGTTTTCGTATGACAGACTCGTTTAACTTGACACGAGGTTGACACATTGTATCAATGGCATTGATTTTTATAACTGATGTGTTCATGTTGTATATCATTGTATATTTGTCGCCCTGATACTAGTTGTAAAAAGTGACAGATGCTATAGATATTGTATCACACGTATTCATGAACATTGTTGAACATGAATGTTGCACAATAACGTTGTTAATTTGGTTGTTCTCATTTTAGCACCTGGTAACAATTATTCAGAATTGTTGACAGATTTTTTAATTTTGTTATACCTTTGAAATGTTGTATTCCGCCCAATATACATCAAACTATAGATCTGATACGAATAGTTTAATTAATTAATTAATGAATGTTAATTCATTACAATGTTTCTTATTTCAAATGGATTCACTTCACTGTCATTGTTATATGAGAGTGATGTTACTATCAAGAATCTCAAATAAAATGGCACTTTGCCAGACTTTATCTTGTCCTAGGTAAAAACATTTGACCTTCAATTTGACCTTGAACACTCTACAGAAGTTCTTTGTTAAAAGCAAATTGTTTTGAATGTACTGAAGTTAAGTTAACTGTATAACAAAAGATGTGAATTATGTGTACAGTCCACACAAAGATGATGATAAATGGCAATTTTGGATACTAACTGTTTCTACTATATATATTGATGGCTATTTTATACACCATATTGTATAATGATATCAATTAAAACAACCTTATGAAGCCCTTAAAAAAGGAATGTTAGTTATTATTTGCCAAAAACAAGCCCTATAGTATATTTTGACATAACAAAACAATGGTATATTTAATATTTGGCTGAAAAGGGGGAAAACGACTTGTCAGCTGCCATTTTCCCTAAATTTTGACCTTTGACCTTTAATCTGACCTTGACCTTTACGATTTAAAGTTGTCAGAAGTAAATGATTTTAAGGATATTTGAGTATACTTTAAAATGAAACATATTTGGCTGAAATACATTAGCAAATAACAGAATAATGACGAAAAGCGTTAAATTCAGATGTTTACTCGATATCGGCGGCCATCTTGAACGCCATCTTGGATTTCCATAAAAAATAAACTTCTACTCCAAAACTGTTATGTATATACAAACACCAATCCCTGTGGTGTACTTTGGCATAAATAAAACGATGATATATTAAATATCCGGAACAAAAAAGACAAATACACCCTTGTCAGTTGCCATTTTCCCTAAATTTTGACCTTTGACTTTTGATTTGACCTTGACCTTTACTATTGAAAGTTTTAAAAAGTAATTGAGTTTGAAGGTATTTCAGTTTACGTACAAATGAAACAAATTTGGTTGCAATATGTTAACAAACAGCGGAATAATGATGAAAAGTGTTATATTTGGATGTTTGCATGAATTTGGCGGCCATCTTGGACGCCATCTTGGATTTCTCAGATCTACAGTACTTTCATGGAAATTGAAATATCATTTCATATGCAACAGTCCTTGACAAACATTTTGATATATGAAACCTGCTGTTTACAGAGAGAGATCGGTTACTCATCTAAATAAGCGAGCTATTGGAGCAGATTTGCAGGGCTAGTAATAAATCAAGGATCGAAATCCATGTTCGTTGGGATTAATGTTCGTGGCTGAGGTGAACCACGAAATCAACGAAATTAAATCCCCCACGAAAATTAATGATTTTACAGTATTCTATGTCTATCTCTCGTGTGGGTAGACATGTTCTCATGACTTCCTGATTATTAACATTTATACTAGTATCATTTATAAACGCTAACTTCTGTAGTGGTATTATTGAAAATGTCCAGGGAGTTGATGTTGAAATAATTCAATGGCCGAGTCGCTACATACAAAACATATAGATTACTGCAGAAATATCTTATTGTATGAGAATATAATAAATTAATAATCCCAAGAAAATCTGTGTGGTAAATGCCAGGGTATAATTAGATCTATAACGTTATTTCCCAGAAATAAAGCAGTATTTCAGAGAGACAGTATGAAACGCTCATTATAAATGTAAATCAATGATGGTTATTCAAATATTCAAAACTATATAAATAGCTCGAACATACAAAACTAACCATAAAAATACAGAAAAAGAGACAAAAAAGACAAAAAGGAAAACCATGTTTTTTCATTGTTGGCAGTTACCTGATTGGCCATTCAATACAACGTTGGTTGTAATCGATACTGGTGTGCTATTTAATTTTATAAAAGAAGAATAAAAACACCGTAAAAATAAAAAAATAAAAAATGTTTCCGCTGAGGATTGAACTCAGGACCTTCCGCGTGTTATGTGATAATCACTACACCACGGAAACTAGTTATAAAAAGCTTTGCACTGTTTATCTTGATTATCTTAATTATAAATCTTAAGTCCGTTCATCTGACTCGATATGTCATTTGAACATTTTTGTGAATGTAAACGAATATTAATAGGGAATATATTTTTTTAAATAAGAAAAACGATGCAAAAATAAAAAAAATGATAAACTGTTTCCGCATGTAAAGCGGATGTGATAACCACTACACCACGGAAACAACTGATTAACAAAGTAATTGCTGATATAACATTATGATAATATTGTTCCATCATAGTTTGCCAAATGTGATCTCAATAGTTGGATATGAATTGCACCAAGCCATTATATAAATGAGGTGGTAATTTAAAATTGCATAGAAAAGAAGCAGGGTTGAATATGAAAAATGCTTGCTATGTTTGGCAATTTAGGAATTTGAGGTCGTGTCTAGATGTTTAGCAAAATTAGACTAAGTGTTAATTTTGTTCAATCACTTTGTCCTTCTGAAGTACTTTGACAAAGATAATTATTTGTAACTGGAACATAGTTCTATCTGATCACTTTGTACATAATATTAACTTATAAATATTTTTATAACGAAATGGATAATGGATAATGGATAATGGATAAGGCATCGGCCTCCTAAGCCGGGGATTGCGGGTTCGAATCCCGCCGGAGGTTTTTAGCATTTTTGTCACCAATATACCCATGTTTTTGGTATGTTATATAAATAAATTATAACGTTTCTGTAAATCAATAATCTGCAGTCATATCCATAGGTGGCAGTATCAGTGTTTGGAAAAGAAAAAGAACAAAGCTAATACATTACATGGACCGTATATATATCGATTGTCTATCTAACTCCCTGTACACTATCAAGGTATAAAGCGTAGCATATGTCTATGTCCAAAGATTGTGGAACATTGCATTTTACAATAGGCTTGGTTCCCAACAATTATTACGATACTGTGAGCGCAGCGGGTAACCAGTGCATAAATAAAATGACCTTGTGCGAAGTTAAATAACGAAAGTAACACTGTTTTGCTGTTTCGCAGTTATAAGATACAATTGAACGAGTTTTTCAAAAGGAATGAATATCTTATAGTTTATTTGAATGACTTGTTTAGCAATTTTTCTTCAGCGCCCGTATTTTAAGTTGAAACAACGAGATGAAATGTTCCACAATCTTTGGCATATAGACATATAGTACGCTTTATACGTTGATAACGTTAGTATATTAGTTCAGTACGGACATTTTTTATATTTTTTTATTTTATTTTATTTAATCGTTTGCGGATCAAACACTGATACTGCCACCTGTGGTCATATCAGGCGTCAGCACACTTTGTGGCTAAGCTTTGAACAATTATAGTTCATTATTAATTGATACATATAATGTACGCGTAGATAAAAAAACAAGTTTTGTCCATGTCAAAGCAATTATGGAATTACTTGGTAACAACTGCGTTCTTTAATGTTTAATGCCCGATAACTCGAGGAGGGAACATGCAATCGATATGATTGATACATTTTATGATTGAACCAGCTTATGCGTATAATGGAGCCACATTAAGGTGTTTCAGCCAAGAGCCACTTGAATGAGCATCGCTGATATAAACATTGGAATGCAGCACCTACTATTCCCTTGTGTCCGGTATATCTGCTAATACATTACCTAGTCTATTAGATCAGGGTTACTCTACCTTTTCATCCATACTTCATAGACATTCAGCAGCCAGTCTACCTATCCTCGCCCCGATCTCATAAAAACATCTCAATTAGAGCTAAATCTCATCTCATCTATTGGCATGTGTCGTTTGGATAATTTGCAAGGAGGTTAACTTAGAATTAGCATCAAAACAATTAGCAAACATTATTCTTAGTTTATTACTGTAAATTGTGAAGGGCTCTAACGTCAGATTTCTTTTAAATTCCGACTCTGATTTGGGCAAAATCTCAATTTGGGATGAGTATTCTGCTCGAGATGCTTCAGGAGATCGGGCCTGTTCTCTTGCAGTACTCAATGTATAATGCAGACACATCAAAGAGTGTTCGTCATTAATCGAGGTCTTCGATTGGTCCGGCGCCTTACGTCTCTTCCGCTCGAAGAGGTTGGAAGAAGCAAATCGATAATTGCTCAAACAAAATGGCGACATCGAGTGTAATCAGGATACCTCTTCGTTTACCTTTGAAAATACTGTTCTCTGCTCGGTAGAGACAACTCGAATCATCACCCTTATTATGCTCTATCAGATGTGCTAAATATATGGGTCGGCGATTCCGGTGTAAAACATATTAGGATATGTACCAGCGTGTCAAACTTGTTCCATTGAAATGATCAATGAAACCTCTATTGATGTACAAACTCTGAATCTTGTATTACTTGCAACTTTATTTTGCATACTCTGTATATTACAAAATCAATTTAATATACTTATTATACATGTACGTGTATCACTACAAAAGGCGTTAATGCTGTCTGGTGACTGTAAAATATCACCATCTTTCATCTCAAAGTACAAGTGCTAATTACCAAAAGTAGTCGTTAGGTTTATGATCCTCGTAATAATAAAACATTGGCTTCGTTAACCTAATAGCGATAGCTTATGGTTATTAGACCTAATTTAGTTATTTATAATTATTTGAAATTATAAGACCCTTACGTTTATGGCAATGTACCAGTCCAGAATCTAGACGTTAAGTATTCTGAGCTAAATTGGGGAATGGCAGTATCGGTTTGAAAATGAACGTCAAAATGTTAAATATACCAAACCGAATGTCATATGTGTAGGACTACGTAATGTGCATGAATGTGTGGTCTAAGTGTGTCATTCATTGCAAAAAGAAATGTATACATATAGTCTTGCTTGATTATCTTTGTTTCAGGATACGGGTCTTTCTCTCATGTTCTCATGTGGGTAGCTATGTTGTGGCGTGTTTTTGCTTACTAACCTTTATATTTCTAAATGTTAACTTCAGCAGAGGAATTATTTATGGGTATATTACCAGGATATTGATGTTGGAATAATTGAATGACCAATGCCCTACTTACAATACATATAGATTACTCTAGAAATATCTCCATTTATTGAATTTGAAGGGGACAATATAAAGAATTAATAATATCAATAAACCTGCCAAGTAATTACCAGGGTATAATAATAAAGATATTTCCAAGAAATAACGCAGTATTTCACGGTGAAAGTAGGAAGCGTTCATTATCTTCCGCGTGTTAAGCGGATGTGATAACCACTACACCACGGAAACAACTGGTTAACAATGTATTTGCTGATACATTGTATAACATTATGATAATACTGTTCCATCATAGTTGGCCAAATACCATCTCCATAGTTGGATATGATTTGCATCAAGCCATTGCCATAACATTATTTATATAAATGAGGGAGTTATTTAAAATTGCATAGAAAAGAAGCAGTATATAAAAACTGCTTGTTATGTTTGGCAATTTAGAAATGTGACGTCGTGTCTAGATGTTTAGCAAAATTAGAAGTGATAATTTAGTTCAATCAATTTGTCCTTCTCAAGTACTTTGACAGAAATAGTTATTTGTAACTAGGACATAATTCTATCTGATCACTTTGTATATCATAGACTTATAAATATTTTATATGATGTTAATGCCAAAAGATATATCCGCCTCCGTGGCCTAATGGATAAGGCATCGGCCTCCTAAGCCGGGGATTGCGGGTTCGGATCCCGCCGGAGTTTGTTAGCATTTTTGTCATTAATATAACAATGTTTTGGTATGTTTTATATATAAATTATAACGTTTCTGTAAACTAATAATATTAATTCATACATATAATGTAAACCCGTAGATCAAAAACAAGTTTTATCCATGTCAAAGCAATTATGATATTACTTGGTAATAACCACGGTCTTCAATGTTTAATATCCGATAAGTCGATTGTCTTAGTGATTGTCTCAGACTATGTGTATAATGGAGCCACATTAACGTGTTTTACCCGAGAGCCACTTGAATGAAAATCGCTGACATAAACATTGGAATGCAGCACCTACATATTACTATTCTCTTGTGTCCAATATACCAGCTAATACATTACCTAGTCTCTTAGTGCTCTTTCCACCAGGGTTACTCGACCTTTTCATCTACAGGTACTTCATAGGCGAACAACAGTCAGTTTAACTAGCCTGGCCCCAATCTCCCAAGACATCTCATTTTTAGCTAAATTTCATTAAATAATTACCATGCGTCATTTGGGTACTTGTCCTCAGAATTAGCTTCAAAACAACAAAAATTATTTTTAGTTTATTACAGTAAATTGTAAATAGTTCTAACGTCAGATTTCATATAAATTCAGACTCCGATATGGTCAAAATATCCAGCTATTTGACATGATATTTCTGCTCGAGATGTTTCGGTAGATCGGGGCGTGTTCTTATTCAGTACTCACAATGTATACTACATGCATATGGAAGAGTTTCTGTCATAAACAGAAGTCTTCCGATTCGTTCGAGTGGCCCGACCTCTTACGTCTCTTCCGTTCAAAGAGGTTGGAAGAAGCAAATCAATAATTGCAAACACAAAATGGCGACATCGAGCACTCAGAAATACTCTTCCCTGCTCGGTTGAGACAAACCGAACCACACTTGAAGGTCCGGCTCGAAGGAAATGTACGACCTTCTCATTCTAAGCCAGCGATATACCAGCGTGTCAAACATATTCAATTGAAATGATCAATGTAACCACCATGCAAGATGTACACAATATGATTCGTGCATGTAACGCTATTTTGCATTCTCAATGCATTACAAAATTCAGCCTTTATGCATGCACGAGTTCGTGTATTACTGCAGAAGGTGTCAGTGTCGTCTGGCTGTTAACATATCACTGTCCTTCACCTCAAAGTACAAGTGATAATGACCGAAATTTGTTGTAATGTTTACGATCCTCGTAACAATAACAAAACTTTGGTTCTGTTGACCTAATAATATGTTGTAAGGTTTACGATCCTCGTAACAATAACAAAACTTTGGTTCTGTTAACCTAATAATACTAGTTCCTGGGTATCAGACCCAATATAGAATCAAGTTACTTACGTTGGGTTATCCAACAGTTCGAAGACTTGGACTCTAAAAATTGTGTTAAGTCAGAGATCAGTATGAAAATTACCATACAGTGACATTAATCAATTACAATCAATAATCTCAGCATATTTTTTATAAAGTACCCTTTGTATCAATAGTAACACGTTGCCAAGGCAACACAAAAATGCTTAAGCGGCGCACTGCGAATTATTTCCAGTAAAATGCGTTACGTTATTGCCGATTGTAATAGTGTTTCGTCATTTAAAACCACAAAATGCTTCCTCTTGTTTATTAATGTCATATCGATATTTTGGTAAAAGTTAAAGGTTATATCTTATGTATTTATCAATTTATGAATATGAGGGTTAATATTGTCATATAAGATTCACCGTAAAATGACGTCACACGATTTCATTTGCGGTCGCAAAATAATTCAATAAGAGCTAGGGGAACATAATTAAGTATGAACCCTACTGCATTGTTAGCAGTTGTTTTTAAAGGACATAAATAGTTAACAGAAAGTCAGGGTGGTGTGGCAGACGATGCATGTTAATATATACAAAACCGACGTTCAATGAATGAGTGTCACGTTGGTTTGAATAGACCATCTTTGGTATTAGAGAAAAATTCAACTAGTAGAGATAGAAACGATACAACTCCGTACAATTCGATAGATCGAGTGTGTTTGCATATTATGAGTATACAGCTGATTGCGGGAAACGAAGAAGTAACTGATTGACAGTGCTTAAGAGCTTCATGAAATGATATAGTCGAGAGGGTGGCGTCGCACGTCATTTCTGAGCGTGCTTACACATGCTATATTTATGTTATGTGTACTCATATCCGTATGTTATTTGGTATACTTGTATAATATTAGTCAATTTTACAGGGACCATAGCTTCGTAGCTGTAAGTCGAATGGCTTTTAAATGAGAGCAAAAGTCCACGAACTTTTGGACAGCACCACGTATATCTGAAGTTATGAGACCCTAAAGTTTAAGGTAATGTACATGAATGTGAGTTTTGAGTGTGTCATTAATGATTTGTGTAAAATAGTAATTTTTATTAGTCTATATTACCGGTCTCTTATAGTTCTAGTCAGAATTACCACACACTTTATTTGTTTTATATGATGATGATGTTTTCCTTATTGTAAATGTGGACAATACAGAAATAAACAATAAATCTACTTCATTGTAAAAGGCAATGTATAGTCTTGCTTGAATATCTTTGTTTTAGGATACGGGTGGTTTAATCTATGTCTTTCTCTCATGTGGGTAGCTATGTTGTGCCGAGTTTTTTAACCTTTATATGTCTAAATGTTAACTTCTGTAGTGGTATTATTCTACGGCGCTTGACTGAAAGCGCCGTAGTACTGTAAAGGCTTTTTGTAAATGACCATGCACCAATCGCAACTTCTTGCACCAAACCTAACGATACTGTCCGAAATATCGCGAACGCTTGTCACGATACTGTCCGAAATATCCCAAAATAAGGCAAGTTAAAAATGTGGATTTCTGCGGGGCTATATGCGGACCTATATGATTATCAGAAATATACGTCATGTGCCGGTGTTTTTGTTTTTGTTTTTTTTTTCTTTCTGAAACTGATAATAAAACTACGGGCTTATGTGAATATCCGTAAAATATGCTTTATTGCTTCTGTTGGGCACGCACGTTAATTAAAACTTCGTGTGTTCGGTAATTGATTTCTGTTCACGGAAACATGTCCGGGCCTTAACTTGAAAAGTATTAGAGATACCAATTTGTAACTTCATAGGTGAATAGATCTCAGTGAGGGGAAGTGCAGTGCACAAGAACCATAACTCATCATTGCATATTTTTTTAGTTATTCCCCTTTGTAATGTTTCATATTTAATTCTTGTCCGGGCCATAACTCGTATAGTATTAGAGATATCAATTTGAAACTTCATAGGTGGATAGATCTCAGTGAGGGGAAGTGCAGTGCACAAGAACCATAACTCATCATTGCATATTTTTTTTAGTTGTTCTCCTTTGTATTTTTTCATACTTAATTCTTGTCCGGGCCATAACTCATACAGTATAAGGGATATCAATTTGAAACTTCATAGGTGGATAGATCTCAATGAGTAGAAGTGCAGTGCTCAAGAACCACAACTCTACATAACCTATTTTTGGAGTTATTGTCCTTGGTTTTTTTATTATGTCACGACTTATTGTTATAATGCAACCATTATTCATATGAGTAATTTTTCTATGACAAACACCCCACGGGGAGCATCACCCGTCTCTGACGGCTCTTGTTTTGAAATGTCAATTTTGTTACATTATACATGGGTTCAAGTAAAAAAAAACTGAAATCATGAAAAATGGTCAATTTATGTGAAGAAAATGAAAAATTCACTGTGTTACCCTGAAATACATGAAAACAGGTATATACCTAAACACTTGCACCCATGTATAACATACGATGCGCATGATATCTTTTTACTCTCTTTTACTAATTTTGGTTTGTTTAAGTGCATTGTAATCTAGTCATATATAATGTACATAATGTTTTTGATATATTTTATTAAAACACGTCTGTTTAACTCCCGTTTTGTTCTATTTCACCTTGAAACTATTTTTAACACTTGAGTAATAGTCTCCAACACAAAGTGCGGGAGACATAGCCATTTTGTGCTGAACGTCTGTCTGAATGGATGTCACAAAGTCTCTCGGCTCTAGTTTTCCATAACCACTGGTAATATTTCAATTGAACTACAAATAAACAGATTGTACCAAGTGTAGTTATGCATATTGTCAGGAATTCTTGGTAGGGAGATTATTGCCAGTGTTATGGTCCTTTGTTTATAGCATACGTTTTTGTGTCAAAACAAAAATCAAACAAATTTTCAAAATAATATTGGACCTTCACAGATATGCATTTTCGTTCAATACTTGGTTCATACAATGCACATGCATAATTATTCATATCAAAATTATATTTAAAATAGAATTAGCATTGATATGACCTGAGCAGGCTTTCTACTGGGCCCTACTATTCCTACTATTTTGATCTGAGTCATACTTTGCCCTACTTTCCTGAGGCATATTGACTATTCCAATATATCAGAAGACGAGCATTGGCAATACATCAATATATAGAATAACACATATAAAGACAAATAACGAACAGGCCCTTCGGTCATTATTCCCTTATTTATATTCTACACTGTATATGATGGTTATAGATTCAGCTTTTGAAAATATTGAGCTTTGACTTGACTGTAAACTTCAATCTTAACAAAGAAACTGTCTTGTGCTAGAAAATGAGGATTTTGGTGGTTCCATTCATTTACCCATGTATAGATATCTCAAAATGTGAACAGATAAAAGATCCGATAAAAGATATTGTCAATATATCAATATTGCTTCTATCTATGACAGCTTTAATAAAAAAAACTACGAAACCTTGCAAATTCTTATTACAACACATGTAATCTTCATCGTAGTATTTAATGGCCTGATAACAATTTTTCGCCGTACAAACATTCAACTTGTTTACTACATGTAGTATATTATCAGTAAGTTTATGTTGAAATAATTGAATGACCAATACGCTACATACCATACATATAAGTAACTCCAGAAATATCACCATTTATTTTAGGTTGGGGATATAATAAAATAACTACTCCAAGAAAATCGGCCTGGTGCCAGGATATAATAATAACGATATTTCCAAGAAATAAAGCAATATTTCAGGGTAAAAGCATGAAGCATTCATTACAAATACAAGTCAAAGATAGTCATTCAAAATATTCGCAATCATACATATATAGCTCGAACATATAAAACTAACAATAAAAAACAGGAAGGACAAAAAGAGACAAAACAAGGAAACCAAGTATTTACATTGTTGGTAGTACACTAACTGGCCATTCTATACAACGTTGGTTGTAATCTATACTGTTTTTTTTTCAATTTTATAAAAATCACTGTAACAATGAAAAAAAAACTGTTTCCGCTGAGGATTGAACTCAGGACCTTCCGCGTGTTAAGCGGATGTGATAACCACTACACCACGGAAACAAGTAACTAGTATGGTGCGATATTATTCATTTAGATTATATCAACGTCTAGTCTAAATTTTTTAGCTCAGTTGGACTAGACATGTGTTTATCATTTTGTGTATATTAGTCACTGCCAAGTCAACGAAACCCCTCTGAAATATTTTCTTTTAAAATAAAAAAGCGAAATATTATCAAAAAGAATTGATGATCAATCTGTTTCCGCTGAGGATTGAACTCAGGACCTTCTGCGTGTTAAGCGGATGTGATAACCACTACACCACGGAAACATCTCATTTATAAAAACGTTTGCTGATATAACATTCTGAAAATATTGTTCCATCATAGTTTGCCAAATGCCATCTCAATAGTTGGATATGACTTGTATTAAGCCATTGCCATAATGTTCAGTATTTGTATAAATGAGGCGGTAATTTAAAATTGCATAGACCAAAGACAGTTTTTAATACGCAAAATGCTTGTTTTGTATGACAATTTAGGAATTTTATGTCGTGCTTAGCTGCTTAGCAAAATAAGTGTTAATTTTGTTCAATCATTTTGTCAGAAGAACTTTGAGGATTTATTTGTAACTAAGACGTGATTCTGTCTGGATCACCTTGTATATCATATTGACATAATTATACATATCTTATATGTTGTTAATGACAAAACATATGTCAGCCTCCGTGGCCTAATGGAGGTTGTTAGCATTTTTGTAACCAATATAACACTTGTTTAATCTTTCATCAACTTTTTGGTCTGTTATATAAATCGCAACGTTTCCTGTTAACTTACCATGTGCAGTCTTATTAGGCTTCAGCACACTTTGTGGCTAAGCTATGAACAATTATATTTCATTATTAATTCATACATATTATGTACCCGTAAATCAAAAACAAGTTTTGTCCATGTCAAAGCAATTATGGAATTACTTGTTAATAACTAAGGTCTTAAATGTTTAATATCCGATAAATCGACGAGGGAACCTGCAATCGATATGATTAATACATTTTACGATTGAACCAGCTTATGCGTATAATGGAGCCACACTAAGGTGTTTCAGCCGAGAGCTACTTTAATGAGAATTGCCGATAACACATTGGAATGCAGCACCTACATATTACTATTCCCTAATGGCCGAGATATCTGCTAATTTATTACCTAGTATGTTTGTTCTTTTTCCACCAGGGTTATTTTACATCCATACTTCATTGACGTGCAGCAGCCAGTTTACCTAACCTGGCCCCGATCTCTCAAAACATTTCAATTTGAATTAAAGCTCTTGTCAAATACTGGCATGTGTCGCTTGGCTTAGTTCCATGAGAGGTTGAAGTAAAAATAAATATTCAACCAGCAAATATTATATTTTGTTTATTATACATTTTAGTAAAGTGTAAAGAGTTTTGACGTCTGTTTTCTTACAACTTCATACTCCAATTTGAGAAAACTCTCAATTTCAGATGATAATTCTGCTCGATGTGCTTCAGGAGATCGGGACCTGTTCTCTTGCAGTACTCTCATGATATATTCCGTCGTCAACAGAGGTCTACTATTTGTTTCGACCGGGGCTCATCCGTCTCTTCCGCTCGAAGAGGTTGGAAGAAACAAACAGATGATTGCTAAAACAAAATGGCGACATCGATTATAATCAGGATATAAAAATAAGATAATAAATAATACAAATTCTCCCCTGACCTTCGCACCAAAATCCAGTTGCTAAATTAATAAACTTGCAAAAGTTACATTCCACGTAAGAATGGTTAATCTTTTAATTCGATAACCTATTAACGCTACCTTCTGATTATTAGACCCAATTAGATGTGGTTATTTATATTGGAAGTTTTAAGGCACTAAAGTTTATGGCAATGTACACGAATTGGTGTTTTGAGTGTGGCATTTTTGATTGTTGTAAAGCAATAATTTTATTAGCCTATATTACCGGTCTCCTATAATTCTAGTCAGAATGACCAGACACTTAAATGGTTTTATATGATGATGTGTTCAATATTGTAAATGTGGATGAGACAGAAATAAAAGATAAATCTACTTCATTGTAAAAGGCAAAATATAGGCTTGCTTAAATATATTTTTGGAGGATACAGGTGGTACATTCTATGTCTGCCTCCCGTTCGGGTAGCTATGTTCTCACGACTTCCTCATTATAAACCTTTATACTAGTATTATTTCTAAATGTTAACTTCTGTAGTGGAATTATTTATATTACCAGGAAGTTGATGTTGAAATAATTCAATGGCGATTCCCTACATACAATACATATAAATTACTACAGAAATATCTCCGTTTATTGTAGGGGAGAATATAATAAATTAATAATTCCAAGAAAATCTGCCTGGTAAATGCCAGGATATATTTAGATCTATAACGATATTTCAAGCAGTATTTCGAAATGAATGTATGAAGCAATCATTAAAAATATCTAAGTGAAAGATGGTGATTCAAAACATTCGCAAACATAAAGATCGAACATACAAAACTAACCATACAAATATAGAAAAAGACACAAACAGAGACAAAATGGGGACCATGTATTTATATTGTAGACAGTTACCTAACTGGCCATTCTATAAAATGTTGGTTGTAATCTATACTGGGATGGGATTTTTAATTTAATTTAAAAAAGCTGCACTGTTAAAATGAAAAATAAAAGACTGTTTCCGCTGAGGATTGAACTCAGGACCTTCCGCGTGTTAAGCGGATGTGATGTGATAACCACTTCACCACGGAAACAACTGATTAACAATACAATTGCTGATATAACATTCTGATAATATTGTTCCATCATAGGAGTTGTTGGCCAAATGCCATCTCAATGGTTGGATACGACTTGCATCAAGCCATTGTCATAACACTATTTGTATAAATGAGGGGGTAATTTGTAATTGCATAGAAAAAAGACAATTTTGTATCCGCAAAATGTTTGGCAATTTAGGAATTTGACGTCGTGCTTAGCTGTTTAGCAAAATTAGTGTTCTTTTTGTTCAATCATTCTGTCATTCAGAAGAACTTTGACAAAGCGATTTATTTGTAAGTGGGACATGATTCTGTCTGATCACCTTAAATATCGTATTGACATATAAATATTTTATAATTTTTTATGATGTTAATGAAAGAACATATAGCAGCCTACGTGGCCTAATGGATAAGGCATCGGCCTCCTAAGCCGGGGATTGCGGGTTCGAATCCCGCCGGAGGTTGTTAGCATTTTTGTCACTTGTTTAATCTTTCATCAATATTTTTGGTGTGTTATATAAATTATAACGTTTCTGTAAACAAATAATCTGCAGTCATCAGGCTTCAGCACACTTTGTGGCTAAGCAATGAATAATTATAGTTCATTATTAATTAATACATATAATGTACCCATAGATCGAAAAACAAGTTTTGTCCATGTCAAAGCAATTATTATTACTTGGTAATAACTACGGTCTTTAATGTTTAATATCCGATAAGTCGAGGAGGAAACATGCAATCGATATGATTGATACATTTCATGATTGAACCAGCTTATGCGTATAATGGAGCCACATTAAGGTGTTTCAGCCGAGAGCCACTTGAATGAGAATCGCTGATAAAAACATTGGAATGCAGCACCTACATATTCCTATCCCCTTGTGTCCGAGATATCTGCTTTTCCATTACCTTGTCTATTTGTATTCTTTCCATCATGGCAACTCGATCTCTTTTCATGAATACTTCATAGACGTGCAGTAGCCAGTTTACCTAGTCTGACCACGATCTCCCGAAACATTTCAATTTGAACTAAAGCTCATGTCAAATATTGGCATGTGTCGCTTGGATTAGTTCCTTGAGAGGTTGAACTAAGAATAAATATTCAACCAGCAAATATTATATTTTGTTTATTATACATTGTAGTAAAGTGTAAAGAGTTCTGGCGTGCATGTGTCGCTTGGATTATTTCCATGAGAGGTTCACCTCAGAATAAAGATTAAACCAGCAAACATTACTTTTAATTTATTTGAGTAAATTGTAAATAGTTCTGACGTCTGACTTCTTACAAATTCATACTCCAATTTGGGCAAAATCTCAATTTAAGATGCTCGATGTGCCTTAGGAGATCGGGGCCTGTTTTCTTTTGCAGTACTCACATGGTATAAAATAGACAAATTAAATACTTTGTGTCGCCAACAGAGGTCTCATCCGGGGCTCATCTAGCCTGGTTCCCTGTCCTAAATCTTACAATGGTTTAGGTCAGACAGCAACCAATAATCGATAGCTACAGTGATCAAATCAAAATGGCGGACGTACGTTAGTTTATATAGGCAATTTTAGAATATCCCCTTAAAGTGTATGTTATGTATGTGTCATTTTGATGTGACTTTGCATAGTAATAGAAGAAATAATGGTCTTTGCAATGATAGAAGTTTATTCGCTACAACAGCACTAATATCTACAAAATAACGTTTATAAAATGATTGAAATATTTTTGTAGCAGGGTTTTAGTAGTCCATTAATTTATAAACTTCAGTTGACCAAGATAGCACAATCGGTAGAGCCACTGACTTGTAATCAAGGGATCCCTGGTTCGATCCCTGTACAGGCCAGATATTGTTTTCCTTTTTTAATATTTTGCTTAATTTGTGTAATACAGAAACTTTATATTCTTATCATGTTCCTTATTCAAGTATAAAGTAATAGCGAATTACGTTACATATAAAAAATAATAATAAAAAAAATAATGACAATACTGGTATTGAACCTCCATCATCAATGTTACTGGTTTGACGCTTTACCAACTGAGCTAACTGGGCATTTAATATCAGCTGCAATTTATATGCACTGTATACACACTGGTACAGAAATTTTCTTGATAAACTTTGCGTTTTTTTGTACATATCAGTTGTGTCATTTTAATGAAACATGTTTAATTAAAAAGAACATACATTTTCCCATTAATATACAAAATCTCATCGATATGACACACACATAACACATATTTTTGGGGGATATTCTAAAATTCCCCATATAAGCTAATGTTAAACCGCCATCTTGTTTTACACATGGAAGCGACCATATTTGTTAGATTACGCCGGACCTATACTGTAATGTAATGAAAGATTTAGGTACCGGGAACCAGACTTGGGCTCATCCGCCTCTTCCGCTCGAAGAAATTTGGAAGAAGCAAACACATGATTGCTAAAACAAAATGGCGATATCGAGTATAAACAGGATATAAAAATAAGATTATAAAAAATACAAGTTCTCCCCTGTCCTTCACACCAAAATCAAGGTGCTAATATAATAAACAAAAGTTACATTCCTCGTAACAATGGCAAATCTTTGACTTTGTTAACCTATTAACGCTAGCTTCTGATTGTTAGACCTAATTAGATGCTTCTGGTTATGTATTATTATTATTATTATTGTTATTATTATTATTATTATTATTATTACATGTATTATTATTATTATACCAAATGTAATTATTTATATTTGAAGTTATAAGTCACTAAAGTTGATGGCAATGTACATGAATGTGTGTTTTAAATGTATCATTCGGTTTAAAAGGCAATGTACAGGCTTGCTTGAATATCGTTTTTATTTTGTGATGCGGGTGGTATATTCTATGTCTGTCTCCTGTGTGGGTAGCTATGTCCTGGTGACTTCCTGATTGTTAACCTTTATACTAGTATTATTTCTAAATGTTAACTTCTGTAGTGGAATTATTTATATTACCAGGAAGTTGATGTTGAAATAATTCAATGGCGATTCCCTACATACAATACATATAAATTACTACAGAAATATCTCCGTTTATTGTAGGGGAGAATATAATAAATTAATAATTTCAAGAAAACCTGCCTGGTAAATGCCAGGATATATTTAGATTTATAACGATATTTTCAAGAAATAAAGCAATCTTTCATAATGAATGTATGAAGTGATCGTTATAAATATCTAAGTGAAAGATGGTGATTCAAAACATTCGCAATCATAAAGATCGAACATACAAAACTAACCATACAAATACAGAAAAAGACAAAATGTACATTGTAGGCAGTTTCCTAACTGGCCTTCTATACAAAGTTGGTTGTAATCTTTTCTGGGATTTTTTTATTTTATAAAAAAGCAGCACTGTTAAAATGAAAAATAAAAGACTGTTTCCGCTGAGGATTGAACTCAGGACCTTCCGCGTGTTAAGCGGATGTGATAACCACTACACCACGGAAACTTCTCAAACACAATGAAAAGGTCTTTGCTATATATCACTCAACTCGAAAACATTGTCGTTGCTAACATTTACTGTTTGGATTATTCAATTGATAGGTAACAACTGTCATCACATCAACTACGAAAATGTGGCAAACATGATAGTAATTCAAACTTTCATAGAAAAATACAGTTTGAATACGCAAACTGCTTGTTATGTTTGACAAGTTTACGAATTGACATCGTGCGATGCTGTTTTAGTAACATTTGTGTTCATGTTGTATAACCACTTTTGTCATTCAAATGTGTTTTGTCATAGATGTGCATATGACAAATACGCTGTGTTTTGACCACCACATTCAGCTTAGAAACATGAAAGCAATGAGAAAAAATCTTTCGCAAGATCAAATGAGTTATTTGTTCACAGATTACGTAGTTCATTCGCATCTTGATTTCTGTAATGGATTATTTACTGACATCCCAGATTACCAACAACAAAGACTGCAAAGAGTGCAGAACCAAGCTGCACGAATTGTGTTAAATGCGTCTTGGAGGAATCCAGCTCTGATCTTCTGAAAGAATTACACTGGGTTCCGGTAAAAGCTAGAATTATGTTTCAAACTCTAGTGATTGTATTCAGAGTAATAAATAACACAGCCCCAATATATTTGAAGGGACTCTTTCATCTAAAAGCTCCTATTAATTACAATATTCGCTCATGTGGTTGTATTGGTTATAGTGTACCACAAACACGAATAAAAATCACAGACAGATCAGTGGCTATAACTGGACCAACTTGATCGAACAATTTGAAAAATATAAAAACAGAATTTGATTTCCGAAAATGTTTCAAGCAAATATTTTCAGAATGTTTCATTAACAATGAACAGTTCACTAACATGTTAGTTTTTTTGTGTACAGCGCAATAGAAAAAAACATTTTGTGATTTTTGCGCTTTAAAATGTATTGTATTGTATTTGTATTACGAGACTTGTTTGTAACTGGGTGAACTGGGATATGTTTTTTTTCTGATCTCCATATTCACGTATATCCTATTGACAAATTGTATATGATGTTAATACTATAATGCATATTCGCCTACGTGGTCTGATGGATAAAGCATCGGTCTCCGAAGCCGGGGGTTGCGGGTTAGAATCCCGCATGAGGTTGTTGCATTTTTTTTTAAATATCTATGTTGGTATTATTTATATTACGAGGAAATTGGCGTTGAAATATTGAACAGCAACTCTTACGCTTCATACCATACATATATGTATTACTCCAGATAAATCTCCGTTCATTGTATGAGAATATAATTAATTAATAATTGTTAGAAAACATGCCCGGTAATTGCATGGACATAATATTAACTATATGCCAGAAATTATAACGCGGTATTCCATTTAAGGAGATAGAGTATAAAACGTTCAGTGTTATTTATGTCAAGACTACTAGGTAGTAGGTAGTTCAAAAACTTTAATTAATTGGTAATTAGAGACCGCGATAATGTCGTAACTACAAAATTATAGTCTATGTATTTAAATGCCATGCTATGCTAAATTGCAGACGCTTTTTAAAGCATGCATTGTTTGCTAAAACATAGACAAGAGGGATTTGTAAGCTAATGTGACACAGAACAAAGACATTTAAAGAGTGTCACCGAGTTGTGATTGATTTGCTAAAAAATACTCTCCTAGACTAAGTGTTATTGCATATGTTTTCAAATGCTAATGTTTTTAGAGCGCATTTGGCTTACTCGATCCATGCCGATCACAACGTTTGTCTTATCGTTATAAGGAGCCTAACTAAAGGCATTTTAATTTAGTTCTGAGTAAAGTCACACGTGCCAACTACAGAGGCTGTAACAGAACTTGAACTGTACTCCTTTCTGGTGCTATACTAAAGCAATCGTGAAAGCTCGGCCATTTGTATGTGACTCCGGTAAATATAATTGTGCATTTGTATTGCAAAAAGGCCAAGATGATCAGAAAAATACAAATGCACAAATATGTCCGTTTAGTTCCGGGGCGTGTATCATACAATACCGGCGAGTGATACCTTACCTTCACAAAAAGGTGTCTAAAATGGTAAATGCAAAACTGACTTCATAATTTTATCATAAAAATAAAATATATAAGTAATTATATAAATGGTACAATGGCCGCCTAAGCAAAATCACAGTTCAAAGCACGTCGTTTTCCATTATGATAGAAAACAAGTAATTTCAATAATTACCTAGTATGTCTCGAGGCAAATCTGGAAGCTCGCATTTTGATGACGTCACAATTAAAGGCCTTCCTACCTGAGTGTGACTATTGGTTTTCTATTCTACGACCATTTGTATCTGTGATTCGGAAGCATACTGTCATAATGGTGACTCATATAGATGGTTTGTTCAGCAAAGGATTTATCATTTTCCTTACAGGTATGTTTGTATTTAAATGTATTGTACATGTCGCTGGCTTAGAATAAGAAGGTTGTAACTACAAAATCAATATTTTGAGAAAAACCGAAAAAACTGTCTGACAACCACTCTTTACTTATGGTAATACAAACCTTTTAAACTTCAGTTGGTCAACATGACAAGTTCCGATTTTCATGAAAATAACCTCATTAGAAGCACCTTATGATGTAGATTTCAAATATGTATCAGTCTTAAAAGGTCGTAAATGGCTGTTACGACCTTCTCATTCTAAGCCATCGATGTATATATGCCCGTGCATCTCTTGTAAATTGATATCTGCGGTAATAACTTATATTCACCCTTTTACGACAACACAAATAACAATTGTATGTACGCATGAACATGTACATGTATATAAGAGGTGATCCATATAAATAAATTTCTGACATTCAGTTTAGAAGACAGTTTTATTAATTTACTTGAACTATGATTGGAGCCTTTTCTATGGCGAATTTTGGGACCATTCTTACCTAGTTAAATAAGTTATGCCAAAAGTCAAGGTAATTCTACGACACCTTTCGTACATGTGTATGTTTATGTATTCAATACACCTGAGATAAGCAAACAGTTGAGTAACATTCGATACATTAATCCTTTATAATAAAATAATTGAAAATGTTCTGTGCTGATATAGCATTACACCATCTTAATACATTCCCGTTTTTTATTTCAAGTCAAGTCGCGTCCACATATTAAATGATTAATAATTCAACGTTTTCCGCCAATCTTACGATCATCGATATAAAGACGTCTGCTGTATGTTATAAATCGATATATCACAGGTGGTCGAACTTTAAAAACAAATTGTTGTTTGTAAATTTGCATTCATCGCATAAAAATGACGACTTCGTGTACATTCAGAGTCGTTGTAGCGGCCATCTAAGGTTAGCAAGCACCTGTTATCAACAACCAACATCATTGAAGCCAAAGCATCCAACACCTTTGAAAGTAAATGCATCTCTTCCAAACAGTCAACTGCCTTAAACGAACGCATAGTTGTCTATAATGAAAATTTTTATTTCTACAAAGTCGGCCAAATATACGTGCTTATTATAAGGACGTTCGAGAAATCCCCTTGCTAGACGCTCAGTGTAAACGGGAAACTGGCTTCACTTCTTTGTTCTAATACCCTCATGGCGATGGATAACTACAGGAATGAGGTGTCGAGAGGGATTATTATAAGTCGGAAAAACTTGTTTCCCAAATCAATTTTAAATATATAAGTATTAACTATTAATCAAAGTATCTCATAATGATGACACTCGCCGATGTTTACGTGTTGTTCAATCCCTCTAATGACAATCTAATCAGCCATTGGAACAGAATTGACACATTTTAACACTGAAAAAGTAGGTAACACTGAAAAATGAACTTTCTAGTTAAGCCGAGCAAAACCTTTATTTTCCAGTCAGTTTTCTGCTGAATATGGCAGGCATATGTATGCTTCAACCCGGATTTGAACCCGTGTGGCCGGTTTAAGCGGCAAGCGCGCTGACCATTGAGTTACGGAGGCCATTGTGATGATAAATTCTTAATTAATCAAATATTGTTTGAAAATTAAGTCTCCAATTTTCCTTCATTTCATTTTTACCAATTTATTGCAACCAATGTGTAAG
The DNA here is from genome assembly GCA_963678985.1 of Spisula subtruncata. Lineage (NCBI taxonomy): Eukaryota > Metazoa > Mollusca > Bivalvia > Venerida > Mactridae > Spisula > Spisula subtruncata. Next base: position 21,478,139 of record OY787668.1, read on the forward strand.
ACAAGGGTAATGATTGTGTGTGTTACGAAGCATATATAACGCACCAAATGTTATATATAGTAAACACCATTTCCACACGCTTTGTTACGGACCGAGTGTTTAGTATCCCCTGAAAGACTGGGGACAGGCGTTTTACAAAATGAGTCGATTCCAGGAGAATGGCTGTTAATATCTTACTACTAGTCGATCGCCACGTGTGCTGTTTTACACCAACCTACGACAGACAACACACTGTCGTACGATGATACCTTATCAAGACTTTACAAATTCTACGATAAGATAACAAGATCGTGAATCAAGACAAACAAACTTAATGAGATCGCGTGTTTCTGTTAGCAACTGTTATTGTTGCCATAGTAACATTCTAACAATACATGCTTACGTTTGATTTAGAAGCCAATATAGACGTCAGAATACGATGTCGCGTAGAATGTGTAAACCAATAACATAAATAGATCTATCGTGAAAAGTCGTGGGTCTTATATCTTGAATATTCGTCACTATTGCACAATTGTTTGTTAAACCACCAACTTAGCTTTTCAATATCTGAGAAATGGTCAAAGCATTCAGTGCGACTTTTTATCGAAATCAACACGTACAATGTATATTTAATTTGGATTCTGGAATAATGCGTGATAACTTCCGGTCATACTAACTCCTATATCATATACTGTTTCTCTCATATAGAATACATACATGTGTGAACATTTGACCATCATATCGATATGTTTTAAACGTTATATCGATGGCTTAGAATAAGAAGGTCGTAACTACAAAATTGATATACGAGTATTGAGAAAACAAGAGAAAACTGTCTGTAATTTGCTCTTTACCTATGGTAAAACGAGTTTTTAACACTTCATTTTGGTCATCATGACAATTTCCGATTTTCATTAAATAAGCTCATAAGAAACGCCTTATGTGGCTAATTTCAAATATGCCTCAATCTTAAAAGGTCGTTTCTGTATCATGACAACTGTTGGGTAAATCATGACTTTAATATCTTTAAATCCAGTTTATTGAATCCTAAAAGTCGTAAATAATATACAGGCATACCTGCATCGCTTCAAAGGCTGTTTCGCTCAGTGTCAAGCTGGTGTGACTAGAATCTATAACATATGTCTGCCACTGATGTCGACAATTAGCAAATTAACGAACTTAATGTGATCATGCAAAACGCATTATCTTAATCATCTTTCAACCTTGGGGGAGCATACTTCTTTAAATGGACAGTCTGAACCGGGCATGCCTTGACATATGCTTGGTTCTTTACTTTTTTACTTTATACCGAATGTGTACGTAAGTTACCGAAATGTTCCAACCGATGTTGTCCTTTTGCGTGAGACGCTGTAATCAACAAATCCTAACGATTGTCTGTGTCTGTTAATGTCTTTGCCAATATACTGATACACAGGTGTAGATTAGAGAAAGTTCATCAATAATGTACACATGAAGATGTTGGTATATGGCTTGTGAATGAAGCATAATATCAGCCTTAATTATTTATCACTACACCACCTGCCATAACGCGATAAGTGGATGTCTACGACCAGCCACCTGCATCTTGTCGCTGGTTATAGTTGTGGAACACAAACAGTGACAAGCGCACAATTCTTGGCAAATGAAACCCATGTTGTAACCGCAATGTAATTTTGCACAGGACGCGGGTATACGAGCTCGTGCATTTTATACGGGCCTTGGTTTTGGCAAGCAAAATTAACGTAAATGAGCCTCCTTTAAATACTTTTAGTACTAGTAACTCCCAGAATTTAATCCAAACTTATGACACTAACAAAATTATACAAAATGTAATATAGAAGTACAATGTGTCATGTTTATTCTCATAATTGAATGGACCTTGAATGGGAATTTGCTACTATAAAATTTAGAAAATGGTTTATTTTTAGCAATTTGGACGATAGTGATCAAAAGATCCATTTATCAAAGAAAATTGAGATTTATAATTTATTTCAATATACATTTTTGCTTTTCTCCAATTTCGGAATTTTCAAATTTGACGAGAAAGATATACAAGTTTGTACATACATGTATAAATAGTGCCGGCGCTAACAATTTTATAGCGTGCGGACGGATAACTAGTTTTCAAAGCATATAGGTCTAATATAACATGTTTCGTAGCAACACATATTGGAAAATGATATATGTAGATGATAATGACTTTATTACAACATGCAACACTGTCGCAAGCTGATATAGTAGACGAGTTTCTTATTTGTACACACCATTAAAAATGCAAATTGCATTCATTGGACTTCGAATGTAAACCTTACCTTAATTTGCGAGATTACGATAGGGCTTTCGTTTATGGTGGTCTACGATATTTTTGGATACATTACAACTCTATATTTTATACAATGTAACACGGAATACGGAATTACGACGCTATCAATAATGTATATGCCCTGTACTATTTCTTATAATAAGTTAGCACCCGATCACGCCATACCATAAGTACATCCACATCCAGTGATCTTGGGAATACACCAATTAGATCGCTACGAAAACATGGCAACAATAATACCGTACAGAATTCACCTGCTATGCGTACCCCAGTCCCGATGGCTAAGCCTACCCAAGACAGAGTTTGCAGCTGCGACAACGAACTTAAATTGCTCAAAGATACCATGAGTACGCTCCAAAGTGAAATGGTGCTCTTAAAGCAGTCTGCAATAGCCGCAGAGAAAATGAGATGCACTCAGATATTGGACATAAAGAGATCTCTGTCATTATTTAAAGATGAGCTTAAGTCGTGCAGTGACAGTATATCGCATGAAGTGTCCCTTGCCAATCAAACACTAACAAAATCTAATGTATGTACTACAACCCAAGTCGAATCTCTAACCAAGAAAATAGACGATATCGAATCATTTTTGGACCGAGAAGAAATCGTTACAATAGGCAAAGCTCCATGTATGTTCAGTGAATCTACAAATGATACGCACTACACGACTGCATCTTCACAAAATCAACCGGATGGTCATAAAACAGTTAATTATCCTAATCACCAAATGAGGGAAATAAATCCAACTTACTCTGAAGTTTGTAGAGGAATGACCCGCACAGCGAAGGTACATATAAACACGGTTGACGTTGGTATCCAGTGTGAATTAATAAGACCGTTGCCTCTAATGAGTGTCCCTATTGTTGGAAATAGGCTGTACCAAATACCACCACCAGAATCCAATCACGCATACCCTCCTACTTACAACCGTGGCAACCGACTTGTGAAACCTAAAATCCCTTCTCTATTAAGACCATCATATCTATATGCAAGTGCCTCGGACAATCAGTCTCAACCAACTGGTCTATGTTCGGATACACTGACTGCAGACAAGGATCAGACCTCATCAAACCCAGATGGTGACGAGGACTTTAATGTGTACGTTAAACGCAAAACCAAACGCTACTTTGTAAATGGCTTCAACAATACAATTACCGACGATAAAATAGAAGAGTACGTGTCCCGTAGAGGCCCAAAAGTTTCGCTGATTAGGATCTTCCCTAAAAAACGAGTTGACGATGAAGTGATCATCCGCCTTAACGTTGAAGCAGACTCTAACTCTGATATGCTGCTAGATAACTCATTCTGGCCCGAAAATATATATTGCACAGAGTGGCTATCTCGCAGTCAGATGAATTCACGTCGTTCAACCAAACAAGTACCTCCCCGGTTTATACAACGTCAACCGTCCCATGATAGTCAAACAAGAGATGCTTACAACTCTTACAATTCTAACACAGATCATAATAAATACCAAGTGTTAGCTAACTGTGACTAGAGTTAGAAACGCCATATTCTAAATGTATAGAAAGTTTCAATATGTCTATGAATATCAACCTTCTTTCCTGGAACGTAACTGGCTTTATGACGAGCTGTGGTTACTTATGTGATACACTCAACCAAAACTCTATTGACTTCGTTGGCATATCGGAGCACTGGCTGTATAACCATAACATGTATATTTTAAACTCCGTACAGAGTGACTACCGAGCTTATGGCGTATCGGACAAATCTCTAGAAATCCCAACCAACAGACGAGTTGGTAAAGGTGGTGTTGCCATATTGTGGCATGTTAAGCATGACAATAATGTTTCTTCACTAAATGTTGATGATGACCGTATTGTCGGTATCCAATATCAATACGCTAAACACCAGTTCATATACCTATTTCAAGTTTACCTCCCTTGTACCAACCATTCTGTTATTATGTTTAGAGAGTATATAGACAAATTGTATAACCTTTGGTGTAAATACCGTGATCATGGTACTGTTATATTTATGGGGGATTTTAATACTAAATGTATTAAAGTAAACATGTCTTCAAGAGATAAATACTTCATTGACTTTTTAAAAGACACGGGTCTATCGGCTGTTAACAATCTAGATATATGTACTGGTGCAGCTAGTACTTTTGTTTCATATGATAACAAGCATGAATCTTGTATAGACTATATTTTAGTTCCTGTTGAAAAAGAGAACTGTATCTCATCGTGTGAAATAATAGATGACCATGCATTAAATGTATCACGTCACCGACCCATTACATGCACACTAGTCTTGTACATGCACAATACAAACAATCAACATAATCCAGCTTGTAATAATCAATACATAAACTGGCCGAAAGTAAGTGATTATGAAATAGATCAATACAAGACGTTGCTCGAAGAGAATTTAGCATCTAGTAACTTACTAAATAGATCTTTAAATAATGTTAACGACATCGATAAATTCTACGAAGATCTAGTCAACTGCATTTCAACCGCTTCATCCTTGGCGATTCGGAAACGCAAGTTCAAGCACTTCCTCAAACCGTACTGGTGTGAAGAACTTACCACGCTTAATAAAGAACTAAAACGTGCTCACTCAGTATGGACTAGCAATGGTAAACCACGTATATCGAACAACGCTTCGTTCTCAAACTATAAATCATCAAAACGCTTGTTTAGGAAACGTCATCGTTACCATGTAGCACAATATATGAAGGAACAAGACGATGAAATAGATGGGTTAGCCGAACTCGATAATCAAAAATTCTGGACTTACATGAAGAAACGTAAGAAAGGACATACAAATAAAACTGGATGTGAAATGAATTTTGATGGTGTTATCTATAGAGACCCTGAATCAATAACGAATCAATGGAAATTGTATTTTCAAAATCTATATACCCCAAGTACAAATGTTTTATATGATAATGATTGGAAATCTACGATAGACGACACTGTAAATGCTGTTGATGATCAATCAAACACCATCCATAATATTTTCGTATGTGTGGACGATATTGATGATGCAATCACTAAATGTAAACGAGGAAAAAGCTGTGGTATTGACAATGTGTATTACGAACACTTGATTCACGGGCATTACTTATTAAATCGTGTCATAAGTACATTTTTCACTGCAATGCTAGCACATGGTTACGTTCCTCCTGAAATGAATAAAGCTTCAATCGTAACTATACATAAAGGCGGTAAGAAACGGAAAGATGAACCAAATAACTACAGAGCTATTTCTCTAACATCATGCGTGTTAAAACTGTTCGAATTTACTGTTCTTGCCAAAATTGAGCCTGATATTCTAAACATTCTTAATACCCAACAAGGTGGGTTTCAGAAAAATCTCGGTTGCGTGATGACATCGTTTCTACTCAAAGAATGCATTCTCTATGGGAAAGAAAACAACAGCAAAGTATTTGTAGCATTTCTCGATGCAAGACAAGCATTCGACCGAGTTTGGCACAATGGACTAATGTTTAAACTAGCAACAACCACGATCGATATGGCATTCTACAAGGTAATTCGTAGTTTATACACATCCATGCAAAGTCGCGTCTGTAATCAGTCAAAAATATCAGACTGGTTCCCTATACTACAAGGTACAAGACAGGGAGGTTGCAGCTCACCACTTTTATACTTACTTTACATAAACGATCTAATAAAGGAACTTGAAAACAGTGAAAAGGGTATTTGTGTATACAATAAGACAATCTCCAGCCCTACAGTAGCAGACGATATGGTTCTAATATCATACTCCAAGACCGGACTCCAGCAGATGCTTGACATATGTAATACGTACGCAAATAAATGGCGGTACCTGTACAACCCGGCGAAGTGTTCCGTTATAGTTTTTAACGAAACAGCAAAGTCATATAGTACACATAACAGAAAATGGTACCTCGGTAACAATGAGATAATGGAAGAAGAACAATATACTCATCTTGGTATAGAGCTCAACAAATTCATGTGTAACTCCGATAACGTTAGTGAATCCTGCAAAAAGTTACGCTGTACTCTCTTCAGCATTATGAATAATTCATTTAATTCCACAAGCCTCAGTCCAGCTACATGGAGAACTATATATAAACATGTTGTGTTGCCTAAAGCCCTATATGGGTGTGTCCTGTGGAATAATATATCAGCTGCAAGTATGCTAACTTTAGAACGTTCACATCGCTTCTGTGTTAAGCTAATGCAAAACTTCCCGCCATATACGGATACAGACATTTCCCTTAGCCTGTTTGGTATTCCTCCGATTGAAACCGAAGTCGATTATCAAAAGCTACAATTTTTTGGCCAACTATGCAGACTTCCGACGAACTACTTATCGAAACAAATATTTATAACCAGACTGGTTCACTATATAAATGATGAACGTCAAGTGCTTGGATTTATTCCGGACATTCTCCGCATCTTAAAAAACTATCTATTGTACGACGTTTTACTGGACTATATCAATTTCGGGGAATTTCCTTCGAAATTGCAGTGGAAACAACTGCTAATCAAAAACGTCTACGGCAAAGAGTTCCAACATCGAATACAGCGGATCAACGTCAAACATAGTGACCTAATAACTGAAGAAATAATATTTGAAAATCGTTCCTGTACGTACTGGCGAGATATAAGAGAACATCCATATAACAGAAATAAACTTGAATGTGCGGTCAATACGCTTGCTAGAATAACATCGTTCTCGATTCCTCAGTTGTGTGCCAAATGTGTCCATATGGTGAATGATTTAATATATCATAATGTATATCACTGTCCCTATTATGAAAGTGAAAGAAACAAACTATGGTACGAGATCCACACACTACTTGGTCCAGATAACTTTTTAGTGTTCGTCAAAAAGTCATGTACAAGACAGTGTCATGAAATGATCTCGGGCAAAAGTCTCGACATCCACAACATTGCAGATACACGACAAATATTCACTAATTTTCTGTTTCGCACATGCAATTATAAAACCCTTCACTAATATTTAGTGATTGTATGCATCGTTTGTTTTACATGACTTTTTGTATATATGCATTCTCTGTACATTTTCATGTATACTTTTGTATCTAATGTATGAGCTCTCCAACTCTGGAGGTAATAAAAGTATTATTATTATTCTAAAAAGAATTCACGTATTACTAAAATTTACGTAGTAGCACACGTGATGTATCAAATAAAAAGTAGGTAACAACCTCCATAGGGAAACGAAAACGAAATATAGCATGTCAATAAAAATGTCTGGTTCAGTGTACTCAAGATTTCGAATAAAGATAATGTAAACAAATATTTATATCTACCATATAATTATAACTTGTTTCCGTGGTGTAGTGGTTATCACATCCGCTTAACACGCGGAAGGTCCTGAGTTCAATCCTCAGCGGAAACATTTCTTGTTTATTTTAACTTTTTTTTTTATATAAAACAACATTTCAACTGAAACCTCCTAAGCCGGGGATTGCGGGTTTGAGTTCCGCCGGACCCTTGTCGATGCCTTATCCATTAGGGAACGGAGGCTGGTGTAAATTCTATTATTTACATCTCATACAAAACTTGTCAAAAGGATATACATGTACAGGGTGGTCAGGAAAAACAACTTCATAATCTAGATAAAATTTTGATAGGTGTAGTAAATTGTTTCCGTGGTGTAGTGGTTATCACATCCGCTTAACACGCGGAAGGTCCTGAGTTCAATCCTCAGCGGAAACAATGTATTTTTTTATTTTCATTTTTTAAAAATTACAACTTTAAAAGATAGGCATAGTAGACTAAACCCCAGCGACACTGTCGAACCCAGAAAAGAAAGAGTAAAATGACCCACAACCATAATTGTTACAATAGCATAGACACATTTAGGCCAAGACAAAATAATTTTGTGGTTATGATGACGGGCCCAAAAATAGGGTAGGTAGCCTAGGTAGGGGAAACATTTTTTGTTTCAATATTATTTTATTGAGGTTTTTGTTCAGTACTTTCTAACATTTTTTTTCGTTTCAAGTTTGGCTTTTTAGTTTCAATAAAATGTTGTAGGATTGCAGAAAAATAATGGGGTAGGTAGAGAAACCTTGACCACAACATTATTTTTTGGTCTTAAAAGAAATGCCTACATTTGGGAAATTGCACATTTTTGTTGTCTTTAGCAAACAAGCGATGTAGTCCTAAATTTAGATTACAACATTTGTATATCTTTGATAATCAGATAATTATCAATTTATATTTACATACAGAATGCAGATAAAACTATCCGAGGATAAATGAAGTTTCCAATTAAATAACTCGTTTCCGTGGTGTAGTGGTTATCACATCCGCTTAACACGCGGAAGGTCCTGAGTTCAATCCTCTGCGGAAACAGTGTTTTTTTTATTATTTTCATTTTCAATTTTTACTTACTGACTTGACAGTTTGGTAAAAACGTGGTTTTCATTTGTATATTATTTTTTTCAATTAAATTTGTATCTAATTATGTAAATAAGGAAAAATATTCATTGAACATGTTTATGAGCGACCCGCCTGTTTATGCATGTACGCGTAAATGACTGACGGGGAATAAGTTGAATTGATTGGCGTTTTTAAAATGGTAGGAAATAAACTGAAAGACACCATAAAATGTAACGGAAACAGACCCCTACATCTGACGAAGACGAAAGTATATTTGTGTATCGGTTGTGATGGAGAGTAAATGTTATCGATCATTATTCTTTAAATAGTCAAGCCATCTAGAAGTAAAAACAAGTAAGATTCTAATATGTATTATAAAGCATCAATGTGGTCATTTCCTCTGACATTCATCCTTTTACCAGAATCAGTATTGAGGAATCATGCAAAACGCGCATGCTTTTCCATTATTCCTTTTCTCGGATTTAGACTCTTGCCTGACATGTTCTTGATCTTTTTGGACGTACTACACTTGGCGGCACTTCTAACGCTGCCACTTGATTAGTCTTGATATCTCGAAAACCGTTTGAGATAACTTTATCAAATTTTCGCCAGTTTTAGTTCAATGCATGTGCCTATTGCTGCACTGATTAATTCAGAAATTGGTGTGTATGAAAATTCGTGGTAAAAGCGTAATTTACGTCACCCGGAATTACAAAGTCACAAAATTAAACAGCGTATTTATTAGGGATCAATTGAGTATTTTCAATATTTTATTTCTTTACAGCTTCAAGTGTTATGTAATAAGTGTACACAATAAAAATATTCATAAAATTCATTTACGTTACAATTTCCTAGGTAACGAAATAGCTATTGGTAAGCTTAGACCGCCACAAAATCAGCTCATAATCTGAATATAAAACCGATGCGTTTAAAATAAACGTTAAACCTCAAATAAGGCCACTTGAATTGTAAAATTCACATTTCTTCTGAATAATGAATGTTGATTGTACGCAGTAGAGTTGAATTTATTCAGTTTGATATAATAATTGGTCACCCTAAACTTAAATTTCAAGTTGAGCGCAAACCGCGTTACTCTCAGGAATCGTATTTTCTCAACAGACAGGCTATGGGTACGGAAATCACTATATTTTGCAGCAAAACCAACCATTTTCGTTTACTAGCATTTTGGTAAATATTGTTAATAACTATTAAAAACCATGAGCGAATATAATGTTGATATGCACAACCATTATGAAAACGGTACATGTACACGCATACATAACAATCTGATGACTGTTATTGCGTGATGAAAATGCGACTTTCAATATTAGTATTCAGTCAGTTGATAACGCGTCATGCAATAGTCTATTGTCGGATCGAGCAGGAAATTCGCCTGGACTTGTGTCAAATATCGTTGTATACGTGTGCCATATTTCATTCAAATCCATAAAGGAGTTTTGAAGAAAACAGAAATATATCAACTGTAGCGTTAGAAGTGCCGCTAAGTGTATTCTGTGATAATGAATACTCTAGCATACCACTCAAGGTAAACACCGTTATGTACGGATAATATTTTTCGATTCACGAGATTTGGTGTTCGTCTGTCTTTTTCTATTCCATTGTACTGGACCAAATGAACTACATAAATACAATGTGGCATGCTTATTATGTTAATCAAATAATACAGATATTGTTGAGTAAGTTGACAATTTCTAGACGATTTGGAACTTGAAACTGGGACATACAATGTTGTTTCGGCCTTTCCATCGGATACATTTATAAAAAGAGATAGACTTTTTTTAAAAACATCCGGCTAACGCTTGCAGATAAAATTATCTGCAAGACAAATTTACCCTATTTCGAACTTTTTAACTTTCTCGGCATGAAGGGGTACATGCCGGGGTCCTATAAAAAATCCAGATTACCGAAAGGTATGGGACGATACGAGGACCTTATAAACTCATATCAAATCAAATCGTTTTAACCCAATTCAAGGAAAGGGATAGTTCTCTCCATGTTAGGAATTGACAATTTTGAGTAATGAATATAATTTAGTATACTCATGGGCATAATGCCTAATGTATTTCGAAATAAACTGTAAAAAAACTGTAAAAACTGTATAATTTAGTACATGTAAAACTGCAGGCGCTAACAGTTTTATAGCGTGCGAACCGATAATTAGTTTCCAAGGTATATTGGCCTCATATAGCATGGTTTCATAGCAACACATACTGGCATATAATATATTTAATAAACGACTCCGACGTAAGTTGTAATCTTAAATATTAGATGAGTTTCTTATGTGTACACACAGCACTAAAATTCGTTCATTTGACACCGAATGTATTATTTGTACAATAATGTACGAAATTACATTAGCACTGTCATTGTAAAATCCGACGTTCTATGATATACTTGAAGACTTTATAATTATATTTTCGATGACAGGCAATTAAGCCTACGACTCGATAAATAAGCAAGACTTGTGCTATTTCTTGGCTAGGCGATTGTTCTAGCAGCTCAATCGGAAGAATACGTAATGTATCAGAAATTTTGGGGACTTTTACTCAATGCGATACGATGTTTTTAATAGTATACAAGTTGCTAACTACTTGTAAAATTAAATCATTTACTGCACTTTAAATGAGTATTGAATCAAATTTCTGTTTTTAAAATATTATAATTAAATTATAAAAGTATAAAGCAACCTCCGGCGGGACTCGAACCCGCAATCCCCGGCTTAGGAGGCCGATGCCATATCCATTAGGCCACGGAGGCGGATATGTCATTTAATATCGTTTATAATATGATTACACGAAGTGATAATAAAGCACATATTTCAATTACATACATTTATTTGCTACCAATCACTTCCGAAAGGAAAAGAGGGTCATTCGAAATGAACACTGTATTACAACATACCATTTATTTAAAAAAGTCAGAGGCTAATGCGATAACCAGTTTACCATTGTTATGCCGCAAACTGCTAGTTGTCCTATAAAATTGCTGAGAAACTTGTTATAAGGATTTTTTTCATTTATCATTTAAGTAATTTAAAACAACATAAAACCTATCTATTTTTAAAAAAAGGTATAGTTTAGTGCTTTAACACTCCAGCAAATCATACATTTTTAAAAAGATGTAATTATCTTGATTAATATGATTTTACCATTTTCGTGCCTGATTTGGTCACTTTTCTTATGTTTGAGACCCTTGTCGTGTTGACAGACTTCAGTTGCTATTTGTCACTTGATTAAACGATGAAGGAAAACAAAATAGAGCCTGTCAAAAATGTCTTGGCCAGAGTTAAACTCAATATTTAATATCAAGATAACGTTGTGTAAGTTGTTTCCGTGGTGTAGTGGTTATCACATCCGCTTAACACGCGGAAGGTCCTGAGTTCAATCCTCAGCGGAAACAGGTTTTTTTTCATTTTCAATTTTACTTATTGACTTTGAAGCTTTGGTTAAAACATGATTTTGAATGTTATATCATGGATTGGTATAAAATTTAATATAAATATGTAAATAAGAAAATTGCGTTATTAAACTGAGACTTTTCACAGGCTACATTTATAAAAGTTTTTTAACTCTTTAACCAATTTCAAAGAATAGTTCTCACTATGTGAGAAATTTACAATTTTGAGTAAAGGATATAATTTAGTACATGTAAAACTACACGCGCTAACAATTTTATAGCGTGCGAACCGATAATTAGTTTCCAATGTATATTGCCTCATACAGCATGGTTTCTTAGCAACACATACTTGAATATAATATATTTAATAAACGACGCTGATGTTGTTACCTTACGGCACACAGTTGCAATCTGAAATATTAGATGAGTTTCTTATGTGTACACACAGCACTAAAATGCGTTCATGTGACACCAAATGTATTACTTGTACAATAATTTACGAAATTACATTATCACTGTCATCATAAAACACGATTTTTATGATCCGACGTTCTATGATATACTTGAAGACTTTAGAATTGTATATTTGATGACAGACAATTAAGGTTACTACTAGTAAAATTCAATCATGTACTGCACTTCAATTGAGTATTGAATCAAATAACTGTTTTTAGGCTGGCGATTTGCGCCAGACTATGACAATCCTAATCAAAGCACTGAAAGTACTGATGTGTGGCGAACTGATGTCATTTTGACCATTCAAATAAAGACTGCACCAACATGCTGTGTCAGAGTTCTGATAAGCCCAGACTCACTCGAATGTTTGTGCTGCTCTCAAGACACCAAGCGTCAGTGTCAAGATGAGTGACTGGGTAGTCTCCATACAACTGATGAACTGGGAATTAAAACACAACAAACGAGATGCCCCCCCCCCCGCTATGGAAACAGGACTAGGTAGAAATATGTTGGGAAAATTAAATAAAGGGAGGTAATTAATAAGATAGAACCAGATTTCAGTAGAAGGAAAATATAAGAAAATGACTTTTTTTTGGTTGAATGAAATAATTCAAGAACGGAACCAGATAGAATTATGGTTTCATGTCACATCACTTCTCTTAGATGCCATATATATATATATTTAAAGTCGATCAATTGAATTTAGGTGGACAAGTGGTCCAGTGGTAAGGGCTATTGACTACTGATATGATTATAATGAAGGTTGTCCGTACTCCCGCCGGATCAAGAGCAGAAATGTTTTTCGGAGTAACATAACTAAACTTACGAACAGACTTTCGGACCATACTCAGCGTAAATTCTATAGCATTCTGTCCGATATGTTAATACAATCGTATTTAAAACAGGTCAATTATATATTTTGGAATATACTACAAGTTATTTTTTGAAAATCTGACGATTATTTATGTATTGGTTATTATTTAAATATTGTGTATTCTGTTCCGAAATATGAACTCGCGCTAATCAGCGGGTGATATTTATTATAGCTATTATGTTGTATTTAGCATATTTTTATGCACCAGTCAGTGTGCGACCATGGTCCCATCCCAGGTGATGGCCAGTGGATAGCTGATAGTTTTCAAATATAGTATTTTTTATTAAATCAATATCAAGAAGAATGTATTTAACTTCTAAATTCTGAGTATCAAAGTTGTAAACCCTTTTTTATACCAGTAAATTTTATGACCCTAAATTCCTAACTTCTGCAGCTGTCTCCAAATCAACTAACAAGAACCCGATATAAAACCCATTCAATTAAAAATAGTTTTAACGGTCTATTTCCTGTCTCATGGTGTGTTCAATCCCTTGTAAAAACATAGATCCCTGTGTTACATGACCCCCAACTGTCCCAAAACAAGTTACTAACGACCTACCAATATACAACCCCTTGAAGTTTACCAGATTGTGTGATCAATTTTCTGCCTCATGCAGCTTCAATAATTGATTACAAATTTCTTGTCAAAATATAGATCTAGCTAGGATTATGTAATGTTACATAATAAGGAGGGGCTAATTAAAAAATGCATAGATAATATTGCACAACGTGGCTTGTGGGAGGAGCTAATTAGATATGCATTAATGGGCTTTATAACTGCACATTAAGTGGGAGGAGCTTATTAATTATTTATAATTATTGAAGTATGTTTGCCCAAAGACCTGTAATTTAGGTATTTGGTTAAGAATTTGGTTTGCCCAACGTGTATATACTAATTAACGGCCTTTTAATCCAATTACCGTTAACTTTTCAATTCGAAACCTTGTGAAAATATATTACCAATTTAAAAGGCATATTAGTTCGCATGTTGCGCGTTTAAACTCGAGAGTGTTTATTAAATGAGATCTATATGAAAGTCGCACATCTTAATGAAACTGAACGTATCGTCTTTAAAATAGCTTTTAGTTGTTAATGTTACTTGGAAAGTAAAAATATAATTGGTGATTTACGACACCAGGTTGTTGCTAAAAATCGCGCAATTCATGAATAGAAAATGTAAGTGCTCGCTGTTTAACTCGTCAGCATTAGTTCATTTATTTTATTACCGCAAACTAAATTGGTATAAGTGATCTTTAATATGTCATAGTATTGACAATTTCTTTTAATCCGAAAATACTTTACTGAATTCTCGTTTATTGCTTAATTATTCTTTCTCAATTCAAATCCTAAATAGCGTTACGTGTTGAAAATAGCCGCTATGAATAGCACAATTAGTTCGCACGATGCGCGTTTAACTCGCTGTCATGTGCTTATTAATTGAGACCGATATAAATGTTGCACATTTTCTTGAAGTTGAAAGTTTCCTCTTTTCAGTGAGGTATTATTTGTTTATGTAAATTAGAAAACAAAATTGTTACTGACGATTTAAAACCTCAGGTAGTTCCGAAAATTTGCGCAATTCGCGAATAGAAAATCTAGGGACTCGCTTTTTAACTCGCCAATGTGAATTCATATTATTTTATAATTTAAATTTAATTTGATATTAATAAATTGAAATATCTCATGGTATTGACAAAATTTATTTTGTCAAAATCCGATAGTAATTGACGGAACTGCAATTAATTGAATATTGCGTGACAGTACTGCTAAACCAGAGATCTATTAATATAGTATAATCAAGTTAGTGTATCGATCGTCTGCTAGCGGTTAGATAGACTGTATATACTGTCCTTGAACTAATTACCAGTGAAAACATGTTGTTTCTATTTATAGCATCAATGTTTGTAAACAACATAATTAGGTCATCGTCTACAAATGTTCAGCGGCGGAGTGATTTTAATAGACACATTTCAGTTCACCCGTGTTCCACCAGAAATCTATTGGCTGAATAAACAATACAAACTAGTCACTGACCAATAGCTTGTTGTATATCAATTTGCATATGAATGCCCCGATATGTAAACATGAAACCGTGGGATTACTTTCTCAACCTTCTTGACGGTCCTTGGCGGTTCGCAGGCCTTTGATAGTAGGAATATAGTCCATGCGGAATGATTTGCTATAAAATTAAAATATCCTCTAAAAATAAAAGTCTGATGTAATTGTTGGTCTTAATATTAATAAATGTTGGTAATGTAAACAAATCGGGTTCAATGATACGTGTAACCTGTGTAGCATGCTTGTAATATTGTTCAAATCATAGACCTATTTATTGGTGTAGGCACAAAGGCGTTAACTTCATAGTATATATAAATAAAAAAAAAATGAAAGATAGTTATTACATTGTGTGGCTTATCGCCACACAAAAATGAAATCCACTAAGATGAATTTACTGCCGAAACTGACAACACAGAATCTATACACCCAATGCAAATAGTTCCTCCTCGTTAATCAGTTTTGCAAGATAAGAACATTCAACTTTCCTTGTTTCATTTATTCTGTTCGATTGTAATATTGAAATGGAAGGAAATTGTATGAAATTAAAAGAAAAGGTGTTTAAAGGCGTTGATAATTATTACTACGCGTTCGTATACTACGCGTTACGAACGCGATATTGCGCGCGCATAAATGATTTTATTATGTTAAATTATTTAGGTCAGTATTCTCCAACGAGATCGTGGTCGAGTGGATGAGTAACTCGCTTAGTAATTTTCTGATGCTAAGGTCCAGCGATCGAATCACGGCGGCTCCAAAAAAAAATTTATTTTTATTTTTTTTGTTGAGTCCAGCACTTACCTCTCTTTCGACTTAGAAAACCACTTGATGTTATATTACTTGAAAAGCTATCGTTCCTTAGCAGTTCGCCAGCCTGTCAGTACTTTCAGTACTTTGATTAAAATATTATCATTAAATTATAATATTGCTCGTGCGTTATCAAATAAAAAGTATGTAACAACCTCCATTAGGCCACGGAAGTGGATATCTCTAATAAAATCGTTTATAATATGATTAACGTTACTCATAGTGATCCACAAAAAAAACATTTAAATTATAGAAAACAAACATTCACCCTGGTCGATCAGGATTAAATTTTACCATCAATAATACACTTAAATGATTAAAAAGCTAATAGTCCTATAGCTTATTGGTTTTACTTGCTGCAATTAGCTATTCAGAAATGGAACATTATGGCGGTTTTGACAGACATCTTTGAATCGACCATACATACATACGAGGGGCATTCAAAAAATACGTAGACAAATCTATTTGCTAGCTTATTTTTTCAGAAAAATCAATAATTATTTACTATGTTGATGTACCCCCTTCATTCGCCAAAATCCAGAGGTTTCATAGAAATCAGACCGACGGTTAAGTGATGATCATGTTTTATGCGTTGCACCTATAGTGACCACGGGGCAAGTCCAGACGTCGTTGTTGAAGTCATAGGTTTCGGTAACCTTAAAACATCTTCTAAATTCTCACAATAATACTCCTTGTACAACTCCAACAATTTTGTTTAATGACCAATTTACAACGGCGGATTAAACTTACAAAAAAGAACGAATAGCATTCATTATTTCATTTGTTGTTTAGAGTTTTATACTCACGTACCCAAATCGCCCCAATATCAAAGTTTTGACGTCCAGAAAAGCGAAAGTTGGACTCTATGGGACATGTTTAAACTAATTAAATCAAGAAATATATACAACCCCGGCACTGTATGTTTCACATAATGTTCCAGCACTTCTTCTAGGTGAAATCTCCAATTTTCGGCTACGAATCAAGTAACTATGTCTGTTTAAAATCTGTTTATACCAAGCGCATCACATAATTTCAGGATTACGTACGTGTCACTCACTCACTCACTCACCGTCACGGTGAGTGAGTGAGTGAGTGAGTGACACGTACAGAGGCGTCGCGAGTGGGCGGCAGGAGCGGCGGTCGCCGCCCCAATATTACGGCGAGCAAAGGCAAGATTTTAAAAAAATAGATCTAGGTAACAAAATAATTTTCTAAATGAATATTTGCGATTATTTCAGTTAACAGCTACACATTGGGGAGGCAAAAAACGGCGAATGATAACACCCTGTTAAAGTTACATAAGTCAAGTCTTGAAGTGTGAAAATATGTCATATATTATCAAATTGACACTTGACACTTGCTGAATAACTAACTGACTCTGCCAATTGTAATTTACAGTACATATAGTACAGGTGGTCAGTAGTCAGCTGTACATCCTTTGTATCTAAAGGGCATGGTTTGCTTCATAAATACTGAATTGATAAAGAAACTTATAATTATTTCTTCAAAAAGAAAATCAGCCTTAAATTTTAACTATCAGTGTTCACAATCACGGGCTGGTTTTGTTTCAACACTCTTGAACTGAGTTAATTTCGATCACCTCAAAATAAAATGCGTTTTAAATATTTTAGTTTTAGTATTATTACATCATCGGTATGCTCATCAAAGGAAACGTCAAATTCCGCAAATAAACATTTTAAAAAGTTACGCTGAAAACGTCTCGCGTTCGTAATTTTTTAGCATGCAAAAACTTTGTCGACATTTTGAGCCGTTTGTAAACGTTCCTAAACGCTAGATAAAGTTTTTCTGAGTTGGCTAAAGTTGGTTCTGCTGGCAAACGTCCGCCAATACGCTGATTATTTAGGTGGATTTTGTCCACGATTTTTACCAACAGCAGCCAACTGGTACCGGACGCAATGAACGCGATTACAACGCAATGACTAGCGTAGGCGAATAATCGCTTGTTCTACTTAGGAAAACGGGTTTCATGCGCATTGGACGCGATGGTAACGCTAGTCAAACTTTCCACACCTTACCCGTAACTCACGTCCATTTAAATACATGTAATCAAGTTTCCATATTTTCTCAAACGAAAAGCAACCGCAAAATAATGCATCATCGGCAACTATAAAAGATCACTTTCTGCCAAAGTGAGTCAGAATAATTGACTTACATCCTGTATAACAATAAAAAAAACTTAACCAGAAGAATACGCAGTAAAGATATCGGAAATCGCTCCATTTAAGATTTGGTTTTATAAAATTTTCTCATTCAAAGGAAGGGGACACCCCTCCCTTAACCCACCCCGCCGCCCCAAAGTTCAGTACCTCGCGACGCGCCGCTGCCCCGTGGTTTAACGCGACGTCAAATTTTCTTTCCGCTTTTAAAAGTGACTTTGTAGGATAACCGATATCTCTGTTACCCTGTTAAATATGACATCATAATTTGAAACACAGAACTACATAGGCTCAAACGATACAAACATTAATTTTCTCAAGTTTCTCAAACGTTAAAGATAAGTGATGGGGTGAAGAAATCAACACCTATTTTATACGGGATAAATCGATGGGTTGCCCCGTGTGTTCAATTTCACGTTGCTATAACTACCATATTTTCGAATATAACCTATATTTTTCGTAATAAATATATGCACTGAATTCATAACCGGTAGAACCTAATTTCTACCAATTTTGACGAAATTCGGATGACAGATAGTTAAAAAATCGATGTTGTCTACGTATTTTCTGAATGACCCTCGTATATTTGCTACCAATCACCTCCGACAGGAAAAGAGGGTCGTTCGAAATGAACACTGTAGTACATCATGTGTCCTTTATGATATTGCTGAGATACTAGTTATTGGGATTGGTTTCTCTTATTAAACAACATAAAACCTATCTATATTAAAAAGGTATAGTTTAGCCGTACTCGTAAATTTCAATAAATTATGATAACTTGTTTCCGTGTTTAGTGGTTAAACAATAAAGGAAAACAAAATAGAGCCTGACCAGTTGTACTCAAGATTTAGTATCAAAATAATATAAACATATTCCGTATGTTTATTTCCGTGGTGTAGTGGTTATCACATCCGCTTAACACGCGGAAGGTCCTGAGTTCAATCCTCAGCGGAAATAGTTTTTTTATCATTTTATATTTTCATTTTTTTTTAGAATTACTTTGAAGCTTTAATTAAAACGTGATTTTAAATGTTATAACATGGATTGGAATTGAAATTTAATCTAGATATGTAAAAAAGAAAAAAAAATGTACATGTACGTATATGAGTGACTCGCCTGGGTATGCATCTATAAGTAAATGACTGACGGTGAATTAGTTGAGCTGATTGGTGTTATCAAACTGAAACTTTACACTGGCTACATTTATAAAAGAGAAAGTTTTTAAACTCTTTAACCAATTTCAAGAAATAGTTCGTCCTATGTGAGGAATTTACAATTTGAGTAATGTATATAAAGAAAAAAAAGAATATATGATGAATCAAACACACAAAAGTTAGAAGTAGCTAGAACAAAGAATGCTAAATTATATTGGAAAATGCTGAAGGAAACTGTTAATAGTAACAATAATTCACTAACAGCAAATGACTTTGTTGAGTATTTTAGATCAATAAATGATCCAGATTCAGTGTTTTTCCAACCTGATGAAGATGTTTTGTATTTTAATGAAAGGTATCTAGATGGTGAATTAAATATAATGTTTGATGAATTAAATGTATCATTTACAAATGAAGAAATTACTAAGGCTTGTAGTAAGTTAAATAATAATAAATCCGGTGGTCCAGATATGTTTATAAATGAATTTTTCAAATATGGAACAAATGTAAATGCTTTTAAATCAATGTTGTGTAAACTTTTTAACTAATTATTTGATACTGGTTATTTTCCTGACAAGTGGTCAGAGGGTTATGTTGTGCCATTGCACAAAAATGGTGATGTTAATGATACAAACAATTACAGAGGAATTACTTTACTGAGTACACTAGGGAAATTATTTACTAAAATTTTAAATGATAGACTTACATGTTGGGTAGAAGATTACCATGTATATATTGAAGCTCAAGCTGGGTTCAGGCAAAATATGGGTACTGTTGATAATATTTTTGTACTGCGTAATCTTATCAATCATTTAGTAAACAGTCATAAGAAATTTTGTACAGCATTTGTAGATTTTACTAAAGCCTTTGATTATATAGTGCGAGACATAGCATGGTTAAAGCTTATCAAACTAGGCATCAGGGGAAAGATGATGGATATTATTCGATCAATGTATTTAAATGTTAAATCGAGGGAAAATATGAAAATGAATTAAGTGATAGCTTCAAATGTTTGTTAGGTGTACGACAGGGGGAATCTTTATCACCATTTTTATTTTCAATGTATTTAAATGATATCGAGGAACATTTTATAACAAATAACTATCAGGGTATAGATTTAGACTCATTTAAAATATTTTTATTGTTGTATGCAGATGATATTGTGTTATTTTCAGAAACTGAAAATGGTTTACAGTATGGTTTATTGCTACTTGAAGAATACTGTGATAGGTGGAAATTAACGGTTAATTCACCCAAAACTAAGATAATGATTTTTAGGAAAGGGGGAAGATTGAGAAGAAATTTACATTTTTTGTATAAAGGTCAATGTTCGGAGATTGTAGACAAATTCACCTATCTTGAAATAGTGTTTACAACTGGTGGCTCTTTTAACACAACATTTGACAGTTTATCAGGTCAGGCCATGAAAGCAATTATTAAATTGAGACAATGTTTGTCAAAATTTCCAACGTTATCTATAAAACATAGATTAGCTATCTTCGATAAATTGATATATCCAATATTAAGACTTTTTAAATGTAACCAACTAGAGAAAGTCCACTTAAAATTTTGTAAGGAAGTATTCGGAGTAAGAAGGCAAACACAGAATAACTTTATTTATTGTGAACTTGGTAGAACGACATTGTCATGTAGGCACTCAGTAAATGTAATTAGATATTGGTTAAAGATAACGACAATGCAACCTGTTAAATATGTAAGAATTGTTTATGATAGAATCTGCTTAGAATTAGACAGAAATCGAAATAACAAATCGTGGATCTTTATGGTTAGACATTTACTACAAAGTTGTGGATTTAATGATGTATGGTTAAATCAAGGTGTTGGAAATTGTGAATTGTTTGTATGTATGTTTAAACAGCGAGTATCAGATATGTTTATACAAAACTGGAAATCTGAATTGGAAGATTCAAATAGAGCTAGGATATATGTTTTAATATCAGAGTTTAGTTTTCATGCTTACCTAAATAATGGTAATATAGACAAGTATAGAATCGCTTTGACAAGATTACGACTATCTGCCCCATAGACTGATGGAAAAAAACTGGCAGATGGCACAAACCAATAGCTACCCCTTTTAATGAAAGAAAGTGTCATTTGTGTAAAACTCTTGAAGATGAGTATCATTTTGTTCTGGAATGTAGTCTCTATAGTGATATCAGAAAGTTATATGTTAATAAATATTTTTACTTGCGTCCAAATATGGTGCAATTTATAGAATTGTTAACCTCTCAAAATGTTAATATTAATAGACGATTAGCTATGTAGGTTTTTAAAGCTTTTGAAATTAGAAATCAGAATTATATGTACTATGGATATAGTATTTTGTTGGTTCCTCTCCCGCTGTATGTAAAATATTGACTGGTATAGTTCATAATTTATGAATAAGTTCACCAGAATTAGTAATGATTATATATTTTTTGACCGCTGATTATATTTATGTTTGGAGATATACATAATACACTGTGTAAACTCGTGTGATATTCTGATATACTACGGGTTTCTACTGTTCATTATATAAGCAATATATTTATTGTTGACCTTGTTATATTTATGTAATTATGTTTTCATGTACATATTGAATGTATATTTGTATACTCATGGGCATAATGCCTAATGTATTTCGAAATAAACTGTAAAAAAACTGTAAAAACTGTATAATTTAGTACATGTAAAATTACATGCGCTAACAATTTTATACCGTGCGAACCGATAATTAGTTTCCATGGTATATTGGCCTCATAGTTTCATAGCAACACAAATTGATCACATATTGGAATATTTATTTAATTGCCATTGACGTTATAACCGAACGACACACTGGCGCAAGCAGAAAATTAATATTAGGTGAGTTTTTTATGCGTACACGTTCACGCAGCACGATAAATTGACGCCAAATATGAAAATGTAACTGCTAACAGAATGTAAGAAATTACGTTAGCTTCTTCGGTATATGGTTTACATGTTTTTATATAAATACGCTATATCAGTGTATGTTCAATGACGGGACGACATATGAAATCACGACACAATTAATCATTAAATTTTATGAGCTGTCCTATTTCTTGTCGCGGCCAAGGAGTTTAATCGGAAGAATAAGAATTGTTCGGGAGTGCATTCTGTAATTTCTGTCAAATCAGATTTTACGTCGCAACATCCTCTTGGAATAGTAAGTTTCATTTTTACTCAACGTACTTAAACCGTCAGAACACGTGATTTTCAGAAAATACCAATTTAAACATTTTACATGACTTGTGCTTTATCAACAAAAGTAGGAAACAACCTCCGACGGGACTCGAACCCGCAATCCCCGGCTTAGGAGGCCGATGCCTTATCCATTAGGCCACGGAGGCTGATATAAAATTTCTACATCATTTATAATATCTCACATTACAGTGATTCAACACACGGATTTCAATCACAAAC
The DNA here is from genome assembly GCA_963678985.1 of Spisula subtruncata. Classification (NCBI taxonomy): domain Eukaryota; kingdom Metazoa; phylum Mollusca; class Bivalvia; order Venerida; family Mactridae; genus Spisula; species Spisula subtruncata. The sequence continues at coordinate 21,501,199 of OY787668.1, forward strand.
ATATTTTTATGACCAAGATATTCTGAAGAGGTGGTTAACTTATAAATGTACACTTAATATGCATACATTATGATTATACATTCACAAGTAAAGCTGTATATTTAAGAACGACGTCAAAGACGCCAGCTTTTTCAATAGGATACTTTTGCCATTTTGCGTGCCTAAAAGTGTGATTTGTCTTATGTAAGTGTTTTTGAGATCCTTGATGTATTGACAGTTGTTACGTAACACTTGAATAATCGGGAAAATAATGATTATCAATGACAATGTCTAGTCCGACCATACTCAAGATTTCGAGTTTATATTATTATATCGCAAAGGCATAATCCTATATCTTGTTTCCGTGATGTAGTGGTTATCACACCCGCTTAACACGCGGAATGTCCTGAGTTCAATCCTCAGCGGAAACAATTTTTTGATATTTTTTCCATTTTTTATTAAAAATCACCAGTGGGTTCCGATTGCTCGACAGCAGCTGTTATGATAAACGGACCCATCCAGTCCCACGAGTTCAATATTTTTAACTTCAAGTGAATGTTAGTTTAAAAAAGATAATATCACGTACTAACGTGTTTCTGTGGTGTAGTGGTTATTACATCCGCTGAACACGCGGAAGGTCCCGAGTTCAATCCTCAGCGGAAACAGTTGTTTGCTTTTTTTGTTTTACATCTTACGTAAGTTTCAAAGGGATGTGTAATTGTGGAATATAATTGTATAGTTGCTACTTAAGGATAGGTTAATAAAAGTTAGAGCTAAAATGCATGGTGCTGAATCACTAATTTACTCCAACAAATAGTCTCGAATCCTACTTTCGACACATGCAAAACGTTATAACGTGTTGACATAGGCTGCCATATTTTTTATACATCATTTAGAATGTAACATCCCTACAGTGATTGAAAACACGAATTTCAACTAGAAACATAATTGTTGTGACCAAGGTATTCTGAATGAAAAGACTTGTGGTTCGAAATGAACACTAAATATTCTTAGGAATGTACGAGCGTATACTTTTTTATGAAAATGCTTGGTATTTAAAAACGACGTTAAGGTGCAATCTGTTCGAATATGACAGTTATCTTGCCATTTTCCTTGTCTAAAAGTGTCAAATATAATTGTTATTTAGTTCCTTGGTGCGTTTATCACGTGTATAATCGGTG